>CM031234.1:605398825-606661325 GCA_018340775.1 Taxus wallichiana var. yunnanensis
TCGGTGCGTGGAAAATTCCTTCCACGATCTTGTGCATGTGCTCCCGATCTTCCGATTGAAGCCTTCATTGAAGTTGCATTCACGGAGTGCTTTCGAAATTTTTAATTGCTCATATGCGATTAAAAATAAAAATGATAATTGTCTACGGCCAACATTGCCTTTGATGCATATATTGGAGAGAACTTCTACAAAAGCGTCGAAAAGATGAACTAATTGCGGCGCTTCGAGATCGACCACTTCCAGATCCACCTACTTCCCGGTCACTTCAGATCGAGCCACTTCCCGGAGATCTAGTTTGAATCAGGCTGCGTACGAGACATGAAAAAGGACAAGGCTGCGGACTTTCCTCTTCCATCTTTCCTCCTGTTGGCTAGATTTTACTGCATAGCATCAAACCTAGCGGTCGTGAGATAAATCTCCCTCATTTAACCGGCGAGGCTCCGTGTCGGTTGTCAGATAAAAATGTGTTATTATCTATCGGGGTTTTACTTTAACCACTTAGTTCATGAAACATAACTAAGTTTTACGTGAAAGTAAGCATTTGTTTAAGAAAGGAAAATTATAGAAGGAAGTAAAGGAAATACGAGAGAAGAAATGGGGAAGATGTGCATCCCAATTAGTAGATAGCAGAGCTAATTGCATGCACATAGAATAAACTCAATAGATATGAACACACATGAATTATAAAACAAAGGCAACTCTAGATCTAGATATAAAATAACACACAGGTTTATCAAGAGATCTAAGATTGAAAGCAAGAAACACAAGACACCGCATAGTTCAAAAAATTGTAAATCGGGATTAATCGGCAGGTCAAATTTTGAATCGAAAATCGGGAATCGGCGAAAAATCGGCAAAAAATCGGCATTAATCGGCAACTTTATCGCTACTTTTAAAAACATTTAAATTCATAAAATATACTTAAATTAAATGTAAAAACAATGTTAAATGATGCGAGAAGTGACTCTATAGAAGTGACTTTACATATTGTATTACTATTATGTAATATAATAATTAATTATTAAACTTATAAATATAGTTATGCTTATAAATATAGTTATGTAATATATTATATAATTATTAAACTTATAGTTATAAATTTATTAAATTATTAACTATTATTATAATTAAGTTATTAACTATTATGTAATACATATTTAAAAAAACCCTATTATTAACTATTATTAACTATAATATATAAATACGTATTAACTATATTACATATAATACGTATATGTAATATATTATATAATTATTATGTAATACTGTAGTATTAAGTTATTAACTATTATGTAATACGTATTTTAAAAAAAGGAAAAAAATTACTGTGTAACTGTATATTGCGGATTACCTGTTAGCGGCCACGAGCTCTGAAAATAGGGCTGGAAAGACTCAAAACCACCTTCGCTGAACTCGAAACCACTTTGGTAGAATTCGAAACCTCCTAGAATGCCCACGCAACCACGTCGAAGGCCACGATTCCAGGTTGAATGCAAAAAAACGAATCGATTTGGTCTATTTTCGGGTTATACCCTTTTAGCCGCGATTTTCGCCGATTTTAGCCGCGATTTTTGCAGGTTATTTGATCAAGATTTATCGACGATTTATCGGATTACAAAAATCGCGATTTTTCAGAAGTTTAATCGTTTTGATGGAGGAACACGATTTATCGCCGATAAATCGCGATTTTTGAATCAAAGGTACACCGTGACACAAAGTTCTTCTAAACCACTCCTTTGTATTCCTTTGCTCCAAGTTGCTCTCGGGGTTCGGACAAAGTCTAGAACACAAGATTGTTGCTTACAAATTCTGATCCATGCTTAACCCGGAGGTTCTTCTCCTACTTATAGAATGTAGGAGGGAAAGTACAAATAGAAGACTCAAACCGAATTAAAGCATGAACAAGTAAAGATGACATTTGGCAATCATTCTCAACTAACTTCTTCTTAAGTGACACATGTATCACTTAACTAATAGAATGGTTCCACATGACTCCAAGTAATGGTTGTAAAACCAATAACTTAGAAGTTTTACAATTTCATCGGGGAACATAGAAAATAGAAGAAGAAAGAATAGAAGAAGAAAGAATAGAAGAAGTCATGCCACAATTTGTATCATTTATGTCTTCTTGTTCTCGATATCGGATATACTTGTCGAATATGTAATTCAATGATCTTTCCATCTGTTTTAATGCCATCGTTTGCTTCCTTCTCAAATGAATTAAATTGCAGCCTTTCATTCAACACTTTTATAATGCATGCTTCCACCTCTTTCCAAACTCGGCCCAAACCTCATGATATGCCTTATGCCACCGATCTCTGATAGAATTCATCGTGAAAGGCTTGGTAGCTTTATCAATTCTCTTTTGTACCATCGAAGAGAACCTTCCAGAAATTAGGCACTTCATTAGAAAGTTATCCGCACGTATGAAGTAACACCTCATCCACTCTTTCCTCGGTGAAAGAAATGATCTTTCTCTAAATCGATGTTCTACTCTCAAAAACCAAATCCTCTTCGAAAAAATCTGCCAGATTTCCAAGCGAAAGATACTAAAGGCCTCTAAAAAATGCTTCCCTTCTCAACTGATCCTTCTCGTACAATTGCAATCATGTTCAAATCAATACATCTCTCGCGGCTTGTTGATCTCGGCAAAATACTCAGTTACTCTCTGCAATTTGTATTCATACCTTGGAACGATGTTTTCCATCGATTGCTTTAGTTGATTTGTTGCATCGTTCATAACCTTTAGGCGGTTTGGCACTTCCCAGTATCTGAAATTGAATAATCATATCCTTCCATTAAACAATAGCCTTTACTTGATTGCTTCGCATCCTCCATTTCTGCATAAGATGATCACTCACCGTTTCTGAAATGGGTTTGAATGGAAGGTTTATCAACCTTGGCTATGATCTCACATGATTGAGACACTTGCTTCGCAGCTCTTCTTTCTCCGCCTTTTCATTGTCAAGCCTAAGGAATAAAGCGTCTATCAATGTCTGCGTGTCCTGCTTCAATCCTTCAGTGGTGGCTTGACCGAGTGGTACTTTGGTCACTGTCACATCTTCTGCCGTGAGCTCCTCTTCTATCTTTCCTTCTGCCGGAATTGATATCTCAGCAAACTTCTCTCCAGAATTCTCAATGATCAACCTAGAAGTTGCTTTAGCAACTTTAGGCCTTCTGTCTCTTCTTTCGCCGATCCTGGAGTAGGCTGCAAGTCGTGCTCCTTTAAGTTCATCTCCATTCTCACTTCCTGGAACCAATGCAAGAAAGCCAACCATTCCGAGAAATTACTTCTCGGAGAGTGAGAAGTCGCTGAGTGCACTATCATCTCCCGCTCTGCATCCTCTCTCGTCAGAAAGTGCCACAGTGTTATGGCTGCCATCCTCTGAATCATCCAAGGACAAAGCTCTTTCGAACTCTCGCCATCTGCAGCTTCAACATCTCCTTTGGAACGGGTGATGAACGAAGTGGCTGAGGAGAGAAGATGAACGTCGCCGGATTCAATGAAGGCATGGAAGCGTCCTGCCTGTCTTTGCGGTGCGATAGTTGGTGAAGTATCTTGGAGTGCTGGACAAGCGGAGTCAAAGCTATGGTCATAGAAGTGATCTTCTCTTTCTCTTGAGATCTTCTGTGTACTTTCAACTTCTCGGACCTTCTGCTGCTTTCTCCTTCATGCTTTCGCTTGAGGGAATCTCCTGTGCCGAAGTTGCCCGTGATTTGATTCATCAATGCTTCATCAAGGCAATATCCCTTCGTCAGCAACCAGTTTGAAGTATTCACCAACACAGCTCTCGATCTTTCTTCAATTGTGTTGCAGCCTCCCATGTTATTCTGCAGTATGGCTTTATCTCCTCCCATTTGATGGTAAGTGTCAAGTACCACATTCCCATCATCTTTAAGATCCGCAGGTATCCGTGCTAGTCCAAAGTCGAACACTTGCTTTGCTGACAGCCTGCTGAAATCTCTCTTTCTAACCTCGTACTCACTTCCGCACTTCATCCAGAAATCTTCTAACGAAGGCACATGTGCGTACTGCTGGGAGATTGTCTTCCTGGCTACTCCAAATGGATCGAAGTTCAGCCGTGCAGGGAAGAACTCTTGCTCATACTCGGATAACATTTGCGCTTCCATCCCTCGAGCTCTGTGAATGCTAATGCAGCTGTAATATCCCACAGTGATTGGGAAGAAGCCCGTAGACTTGTGCGCTTTGGTGAAGGTCGTGTAACTCCACAAGTTGCTCGCTTTCGGATCCATGGCGATCAATCTATCATTCGGATACAGGGCATCTTTATTGGTTCTCCGAGAAAAGCCCGTAATCCTCGAGGTATGTGAAATCTGCAAATTGAATGAATAGACGCGAATCTTGGACACGGCTTCCCACGCTTCCTTGCTTACCCTGTTGGCCTTCAAGTCTTTGTCTAGCCTGCAGATGAAATCGTAGAAGAAGTCATCGTTGATCACTTTGAAGTCTTTCTCGCTTGTAGGTGCAGTAAGTTGCGGGTAGCACTCGAAAATGGGGTCCTTGGAAAGAACACCACATCTATCCAGCTTGGAAAAGACACCTTGTGAAGCTGCAACATACACCAAGTATGAAGTCATCTTGAAGCTGAAAGTACACTTCACGTTCCGAAGTTGCTCACCGATGTTGCTGCTAATAATTTCCGATCAATTGATTATAGAATCAACCTTGTTGATTTCAATGGTCCTGATGAAAGCATACATCCATGTACGGAAAGTGTAGGCATTCGCTTCGCCATTCATCCTGCATAGCAATTTGACGACATCATCTGCCTCCTGCACCAAATTGGACCGTGGAAGAGTTCTCGGGAACTTTGAAGGGGATCTAGGCTTCTTCATGAACCGGCTATTCATGATGCTCACACAATCAGCTCTATGCTTCTCCCACCTACTGTCAGCATCCTGAATGCTAATAGAAGTCACCACCTTTCGTACTGGAATCTTCAAACAATAATTGATGAACTCTGCGTCCAAACGAATTATTGTCTTTCCCGAAGCATCACGCACTGATCTGGATGAAGGATGATAAGATCTAGCACACTCCATCACGAACTCTGGCAATTGGGCTGTACATGGAAAAGCTGCAGCTCGGATAATTCCACTGCTTTTGACCGCACGCATGAGTGAAGTCTTTCCCGCTCTGGATCTATCAATCAAATCGGCAAGAGGTTCCGGGCCTAGATCTGTGTCTCCTATGTCTGCAAGTTTGGAAGCAATGCATGACTCCATCGTGCTTTCTTTTTCATCTCCCTTCACCATGGCTTTGTCTATCTTCGTCTGAATAATTCTTTTTCTTCTAACTTGGCGGATTTCTTCAATACTGGTGCAGATCTGGACAATTCTTCAGATTCGGAGGATATTTGCAATGTATTGGACATTGATAAAAACTCCTTTTCTTTTGCTAAGCACCGTAATGAATTCCTGCAATTTATTCAACAAAAATGGCCACCGGAGCATGAATAGTGAATTTAAATTATAAAAATCTGCACTTTTCAAGCTGCTGCCCCAAAAATGGTGTTTAATTTGCACATAAAGAGAGCATAAATCCTTTGATCAATCAACACTGAGCTCTGTAACACTGTGAAAACAATTATGCAGACAAAGATCAACCTCCTCCAAAGCATGCGCCAAATCTGGAAGCTTTTAGCCTTGTTAGCACTTTGTCTGAACAAAATCCTTCCTTTAATGGGGCGCACTTTTCCACTTGGCTGCAATTCTTCACCTGTGATTTGAATAATTCACCCATATGGCTGCCCATGCTTATATAACCTTCATAATTCTATAATTAATAATTGCCCTAACAATTAAAGGCAATTAATTAATTAAAAATCATGCTTTTCTCTTTTAAAAATAGCATGTTTAAGGACAGCCATCCAATAAATTAAATTAATCCAATTTAATCCTTCACACATCACTTCACTTAAGCTTCACAGTGTGCTTTGACCATAGCCACTGAAAATAGAAATTAATTTAATGTTTTAATGCCTTAAAAAACATTAAACAATTCCCAAATGGGGCGCACTTTTTGAGAGGAAGAGGGCAGCCACTAAATAAATTAAATTTAATGCATTTAATTCCTTTCTTTTATTCCATCTTTGACTTGTTGACCTCCTCCAAGCTTGGGCGCACTTTTTGAGAGAATAAATTAATTAAAATAATCAATTTAAGGTTTTATTCTCTCAAAGGGGGCGCACTTTTTGCACATGTAATTCTATTTTTAAGAATTTTTTCATAATGGGATTCTTTACCTGCAAGGCGAGACACCAAAATCCCGTGATCTACTTAAGTGATTTGGCTTTGACAATGGGATTATTTACCTGCAAGGCGAGGCACTAAAATCCCATGATGATTGCTAAGTCACTTTCCTTTTATTATATCATGGGAATTTTTACCTGCGCAGGCGACGAATAAATTCCCACTGCTGCGACCTCTATTTTTCCCACTACAAACTGCTTAAGTGACTTTTATAACACGGGAAAAAGTACCTGCCAGGCGGTATAAAATTCCCACCACTGCGGCTTATATTTTTCCATCGCACTTAAATCCTTTGTTTTCCAAAATGCGCCCATCCCGCGAGGGGC
The DNA here is from genome assembly GCA_018340775.1 of Taxus wallichiana var. yunnanensis. Lineage (NCBI taxonomy): Eukaryota > Viridiplantae > Streptophyta > Pinopsida > Cupressales > Taxaceae > Taxus > Taxus wallichiana. The sequence goes on from CM031234.1 coordinate 605,405,425, forward strand.
TTTTCTACGTCTGCGACTTTGCTTTTTCCCGTGATCCAGACCTCCGATGGCGACTTCCTCTGGGCATAATGTGCGTATATGTTTTTCAACTGCTCTAGGCCAAAAATCGGGCTTACCCGGCAAAGGAATTGCTCCAGAGAAATTTCATAGAAAACGAAACGAGACACCACAAAAACACGAAAAATTGCCAAAAGTTACAAATAAAGCCCAAAACTTAATATAAGTTAAAACCCTTCTGGCACATAGGAATAATAACATATTCGCTCATAATAGAGTTAAAACAAAGCGCAAATAGCCTCATACGGGGCTCAAAATAATTAAATACATATTTCCCATGAGACAAATCCCGGCAATGAGAATAAAACAATTTTTGGCATCTGGGTATTTGGCGAAAAAAAGGCTAATATTGCTCTTGACACACTACACAGAACTTTCAGGCAATAAAAACACAAAACGACCCATTATTTTAAAAGTACGAAATTTTTTCGGATAGGGTAGTCGCAGATTTCAGGGTGAAATCTGAGTGACACCAGTTGGCTCCGTCTGTGGACATCTTTTTCTCTGTCAGAATGACAAAGGGAAAAGATGAGATCCCAGCATCTCTGGTTTCGTATCTTGTCTTTTGGGCACGGGGTCAGGCAAACGAAAACAACACAACACAACACCAAAACAAGACAAAACAAGGAAAAACAAACAAAAGATTTATTTATGTACATACAGGTGTTACCCTGCTTCTCATGTCCGGAACAGCTTCAAGTGTTGCCCATTGAAAGGCAACGGCAATTCAACTCCATCCTGATGAGCAAGAATGAAGCTATCTGCTCCGGCGATCCTTTTAATCACAAAAGGCCCTTTCCATAGTGAATCAAACTTTCCATGCATGCCTTTTGTTTCTCTTCTTTTGTCCCATAAAAGGACCCAGTCATTGACTTCAAACTTTCTTTCCCTAGCCTTTTTGTCGAAAATGATTTTTACCTTTCTTTGATGCTCTGTCAACCTATCTGCAACTTGAGTTTGTATTTCCCTCAATTCAGTCAGGTACATAATTCTTTTATCAATAGCATCCGTGAAAGTGGAATCCTCCAAGGCCTTAGAAAGTTGCAGGGCAGGCAGTTCCAAGGTAAGAGGCAGCTCTGTGTCTCTACCATATAACAGCTGAAATGGGGACATGCCTATTGCCCTCTTTGGTGTGATTCTATTAGCCCATAATGCATCAAACAACTTTTTATGCCAAGTCCTTTGATTATGCATTTACCAAACTTGCGCACGATAGTTACCAAGTTTTTATTACTAGATTCAGCTTGACCATTCCCTTGTGGATAGTAGTTTGAAGAATGAACCAACTGGATCCCATAAGTGTAGCAGAATTCCACCAACTCCTCAGAAGAAAGATTCGGAGTGTTGTCTGCTACAATTTTGTTGGGCATGCCAAACCTGACAATAATATTTTCTTTTATAAAATTGCACACTTCGGCGGAAGTGGCAGTCTTCACAGGAATAGCTTCTACCCACTTACTGAAATAATCAGTAGCTGTTAGAATGTAATGATGACCGCACTGGAAGCCGAGTTAAGCATTCCAATAAAATCCATTCCCCACTGTTGGAAAGGTTCTTCAATCACAATGGGTTTTAGAGGTAATGCAGGCAATTTCACACGCCCAACAAAATGTTGGCATGCTTGACACTTAGCTACCCATTCTGCAGTATCTTGAAAAAGGGTGGGCCAGTAATACCTTGCTCTGAGGATCTTGTGTGCAGTGACTCGGGCTGAGAAATGACCACCGCAAGCCATGTCATGAAACTGTTGTAGTAGCTGATCCTGTTGAGCCTTGTCCACACATCTGAGAAATACACCATCAATTCCCTTTTTGTACAAACCATTATCCCAAAGAACAAAATCTTTGGATTTAAGTTTGATGGTTCGTTTCTCTTTTCTGGAAAGTTGATCTGGGCATTCTCCATATGTCAGAAAGTAAGCAATGTTACTGTACCACTCTTCTACCAGATCTATAAAAAGTACTGCAGGCAAATCTCCATCTATCTCATCTTGATCCACTTCAGGCACTGATGTTTTCATCTCCGTCATTAATTCACACAGACCTCTTCCTCGAACTAGCTTTGTTGGTTTAATATCCAGGTCATATTCTTGAACTTTTGTCACCCATGTGCCTCTCAATAATCCTAACTCTTGCTGAGTAAGAATGGATTTAACTGCAGTATCTGGAACCAAAACCACAGTGTGTGAGGAAAGAATATAATACCTGAATGCTTTACACGCCTTCACTACTGCATATGCGTGCTTTTCCATGGGAGTGTATTTCAACTCATAGGCTTTAAGAGGCGTACTCATGAAAGCAATAGGAGCTTCTGCGTCCTCTTGATTTTTCTGCATCAGTATTGCTGACATGGTGTGTTCGGAGGAATAACAGTAAAGAATAAATTCTTTACTGAAGTCAGGTGAAACCAAGACTGGAGCTTTCGACAGGGCCTCTTTAATTTTCTCGAAAGCTTCCTTCCCTTCGCTGCTCCATTTAAAATCTTGTGTCTTCTTCATCATATTCGAAATATGACGGGTTAGCTCAGCAAAGTCAGGAATGAATCTCCTGAGAAAATTAACTTTTCCAAAGAAAGAGTGAACTCCTTTTTTGGATGTGGGCAAAGGCAATGTCTGAATGGATTTGACACGCTCTGGATCTATCTTTGTTCCTTCCTTGGAAACAATGTGCCCTAGTAGTTTCCCTTCTGTTACAGCAAAGATGGATTTCTTGGGATTCAAAGAAATACCATGCTTGCGGCATTGTATGAAAACCTCTTCCAAGTTTGAAATGTGCGCGCTTCTATCTTTGGAAAAGACTGTCAGATCATCCAGATACACCACTATGCTTATATCTTTGAGGTGAGCAAAGGCTAGATCCATAGCTCTTTGAAATGTAGCACCAGCATTAATCAGGCCGAACGACATTTTCTGGTACGCGAAGGTTCCCCAAGGTGTGATGAACGCCGTTTTGTATTGATCTTCCTCGGCCACCTTGACTTGATTGTAGCCTGAGAAGCCATCAAGCATGGAAAGCATCTCAGATCCAGTGACCACCTGCAGAGTGTGATCCATGATGGGGATGGGGTAGTTGTCTTTCAGTGAAGCTTGATTAAGGTTGCGGAAATCTACGCACAGCCTAATCTCACCGCTCTTCTTTCTTACAGGGACTATGTTGGCCAACCACTCCGAATGATGTATGGGATAGATGATCTTTGCGTCTAACAACTTCCGGATTTCTGCAAAGATGGTTCCCGAAATGGTAGGGTTGTGCCGCCGCAGCTTCTGCTTGAAAGGCTTCTGTTCTGGTTTAAGTGGGATGTAGTGTTGAACTTCCGCAGGCTGATATGTTTTTAGATCCTGGTAAGACCAGGAAAAAACATCCATGTATTTCCTAAGAAGCTCAGTAAAAGCTTCTCTTTCTGCCTCTGAGCAACACTTACCCAGATTTACTAACTTAGGATCATTGCCAGCTCCCAAATTTAGTAATTGTGTGTCGGAGGAATAACCTTCCCCACTTTCTTCATTTTTCTTAAGCATTTGATCATGCTTATCAAACATTTCCTCAAGAGATACCAAACCTTTGGGAATTTTATTCCCTTTTAGTTGGATAATCTCCTGACTTCCTGAGACGTCCATATCCATTTCTCCGACAGTAGTCTGCCTAGGAGGTGAATTGCTTCCCTCATAGTAGATTCCTTCAAAGTTGTCTTTCTGTTGGAGAAACGCAACAATCTGCGTGTCATCATTGAAAACCTGCCATTCTTTGGGCGTTGTCGAGGAACCTTTGGGCGAAAGACCATCTCCACCTTGTAGTCCCCCAATGTCTAAAGAAGCAGGGAGGCTGATCCGGATTCAACAAGGCTGCAGTTACTGCAAGCGAATCAACTCTTGAATTTTGTTCTCTCGGAATGTAAGATACCGAGAAAGCTGAAAAATCCAGGATAGCAGAGTAGACCCGATCTCTATAGTGCCGCAGTTTGTCTTTTTTGACTTGGTAGAGGCCTCTTATCTACTTCACAATTAGCTCAGCATCTCCCCTTGCGTGTAATAGTTTGATTCCCATTGTTCTTGCCTGCTCCATGCCTAACAACAATGCTTCATACTCAGCCGTATTGTTAGTATTTTCGAACATCAATTTGAAGGAGTGCGCATGCACCTTCCCTTCAGGAGAGATAAGAACAATGCCTGCGCCGGATCCAAATGAACAGCAGCTACCATCAAATTCCAGAGTCCAAATCTTGTTATCAATTTGATGTGATTCTCGAATCACTGGTTGAATTTCTTCTTTATCCATTTCTAGATAATAGACTCCGTGATCCGATTCCTGAAACAAGATCTGAGATCTAGGATCCTCAGATTTTGATACTGTGTACTTAGATTTCTTCTCAGGTTCCAGCTTCTGATTTACTCCTTTGATTGGTATGTGCGCACAAGACCAATCCATCTTGACTTCTCCACCCAGCTCTTTGCAGAAATTTCTACTCAACAACATGCCATAAGAGACTGGAATGTCTACTACAAGGATAGTCATTTTCAGTCTTTTATCTGGAAAAGAAGCAAGCATTGCTGTGCATCTTTGATTTGCCCCACAAGAGGGACTTGCCTTTCCATTGAATAACATCTTCCGATGGTTTTTGTCAACGTGAGACCCAGGCATCAGCAACTTTGGCAGGCATTACATTATCGAAGCTCGAATCCAAAATGCAATTGCTCAGTTTGTGTCCGTTGATAAGCAAAGATACATAGAATGGCTCGATCCTTTCTGATGTAGCAGGAGAAGGGTAGAAGGAGAAGAACTTGCCGCCGCATTATTTGTAGGAGTATTCTTTGGATTTGACAAGATACCCCGTGAAGTATTATTTGTTGGGCTGGGACCATTACTTTGCACATATTTGACCAATCTATTCAGCTGATCAGGAAATGCTCTCAAATACTCAGCTTCTGACATTTGGACCTTGTTCCTCTTGATGTGATCAATTATGTCGAAAGCTTGACTTGCTTCAGCAAGATGTGCGTTGGCTCTTTGCTGCGAATTGAAAGAATTTGAATATTTATCCTTAGGTGCTAAAGAAGAAGGAAGAGTGCTACCTCTTTTCAAGATAGTAACATCCGGGCTAGGATCTTCTCTCTCTTTTCGGCCGCTTGTGGATGCTTCGCCATTTTGGCGCGTCGTCGAGACCTTGTAAACACCGCAAAGTGTGACCATCAGAATCTTCAAAAGATTCATAATAGCCATCGTCAGATTCGTAGTCCAGGTAACCAATATTGGAGTCGCCAGTGGGATCTATAAAGTCTTCATCATCGAATGATTCATCAATGCCGAGATCCTCTTCATTAGTTTCCAAGTTATTCCTTGGAGCACTTCTTATTGCAACCGTTGTGGTGCGGCGAGCAAGTCAGTCTGTTTCGATTTTGATTTTGATTTTGACCATTGAAGGTCCGGGTAGGAGCTATTCTTGAGGGGGTTACATTCCCTGCTTGAGAGATCTGCTTCTTGATCTGCAGCATGTCATTTGCCAATTTCTGCAACAAAGGATCTGAAGTACTAGAAGAAGCACCATCACCTTTGTGAGATGGTTGTTTGAGTTTTCCAGCCATTATCAAGTCGTCTTCAACCTCCACGGCAGCATTTTGTCCTTCCAAAAGATTTACGGTCTTGCCCTTCTTAGGCGATATCGACTTGAACGATAGGCGTTTATAAAAAACGTCTTTTGATTTTCATCGCTCAATGCGGCAGAAGTGGGGATTTTATACAAAATCCTTTGGAACCTTGCAATAAAGTCCCGCATGTTCTCGCTTGGCTCTTTTTTCAACTGCGTCAGTTGGGTGATCAATGTGCTAGCGTCCTCTGCAGGCTTGAATCTTTTCAGAAATTGCTCACGCATAGTCGCCCAGTTGGTTATGGTGCCAGGAGCTAGCCGATAGAACCATTCTCCAGCCAAGTCGTGTAGAGTCTCAATGAAGAGCTGACTGAGACATCTTCATGCTCTACTGCAAGCACACCACAAGATATGAAGAAGGCCGCCAAATGATCATCCGGGTTTTGCTTTCCATCTCCAAAGAATTTTGGAAAATTCTTTCTGGATCCCTTTGGCAGCTCGTGCATAGGTGGAGCCAAGTTGAGAGGTCCAAAAGCCGCTCCCCATGGAACAGGTACAATTTGGTGCGCCATGTTAACTTGAGCACGTCTCCTCCTTGTGTAGACTTGATAGACTTGATGGATAATTCCAGCCGCCGGATTATGCTGAATACGATCCGGATCTGGATGGGTGTGTACTCTCCTTCCTGGTGAGAGACTAGATCTGCGGCTTCTAACTTGAGGAGGATGATTGAAATTGAATTGCTCTTGCAGTCGGAAGAAATGATCAGTCCTTCCTTGTGCCTTCACGGATCGGGTGAATGGACGTTCAGCCAGGTTGAGATTTGTATGGAAAACACTCTGATCTTCAATAGAAAAGCTTTGATCTGCAAAGATAGTTGTTTCCCAGTAGTCGCTTAAAATCAAGTTGGCTAGATTTTCTGCATAACATCAAACCTAGGCAGTCATGAGATAAATCTCCCTCATTTAACCGGTGAGGCTCCCGTGTCAGATTTGTCAATAAAAATGTGTTGTTATCTATCAGGGGTTTTACTTTAACCACTTAGTTCATGAACCATAACTAAGAAGTTACGCAAGTAAGCGGTTTGTTTAAGAAAGGAAAATTATAGAAGAAGGAAGTAAAGGAAATACGAGAGAAGAAATGTGGAAGATGTGCATCCCATTAGTAGATAGCAGAGCTAATTGCATGCACATAGAAGAAACTCAATAGATATGAACACAGCGAATTATAAAACAAAGGCAGCTCTAGATCTAGATCTAAAATAACACAAAGTTTATCAAGAGATCTAAAATTCAAAGCAAGAAACACAATACACCGTGACACAAAGTTCTCCGGAAACCTGCTCCTTTGTATTCCTTTGCTCCAAGTTGCTCTCAAGGGTTCAGCACAAAGTCTAGAACACAAGATTGCTGCTTACAAATTCTGATCCATCCTTAACCCGGAGGTTCTTCTCCTACTTATAGAATGTAGGAGGGAAAGTACAAATAGAAGACTCAAACTGAACTAAAGCATGAACAACAAGTAAAGATGACATTTGGCAATCATCCTCAACTAACTTCTTAAGTGACACATGTATCACTTAACTAATAGAATGGTTCCGCATGACTCCAAGTAATGGTTGTAAAACCAATAACTTAGAAGTTTTACAATTTCATCCGGGAACATAGAAAATAGAAGAAGAAAGAATAGAAGAAGTCATGCCAGCTGTATCATTTATGTCTTCTTCTTGTTCTGATATCGGATATACTTGTCGAACATGTAATTCAGCATCTTTCCATCTATTTTAGCCACTGCTTCCTTCTCTGTCCTGAATTGCAGCAACCCTTCATTCAACACTTTGCTGCACGCTTCCACCTCTTCCAAACTCGGCCCAAACCTCGCAATGTCTGCTTGCAGTGCCACCAGTCTACTGATAGAATTCATCGTGAAAGGCTTGGTAGCTTTATCAATTCTCTTTTGTACCATCAGAAGAGAACCTTCCAGGGAATTAGGCACTTCATTAGAAACAATCAGCACGTATGAAGTAACACCTCCGTCCACTCTTTCCTCAGTGAAAGAAATGATACTGTCTGTAAATCGATGTTCTACTCTCAAGTGCTGCGTCCTCTTGTGCAAAACTCTGCAGATTTCCAAGCGAAAGATACTGCAAACTCTAGTTTCTTCCCTTCTCGACCGATCCTTCTTGCATAACTGCTTCATGATCAATACATCTCTCGGCAGACTTGTTGATCTCGGCCAAAATACTCAGTTACTCTCTCGCAATCGTATTCATGCCTTCTATGTTTTCCATCGATTGCTTTAGTTGATTTGTTGCATCGTTCATAACCTTTAGGCGTGCTTTGGCACTTCCCAGTTGTACGAAGCTTGACGAATAATCATATCCTTCCATTTGTCAATAGCCTTTACTTGATTGCTTGTCCTCCATTTCCCGCATAAGATGATCACTCACCTTTCTGCCCGAAATGGGCTGAATGGAAGGTTTAGCAACCTTGGCTATGATCTCACATAATTGAGACACTTGCTTCTGCAGCTCTTCTTTCTCCGCCTTTTCACTGTCAAGCCTAAGGAATAAAGCGTCTATCAATGTCTGCGTGTCCTGCTTCAATCCTTCAATGGTGGCTTGACCGAGTGGTACTTTGGTTACTGTCACATCTTCCGCCGTAAGCTCCTCTTCTATCTTTCCTTTTGCCGAAATTGATATCTCAACAAACTTCTCTCCCGAATTCTCAATGATCAACCTAGAAGTTGCTTTAGCAACTTTAGGCCTTCTGTCTCTTCTGCTCAGATCCTGGAGTAGCTGCAAGTCGTGCTCCTCTAAGTTCATCTCCATTCTTGCTTCTGGAACCAACTGCGAAGCCAACCATTCCGAGAAATTACTTCTCGGAGAGTGAGAAGTCGCTGAGTGCACTACCATCTCCCGCTCTGCATCCTCTCCGTCAGAAAGTGCCACAGTGTTATGGCTGCCATCCTCTGAATCATCCAAGGACAAAGCTCTTTCGAACTCTGCCATCTGCAGCTTCAACATCTCCTCTGGAACGGGTGATGAACGAAGTGGCTGAGGAGAGAAGACGAACGCCGGATTCAATGAAGGCATGGAAACGTCCCGATCTTTGCCGCGTGCAATAGTTGGTGAAGTATCTTGGGTCTTTGACAAGCCGGAGTCAAAGCTATGGTCATAGAAGTGATCTTCTCTTTCTCTTGAGATCTTCTGTGTACTTTCAACTTCTCGGACCTTCTTTGCTTCTTTCTCCTTCATGCTTTCGCTTGAGGGAATCTCCTGTGCCGAAGTTGCCCGTGATTTGATTCATCAATGCTTCATCAAGGCAATATCCCTTCGTCAGCAACCAGTTTGAAGTATTCACCAACACAGCTCTCGATCTTTCTTCAATTGTGTTGCAGCCTCCCATGTTATTCTGCAGTATGGCTTTATCTCCTCCCATTTGATGGTAAGTGTCAAGTACCACATTCCCATCATCTTTAAGATCCGCAGGTATCCGTGCTAGTCCAAAGTCGAACACTTGCTTTCTTTGACACCGCTGAAATCTCTCTTTCTAACCTCGTACTCACTTCCGCACTTCATCCAGAAATCTTCTAACGAAGGCATATGTGCGTATTGCTGGGAGATTGTCTTCCTGGCTACTCCAAATGGATCAAAGTTCAGCCGTGCAGGAAGAACTCTTGCTCATACTCGGATAACATTTGCGCTTCCATCCCTCGAGCTCGTGAATGCTAATGCACTTGTAATATCCCAGTGATTGGGAAGAAGCCCGTAGACTTGTGCCGCTGATCGAAGGTCGTGTAACTCCACAAGTTGCTGCTCGGATCCATGGCGATCAATCTATCATTCGATACAGGCATCTTTATTGGTTCTCCAGAAAAGCCCGTAACCCTGAGGTATGTGAAATCTGCAAATTGAATGAATAGACTGTCAATCTTGGACACGGCTTCCCACGCTTCTTTGCTTACCCTGTTGGCCTTCAAGTCTTTGTCTAGCCTGCAGATGAAATCGTAGAAGTCATCGTTGATCACTTTGAAGTCTTTCTTGTGTAGGTGCAGTAAGCTGCGGGTAGCACTCGAAAATGGGGTCCTTGGAAAGAACACCACATCTATCCAGCTTGGAAAAGACACCTTGTGAAGCTGCAACATACACCAAGTATGAAGTCATCTTGAAGCTGAAAGTACGCTTCACGTTCCGAAGTTGCTCACTGATGTTTTTGCTAATAATTTCCAACCAATTGATTATAGAATCAACCTTGTTGATTTCAATGGTCCTGATGAAAGCATACATCCATGTACGGAAAGTGTAGGCATTCACTCCGCCATTCATCCTGCATAGCAATTTGACGACATCATCTGCCTCCGCACCAAATTGGACCGTGGAAGAGTTCTCGGGAACTTTGAAGGGGATCTAGGCTTCTTCATGAACCGGCTATTCATGATGCTCATACAATCAGCTCTATGCTTCTCCCACCTACTTCAGCATCTTGAATGCTAATAGAAGTCACCACCTTTCGCACTGGAATCTTCAAACAATAATTGATGAACTCTGCGTCCAAACGAATTATTATCTTTCTCGAAGCATCACGCACCGATCTGGATGAAGGATGATAAGATTTAGCACACTCCATCACGAACTCTGGCAATTGGGTTGTACATGGAAAAGCTGCAGCTCGGATAATTCCATTGCTTTTGACCACATGCATGAGTGAAGTCTTTCCCACTCTGGATCTATCAATCAAATCGGCAAGAGGTTCCGAGCCTAGATCTGTGTCTCCTATGTCTGCAAGTTTAGAAGCAATGCATGACTCCATCGTGCTTTCTTTTTCATCTCCCTTCGCCATGGCTTTGTCTATCTTCGTCTGAATAATTCTTTTTCTTCTAACTTGGCCGGATTTCTTTAATACTGGTGCAGATCTGGACAATTCTTCAGATTCGAGGATATTTGCAATGTATTGAACATTGATAAAAACTCCTTTTCTTTTGTAAAGCACCTGTAATGAATTCCTGCAATTTATTCAGACAAAAATGGCCACCGGAGCATGAATAGTGAATTTAAATTATAAAAATCTGCACTTTTCAAGCCTGCTGCCCCAAAAATGGTGTTTAATTTGCACATAAAGAGAGCATAAATCCTTTCAATCAACACCTGAGCTCCTGTAACACCTGTGAAAACAATTATGCAGACAAAGATCAACCTCCTCCAAAGCATGCGCCAAATCTGGAAGCTTTTAGCCTTGTTAGCACTTTGTCTGAACAAAATCCTTCCTTTAATGGGGGCGCACTTTTCCACTTGGCTGCAATTCTTCACCTGTGATTTGAATAATTCACCCATATGGCTGCCCATGCTTATATAACCTTCACAATTCTATAATTAATAATTGCCCTAACAATTAAAGGCAATTAATTAATTAAAAATCATGCTTTTCTCTTTTAAAAATAGCATGTTTAAGGACAGCCATCCAATAAATTAAATTAATCCAATTTAATCCTTCACACATCACTTCACTTAAGCTTCACAAGTGCTTTGACCACAACCCACCGAAAATAGAAATTAATTTAATGTTTTAATGCCTTAAAAACATTAAACAATTCCTAAATGGGGCGCACTTTTTGAGAGGAAGAGGTCAGCCACTAAATAAATTTAATTTAATGCATTTAATTCCTTTTTTTTATTCCATCTTTGACTTGTTGACCTCCTACAAGCTTGGGCGCACTTTTTGAGAGAATAAATTAATTAAAATAATCAATTTAAGGTTTTTATTCTCTCACCAAAGGGGGCGCACTTTTTTGCACATGTAATTCTATTTTTAAGAATTTTTTCATAATGGGATTCTTTACCCTGCAAGGCAGACACCAAAATCCCGTGATCCACTTAAGTGATTTGGCTTTGACAATGGGATTATTTACCGTGCAAGGCAGGCACTAAAATCCCATGATTTCACTTAAGTCATTTTCCTTTTATTATATCATGGGAATTTTTACCCTGCAAGGCAGGCAATAAATTCCGACCTGCCTGCAGCCTCTATTTTTCCCACTGCAGCTTAAGTGACTTTTATAACACGGGAAAAAGTACCCTCCCAGCCAGGTATAAAATTTCCACCTTGCCTGCGGCTTATATTTTTCCCATCGTAGCTTAAATCTTTTGTTTTCCAAAAATGCACCCATCCCCGCAGGGGCTTTTCTGTGCACGACTTTGCTTTTTCCCAGTGATCCAGATCTCCGATGGCGACTTCCTCTGGGCATAATGTGCGTATATGTTTTCCAGTGCTCTAGGCCGAAAATCAATTTGTTTCCTGGAGAACTTTGTGTCACGGTGCAATTTGTTTCTAGCTTTCTATCTTATATCTTCTAATAGACTGTGTTATTTTAGATCTAGATCTCAAGTGCCTTTGCTTATAATTCTATGTGTTGATATCTATTGGTTTCTTCTATGTGCATGCAATCAACTCATTATCTATTGATTGGGTTGCACATCTTCCCGTGTTTTATTATTTCTTTCTTCTATAAATATTTCATTTCTTTAAATAGTTGCTTACTTGTTGCATTAACTATACAACTATGGTTCATGAAATTTGAATAGTTAAAGTAAAACCCCATATAGATACTAGCATATTTTATTGACAAATCGACACGGAGCCTCACCGGTAAATGAGGAGATTTATCTCATGATCGCCTAGGTTTTCAGCTATATGCAGAAAATCTAGCCAACAGCTTTTGGTGACTCACTGGGAACAACTATCTTTGTAGATCAAAGCTTATTTCTTGAAGATTGGAGTGTTTTCCATACAAATCTCAACTCGGCCGAACGTCCATTCACCATTCACCCGATCCATGAAGGCGCGGAAGGACCGATCATTTCATCAAAGAAGACATGATCCTTTCATGATGCGTGCAATCAACCACTTGCCTCGGCAGCAAATACTGTTCTATGGGGTGCAACCTTTGACCTCGAATTTGACTCCTATGCATGATCTACCTAAAGGGACGAGAAAGGATTTTCCGAAATTCTTTGGAGATGGCAAGCAGAATCTAGATGACCACTTGGCTGCGTTTTTCATATCCTGTGGAGTGCTTGCAGTCGAACATGAAGATGTATCTGTCCAACTCTTCATAGAGACTCTGCATGACTTGGCTGGAGAATGGTTCTACCGGCTAGCTCTTGGCACCATAACCAACTGGACTACTATGTAGGATGCATTCTTGAAAAGATTCAAGGCAACTGAAGATTCCAGTACATTGATTACTCAACTCACTCAGTTGAAGGAGCCACATGAGCACATGCGGGATTTTATTGCAAAATTCCAAAGATTACTGTACAAAATTCCAGCTTTTGCTTCTCTGAATGATGAGAATCAAAAGGTGTTCTTCATCAATGCTTTACTTCCCGAAGTGAGCTATTAACTGCAAAGAGCATGTTCTGCTGACTTGTTAGTAGCTCAAAACATGGCGGTTGAGATTGAAGACGACCTCATCATGGCTGGAAAGATAAAGAGCAACACTTCTAGAGCTGAAAGTTCATCTTCTGCTACTACATCTGATTCACTATTGCAGAAGTTAGCAAATGAGATGATGCAGAAGAAGAAACAAATGGCTCAAATGGCTCAAGGCAACAATATCGCCCCGCTTGAAATTTCAACAACCGAAACCACATTGCTGGTTCCCAAAGATTAGCAATTGAAGCTGCTCCCATAAACAACGTGGAGATGAATGAAGAAGACCAAGAAGTTGACGCTGATCAGCTCGAGGATGATGATTTTATAGGTCTTGTTGGCGACTCCAACATTAATTACCTAAACTACAAATTTGAACATGACGATGAGAGGCTTCATGAAGATGATCATGGTCATGCATTTGTAGTACTTACAAGATCACAAACTCGCCAAGCTGAAGCATTCACAGACGAGCAAAGAAGGGGCAGCCCTTTACCTTCCTTTTTAGCTCCTAGAGATAAGAATGTGAGTTCTTCATCTCAACCATAGAAAGCGGCTCAGGTATCTGAATCTATTTCTTCTTTTGACATTATTGATCATGTTAAGAAAACCAGAGTTCAAATGTCAGAAGCTGAATACTTGAGAGCCTTTCTGAGCGAAGCTTAAATAGGCTAGTCAAATGCATAATCACCAGGACAATCCAATACATCAAAAGGCCTTTTGCCTAAGCCCAAGGATACTCCTCCCCATAACAACATTGCAGTGGTTAAATCCTCATTTTCTGAAAGAGTAGAACCTTTCTATGTCTCCTTATTGCTTAATGGTTTCAAGTTAAGCAACTGCGTTTTAGATTCAGGTGCGTCTGACAATGTCATGCCAGCTAAAGTTGTAGATGCTCTTGGGCTTACCTTGACAAAGACCATAAAAAGGTGTTATTCCATGGAGAGACAAGTCCCTTTAATCGGACAAATCAAAGATGCACAAGTCTGGCAGCTTTTCCTGACAAAAGATTAAAGATGACAATTCTAGTTGTAGATATTCCTGTCTCCTACGGGATGTTGTTGAGCAGAAACTTCTTCAAAGAACTAGGAGGAGAAGTAAATATGGATTGGTCCTGTGCACATATTCCTATCAAAGGGCTTAACCATAAGCTAGAGCCAAAAAAGAAGTCCAAGTACACGGTTACAAAATCTGAGGATCCTAGATCTCAGATTCTTTTTCAGGAATCTAATCGTGGGGTCTATTTATTGGAAATGGATAAAGACATTCTAGAGCCGAATTTCACTAGAGCTCGAGCTGAAAGAAAAGAAGAAGAAAAAGTTTGAACTCTGGAGTTTAAAGGCACTTGTTCTTTTGGATTAGGAGCCGACGCTCTATTAATATCTCCAAATCATGAGGTATTTCCATACTCCCACAAGCTGATGTTCGAGAACAATAATACAAATGGAGTACGAAGCCTTCTTTGTTAGGAATGGAGCAAGCTAAGAAGAAAGGAGTAAAACTCCTCAAAGCCCAAGGAGATGCTGAACTTCTAGTAAAGCGGTTCGAGGGCAAAATCAAGTCAAAAGAGATGAGCTGAAGCATTACAGAGATAAAGTACTTTCTGCCACATTCGATTTTGCAGCCTTCTCTATTGACTTGCATTCCAATAAATTAGAATTCCAAGGCAGATTCTTTGGCAGTCACGGCCGTGCTATTGAATCCGGATAGACCGCCGTCCTTATTCGATAAAGAAACTATAAAGTGGAGATGATCTACAGCCCCCAAATTCCCGAACAAACATCTGCATGTCTGCATGTCAAGGGAGTAAATCACCACCACGACAAATCCACAGAAAAGCTAATCCAGGTTATGATGACAAGCAGAGAATAGTCCAACCAAAAGGTAATAAAATCCCCAAGGGTTTGGTTTCCTTAGTGGAGACTTTAAACAAGCATGATCGATGCACTCAAGAAGAACAAAGAATATGGTGATAGTTCTTTCTCGAAATGCAGAAATAAATGGGGAACGGAGGAAGTTGATGTAGATTTACCCGCCATGGAGAGAAGAAAGGATGAGTCACCACCGATGAAGTTGATAAAGACTTGCCCAGAGTACTTGATAAGAAGGCTAGAGAAAGGAAGTTCGAGATCGGAGATTGGGTACTCTAGAGGGACAAGAGATATGAACCGAAGGGCACGTGCGACAAGTTTGATTCACTTTGGAAAGGGCCCTTCATGATCAAAAGAGCTGCAAAGTAATGGATACTTTCTTCCTTGCCTACCGGGATGGAATCGAGTTACCATTGCCTTTAAACGGCAGCATCAGATTCAAGCCGTCAGAATGAAAAAACAGTTAAAACTCAGTATGTATATAAGTAAAACTTTGTTTTTCCTTGTTTTGTTTCTATGTTGTGATGTTTTTGTTTGCCCAACCCCGTGCCCAAAAGACAAGATACGAAACCAGAGATGCTGGGATCTCATTTTCTCCCTTGTCATTCCGACAGAGAAAAAGATGTCCACAGACGGAGCCGACTGGTGTGCCCAGATTTCATCTTGAAATTTGAGACTACCCTATCCGAAAAAAATTCGTACTTTTAAAATAATGGGTCGTTTTGTGTTTTTTATTCCCAGATTGTTCCTGCATTGTGTCAAGATATTCCCAAAGAGCCATATTAGCCATTTTTGAGCCATTTTCGCCAAATATTCGGATGCCCAAAATTGTTATATTTTGTCGTCTGGGATTTGCCTGCGAAAATTTGTATTTAATTATTTTGAGCCCCGTTTGAGGTAATTTGTGCTCCGGTTTAACTCTGTTGCGATCGTACATATCGTTATTCCCATACACCAGTAGGGTTTTAACCAGAAACGCATTCTAGACTTTATTTGTGACATCGACAACGTTTTTGTGTTTTTCCCGCTTCGCTTTCTATGAAATTTCTCTAGATCAATTCCTTTGCCGGTTTGGCCTCGATTCTTGGCTTGTGGTATTAGGAGATCACATACGCACGTTGTGCCAGAAAGGATTCGCCATCGGAGGTCTAGTTTTCTCGGGAAAAGACGAAGTCGTGCACTAAAAAGCCTTTTCTGGGCTGGCCGCATTTTTGGAAAAAGAAGAATCAAGTGGATCATGGGAAAATTAGAAGCAACAGGCAGGTGGGAATTTTGTACCGCCACAGGATATACTTTTTCCCATGAAAGCAACGCCACTTAAATGATAATGGGAAAATTAGAGGCAAGCAGTGAGCAGACGTGAATTTATTATTGCTTTGCAGGTAAAAATTCCCATTGTGGAATAAAAGAAAGATCACGTAAGTGAATCATGCGATTTTCGTGGCTGCTCATTGCAGGTAAAAATCCCATTGTCATGTGTTTCTTAAAAATAGAATTCTTTATGTCAAAAAGTGCGCCCCCTTTGGAGAAGTAAAGGTAGCCTTTAAATTGATTAATTTAATTAATTATTCATCCAATTTTGGTGCCCAGGCTTGTGGAAAAGTCAACTAAAGTTAAAGGACAAAAGGTGGTTGAAAATAGACTGTTGTAAAATTAAATAAATTAATTTATTTAATGGCAGCCCCTTTATGTCAAAAAGTGCGCCCCTTTTGGGAGAGAAATAATACTTTTAAAAGTATTAAATGATTAAATTAATTCCTATTTTCAGTGGCTAAGGTCAAAGCACACTGTGAGGCTTGAGTTAAGTGGAAGCAGAAGTCTAAAATTAAATAAATTTAATTTATTTAATGGCAGCCATAAGCATGCACAAAATAGGCGCCCATTTGAAGAGTGAAGCTTATTAATTAATTAATTAATTAATTAATTGCCAGGAATAGGAAAGACATTAATTAATTATAGAATCATGAGGATTATATAAGCAGGGGCTGCCATAAGGATGAATTAATTAATTCACAAGCAGAGAAGTGCAGCCCAGAGGAAAAGTGCGCCCCATTTGAAGAGGATTTTTGCTCAAAAGAAGGTGAAATTAATGCTAAAAGCTTCCAGAATTGGCGCACAGGTTGAAGGAGGTTGATTTGTGTCTAGATAATTGTTTGCATAAGTGATATAGGTGCTCAGGTGAAGTTGGTAAAATTCATGCTTGCTTTGCATGCAAATAAAACATCAAATTTGGGGGCAACAGGCTTGAATTATGTAAATTTTTATGATTAAAATCCACTATTCATGTTCCGATTGCCATCTTTGTTTGAATTAATTGCAGGAATTCGCTACATTCTGGTGCTTTACAAAAGAAAATGAGCTTAAATCAATGTCCAATACATTGAATATATCCTCCGAATCTGAAGAATTATCCAGATCTCGCACTTGTGAAGAATTCCGGCCGAATAAAGAGAAAAAGAATTGTTCAGACAAAGATTGCTCTAGCCATGGCAAAGCGGGATGAAAGAGAAAGCTCAGTGGAATCATGCGTAGCTTCTAGATTTGCTGAAGTCAATAGGCCCAGATCCAGATCCAGATCTCATAATTGCAAAAGCTTCTGGCACAAAGGCTTCATCCTCTTGTTTGAAACACAGCCCGTGAAGAAGTCAGTGCGTGGAAAATTCCTTCCACGATCTTGTGCATGTGCTCCCAATCTTCCAGTTGAAGCCTTCATTGAAGTTGCATTCACCCGGAGTGCTTTCCAGAATTTTTAATTGCTCATATGCAATTAAAAATAAAAATGATGAATTGTCTACGGCCAACATTGCACTGATGCATATATTGAAGAAGAACTACAAAAGCGTCAAAAGATGAACTAATTCAGCCGCTTCCAGATCCAACCACTTCCGTGATCCACCTACTTCCACCACTTCTAGATCGAGCCACTTCTAGATCTAGTTTGAATCAGCTGCATGCAGACATGAAAAAGGACAAGACTGCAGCTTTCCTCTTCCATCTTTCCTCCGACAAAGTAATTGAGCGATCAATTAAATTATACAACTTAAGTGATTGGTTTAAAAAGCATTACTTGAAGTCAACTACTTGGAGATAGGTGGCAGACGTGCAAAATAGAAAGTTCTATGTTCAGTTGCAAATCATGCATGTCATGCAAAGAGGAATTCCAAGAGGGAGATTGCCATTGTTTCCTTTCGCAATTTTATGCTTGCATTTTCCTAGCAATTTCATAAGAGTCAATTTTGACTTTTAATATTTGACTGGAGAATTTGATTGGGAAAAAACCTTTTACACGCAAACTTGTGGTACCTTAATAGACTCCCTCATCCAGTGAGAGTTTCTCAAAACAAGATTTGTTATTTTTCCTAGGGTAGTTTTAGAGGCGATTTGTTCAGTTTTGAAGTCTGGAAGTAATAGCTAGAAATCAAGCTTTTGTCACGTCTTCACAATCATGTCATCTCCAAACAAAGCGGTGTTGCGGTATGAGTTCCAGGGCATTCTACCCACCTCGGCGCTCCATTCAGAGTATGAGAACATCATCAATACCAACTTGGGACATGTCGGCGTAAGCTAGTTCCACGATCACATATCAACCGAAGGCGAGTTAGAATTTTCCCGGTGCTTGTTCTGAAATGTCCTCTTACACGCGGCAGCCTTCTTAGAGTCCCTACAGAGTCCCGAATTGGTCATCACTTGCGCAGAGCACTATGACACATGCATAGTGTGGCGATTCAACTACCAACACTCCGAAGCGGAAGTGACCTTGACTTGTGAGCTCTCAGTCTCATTTTCGCGGCATCGACGCTTCTCGATAGTACCAATGGGTCACCTATGACTTTCTCATTATGCGGTATAGGTCGTAGTTATTGACAAAGGTCTCTTCAGAGTCAAAAGCCATGGTTATCGACAGAGATCGATAATGGGAGAAGCTTGTCTACATAAATTGTCTTCACTTGATCATTGTGGCGGATCTATTCATCGACAAACCGATACCAAAACAAGTGCGGTTGTGCGGATCAAGTAAGGCCACATCATTCAAGTGTGTCCCCGGCTCCTCGGTTAGCAGTGGGTGCGATACTTCATCGGTCAATCTTAAAGTTGAAGCGTTCTCGAATTGGATGATCGCGAGAAGATCAAAATGGCAACACTTCGGGATGGTGACAAAGACGAAAGACATAACTCCAGAAGTGAATTGCAATCTCAACTCTTGGAAGAGCTTCTCAATGGCAAAAGAGGAGTTGGATTCTGATAAGCCAAGGTGGCGTAACGACTACGATCTCGCAACAAATGAAGAATTCACCGTGGAAAGGTATTCAGAGCATGTGGAGAATTGTGTGTAATTGTGAATGCGAATAAAGACAAAATTGCTCACACCAAGATGATGCTCAAACAGAGAGGTGGATGAATTACTCAAGTTTCAAGCTCGACTCTGCGTCACCGGAGGATTATGGAAAATGGTCAATGAACTCATTCATGTACAACCGGGATAGGTAGACTCTTGGCCCAATGGATAAGGCACTGATCCTAGGTGTCTTGATCTAGGTGGCGCATTGCTGACTAGGATGTCTATGTGTGTGTCCAAGTCATTTAAGTGGGGTCCACATGTACCCATTGCTTTTTGTTATAAAGTGGTGTTATTAAACTCACTTTGGCAAATTTTGATAACTTAAGTGGTTTCTATTTTTCAAGTTACTTTTTAAAAGTTGGTTGAAAAAGTCAAGGTCATTTAAGATGCCCTATTTAATGTTCATGTAAACCCTAACTACTTTGTAACCAACTTTTGGGTTATAAAAGGAAGTTGGGGCTCATTTGTAAAGGTGACTTTGAGAGAGGAGAAGAAAATACTTTTGTATGCAAGCTTTACTTGAAGGAAAGAAACTATGTTCTTTTGGGAAGATGTTTTGGAGTTAATGAAATATGAACTTGGTGTCCCATTCATGGTCTCTTGTAATATTTGGTGTTCTTATGTTCATTAGATGTTAGCATTTGAATCTTGCATGCAAATATTGTCTTGGATTTTATTCTCAACTATATTAATACGTTGTTCTAGTTCACAATGAACAAGCTCGATTATCTACTTGCTCATGTGTGTTCCCTTTTACTCATTCTTGTTTAGCTAACTCAAACTCCGTTTTATTTGTGTTAGTTATTCATCGTTCTTCTTCGTGCAATATTAGGCTCTGCTTTTACTTAACTCTTGTATGTTCCTTCCATCCATTCCTTTCCTTCATTCCATTCCATTTCCTTCATTCACTTTTCTTTCCATTGATGTTCCAAAACACCCCCCACATACAATTTTGAATGTACAAATGTAAATACAGTTTTGGTTTTCAATAAAGGCAGCCTCACCTTCATTGAGGAGGGACTTCATTCCCATACTGTTGCATGTCATGTGCATGCGTGCAAATCCATATGCTCAACAGTTTATGGGGATTCTAGAATCGTTAACCAATGCTTGGTTAAATCTTTATAATTATCCCTCTGCACAAACTCTAGTTCTTCAACCGAATCTTTTGCACTCGACGAATATTTTCAAGGAGACATTGTTGCCCGACCTTCAACAAAGAGCTTGGGAAAACCTCGAAAGCTTGCAACAATTTGTGGTTGTTGAGAAAGCCATTGACAGAGAAATCTACATTGAAGAGCTTAGAAGAAGAGCACTCGCACTTGTGGCCAGAAGACCTCCTGGACACGTGTTGATCGTTGTTCATCGATGCAACTCTCTTCCACCAAGGCAATAATCTGTATGACTATTACAAGTAACTCACCTATCTTGCAACCAAATCTTCTTTTTACAGATACTCAAGAAGACATATCATCAGATTTGAGGCAAGCTATTTGGGAAAAGTGTACAAACGACTATCATTTTCATCTCGCTGCATCAGTATTGGATAACGAAGAAAATCAAGCTGCGAGAGTTGAGTTATTCAGGCGCAAAGAGATCGAGAAAGAGAGCGAAGAGAAAAGGCTAGAGTTGATCGAAACGTGTCAGTGATCCCTTCATAGTAAAGATTTCAAATTGGCAGGAAAGAGGTTTACACGAGGAGAAAAAGCTAAGGGTCAATCAGATCCCGTTTTTGACTTTCAAGGAAAGTTTGGTTTCAAGTTATCTCCTCCAAGGAGGAACACGCCCGTAGATCTGTAAGCCTTGCATCAAGTCCTGAAAGAGCAAGCAAGGAAGGAATCACTACAAGTCAAGCACTTGTTCTTGCTCACGTTGTTTTGCCTTCGCATACCACCTTTTTGCCTTTGCATACCACCTTTCCCAAGATGGCGCTTAACGTACCATGGGAAATGCCATAGGCCCATTGTCCTAACCAACTTGACATGACCTCCCACGAGGATTGAGGAAGATTCTTCTTGCGTTCAATGGAGATGGGAAGACTTCACTGATGACCGCATTTCCGCCTTCTTTGTTGCATGTGCTGTTTTGTCAGTAGAATATGAAGATGTTGTTCGCCTCTTCATTGAAACATTGCATGGCGTTGTCACGTATTGGTTTCATCGTCTGCTAAATGGATGCGTTACAAACTATAATGATATGAAAACTAAGTTTGAAGACCGATTCAAGACGACGGAAGATGAACATGCCCTTCTTGCCCAACTATCTCAGGCGAAAAAAGAGCCAACATAACCCATGAGGAATTTTGTGGCTAAGTTCAACAAAATGGTGAACAAAGTTCCTATCGAGATTCGCCCGAACCCTGATGGACAAAAATGTTTCTTTATTAACGCACAACAACCAGTGTGCTATCAGCTGAGAAGGGCTATAGTGGCTACTTTGGAACTTGCTCAATCCTTAGGCATAGAAATTGAGGATGACTTAATCATGGCAGGCAAATTCAAGAAAACTTCCCTCAAGGGAAAGAGTCAAGAAACCCACAATGCTTCAAAGACTATACTCACTAAGTTGGTTAATGATGTGTTAGCTTTGAAAAAGCAAGTTGCTCAAAATAGTAAACCTACTCCTTACAAAGACATCCCAAGAAAAGGCTAAGTTCCCAACTGGTGTCCCCGAGATTTCACCCTGAAATTTGGGACTACCCCTTTAAAAAAATTTCGTTCTTTTCAAAGTAACGGTCGTTTTGTGTTTGTTTTGCTTGCAGTTGTTTGCATTGCTCTAAGATATCCCCAGAGAGTCATAAAAGCCAAATTCGACAAATACCCACATGCCAAAGCTCACTCAATCCCTTCGCCAGACCTTGTCTGCAAGCGTTTTATTTATTTATTTATTAAATAAATAAAGTTCTTTTAAAAATAGATTGAGCTAAAATTAGAGGATTTAGGTTATATAAAACACTTCACCCCATCATTATTACCACGAACATTCACCGGGGAAAATTTTTTTGCAGATCAGCTAATTGGAGAATTTTTTCGAGCAATTGCTTGTAACTTCTTTAGTTTTGTTTTATTTCTTTTTGTCTATGTTTTGGTTTGTTTTCTCCGGCAATTCCTGTAGCCTATTCATTCTTCCTGCCAGATCTTTCCCAGGCCTAGGGTTTTGAAAATCTATCCAATATTTTTAATTACTAATCTATCTAAAAGGTGATCAGAGCTCAGGATTCTTTCAAAAGATTGCAAGAAGTCGCTTGGTCCAAAAAGGTGCAAAAATGGATTTTATGAAAATAAGAAAAATATTGCCATCAATGCGTAGAGCTCGAGAAAATATGCACTTTTAGAGAAAACGACACCTAAAACAGAGCCACGGAATGAAAGTTATGGCACATGCAAGTTTTTGTTGCTACATCTTCTCGGACCCTTTCCAAAAATGACAAATTTTATTCTATACTTCAAAAAAATCCAAAAAGGAAAGAAATGTTGTCTTCATGCCAGTCACAATTTTCAAGGCTGCCTTCTGCGTCCAATTTTCACGTTGCCTTCAGTGACGAATTTTCACGCAATTTTAAATGCAGAAGTCACAATGCAAGTCGCACTTTTGGAAAAGAGCTATCTTTCATGCAAGTCACACTTTTTGTAAGGAAGACTTTAAGCTGCCAGTGAGAATTTTGGCAGTGGCAGGCATGCGGGAATTTCTTGCCTGCATAACAGGTTACTTTTTCCCATCAAGTCAAAGTCACTTAAGCTGCAATGGGAATTTCAGAGGTGGCAAGCAAAGGGAAATTTCTTACTGCAATGCAGGATGAAAATTCCCATTATAAAATAAAATCACTTAAAGCACCGGCGGGAATTTCTTACCTGCAACGCAAGGTGAAAATTCTCATTATGAAAGTCAAATCACTTAAGTGAAAGATGAGATTTTTGGAGCTGCAATGCAAGTTGGAAATTCCCATCACTTTGACTTTCTATTTTTAACAAATACCCCTACCAAAAAGTGCGACCCACCTTGGCATTAATGCATGTGATTAATGGTATTTCTAGCTGAGTTTGGCGCCATAAATAGGAAGAAAGTCAATGCAAGTGGATGAGCTAAAGAGAAGTCAAGGATGCATGCTAAAAATAAATAAAATAAATTCATTAAAAACAATCAGAAGCATGCAGAATTGGGCGCCCAAATTGGATGAAGAGGCATGACTTTTAATTAATTAAATTGCCAGAAATAGGAAAGGGCAATTATTAAAAATAGCATGTAGATGGCTATATAAGCATGGGATGCCATAATTGAGAAGCAATTAATTATTTTTGATGAAGTTTGCAGCCTGGACAGGTTTTACGCCAAGGGAAGGAGGATTTTGCATTAAAGAGTGTTTTCCATTGCCGGGAAGCTTCCAATTTTGGCGCATTGGGTTGGAATAGCCTGATTTTTGTTATTCTGATTGTCTGCATGTTGGTATAAGTGCCCAGGTATTCATCACAGGTGCTCATATTAGTGAAAGGAAGTTCAAATCAATGTCAGATACATTGAATATCTCTTCCGAATCAGAAGAAATTACCAGATCTGCACAAATTGATCCAATTACAAAGGATTCCGGCAGAATTAAAAGAAAAAGAGCTCAAACATATTGTTCTAGCCATGATGAAGAATGATGAAAGAAAAGGATCAAGAATCATGCATAGCTTCCAGATTTGTTGAAGTCAATGATAGAGACATAGGCCCTGAACCTATCACCGATTTAATTGACAGATCCAGATCTCATAATTGCAAAGGTTTCCGCAAAAATTCATCCTCTTGTTTCTAGCGCAACCCGTGTAGAAGTCAGTGCATGGAAAATTCCTTCCAGGATCTTGTGCATGTGCTCTCAATCTTCCAGTTGAAGCCTTCATTGAATTTACTTGTATTTGCATTCACCCGGAGTGTTTTCCAGAATTTAAAATTGCTCATATGCAATTAAAAATAAAAGATGAGTTTTGTCTGAATTATTTACGGCAAACATTGCACTGGTGCATGTACTGGAGAAGAACTGCAAAAGCTTCAAGGATAAGAGGGAAGACAAGTCAAAGGCAATACCCACAAGCAAATCACAGTCAATTGCTTCCAGATCCAGTTTGGTGAGAATCAAAGGCAAAAGAGTCAACCGCATGCAAAATATGGAAAAAGAACAAGACTGGAAGTGTTGCAGCTTTCTTCTAATTTCTTTTCCTCTTTCTTCTTCTTTCTCTTATTTTCTCCGACAAAGTAATTGAGCAATCAATTAAATTATAAAACTTAAGTGATTGGTTTAAAAGCCGTTACTTGAAGAAGTCAATTACTTGGAAATAGGTGGCAGACATGCAAAATAGAAGGTTTTATTTTCAGTTATAAATCATGCATGTCATGCAAAGAGGAATTCCAGGAGGGAGATTTCCAGTTGTTTCCTTTACAACTTCCACATGTGTCAGTTCAGTTATAGTTTCCTATTTGTAATTTCCCCTCCATACACTATAAATAGAGGAAGAACCTACGGGTTAAAGGATCAGAATTGGTAATCGAGTTCTTGTGTTCCAAACTTTGAGTTGAAACCCTTGATAGCTTTCTGAAAGTTGAGGAATAGAGAGGAGGCAAATTTCCGGAGAACTTTGTGTCAACGGTGCATTTGTTTCTTATTTCTTTTTAGATCTTTGCATAAACTTTGTGTTATCTTAGATTTGGATCTGAAACTTTCCTTTGCTTTAAATTCTGCATTTCAAGATCTATTTGTTTCATCTATGTGCATGTGACCAACTCTGTCAACTATTGGTTAGGTTGCACATCTCCTTTCCTTCTTCTCGTATTTAATTATTTCCCTTTCCTGCACATATTTTACTTTGCTTACTTGCTGCAAAATTGCCTAGCTATGGTTCATGAGCTACGCGGTTAAAGTAAAACCAACAGATAGATATTAGGAAATATAATTGACAAAATCTTACATGGGAGCCTCACCGGTAAATGAGGGAGATTTATCTCATGACTACCTAGGTTTTTAGTTATGTAGAAAATCTAGCCAACAATTTTTGGCAACTCTACTAGGGAACAACACAAATTAGCAGACTAGAGCTTTCTTCCAATTCCCTTTTATATTATAAGCTCAACTTGGACTGAACGTCCATTCACGCGGTCTAGCAGAGCTCAAGGAAGGATTGACCATTTTTATAGATTGCAGGAGCAATTTAATTTCAGTCATCCTCCTCAAGTTAGAAGCCACATATCCAGTCTTTCACCAGAAGAAGAGTGCAAAATCCTCCAGATCCAAATCGTGTCCAACACAATCTAGCAGCTAGGATTATTCACCAAGTCTATTTTCGAAGAAGACGCGCTCCTTTCATGATGCAGAATCAGCCACTTGCCCCTGCAACACCTGTTCCATGGGGTGCAGCCTTTGGACCTCTGAATCTGACTCCTATGCATGATCTACCTAAAGGGACGAGAAAGAATTTTCCAAAATTCTTTGGAGACGGAAAGCAGAATCCAGATGATCACTTGGTTGCGTTCTTTATATCCTGTGGAGTGCTTGTAGTCGAACATGAAGATGTGTCTGTTAGACTCTTCATAGAGACTCTGCATGACTTGGCTGGAGAATGGTTCTACCGGTTAGCTCCTAGCACCATAACCAACTGGGCTACTATGCGGGATGCATTCCTGAAAAGATTCAAACCAGCTGAAGATTCCAGTACATTGATAACTCAATGACTCAGCTAAAGAAGGAGCCACATAAGCACATGCGAGATTTTATTGCAAAATTCCAAAGATTATTGAACAAAATTCTGCTTCGCTTCTCTAAATGATGAGAATCGAAAAGTATTCTTAATCAATGTCTTACTTCACAAGTAAGCTATCAACTCGAAGAGCACGTCCTGCTGACTTGTTAGCAGCCCAAAACATGGCGGTTGAAATTGAAGACGACCTCATCATGGTAAAGGAAAGATAAAGAGCTGAAAGTTCATCCTCTGCTACTACTTCCGATTCACTATTGCAAAAGTTAGCAAATGAGAGGCCACAGATGAAGAAACAAATGGCTCAAGGCAACAACATTGCCCCTATTCGGAATTTCAACAACCACCAGAACTGCATTGCTTTGGTTCTCAAAGATTAGCAATTGAAGTTGCTCCCAAAAACAACATGGAGATGAATGAAGAAGACCAGAAGTTGACGCTGATCAGCTCAAGAATGATGATTTTGTAGGTCTTCTTTGGCGACTCCAACATTAATTACCTAAACTACAAATCTAAACATGACTATGAGGAGCTTCTTGAAGACGATCATGGTCATGCATATGTAGTATTTACACAATCACAAACTCACCAAGCTGAGGCATTAGTTGATGAACAAAGAAGGGGCAGCCCTTTACCTTCTTCCTTAGCTCCCAAAAATAAGAATGTGAGTTCTTCATCTCAACCACAGAAAAGCAGCTCAGGTATTTGAATCTATACCTTCCTTTGACATTGTTGATCATGTCAAGAAAACTAGGATTCAAATGTCGAAACAAAATACCTGAGAGCCTTTCCTGAGCAGCTAAATAGGCTAGTCAAATATGTGCAATCACTAGGACAATCTAATACATCAAAAGCCTTTTGCCTAAGCCCAAGGATACTCCTCCCCATAACAACACTGCAGTTGTTAAATCCTCACCATCTTCTGAAAGAGTAGAACCATTCTATGTTTCCCTATTGCTTAATGGTTTCAAGTTAAGCAACTACATTCTAGATTCGGGTGCTTCTAACAATGTCATGCCAGCTAAAGTTGCAGATGCTCTTGGGCTTACCTTAACAAAGACCATAAAAGGTGTTATTCCATGGAGAGACAAGTCCCTTTAATTGACAAATCAAAGATGCACAAGCTGTTACGCAGCTTTTCCTGACAAAAGATTAAAGATGACAATCTTAGTTGCAGATATTCTTGTCTCCTACGGGATGTTGCTAAGTAGAAACTTCTGCAAAGAGCTGGGAGGAGAAGTAAAGATGGATTGGTCATGTGCCCATATTCCTATCAAGGGGATTAACCATAAGCTGGAGCCGGAAAAGAATTCTAAGTACACTGTGACAAAATTTGAGGATCCTAGATCTCGATTCTTTTTCAGGAATTTGACCATGGGGTCTATTTCTTGGAAATGGATAAAAATGTACCAGAGCCTGAACTTCAATCAGAGCTAGAGCCAAGCGAAGGAAGAAGAAAAAGTTTGGACTCTGGAGTTTAAAGGCACTTGTTCTTTTGGATCAGGAGTTGACGTTCTACTAATATCTCCAGATCATGAGATATTCCCATACTCCCACAAGTTGATGTTCGAGAACACCAACAATACGGTGGAGTATGAGGCATTGTTGTTAGGAATGGAGCAAGCTAGGAAGAAAGGAGTAAAACTCCTCAAAGCCCAAGGAGATGCTGAACTTCTAGTAAAGCAAGTTCGAGGAAAAGTCAAGTCAAAAGAGATAAGCTGAAGCATTACAGAGATAGAGTGCTTTTTGCCACACTCGATTTTGCAGCCTTCTCTATCGACTTCATTCCAATAAATCAGAATTTCAAGGTAGACTCTTTGGCAGTCATCATAGCGACACTATTGAATCCGGATAGACCACCATCCATATTCAGACAAGGAAACTATAAAGTGGAGATGGTCTACCCCCAAAGTCCCTAATAATGTTGAACAGTGACAAACTTTCAATGACGACAAACAAACATTTGCATGTCTGAAACAAGACAAATTTGACAGGTTGTATGTTGAAGAGAGTAAATCACCACCACAACAAACAATCACAGAAAAAACTGATCCAGGTTATGATGACAGTAGTGGAATAATCCAACCAAAAGGTAACAAAATCCCCAAGGGTTTAGTTTCCTTAGTAGAGACTTTCGACAAGCATGATCAGTACCTAAAGAAGAACAAAGAATATGGTGAAAGAAGAACAAAGAATATGGTGATAGTTCTTCCTCATAAATGCAACCAATAAATCTGGGAACGGAGCAAGTTGATGCAAACTTACTCACCACAGAGAGAAGAAAGGATGAGCCACCACAAGATGAAGTTGATAAGGACTTGCCCAAGGTGTTTGACAAGAAGGTCAGTGAAAGGAAGTTCAAGATCGGAGACTGGGTACTCTGATGGGACAAGAGACATGAACCAAAGGGCATGCACAACAAATCCGATTCACTCTGGAAAGGGCCCTTCATGATCAAGAGAGATACCGGAATGGATACTTTCTTCCTTGCCTACCGGGATGGAATTGAGTTACCACTTGCCTTTCAATTGGCAACATCTGAAACTATTAAATAAGCTCGAGATACAAGGTAAAACCTGTTTGTATATAAATAAAAATTTTGTTGTTTTCTTTCCTTTTCTTTTTGTTTTGTTTTGTTTTGTGACTGACCTCAAATCCAATAGACAAGACATGAAACCAGAGATGTTAGGATCTCATCTTCACTCCTTTCATTTTGATAGAGGTAAAAATGTCAATAGACGGAGCCAACTGGTGTCCCCGAGATTTCGAGATTGATTAAGACAAATACAACATTGAAATGGTTTTTAGGCCAAGTGTTCCCGACAATGCATAAAATTGACAAGTATTCAATGATGATCAACAAACTATTGCCTTCTTGGAAAAGAGAGATAAGTTTGAATGTTGTACTTTGAAGGAAGTGAATCGACGACCTCACCCATTCAAGGAGTTGAGAAAGAGGATCCCGGTGATGGAATAATTCAGCTCAAAGGGAATAAAATTACAAAAGGATTGGTTTCACTTGAACTGTTTGATAAACACGACAGTTTATCAAAGAGAAAGAGCGGCGGGACTGTGGAATTTCGCTAACTATGAGCAAGTTAACATTGGTACCAGGACCAACCTCGTCTCGTCAACATCGGTAAGTGTTGCTCACTTGAGGAGCGCAAGAAATTCGTAAGCCTCCTTACAAAATATTCCGATTTCTTGGCTTACTCATATGAAGACTTGAAGTCTTTCCAACCTAGGGAAATGGAGCATGCCATACCCTTGAAACCCGATCTGACTCCATTGTGCAAAAGCAAAGACAGTGTAATCCCAAGATAGCAGGGAGAATATTCCATGAGGTTCAAAAGATGTCAAACGCACAAAGAGGTTTTCCTATTCGACATTCAACTTGGATAGCTAATATTGTATCGGTTCACAAGAAAAATGGGGAAATTAGGATTTGCGTGGATTTCCACAATCTTAATCAAGCTTCCTTGAAGGATAACTACCCACTGCCGGTCATGGACCATATTCTGCAAGCTGTAACTGGATCGGAAATGCTATCTATGCTAGATGGTTTCTCTAGTTATAATCAGATCAAAGTGGCTAGAGAAGACCAACATAAAACATCGTTCACTACCCCCTGGGGTACGTTCGCATATAGAAGAATGCCTTTTGGTTTGATCAATGTCGGAGGAACTTTTCAAAGGGCTATGGATATGATATTCGCAGACTATAAAGACAAGATCATCGTGATATACCTAGATGACTTGACGGTGTTCTCAAAGAAACGAGAAGATCACCTAAGAGATTTGGAGAAAATATTGCAAAGATGCACGCTTCATAAGATCTGCCTGAATCCAAAGAAGTCCATGTTCGGAGTTATGGAAGGGAAACTCCTAGGTCATATTGTTTCTAAAGAAGGAACCAAAATCAATCTTGAGCGCGTTCAAGCTATCAAAAATCTTTCCTTACCTACAAGTAAGCTTGAAGTCCACTCGTTCTTTGGGAAGGTGAACTTTTTGAGAAGGTTTGTGCCAGATTTTACCGAGCTAACCAAAGAAATTACTGATATGATGAAAGGCAAAGAATCCTTCAAATGGTTGAAGGAAGGTAGAGAAGCATTTGAAAAACTCAAGGGTGCTATTGCAAAAGCTCCTACATTGGTATGTCCCGATTTTAAAAAGGATTTCATAGTCTATTGATATGTTTCCCCACACACGATCTTTGCCATCCTGACTCAACATAATCAAGAGGGAATTGAATCTCCTATTGCATTCATGAGTTCCGGATTCAAGAAACATGAATTGAATTACACTCCCCTTGAGAGGCATGCATACGCGGTGGTTAGAGCCTTGAAACATTTCAGGTACTATGTATTGAATTCTCACACCAAAGTCTTAGTGTCGGACACCACAGTTAAATCAATGTTGACACAACAGAACCAGGATCTAAAAGAGGTAACTGGGTCTCCAAGATCCAGGAATATGACTTGGATATCAAGCCTACCAAGTTAGTTCGAGGAAGAGGACTCTGCCAACTCATTGTAGAGAATGAGCCACAAGATGACTCTGAAGAAGAACTAATTGAAGAAATTTTACCACTGGTAGTTTTCATCAGTACCACAAATGAATGGTATTCTAATATCGCTTATTTTCTCACATATGGTGAATGTCCTGAGAATTTGACAACTAAGGAAAAAAGAGCTATCAAATTGAGAGTCTGTCAGGTACGTTATTTGGGACAACACATTGTTCAAGAAAGGAATTGATGGCATGTTCCTCAGATGTGTTGATAAAGAACAACCCGTGTTGCTTGAAGCCTTTCACAATCATGCTTGCAGTGGTCATTTCTCTAGACCAGTGACAACTCATAAAATTTTGCAAGCACATTATTACTGGCCCACTATGTTTTCTGATGCTCAAAATGGGTAGCCAAATGCGAAGCTTGTCAACAATTTGTTGGAAGACCTAAATTGCAGCTTTGCCTTTAAAACCAATTGTCATTGAAGAACCCTTTCAACAATGGGGTTTAGATTTCATCGGGGTCTTGAATCCAAATTCCAGTGCTGGTCATACTCACGTGCTCATTGCAACTGACTACTTTATAAAGTGGGTAGAAGCTATTCGGTGAAACAAACATCTATTGCGGTAATTTGTAACTTCATCAAAGAGAATATATTGGTTCGTTCTGAGAATTCCACACAAGATCATGATGGACAATGCCTCCAATTTTTCTTCTACAAAAATGATAGGTTTTTGTTATGGATATGGAATATCTTTATCTCATTCATCGATTACTACCCATAGGGAAACGGCCAGGCAGAATCTAGTAACAAAAACATCATTACTATCATGTGCAAGTTAGTCAAAGAAAATCAAAGAACTTGGCACAAAAAGTTATATGATGCATTGTGGGCTGACCACATAACTCCCAAAAGGGCAATTGGAATGTCTCCATTCCAACTCTTATATGGAACCGATGCTCAAATTCCCATCACATTGGAGTTACCAGCATTACAATTGGCTCAAGCAGTTAACGATGAATGCTTCGCCAATGCATTGGATAAAGGATCATGTTCCTAAGCAAGCTTGAAGAGCAAAGAAGTCAAGTGGCAAACAAGATCGAGGAACACCAATCCAAAGTAAAGAAATTGTTTGACAGAAAAACTAAGGAGAGACAATTTCAAATCAATGACTTAGTTCTTTGTGATAAAAGGTGTGAATCAAAAGGAAAACACAGAAGTTTGATTCACTGTGGCTGGGCCCTTTCAAAATCAGGCATTTCTGTGGAGATAACACCTATTACTTGGCATATCCCGATGGAACTCATTTTCCTTTGCCCTACAGATGGGCAATATCTCAAGCACTATCAAAATTGAAAATGGGTTGTCCCCTGTATGTACATAGGTAATTAGGATTTTGGTTTGTTTCATTTCCTTGTTTTTCGGTTTCCTCTCTTTTTTCATCCCATTTTTGTGCATCATCGTTTTGGGATCATGTTCATTAAATTTTTGGTCCGGGTTTGTTGTTACGTCCATGAAGTCTTTGTCCCCATTAGAGACAATCATTTATCAACTAATTTTGACTTCGCAAAATTAATAAACGTGAAAATTAAAAAAAAATCAAAAGTGTTATTTCATGTGATTTATTACTCTCGTCATGATCGTCTTTTTCTCCCAATCGTTTTGGTCTTCGTTTCACTCATTTCGGTGAGAACTCCCGAAGTCGCAAACTACGTTAATAATTAAAAATTAATATTTAATTAATTTCTTACCCATTTATTTAATAAAATTAATTTTTGGGGTTTTTAATTAAATAAATATTAATATAATATTTATTAAAAATCAATCGACAAGTTTTTCTTTATTGCCCGGGGAAAATAAAATTTTGCTTCCAATTGCCGGGGATGCCAAATTGGCTCTCCGCACCTGGATTTCCCCTTTCTTGGCAATTTCTTCTTTTTCCCCTTGCAAGATTTCTTCTGCTAATTGCCAACCCAACCAACTAGTTGGCAAACTGGCAAAAAATCTCCCAATCTCCCACATGGGGAAATAAGATGGGAATTGCTAGCTTGCTTTGTCGTTGCCATGGGTGAATGATTAAGATATTTCCCATACTTCCTGGCAATTAATGCCCACTACCCAAAGAAAGGGAAATTGGTTATTTCAACGGGAAGAAAGAAGTTGTTACAGGGAAGTTTCTTTAATTCCCATAATTTTTCCTCCGTGAAAGACTGTTGGAAAAGTCATGCGAAGAAGCTTCGAAGATAAAGCTTTCCAATTTCTTCTTATTTCTTTTGAAGGAACGTTTGGAGAAATATGTGATCACATCCCTCATGCAATACACTAGAAGTAAAGGAGGTTTCAATGCAAGAGTTCAAGAGTTTTCCACAGTTCAACGTTTCAGCTAAGAAGACAAATAAGCTAGTGAAAGAGATTCAATGCAGGTTAAAGGCGGTGAAGGCCATTCACACCAGTGAGAGACTCATCCCACGTCGAGAGAGGAAGGGAATAAAGTAAAATTAAATTCATCTCTCCATACACAACAAAAATTTACAGTCCAAAGCTATCCACCACGCATTGCATAAGAAGGAAAATAAGTTCAAAACAATTTCCACACAGCCATAAAAGGAGTATTCAACGTGGAGAACAGAAAAAAGAAAGCAAAAACACCACGCCTTGGTCAAATAGAAGGAATTTTTAAACACATTGTTTTGGAGGATTTAATTATTTAAAGGCATTAGTGTTAGAAACAAATCCAATGGCCTAGCTAGAAAGAAGATAAAGTGCAGTCCACGCAGCAGTCAAATAATAAAAGATTAAAATATTTGTCTTTTCTTTTGCCAAAGAAAACAAAAATCAACGCCTAACAAAGAGAAAGAACCCACGTTTCAGCTAGGAGAAGCACTTCCACGCAGAGTAAGCTAGTTTCCACGTCTTCACCAGGTGTTCTCCACGCATCATAGCCCACACAAATAAAAAAGAAAATCATTCCCACACGTGCAGCAAGCAGGAGTAGTTCACGCCAGAGAAAGAGAAATAATTATTCACGCATTTTGACAAAATAATTATTCATGCATTTGCATAACCAAGAGCTCTCCAAGCAATTGGGCTATTCAATAATATCACGCATTCAAAGGTCGAGCACAAAAAAATTGAAATTAATGAAGAAAACAATAGATGCGGAACGAAGGTTGCCGCGGGTTGTATCTGTCAAAGTAATCAACTTTGGAGCTTGATATCTCAAAGTTGATTGATTTTCGAAAAAACGGTTTGTTTCTTTGAATTCTTCCCATCTTCATGTACTCCTTTGCCAAATTTCAAATGCACAGCACCTCATTTGATATTTTCACGAACCCAAGAAAAACTCAATTTGCTTGTTTTTCGCCGCACGCATAGTTTCAGCTTGTCGAAAGACCTACTTTGGGAATCCATATTTTGGGCCTGGATGATCGTCAAGAAAAACGGTTTGGTTCGTTGAATTCTCCCCAACTTCATGTACTTATTTGCCAAATTTCAAATGCACAACACCTCATTTGATATTTTTCACGAACCCAAGAAAAACTTAGTTTGCTTGTTTTCACCGTGCGCACAGTTTCGGCTTGTCGAAAGACCTACTTTGAGAATCCGTATTTCGGGCCTGGATGATTGTCAAGAAGAACGGTTTGGTTCATTGAATTCTCCCCACTTCATGTACTCCTTTTCCAAATTTCAAATGCGCAGACATCTCGTTTGATATTTTTCACGGAGCCAAATAAAATGCAGTTTGTTTGATTTCGTTGCGCGCACAGTTTTCAGCTGTCAAGGAGACTAACTTTGAGGGTCAATATTTTTAACTCGGATGATCGTCAGGAGAAAAGGATTGGTTCTTTGAATTCTCCCCACATTCATATGCTCCCTTGCCAAGTTGTAGATTCCCAAGGTGACGTTTGGTATTTTTCCTAGGCTAAAACCAAACAGATTTTCGCAGTTTTACACCTGCATTTTCCTAGCTGTTTCATAAGAGTCAATTTTGAATTTTAATATTTGACTAAAGAATTTGATTGGGAAAAAACCTGCTGACACAAAAACTTGTGGTACCTTAATAGACTCCCTCATCCAGTGAGAGTTTCTTATAACAAGATTTGTTATTTTTCCCATGCCAGTTTTAGAGGCGATTTGTTCAGTTTTAAAGTCTGGAAGTAATAGCTAGAAATCAGGGTTTTGTCACGTCTTCACAATCATGTCATCTCCTAACAAAGCGATGTTGTGGTTTGAGTTCTAGGGCATTCTACCCACCTCGACGCTCCATTCGAGTATGAGAACATCATCGATACCAACTTGGGACATATCGGCGTAAGCCGGTTCCACGATCGCATATCAACCGAAGGCGAGTCAAAATTTTCCTGGTGCTTGTTCCGAAGCGGTCTCTCACGCGCGACAACCTTCCTAGAGTCCCTACAGAGTCCCGAATTGGTCATCACTTGCGCGGAGCACTACAACACCTGTACAGTGTGGCGATTCAACTACCAACAACTCTGAAGTGGAAGTGACCTTGACTTGTGAGCTCTCAGTCTCATTTTTGCAACGCCGATGCTTCTCGATAATACCAATGGGTCACCTATGACTTCCTCATTATGCGGTATAGGTCGTAGCTATTGTGACAAAGGTCTCTTCCGAGTCAAAGCCATGGTTATCGTCGAGATCGATAATGGAAAAGCTTGTCTACATAAATTGTCTTCACTTGATCATTGTGGTGGATCTATTCATCGACAAACCGATACCAATAACAAGTGCGGATCATCAAGTAAGGCCACATCATTCAAGTGTGTCCCTATCAGCTCTCAGTTAGCAGTGGGCACGATACTTCATCGGCCAATCTTAAAGTTGAAGAGTTCTCGGGTGGATGATCGCGAGCGATCGAATGGCAACACTTCGGGATGGTGACAAAGACGAAAGACATAACTCCAAGAAGTGAATTGCAATATCAACTCTTAGAAGAGCTTCTTAATGGCAAAAGAGGAGTTGGATTCTGATAAGCCAAGGTGGCGTAACGACTACGGTCTCGCAACAAATGAAGAATTCACTGTGGAAAGGTATTTAGAGCATGTGGAGAATTGTGTGTAATTGTGAATGCGAATAAAGACAAAATTGCTCACACCAAGATGATGCTCAAACAGAGAGGTGGATGAATTACTCAAGTTTCAAGCTCGACTCTCTTGTCAGTTGGAGGATTATGGAAAATGGTCAATGAACTCATTCATGTACAACTGGGATAGGTAGACTCTTGGCCCAATGGACAAGGCACCTATCCTAAGTGTTTTGATCTAGGTGGCGCATTGTTGACTAGGATGTCTATGTGTGTGTCCAAGTCATTTAAGTGGGGTCCACATGTACCCATTGCTTTTTGTTATAAAGTGGTGTTATTAAACTCACTTTTGGCAAATTTTTGATAACTTAAGTGGTTTCTATTTTTCAAGTTACTTTTTAAAAGTTGGTTGAAAAGTCAAGGTCATTTAAGATGCCCTATTTAATGTTCATGTAAACCCTAACTACTTTGTAACCAACTTTTGGGTTATAAAAGAAAGTCAGGGGCTCATTTGTAAGGGTGACTTTGAGAGAGGAGAAGAAAATACTTTTGTATGCAAGCTTTACTTCAAGGAAAGAAACTATGTTCTTTTGGGAAGATGTTTTGGAGTTAATGAAATATGAACTTCGTGTCCCATTCATTGTCTCTTGTAATATTTGGTGTTCTTATGTTCATTAGATGTTAGCATTTGAATCTTGCATGCAAATATTGTCTTGGATATTATTGTCAACTATATTAATACGTTGTTCTAGTTCACAATGAACAAGCTCTGATTATCTACTTGCTCATGTGTGTTCCCTTTTACTCATTCTTGTTTAGCTAACTCAAACTCCGTTTTATTTGTGTTAGTTATTCATTGTTCTTCTTCGTGCAATATTAGGCTTTGCTTTTACCTAACTCTTGCATGTTCCTTCCATTCATTCCTTTCCATTCCTTTCCTTCATTCCATTCCATCTCCCTCATTCACTTTTCTTTCCATTGATGTTCCAAAACACCCCCCACATACAATTTTGAATGTACAGATGTAAATACAGTTTTTGTTTTCAATAAAGGCAACCTCACCTTCATTGAGGAGGGACTTTGTTCCCATACTGTTGCATGTCATTTGTATGTGTGCAAATCCATATGTTAACAAGTTCTAAGTGTTTTTCAACGTTTCATCCACACACAAATGGTGATTGGCTGGATGACATCTTCCTTTTTCGTCCCGCTAATAAGATATCCCAATCCTCTTGCTCACATATTAGGCACAATGGATCAAGTAGGTGTTCAGGGCTTTATAGTTATAATTCTCTCACCCAACAACATGGAGCACAAGGACATGCATGTATCACCAGTTTTCTCTCCATCTCTAGTGATTCATCAGTCTAATGTGTTATGAGAAGGTCGAGGGAAGTACTGTACTTCCTCATATGATTGTCTTGCTTGGTCCCCTTAGCCTAGGAAAATCTCCTATGTATATCATCAAATCTGTATTGGCTGTATTGTGGTGGCGGTGGATGACAATGTTGTCAGTTGTTGTTTTGCTCCAGCCCTTGATAGGGACATGTGGGAGTGGCTATCTAACTTTGGCCTCCATCTGCTCTTTGATTCCATTGGTTATTTGTTTCTGTACTTGAATAATCTGATTAGGGTTATTACCCAATAACCCTAATTATGTTAAATTCTCTTTACGTTTTACATTCTTTTAGTTAGCTTTTCAGCTCCTTGGATTTGTAAACCTTTGTGCCTTTGAAAAACTAGCTACTGCATGACCACATGCGAGGTTTGATTAAAACTAAGGGCCAAATAGTTGTACAAGCACCAGTGTGGGTCCCAGGGTAATCAAGCACGAGACTAAAGATCTACTATGTAGGTGATATAAATTGTGAAGTCACCAAAATGTGACAGTCTATATCCATGACGATGGCATCATACTTGGCTTGTAAGAAAGGAATATGCTATCTCTGTCTGATCCTTGGAGGAAATCATGTAGTTCAAGCAAGAATGTAGTGTCTTTGTTCAGGCTCATAAGGTGGTCCTTGCCTCTGCCTCTGTCTCACAGCCTTTTCTCCCTCTCTTTCTATTATATGTTGAAATCTTTGAACCCTTAATACAACTGTCTACCTCACAAACCTGCCATTCTTTGACTGTACCTTAGAGAATGATTGAGAACTTTGGAATTCTGCCATCCGTGTTGCATAAATAATCAGAAATAGGTGCTTGAAAAGGTTGGAAACATGAGTAATGGAAGTTTGGTCAGCTAGCTTGAGAAACTATGGGAAGTTTGGGGTAGATTTCTTCAAAAACAACAGGGACAATCAAAATCAACAAGAAAGGTATAAAACAGTGGAAACATTTGAAAACTGTTTGAATGCTGAAGTCCAGCACCAGAAACTTCTTAAACTTCTGGATTACAGATGGAGATTTTTTTATTTTGAGCCAGTGATGCTCAGGACAATGCATGCGCCAGCTTATATCCACCTCTGAGTTCAAGACCCGGCCGTTTAGGAGTTATCCCAAACATGTGCTACCACTGCGGTCGCATTTCTACTCATGATCCCGTTGTCCGGGGAATGCTCTAATGTACAGACCAACACGGGAATCCACCCCAATGCACCCAAAACATACACCTGGTAACACCCATAGTTTCTGTCACCTCTGCATACCTGACAAGAGGGTTTGCCCTACCTGACTGGGCGTTGGCTCATGGCGATTGTCAGAAACATTCTGGATCTATGGGAAATGCTTCCTAGAATTTGCCACCATTCTAAGGAGTTCCTGGAAGTTTCCACAATAGGGGAATGTTTCAACATCCTGGAAACAAGTGTCCAGCCTACTGGAAATGGTTTCAAGAATTCAGAGTTTATTGTCCAAATTAGAAAACCTTTCTTTTCTACCTATCATATATTTGTTGGCTCTAGAATCCAAGTACCACACTTTACTTGATGTCTTTTATCAGCTTGTGAAGCTACAAAAGGTTCTTCATTTTTGACCATTTTTGTTATTGTTTTCTGCATAATTTTCTCAATATCTTCTAGTTTATTAAAAACACACACTTTATTTCCTCTTGAAGTAATGCTTCATCAGAGGATTCAAATTTTCACAATAGAAACAACTGTTGTTTTCCTTATATTTTAGGTATTGTATCTTACAATTCGTTCCTTCTGCCTTTGAGTTTTCTCCATCTTTTTGCTATTACCTTAACTGTTTACTTTTGTGACTTTGTCTTTATCTGACTGCAAGTAGTTTATCCAAATTCTCCTCATCTTCATACTACAGGTTTCTTTGCACTTCCTGAAACAACATTTGTACAAGCTCTTCAAAAGACAACTTCGGTTGCAAGCTGTTCGTCTTCATTAGTAATGTATTCTATCTGCTTCAAAATTTGTTGTTTGAGCTGAGTATGCCTGTGATTAGTCAACAGAACAGAACACATAAATAGAAAAATTCATAAATATTTTATTGAATTGTCTCAATCACCACAAATGATAAGAGTTCTACATATTAGAAAAGCATTTTAAAAATTTTACACCTAGACGTAACACTTCTAACTGGAAACATTAATTTTGACATTATTTAATCATAAATTATAATTGATATGAGTTGAGTAAAACACACATTTTGATTTAATACTACCACCTAACTTTAAGTAATCTAGGTGTACGTAGATACAAAATGAATATCAATTTCTAATAAGCCTTATTACTAAAATTCATTTTCTTGACTGCCTTTCCCTATATTTCATTTGATAAACTCGTAGTTTCTGTCAAATTTTGTTTGAAAAAATTATCTATCACTAAAACCATAGAACATTTGGAAACTGGTGATGTTCATAGATTCTATGTTCATGCCATCTTTTGTTCTTTTTGATGTTGTTTTGGTTCCTGGTGGGTTCATTAAAAAGGTGTTATATGCCAGCAATAATTATTTCAATTTTAGGGAAAAGCAATGGTGTTATTGGTTTTGGTTAAGATGGATATTTGTATTTTAAGAGTCAGAAGAGACTTTTAAATGCTGAAAAGGCGTCCACAATTGCAGATAACATCTTATTCAAATGGAGAATTAGGTTTGGATCATCCTCACATGCCAGCATTATTGATCTTAATGCTGGCAGCACAAATCTCAAATGTTGGAATCTGCTTTCAAATTCCCCAAAAGGTGGTTTCATATGCAAATTATTATCATTTCAAGTTTCCTCTCTCTCTGTTTGGATCAACTGAAAGTACAAAAGTGAAAAATACAGCATCAGAAGATAGGCAGAGAAGCTCAGAAAACAGTAGTTGTGATGAGATGCTTGCATCATCATCCGAAGTACCAAATCAAGAAGAGGGCACTGACATGGGCCACAGAAGGTATCACAACTTTGGAATTGAAATAAATGAATCAAGAGCACAGTCCATGGCTTTAGATATGGAGGATAGATGTCCAAACAAATTGTTAAATTGTGAAACGTCAGTGAATGTCTCTGACATGCCTGAAAAGAGGCAAGATGAAGGTTATTCTTCACATCAAAGTGAGATCTTATGTTCAGCTGCAAATGTTCTCAAGATTGTTTCTGGGACCTGGTCTTTGCTAAAGCAAAAGGGATTAGTTCGTGTTCTCAAGACTCTGAGGTGAGAATCTTCCCTTGATGTCTCCTTTTGCATTCTTACCTCTTAGATTAGCTGTAGACTAAAGCAGGGAGTAAACTATTATGCATGTGGTTGTATTATGCATGCTATTAACATACGAATGAAGACAATTTAGATCCTTTTCCTTGCATCACTGTTACTGCTTCTTGAATGTCTTGAAGCCTGTTCAAATTTGTGTAAACTTCAGAAATGAGAACATACCCATCTTAATATCAGGTGTATTGGTATATAGATTCAAAGTTATATGTGCAGTATTTAGTGGATGGGATATAGGTCATGTTAACTCATTTTTTTGTTATTTTGCATCTATGGCTTAACTCGCTTACTAACTCACAATTGGATTGGAAAACAGTGAGTGCAGAGAAGTGTTGCGAAAGATTGAAAGAAATTTTGAAGAGCCTATCTCTGTGATATCTTTTGCTTCTTTATATATACGTTCCATTTATTTCTTAGTAAAGCTTTGGACCAACTTGACACCTAGAAGCTGTCAACAAATATCTCTATCTGGAATAGATTCATCACAGTGCTTTGTGGAAAAATTAGACAAAACAATAAAACGAATGAGAAACTGTTTTTTGGGGTTATGTGAAGAACAGGAGCTGCACATACTTGAGCTTAATGCCCTCGTTTATATTTTCAGGTTATCTTTGTTAGGAGTAAATGTACCTTCATATATATTTAAAAGATTGACATCATTAATTTGTTGCGCTGAGCTTCTCTATAAAGGGGACGGATTGAGTCATTCTTCCTTTTTATGGAAAATTAAGAAGCAATTTTCTGATGAGGATCCCAAATCATTATGTTTCTTAAAACTTGTTCAAGAACTACCTGAACAGTTTTCCCTACAATCCATTCCCCTTGGAGAAGAACTTAAAGAGATTAGAGCAGTCCTAATTGTTCCAAACAATTGTTATGAGCATCCTTCTAGGTTTGTACCTGGATTGCCTATTGGAATTACAGTGCACATAACATTGCATAATGTAACAAGTGAGTGCAGCATTTGGTTGGTTATGGTTTTGGGCGAATCAGTACAGTATAATCTCATAGATGTCAGTGAATTCCAAGGTCTTGATGGAGTGAAACATGGTAGAGTCACTCTGCCATTTTATTCCACAGTAAAAGTCGTTTCATGTTTCTTACAAGTTTCTGTTATGATGGAATGCCCCTTCGATAATGAGAGAGTCTTATCAAATACACACCAAGCTGGTCCAAAAGGGGATCTTGTATTACTATCCAATGTGGAAAAAATTAATTTAGTTGCATTTGTTTGAGTAGAAAAACATATATATTGGAAATTTTGTTCCTGTTAAAAAAACATTGTCAATGCATTTATAATGGAGTTCATTCTTCTCTACCTTTCTGTACAAAGATATCACTGTTTTATTTCATTTATAATGTTTATGATTCTTTGTCTGAATCTCATTTATAACGTTTCTGTTTCGTTATCTAAATCAATTTACCTATCGCTCTCTACATATGATATCCATTTGTCTTGTTTTGTAATCAAAATGGTAAATCACATGAGAAAGTTGCTAGTAAATTGACAAGCATATCATGGAGTAGATCTACTCGGATTGTTTACATTAACCAAGACACCTTAAAAGGAAATTATTTTTTCTTAGCAGAAAATAATGCCTGAAATATTCATAAACTATTTAATAATCACATATTAATATGGTTTTATGGTCGCCACTTATCTCATGACTCCTTGTATATATTGCAGTATATTTGCAAATGTTTTACATCTATGAAATAATGTACCAATCATTCATTAGTTAATATAAAAATCATTTATATATTGAATGTTGATATTGCCTAACAGATTTTGTGCATTTGTTTATTACGACAAGTATCATTCATATAACCTATAGGGATATTGCATAATACTCTTTGCAGGTCAGTTCCATTTGTTTTAAATTCTCTTTTGAAAACAAGCCATCTTTGCTTTGTATTATTTGTCTATTCTACATTGTTTTTCATTACAACTTAGAGTTCCCCATTCACTTGAATTAAGGCCAGGTTATAATTTCCAATTTATGCCATTATACAACTTTGTTGTTGCTCATCATCTTTGTTTCTTGCACGAAGATTGCACTTATGTTGTACATCGAGATATTTAGGCTAAACAATATAGGCCATACAATCATATAAAGAATGTGATATTCACCACATGTGTCAATAATGGAACTATTCTAAACAATAGAAGTAACGAAGTAATATATTAACCATGACATTTAACACTTACCAATATAGATAAAAACACAGAGAAACAACATATAGAAACATGGTCTTATTCTTCCCATGCTCAAACCTACTATACAATTCACCATATTAGAGAGAGAATGTGGCACATGGAGATATAAAACAAAACTACCTCGATGATTGTCCAAAATGAATGTGTATAACTACTCATTCTATTCATACAAATAGCTCATAAACATTCTACCATATGAACATCTTGTACACAATTATTCATTTGGTACCATAATTAAAATTAGTTGTGACACATGCATTACACAATACTAGTTCCTAAATCTGTGTCCCCATATTTCACCCTAAAATCGAGACTACTATATCTCAAAAAAATTCGTACTTTTAAAATAATGGGTCGCTTTTGTGTTTTTATTGCCATAAAGTTCTTATATTGTGTCAAGATATTCCCAAATAGTTGTATTAGCCATTTTCGCCAAATACTTAGATACTCAAAATTGTTATATTCAATCGTCGGGATTTGCTCATGGATTTTGAGCCCTGTTTGAGGCAATTTGTGTTCTAGTTTAACCTTGTTGTGATCGTACATATCATTATTCTCATATACTAGTAGAGTTTTTAATCGAAATGCATTCTGACTTTATTTGTAACTTTTGGCAACATTTTGTGTTTTTGTATTTTTCTGCTTCGTTTTCTATGAAAGTTCTTTTGATCAATTCCTTTGCGGTTTGCCTCGATTTTTGGCCTCGAGTATCTATAGATCACATACGCACGTTGTGTCGGAAGGAATTCGCCATCGGAGGTTTGGTTCTCTGGGAAAAGACGGTTGTGCACCAAAAAGTCTCTTTTAGGTGACCGCATTTTTGGAAAAAGAGGGTTTGAAGTGGATCATGGGATTTTGGAAACAACAAGTAGCGGGAATTTTGTACCCGCTAGCAAGGTACTTTTTTCACATGGAAGTAACGCCACTTAAATCATAATGGGAAAATTAGAGTCAACAAAGCAGACAAAAATTTCTTACTTGCTTTAGGTAAAAATTCTCATTGTGGAGTAAAGAAAAATCATTTAAGTGAATCATGGGATTTTATTGTTTGCCTTGCAGGGTAAATAATCTCATTATGAAAGTCAAAACGACTTAAGTGAATCATGGGATTTTCAACGTTTGTTTTGCGGGTTAAATAATCTCATTGTCATGTGAATTTTAAAAATATAAATGTTTTATGCCAAAAGTGTGACCCCTTTAGGGAGAGAAAGACAACCTTAAATTAATTAATTTAATTAATTTCTCTTCCAATTTTGGTGCTCGGAGCTTGTAGAAAAGTCAACGAGAGATAAGTGGACAAAAGGAAGTTGGAAATAGACTGTTCTAAAATTAAATAAATAATATTTATTTACTATGCAACCCTCCATGTAAAAAAGTGTGTCCCATTTGGGAGAGAAATAATATTTTTTAAGTATTAAATGATTAAATTAATTCTTATTTTCGGTGGCTATGGTCAAAGCATACTTTGTGAGACTTGAGTTAACTGAAGCAGTCCAAAATTAAATAAATTTAATTTATTTAAAAAACGACCACGAGTATGCACAAAATAGGCGTCCCATTTGAAGAGTGAAGCTTATTAATTAATTAATTAATTGTTAAGAATATGAAAGTATTAATTAATTATAGAATCATAAGAATTATATAAGCGGGGGCTACCATAAGGATGAATTAATTAATTCAAAGGCAGAAGTGCAGCCAGAGACAAAAAGTGCGTCCCATTTGGAAAGGATTTTTGTTCGAAGGTGTAATTAATGTTAAAATCTTCCGGAATGGCGCACGTTGAAGGAGGTTGATTTGTGTCTGGATAATTGTTTGCATAAGTGTTACGGGTGCTCGGGAATTAGATTCAGTGCTTTACTAAAGAAAGAGAGCTTAAATCAATGTCCAATACATTGAATATATTCTCCGAATCTGAAGAATTATCCAGATCTGCACCAGTTTTGAAGAATTTCGGCCGAGTAAGAAGAAAAAGAATTGTTCAGACAAAGATAGACACGGTCATGGCAAAGAGGGATGAAAAAGAAAGCACAACGGAGTCATGCATC
Organism: Taxus wallichiana var. yunnanensis; assembly: GCA_018340775.1. Classification (NCBI taxonomy): domain Eukaryota; kingdom Viridiplantae; phylum Streptophyta; class Pinopsida; order Cupressales; family Taxaceae; genus Taxus; species Taxus wallichiana. Next base: position 605,449,890 of record CM031234.1, read on the forward strand.
ACTTCCAAATTCACAGACATTGGAAACGTAGATCTAGGTCCGAAACCTCTTTCCGAATTGATTGATAGATCTAGAGTATGGAGACTTCCCTCATGCGTGCGATTAAAAGCAAAGAGAATTATTCGAGCCGCATCGTTTCCATACACACCCGAGCTTAGAGTTCGTTATGGAGTGTGCTAGGTCTTACCATCCATCATCTAAATCACCGAGGAGCTACGGGAAAACAATAATCCGGTTGGATGCATAGTTTATCAATTATTGTTTGAAGATTCCTAAGCACGAAAGGTGGTGACTTCTACTAGCATACGGGATGCCAGCAGATGTAATGCCCCATTTGTCGCTCCTCGGTCCCCCCGACATGACGACCTTGTTGCTAAGCCCGGGAGACTGGTGTGTGTGTGCTTTCGTTGACCGTTGTTGACCGTGTCTAGGCCGCAGTGAAGGTTTTGCACCTTTCCTCTTTTTCTTGCCTTTCGGGTCATTGTCGACACCCCAACTGTGGACCTTGTGGCGTCATGGACAATTATCCACTCCAAGGAAAATTTGGTTCTCGGCTCTTGAGTTTGTCGAGTCGTCGACATTAATAGGATCAATAATTATTATCATTGTTTAGCCATAAAATCATAAAAATAATGTTTATAATAATATTATAATTTATAAGGTCGAGGTGCGATTATTATTATTATTAATAAATTTGCGTTGTTATTGTGAATAGGGCGATCATCATTAATTGTGCTCATCATTCTTTTTACCTCGTTCATGGTTTTTATTCTTATTTAGTTAAAACAAACAAACAAAAAAATAAATATGGATAAATACATTTAAAAGAAATTAAAAATAATATCAAAAAGCCATGTTTTCCTCTTAGGGCAAATTAGGGCGAAAGTCTCCTTCCATCGTTTTGGGTTGTGTAGAGAGGAGAGTGCATCCGCCGCCCACCATGGGGGCGGGGGTGGGGGCGACTCCAATCTTGTTCTGAGCAAATGCCTGAAAGAAAGATGGTTCGCAGCCCTTTTCACTCAAACCAATACTCTTAGGGCGTTTTCTGGTTTTCTTTCAAGGAGGCGCCTTGCCAAATGTCATCCCACGGATTTGCCATGTTTCCTTATGCGACTGTGCCAGCATCCTCTCAGTCTGCCAAAAAAACAAGCTTTGGGACCCGTGTGGACAGCTAATGAGGAACTGGAAAGGCATTTTGTCAGACGTTTTAGTTCTTTTGCCCGCAGTAGACAGTGTCATGCAGAACAAAGGTGTAGAAGAGGCGTTTGAATGGTTGGCAGAATGCCCCAAATAGATGCAGCTCTTGGAATGCCACGAGGGCAGGATATGCACAAAGGTGTTTGGTGAAAGGCCCTTGAAACTTCCAAGCAAATGTTTTAGTGCCCATTTTGGCACGTAGGCAAAATGTGGAAGCATACACAAGGCACATGAACTGTTTGACAAAATGATACAACGAGATGCATTCTCGTGGACTGCAATGATTGCAGGATATGCACAAAATGGCCTTCTTGATGAGGCTTTCAGCCTTTTCAATACAATGCCTGAGAGGAACGTGGTCTCATGGAATGCATTCATTGCAGGATGCTCACAAAATGGGCTTCTTGAAAGGGCCATGGAGATTTTCAAGCAAATGCAATTGGCAGGTGTAAAGCCAAACTCAACAACCTTTGTCGGCAGTATCTCCACTGTGCAAAACGTGGCAGCTTGGAGCTTGGTATGAACAAAAAGAATTTGGTTTTTTCTTTTGTGAGTGTCTTATTTGTTTCGTGAAAATGTGGAAGTGTTTCGGGCGTGTATGCAAAACGTGAAGGCATACACAATGCATGTGAACTGCTCGACAAAATGCCTCGATATTTCGGTCTTGTGGAATGCAATGGTTTCGTGGTATTCGTAGATGACCTTGTTGTAAAGGCCTTTAAAACCTTGAAGGAAATGGATTTGGCAGTGGTAAAGCAACACTTAACAATTTTTTTAACACCCTCTCAGCTGCGCTAAAATAAGTGTTTTAAATTGGGATATGCGCAAAATGGATTTTGTTGAAAAGGCGTGTGATTGGTTTGACATAGAAAATGCAGTCTCTTGGATCGGGATGACTTCTTGAAAACACAAATTGGTTCTTCTCGATGAGACATAGGTGCGCAACGAATGGCTTGGTTTGCACGTGACTACCTGGCATCATGTGGCAACAATGGTGGTCTCGTTGGATCGCGAGTGTAAACTGCTTGGAGCCCCTTGTACCATTTCGCTCATCGTTTCCAGGCATGGTTCTCCTTTCCTTCCCTCTCATAATTCTCGTGTTTTAGTTCTCTTTTGCAACCAAATAGAATAGTAAGTTATTAGATTTTTAATACAGCTAAATGTCTCTTCAACTCATTACAAAACAATAAAGTGTCGTGTCGCAACTCTCGAAGCCATTATAACTCGCCTACTTTAAAACATGAACTATCACCCTCGCTTCGAGATGATCTAGAAAAAAATCTTACCCTTTTGATCGCTTCAATATCGTCTTAATGACCAGACAAATTTGACTCTCCATTGAATAAGTTGGCCTTCTTCTTGCTTAAAATAGTTAAATTTTGCTACTTTCGGAGACTCACCAAGTACCCTTCGCAACTCTGGAAACAAGATGTGAAGTTTCATTCGTGTACCTTGGTATACAAGGAGTCGCCTTGATTTTTGGTTTGACCCGAACGATCACACAACATCCTTTTGACGCTCTTATAGGAGCCTTGTTTCATCGGTTTACAACAGTAGAGAGTTGTTAAAACTAGAAAGTTGACTTTCGTTTTGGACCACCATTTGAAACCCGGAAAGAGAAATCACGTTCCGTCTTCGCCAACCTCTAGCGTTTATATTAGACAAATGCATGGAACATTCAGCATAGGAAAGAGCACCTTTCGGGATAGGTTGGCGAAGCCGTTTTGTAGGCCTCCGATCGCAGTTTGACGAGGTCAAACTGGTCCATTTTTGTCTTGTCGCTCCAGAAAACTTGTCGCCGTTTGAACATGGTTTTCTAGTTCTCCTTCCCGTCGACTCTGACGAATTCTCCTTATATAGGGGAACTAGTAGGAAGAGTCTCGTTGTGTGCGCATCCGTCGAACGTCGTTTGGGACATGGTTTCTGGGCCATTCGAGCTAACTTTTGTCTCTTTACAACTGGGTGAACTACGACCAGTGGCCCCGAAAACTAGCCGCCAAACGCAAACCGTGCGCTCTTTTTCAATTCCGTCAGTTGCTATGAACTCTTGGTATATCCGGAACACGTAGCAAGTTGATCGTGGAGGGCGTTCTCATTGGAAGGTAACTTTTGGAAGCAGTTTCTTAGCCTCTGAGCCCGTTTTGAACGTTTTTGTAATTAGTGAGAAAATGTAAAAGTAGAAAGCTGCGGACCCTCGTAGGGTTGCCAAATCCCCTTTGGAAACTTTCAACACACGTAAATAACTGTTTAAAACACTAGAATGAAACTTGTTGTGTGTATTGGAACTTTAGACAAAATGATATTTTCTCTCTCTTCCTTTCTCTCTCTCTCTTGAGTTTATAAAATGAAGAAAAAATGAAATGCAATGATTACATGTTTCTAGATTTTATTTTTATTTCGATTGCATATTGTAGTTATTGTCAGATGTAAATGGGAACTGAAAAATGATAATTATGATTGTTTTAGGGTGGATGCCATGCCAGCGATTTATCGCTGATATCATGCTCACGTGGGTTTTGCAGGATGGAAGAATGACGACGCAAAGGGCGATGTGTAATTTAATTATTATTATTGTAATTTTTATAGGTCATTGTAAAATGAATAACTGTGTAATGTAGTCTCTTGTTACTGAAAAGTTATAAATGAAATTTGTTAATATGTATGATATGCCAGTTTTAGGGATACTTAGGAAATGTGCCTCTAATCACCAGTTCAATTTGATTTTAGTTGTGTATAAAAAAAAGAGGTTTGATTTATATAAAGCAATTTTGAAATTGAAGTTAAGATATTGTGGTACCTTCTCAGTATTCAATAAACGATTAAATTAATTATTGGGTTACCTTCTTACATTGCAGACACAATAAAGAGTTTTAATGGGAACACTCAACCCTAATAAAATACTCGTGTATAGCTTGCCTATGTGTGTGATCCCTTCCTACCATATAAGAAATTTAAAACCGAAGAACGACCTTAAACTTTGCACTTGATGAGACCTCATAGGTTAGGTAAATAAAACCCCTCGTTGGAGTTTACCGTCATAGTCTTTATGTCTAGCGACATTGTCGCAAACCCATATTTAGGAATGTCATGGTCCAACCTATCTGGAGTATGCGTTTTCCTTCTAGTTTTGGCAATCGCGAGAAGAATGTCCTCTCTTCAGGTCCAACACCATGTTGAGTGTTGAAGATCGCCTTAGAAGTCACCTTATGAGTCCTTGTTCGAAGGAACGACTAAGCGGTGCAACCCTGGATTCTATCAAAATAACACCTTGGTATGTCCTTGAATGTGGTTTAGTATAATTTTGTCCACCTGCCTTAAACTCTTATATAGTTGAGGCGTAGGTCATTGAGTGCATAATGGAAGAAACCAAACCTCAGCTGATTAGGAGGTGTCACTTGTGGTTCGTGTATGGTTTACTAATTCTTCCGACCATATACCCCTTTCCTGATGGTAGTCAAATACTTCTGTAACTCCTGATTACACAACAATGCTATGAACGAGACCATAGTGCGATGTATAAGCATATCCTAAGATGAGAACGAGATTTAAGATTAGGATGGAGGTCACTCATGAAGTCCTTAAAACTTAATTAAACATAATCATGTGTTTCAAAGAATATAAGTCACCTTGGTGCGACCAAACTATGAGAAAACAAAAGATATGTATAAATCTTATAGGAATTCAATAAGTTTTCAAATTATAATAACAATGGTAGAGAAATAAATTCAGTGTGAATCGAGAATCATTTTGGTGCAAAGCTGCCCTGTATCTAATATCTCCGTCAAATCCTTTGATTGCGTTTTGGGCATCAAGTCACTTTCGCTTGAGTTGTAAGGGTAAAACTGTAGACATCAAATAAACGTTGGAGAAGAATATTTTTGCATAATAATAGGATAATTAAGTACTTTGTATGCAATTTGATTTATGCCAAATATGTATGTCAGTTATGGAAATTTATATAAAGTATAAGAAGCCAACTTGAGAAGGTTGAATTGTTTTTTTAACCGCGGAACAAACTTAAGAAAATTTAGGTGGACAAACGAGGAAATTTATCCTTGCTCGAAATGTCCTTGGAATGTTAACTTTAACCAAAAATACAGTTAAAGTAATGATATGTCGTGGGTTCACCGTTCCTATAGTCACGTTTCTTGTGGTTGGGTCTTTCCTAGTATTCGTTTGTTGGGAAGAGTGTGGTATCGACATGTCGATGTCGCCTGCATGTGTCTATGTGAGTCGATGACTTATGTGATTGTTGCATGTGTGTCGAGTTTTGTACTTGGAGCCCTTACTGTGTTGTGTGTCGTGAGAAATGGAAGTCAAAAAAATTATCTTGGTATTTTTCTGTTGTATTTGGGTGCGTAAAATGTGGGCACTACATATGGTATCAGAGAAAAGGTTCATGCTCTCGAACCTCTGGGACAGATTGGAGTTGTGATGATTCTGCATGATGGTGATAAATATTGGAAGAGTAATGTGTTTTAAGAGTGATGTGATCTATGTCGTAATTGTGATAGTGTGAACGCGCATGAGGTGTATGTCACTTAGTGCGCTTTTGTATCATGTGGATGTGCTGGGGATGGGAGTATTCTCTCTCCTTCGTGTGGATTCTATGAAGAGTCCACGTGTGAATTACTACTTGTGATGAGAGTATTGACTCTCCTTTTCGTGGATCCAATGAGGAATCCATGTGTGATGTACCGCCATGTTTTGTGTGAATGGAATGATATTGTGAATTGCAGAGTGTTGGAACATTTTGACCTTATGTGATGTGAAGATGTAGTGATGTATTGCATGACAAAATTTATGTAAAGTGAATGGAAGTTTACCGTGATGTCGACACCGTATTGTGATTTGTTGTGGGCATTGTCGTGTTGTATTACAATTGACTATATGTCGTAATGTTAGACATTGTGTTCCTCATATGTGTAATTCATGTAATATGTGATAGTTCATGTCGTGATTTAGGGGCATATGGGAGTATGATCCCTAGCGTACAGAGATTGCACCTTGGATGCAAGATGTGGTAATGTGATGTATCGTAACTCGTGAAGGTAATGATTGTGTTGTACCACAGATTTATACCATGCGCAAGGCGTTATGGTTGTTGTGTGTGAATTACCATTGTGTTTGTGATGTAGTTATGTGTATGTTGTGAAACCTTACACTAGACGACCCTAAGGGGATGAACTATCAAGAGTGTATGTGTGGAGAGAGGAGGCGTGGACCAGGTTTTCGTAATCTTGAGCCGAGTACGAGTGAGGAAGTGGAGTCTTACATAGACTGAAAATCCACTTCTATCTGTTTAGTATACTTCGAGCTTGCTCAGTATATTGTGGATGCACACCACCTTAGGCTCAACTTATGCAACCTTGTGTCCCCTGCTCTTTCCTATTGGATTGTTCATTGAATAATCCTATGTGATTTTGACTATGTTGATCCTTGTGGGAGTTTGGAGTTATGATTCAGGAAGAGATGATGACAGTTACATTATTTGACATACTCATTTCTAGTTACATGTATATTTTCACGAGCTGAGGCTCGATGTTCGAGTGCCAGCAACTCGATGAGTACCCATTTGGTGGCATATGAGGCCACATAGTGATTGTGATGTGCTATTTTCTCATTACGTATTTTATTCGTAAATTAATCTTTCTCTTTTAGCTAGAACCACCATTTTCTTGATTGACATGTTCGTATATTTTGGGCATTTATTTGATTGTTGCACTAACAGTTGGATTTTACACTAACCATGGCTAATTAGCCATTTGTTTTCTTAGTTTTAAAACCTTCTTTTCATATTTAAAAGTTTTGTAGCCTAGCCCAAGGCTTTTTTATTTTGCCACTTGGCGTTTGATTGGATTGTTATGTTGGTTCTAATGTCGTAATATGTTGGATTAGGGTCATGGGATTCACCATGGAGTGGTTGAACCTATGGACCCGCTTCGTTGTATGGGGGTACGCCCCAAGGAGTTACAGATAACTAGCGGGTTGTTGGACCACGAGTTATTATGTCACTTGGGTTTGGAGGTGACGGGGCTCTATGTGCCTAGGGCAATAGGGTGACCCGGCCTCATTAAAAGGAGAAAGGAGACAGGCCTCTATGGTTGAGTGACCTGTTATTCCTTATGACACTCTATGGTTGAGTGACCTGAGATTTTTGATGGGGCTCTATGGTTGAGTGACCCGACTTGGTTCTGGCACTATGTTTCTTCCTCTTGGAAGGTATATGGAGATATGGAGTTGTATTCTGTTGCTTTTGGAGATATCTGGAGTTGTTTCGTGATGCCTTGTGATGTGTGGAGATTGGTATAGTGAGTTATGTGTACTTGTATGAGTCTTTTGATACCTTGTTATGTATGAGGCTTGACCCTCCTCTTGGTTGGTATGGACTATTGGGTATTGTTTTGGCACTATGTTGGTGCAGTCATGGATTTTTGGGGCTTGTGATACCCGTTGTATATGTATCAACGTGTTGATTCTGTTTGTTAGTCATATGTGTGTACTAGATCTATGTCTAGGGCGTAATTGTTGGAAATTAATTGTTATGTGGTCTACTTGTTGTCACTCCATGGTTGGTGAAACCCTTGTGATGTGTTACGGTCGTGAAAGTATGTAAAGGTATGCTTGTGAAAATTTGGTGTTGTGTATAACCCTGGTAGGGTGTTGTGACTGTAATTCATGATGGGAACCCATAGGAATGAATAAACTAAAATTCGATAAGAATGAAATTTTAAAGGACTTGAATTAAGAATAATGTTAATGGAAAGAGATTAATGAAATAACAAATGAGAGAGAACTGCCAATCTTCTCAGAACTTTGAAAGTTGAAATTACTACCAATTATTCCTAGGGCCACCCCGTGACCATGCCTTTGTGTCTGAAATCTTAACCCTAGCGCATGCCTTCGCCTGATTCGTACCTTGTTGTTTACCATTTCTCCTTCTTCATTGTATGTCGCATCGAGGACGATGCTTTCTTAAGGGGAGGAGGATGTAATGCCCCGTTTGTCGTTCCCCAGTCCCTGACATGACGACCTTGTTGCTAAGCCTGGGAGACTGGTGTGCATGTGCTTTCGTTGACCGTTGTTGACCGTGTCTAGGCCGCAGTGAAGGTTTTGCACCTTTCCTCTTTTTCTTTCCTTTCGGGTCGTTGTCGACACCCCAACTGTGGACCTCGTAGCGTCATGGACGACTATCCAGTCCAAGGAAAATTTGGTTCTCGGCTCTTCGAGTTTGTCGGGTCGTCGACATTAATAGGATCAATAATTATTATCATTGTTTAGCCATAAAATCATAAAAATAATGTTTATAATAATATTATAATTTATAAGGTCGAGGTGCGATTATTATTATTATTAATAAATTTGCGTTGTTATTGTGAATAGGGCGATCATCATTAATTGTGCTCATCATTATTTTTACCTCGTTCATGGTTTTTATTCTTATTTAGTTAAAACAAACAAACAAAAAAATAAATATAAATATAAATATAGATAAATAAATTTAAAAGAAATTAAAAATAAAATCAAAAAGCCGTGTTTTCCTCTTAGGGCGAATTAGGGCAGAAAGTCTCCTTCCATCGTTTTGGTCTGTGTAGAGAGGGAGAGTGCATCTGCCGCCGCCATGGGGGGGAAACTCCAATCTTGTTCTGAGCAAATGCCTGAAAGAAAGGTGGTTCAGCCCTTTTCACTCAAACCAATGCTCTTAGGGCGTTTTCTGGTTTTCTTTCAAGGAGGCGCCTTGCCAAATGTCATCCCATGGATTTGCCATGTTTCCTTATGCGACTGTGCCAACATCCTCTCAGTCTGCGTCAAAAAAAACAAGCTTTGGGACCCGTGTGGACAGCTGATCAGGAACTGGAGAGGCGTTTTGTCAGACTTTTTAGTTGCTACTGCCTTGGTAGACAGGTATGTGCATAACAAAGGTGTAGAAGAGGCGTTTGAATGGTTGGCAGAATGCCCCAAATAGATGCAGCTCTTGGAATGCCACGAGGGCAGGATATGCACAAAGGTGTTTGGTGAAAGGCCCTTGAAACTTCCAAGCAAATGTTTTAGTGCCCATTTTGGCACGTAGGCAAAATGTGGAAGCATACACAAGGCACATGAACTGTTTGACAAAATGATACAACGAGATGCATTCTCGTGGACTACAATGATTGCAAGATATGCACAAAATGGCCTTCTTGATGAGGCTTTCAGCCTTTTCAATACAATGCCTGAGAGGAACGTGGTCTCATGGAATGCATTCATTGCAGGATGCTCACAAAATGGGCTTCTTGAAAGGGCCATGGAGTTTTTCAAGCAAATGCAATTGGCAGGTGTAAAGCCAAACTCAACAACCTTTGTCAGCGTATCTCCAGCCTGTGCAAAACGTGGCAGCTTGGAGCTTGGTATGAACAAAAAGAATTTGGTTTTTTCTTTTGTGAGTTTCTTAGTTGTTTCGTGAAAATGTGGAAGTGTTTCAGGGCGTGTATGCAAAATGTGAAGGAATACACAATGCATGTGAACTGTTCGACAAAATGCCTCATATATTTCAGTCTCGTGGAATGCAATGGTTTCAGGGTATTCGAAGATGACCTTGTTGTAAAGGCCTTTAAAACCTTGAAGGAAATGGATTTGGCAGTGGTAAAGCAACACTTAACAAAATTTTCTAACACCCTCTCAGCTGCGCTAAAATAAGTGTTTTAAATTGGGATATGCGCAAAATGGATTTTGTTGAAAAGGCGTGTGATTGGTTTGACATAGAAAATGCAGTCTCTTGGATCGGGATGACTTCTTGAAAACACAAATTGGTTCTTCTCAATGAGACATAGGTGCGCAACGAATGGCTTGGTTTGCACGTGACTCCACGGCATCATGTGGCAACAATGGTGGTCTCATTGGATCGCGAGTGTAAATTGCTTGAGCCCTCAGTATGTTCGTTTGCTCATCGCTTTCTAGGCATGGTTCTCCTTTCTTACTTGGAGCCCTTATCTTTGTGTTGTGTGTCATGAGAAATGGAAGTAAAAAAAAATCTTGGTATTTTTATGTTGTATTTGGGTGCGTAAAATGTGGGCACTACAGCAAGTGAAGTGGGAGAATCATAGAGTTGACTGCGTGAACATAATGAACAATAGATACATGAAGAAGCCCAAATCTCCTTCCAAGTTCCCAAGAACTCTTCTGCGGTCCAATCTGGTACATGAGGTAGATGATATTGCCAAATTTTTATGCATGATAAATGGTGAAGCAAACACTCACACTTTCCGTACATGGATGTATGCTTTCATCAGGACCATTGAGTCAACAAAGTGGATTTAATAATTAATTGGTCATAAATTATTAGCGGCAACATTGGTGAGCAACTCCGGAACGTGAAGCATACTTTCAGCTTCAAAATGACTTCTTATTTGGTATATCCAGCAGCTTCACAAGACATCTTCTCCAAGCTAGATAGATGCGACGCTCTTTTCAAAGACCCCATTTTCGAGTGCTACCCACAACTTACTATACCTGCATGTAGAAAAAATTTCAAAGTGGTCAATGATGGATTCTTCTACGAATTCATTTGCAAGTTGGACAAGGACCTAAAGGCCAATAGGGTGAGCAAGGAAGCGTGGGAAGTTGTATCCAGAATTGGTAGTCTCTTCATTCAGTTTGCAGATTTCACATACCTCAGGGTTACCAGCTTTTCTGGAGAACCGGTTAAACTGCCCAGATATCCAAATGATAGATTGATCACCATGGAGTTGAGCAGACAACTTGTGGAGATACACGACCTTCAGTCGAAACGACACAAGTCTACAGGCTTCTTCCCGATCACTGTGGGACATTATAGCTGCCAGAGCATTCATAAAGCCCGAGGATTGGAAGTGGAAATGTTATCTGAGTACGAGAAAGAGTTCTTCCCATCATGACTGAACTTCGATCCATTTGGAGTAGCCAAGAAGACAATCTCCTAGGAGTACGCACATGTGCCTTCATTAGAGGATTTCTGGATGAAGTGCAAAAGTGAGTACGAGGTTAGAAAGAAGGATTTTAGCAGGCTATCAACACGACAAGTATTCAAATTTGGATTAGCACGGATACCTACGGATCTTAAAGATGATGGGGCTGTGTTACTTGACACATACCATCAAATGGGAGGAGATAGAGCTGTACTTTAGGATAATGTAGGGGCTGCCATATGATTGAGGAAAGGTTTGGCACTGTTCTGGTGAATACTTCAAATTAGTTGCTGACGAAGGGATACTACCTTGATGAAGCATTGATGAATCAAATCACGGGAAACTTCAGCACAGGAGATTCCCTCAAGAGGAAACATGGAGGAGAAAGCAGCAGAAGGCCCGAGAAGATGAAAGTGCACAAAATGTCTCAATCAAAAGAGAAGATCACTTCCACGGCAATGACATTAGTTCCGACTTCTCCAAAGCATCTAGTACTTCACACATTGTTGCACTTCAAATAGACACTTCCATGTCTCCACTAAATTTGGAAACATTCATTTTCTTTCCTTAGCCACTCTTGTTCAAATACTGCCTCTGAAAAAAACGCGTTGAAGCTACGAGATGATAGTGTTCGAAAGAGCTTTGTCCTTGGATGGTTTAAAAATGGCAACCATAACATCAGTAAGCTTGAGCTTCGATGGAGAGAAATCGGAGCGAGAGATACTAGTACACTCAACAACTTCTCATTCTCCGAGAAGTAATTTCTCAGAATGGTTGACTTCGCAGTTGGTTCCAGAGGCTAGAGTGGAAATGAAATTGGGGAACACAACTTGCAGCTGCTCTAGAGTCTAGGTGGAAAAGACAGAAAACCTAAAGTTGCTAAGGTAACTTCAAGGTTGATCATCGAAGAGTCGGGCGAAGTTCGCACGAGATGTCGATGATCGGCGGAAGGTAAGAAAGAGGATCAGCTCACGGCAGAAGACATAACAATAACCAAAGTACCTATCGGCCAAGCCACCACATAAGGATTGAAGCAGAATACACAGACATTGATAGATGCTCTATTCCTTAGGATTGACAGAGAAAAGGCAGAAAGATAAAATTCGAAGTAGATATCTCAGTTGTGCGAGATCATTGCCAAGGTTGCTAAATCTTCCACTCAGCCCATTTCAGCTCAAGAGCAGGTGAGTGATCATCTGATGCAGGAGATGGAAGATGCAAGCAATCAGGTGAAAGCTATCGACGAATGGAAAAGTCTGATTATTCGTCAAGCTTATGTACAACTCGGAGAGGTGCCAGCTCACTTGAAGGTTATGAAAGATGTAGCAGATCAGCTGAAGCAACTGGTGACGAGCATAGTAGATATGAATACAGTTGCTGAGAGTAACCTGAGTACTTTGGCCGAAATCAATAAGTTGTTGAGAGAAGTGTTGGTTGCGGAACAAATTGTACCAGATGGATTAGTTGAGAAGGGGAAGCAACTGGAGTTTGCAGTATCTTTTCGTTTGGAGATCTACAAAATTATGCTTGAAGAGGATGCATGCACTTGAGAGTATGGCATTGTCTTTACTAGACAATATCATTGCTTTCACTTAGGAGGAAGTGGTCGAAATGTTACTTCATACGTACGAGATCATTCCTAGCAGAGTGCCTAATTTTCTGAAGGGTCTCTTCTGATGGTACAAGGGAGAATTGATGGAGCCACTAAGCCTTTCACGATGAATTCCATTAGCAGACTGGTGGCACTGCAATTGGATATTGCGAGGTTTGGGCCAAGCTTGGAGGATGTGGAAGCATGTATCAAGGTGTTGAACGAAGGATTGCTGCAATTTAGGACAGAAAAGGAAGTCATGGCTAAGACAGATAGGAAGATGTTGAATTACATATTCAACAATATATTCAAGATATCGAATAAAAATAAGATATAAATGTTACACCCGACTTGACTTCTTCTTCTTCTATTCTTTCTTCTTCTATTTTCCACGTTCCTAGATGAAATTGTAAAACTTAAAGTTATTGGTTTTGAAACCATTACTTTAAGTTATGTGGAACAATTATATTAGTTAAGTGATAGATGTGTCACTTAAGGAGGAGTTAGTGGAGGATGATTGCCAGATGTCATCTTTACTTCTTGTTTATGTTTCAGTTCAATTGAGTTTCCCATTTGTGCTTTCCTTCTACATTCTATAAGTAGAAGAAGAACCTTCGGGTTAATGATCAGAATTTGTAAGCAGCATTCTTGTGTTCCAAACTTTGTGCTGAAACCCTTGAGAGCCACTTGAAGCAAAGGAATATACAGGAGTAGATTTCCGAGAGAACTTTGTGTCACGGTGTATTTTGTTTCTAGCTTTCTATCTTAGATCTTTGAATAAACTTTGTGTTATTTTAGATCTAGATCTAGAGCTATCTTTGCTTATAATTTTGTGTTGATATTTATTGGTTTCTTCTATGTGCATGCAATTGACTCAGTTATCTATTGATTGGGATGCACATCTTCTCCATTTCTTCTCTGTGTTTATATAATTCCCTTCTTCTATAAATATTTCCTTTCTTAAACAACTACTTACTTGTTGCAGATCTGTACATGTACTATGGTTCATGAGTGAATGCAGCTAAAGTAAAACCCCATATAGATACTAACATGTTTTAATTGACAAATCTAACACGGGAGCCTCATTGGTAAATGAGGAGATTTATCTCATGATCGCCTAGGTTTTATGCTATGCAAAAATTTAGCCAACAAAATCATTGTTTAATATTATATGCTTAGCTATTTATTAATTGCACATGAACAAAATGTAATGTATTGTTATTTTATATATCCACATGAGATACACGATGGTATGGATGACTATTTGCATCTCAACAAAAGAACTCAAATACACAAAAAATCAAAACAAAATCACTTAGCGATTCTTTAAAATGGCGAAACCGATTAGAGCATTTCCAACAGCTTTGGAATTTGGTTCTCACCATCCTGTGGTTGTTGCGCACCTTTCCAACCTTTCCAAGGCATTAAAAAAACTTCGAAACCTTATGCGCAAATCAAATAAAATCCTTTTGTTGTGAAGCTTTCCCTATGCTATGCATGATTCCCTTGTTAGAAGCTCCCACTTCCACTTCTTTGTGCACTTCCACTTCTTCTTTGTGCACTTCCACTTCTTCCTTTCCTTGCATCTCAACATAGTCAACTTGATGACCTTTGTAACAAGATGAAGATGGTTTTGAGGATTCCAAAAGTGTTTCTACTTAGTGCTTGATTATGCACTAGATTGATATCCTCACATGATCACTTCCAGATAGTCCTCATCGCAAATCACTTTCGGAGAATGATGAGATTCAAAGGAAAACGACCAAGGAAGATTCAACTAGGTTCTTCACTTTGTGGTATTCCAATTGCCCTTACACCAAAGACAAATGGTTTGTGGTGTCTTTGCATTGACCATTTCACAACAAGGTTGTCGCCAAGAACACATATCCTCTACTTTGTACTAATAATCTTTTGGACGGACTCTATGGTGCACAATATTTTAACAAAGATTAAACATATGTTTGGTTGTCTTCAAGTCCTAGTTAATCTGGATGCAATCTAGAAGAATAAATTCAGAACAAAGGGCTACATGAGTGATTTATCATACCATTTGGTCTAATCAATGATCTAAACACCTTCATGAGGCTTATGAATGAAATATTGTGTCCCTTCACAATTTATTTCCAGTCTACTTATATGACATCCTCATCTATAACAAGACATGAAATACACATTGCACATGTTCATAAGGTCCTTGCCACACTTTTATGCACCACAAATTTGTTGGCAAACTTAGGTAAGTGTACATCTAGTGCTACACAAGTTCGGATTTGAGGTACATCACTTAAAAATGAAGAAATATATGTAGATTTGACAATGATCAAGATCATGCATAACTAGTCAACTCATTCTCATTGAATTGTTAATATTGTTGACTCTCTAGCTACTATAGGTGGTTTGTGTTAGTATTGTCACACCTCTCAAGGCCATTGAACCTAATTATGTGGGCCAAATCAACATTTCGGTGGTCAAATAGACATCAAGATGGATTCAAAGAACTAAATTCAAGCTTTGTGAGAATACTATCCTAGCAATGTTTGTCATCAATCACCTTTCAAAATCTGGATTGATGCATTTGATATTGCTCTTGGCATTGTGATCACTTGACATGGACAAGCAATCACATACAATTTAGAAACATTTAGTGTCACCATTCAAAGATACTCTACATATGAGAAAATTCTCTATGCAATCATCCAAATCGTGAAGCAATGTTGACAATATTTCCTCAATAAGGAAAATATCATTCATTCAACCATAACCCTCTTCAATTTTTGCATATACAAAGCAACTTGGAGAATGCTAGACACTTGAAGTGTATTGACTTACCGATAATAATTTCATTTGGTGATTAAGAATAAGAAAGGCAAAGACAATAAAGTAACGTACTACTTGAGTAGACATCCAACGACCTTGTTTCTCGCAATACTATACACTAAAGGCCGGAACATGGTGGGTTAGGTCTCGCATTACACTACACATTCAAATTTTGTGCACACCTTCAATACCTTTTCATCAAGGACAAAATGTCAGCGAGTTCTCTTTACAACATCTTTTCTATAAGCATGGTCATGTGTGTGTTCATTTCACACCATGCTTAAGGCTTTGACATCACCTTGGAGTAACAAATGCATTGCCATTGTCAGGACCTAAATTGTCCTGTGATAATTTTGGGGCCTAAGAGTTAAATTTTGGGGTTTTGGGATGATTTTTGAGCTCTTATGACCTTGCAATCGACTCTATGTATGGGCACAACCATGAAAGTGTCATATTAGTTTGTTTGAGCAATGGAGTTGCTTAGTTGTGATAATAGGTGTGTTTGAGTCTTGGAAGTCTTTTTTTACTTAAAGAGTTATCTTGCATTCTCTTAGAGAGGAGCACACACACACACACACACACACACACACACACACACACACACACACACACACACACACACACACACACACACACACACACACACACACACACACACACACACACACACACACACACACACGCACACACGCACACACGCACACACGCACACACGCACACACGCACACACGCACACACGCACACACGCGCACACACGCACACACGCGCAGCGCACGCGCACGCACGCACGCACACGCACGCACGCACACACACGCACACACGCACACGCACACGCACACGCGCGCACGCGCATGCATGAACACACACACACACACACACGCACGCACGCACGCACACACGCCCGCACGCCGCACGCGCGCACGCGCGCATGCATGAACACACGCACACGCTGCTACGCATGCGCGCGTGCATGAACACACGCACACACCCACACCCACACATGGACACACATTCACGCCCACACACACTCTCCTGGTGTAAATTGGGGCAACTAGAAGCTCCACAAGATGAGGCTTCCTTTTGAACTAGTGTGAAGATTGAAGTGTCAAAGTTTCTAAGTCAAAAGGAAGGTTTGGAAGGGATCCTAGATCGTGGCCAAGTGGCAAGATCTAGCAAGCTCATGGCTATAGAGAAAAGATGAAGGTTAATTCAAAGGTTAAAAGTGTGTGCAACTCAAGACTACTAAATTGCACCACGTGGCACAATCTAGTTGCCTCCCAGGTTGCGAGAAAGTTAAGTTTGTGAAAGTTGAGAAAAGGTCCCCGAAGCTTAGAACCACTAGATTATGACACATGGTGCAATCTAGTGCACCCATATCACACGATAAAGAAATGAAGGACAAAGAAGGCCGAAGAGTCAACAAGGAGCTCCTAAATGGTGCCATGTGGCAAAATATAGGAATCTCGGGGTTCGAGAGGAGACATTAGTGGAGACCATGGAGCATAGTAGGAGAAGCTCCTAGATGACGCTACATGGACTAAGATCAAAATTATTTTGGGCCATGTTTATGGGGAATTTTGAGGCACTTGGGCTTGGCTGAAATGGAGTTGGAGCTTGCCACATGGTATTGAAAGGTCAATCGGAGCACTCAAAGTGGTGTGATATTTTTTTGTGAATGAAGTACAATTGAATACTATTTTTTGTACAAATTTAATTGAGCAAGAAAATTTGCATAATAATGGTCTTTTGAAGCTCGATGGGCTAGCCCAAGAGCTTGAGTGCTAGTTGCCAAAATTTCTCGAGCCCATCATCTTTTTGGTTGGCCTCACTTGGTGCCCTTGTCAAGTCAAAGTGCGATAAGTCGGTACCAATGGTTTACCCCACGTGCATTCGTCAACTTACTAGGAGGTGTATAGGGTTTCCCATGAGTCTATAAGTTGGAGAAAAACAATGGATTTTTAGGCTGTAACTTTTGATTGAGAGCTCTAATTGAAGAAAAGTTGGATGTATTCGAAAGATTATTTAGAGAGATTCACATTGGTATCGCTTTCGAGGGAAATTAATGTCTACTTTATGAGCAGCTTTAAAATAAGGTTTTTGTGCCCATTTACTTTACTTTGCCACATTGTTATTTCCCTCTACAACTTTTTTGCTTCTACATGAGTGTGGGGCCTCTCGGATGCTCTCTTGTTTATCATTGGGATTAATGAGGCCCCTTAGATATGTTGCATACCGTAATAGGAAGGAATTTTTTTATGAGTAGTGTGCACTCATTGGGCACTAGATTACATAGATTGTCGACATCTCAGCTCATACTTCGGAGGAAGTATATATCATAATTACAATTATGAGTAAGCGTACAACTAAACTAGTGATCACCTTTAACCTAAGCAGCTACGAGTAAGGGGCATCCACGCTTTCAAAATCACCCAAGGCATGATCATGTCCTCAACTGTTTCGACTCTCCATGTCGTGTATCTCCAGGCCTTGCATTTAGCAAGACTTGATCCCTGGTGGGCTTTATCAAAGCCAATCAACTTCACCCATGAACCAAGGGCCATTCGATGTAAGGCATTTTTCATTTGATCCATGATGGAACTACTTGAGTAATCCATGCCTACTCATTCCTTCACTCTCGCTGGTTCATCTCAATTCTGAATTCCCTCCATTTCCAATTTTGGAAAGTTATGCAAATATGTATAAATAGATGAAGCATTTGCTTTATCAAATCATCCTATGTCTTGCCATATTTGGCTCCATCTTTTGACTTGCCATTTTTGGCTGGGATCTCTTGTTCCCCTCAAATTGCTTAGGTATGCAAGTTTTAATTTGCTCGATGTTTTTAGTGTAGAACATCATGAAAAATTGTCATAACTCAAGGATGTTGTAGTTCAAGCTAGGAGAGTATCCCTATTTGATTAATTGAGTCATAAATGAGACAATGACTAGAAATGAAGCTATCACTAACTCGATATGTAATCACTTTGGTTATTAGATCATCCGTTTAGTGGAAACGTGTTAAGGTCTCCGATTTGTAATCACTAAAACACACAATTATAGAATCCTTGTGGATTTTTTTATGTCATTTTCACAAATTAACATTAGATAGTCTATACTTTGGGCTCAATTACATCAATCAACAAGTAGTTTGATTCATGTATAAGAGATTATCCATTTGTTGGAGTTGTGGGGGTTTGTAACAACTATATAAAGTTGTTCAATTATCATGGTTATTTCTTGACTCCTTTTCTAAAGCTTTACATATTTATCCCAATGGATGAACACACTCACTAAAGTCAACATGATTACTCTCATTTGATCAAGGCTTGTTATATCTTTATGTCAAAGATCTCCATTTCCATTATATACATCCTTAGAGGTCTCTCTCGCTATAAATTTGGCTCTATGTTTGCTAGGTATGCTATGTATTTGTTCAAGTCCCCGCAAGGAAATCCTACAAGTTATGGACCTCATGAGTATTTCTATATTAGAGCAATTATGTTATGAGTTTTATCCTCTAAGAGTGTGATTAATTTATTAGTGACACTTCATTGGGCACTTAGTAATGAAGGTTGCACTTGTAGGCATATCCTTTTAGTGAATTTGAATTTATTATGTGAGAATTTATGGGGTCTCTCCTCTTGGCCTTTCAAAACAAGAAGAAGTAGAGAAGTGACCCCTCTTATCATATTTGTTGGTTGTGAGTTTGACCCGATTTGTCTGAATTATCTTTGCCTTCTCTTCACCAAATCCTCAAGGTGTAGATTTGGGCTCCAAAATTAGCGCCTCTTTCAGAGAGTGTTTTTTTCATCAATTCATTCACTTTACTCCGCTCCTTTACATTCCATTGTCAAGGTTTGATGAGAATCCTATTTTTACTGTCAATCTTTGTTCTAGCATAGTAGTTGGATTGTGGATTGGATGATTTGTGTTGGCCCATCAAATTTGCTAACAAATTGGTGCCATTTCCAGGAGTGCGTTAACTGGATTTAGTGTTCCATTTTGTGTGTTCACCGGTAGTTTTATTTTAGATATGTGATCTATTTTGTTGTTATCAAAGTGTTATACGTTTTGTATTGATATCCCAAATATTTCTATAATAAATTTTTTATCCTTCATGCATATTTGATTTTCTTCTTTATTGTGAAGCGACGACTCCTATCTATTATTATCCTTGTTTGTATTATTTTCATTTACAATAAAACATTTGATTGATGGTTATCAATTTCATCATGGATTTTGGAAAAAGTATTTGAAATTGGTTTACTTACATTTTTCATGGTAACTCCTCCTTGTGGATTGTACTTAGATATTTTGTGTGGATTCATATCAATGGTTCTTAGATGTACTAATTGCAACAATTGAATGTTTCAAACTTCATATTTGTGGTGACACTAAATGAAAACCATTATTCATCCTATTGAAACCCAAGTAACTCTTATTCTTATTCAATTGTGGATCAATATTTGGGATCTAAGAATTTAGAGTGTTTGAATCATCCTTGCAATAGTGGTATGAATTATTCTCATGTTAATAGTATACCTCCTCCTTAGCCTTCCTTTACTACTTATGGATACAAACCCGTGGATATGATATGTTTCTCTAATTTTCATGCTTCTTTCCCTAAAGTGATTAGAAGATTGTTACCTATGTTTAGTCATAAAGAAGAAAGGGAAAGACATTTAGAAGTGTTTTTCAATTAAATTGATTATTATGAGATTGACAATGAAGGTGTGCCTGTTATATTGTTTATTTAAAGTTTAAATGGGGATGATCATGATTGGTTTCATAAGCCTCGACCAAATTATTGATTCTTGGAATAAATTTATGCATCTCTTTTCTCGAGTAGTATGGAAACAATACTAATCATGCGTAAATTATGCATTATTTTTATAATATTGAAAAGAAGAAGTGTGAGATTTATGAAGACATGGTATAATTTTCATAAGCACACAAGATCAATGATCCGAAAATAATCAGATTATTACGACCTGATCTCGGACCCTTATAGGCTTTAAATATTTGCCGATAATTTACTCCTTTTAAGTAATCAATTTAAAATAATGCAAGACAAAAATGACAATTGCACACAGATTGATTACGGAGTTCGGCAATTGCCTACGTCTCCGGGTTCGTGATCGAACCGTTCCACTAGTCAAAACTTGTAAGTTACAATAGTACTTTCACAAGAAAACCTAATGGAATTTTACTTGCCTACCAGTACACCAGTTCTTCGGATGACAAGGGTGAAAAATAGCACCCGACCTCCACCTTCCTGGCATACAATCTCCTTCGGCTGTGATCGGCCTTCCCGATGCAAACAATGTGAAGCTAGCACTCCGGTCGACAATCCAGGATTTACAAGTACTTGGTGTGGCGCTATGGGCCTATTGGGTAGTTTACATTTCACTCCCAATCACAAATATTCCATCTAATATTGCCTAAAATAATAGGCCAATAGACAATACTTGTCGACACATCCCGCAAATAAGCTTAACAAATAATAAGCTCGGGTGTGTGTCCACCTTTTCCGTGCTCTAGCAATGAGCTTCTCCGTGGCTTCGGTGTGTGTGATGTGTGCACTAGGTACCCTATTTATACATTTTTAGAGTCCTAAAAATATGCATTTAATATCATCCATATAATCCTTAGGCTAATATTAGCCTAGCCCGTACATATAAATTGGGATAAGAATTCCCAATAAAGGGCGGATATACATATTTAAATAGGATAAAAATCCCCACATATTTTGGCGCGGCTGCATGTGTTAAGGGATAACAATCCCATGTGGAGCGGCCATGTGAAGCGGCTAAGGAGAGAAGAGGGCGGTTTATATGCTAAAGTGGGGATTCAACCCACATTTGACCGCCTTTATTATTTGGGTAAGGTTTATCTTACCTACTCCATCCTTTACGTGGGACAGTCCACGCATGGGCCCCCTTACCACCGCTGCGCCACCCACGTGCTCAAAACATATGCATGTTTTAATACTAATGTTTTAACATTAATATATACATGTGGCTTTTGTATATATGGCGCCATTTGGAACGTGAACTTACCAATATAATATTATTTCGACCCATACAATGGTGGAATAGAAATAATCCTGTAGTCCACTTGTCGTCTCCCGATAGGCAAATCGAGCGAATTCGACGAGTGTTGGCAAGCCACGTGTCACAGTGCGATTCGGTCCAATATTGACCAGTTGACCATAGTTGACTTTCCCGTTGACCGAACTTTGACCGAACATATCTAGAGCTCCCGATGTCCGTTTGTTGCGTTCTCACAGTCGTTGGAAAGCTCTCGAGATGATCTTCTGCACTGACACCATTTAGAGATGTTTAGGGAACTTTCAGAAATGATCCCCTGATCAACCAAGCAAAGCATATGATTTTGTTGTGTTTTTTGATGCATTTAATGATGAATTGAATTATAATTTATGGGATAAATTCCCACCGATAGTTACACATGCTCGTACTTTGGTTTTAAAATTTGATGCATGTGAATTTGAGTGGGATGTTTGTGAAGAGAGCCTTGATCTTGTGTTCTTAAACACTTGTAAAGACTTAAAAAGACATTTGTAAAAGGATTCCCATATGTTGATGTTGATTCTATTGATAGTGATGATTATTTCCTTTTTGATACATGTCCCCTTGTTAATGGTGTCATGCACAACTCTTATACCACATTTTCACATGCATTAGAGCTCAAGTTTTTTTGTTATAATGATTATGTTGAGATTGAAACATATGGCGGACTATTGATTGTGCATTTGCATGTGAAAGTGGGCTACTTGATGAATTTTCTCAAGTTTGTGATGTTGAAGAGGAACATGTTTATGATTTGCATTCTGCTACACACTCCTTTCCACTTGTTTATTTAGAATCTTTAGTTCCCAATGACTCGTCGTGACTAATGTCGATAGTGGGTCTACTATTTAGAGAAACACTTCTATTGAAAATGAAGAACTTCAGTTTGTTGATTATCTAGTTGTAGAATCATTGGACAATATATATCTCTTTTTAGAATCACAACATGTTGATTTTTACAAAATGATGTGTTGAATTTCTTGCTTCAACTCTTCACTATCTATTCTAATGAGAATTAAGTTGTAGGGTTCTCTATTTGTGACTATTTATAGGAAGATAATGATGTTATTTTGATTCTTATTGAAACATTTGACAATGGAAATGCATTGTTAGCTGTAGGAGAAAATGATGAAGAGAAGGTAAGTGAAGTGTCTATTGATTCAAATTATTACCTTGTTGAAGGAGAAGAAGGAATATTACATGTTGAAAGACTTGTTACATGTGCATTCTCTTCGCTTAATAATATCAATGAATTTTGCAAGGTAAAGGATGAAGAGTATGTGCATACTTTACATTGTGAAGAAATATCTCCTCCATTTGTTGAATATCACTTCCTCTTTCTCCTTCTACTTTAGTGCATGAAGTTGAATTTGAGAGTTTTTGTTGTGATAATGAATCAAGCTCCTTTCACTTACTAGATCAACACATGAACTCTAAAAATTTGGATGGATCTTTGTTTCATGTTGAGTATCAATTATTTTATTTTAATGAGAATGAGGACATTGTTGAGCTTGATTCCAAAATGTCTAAAGGTGGTTTATCAGAGAAGCTTTTTTATGATATATTGTAGTTGTGTTGTGAGGATAAGCTATGTGATGGTTGTATGTCAAATTTAGAATTTGAATCATTTTAATCTACTAATAACAAACCAATGAGTTGTGATATAAGGAATCAAAATACGAGTGTTATGTTTGACCCTGTAATTTATTTACAAAGCAGTGAGTTGTCCATTGGTAATGAAGATGACCATTTGTATAGCTTACTCGAGGACATTACTTCGACCCTATAGTTGATCCTCTTCATTCTAGTATGATTAACTTTTTAGAGAAACAAGAATAAGAAGTTGATGAAAAGTCACAAATTAAGACTCATTTTCTAGATCAATATGAATTTGGGATTGATATTGGTTTGGGTTCTAAACAAAATTGTGGGTGGATGCAAGAGTACAAATCTTGCCGAACCACTATTCTATTTTACAACATTAATTTCAATTCTAATTTCATGGGTTTGGATTCTATTGATAATTTGTGCTTTGATTTAATTCTTGATCTACAAACAAATATTGATTGTTAACTTTATTTTCAACTTGTTTCAAAGATTTAGATGTGGGAAGATCAGTGTTGTTTCCAAATATAGCCTTATTTTTATCGGTCTTCATGTTTGGGATCTAATTTCACATTTGAGGCTCACACACCTTATGATTTTTTTATGTTGAATTTTGGAGTGTCACATTTATCCTTTGTTATTACATGTTGCTAGAGAGACACTACATTTTGTTGAGGAAAGGATCATACTTCTCACTCCCATGAATGGGTTTACTAAAGGAAATTTGGATGCCCTATTTCTTATACATTAGTGTATATATTTTGTACATACTATTTATTTTGTCTTGGGAATAATCTCTTGGAAAAACTAAGAATCTAAAGAATTTTGTGTATTTTTTAAACATAATGGTGGAATTAGAGTCTTGGGTCTATAGGTCGACGAGATTTAATAGTGCTTAATTATATTTGTGATATTAATCTCTTAGAGGCACCGGTATGATTCAACTAAGTTTTGGGATCTATGGATACCCACATGGGATATCCATCCCTTAGATGGAGCCAATGTTGGCACCCAAATTATCCCTTTGATAATTTTAAGGCCTTAAGAGTCAAATTTGGAGCCTTGGGATGATTTCTGAGCTCATATGACCTTATAATTGGATAAATGGATGGAAAAGGTATGAATGAAAGTGTCGTATTTTTTTCTCGGATCCTTGGAGGTTCTTGGTCAGCAATGGAAGTTGCATTTGAGTCTCAAGCAGTCCTTTTTTCCCTTAAGGAATTATCCCACATCCGCTAGGATAGGACAATTCAGTCTCTTTATATATATATATATATATATATATATATATATATATATATATATATATATATATATATATATATATATATATATATATATATATGTCCTCTCAATAAATATTGGAGCAAATAGAATCTCTGCAAGATAAGATTTCCTTTTGAACTAGCACAAAGATTGCAAAGTGTTGAATTTTCTGTATCAAAAGGAAGGTTTGGAAGGGCTCTTAGATCATGCCAAGTAGAAAGATTTGGTGACCTTGTGGTTATGGAGAAAATTTGAAATCTAATTCAATGGTAAAAATGTTTATGACTAGGGACTAATAGATTGCACCACATGACACAATCTAGTTGCCTCATGATTGTGGAGAGAATGTAAAGCTCAAAAAGGTTGAGGAAAGGTCCCTAAAGCCCACAATGCTAGATTGTGACATGTGGAAAAATCTAGTGTACCCAAACCCTAATAAATAAATGAAGGAAAAAGAAGTCCGAAGAGTTTTATGAGGAGGAGCTCTTAGATGGCGCTAAGTAGAAAATTTAGGAAGCTTGAGGTTTGGAGGATAAAATAGTGTAGACCGTGGAGCATAGTAAGAGAAGTTCTTCGATGATGTCATGTGGAACAAAATAAATTTTGGACATTGAAATTATGGGCCATGTTTGTTGTGGATGTGTAAGGCACTTGGGATTAATTGGAATGGAATTGAGCTTTCCACATGGCACTATAAGTCCAATCAAAGTATGTCATGTGGCACGATTTTTTGGAAATGATATATAGTTGAATAATCAATTTTATTTGCACAAATTTAATTGAGAAGGCTAAGTTGTAGAGTTATGTTCTCTTGGACATAAATTTTCATTGAGAGTTCAAATTGAAGAATGGTTGGATATGTTGGAACATTTATTCAAATAACTTCTTGTTGGTATCGGTTTGTGGATAATTAGTGTTTGGTTTATGAAAAGTTCAAGAAAGAGTTTTGTGTCCAATTTAATTTTCTTTGTCACAAGTCATATTTCCCTCTCCATATTTTTCACTTCTACACGTGTGTGGGGAATCTTAGGTGCTCTCTTGTCTCTCATTGGGATTAGTGAGGGCCCTTTCATACTATGATTGGGATTCCATTTTTCATTTGATATCTAATGGAGCTACTTAAGTCATCCATGCCTTCTCATTCCTCCATTGTTGTTGGTTCTTCTCAATTCCAAATTCCCTCGATTTCCATTCTATAAATTTCTACAAATATGTATAAATAGATGATATATTTTCTTCATCAAATCATATTTTGTGTTGCCACATTTGGATTCATCTTCTAAATTTGTATCTTTGGTTAGGATCTCTTGGTCCCATTTGTTTCTTAGGTATGTATGTATGAATTTAGTCTCTATTTTTAGTATAGAATGTCATGCATAATAGTCATAAATTGAGGATGTTGTAATTCAATTTTGTGAGGGTATCATTATTTGATTAATTTAGTCATAAATGATATGGTGGATATTAAAGAATATGTCACTAGAGTTAGATGTGTATTCACCGAAACACAAACTTATTAATTTCTTATTTAGTTCTGATTTCATTTACATTGATTAGCATTTCATTCACTATATGTTTGGCTCTGAATCACATAACTATGATAAGTAGTTTGATTCCTATGCAAGATAACAACTCTTTGTTTGAGTTGTGGGGGTTTGTATCAATTGTGTAAATTGGTTCATCTCTCATGGTTATTTCTTGACTTCTTGTCTAAATCTTTAAGAATGTATCCCAATGGATGAAGGCACTCGGCTGAAGTCAACATGATCAATCTCATTTTTCAAGGATTGCTATATATTTCCCTCAAATATATCCATTTCCATTAAATACATCCTTATAGGTCTCTCTGTTATAAATTTGGCTTCATTCTTTATAGGTATACTATGTATTTTTTCAAATTCTATAATTTTTGGATATAATATTTCTGCATTAAATAAATTACGATCTATGTTGTCTCATACAAGTGTGTGACTAAGTTATTAGTGAAACTTAATTAGGTTATTAGTCGTGGAGGTTGTACTTGTAGATATATCCTTTGATTGAATTTTATTTTATCATGTGATAAATTCTAGGGTCTTTCCCTTGACATTGTAGAACCAAAAGCAATAGAGAAGTGACTACCTTTCTCATGATTGTTGATTTTAGTCTAACCCAATTTGTGAAGAGATTCCACTTGCTACATTGACTTATATTTTCCTTCTCTTCAACAAATCCGTAGGGTGCATATATGGGATCTAAAAAACATAATTTTGATGTTGAAGCTCACATCAAGTATCGTGTTTCATATAACATAATCAATCATGTCGAATAAGAATTGAGTATGTATATGTGTGAACCCCAATTTTGCATAGTGTAACATTTTGAAGTCCATTGACAAAAACAAAACCTCTTACATAAGGAAACAACTTAGATTCATTTTTGGGTTCAATCTTCATCCTCATACTACTTATTACATTCTTAGTTTCAGAACTCATGAAATGTTTGCTTCCCAATTAGCCTTGTCAATCAATTTTCACATGGGATATGAAACAACGGGGTGGTTTCACAAACCATCGATTTGTTGACACCGATACTTTTACAATAATTTCATATGTAGTATAAATGGAATTGATATGTTTTCTTATCTTTTGATCTTCAAATCTATTCCGAGACACCTTCATTCTCTCCTAAGAACCCTCCATTTCTACTAAATCATATAATACTCTCCATTTTCCTTTAAAATGATGAAAAATCTTGTATTTCAGCATGTATTATGCCATATAATGATTACCACCATAGTCTAGTGTTTTCCTCTTCACCTACTTCATTTCAATTTTAGTTGAGCCCTCTTGCGTAAAAAAAAAATCTCTTGGATTGTATGAACATCATTATTTGCAGGTTGTACCCGAGGATAAAATTCTACACATAGAATCTTCTTCTCGGCTTGTTATATTGCATGTGACAAAGTCAAATATTTCAATTTCTTGTTTTATTTAGAATAGTTTCCATTCCAATGTTAATGTCTAATACTTATAAGAAGACTAAAATCTCTAAATATTCATATGATGAATGCATTTTGTTCTTTGTTTTGTATTGGCTTAATGTCTTGCCACATTAATGAATTTTAAGAGGTTTCAAATTGTTGGAAAGATATTTTTGTAGGAAAAATATAGAACCTTGAAAATAGTGTGTGGAAAAATGTACCTAATCTATTATAATGAGAGACAACCTTTATTGAAAACCAAAATCAATCACAAAAGAATATATACAATATTTACATTAATAGACTTGTGGGGTTGGGATTTTACTCCTAGAGAAAGGAATATGAGATAAGAAGAGGGAAAAAGGAATGTAGGGATGAGAGAGAGAGAGAGAGAGAGAGAGAGAGAGAGAGAGAGAGAGAGAGAGAGAGAGAGACATGAAACTTACATTTTGAAGAAGTAAATGAAGATCCTATTATATTTTTCAAGGATATACTTTAATATAAGAAAAACTTATTGTTGGAATTTTAAATGCATGAAAGGAATAAAAAGACAAACATGACATAAGAACACATGCTATCACCAAAGAGACCAAGACATTAAGTTCAAATTAAAATCTTTGTATTTCTTCATGAGGAAGAATACAAAGTTGCATATACTCTTTTCCTCTCAAATGCGATCTTGTACAAAATTCTGACAATACAAAATATATCCACAAATCCCTCCAAGTCTCTAAGAATTCAAATTTCCAAGATTCTCAATAAAAGTCAAGATGTCCTTTTACAACATTTTTGAAAGCACAAATTCTATCCAAAATCCTTCAAGAAAATCCCTTTACAAATCTCTCAAAGAAGTTCCTTTAACAAGTAAAAATGAGTTATGCAAAAAGTTCCCGATCACATAAATACATCTCTTATTTATAGAAAAAATAAGTCATTTCCATTTTAACCTTCTATATTCCCTTTCCAAAAATGATTACATTTTGATATTTACAAACTCCACAAGCCCTTGCATGGCTTGGGAACCAAATGTACATGATGAGAACATTGATGTACAAGGACATGTCGTGCATAGTGAGAGGTCATAATGCACAAGGACGTACATGAGTTTTGTGGTGGTTGCATACTTGGTGATAATGGAGAGTTTGGGATGAAGGATTAACTTGGAATGATGTGTTTGAGAAAATTCATGGCTAAAACATTTTGGAAATTTGTAGGTGTGTGCCATGTGATTTGGTATGGCAGGTGCACATGGGTGAAGTGACCTTGTGTAGGTGTAATGGTGTGTCGAGGTGAGGTAGAAGAAAATCAAGGTTTGCAAAAGTGAAATGCAAGTGAAAGGGTGGTGAAAAATATTGAGAAGTGGAAGGAGGAAGGGAGAATGTGGTTTGTAGATGTAGGTTCACGTAAAGGCCACGTGTGGGTGAGGAAGGTGCATGGGTGAAGTAGGATAAAGACAAAGTGTGTGCCATGCAGAGTGAAGCACAAGAAATATGGAGTGCACAAACAGAGTATAATGTAATGTGCTTAGGGTGTGACATGAAGGGCGTACACATGAAGCAATTCCCATGGGATATGGTGGAAGGTGTCGCTTGGGTGTAATTTGAGAGAGGATAAGGGTAGATATTATGGATTAATGAGCATGACCTAATTAGGAGTGCTCTTGGAAACCATAACTTGGAGAGCACACAAATATAGTTGAAGATGACACACAAGGCTGCAACACATATAGGGCTACACAGGGGACAACGAAGATGCAATATGCATGGGTAGATACAAGGAGGATAAATGTGAGTGATAAGGAATTTCATGGGAAAGATAGAAGTGCATGGGTTAGGTGTTGATTGGAAAAAGGAAAAGGAGAGCGTCGCATGAGAAGTGTGAGGAAAGAAGAATATGGAAAGCTATAATGACCACATGTGAAAGGAAAGGAGCGGACCATTGAGAGTGAGAGAGGAGATGGTTGTGCATCCACAAGATGATGGAAGAGAGTGACGTGGTGCCAAAATGAGCTATCCAAAGTCGTGAGCGAGGAATGTGAGGTGTAGTTATAGGCGCATAGGATTGCATGTGCATGATGAGGATGTAGAAGTCCAAAAGGTGAAAAATTGTAGAGAATATGTCACAAACAAGTGGGGATACTATGTGGGAGAGAGTGTAGGTGTAGACATAGGAATAAGAAAGGGAAATAGTGCAAATATATCGTTGTAGGTGGAAGGACACGTTTACACATAGGGATATTGAATGAGGGAAGTGTGACAATGGAGTTGCGAGAGCAGGAAGAGAAAATGTTGTGATCTCGAGTTGGTGGTTCGAGAACAAGGGGAAGGAAATGTGCATGAGTGAAGATACGTGTATAATAGAGTGGGTGCGAGTGAGGATAAAAGGAATGAAAAAGTGGGGATGTGGTGCAGTAGGAGAAAATAATGTTGAAGAGGGAGAAAAACATGTAGCAAAGTGGAAGAATATCCTAGGGTATATGCAACATAGGTTTAGTGGAGAAAGGGAATGCATATGTTATGGTGGTGAAACATAGATGGCGAGAAGATGTACTGCGCGATTATGTGGGGAGAAGTGATGTAAATGACCAATGAGACCCAAAATTTTGATAGATTAGGTTCAAAAATTGTGAAAAATTGGGGGTCAACAAATCGCTCTGTCATGGGGACATGCCTTGATTGGATTTTGATTTTGATTATAAGACAAACAAGATGTGAATGAACTCCAAAATATTGACTAGTGCATATCCATTGAACTACAATGTTAAAATAGTGGCTTGGTAAGGCAAAAACTTGAGATGATGATGCAAATGACACCGAAAACACATGAAAATGAAGCACACAAAAATATAAGGAAATACATGATAAGATTGAAAAGGAAACACACCAAAATCCTAATCACTTACAACATGCAAGATGCAACCTATTTTCAATAAATTATTTTCTTTAGATATTTGTTTTATATAATTGTTCCATGGTTTCCACAATGCTCAAGACCACCAAAGACTTCTTGTTGGTCAACATTTGGCCTTTCATCAAAATGACCCTTTTTACATAGACCACTTTATTTTTACCTCTTGGTTGACATTATGAATGTTTTGTTGCTCATATAGTTTCTCATCCTCTTGAAAGTAGAATGAACACAAGGACAAGGTAAAAAGAGTGAATTCACAAATTTTCTAATGGCCATTATGGGATACAATACTAATCTCCATGAAAAATGTATTTTTATATTAAGTGGGATCATCTTTGAATAACTCCAACATGTTCCCAATCTTTGAATCATCACCAAAGATGTTTTCTTCACCAAAAGGAAGAGAAAAAATATAAATATCTTGAGTCCACATATCATTCAAACCATTTTGGATGAGCTCTAGAAAATATAAATTGTCCCGTGTCATCTCCATTAAAGACCCATGGTCCCTTCATACAAAATATTGGCTCTAGGATCTCCATATTTCAACACTGTGTATTTTTCATTCAACTTAGCATCCAATATATGTTTCACTCCCTTCAATAGAACCATAGTAGATGACCAATTCAATTGAATCTCCTCCAAGGTCTCTGCAAAAATTTCTTCTCATAAGCATCCAATATGTTGTTATAATATCAATTATGTGGATATTTATTTTTAGTTTCTTCTCCATATAGGAAGTTAGGGAAACTCAAAAACATTTATTTTATAAATCAAATGTACATATTTGGTTTTCATGGAGAAATATCTTCTAAATGTATTAATGATAATTAATCTTAAGAAATGAGAAATGTTTACAATCATTATGTTATCCGGGTTCTAGAGTCAATAATGCAATTACTGATTTTGTGTCCACCAATAATGAGGGAGACATAGAAAGGATTAAATTTTATAGAGTTTTAGGTGGTTAAATACATGAGGGTGTTTGAAGTTATGGTTCTAGAAGTATACATAACACCCTTTATGGGGGATTGATATAACTATAGATATTCCTCTAATGTTTTCGACAAATCTATCAAGTTGATTTGGTTTGGCTTGTAAGCATTCGGCCTCAAACATTTGGATCTTGGATTTATGTACATGGTCAACGATGTAAAAGGTTTGAATAGAGGTCGAGATTGGATGCTTTAGAATTTGAATTAGGTCGACATTGATCTGCATGGTTTTAGTCTCTAGAATATTAAAATTAAAAGAAGGATATGGAGAACTTAACTTCTTTGGTGGCTTATTTTTAGGTTGAATTATTAGGAGGCTTCCCTCTATGAATGATGACCAGTGTTTTAGGATCTTATTTTTATTTTTATTTCTCCTTATATTTCTCAAATTCCTTTTGATTTTGAGCTCTTGTGAAGACAACATAAGAGTGTATGCTCATTTTTCCATCATCATCATCATCATAATCTCCACCACCTGATATGTATTCTAAATACAAGTGATATGGGATTTGCCATCTAATTCTTCAACCTCAAGTTCTAAAAAACTAAAATTTTCTATTTTATCTACTTCTTGTACTTCGAAGGAGGCATTGATGGGAGTATCCTCATGATGAGGATCTTCAAGTGACAAACATTGTTGAGTTACTAAAGCGATTGAATAATTGTTTTCGTGGAAGAAATTCATCCTTATAACATCTATGTACATGGAAATGGGTGAATTTTGAAATACATGTTTCTTTAAGGAAAGAATACCATTTGTCAACTTTCATATCATGTAATCAAGTGATACCTTGATCCAAGATTTGAACCTTATTCTTTGTAAGATCCATTTTCATTTTTCTCGACTAATAGCAAAACATCTTAAACTTCAATGGCCAATGCATGTGTGACATTCAAATATGGCACTTGGGATCTTTTTACAAGGAACCCAACATCAAGAAGTTCATCATTGATGAAAATTTTCCTTTGATTTTATTCGATGGGTGTGGCTGTTTAAGGCATCTTATATAAAGATTTGTTAAACTTGGAAATAAACTCTCTTATAGGTTCATGCGCCTCTTTCTTAATTTGAGCTAACTAGGCTAGGATAACATATCATCTTCTATTGACTTAAAAATTCTTCAACCTTCATCCTCATGAATCCTAAATGGTGATAGAAAAATTGATAGATGGTAGAACCAATCATTTTTGGCTTCTTATAAGGTTTTCATGAATAATCTTAAAGATACATTCTCATGTTCAACACGGGATATACCCATGCAATAAATAAGGTTACAATGTGCTTATCTAGGTGTTGTTTTCCATCACCTATATACTTATAAAAATTATTCCTCGAACCATTATGAAGTTGATGCAAGGTCTAGCTAGAGCCAATGACACTATAAAATCTGCCCAATGTATTTTCATATTTTATCTCTTTCAAGTTTTAAAATATTGGAAACAAAAACTATGACTCTTCGAGTTCCAAATATCCTTTGTATGATGTATGAAAATAGAAAAATGTTCCCTAACAAAATCTCTAAAAATTGTTGGCAATATATTTTGTCATAGGAAAAATATGGCACCTTGACAACAATGTGTGGAACAAAGTCCCTCCTCTATTATAAGGGGAGGCACCCTTTATTGAAAATGAAAATGAGAAATAAAGACTATGTACAATATTTACACTACCTAACTTGTGGGGGTGGGAACTTACTCCTAGAGAAAGGAATATGAGATGAGAAGAGGGAAGAAAAGAATGAAGAAGAGAGGGGGAACTTGCGTTTTGAATAAGTAAAAAAACTCCTATTCTAGTTTGCAAGGAGATCATTTACTATAAGAAACACATTTGGTTGGAATATTACATGCATGAAAGGAATAAAGAAAGAAAAACATGTATTAAATAAGAACACTTTCTATCACCAAAGAGACCAAGACATAAAGTTCATCAAATTTATTTATATTTCTTCATGAGGATGAATACAAAGTTCCACACACTATTTTCCTCTCAAACAATATCTCTTAAAAAAATTGGGTAGTACAAAGTCTAAGAAAAGTCCCCTGCAAGTCCCTAGAAATTCATATTTTGAAGAGTCTCAAGAAGTGTTAAGAATTCCTTTTACAACATTCTAAAAACAAAAAGTACATCAAAAAATTCTTGAAGAAATTCCCTCTAGAAATATATCGAAGTAATTCCTACCACACATAAAAATATCTCTAGTTGTGCAAAAAGAGTTTCGGAGCAATAAAAGCATATCTAGGTATACACATAATAACATTAACATGAGTGGTATTGAGTATATAAGATGTAATCATAAGAGAATAGTCAAGTTATTTCTTTGTAATAGAAGAAATATCATATGAATTGATTTTAGCCTTTTTCCACAATATTAGATGGAGAATGAAACATGTGAACAACATTATGTGTAAGATCTATAAGCATTGCAACAATGTGAAGGGGGTATGGATTTCCCTAACAATATAGGCACCATCGATGTATTAGAAATGTCATTAGGATATTTCTAATATTATACTCACAATAGTAACCACCACAAGATTGTATATCATCACTAACAAAATGTAAATCATTTATAATAATAATAGGAGAAGAATGTTCTTTAGATGAAATATGTTATATCAAAATAGGAGAAATATATCAAGTGTCGGTAGTTTCTAGATCACCATGTATTAGAAAATTATCACAAATAGATTCATTATGTTGAATTGTACATGTAATTAAAACATCGTCCATATCAAAAGTGTGTTCAAGTATATCATGTTTTATTGCACTAATTATATCCTACTCAATTGAATTGAAGGGTATAGATTCATTACCAATACGTATGCCATTATCATATAAAATGGGACAAGAAGTATCACTATGTTTAATGTAATTAGGATATTATTTGAGAGCATCATCACAATAATAGTCACCATTGGAGTGTATAACATGTGTCGGTTGAAGACTAGGTATAATTGCTAGCTCACTATTAGGAGGATCCTTAGGGGAGGGCCAAGGATTTGGAAATAATGTATTAAACCATGGAGCATATATCCATATTATGTTAGGTCTGTAATAGTTTACAAGATTGAATAAACAAATGTTGTATGAAGGAGTGCATTAATAAGAATTCATAAAAATATATTGTATCTTCATTAACATGAGCCATGGAGCTGAATATATAACGTAGAAGTGGAACCTTGGGGAAATTAGGGTTTTAAATAAGGCACAAAATTCAATCACATGTCACATTCACAAAAAGTTAACACCATATTTATATTCTATGAATTTTATAGGTTAACAAATAAGAAGGGTATAAGGGTTAACAACATGTAGACTATTTTGATCTAATTAAATTCCAATATCAATTATACACAACTAGAATAATGCATTCCAACTTTAAATTAAATATATGATTGATAAACGATAAGTAACTTGTTCAAAATATAAGAGGGGAGAGATACTTAGCTTATTCAATAATATTATGGATTGATTTGAATGTGTTATGTAGTGAAATGAGGTAATCTGGAACTCTAGATTCTACACAGTGATGGGATTGGAAAACATGTAGGTGCATGATCGTAAATAATTTGTATGGTCTAGAAATGATATATACAGTCCATGAAAAGGATCATATGGTCTTGGACCATAAGACAATTAAGGTCTTAAACTTTCTGAGAGCTTCACTTACTTAGAAATGGTGCTTATTGTGTGTCACTTTTCTTCACACAACCTAGGGATGACTTGCGATGACCTAAAAAATTAGAAACCCTAGAAACATATAAAAAAATTATTATAGCAATAGAAAACCAAAGGAGAAAAATATGTGTGTGTGGGTGTGTGTGTGTGTGTGTGTGGGTGGGTGGGTGTGTGGGTGTGGGTGTGTGTGTGTGTGTGTTTGTTTTAGGATGGACCACCCTAGGTAGTCAAACTCCTAGTTGTTGAACCAATCCCAGTGCTACACTACATATCCTTGATGTGGAATCAAGCCTCATGTAGTTATCCTAGGTGTTTTTGTAAGTGTGTAAATATAACTAACCCCTTAGGGGTGCCCTTGTGTTTCTTGACACCAAGATAACATGTTAACTACGTAGTATAGAATGTACCCAAAATGGTACTAGTGAGATGTGGTGTGAATAAATTATGTGACCTAATCCTTATGTTTATTTAAACCATTGTGAAATGATTGGAGTGACTTTTCTCTTTTTTAAGACATGAATCTACGATATTTTTATGTTTATAGATGGATGAAGATTGACCCTTACTTGGTTGAGTGATTCATACTTGTAGTAGGGACTTCCCTAGATGATGTGTAGCTAATTTGAGAATATTTAACAACCATTTGAATTATTTTGTAATGATGTTTCCAATAGGAGATTGTAATACTTCCATGTGATTTATAATTTGATAATGACTTTCATATATAGTCTTTTATAGGTAAGATATTATGATAAGGCCAACCCTAGGAAGGTGAAATGACCCAAAGAATGATTTAGCATAGAAAACAAATTCGGTGATTGAGAAGGGGAAGGATTGTATAGGTCACCAAGAATAAACCCCACATCTTGAACCTTCCATATGGTTTTGGAAAGGAGAGAGAAACACCTAAACTAAAATTTATGCAATGAATATCAAACGTTTAATATTTCTTTGATTTACTAATATTTATAGAATTTTCAATGTAACATGGTGTAAAGATAAGAAAGTTGTAAAATGGCTAGAGAGATGATGAGATTGGATTTCAAATTTGATAATTTGTCTTAGCAAGGATACAAATTCAAACTTGGAATTGCACAAGGATAAGTTACCATATTTTAGTGTCTACAATAACTTCATTTACATGTCATTGGTCTAGAAATGATTTTTTTTAGGGTTTACACACCTTCTACATGACCTAAATGTTCTCCAACAAATAAAAACCATATATACTTGTAATTAACTTCATGAAATGATTCGATCAAAAAGGGAAATTTATGTGTGAGTGAGGTTGGAATAACCCTAGCAGTCACCCAATGTTGAACCTATCCATGCACCACACTACATCCTCTCGAGAGGAATTCGCCTTGTTTAGTTATCCTAGTGTTGGTATAAGTAGTGTATACAAAATAAGACAACCCCTATCATTATGTCTCTTTACAAAAAGTAACGAGTGTAACTATAGATAAAATAAAGATGTACCCAATGCAAAAGTGATATAGTGTGATGTCCTTCAAAT
This sequence comes from Taxus wallichiana var. yunnanensis, assembly GCA_018340775.1. NCBI lineage: Eukaryota > Viridiplantae > Streptophyta > Pinopsida > Cupressales > Taxaceae > Taxus > Taxus wallichiana. Next base: position 605,486,440 of record CM031234.1, read on the forward strand.
GCTTAATTGATTCCCTTTCTCCTTAAAACATTTGCCAATTCTTAGAGTGACTTTATCTTGCTAAGACATGTCCTTAGGACCTTTGAATTTTGGGTAATGGAGGAAGCTATAATCTTGAAATTATTTTTATTGTTTCAAACCGGTATGGTCATTTCTCTAAAGGATCTTCCTCTACTTTAGGAATATTTAGGAGATACTTGAGTTCTTTACTATTGATATTTTGAATTGTGAGTGCTTAATAATTCTAGGTGAGTTATGATGTTTATTTAACTTGGCTATATATGTTTTCATAGTTTATGTATCACATTGAGAATGACCTAGAAAAGATGAAATGATGCATATATGATATCAAAATTGAGAAAATGGTCATTTGAAGAAAGAAAATGGGACCAAATAGGTGCCTTAACCATATTATGGCCTAGTTCTATTTTGTACTAATCGGGAATAATTTTTGATATAAAAATTTTGCCAAACATCCCTAAATTGTGATAGTGCATAAGATATTTTCGAGATCTTTCCATCTACTATGAGAACGTGAAAACCAGACATTGGGAGCTCTAGTTATGTCTGGTCAAAGTTCACCAATGGGAAAATCAACTCTAGTCAACATGTCTATAATGGACCAATAAGCAATGTGACACGTGGAAAAAGGGCATTGGAAAATCGGAGAGGTTTTCACCACAAGTCTTCAAATATTATAAAATGGTATAGCACGACGGAACAAGAGGCTCAACTTTTGTGACGGAAGGGAGCCCGACTGCCGTGAGAGCTAGTGGTGCTACCAACATGGTGGGCTCTCAAACCACCGTGTCGATGTCGAGTTAGCTCAACGAGCTATTATTTATTTCTCGGTGAGGTGATCAACTCCTCACCGAGTTGATCACATTACGACGAGTTCGATTTAGCTCGATTTTCTTATCAAGAATCGACAAGTGCACTATGTGGCCAAGTTACACTAATGATAGCTCAGCTGAGCTATTGTAATTGATACCGAGTTAATCACAGTCATATATTTCCACAATGTTTGGGAAGTATATTATCCCATCTAACTTGGCAATATTCGATGCTTCGGGTCCGATATACCACGACTTCTCGACCAACATGGGGAGGATAACAATGCATAGCCCACAACTCGGCCGACAACACGGTGGCAGACCCAACCGACCCCACACTCTACAAACTCACGCAAAGATCACCACATAGATTGGCCGACATAGTCCTCCAACAGATAGCACAGACCACCCAACCCGACCATGTGGTGGCTTCAACAACTTGCCACAAAAACATGTGCACGGACTAAGCATGAAGGGTAATGCATGGTGTGAGAGGCCACAAGGGGAATAGGGTGGTGAACCTAATAAAACATCGAGCGCCCCCTTCGTGCAAAGAATGTGGGATATCATCCAAAATAGTGTGGCAAAATAGGATGGGAAGGTTTGAACCCACGAACTCGGTGGGGATAATGAGCAGCCAACCAACTCAGCCAACGAGTTGGTTAGGGGGTGAGTTGGCCGATAAGGCCTTAAACAAAATTTTAGGGTCTTATTTGCACTATAAAATCTGACCCCTCTTCATTGTAAAAACACAACTTGTAAGCTCAAATCAAGAGCTTGAGGAAGACCGAAGAGTTTAATTGAGGAGAGTTCTTTTTTATAAGACCTATTTAATAGGCTTATTATAAAGTTGTGAAGACCTATTTATTTAAATAGGCATTATTGTGACTAGGAGTTTTAATACTACCTAGCTGGCCCATAGCGCCACACTAAATTATTGTGAAGCCTGGAGTATCGACCGGAGTGCCATAGGGCGTTATGAAGCATCTGGAAGGCCGATCAAGAACCGGAGGATTCCGAACAGTGGAGCTGGTGCCATAGAGCTTGTTGAATATGCCAGGAAAGGGGAAGTTGGGTGTTATTTTTCACCCTTGTCATCTGAAGGTCTGGATATTCTTCTAAGCAAGTTCTTAATAGTTTCCATTAGGTTTTCTTGTGAAAGTACTATTGTAACTTACAAGTTTTGACTAGTGGAACAGTTCAAAGAACCCAGAGACGTAGGCAATTGCCGAACTCGTAATCAACCCTTTTGTAAAGTGTCATACTTATTGCATTATTTTAAGTTGATTTTAACGAGGTAAAAATTAAATGGTAATTTGATAAGCCTACAAGGGTCCGAAGATCGAGTAGATAAAAATTTCAGTCTATTTTCAAATCAAGTTTGGTATCAGAGCTAGTTTTGTAGAAATGGATCTATACATTTTCTTCCAGTTTCCAGTTATGCTTGCCTTATTGGGCACCATGGTTTGAGTGATGATCACTCGACATCGAGAACATGATCACCAAATCGTGGAGTTACAAACCCACCTGCTACGGTTCTAGAGCATCGGCACTAAATGAGTGACAACACATCACGAGTTGCAAAAGAAGCTTGATGCTCCATTTGGGAAGGGAGTTAAAGCCATTCAGCTTTGGAAGTGCTGCTTGGAGAGGCAACCTTCACCAGACTTGGTCATGTGTTGTCATTGTGGCAAAGGGCACGATACCGAGTGATGCTAGGATCTCATACCCGAGAGAAGGCGTAAGTGGATGCAGAGGAGGGGCAAGGCTATTACAGACCCAAAGACTAACCAAAAAGGTGGCACCATTTGCACAGGAGTACCAAAGGTGGAACATCTAGACATAATACTTGTGACATGTGAGTGCCTCGAGACAGTGGATTCCAGTGGTTGTATGAGGACAGTTAGTGACCCTTATTTTCGATTGGACTATCAGAGTAGGGTACGTAACTGTCGATGTGGTATGTCGACTAGGACTTCCTATGGCACCACTTCCTCATACTAAGATAGTTGATACAAAATATGATACTCTGCATGGAGTTTCTACCAGTTATTGCATCATGAGCTTCATTTTTGGGAGACGAGTTTCTGACAATATCACTCTCGACATCATCCCTTTGGAGATGGACAAAATGGTATTAGGAAACTTCTACCTGACTGCTCGTCGAGTTATATGACTGATGATAGGAGTGGAGTGGAGCTTCACATTGGGCATAGCTGGAGGATCAATTTTGCAATGGGTCATGTTGTTCATCTTGCACAAGGCGAAGACAGTGAGCCTTCGAACTCATATGTACTGGGGATCATGCAGATCCTAGTGTAGAGTCGAGCTCATATGTCCCTATTGATCATCCAGATCCTGACACTAAGGTCACATACATTCTAGCAGACCATGAGGATCCATATGCAGAGGAGCGAGAGCCCAAGGATCCACAAGACACCTATTGAGGTATCCTAGATAGACACCAAGGATTCTACATTTGGTAAGAAATCTAAGGTGCAAATAAAGTTGACTTTGTTCAACTATTGTATTTATTTTTTTCCGAGCATTATTTATTTCTCTTATTGTAATAAAACCATAAATTTTTTTAGGTAGAATGTATGAATAATACCCCGTATGGTCAATTTTTGTATACATCTAACCGAACAGGACACATTAGTCAAAGACCCAATTCTTGGGCAATGTTTTTACTCTTTATACTTGCATTAGTAAGACCCCTTAGAGGGAAATTATTTTGGTAACTTTCTAATACCATGAGATGTAGTATATTTTCCTTGTTGAGTTATTGGTCCAAAGAGGATGAGACAAATGAAGTCAATCCACATTGCAATGTCTTTGTGGAGAAGACCAAGTACAAAAGCCACCAAGTAGGAGAAATTTTCGTGACAGGTTATCATGTGAAAATTATTTTCCTATAAATTGGTAACTAAGCTTATTGTACCAAGACTCCAAAAAGGATCATTTTTTACAACTAATTTGCATGATGTATTAGGATATAATTTCCTACACTTGTATTTGGAAGTTGTAAAAATACCCTTTTAAGGGCACATATCTCCTAATCAAATATTTGAGTGACCATTACAGTTGGATACTCATATCTATTAGCTTGGAGATTAATCTACCATTTTTACAGACAGTAGAGTTCGTAGGTATCAGCTCAGAACTTCATTTTGTGTAGAGGCATTGTGACCATGCAACGAAATGGTAGCTGAATCACCATTGGCATTGACGTTAAGTCGAACTTCATTCTATGAAGAGGCCACCATGGGCATCTAGCAGAATGGCACCTGATATTATTTTTCAATAAAAGGAACTCTAAAAATATTATCTCAGAACGTCATTCAGTGTCAAGGCATTGTAACCACACATTCAAATGGTAGTTGATCATCATACTTAGCATCGTGCAAAGCAGAGTTGTTGAGGTCTGAAAGATACTTAGCACTTTGCACAACCGAGGTGTTGAGGTCTAAAAGAGGATTAGCATTACACAACGGGAGGCATTGAAGTTTGCAAGAGACTTAGCACCGCACAACAGAGGCGTTGAGGTATGAAAAGGGAAAATTCATTGTCCATCATCGACATCGGATCAATCATAGCTCTAAGTAGCATGGAGTTCCTTCAACCAGTTTGGATTTTACGGAATCAACTCGGAGCCAGGAGCTGTGTTATAGAGTAAAGAAGATCCTTGTTGTTAGATATCTATAAGCTTAACACCATACAGTAGGAGCGTTGAGGTTTCATTCAGAAACTTAGCACCATACAACGGATGTGTGGTGGTCTTCTTCCAATATCGAGTGGTGCAAAATGAAATGTAGTGGGCCCATAACCCAAAGGTCCTAGGATCATATCAAATTTTTTTGAAGTGAATAGGTTGCAAAAGAAGAGGCCAAAGGGTCTACTACAACATCACTTCGAGGTGGCGTAGAATTTCCAGATTCGGACGAGATGGAAAAATGTTTCAATATAAGCTTTTTAGGACAAAAAACCTTTCTCATTAGGGAGGTGTGATTAGGGGATCATTTTTATATCAAAAGTTCCCTAAACATCCATAAATTTTGACAATGAAGAAGATATTTTTGAGAGTTTTCCATTGACTATGAGAACGTGAAAAACAGACATTGGGAGCTCTAGTTATGTCTGGTCAAGGTTCAGTTAACGGGAAAGTCAACTCTAGTCAACAGGTCAATAATGGACCAATATGCACTACGACACATGGTAAAAGGGTGCTAGAAAATTGGAGAGGTTTTCACCACTGATATTCCATTATCGTAAAGTGGTATAACACAATGAACAAGAGGCTCAGCTTTTGTGACGGAAGGGAGCCCAACTGTTGTGAGAGCTAGTGGTGCTACCAACATGGTGGGCTCTCAAACCACCATGTCGACATCGAGTTAGCTCGACGAGTTATTATTTCTTTCTCGGTGATGTGATCAATTTCTCACCGAGTTGATCACATTACTACGAGTTTGATTTAGCTTGATTTACCTATCAAGAATTGACAATTGCGTTATGTGGCCAAGTTAAACCGATGATTTCTCAAAGAAGCTATTGTAATTGATACCGAGTTAATCACAGTCATATATTTCCACAATGTTCGGGAAGTATATTATCCCATCTAACTCAGCAAGATTCGATGACTTGGTCGATAAACCACGACTCGTCCAACATGGGGAGGATAACAATGCATAGCCAACGACTCGGCCCAATAACATGGTAGCGCACCAATCGACCCCACACTCTACAAACTCACGCAGAGCTCACCACATGGAGTGACCGACATAGTCCTCCAACGGATAACACAGTACTGCACCAAGCCCGGTCACGTGGTGGCTATAACCACTCACCACAAAAAAACAGTGCACAAACCGAGCATGAAGGTTAATGTGTGACTGAGGCCACGAGGGGAATAGGGCGGCAGCCCAATAAAAACATTGAGCCCCCCCTTCACAAAAATAATGTGGGATCTCACCCAAAATGACACAAAAAAATAGGACAGGAAGGTTTGAACTCGCGAACTTGGCGGGGATAATGAGTAGTCAACCAACTCAGCCAACAAGTTGGTTAGGGGGTGAGTTGGCCGATAAGGCCTTAAACAAAATTTTAGGGTCTTATTTGCACTATAAAATCCAACCCCTCTTCATTGTAAAAACAAAACTTGTAAGATCAAATCAAGAGCTCAAGGAAGACCGAAGAGTTTAATTGAGGAGATTTCTTTTTTATAAGACCTATTTAATAGGCTTATTAGATAGTTGTGAAGACCTATTTATTTAAATAGGCATTATTGTGACTAGGATTTATAATACTACCTAGCCGGCCCATAATGCCACACTAAATTATTGTGAAGCCTGGAGTATCGACCGAGTGCCATAGGGCATTACGAAGCGTCTAGAAGGTCGATCGAGATCTAAAGGATTTCGAACAGTGGAGTTGGTACCATAGAGCTTTCCGAATATGCCAAGAAAGGGGAAGTCGGGTGCTATTTTTCACCCTTGTCATCTGAAGGTCTGGATATTCTTCTAAGCAAGTTCTTAATAGTTTCCATTAGGTTTTCTTATGAAATTACTATTGTAACTTACAAGTTTTGACTAGTGGAATGGTTCGAAAGAACCCAGAGACAGTAGGCAATTGTCGAACTCCGTAATCAACCCTTTTGCAAAGTGTCATACTTATTGCATTATTTTAAGTTGATTTTAATGGGGTAAAAATTAAACGGTAATTTGATAAGCCTACAAGGGTCCGAAGATTGAGTAGATAAAAAAATTGGTCTATTTTCAGATCATGTACACTCTCATATGGGGATCTAGTGATGATGGAGCCAAATTCCAAGAAATATTCCTTAGGATAGATGATAATACATTTGCATATAATAAATTAATAATGCAAATAATATGTAGAATATAATGAATATAAACACAACACAAGAGATATTTGTGGGCCAATATTCTCATCTATTTAATATATCTAGAAATAGACGAATACCCTTATGTAGACACAAAATTATGCACTATCACTATTACATTATGCCTCTAGTATCTCGTTATATGCATGATCACTAAGTGATAAGATTATAAACGAGTGACACCTCTCCTAGTCCTTATATTGATTTCAATTAATTTTGATTGTGAAAATGTCTTATACTTTCCAAATTTATGTATTGTCATCATATCATAGGGATCCATGTTTCCCTTTATGGTCTAGTTTATGTTTCTTGTCCTAGGGATAGTATCACCTAGTAAGGACTCTAACATCTGGGCACTAGTGTCCATCCCAGTGAATTTGTTAAATCTTTCTTATATTTTAAATTATAACTCAATTTTGATTTTGGATCTTTTCTAATTCTTATTTCATGTTTGGGGTCAGCCTTTGGTGTCACTAAGTGTTGAAATTCAAACAAAGGAATCATATATATACACAACCTACTAACTATTCTAAGGGGCAATTTGGGGGCTATTACTTTTCTATCTACTACTTGGGCAAAAGGAGCAACTTAAGGACTACATTTGGGTTGTATTATTCACTACATAGGAAGGGAAAATTCTAAATTCAATAATACACATATTATCCTAGGGGAAAATTAGTTAAATCCCACTATCTTTGTGCAAATTACAAAAGGAAAAACTTGCTTCAAGGGACACAATTCTACCACACACACATGAGAAATACATTAATTCTAAAATGTAGTGCAATGCTCTATGAAAACCACATTGGTGTGACCTCCAAGTTCGGTCTCTTGAATCAAGCATATGCATATTTTATTTCATCTAAAGTATAATTGAGTCTTATACAGGTAGTTAGGGTTTGTTTTGAGGTACGGGTGAAACAGAGAACCATAAAGTGAAGCGTATGTGATACAAAATAAAGTGAATGTGATAGTATTAGGAATTGAAAGAACCAAATATGCACTCTTCACCAGACACTAGTACCAAACAAGACACTAGAACCCTAGAAAATATTATCCATACCAAAGCATTCTTGTCGTTCGACACACCTATAGACCACCGTCTCTTTGTGAATCATGCATAGTCTAGATTGAGCATGTTCTACCATCACTCGGCCCATATTTAGTATAGACAACCAAATATCAGCTAAGTCACTCTCATCCTCTTGTTTCTTGTACTTGCTCATCATTGCATGTTTGTATTTGTGTACTTATGATATATCTGATTGATCACCAATTCTCTTATTAATATTTAATTTTTGTTAAATCACCGTGTGGTAGGGAAACACTATACAATACTCATTAACAAAGGAATAACTCCATGATACCCCAATATGGAAATCCCACTTAGAGGGGGAACCTCTAATATCCCTCTACCAAGTAGAAGACTAAATACATACATGAAATTATTTCACAATGAAATTCATCTCCTTTATGTAGGCATACAATACTATTAATGGATGGGAAATACTTAATCCCAACGTAGGTATAATCCTTGCCTAATATAAAAATTCCTACGTGACATCATATATTATAAGCATATAGATAACTAAGTGGGATGTATGCAACATGTCACTATCTACATCAAACAATATGAATTATAATATAATATCCCAAGATACATAACATTCCCCTCATCCTTGACATCATTTGTCCCCTGAAACATGAGAAGAAACCATGTAATGAGTGTTCTAAAATCATTACACACTTATCACCATGCTCGATCATCCAACCACTCATATGAGATCTTAGTGGGTGATACATCTCTAATTATGGTTCCATAATATGTTGTGTTAATTTGATTCCATTCATGCCAAGTCCTCTTCTTCTTCCATGCATAGCCATAGTAATTATTATTGTGATTCCATGTTGCATAATTATTTCTCCAATGGTTCCATCTATAATCATAATGATTTTTCTTCCAAAAACTCATATAATCATATTGCTTGCTACTTGATGCTCCTTGGCATGTCTCTGTGATTTTTTCCTCTCATGATGATGGGGGTGTTTATAAAACCCGAGAATCATTAACTAGTTCTTCTATTTGATGTTCCTCTTTTTAACGATTACTTCATGTGTCACTAGAGTAGGTAGATTATTATTATCATTATTTGCTTCATATGTTTATTTCAATTATTATACGTCATCCTTAGTATCATCTTCATTATCTTCAAAATCATTCCTCGTTCTCTATCTTTACCTTTATTTGTTCTTTTCTAAGTGTGATATCTTGTAAGGTAAACCTTCTTTCTATTGTACCATATCTCCATGAACTTATTTTACACATTAATTTTGATTGTTTCAAAGGTATATAACCAAGGATATCAAAGAACAAGTTCCAAACCATCCATAGCCAAAGCATAAAAATATGAATACAAAACATATTTTTCTATATAGAACTTTAAATCTTAAAAAAAAAAATCTTATTACTCTTCACTTGAGCTCACTTTATATTCAGTTCCTAAACATGCGGATGTTGAAAAAAATCCATGTTGATGAAGTTATACTTGGTAATAGGTTTTATGAAAACAAATACCTTTTCCTTTTAATGCACCCTTCAAACTGAAATATTGATGCTTCCTTATTTGGAGATACATTACCAAAACTTTTATTTTGATATTTTACCTCTCCTTCTAAATCATTTGTAGCCTCTTCATCATCATCATTTTCTTATTATTCATCCTTATCTACAAACTCCTCATTATTTTCCTCCTCTTTTTTGTCCCATCTAGCTATGTAAATATGTTCCATTTCTTCCCAAGAAAGTTCATATTTTTTTGAATTCATTGAGTACCGCCACATTTCTTCTATACCATTAACTACACCATAAACACATATTTTCTATTTCTCATGTCCATAAAATTCCTTATTAAATTTAAGGAACCACTCTTTAACAAGTACCATCCTCTCCATAAAACTTAGGTAACCGTATGATCCCCCAAAATTAGGATTTAAAGAACAAACCCTTTTGATCAATATTTTGTAGACACAAAACTATGTACTTATTACTATTACATCATACCTCTAATATGTTGTTATATACATGATTTCTGAGTACGAATATTAGACATTGGTGACACCTTTTTCCTATTCCCTATATTTCTTTGATTGGTTTTGATTATGATATTGTCTCATACTTCTTGGATTTACACATTTTTGGTCAGGTCACAAGGATCCCTATCTCTATCCTTGTTCTTGTTTATTTTTCTTATCTTTGGACAATACTACCCATTAAGGACACTACCGCTCAGGTGCTAGTGTCCCTTTTGGGTGATTTTTGTCTATTCTCTTTGTTTCCTAAGTTACCATTTGATACTTAACTTTGGATCTTTTCTAATTCTTTGGGTTAGCCTTTGGTGTCACTAAGTGTCAAAATTTAAACAAGGAATTCATATATATACACAACTTACTCACTATTATTAGGGGCTGAAAAATTTGGGCTATTACTTACTATCTACTACTTGGGAAAAGAGAAACATTCAAGGACTACATTTAGGTTGTATTATTCACTGCATATGAGGGGCTATTTCTAAATTCCATCTCACACATTTATCATTAGGGTAAAATTATTTATAGACCATTATCTTGGTGTGACCGACATGATGATAACTTAGATTCAAGGGACACAATTTAATCTCTCTCACACACACACACTAGAACTACGTAGAGTCTGAAATGTAGTACAACACTCGGTGATAATCACATTAGGGTGATCGTCGAGGTTAGTTTGACTCAAGCATATGCATTATTTGTTTCATCTAATGTTTTCTTAAGCCTTGTATAGGTAGCTAGGGTTTTTATAAAGTACAGTGTGATAGAAAAACCCTATAAAAAATTTGGATTGACAAAAAGCAAAGTGAATGCGACATTGACAAACACTAAAAATAGACATATAGACATCTCCTAGACACTCTTTGCCCAAATCTAGACATATTCTTGCCATTATTATCCTCTTCTTGTTGAGTACTTGTTTGAACACACTTTCGATCACAATTTTCCATATGAAGCATAATCATTCCATATCCAACCTGTTCAACCTATTTCCCAACCCATAATCATCCCAAATCTCTAAATACAAGCTAAGTCACTCCTATTTCACTATTTTTTATACTTGTTTGTTTCTTGCATGATAGACATTTCTTGTTACTATTATATCTATTTGATCTCATTCCTTTGATAAATATTTAAAATTCATTAAATCATTTGGTGAACATGTTTATTGATTGAACCCTATATTGCCACAAGATCCCTCATTTTGCTTCATCACGAGTCTTAACCCTAGTGACCTTAGGGTTTCTTTCTTTGGTTGTGGATTTCAATATCTTTCATTCATCATGCCAACTCTCAAGGATCATTATCAATATTTATCTATCTTTCCCACATCTCCTAGCTATCATAGCTCCCATGCATCTTCATCTAGAACATAAGCTCTTGAGTTTATTGTTCATTCACAAACAATTGTTGACAATGCTTATCCATTCTATATTCAGTTCATATTTGTAATGTTCTTGTGAAGTGTGCTTTAGTTGATAATGGATATGGCCTTAATAAATGAAATATTTCCTTTCTCCATCAAATATTCCTTCATGTTGATGATTTGACTCTATATACTCTATGTATTTGTCGCTTTGATAACACGCCCAAGAAATTTTTTTGGAGTAAATGTTTTACCTATTATTGTGGGGCCTTGCACTCTTAATGTTCTATGTCATGTTATGCCAAATAGTATCAGTTATAATATCGTTCTAGGTTGTCCTTGGTTACATGTTATGCATGCAATCCTCTCTACCCATGTCATAACATACAATGCCCTTGTAACACCTTCTTCAATGGATAATGCTACAATAGACTCCACACCTCATGTTGATAATCTATGTGATATCCCCCTCATACATGATCATGAAAATACTACTTACATTGTGCGGACACAAAAGCACACACTTGAGTAATTATTTAGTCCCAACCTCATACTACTATTCATATGGTTCTTGAGTGAAAAAGAGTACTACCTAACCCATGTCTTTTCTTTCTTTGTCGTCGTTACTTTGGGTCTTGCACCTGCACTTTCCTAGTTCGTATTTTCATACTGTGTTTTCCCTATTGTTGATTGGGGTGCCCAACCAAGACCGGGTGCCCCAGTGTGCCCTAATCCTCTTTGCACTTACTCTCATCTTTTGGGAACTTTCTAGTTTGTTTGAACTTATATTTTTGTGGTAGGCATTTTTGAGGTTAATTACAAAATTAGAAAAAGAGAACCATATGAATATAAAGTTATGAGACCATAATGAGGGACCAAGAACTAAGCATTAGTATCTCCATCTAAGGTTGCATCCATCAAAGGCTTATATTTCTCTATTTGCATCCATATAGCTCCATCACAAGGGACAAATGCTAGTTCATTTGCATCACACTTCATAAGAGGGGATTTTATTCTATTCCATGCACCATTTACTTACATTCTACATCTAGTTATTGTTTTCTACTCACAAAGTGTGACTGGAACAAGAGCACCTAGGGCACGATTTCCACACACACACCTAGAACTACATTGGGTCTGATATGTAGTGCAATGCTTAGTTAGTAATTCCACCATTATGGCCACTAAGGAAAGTCTGACCCCTTCATATGCATCTTTATTTTTAGGGTTTTGATTCTTTTTCTGGGGTTTTATAGGTGATTCTTCTATTGTAGGTTTACAACAACATCCATCGAAGTTCAACGACATTCACGCGACAAGGAGAGAACACAGCGTGATCACTCAAAGAACACCTCAGAGGAGGTTCCTGGTCATTTCTATAGACCAGGGCACCCAGATCTTAGACTAAGGAACCCCATGCACCCCTATCCTTCTCTAGGCACCCCATTCTATCTAGACATCCCAAATATACACTTTCTCAAGCTCCTGTGCGGTAGTTTCCGCCTCTTATTCAGCCAACCTCCACCGCGATATAGTCCCGCAACATTTTCAAATCAGCTAAGGCCTTTCCTAACCCTCTTTTTCTTTAGGGTTTCACTTCTTATTTCTTAGATTGTTTAGGTCTATTTAATATATTATATTGTCATTTATTTATTGTTTCTATAACATCATATTAGACTACAATATATTCCATTTTAGTTTAATCATTTTGGTGAACCCAACCGATCCAACCCTTCCTTTTGAACATGTCATCTCCTTATCAAGTCATGACTCAATCATCTTATCCTTCTTTCGCACCAACTAAAGTCTCTGGTATAATCACTACTATTGTTGATTTCATGCAAGTGCATACTCAACATCCTCCTCACTTTGTTACACCTAGGGCTGATCCATCCATCAATGTAGTTACTACTCACTACACTTGTCCTCCTACGGCTCCACCCGCTTCTATTCCTCCACCTATCACTTTGTTAGCTCCTCTTGTTGCTTCTAAGGGCTATGAAATCATTGAACTTAAAAATACACCAGCTAAGATTTCTCTCTATGACTTATTTCACAATGCACCAGATTGTCGTAATACGTAAGAAGCATCCCTTCATGTCATTCATATAGAAAGTGATAACTTTTCGGTGGCCTTTACTCACCTCATATAGTCTCTTTGAAATCTGCCACATGTTATATCCTTCACCGATGAGGATCTATCACCTATAGTCTCATTATCATCGTCATTAGCACCACTTGCATCAAATGAGTACTTATTGATAATGGGTCACCGTCAACCTATGTGCTCATTCTCTTTTAAAACAACTAGGTATTAACGATAATCTAATTTCTAAGAATTCTACTCTCATCTAAGGTTATGATTCTACCACTCACACATGTCTAGGGACTATCTCATTACACATTCGGGTTGGGCCTAAGACCATTCTCACCGACTTATATGTTATAGATGCTTCATTTCAATTCAATATATTACTAGGAAGACCTTGGATCCATGCAATGCAAGTGGTTCCATCTATTATCCACCAATGTGTCAAGTTCTTACACGATGGATATGAACATACTATCACTACAGATCCCGAGCCATTCAAATTTTGTCATATAGACCCCATTACCATTATGCCTATTCCACCTTCGCAACCTATTCCATATGGTAGCATTGATACATATGACATTGGCCAACCTAGCACTTTGCTGCCTTCTTTTTCACTCCAAGTACTCTAGCTATTTCTACTCACACCACGATAATAATCTCACCTATTGTATTTGCTCCACTAAGCATAATTGCTCCACCTATCGATACACCTCCCACTCCTCCATCTAGTACAACTCCTAACAATCTACTTGAAAAAGCTATACAACATGACAATACTGACATAAATGATTCTGAGGACTCTGATGATGAATTCGACAATTTGTCAAACTCACTGATGAAGCATTAGGCCAACTGAATTTTACACCTATTGATGTAGATGAATCTTACTTTGAAGACACCTTTGTGGTCGATGGCCCAGGTGAATATAAATTCAAGACCCCTCTACTAATGCTATGATACTTTATCAGGGATTTGTTAACACTTTAGACATTGTTTCATCTCCTACCACGCAGTTTACATCTCTACCACCTCCTTTCACATGCACACTATTCATCAACAACTCCTTTTGGCATAACATCCCGATTGATCATACTTATTCGATACTATTTGCACACTTGAGGGCTTAACTAGACTTGGTTTGAAACTTAATGATATCTTACCACCGATTCACTCACCTCATCTTTATCATGGTTATTGTCACATTACAGCCACCTATGGCCTTCGTGTGTTTCATTTGACGATATTTGTTACATAAGCCCCTCACACTTCTCCACTAACACTTGGGAAATCTTGGCTTGATTATATTGGTAGTACTTTAGACATAGACCACACTTCTCTCACATTTCCTATGCCATTTGGAAATGTTTCCATTGGTAATGACTCATCTCCCACTTATGCTCAAATCTTTCTCATTGGTACACACACAATTGTACACCAGTACCCTTCACTAATAAATAGTATGCAATGGACGCTTACACACTACGTCGCAATGGTTCTTTGTATGATCCACCTCATTCTATTTCTTATCATGTCTCCAATGCTGCTCCAGTAGGTTTCGATCACGAAAATAATGATCTTTTAGATAGTGTCACTTGACTACATTCACCACCACACACTTAGGGGCATAACATTCACACAATTCCCCCATATTAGCATCAACACATCTCCCACATTCATGTTATCATACATCAAACTCCTAGCATAGGAATTGTCATCTCCACTTTAACATCATCACTACCTTATGACACACTCTTTTTCTTCGGTTCACACTTGACTATTGAGGGCTTCCTACACACAAGAACCTCACACACTGCACAATAGGCATTACACATCTCGCACTACATCTTATCACTAGTACACATGCTACATGTTTTTACACACCTACTAGTACACGCTGCACTCACTACCATATGACGCACTCTAGTCTCATGGTCCATACTAGACTATTGAGGGTATACATCACAAATGGACCTCATCACATTTGCGCATTCATTGCTCAACCTTCTATCATGCAACATTCATAGGTTAGTGACATACATTATAGGCTAAGTGGTCACCTATCCCATAATTTTGTCATGGTATAAGTCATAAGCTACATCACCACCTCTTTATATAATCTCATCATGATATACGCTTTAGGATAAATCATCACACATCTATATATCATCTCTAGGTCACATACCATCACCACACACATATACATTCAGCGCGCTACACACAACACACATAGTTTGACCATTTCCTGATGATGCACTCTCATTTATGGTTCATTCTTGATTGCTTGAGGGGCATAAAAAAATGAACCTCACTACATAAAAATCCATTCACTCGGGGCACATGGATCCTATCATCCATTTTTCATTCCATTCTATCCATCCACAAAATTTTACATATCTTGGTTACATTTACTCTTGCTTCCATCTATTTTTCCATGTTCGCTTCATTACTCATGCTAGATAGATTTCTTATATGTCATTATCTTTACCATACACACATGCACGTTCACATCTTTTTCTAGTTGTGATCATAGATATAGGGCTTCTACATGTAGCATGGATGCTTGGCACACTACCAGTCCCATAGCGGCTCCTGGGGGCATCCACCTTCATATACTACAAGTGTTATTATTTCATTTTGTACTTAGCACTCTACTTTATCGGTTATACACACTTTGACATATGGGTTATCTTTCTAACATTGTAATGAGCACTTCATGTGTAACATTTATTTTGTAGGATTATTTGATACCATGGCTATCTATTTGTTTGTACTTGTTTATCATTGTTTTCTATTGTATGCGGGCCTTGCCCTTTGTTTGGTGTGCACAATTTCTTGTTTGTATGTGGCCACTATGGCCTTGAGTGTCTTGTGACATCGTGAGTAATGTCCCATGTTTGTAACCTAATTTTCGTAGTCTATGTTGGTTTCTTGTGTGTTTACTTGCATCATAGATTAAACATTGTTTTGGTAGCTTATACTTATTTTCTACATACATGTTTGTTCGTACTAATACTTATTTTCTAGCCACATTGTTTACATGTGCCTTGGTTTCTACCAAACACATTTCCTTCCCCATGTAGGGCACAGCTTTTTTGCGTCGGTCCTTTTTGGGGCCGCATCCTCCTATCCGCAACATCACATGCGCCCCTAAAGAGGGGGGGCATCATTTCAATTTACACACACTACACAACACGCACCATTACAATTCAATTTTTCGTCCATGACACAAGGGATTATACAGGTGAGTGAGTTCATACTAGTCTACAAAACTCCATACACATCGGTTTTTACAAGACAATATGTCCTTATTATTCCGAGAGCTATTATAGGTTAGAGGATAAACAAACCTTCCTCTTTACACTACTTTAATCGAGTGCGTCGAATCGCCAAAAAAACCAAAAGTATAGAGATCTCTTCACTCTCAGGAAGTAGTTAGAAGTTAAAGGAACATCGTACTTTCATCCCTACACTTCTTCAACCTCGTGGCATGAGATCACCCAAAAACTCGCAATTCATCAACATTTGTAGGATCCTTTCTACACCCTTTTTCTCATCATGGATCAGGTGCACAAATTCTTTTTCATTTTCATATTTTCATTACATAATTTTTTTACATATATAAATGTGTCTTTACACATGGTTTTACACATATACATGTGTATTTGATTACTTGATTGTCTTCTCTTTTGTAGGTCTGTCTATATGGGAGCAAGCAACAACAAAAAAATGACATCACTTATAATCCCACACATCATACTAACATGCAGGTAGGTTTACAATGACTTCCAACAAAGTTTAGGGACATTCACATGACAAGAAGTGAACACAGGAAATCACTCAATGACGCCTCGGAGGGGTTTCCTTGTCATTTCTAGAGACCACGGTGCCTAGATTTCAAACCAGGGGCACCCTAAGAGCCCCTATCCTTCTCCGTACACCCCAAGGTATAGTCGAAAACCCAAATCTATGCTTTCTCAAGCTCTTGTGTGATGGTTTCCTCCTCCTGTTCCTCCAACCTCCACTACAACATAGTCTTCCAACATTTGTGAATCAACTAAGGCCTTTCCTAACCCTCTTTGTCTTTAGGGTTTCACACATTATTGCTTAGATTGTTTGGTTATATTTACTATATTTTATTGTCATTCATTTACTGCTCCTATAACATCGATTAAGCTACAATATATCCCATTTTAATTTAATCACATTGTACACCATTCTCCTCTTGTGATGGACTATAGTGCTACTAATTTGCAAGATAAAATTTCTATTGGCACCCATGATACTCCTCCCATTATGTATCACTCTTGATGCACTTTTAATGGTCACATGCTTAATTTTTCTACTTTTACGCCACTCTTTGCACCTTCCTCATCATAAGTTAGAACATAATATGTTGATTCGATAATAATTGTAATGCTATGACTTTCCAATTGTTTATGCACAACTCATTTACTATGGCTACACCTCATCTTGTTACATCCATGGGGGAAATCAATTCCCCTCTTTCCACATTTATGTCTATGGTCATAGGGGCTATTTCATACAACTTTAATGCTTCCAATCTTCCCAAATTACACCTATTACTTATGATGAGTCTTTTGTCTCTCCCTTCATTGTTTGTGGTTAATACCGATGAGCCTCATATGACTACATATGTTATACATCTCTTGACTCACACATTGATCCTTATGTTTGCAATTACTATTTACACTATTTCCAACATGCCCAATGTTCCATCTATTTTATTCTCTTAATGGACACACTCTTGTTATTTATACACTTCCTACTCATGTATTTGGGATCTTGTACTCCATAGGGTTATCCCCTCTTTTTGTTGACATTGTTATATGGTAGCTCATTGGATAGATCGCCTTAAAATTCACACTTGGGGGCATACTATCCCCCTTACTACCCAATGACACACTCTTGTTCTAGGTTCAAACATGACTATTGAGGGCACACTTACCTATATGAACCTCACCTTACACACATACATTGGGGAAACCTTGCTCCCCTCTCCTAGTCATTGCATTTAATATTCTAATAATTTAAAAACATTAAAATATTTACAAAAATTCAAAAATACTAGCTTAGATATTGATTGGATGTATCTTTGCTTGCTTATACTATTCTATGTTGCACATTTCTTACCATGTTACTTTGATTCATAATATGTTCTATCCTTTTTCCATATACACATGCACATTCACATGGTACTTTTGAGGTGAATACAAGATACGTACAGGTTATCACGCTATGTATGATGCTTATCATTGTTCTTTATCAGTCCCATTGAGGCTCCTTGGGGCATCTATCTTTCTTATTTCTCTATATTCAAGTTCTATCATTGTGATATCTACTACTTTCATTCCTATTTCCAGCTGTATGAATTTTGGCATACTATTTATTTTTATAACATGCTAATGGGTGCTTCATGTGTAGCATTTATCTTATAATCCTACTTCCAACCATGGTTATCTGATTTTCTTGTATCTTTTCTATACTTGGGTCTTACTTGATAGTATTTACAAGTTATGTCTTATGTTTGATTGCATGTCTTTTCTTTTAAAGTCTTGAATAATTTGAGTGTCTTGCAACATCCTAAGTTATGTCCTATGTACTCAACCAACAACTCATTGTGTCTTTTTCCATGTTGTTGTGTGTTTTGACTAGTTTCTATTGCATCATGCCATATTTTTTGTGACTAACACTTATAGCCAGCCTTTCCCATTATTTTTCATGTGCCATGATTATTACCATGCACATTCCCTTTCCCCTCGCTTGAGTTATGTTTCAGATGTGCACATAGTTTCATCTTTCCTCGCTTTCGGATGGGTCATGCTCGCCTTGGTTCATATCACGCACCCCAAATGAGTGGGGAAAATATTTAGGTGACTATTTCACCCTCTTTATAGTTCAGATACCAGACACATAATGGTACACAACAAAATAAAAATTAAAAAGAGCTAAAAATAAGTTCATAATCATAATTGGGCCAAATTCAATGCAAGGAAATAAGTTCCCAAATCGACTAGAGCGGGGGCGGTAGTGTCCCACTTTGGTGGTATTGTCCCGAGTGAAGTAACAAGTACAATACATAATCAACAATATTCTAGTGATAGGTTTCTCCAAAATCAAGCACTATGTAATTAGTTATAGGTTACTATTAGGAATAAAAGGAACAAAATCGTGGAAAATTATATACTTTGAGAAAGGGAACTAATTATAATTATTTTTCCGAATCAAATAAGGAATGACATCAAGGACATATACAAGATAACAATATACATGTATTGATATGTCATATGTGACCAATTTCTAATGGTTTGTGACCATATGTAGTGACATTTATGCATGGGGAATTGTTAACGGATGGATGACAAAGCCTATATCTCTCCCAATACTCTTCCCTTGGTGAAAAGACACCTAAATCCTTAGTTTAACAACAAGACGCTCAAATCCTCAATTTGGAAATATGACGCCTAAATCTTCAATACTATTCCAATAATCTCCAAGGAAACAAATATACAAGAACAATTCTATGTATTCTCTCATGACCCTTTCTTCACTTATTTTTCAATACAAATTCCTATTTTCATATTTACAAAGTTAAAGTTCAATTTACTTTTTCATGAGCATTGACTACACTTATCTTCTTTTTCAAGTCCAAACTTACTCCAAAAAAAGGCAACAAAAATGGAACAAGAAGTAATCTCAAGCACAAAACGCCTTGAAAGGAAATATCCAAGGAATAAATGCAAGAATCCTTTATACTATGCACACGAGGTCACCCCTGGGATCCTTATCATCTTCTAGATTCCATGATACAAATTTTACAATCTCCATTTGACACAAAAGATATCAAAGTACAATCCTCATTTAGAACACTATCGGTTAAAACTCCCTTTGTCTCTCCACAAGGTATGTTCTTCCTATCTACTTTATACTACCAAATATTCACTCAACTGCATAAAGTGGGGGAAAATGTAGGCACAAAATTATGCACTTATTACTATTACATCATGCCTCTAGTATGTTGTTATATACATGATTTTTGAGTACAAAGATTAGACACTTTGGTGACACCTTTTTCCTAGTCCTTCTATTGCTTTGATTGGTTTTGATTGTGATATTGTCTCATATTTCTTATATTTACACCTTTTTTATCGGGTCACAAGAATCCATGTCTTTTTCCTTGTTCTTGTTTCTTTTCTTAGATTTGGACAATCTCGCCTGTGCACTAGTGTTCCCTTTGGGGGATTTTTTCTATTCTCTTTTGTTTCCTAAGTTATTGTTTGATACTTAACTTTTGGTCTTTTCTAATTCTTTGGGTTGGCCTTTAGTGTTAATAAGTGTAAAAATTCAAATAAGTCACATGTATACACAACTTACTATTATTAGGGGCTGGACAACTTGGGTTATTACTTACTATCTACTACTTGGGAAAAGAGCAACATTCAAGGATTGCATTTGGGATGCATTATTCACTACATAGGAGGGATTATTTCTGAATTCCATCTCACACATTTATCATTGGGGGAAAATTATTTGCATCCTTCTACATTTTTTTTTCCATGTGTTTCCATTATTTTCATTGAGTTGCATTGATGTCAAACGGTGTATGGAGCATGGATGTTGAGTTTTTGGTGAGATTACATGATGTTGCATGGCTTATTGAGAAATATAGTGACTTGATGGAGTGTGATGATGAATTTAAAAGGCATGGATAGTGTTGTGATTATTTCATGGAGTACTTTGAAGATTATTATAGGTGTTCAAGGTTGGCCAAGGTGATTCGAGGTCTGAATTGGTGAAATAAGCATGTTTCATGTACTTGTTTGTGAGGCCTAGAGAGCATAATGAGACATAGCAAGGTGAAGTGAAGTATGTATATTTTTGTGAGCATAAAAATCATGTACATGAGGTTTAAAGACACTCACAAGTGTCTAAGAGTGTAGGTACATGTGTTTGATATGGTTT
Organism: Taxus wallichiana var. yunnanensis; assembly: GCA_018340775.1. NCBI lineage: Eukaryota > Viridiplantae > Streptophyta > Pinopsida > Cupressales > Taxaceae > Taxus > Taxus wallichiana. The sequence goes on from CM031234.1 coordinate 605,507,703, forward strand.
TTAGGTCTTTTATAAACCAAATCCTTAAGAAAACATGCCCTAGTGAAGTGAGTTGGATTGTTTCAAACGTGGTGGTGTACATGTAATACTTGGATAGTGTGTGGCAGGTTTATATGATGATGTGGTCCAAATTTCAGGTTTTTGTTTGGAGTTATGTGCAAGATATTGAGTTTTTACCAAAACTAGGTTTCCAAAGATGAGATTTTTGAGCTAAAAGTTGACTTTCAAATGCTCGTTGGGGAGTGTGTGCTTTGCATGGGACCCAATATCCTAGGGGTAGTTGATTAGTTCAGTTATGAATATTTTCCAAGAATAATTATGTTGTTTGATCATCACATTTTTATGAACAATTGTTCAAATCCAAACAAAATTTTAACTCTCTTGAAACCCGGCTTTGGAGAAACTTGGGAGAAAAGGGTTATACAAGTATATAATTTATTACTTATGAAAATATTATTATTATAGGTTGTATATGAATCTTCTATATTTTTATTGATGTATTTTAGAGCCTCTGACACTATGTGGGCCCCACCCAAAAATGTAAGTTTCTGGAAAGTTTTAGTTTGTGCAAAAGTTTCTCATTTAACCTAATGACTAATTAATAATTTATTGAATCATGGGATTTTTAATTCATTTCCATGATTATTTAAGATCATGGTTGAAGACATAAGATGAAAATTGTGCCCTATTTATGAGGACTAGTTTTTAGGTAGTTTTGGGGAAATGTGGAGTAGTCTGGGAACATAGCAATTTTGGAGGTGCTATAGGAGGTTTTATGGATTGGTTTGAATTTTTTTATGATCCTGATATAAATATATTTCAAATGGTATATCACACTTTATTTTTTGTTGTGTTTTGATAAATTTTTGGCTTGATTACCAAAGGATAATTTTGAGGGTGTTTAGTTATGCATGCTCTCATGAGGGTTTCATGGTGTGATGATTGTTCTAAGTTGTCTTCATGAATGATTGATATTTTTAGAGGTTATAAAACATTTCTATGTGTGTGTCATGCCTTTGTGATTTGTTTTTGTCTAGAACACTCCATGGTTGGCGAGTTGCTTGTGTTGGTGTTTTAGGGCTTGTTGTGTCCTAATGAAGGTCTATGGTGACAGTGGTGACCTACTTGGTCTTATGGATTATTTTTATAGGATTTTATAATTATGATTTAAGTTTTTTTACTATATGAAGGTCAAACTACATGTTTTATGACCAAGAGAAGGGTATAAAGGAAAATTAGAAAGCTCATTTGAGCTAGTTCTACAAGTGGAGGAAAAGTGTGACCTAGAGAGGAACTTTAGGAGGTGGTATTTGTGACCTATAAGAGATGGAAATGAATATATGAAGATATTATAGAGATATATTGGGTATGGGAGAGATATGGAAGGTGTGGAAATAATCTTGAAAGAAGATATTTTTGGCAAGAAGGATTAAGATATGTTTTAAAGAAGATAGAGATGAGAGTGAGCTTCATGGTGTCCTCTTCAGTTGTAGTAACAAAAATCAGTGGTGAATAACAAATTTAGGTGGTTGAGTTAGTGATTGGTCATCTAGGTGTGTTGTAGCCTCCTTGTAATATTGGTATGATACTAAACTAAGGGTTAGTTCTCTCGTGTATGGTTGGTGCTCTTTGTGGGGTTGGTGCCTCACTAAAAAAATATATTGTGATGTGCAATATTCATGAGAGTCATTTATATTAAGTAAAATATGCAGAGGTTCAATGGGTTGGTGCCCTACTAAACTAGGTGTTAGTGCTCCTTATAGGGTTTGTGCCTTACTAAACTAGGGATTGGTGATCCTTGTGGAGTTGGTGCCTCACTAAACAAATATCTTGTGTTATGTAATATTCATGAGAGTCATTTTTATTGAGTAATATATGTAGAGATTCATTGGGGTTTCTTACCCTTGAGTTTTTCCCACTTAAAATATCATGTTCATGTGTTCTTGTGCTTTCATGGTGTATTCTCATGTGTTTGATTAATCATTTCTTAATCTATAAGTATGAATGCTTGGCGAATGCATAAAATAATTTATGGATGATAATGTTTAAGGAAATGAAATTTTTAATGGCACACTCGGTTCACCCCCTCTCATTGTTTGTGCTTCCAAAAATTGGTATCAGAGTAGGGCCTTTAGAAAAATATTAAGTTTAAGGTGATCCTAGAAGCACAAAATTGCTAAGAAATTGAGGAAAGAAAACAAAGAGCTGAGAGATATGGCCAAAAAGGATGAAGTAACCATAAAAAGTGTAGTATTTTCATTTACTAGTACTCGGTTGGGTGCACTGGCATCTCATTCAAACAAAGGTCTGAAAGTTCACCTAAATCTCTTGCAACCACTAGGTTCCTCTTTAGTTACTCAATAAGATGTGGTTAGAACATAGATAGTCATCACAACATAATATGAAAGCAAATACAACGTCATAGATTGACAACACATATAATAAGGAAGTTATTCAACATATACAATCATCAATAGCACTTGAATTCCCATTATACCATATTCATATCTAGTAATCTTGGAAATCCATACACAATTGTCCATTACAAATGCAATTCATTACATGAAATACTCACCGATTACATCCATAACTACTTACAACTAGGTGTTAGACCATACACGTATACAAAATGGCTCACATACATTAGAAATTCATCAAGAACTATCATTAATGGTGTATCAATAAAAAGGTATCTAATACAAGGAGTACTACACCCATTTATACCCAATGGGAGTTTCCTTCACCGCTTACATGCATTTTTCCTATTAATAGATGTGCTAAACATAACCTGCATGCTTTTACAACTCTTATTTATCTTTAGTTCAAGATATAAATATCTAAGTTTTGACATGCTTTAATTCCTCTAAATATGAGTCCCCTTGCCTCTCGTGATTTTACCTCTTTGTTTTCCTATTTCTGGACTTTTCTTGTGTATCACGTCATCTTGATTTATTTCTTGTTTTTAACCTTTTTTATAAAATGGCTAAGTCTTGAATCTGTGTTTGTGTACGAACCTTACATATTAACATGTTCCTCTATGGTGTACACACCTTCACGCATTGACTTTTCTACATGTGTGCATGCTTTCACACATCCCTATGTCCCTTAGTTATTTATTTTAACTCCTTGTTTGTACTCTTGCACGCAACTTCCAATCTCTATGCGTGGCCGATACTTATCCATTTCTCCTAACCAACATTACCCTACACTAAGAGTATTTTCTATCCTCAAAGAATATGATGAAAAAAGAATTCCTTCTCCAAGAATTAATTAAAGAATCAAGGAATATGAAGAATAAAGAATTTGGGCATATACCCAATGAATCAAGGAATATGCATGCACGCTCGTAATTTAGGCCTTCAATGATGGAAGTATTTCTAAAATTCCATGTTTATTATGTTTTCCAACTCCTTCTAACCCTTGAGTTCCTTTTCATCCTTGTCATGTATTGCTCCTACAATACCCATCACTTTCTCTAAAGCCAACACTTCTACTTTATCCTTCATATCCTTGACTACCACACCGGGTTTGAGGTAACTCCTAGTATATCCATTTTTCATGTAACAAAAGGGTAGATATCCTTGATCCTTTCCTCAAGTGTGTCCTTTAGAGACTTTATGATTTTTCTTTTCTCCATGGATTCTTGTATCACCTTCTCACACTCGGTCTTATCATTCTTCATTGTGGCCTATATTCTCTTCAATTTTTCCTCTTCTTTGGTAGTTTGTGTGCTAAGAATGGGTGAGAAGTCCCGTAAGTTATCAAAAAAATATTTGGCCTTCGTGTGGCCTCTTTCACTTTTGAGGCCAATGCCTCATACTCTTCTATGCTCTTCTCCACCATTATCTATTCTTATTCTTCGCTTCCAATTCTTCAAAGCAATCATCCCTAGCCCACCTTTTTTATTTTTAGTAACATCATCCTCACCAAGTATTCCAAATAATCCAACTCTATGGGATACTCATCTTGGTATTGCTCAACCAATTCTCGACATGCGTCGGTGATACTTTTCATTATATCATTCAATTTTTCGTAAGCATATACCATGCACTTCTTCTCATCCCTCAATTCCTCCACAATTTTTTAAATCTCTTTAGTTTTATGATCCTTATCCCCTTTATAACTCTAATTGATGCCCCTTTATCTATATTTATTCTTTCAACCTCTACGGCCATTTTTCTCGGCATTGTATTTCTCATTAGATAGCTCTATAGGATCAATGACAAAGAGGGTCAGTACTTGGATCCTTCTTCAACCACATCTTGGAGTATCATTCTTTACTAACCTCAAACTCGACTCCTCCATATTCATTTACATGCTCTATGAAAACATTTTATTGGTTTGCGACAAATCCCTAGCTTCATTTATCAACTCCCATCCAAACATTTCCTTGACTCAAACTATGCTCAAATATTTCCCTTAACGGCCTTAAAGGATCATTGATATAACTTATCTATGGTTCCCGCATAAGTACTTGTGTATTCCTTCTTCTACCTTTCTTTCCCTTTAGTGTCTCTTACGCAATGTTGAGTTTTATGCCACTTCCTTCACCTCCCGCAACACCTAAGTATTCCCAAGTAGGTTTCTCTCCATTTCCTTTCTCCTCCTCTTCGCGCTCTATTGGACCATGTCTCATTGATGTCATGTTACATTGATGGAAAGAGTTTTAGTGAGGTGTAAATCATTTAGGGGTATGAATTTTGATTGGTAGTTCCCTCCTCTAACCTCAAATGGTGTGTTTGAAGTGGCATGGTGTGATGCCTTAACATGTCATGGTGTATACATAAGGTCTTGGTACATTCTTGGTGCATTGGAAAATATATAAGTGCTTTGTGTGAACATCAATTGTTTCCCACAGGTCCTAAGAAGTGTCTCAAAGGTGTACAAGTTCCTTCATGATGAATAATAACACATGTTTCATGCACCATGGGTTGAAACAAGCTCAACTAGGCCTAATTCTAAGACTTAGTGCAAGCATGGCTTAAGGTAAGGAGTAAAGAAAAATAAGGTAGGTCAAGAAAATAAATAAGAGTGTGTTGTGACATTATAGAGAGGATGTGGAAGGTTTTTCAGGTTAACTTTCAACCGGTAGAGGCATGTTCTTGGCCTTTTGAAGGTATGTTCTTGAGGATTACATATGTGAGCATGGATAAGTCATAATGGATGATGAGTTTCGACATGTGCATAATTAAATGAGCCTTAGGACATGTGAAGGAGGTCAACATAGTGTTGTGGACAAAGTTTCGTGTCAAATTTTAAAACAAGAAGCAAGGAAATTGGTTTTAGGCTCTACCAAGCTCTCAAAATTATCAATCCTAGCTCGAGGGTCAAGTTTGAAGTGCTCACGTGTATGTTAAATATCTACATGGTGACCTGATCCATTCATCAATGTTGGTTCATGTATTCAAGAACATTTTGCAATTAGAATGAGATAAAATGATGCCCTATTCTTTATTAACGATCCTTAAGAAGCTAAGTTGGTATACACCCTCCCAAAGCCTTAGTTTTTGAGTGATAGGAAAAATGTGAATGTTTTGTTCTCCAAATTTCATGGGAATGCTAAAGTGATGATTTAATCTTGCAAATAATTCTCCATAGCTCATTGTAGTGGTGGTGGAATTCTTCAAGTTTTATGATAATCTAGAGAAAATACTCATTTTTGTGAAGTTTTTCATGTGAATATGTGTTGTAGGTTTCATGGTGAAAACCCAACTATGGGAGTAAGCTTGGGATAAGCCCTAAGTGTCCCCGATAATTTTTAGGTAGTGTCTCTGCAAATTTTTGGCGAAATATGTCAATCAAAAGGTCCTACCACTAATGGATGAAGAAGAAAAAACTAGTCATGTTATTGTGAAAGAGTTTTGATGTGAAGGCATGTTTTGGAAGTAAAATGTGAGCATGGATAGTTGATATAATTCCAACATGACATGTTTGAGCCCAAGAATTAATCAGGTGAAGTGTTTTTACGTCTAAGTTCTAATGGTTCAAACTGCCTCACTAGTTTTGCTAAGAAGGTCGGAGAAACAAGAATGCAAATGAGAATTTTCCCACATAACCCATGTAGGTGAGTGTTTGAAGATGAATTTTAGGTATCCTATGAATTTTCCAATGTAATGGTTTGGCATGAAAGTCAAGTTTGGGGTGATGGAAACTAACTAGGCCAAGACTGGTTTTTGTGTCTTAAGACCTAGTATGAGAAGTCTCGAAATGTAAGCACATTTGAGATATATGCTCTAAAGTGATGCATGTTAAGGGATTTATGAGATGCATAAGTATCATATATTTCCATAAATGTTCCATAAGATTCATGAACATGTGGTTGAATGAATGAACTTTCTTATTTTGTGAAGATTAGTTTTCTGTGCATAAAAATCCATTAGGACCTTGTCCTAATTAGTGTGTTAAGCTATAAATGAAGATAGTAGTGTTACCCTATGTATTTTAACGTGAACCATAGGTCACAAAAAAATCCTCCAAGCATCAAAAATATCTAAAAATCATACATTAGTGTTGGTTAAGAAATGTTTTGATTGGTTTTGATCTGCCTTAATTGTGCATACCCAACAGAGAAGAAGAGTTTAAATGGAGGTTTTATGCTCGACATGGAGCCCTCCAAGCACAAGGTGATGTCTTGGAAATCTTGAATAATCTCCCTTCCTATTTTTGTTGTATGACATGATCCTAGCGTGGGTTTTATACATCCAAGTTGAAGACTATAGTTTGAAGTTCATAGACCTAATGGAGAAATTCTAATGGAGGCTTGATGATAAAATAGTGAGATGTAAATATTTTCAAGTATTTATATGGAAAGGAGAGGACCTTTGTAACATATAAAACCTTCCTAATCCTTGTTGCATGATCTATATTATCTAGAAGAAAAATAATCCTTTGTTGAAGAGAAGACAAGAAGGAATAAACCGTTAAATGGAGGTAGCAGATGTCGATTGAACATGGAATATCTTCATTGGGATCAGAAGTTCAGAAATTTTAGGAACATTTTCTAGTTCCTCATAGGTGTGATAAGTGTCATGACAACTCAAGGAATGATTGTACTTGTAACTAACATACCTACAGATGTAATGATTATATTGTGACAGTTTTAGGTGATGTCATCTAATACCTTTTGTACGAGTTGAAGAGGTTAGAAGTTGTAGGGGTCAAAAGATGAAGTTGAATAGGTGTAAGAGGAGTTCATCCTTGTGTATATTAATGTCTAAATGTGCATGAAAAATAGATTTTAAAAATAGTTTTCCATAAGTATGAGCTTTGAATCAAGGTGTGTGTAGAAGGGGGATGAACATATAGGAGATGAACAAGAGATCAAAAATTTGTTGTCTTAAGCAACTAGGTCATATAAATGTGATCAAAATCTTGTAAATACTAATTGGGTGCTTAGAAAAATAGGAATTGGTGCTTCTATGTAATTATAATCTTGAAAAATTTGTCAATTAAGTGCTTTGACTTAAGTGTTGGATTTGGTGCTTCAAGTTGAGTGGGTGCTCAACAAATTGAAATCTTTGTAATCTCTTATGGGACAATTATCCATAGTAGTGCATTGATTTTAATGGGTTTTTCTCCCTTTAAGGGTTTCCCACATTAACCATTTTCTTCATGTGTGCTTGTTTGTTATTTGATTATGTTTAAATGTCATTGTTCCCTCATGGTAAAGGTTGATTAAGATTGAATGGCTTGCTGAGACTTAAAATTGTTTTAAAAGTTTTATGAAGCACCGATTCACCCCTCCCCTCTCAATGTTTGTGTTTTCCAATAATTGGTATCAAATCAAGGTCCTTTGGGAGAAATATTAACAACTTAAAGGAGATCCAATAAGCACAAGTATGGCCAACAATCAAGCTCAAATTGGTTTCTCTACTTCTAAGGAACCTCTCTTCAATGGAAACAACTATGCATTTTGGATCATTAGAATGAAGACCTATCTCATGTCTATGAGAATTGATATATGGAAGTTAGAAGTTGATGGATACACCATTCCAAGCATACCTCCAACTGATGCAACAAGAGAGTTAGTGAAAATAATGCAAAGGCAATGAATGCAATCTTATGTGGAATGACAGAAGTAGATTTTGTAAACATTATGCACTATAGCACAACCAAAGATATTTGGGATAAACTAAAGACCATCTATGAAGGAGACAACAAGGTCAAGCTAGCTAAGTTGCAGACCTACCAAGGGAAATTTGAGAGCCTGAGAATGAAGGAAGATGAAAGTATTTCTTCCTAATTGCATAGATTTGATGAGGTGATAAATTTTATTAGAGGACTAGGAAAAAGATAAAGGAAGTAGTTATTATTCAAAGGTGTTAAGATCCTTGACATATAAGTATGACTCTAAGGTTTCAGCTGTGGAAGAATAAAAAGACTTGAGCACCTTACAAATTTATAAACTTCATGGCATCCTAATTGCCTAGGGATAAGGAAAATGGAGAAAACAAATCAAGAAGGAGGCTACATTCAAATTTGATAAGGGACCACAAGAAAAGAAAAGTAAAGTTGAATCTGACATGGAAGAAGATGATGAGAAAATAGAATCTATGTTTTTAGAAGACTAAAAGAGGGTCAGGAAAATACAAAGGAAATTTTCCCTTAAAATTCTTTATTTGTGGTCAAGTAGGTCACTTTTCTTCCAAATGTCCTAACACAAACAAGGACTAACAAGATGATCATGAAGAAGAGTACACCAAGTCTCATAAGCATAAGAAGAGCTTCAAGAAAAGGGAAGGAAAGAAAAGGTTCTTCAAGAACAAAAATAATCTCTACACCAAAGAGGAAACAAGTTCATCATATTCAAGTGACACCAAAAAGTCTGAAAGTGAAGATGAATATATCCATGCTGACACCCTATTCATGGCCATGGAAACAACCTTTGGAAGCAACTCAAAAGATAAGAATCTTAGTGAAGATGAAATTTCAGAGGAGGATAATGTTGAAGTGAACCTTGAAGTAGAATTGATTAGTTCTCTTGAGGAATTGAAGATCCAAAGGAGGAAGAACCAAAAATTGAAGTCAATGTTGAAATATTATGAAGATAAAATCAGTCTTCATGAGAAAAGGCAAAGAGAAAGAAGGATGAGAGAACATGAAGATGGAATAAAAGAGCTTGAAGCACAACTAGAGTTGATCTCAACATCCTTCAAATCCAAAGAGGAATAAGTTTTCAAACTCGATGTAGAAATGGAGCTCCTAAAAATTGAATTAGATCAAATATCAAGCAAGTTGAAATCATATCAGATATTTGAAAAATTCAAGTGACCTAGATGAGCTTCTAAGCAATCAAAGGTCTTCAAATGATAAAAATGGTATAGGATTCAAGGAAGATCACAAGGATGAAAATACAATTGGTAAGAAGGATGAAAATACCACTCAAGAACCACCTCAAGAAAGGGAGGATACTAACAAGAAATCCAAGAGAAGGACCAACCTAATCATACAATATCATGCAATAAGGTACACTCACTCTTTCTATGGATATTATTTTTCTTGTAATATGTTTGGAAATAAATCTATAAAGTGTAGAAGATATGAAAGGGGTCATGGAAGACACTTTCACTCACATCGATGAGAGAAAACAATGAAATGGTATGCTATAATTTTCAAAATCCTGGTCACATAGCAAAATTTTGCAATCGAAACTCTCAAGGAAAAACAAGAAGATGTATGTAGTAAGGACATATCCTACAAGCAAGAGAGAGCAAGGTATAATAGCTCAAACAACCTTTCATACTCAAAATGAATACATGGCATGGTACATTGATAGTGGATGTTCAAGTCATATGGCAGGGAATAAGATAAAATTCATCTCATTGAAAGAGGATGCCTCGAGAATGTAAGGTCTTAGATAATACATATGCAAACATTGTAGGTAAGGGCGCATTGAGTCTATATAATGGAAATATAGTAATTGATAATGTATTGTATGTAGAGGGCTTAAAAAAACCTAATAAGTGTGATTCAAATGTGCAAGCAAGGGTACACCTTGGTATTTTTGATTCAAATGTGCAAGCAAGGGTACACCTTGGCATTTCATAACAAAGGTTGTGATATAAGGAAGAACAAATCAGGAAAGTTAGTTAGCAAGGCCAAAAGGAACAAGAACAACATGTATGTCTTGAAAGAGATTAATAAGGATAAATACATCATAAGCAATGTTGATGATAGTTGGCTTTGGCATAGAAGGTTAGGGCACCTAAATTTTTACAATATTGTTAAAATTATCTCCAAGGATGTGTGAGAAACATGCCCAAAATCACTAAACATGTTGATACACTTTGCAAAGCATGCTTACATGGAAAACAAACAAGAAGAAGATTCAAATCCAAGGAGTACTCCACAACAAGACCACTAGAATTGATCCATATTGATCTTGTTGGACCTACAAGGACTAAAAGTATTCAAGGTGAGAGTTACTTCATGTTGTTGATTGATGATTACACAAGAATGACTTGGGTTACATTCTGAAAGAAAAATCAAAAGCACTAGACAAGTTCAAAACATTCAAAGCTCTAGTTGAAAATGATAAAAATGTAAAGATCAAAAGCTTGAGATCTGATAGAGGAGGTGAATTTTGGTCAAATGAGTTTGATGAGTTTTGTGAAATTCATGGAATAAATGAAATTTTCAGCAGCTAGAACACCTCAACAAAATGGAGTTGTGGAGAGAAAAAATAGGATTGTTCAAGAGATGGAAAGAACTATGTTGAATGAGTCCAAATTATCTTATGGTTATTGGAGAGAGAAATCAATACAACATTCTACATCCTAAATAGATCCCAAATAAGATTAACAACAATAAGACCCCCTATGAGATTTGGAAAGGAAGGCCTGCAAATGTGAAACATCTAAGAGTGTTTAGAAGTAGGTGTTTCATCAAGAGGGATGAAGACAACCTAGGTAAGTTTGACTCAAGGAATGATGAAGGTACATTCTTGGGATACTCCTCAATGAGCTCATCATATAGGTGTTATAACAAAAGCCTACAAAAGATAGTAGAAATCACAAATGTTATAATTGATGAAGACCTATCCAATGAAGACCAAATCTTATCCAAAGGACACTCCTCAATGCACATAAATCTAGGAGGATGATGAAGTTGTAGAGAGCATTTAAGAAGAATAAGATGAGAATGAAGACATACCAAACATAAAATCTCGATCAAGAGAGGTCAAGAGAGACCATCATGCAACTCAGATGATAGGAAACAAGGAGGCATGCATACAAACAAGGAGGATATTGGTGAGTTCCCAAAACCAAGTAAACATTTCTCTTCTTTACAAATTTGAACCAAGTAGTGTTATGGAAGCTAGAAAAGATCAAAATTTGGTTTATGCCATGAATGAAAAATTTGACAATATAAATAAAAATGAGACTTGGAAACTAGTACCTATGCCCAAAAACAAAAATTTCATTAGATTTAATTGGGTGTTCATAAATAATCTCAATGAAAAGGTGAGGTCGCAAGAAATAAGTGTTATGTTTGTGGAGCCTATTTTCATGTTAGAGTGTGGTACACCTTCTATGTGTTACACTCGGGTATTTTTACGGCGGTCCCGCTCGTCGGTGAGCGGGTCAAGGGGGTTCGGGGGCAAAGCTCCCAAAGCAAATTTTCATGGGTGGTTTATTAACCCATGGGTAATGGGTAACCATTATGGGCTGTTTTCGGGCCCATGGTTTTTCGATACCCATTGTTTTGATACCCACGTTTTTTTCCCATGGTTTTGATACCCATGGTTTTTTCCCATGGTTTTGATACCCACGGTTTTGTATCAAACTACTTAAGCAATTGTCTATTTATATGGTCTTATGCATATGATACATATAGAAGCAAATGCATTGCAGATGTGCTTTGAATTCGGGTGTGAATTCTGTAGAGTTTGTTGAGCATAGCTCTAAACGGATCTGGGTATTGTATTGAGAGAGTGGAGGCTTGTAATAAAATTTGAGCAAGTGATTCTTGGTGGACGTAGCCCAAATTGGGTGAACCACATTAAATACTGTCTCTCTATGTTGTGTTATTTATTCTGCACTTTTATTTGAGATCTATAATATTTTTTGCATATTAGTTTCTAACATCCTAACGATTCTATAAGGGATTATTCCACATATTTTATCTCTTATTTCCTATTAATAAGGAAATAATTGTTTGCAAAGGGTATGCACAATTTGAAGGTGTTTAATTTGAAGAAATATTTTCACCAGTGGATAGAATGGAAGCAATTAGACTCTTCTTAGTATATGTAGCACACAAAAGATTCAAGGTATAGCAAATGGATGTCAAGTCAGAATTCTTGAATGGGAACCTAAATGAAGAAGTATACATTGAAAAAATTGATGGCTTCTCACTTACAGAGGACAAGTACTATGTTTACAAGTTGAATAATGCCCTATATGGCTTAAAGCAAACTCGTAGAAGTTGGTATAAGAGATTAGGCATGTACCGATTGATCAAGGATTCAAGAAAGGAGTGGCGGATAACAACCTATACGTAAAGGAAGAAAAAGGTCATCAATTGATTATGGTTATATATGTTGATGACATAATATTTGGAGGAGATAGTGAGAACATGACACGTGAATTTTTAGAGGTCGTGAAGGAGTTTTATATGTCAATGCTTGGAGATATATCATTCTTCCTAGGACTGCAAATCAATCAATCTGAGGAAGACATCTTTATACCACAAACCAAGTACATAAAATACATTCTCAAAAGGTTTCAGATGGAGGATTGTAAGCCAGTAGTAACACAAATGATCACGGGATGCAAGTTAAGAAAATAAGATAACTTGTCAATATTTAATCAAACCACATACAAATCCATGATAGGTAACCTATTGTACTCAACTTCCTTTTGGCCTGACATCATGCAAGAAGTTGGTCTAGTAGGAATATTTCAAGAATATTCTCGTTATCCCAAATTCACCCCCACGACAAATTTGGTCAAGACAACTCCTACACATAAGGAAATTATGAAGGAAACGACTCAGACCCACGAGCTCACATTCCAAGACGACAAATAGGTTATAGGTGGGCTCGGAAATGAAGGAGTAGTGTCGTAGAGAGAGCCACGTGTCCTAGTGGCGCTTCTCCAAAGATGAATCCATAAAGGGAGGCTCAAACAAGCCCCGCATCTCCACGTGTCCTAGGTCAAAGTGGGTCATCGGGGAAAGTTGGTTTTTTTCCCCTTGTTATTCCAAAAGGGGTAAAAGTTACAAAATGGGCCACAACTCCACCCAAGGGAAAAATTCAGCGTTTGAGCCCGAGTCAAGCCAAAGCCCGCCCTCCTGTACGGACTGATACAAACTTTGAAGGGGCATATATTTTGACTCAGGGCTCAAAATATTGCAAATATGACACCATTGGAAAGATCTCGGCCTCACCTACACCATAGAGGTCTGAAACTTTAATTTTGAGGAGGTTAGGTGAAGAAAAATGGAGGAAACGTCTTTTAGCCTTCAATGCAGGATCCATTTGTCTCAACAACCAGATCGGATTCGATCTGTTTCCATCGTTTCCACTTCTTTCAAGGCACTGAACCAAGGATCGATGTAGTAAAGATGGATTTGGGGAAAATTTTATCAGAAGCATTAACAGTAGTGGTTGAGTTTTGACCTACTTTTCCCACTTCTCTCTCTCTTTCTTCTTTCAGGTTGAATCTATAAATACAGGGGAAGATTCATTGTAAAGGGTTGTTGTTCATTCTTCTTCCCCCCTCTCTCTTTTCTTCCCCAGGGTCAAAAATGGAGTTTGAACCTCCTTTCATGGCTCTGTAATGGAATTCTCTTACCTCTTGCCCACTAATGATGTACTGTGTGAACTTTTGGAGTAATAAATTTTGTTTTGTGATGCATCTGTCCATCCTTTGCTTATTTTATTATCTCTCCTTGCCTCTCATCATTACAGGGTATATTGTGCATATTTTTGATGTTTTTTGCAGGTCCTGGGAGCTATGTTTAATTGGTTTTGAAGTGGTGTTCTGTGTGAAATTTATCTCTAGTATGTGGTGCATCTTTTCCACTTCTCTCTCTCTCTCACATCTCTCTCACTTTAGGCACCGAGATTGTGACCGAACTCCCCTTTTCTTGGTTCTATCACCTCGTTAGCGTAGGATTTCCCTCTTTGTGCACTTTCTCTTTCCATGTCTCCTTGGCATTGTTAGGATAGGTATAGTTAGATGTCATTTCTACATTAGGAGTAGTTTAGCATTAGGATCAAGAAGAAGAAGCCGTGATTTCTCCGAGGGCCATCTCAAGTCTACAAGTCCCACAACTTGAGAGATGGTCCAATGTTATGCAAATCACACCAAATGAGTATGCCTTAGAAAAGTAGATTTTTAGAGCTCATTTGGGGGTGCTTTGATTTCACGTTAACAGTTTTGGCTTGCTCTGGTGGGACATGTATGAAGCACCTTACCACTTCACTTCATCAGGTTCAATGTGCTCTTGGTGAATATTTCAGCCTTTGGAGGCACTTTCAAGCACATCCGTGACTTCAATGCAAAAAACTCATTCTCTGAGTTGTAGACCTTTTCCATCCATTTCCATCCATTTCCACTCATTTTCATCTATTTTCCTCTTCCATCTCTTCCATTTTCTCCCATTCCATGAGGTTGTACAATTATGACTTCATTCCCTTCATGGAACTCACAATTACAACAATACAGTCCACCTCCAATGTATTTCCCAACTCCTCCATATCAGCATTATAATCAAATCCAGGACCATTATGCTTACCCATATGAGCATGTGATAAAAAAAGTTTGACTATGAATCTTATCAAGGACAAGGGGACGATATGAAGGTGATAGTTATGCAAAGGATGTTGGTCTCTTGGATAAGATTCAACAAATGGAGGCTTACATGGTTCAATTTAGGGCAACAGCTCAAATGATGGCTTTCATAATTGGTTGCAGAGCACCTTGTCCATAGGAAGGCCCTTTTCTAAGACACTACAGCCTTCAGGAGAAGCTGGACTTCATGATTGGAATGCTACCCCAACTTACACAGTGGATTGAGGACATTGGGGCTTATGAGAAAAGTGTGGGACAACCTTGTCAATGGGTAAGTCAATCACCATCTCCCTGTCTTTCATTTTCTCTCCCTCAATCTTTATCATTTCGACAGAGGCAAGATTCAAGCCCCTCACTTGCTGCCCCAAGTGTTAATTTCATTTCTCCATCCCCTAGTCTTCCATCCCACCTCAGTTTCTCTACCCTTTTCCCTTCCAAACCCAATTCCCCTCTACAAGAGCCAAAATAAATGCCTTCCCCTCCGCCACAAACAAGGAAACAACTAGTGGAGACCCCACCCACCACTCCTCTTGCCTTCCCAAGTCCATGTTGGGAAGAGACTCCAAAAACTAGCCAAGGAGAACATCAAACAGAGGAACCCAACAGAGAAGAAATGATAGAAAATCTAAAGAGTTGGGCTACTAAATTTGAGTTTTCAAAGGTTCCCTTGTTGGTTAAGCCTATGGAGGAGACTGAGGTCAAGCCGCAAGTGGTGGAAGCTCCAGCTACAACACAAGCAGGGGAGGAAGGAGCTACTCCTAATCCAAAAGAAGAGGAGTACATTCTGGCTGTGGAGGAGGACCATACAGTTTCAGAGGCTCCAAGTGTGGAGCAGGCCACATAAGAACCTTTAGTTCTTCCTCCCACTTCATCCCTTTCAAGCTCTAATGTTGAGGAAGAGTTTGAGATTTCAAAATTCATGTTTGAGGATGAAGGGAACCATGGTGAGTCAATTGTATATCAGGAGGACACCATGAAGGAGGTTGAGCACCTACAGCATGACAGCAAGGAGGTAAATTACCTATCTGACTTAGAGGATTGCCTTGATGGAGGGGAACCCATGGAGATCACATCATTTTTTCCTCCATCCATCTTCCATGCACATGAACCTACTGCCATGAAGGAGGATATTCAAGTGCAAAATCCTAGCACTCCATAATGGCCCTCTGGAACCAAGGTTGGAAGATCTTGATCTTCCATGTTCTTCAAAGGAGGAGGAAGAGAAAAGGTAGGAGGATGTCATCATCTCTCTCACACCATCCACCCAAGAAGGTCCATAAGAAGACTCCATTTTTAGAGTTTAATTTCATAGAAACGGGCATATCCAAAGGATCGATCCGTGCCCGATCAGTACTTGGCTTGATTGGAAGGAGAAGCCAAAACCAATCATGCCCACTCCAAGGCATGAGGATGATCATCAAAGTACCAAGGGTCACCATCAACACCTCCAGAAGTCTGATGTAAGTCAGCTTGAGGAGGTATTTCACATTAATGTTGATACCTTGATGATTTGGGTGGAGGACCAACTTATTGTCATTTTTTCACTCATACAAATAGCTATATTTAGTGTCAAATCATTTACATGGCTTCCCCTCTTGAGAAAGGGAATATACTTCTCCCTACCTGTAGTAGGCTTTGTTTAGCATTCTTTCTCTTTGGTTAGTGTAGGAGTAGTTGTTTCCAGTAGAAGAAGTGCTTATGCACGCTTTGCATGTCTCATTTGAGGCATGTATGATTTGGTCTTTGTATATAAGTTTTGTCCATTTTGCTCCAAGGGTGCATAAGGCCAGGCTCTTCAATATTCATGGCAAGAAGACTCATAGCAGTCTATAACAGTTGCTAGCTCCAAAATGGAACAAATCCAGAGTAACTTAAGCCATTTTGAAATAGTCCATTTTAGGGATAGGTGAAATCTGGTCAATACAATTTTCTACTCTCAGAAACTCCATTTTAATATTTTCTTATGAAAATTGAGAGTGCCGACACACGGTGGATTCAGAGTCAGGCAAAGGTCAGTGAAGTGCAGAGATTTGGGGAGTCCATTTTATAAGAAGGATCAGTGTTAGGACATCATTCTTGACTCCATGCCCAATAGATGCTTCAAGGCCACTGGTCTCTTCATCTAGCAGGCAAATTTCCCCGTGAGTCACCAAATTGTTATCCCAAATTCACCCCCCAAAAAATTTGGTCAAGACAACTCCTACACATAAGGAAATGACTCATACCCACAAGCTCACATTCCAGGATGACAAATAGGTTACAAGTGGGCTCGAAATGAAGGAGAAGTGTTGTAGAGAGAGCCACGTGTCCTAGCGGCACTTCTCCAAAGATGAATCCATAAAGGGAGGCTCAAACAAGCCCCACATCTCCACGTGTCCCAAGTCAAAGTGGGCCATTGGGGAAAGTTTGTTTTTGCCCCTTGTTATTCCAAAAGGGGTAAAAGTTGCAAAATGGGCCACAACTCTACCCAAGGGAAAAAGTTAGCGTTTGAGCTCGAGTCAAGCCAAAGCCCGCCCTCCTGTACGGACCTGATACAAACTTCGAAGGGGCATATCTTTTAACTCAGGGCTCAAAATATTGTAAATCTAACACCATTGGAAAGATCTTGGCCTCACCTACACCACGGAGGTCTGAAACTTTAATTTTGAGGAGGTTAGGTGAAGAAAAATGGAGGAAACATCTTCTGGCCTTCAATGCAGGATCCATCTGTCTCAACAACCAGATCGGATTTGATCTGTTTCTTCATTTCCACTTCTTTCAAGGTGCCAAACCAAGGATCGATGCAGTAAAGATGGATTTGGGGGAAGATTTTATCAGAAGCATTAACGTATGGTTGAGTTCTAACCTTATTTTCCCACTTCTCTCTCTCTTTCTTCTTTCAGGTTAAATCTATAAATATAGGGGCAAGATTCATTGTAAAGGGTTATTGTTCATTCTTCTTCCTTGCCCCCCTCTCTCTTTCTTCCCCGGGGTCAAAAATGCAATCTGAACTCCTTTCACGGCTCTATAATGGCATTCTCTTGCCTCTTTACCACTAATGATGTTTTGTGTGAGCTTTTGGAGAAATAAATTTTGTTCTGTGATGCATCTGTCCATCCTTTGCTTATTTTATCGTCTCTCCTCACCTCTCGTCATTTCAGGGTATACGGTGCATATTTTGATGTTTGTTTTAGGTCCTGGGAGCTGTGTTTAATGGGTTTTGAAGTGGTGTTATGTGTGAAATTTATCTCTGGTCTATGGTGCATCTTTTCCACCCTCTCCTCTGCTCACCTCTCTCCACTTCAGGTAGCTGAGATTGTGACCAACACTCCCCTTTTCTTGGTGCTATCACCTCATTAGTGTAGGATTTCCCTCTTTATGCACTTTCTCTCTCCCTGTCTCCTTGGCATTGTTAGGATAGGTATAGTTAGACGTCATTTTTGCATTAGGAGTAGTTTAGCATTAGGATCAGGAAGAAGAATTCAGCTTTCTCCTGGAGGGCCATCTCAAGTCCGCAAGTCCCACA
Organism: Taxus wallichiana var. yunnanensis; assembly: GCA_018340775.1. Taxonomy (NCBI): domain Eukaryota; kingdom Viridiplantae; phylum Streptophyta; class Pinopsida; order Cupressales; family Taxaceae; genus Taxus; species Taxus wallichiana. Next base: position 605,526,006 of record CM031234.1, read on the forward strand.
GCTTGAGAGATGGTCCAATGTTATGCAAATCACACCAAATGAGTCTGCCTTAGAAAAGTAGATTTTTAGAGCTCATTTGGGGGTGTTGTGATTTTTGTGTTAACAAATCCTAGAAAAAATAATCTACAAATAGTCAAAATAATATTCATAGATCTCATGAGAACCATGGAATATGGGAATTGGTGTCCAAGAAGTAATGATTTCGGGATAAAATCTTTCACATATCTAGATTGACTGGGTAATATTGATGATAGAAAGATCATAACTCGGAGGAGAATTTTTTTGTAAGTGTCTTGTCTCTTGGCTAAGAAAAAACAATATCTTGTATCCATATCTACATGTGAAGTTGAGTATATAGCAGTTGCATTGTGTTGTGCACAAGTACTATGGATGAGGAAAACCCTAGAAGACTACAAAGTTGAATGTGATGGACCTACTCCCTTGTATTGTGATAGCACAATCAATGTAAGTGTGTTCAATAATGTTGTCTTGCACTCTAATACCAAGCATATCCCAATAAAATATCATTTCTTAAGGGAACAAGTAAGTGAGAAGAGGATCAAATTGGAACATGTGTCCACCAAGGAGGAGATAACAGATATCTTGACAAAACCACTTACAAAAGTAAATTTTGAACATCTAAGGGAAATTTTGGGTGTAATATCTTCCTTAATAAGCCACTAAAATACTCAAGCCATCAAGAGGGAGCAAGCCAAATGAAAAATATTCTCCAAGAAGTTGTAAAGAGTATCAAAATAGGGGGATCTAGTTCACTAGCTTTATGTACAGGTTAAGAGGACCAAAAGGGGATATCTACAGAGATTGAAATGACTGAGTATGAAGTGAATCTATTCAGGTTGATTATTGATTTCGATTGGTGAGCAAGATCATGCATTATCTGAAGCCAATAGTGAGAAAAAGTGAACAAAATCCAAGGGGGGGCTTGTAAAGATAAGCCTATGTCTTTTTTGTGGTGTGTGAAATCAAAATTACAAAAGATACCTTTATCATAGATGTCAAAGGGGGAGAATGCACTCTGAAACAAGAAAAAAAGAGCACGAATGTGTTAGTATGATAGTTTTCCATCAAAGTTTCTAGAGTTTTTTGTCATCAATGACAAATGGGGTCATTATTTGACCTTGTCTCATTGATCTCATATGGAATTGATGGAAAAGAGTGTTGGTGAGGTTTAAATCATTTAGGATTATAAAGGTTGATTGGTAGTTCCCTCATCTAACCTCAAATGGTGTGTTCGAACTGACATGGTGTGATGCCTTGAGGTGTCATGGTGTATACACAATTTCTAGGTGCATTGGTAAACATCTAGGTGCTTTATGTGAACATCAAAGGTGTCCCACGGGTCTTAATAGGTGTCTCAAAGGTGTGTAAGTTCCTTCATAATGAATAATGGGATATGTTTCATGCACCATGGGATGAAATAATCTCAAGTAGGCCTAATTCTAAAACCTAGTACAAGCATTGCTTAGGGTATGGAGTAAAGCAAGCTAATGAGGGTCAAAAAAGAAAGAGTGTGTTGTGACATTATAGAGAGGATGTGGAAGGTGTTTTAGTTCAACTTTCATCTAGTGGAGGAATGTTCAAGGCCTTTTGAAGGTATGTTCTTGAGGTCTAGGTGTGTGAGCATGGAAAATTCATGGTGGATGTTGAGTTTTAGTCAATTTCATAATTAAACGAGCTTTGGGACATGTTAAGGATATCAACACATTGTTGTGGACAAAGTTTCATGTCAAAATTCAAAAGGATAATCAATAAAAATGGTTTTAGGCTCTACTGAGCTCTCAAAATGACCATTCCTAGCTCAAGGGTCAAGTTAGAAGTGCTTACATGTACATTAAATATTTTCATGGGGACATGAGCCATTCATCAATTTTGGGGCATGGAGTCAAGAACATTTCATAGTTAGAATGAGGTAAAATAATGCCCTATTATTTATGAATGATCCTTAAGAAGCTAAGTTGGTCTAAACCCTCCCAAAACCCTAGTTTGTGAGAGATAGGAAACATGTGAAGGTTTTGGTATCCAAATTTCATGGGAATCATAAAGTGATGATTCAAGATTACAGAGAACTCTCCATATCTCATTTTAGTGGTGGTGGCATTCTTCAGGTGTCATGAGAATCTACAAAAATCCTCTATTTTGTGAATGTTTTCATGTGAAGACATGTGAACTGCAGTTTTCATGGTGAAAATGAAACTATGGGAGAAATCTTGGGTTGTTATCTAAGTCTCCCGAGAATTTTTAGGTAGGTTCTGTAAATTTTTAGTGAAACATGCCAATCAAAATTCCTACCGCTAATGGACCAAGAAGCAAAATCCGGTCATGTTTTCTTGAAAGAGTTATGATGTGAAGGCATGTTGTTGAAGTTAAATTTGAGCATGAGTAGTTGGTATAATTCCAACATGACATGTTTGAGCCCAATACTTGATCAAGTGAAGTGTTTTTGGTTCTATGTTCTCGATGATTCAAATTGCCCGACTTGGTCTGCCATGAAGGTTTGAGAAACGAGAATGAAAATGTGGATTTATCCACATAACCCATGTAGTTTATTGTTTAAAGATTAAGATGAGCTATCCTATGAAGTTTCCCATGCAATGGTTTGGCATAAAATTTAATTTTGGGGTGATGGAAGCTAACTAGGCCAAGACGTATTTTTTTGTCTTAAGAACTAATATGAGTAGTCTCTAAAATGTAAATGCGTTTGAGCTATATTCCTAAATTGATGCATGATATGGAATTTATGAGATGCATAATGATCGGATCTTTCCATAAATGTTCCATAAGAGTCATGAATAGGTGGTTGAATGGATGAACTTGCTTATTTTTTAAAGACTGGTTTTCTATGCATACAAATCCATTAGGACCTTATCCTAATAAGTGTGTCAAGGTATAAATGAAGATAGTAGTGCTACCCCATGGCTTTGAAGGTGAACTAGAGGTCACAAATAACATCCTTAGAGCATAAAAAATATCTTACAGTTCATACATTAGTGTTGGTCAAGAAATGTTGTGACTGGTTCTTGATATGTCATAATTGTGCATACCCAACAGAGAAGAAGAGTTGAAATGGAGATCTTATGCTCGACTTATAGCCCTTAAGCCCATGGTGATGTATTATAAAATCTTGAATAGTATCCCTTCTAGTTATTATTTCATGACATGGGCCTAGAGTTGGTTTCATACATCCAAGTTGAAGACTGTATTTTGAAGGTCATATAGTTAATGGAGTTGATCAGTTCTAATGGAGGCTTGATGATAAAATGGCAAGTCAGCAAATCTTGTCACAACTTTATATGGAAAGGAGATTACCTTTGTAACATACACACACCTTCCTGATAATTTTTACATTATCTATGTTAACTATAAGACAAATAATCCTTTGTTGAGGAGAAGACAAGGAGTAAACCATTACAAATGGAGTTGGCGATGTCAGACAAAACATGGAATATCTTCAGTAGGATAATAAGTGCAGCGAGTTTAGGAACATTTTATAGTTCCTCATAGGTTTGAGAAGTGTCATAAAAAATCAAGGAAGGATTTTACTTGTAACTAACATACCCACATATGTAATGATTACATTGCGACAATTTTAGGTGATGTCATCTAAGACCTTTTTACAAGTTGAACATTTTAGAAGTTGTAAGGGTCGGAAAGATAAATTTGAATAGGTGTAATAGGATTTCATCATTTTGTACATGCATTTCTAAATGTGCATGAAAAATATTTTTTGAAGATAGTGTTGCAAAAATGTGAGCTGATAAGAAAATAGGTGAATCAAGGTGTGTGTAGGAGGAGGATGGACATATATGATCTGAATAAGAGGTCACAAATTTGTTTTCTTAAGAAACTAGGTTAGATGAATGTGATCAAAACCTTGTAAATAATAAGTGGGTGCTTAGAAAAATAGGGATTTGGTGCTTCCATGTAAGTAAGAGCTTGCAAATGTTGACAAGTAGGTGTTTTACTTGAGTGTTGGAGTTAGTGCTTCAAGTTGAGTGGGTGCTCAACAAATTAAAATCTTTGTAATTTCTTATGGGACAATTGTCCATAGTAGTGCATTGATTTTAGTGGGTTTTTATCCCTTTAAGGGTTTCTCACATTAACCATTGTCTTCATGTGTGCTTTCTTGTTATTTGCTTATGTTTGAATGTCATTGTTTCCTCATGGTAAAGGTTGATCAAGATTGAATGGATTTTTGAGGTTTAAAATTGTTTTCAAATTTTGAAGAAGCACTGATTCACCCCTCCCCTTTTAGTGCTTATGTTTTCTAAAACACTCCACCTCACAAGACTTTCATTCTCTTCATCACCCTTGGATTCCTCCTCATGCACATCACACATCTCCTCTTCATCCCGCATGGTATTGTCCTTGAGTTCTTCCTTTACAAGCTCCTCGCGCACATCGACATGAATTCTTGTAGCTACTTCGTCCTCATGTGATATCTCCTCTCGCCACCTATTCTTCCACTTCGTCATCTTCCTCAACATAAATCACCCAAGGTTTATTCTTCACTCGAGATCTATTTCTACTTCAGGGACCTGGTTTGGTCTTTGTGACCAATGGTGACTCATTAGGCACCTCGAGGTGCTCGAGCCCTTACTCTATCCTCTTTGTTACCTTTGTATTTCCTTTCTTTTACTTTGATCCAAGGAAGTATCTTCTTTTTCATCATCTTATTTTTCCCCGTCATCTTCTTTCTATTCTACCTCTTCTTCCCGAGGGGATTTTCCTCATTCCTTCTCTTAGAAATTCCCATTGTTTACATCTTTTGTTGGGTCTCCGCGGATGAAGGTCTAGTGCCTTGAGGTAATTTCAATCCTTCAACTTAGGCCTAAGATAGATATATACTCTATATTCATTCTTACCTACTATAACATTTTTTTGGCTCAAGTCCATGTTTTCATATTCCATCCTCTCCACATATGTTGACCTCGATGGATACACATAAGTCCGGCATGAAGTATGGCAATATGAATCAAACCTTTCGCATCAAGTTCAAATTGTGCACATCCTTTGTTCTTTTTACAGAGGCCTGAAAATATTTTCTCAGTGAAAGCGAAAGGAAACTTACACCATGGTCTCATTTCTCCATTGCTAAGTACGAACTAGACAAGGAAGTAATCTTGATGCAGCAAAAACATCTTCCTTTTTTTCTAAAAATGAGGGCAATTCTTTGGTACGCGTCACTCATTCTCAAATTTTTCATGAATTTTTCTATACCACTTATCTACACTCATCTTATATGGACCTATTATGGCTCCATCACATGTGAACTCTATAAACCTCTACGCGAGAGACTTGTTTTCAACCTGGATAGACCCACATATTGTTTTATGGGCCATTGGGCACCCCAATATCCCATATAACTATCAAGAGAAGTATCATACCCCAAGTTATATTCTCTCCTTTTTGACCTAGGCCTTAGATTCCTCAAAACTTCCTTCAAAAATATACAAGGAAATGTTGTAAAGTGTCTTTTTCACCACGTTGTGCACAACATAAAACCAATTTTTATTCACTTTTAACCAACGTTCGAAGCTCCCAATTTGTAACTTACAAGGCACGCTGCTACCCTTGTGTCTCGTATCAGTTATACTTGTGATTGTGATTGTTTTCTTCCTCATTAGTATTTGAACTGTGTTGTTGTGGATTTAGTCATTGCATCATCCTCCAAATCTAATCCAATTTTTGCTCCACTGTCACACAAGCCAGTCACCTTTTTTATTAACTATGCATTTAAAATAATTCTTCTCATTGCAAAATATAATAAGTCCTTGTGTAACCTTGACATAATCCATTGGTAAATGTGCTCAGGTTTCTAAAGTATGGCATCTCATATAGCTGCCAAAATCTCGTATTTTCAAGGTCCTTTTTACCTTGTCATCAATAAAAAGTTGTCCTTCCATCATCCTCTCAAGGTTAGCTCCTTCATGAAATCATTCATATTGTCTCCTTCTTGGGCCTATGTCTTGTGATTATAATCACTTATCTTATATTTAGTTAACTATGATACCCATGTCTACCCTACTACCACTTCTAGAGGGTCCTACTTTTGTAATTTATGACTATGCAAACTCAAACTCTATAAACCCTAGCTCGTTGCACCTTCTCTCCTAGCTTCCACTTCCACCAAGGATCCCTTAAATTCAAGGTATTTCACTTACTTACATAGCTCTAGTTTTCTTCAATTCTTTTTTTTCGCACTAGCTCTTTGCACTGATCGCACTTTTAATCGCAAAAATGCATAAGTTCTCAAAATAAAGGTAAGAATGACCTCGCCCATGCACTATTTATAGTTTTCCAAAATTTATCCACATTAATTGTTTCTCATCTACCACCACTTTTTTATTTAAATGTGCTTTTTCTTTTTTTGCGCTTTTCTCTTCTCTTCGCGAGCGGCAACAGTAACCTTCAGCACACTACTACTTCCTAGGTTGTAGACCTCCGTCGTGCACCTCCCCTGCACCGTGCACAATCTTTCTTTGCACCACTTTCCAAGTATTCTAACTTGTTTTTTCCTACCTCACATTACATTGGGAGGTTCTTTATTCACATGTTTTCCAATCTAAGCAATTCCTTCTAACACCATCACTTTTTATCTCCTATGAAACTTCCTTTCATGCACCACCATATATTTCCATCATGAACACACACACACACACACACCAACTTTTCAAGAAGAACATGTGTCACATTTTATCTTGGGTATACTTACATCTGCTTCACCCCACGCTAAAATTAGGTGTGGTCCTCTGCACATAAGTCTAACATAGAGTAATCAACTCTTGCGCGCAAACATGCTTATTACAAAAAAATAAAATAGAAAGGGAAATCTAATCTAAATGGAAATATTGCCTTATTACAAACACAAAATAAGCTTATTTATAGTAGGGCTTCAGCCTACTCTCGATGAAGTAACCAAGCAAAATAGTGTCATCCAGTGCTACAATTGACATGTTTCTACAAAGGGTCCCAAACAATACACTTTGATCTTTCTAGGATGGTGCAAAAACTTAGAGGCATACAAGAGCACCATATTCCCCACTTTGCAAATGTCTTATTTTTAATTTATTTTTCATGCCAAGCCTTTTGTCTAGATTTCTTTGTTATTTGAATCCATCGCACAAAGTGGCGCACCTCTCATCTAGTTACATCGGTTTATTAATGCACTCCTCTATTTATTTGTTATCATCTAATCCTCCTACGTGCAATACGTAAGGAGGGTAACATAAACTCAATAGGAAAAACTACCTCTGCGTCAAATACCAACTCAAAGGGTATGGACTTATTTAATCTCTTATAATTTGTTTTATATGCCCATAACATAGTTGATACCTTTTCATCCCAATCCTTCCTTCCAACATCACATATCTTTGTCAAGGTTTGTCCCATAATCTTATTGAAGGCCTCATTAGTTCCATTAGCTTGTGGGTGATATGGTGTAGTCTTATGGTTTGCTACCATAAACTCTACTAATAATATCCTTATTGTCTCATTCAAAAAGTGAGTCCCTCTATCACTTGTAAGGATCAATGGACAACCATGTCTTCTTATAATATTTTCCCATATAAACCTAGTTGTTGTTGCTGCGGCGTAATCCTTTGTAGGTGCAAATGTTTCCCATCTTGTCAAGTAATTTGAACATGTAATAATATATCACATGTCATTCATGTTCACAGGTGGTGCGATGGGGCCTACAAAGTCAATTTCCCACTTCTCAAATGGCCTTATGCTTGGTATAGGTCTTAGCAAAATCTCATCCATGTTTCCAGGGTTTAACTATCCTCTGAAAATGGTTGCAAGCCTTAACAAATGCCTTAGTGTCCTTATACAATGTGTCCCACCATAAACATGCCAATAAGATCTTACACGTTATTACTTCTCCTACATAGTGACCACCAGCCTATCCCTCTATGTGCTTCCTCTATGATAGCTTCATGCTCATGCTCCACTACATATCGGTGAAATACCTCATCTCTACCCATCTTGTATAGATATCCTCGATGAACTAATAAGGTGTTGCACAAATGGAAAAAAAAATCTCTAATGTCTTCATACCTTCAAAGCGCAAGTCTAGTGCGCAAGAATACTGCAATATCTTTTAAATCTATGGGCATGTGGTTTAGTCCAAAAAAATTGGGCATCTATCATAGTATCCTCTATGCTCTACGCATCTTCACCGGAGTTAATCCTTGATAGATGATCAGGTATAAAATTTCTTTTACCAAAGCTTCACTATAACTAAAAATTAAATTCCTAGAAAAGTAGGATTCAACGAGAGATGCACCCTAGTAAAATCGGCTTATTGACCAAGTACTTTAATTTCATATGATTAGTATTGAATATGAATGGTGTGGCCAAAAATTAATTCCTAAACTTATGAAGCATGTAAATCATTTTTAAAAATTGTGCTCTGTAGTTGTATAGTTTTGCTCAACCGTCATCATCTTCTTGCTCATAAAAGCAGATGGGATGATCTACATTACCTTCACCTGAATAAGTTAAAACTGCTCTTATAGTTGTAATGTAAGCATCCACATGCACACGAAATGTCTTGTCCAATGAAGGGAAGTGTAAAATAAGTGTGGGGGTTAACTTCTCCTTTAAGGTCTCAAAATCTTGTTGTTGTGTGTCACCCTAATATAATTTTCCTTTAGCATTCAATAACTCTTCAATAGGCATGGAAATCTTGGCATAACCCTTAATAAACTTTATGTAGTAACCAATGTTCCCAAGGAAAATGTGTATTTCACTTTGATTAGTTGGCTCTTCCAACCCCAAAATAACTGCAATCTTAGTTGGGTCCACCAACAATCCTTCTTTGCAAATGATATGTCCAAGTAAAGTACCAAAAGGAGTTGTAAAAATGCACTTCTTGATGTTCAAAGAGATGTTAAGTTTCTTGCATCTTTCAAACATAAATCTCTAAGCAATCACAATGATATTTGACCAGGTCATACACCATTCAACCATCCAAGTAAACTTGAAGTAATTTATGAATAAAGTTTTGAAATGCCTACACCACATTTGCGTAAGAACAAAGCAGTCTTTGGTTGCATTCTTCGTGCCAAAGGGTGTGACTATGTAGGAAAAAAATACCCATTCTGTTACAAAATTGGTCTTCTCTTGATATTCATGTGCAATCCTTGCTCGATGGTAACCTAAAACCCATCTATGAATGAGTAGATTTCGTGCCTTGCCACTGCTCCAAGATCTCCTCGATGAATGGTGTATGAAAAGGATAAATGACACATGATGCGTTTAGAACTCTGTAGTCAACACAAATCCTTGTCTTTCCATCCTTCTTAATGTCAATCATCATGGGGCTTATCCACTTAGACTCCTCAATAGTCTCAATAATTCCTAACTTGAGGATCTTATCAATTTCCTCTTTCACCTTGATGCGCAAGTTGGGATTCATCTGGTAAGGCCTCTTCTGAACTGGTCACATTCCCTCCTTAAGATTGATTTTAATTTCCCCAATGATGGATGTATGATCTTCAATTCATGATATCCCCTAGGAAATAGATCTTGAAAGTCACACAATAACTCAATTATCTTTATTACCTCATGTTCAAACCAATAATCACCTCATTTGGTGAATTGTCGGTCCTAATGTTTACTTTCCTAGTATGTAACAACACATGGTGTGTATGCACCTACTCATATGCGAGTCCAACACCTTGTGCACACCTTATTTGTTCTTAGTATCTAGATCTTCCAACTCCTCATCATCTATGAGGTAGACAAGATTTTCCTTATCTTTTTCTCTCCAAGTGTGCCCCATTTGTGTCCCTTTTGTTTCTACTGGGTCCTCGCGTGCCTCAATATCGATTCACCAAACAATTAGATCATAAGCTCCTATGCATTTGCATTATCTCCCAATTTGATGTGCTTCATCATCTGTAAGGCTTCATGAATGGGTGGTTTAGTAGAAAAATAATCAAAAGTATTAACAATACCTTCAGTCAAGTCCCACGAACTCGATATCTCCTACTTCAACTTAGCATGTACATACCAGGTACACACACATCCATTCAAAGTAAAGTAAATATTGTGTACCCATAGAGATGGTGGTAAAGCATCTTACCCTTGTGTCCAATTCCTTTCACAATTGTGAACATGTACCAGAGGAGGGGTCTTTCCATCATAATCTTCTACCACTGAAGAAAGATTACTCTTGACAAACCTTGTCAAGAATGCCACCCTGATCTCATGCCAACTAAGTAATTTTTCCATGTGTGCTTCCCACCAAAGCATGCTTCGTCCCACCCAATTTATATACCATCATGTTTCTCCTATCATATTCATTACGCCACTATTCTTCCATTGCGCACAAGAATGACTCAGGATTTTCCTCTCCAAGATAATTCAACAAGTTGGTTTTACCCAAATGTCTTGCACATCACGGCCTAACCATCATTTTCACTCTTCCACACACCTCATGTATGACCATTTCATATGTTTCATGGGCTCGATTTTCACAAGCCATGCTAGTAATATCACTTGTGGACTTTGTTTCTTCCCAATGAAACACGCCCTCCTTTTATTGCTCCATGTTCTCGTGGTTACGCACGTATGTGTGTAGATTTTATGGAGATACTCTTATTTGATAGGCTCTACATAAGTCACAATATTCACATCATCCAAGGGAATTACAACGTGTTCATCCTTGTTCTCAAAATTGATGTACCTCTTGTTAAAGCACAAGTATATGTTATTAGTGTACCACCAAGGATGTCCGAGTAAGCGCGGAAATTATCTACTTTAGCTATCTCCAAAACATCAAAGTCACACATGAACTTGGCTCCCGATTAGTAATTGAATCATCCTTTAATGCCCCAATGGGCATGGCCCTTATCTTATTGTCCATATACAACACATGTTAGGATGGATGCAATGGTGGCCTTCTCATTTGGTTCCAAGCATCAAGGATGAGAAAATTGACTTCATTGCTTGTATTAATAAGAATTTACTTACCAATCATTCATTAATCACCACATCCAATGTGATTTCCTTGTTATATTCATGGTCTTTTGGTTGGTAAATTAGCATGTAGAATTTGGCGCTTGCATTCTACCCATGCACATGGCATCTTGTCTCGCAACCATTTTCCCAAAAATGGTATGATGTTCTCTTGTCTGAGCATTATACATACCTATCTAAGATCATCGACATCCTTCTTTGGTAACTCAACATCCTCGTGTGTTACCTCTCGTGATATTTCTCTTTCACGAGGAAAATTTAGTGGTGAATATTCATTAATTCATGAATATTCCAGTTTTAAAATTTGAAATTGGAAATATTTTAGGGTAGTAATTAGACCGGGTCACAAAAAAATTCTAGGTACAAGTTAATTTTAGGGTTCATTCACCTGTAAGTTTACACCAATATCTCGATTGTTTTCATTCAAACCACCTTTAGCACAAAATTAAAATTTACCAAATTCACCTCATATATATATATATATATATATATATATATATATATATATATATATATATATATATATATATATATATATATATATATATATATATATATATATATATATATATATATATCTATGTATGTATGTATGTATGTATGTATGTATGTATGTATGTATGTATGTATGTATGTATTTACCATTCATTATTCCGTATGAAAATTCCGATTATCCAATATTCATCGCAATTCCTTTCTACTTTAAAGATTGATATCATCATTGATCGGATATTGCAATGCTTCATTAAGGTAGTTTGCATTGTTATGATTTTGTATTGCATGTTATCGCTTCAGCCTCAATGTTTTCATTTGGTAAAGCACGTAAAATGCTGCCGAAAACATTGTGTATGCTATCGATCGATAGCTTAGTGTATGCTACCAAAGAGGTAGCATTGTGTATGTTTTCATCCGGTAGCATTGTGTGCGTTCGCATTAGCCCAATGCTTTCTTGAATGGTAGCATCCACAGTGTTGTCAACGGGTAGAATTGTGTATGTTTCTGTCTGTTGCTTTCCGTTTACAATTTTTTAAATATTCTCGCTAAAAACTTGACCTATTTGAAAATTAAACTTGGATAGGTATAATGGATTATGTGAATAATGAACACAAGGTAGATCAACTCAAAAGAAAAAGTAGCATATTAAATTATTTCAACCAACTAAAAAAATGAGGACCTAACTTGCATCCACTAGAAACATTAACATGGGTACCGATAAGTTGTAAAAGATTATCATTAACTTTTTCTTTATTTTTTGTCAATTTAGTTTAAATTTTTTATATCTTTGTAACAGTCAAACATTTTCATGTTTGAATACGAAACCCCTACTGTTAATTGTATTCAACATGAAACATTGAACCAAAACATATACCCTAAAGAAACAATTAACATTTCAGTAGATGAAGATATAATTGATGATGACATGTCAGAGTTGGAAGATAATCCTCACTACCAAATGCCTCCAATAGATGAATTTTCTAATGAAAATATTCAATCATAAGATGATATTGACAGTACTCTTCAAAAAAATAAATTTGTGAGAAGGAAGAAAACTACCTGACAATTGGAAGGTCTTTTCAGGTAGATTGGGAAACAAAATACCCATTCATTGAACTTGTAGATCCAAAAATGGTAATGATACCAAAAATAATGTAGATGTACAATTTTTAGTTTGAAATTAGGAAAATAACATAAAATGCAACTTAAATTGGACACAATTGAGAAACATTGTGGCAAAGTATATGTCATAGTCAAGGAAAATGATGGAAAAATAATAGACTCATAGATGGAAAATTGTAAAAGAGTGCATGCATGTAAGATATGTGGAGGAGTATGAAAATAAGATGAAACATTGTCAAAAACTTGAGGAGAAAGGAGGAACAATTAATGCAAATTTTGGAAAAGTTGTAAATGAAAATCTGAAGGAAAAAACTACACAATTTTCAACCATATTCTTTATTCTTAAAATGGGCAGACCTATTTCATATTTTTTAGAATTTAAGAAATATTTAAGTTCAATGGGTTTCCTAACCTTCCACAATCACATTGGTTAGATAACAAAGAGTGCTTGGGAAATGGAAAGATGTCTTGCAATGATTGAAAAAGAGGATTTGAAAGAGAAGGTCAAGAATGCAAGTTTCATCTCCCTTTCCATTGATGAGGTTACAACAGTTGACAACACTTCTTGGGTTTGTATGCATGTTTATACTTTCTAGAACCACACAAGGACACCTCATCTACTAGTTGTTCATAAAATGAAGGAAAAATGCAATTACGAAAATCTTTTCAAATTAGTTCCATTATTTTATAATGCAAGCCATCAAAGGAGGGTGTGCTTCATTGGGAAAATGCGCATTCTATCAACGATACAAGTAGTATGGTTTGTGAAAATTGGGCCCATGCACATATGAAATAGTGGCTTATGAGGTATGAGGTTGATTTTTCATGATGATAAGGTCATGCACGATCAAACAGTGGTTAGGTAAGACCAGCTTGTCATAATATACTAGAGAGGAGAAGCCTAAGTCATTCTTGTGCGCGATGGAAGAACAATGGCGTAATGAGGGTGATAGGAGAAACATGATGGTATATACATTTTTGGGACAACAAGGTGCTAATGGGTGACATAGAGATATAATTTCCTTGGGTGGAACAAGATCAAAGTAGCATTTTTAACAATGTTTGCAAGGAGTAATTCCTCTACAGTGAGTACAAGATTTTGATGAGAAGACTCCTCCTTTGGTACATGTTAACATTTGTGAAAATAATTGGATGCAAAATGTAGTCTTATTTTTACCCACAATAGCCCAAGGCACATTGGCACATCACTCATCCAGAATCGAGCATTCACCCAAAGCGCTCAAGGGTACCAGGTTCCACTTTTATGGCAGATTTGTCAAGAAGTTGGCATGATCATACAAATATTCCAGATCCATAAAAAATAATCAAGTATATTGCAGAGCATAATCTAGATCTAGATCTTAAGCATATGAAATTTCACTTATACAAGAATCAAGATTAATTTTACCATGCATGAACCAATCATAGATATGTCAACAATCAATATCCAGCCACAAATATCCATTATATTAATTGTTGTAAAACACGAAGCTTCATACATACATAACATAGTCACCATAAGTTACACACGCTCATAAACCCGCAACATAAATCTACTAAAACATGGATCCCTAAACCTTGCAAATCAATACATGTTTATAGGTAGTGGGGACTTTCCTTCATCGTCTAAGCACCCTCAAAATAGACTGCATACTAAGAATATCCATGCGCCCTTACATGATAAATACAAAATCATGCAAGCTCGTTAATAATAGATTATCTAATAATATGACTATAGTCTAATCCTATTATTAGCTCCAAAACTATGTCGATTGATCTTCCACTTGTCCAAAATATCCTTTGTGTGTTTTCCAAGTCTTCTACAAAATGTGCTCTACACTCCACATCTATATTTAGCCTTATACTTAAAAACAGATAAGTCCTGACTTTATTCTTTCCTAGGCACGCCTTGTTTCCCTATAATTATGCATGCACATATGTGCCCAATATCTACATGCCTAATCCTTATGTGCCTTTAGTACTTAGGTTGTAATTCATCAACCCAACATTACCACACACTAATTTCCTTGTCATCCGTGGAAATGGGTATTCATATATTATCTCTCCATGAACAAAGAATAAGGGATGAAAAAATAACTGTACAAAAGAATGAAATAACCTCTCTGCACAAAAATAGTGAAGGAGTATTGGGGCACTCTATCCTTTCGTACGTAAAATTAACTCCGGATATTCAGTTTTAATCTACGCCTCTAAGTCATTTCAATCATTGAGTGCCTTATTTATTTTTTCTAGAATGTCTATATGTATTGCTTCCATTTAATCAAGAGTTATGTTCTCACCTTCATTTTGCAATACTATGAGTACATTATCCATGATGCTTGAGACCATCCCGCCCATGACATCCATCCACTATGCTATCAATTTTCCAATGTCCTTGATCTTCTCCTTGTGAGGGTCTGGGCGGCTGATCGCGCTTCTTCGCAATCAAAGTGAGCCTCTCCTTATGCCCAAGTGTCTCATTATTTACTACTTTAAAGACCTCATCCTCCTCTCGTTATAGTTCTGGTATTTATTATTACATCAGGGGCTACACATATATTCAATTCCAAATCTTCCTTTTTCAATCCATCCTTCAAGGTTTGTAGTAAAGATTCATAGCTAGTAATCTTGCGCACTACGATGCCTTACCCTTCTCTACTTATACTGCAATGCCCTTTGGTTTTGTCATGCGCACGGGTCCCTCATCTAATACCATATGAACTAATGTTCGTAAATAATGTAATGCAAATGGAAATTTCAGTGCAAATTTCTCCTCCAAATTGACCTCTTCTTCAAAATCTCGTCACCAATTTGTTCTGCCATACTAAGTACCAAACACGTCATCACCTCAACTATCTCCTTTTCATCTGTTAGGCACTTGACATTTGTATCCTTATCCTTTAGATCTTATAATAAGGTCCAAATATTGTATGCTTTATCTATGTTTCTATGCATAACTTTTGTAGATACCTTTGTTAGTGCATTGATCACTGTTCGTTTGACATCTGAGTAGACTTAACTAGGACATGGTGCAAGTGTGGTTATTTCTTCATCTACACATGACACATGATTCTTCATACACATTGAAATCAGGATCATCCATATGAGTTTGCATATTCCATGAAAATTTCTTCCATGTGCGAGTGGCCACCATCTCTGAATCCATCAATTCCAAGCCATATAGCTCCTTAAGTTCCAATGTATTTTGGAACCTAGTGTGAATAATATTCATAGGATCATCTATGTATCCATCTATAGGAGTCTCATATTTCATTTCCTCCTTTTCCTTCCTAGAGTGCTTTTCTATAGGAGCATGGACTCCTGATTCCTATTTTGTCCCTCCATCGGTCTATGTTTCAATAGGATCACCAGGATGCTTTACCCTTATCTTCACCTATTTTTTTCTTAGGGTGACACTACTTATCTTCTTCTCTTTAAATTCATATGCATCATGTTTTAATTCTTCTTCTTAAGTCTCCTCTACATCCTCAATGCAAACCAAGGTCTTCTACACAATTTCCTTAGATTTCTTACCTTCATCATCCTTCCAGGGGATTTATTACACCTTTTTCTTTTTTTTGGTTCTTCCTTGATATGATAAGTCCTAGAAACCTCCTAAGGGGTTGTGATGGCCCCACACCTTGAGTCCTTATTTTCCTCAAAGCATTATTTTATACTACCGCTCCTCAACACCTTTTTCTATGTCTATCTCCACATTGTTGGTTCCCACTACTTCTTTCTCAGGGGGTATACTCGTGTGCTCTTTTCTCACCTACAGTTGGTTATTTCCTATGCCCATGCTCCAAGAATCCAATGTCTTCTTGTAACTCATCCTCCTATTCTTCACCAATAAGGGATGAAATGTGCTCCTCATCCTATAGGATACCCACTGTATGCTTTCCCTTGGGTGGTCCCAAGAGCACAAATTAATTTTCCAGATACTTCCCATTCTCTAGCTTGGGCTTGAGATAAATGTATATAAGGGCTTCCCCATACTTCCCAATTTCCAAGCTCATAGCATTCATGTTAATATCATCTGAAATCAATTGCTCAATATATGCAGACTCACTCGGGTAGACATACATCTTCCAAAGTGTATGATAGTTGCAATCCACCTTGTCTATATTAAAGATCAACCTTCATGCATTGGAGAACCTATGTACTGACACCTAAAAATAGTGCGTGGTGAAAGCATATGGAAGTTTACACCAAGGGCTCCACTTCCCATCCTTCATTCCAAAGTACCCTATGTAAAAATGCTGATAGAAAAAAATTGTACATGTTTGTCTAATACCAAAGGAAGATCCTTAGGTATTCTCCATTCTTCCTCAAACGTAGTGCACAAGTGTGTGTACCAAAGTTCTGCTCTTTACTTGAAGGGTCCACTCATGGATCCATCACAGGTATACTTTACAAACCTCTCCACAAGTGATCACTTCTCCTCAGGGTATTTCCATATATTGTCCTTCGGCCGTCAGCACTCCAGTCTCCAGAACACAATATACGGGAGGATTGTGTCCAAACTTATCTTTTCTCCTTTATGTGCCTCTGCAATAATGGTCTCAGCAATGTAGTTGGATAAATTATACATGACACCTTCCGTCATATTTTTAACGATGTGCACCACATCATGTTTACTTATGACTAGTGCTCTTGGTTGTTCAACTTGGTGAGGAGGTGTGTTGTTTCTTGAAAAACAAGGTACTTCTCCAACTTACCAATATCCATTTTGTGCCCTCCCTTCATGTAACCCAACACTTTTTTTGTTGCTTCTATACCCTCCTTATTAGTGAGGTCGTTGCTAACTTCAGTGCCCAAACTCCTTAAACATGTCAGTCTCCCAATCAAGGGTGCAGTAATCCTCATTCATCACCCAACAAAGTAGAAAAATTCCTCATGGACTTTTTTCATCAACCATTGATACAACTTCTCTGGTTTTCCAAAATAAGGGAGTTCATAAAGTTGCAAAACTCCCACCTTTGTCAACATTTTTTCACCTACATCATCATAGACAACCATATCATTCTCTATTTGTAACGTTGTTTTTACCACCAACAACTTGTCCAGCTCATCTTTGTTATCCTTGGTTATATGGTTGTAGTCACTTACTTTGCAGAAAGCATCAAATGTGTGACTCCCAATCGCAGCACATAAAAACCCCTTTTGGATATTGCATCTCAAAAAATTGGCTCTCGGGGGTGTCTTCAACTTCTATTTCGACTTCTTTTTCTTCCTTCCCCTTGTATCCACTTTAGGTGCTCATTTGGGTGTCATAGTGACTATAAAAATGTGTTCTTTTAGTTGATTTAAGATCTGCAACTCAAAACCCATGTGCCCTAGCTCGAAATCGCCATTCCTTAGCTCAAACTCAAACCTTGACTACTAATTTTTCCTTCCCACATGCCTTTTCTTTGCTCAAAGACCTATTCCAATGGAGCGCCAACCAATCTTGTGCACAAATCCGTCTGGTTCAGTTCGTAATATAGCTCTTCACACTTATTTCACAACTCACCCTTGACTCGCTCTTCAACTCACTCAAATTCTTCTTAATTGTAAAGGTAAAAATGATTTCCCAACACTACCTTTTATAGCCTTAACGAATTTCTCCACATTTATTGCTCTCCACCTACCACCATACTCATCATTAAATTAGCATTTCTTTCCTTTCTCCGCACCATAGTCATAACCTTCAGCACACCTAATACTCCTTGATCACGAGACCTCATTTTGCATTCCTTTAGGCACCAACGTACATATCCACTACACCTTTCACTAAGTAGTTTCCCATGCTGCAACCTACCTCACATTACATTGTGCATCCATTCATTCACATGTGGTCTTCATTTATGAGAAATCTTTCTATATTTGTACCTTTACTTCAAGCACCTACACAATATCTCTCTATGCATACCCATCTTCAAGAGAACATTCAAGCTTGACCCATTTATCTTGTATACACTCCACCCCACACTAAAATTATGTGCAGTCCTCTACACATGAATTCAATATATAGTAATCAAGATTTTGGCACGCTTATTACACAAAACACTAAACTAAATTGAAAAAGCATAGTAATGATGAAGGAAACACATATAAAGGAAATGCATTAAGGAAATCTAATCTAATGGCAATACTACCTTATTACAAACACCAATAAGAATTATTTATAGTAGGGCTTCACTTACTCTTGTTAAAGTAATCGAGTAATTGTGTCCCATCCAAATACTTTAAAAGTATGTAAGTCACAACATACGGTCCCAACCAATGCACTTTAAGCTTTCCAGGGTGGCGCAAAACTTGGAGTCATAAAGAAGAACCATTTGTCCAACTTCAAGCTTTTTATCCTTAATATGTCTATCATGTCATTCCTTTTGTCTGGCCTTTTCCATCTTCTGACTCCATCTGGCAATGGCACACCTTTCATCCAACTACATCGCTTTATCGATATGATTTTCAAGTTCTTTCTCATTAGCCAAACCTCCTATGTGCGCAATACATAAAGAAGGTAACATGAATTCCATGGGTAAAACAGCCTCCACGCCAAACACCAACTAAAAGGGTGTGGCTTTGTTCAATATTTTATAAGTTGTCTTGTATGCCCAAAGTACAACAGAGACTTTATCATCCCAATATTTCCTTCTAACATCACAAATCTTAGTCAATGTGTGGATCAATATCTTGTTTAAGGCCTTAGTAGTTCCATTTTCTTGTGAGTGTATTGTCCCCTCAAAATTTTCCTTCTTTTTCTAAGTTTGGACTTAGAAATTTTTGAGTTATTACCCTTTGAAAATGGTCCAGTCTGAGTATTTTGAAATCTAACACTTCCTAAGGAATCAAATATTCTTAGACACACCTCCATTAGATAGATAATTCTTTCCCCTTTCCATAAAGGTAAGGAAGTCCTCCTAACTCCTTGTATTTTGCAAGTTATGGCTTGGCGAGTTTGGAGGGGAAATTTTCCCTAGGCGGGCCCGCAGAGGTAAGGAAGAAATTTTGCCAAGGAAATTGGCGGGTCAAGGCGAGGCACGGAGAGAAATTTGGCACTTATCCTTTTGGCTAAAAAACTCAAAGGTGAAATTTTGGACCGCATCTCTGTATGGAATCAGAAGGTGCCACATGTCCACATTAGCAACGGAGGTCAGGCCGGCGGAGGACTTTGGGAAAATTTTCCTCAGGGCAAAAAGGGCGAAAGGTTATTCTGAAGTCCATGGATGAAATAGAAAGTGCCACATGTCATCGAGTTAGAGGGGTGTGGAGATTTTGAGGAAATTTTTCCCAATTTGAAAAAAGAGGGAAAAAGGTCAAATTTTGGCCCGTAGACCCGAATTTTGCCCTAATTTTGCCAGTTTTGCCCTAAATCTTCAAGAGGCCATATCTTTTGATCTAGAGCTCATATTTTCACATTTTTGGTATCAATGGAAATTTGGTGAAATTCTCCACATGATGGACACTTCAATTTTAAATTTTGATGGAGTTTTGTGGGAGAAAATTGAGAAAATGTCTCTGGCATGCAAAAAACACAAAAATTTCCCCCGACTCCGCTCCAATGTTCTCCTGCCACGTGGATGGCTCATATTTAAAGGTGCAAAAGATAAATATAATGGACCACATTCAATCTAGCAAGTTTGTAACCATTTTAATTATTAAATTCTCTGGCATTTCCCGCCACGGCCATTTTTTCGTAAAGAAGGATCTGAAACGGTGCCAAACAATTGGATCTTGACTGTAACTGCTTCTTGGTCATTTGGGAAGTTGTAACTGCCTCGTGCAAGCTATTTCATGGCTTTTGAAGTCATTGTAGAGGTTGGCATTTGATTTTTTGAAGACTGTAAATGATTTTCACGAACAGAGGACAAAAAACAATAGTCACCATTCTTCCAAGCTTCCCTTTCTATGAATTTCTTCCATTTCCTTTCATTGTACAAGTTTTTACTTCAGCTACAATAAGAAAAGAAGGATTTTATGCCCCTTTGATAGAGGATTCGATTGGTACTTTGTGACCAATGTGTTTTTATTCAGTCTTGTAGCTCTAGTTTACAAATTTGTATTCTTCTTCCATTTAAATGCATGTCATAAACTTTCTGATTGATGTTTGTAGGCCTCTAATGTTCTACCTCCATCATTGATCTCCTTGCCTTCATTCCCACTCCCCTTTCCCACTCTCAGACCACTTTCTGTCCTTGCAAGAAATTGTAGGATTTTCCATAGGGTCAGTGGAGTGCCCCTATGGATCTCTGGTTGAAAAACCACCATTGAATCCACTTGTTTTTCATGCATAATATGGCAGCTTGCATAGTTATAAGTAGAGGGACTTAGATTCCCATAGTTTTGTTTTGGAAACCACCAATTTTTCCACCAAGATGAATTTCCAAGCCAACAGGGGTGATAGGGTGTTGTTGTATGGTGTGCCACCATAAATTCATCAATAGTATCTTGATGGTCTCTTTAAGAAAATGAGTACCCCTATCACTTTTCAAAATCAATGGGAATCCATACCTACTGATAATGTTCTCCCACAAAAACCTTGCTACCATAGTTCTTGTGCAATCCTTTATAGCACCGCTTCTTCCTACTTTTAAGATGACATGTACAAGTTATAATGTAGTGCGATCTAGTCCTATGCGTAAGTAGGGAAATAGGACCCACAGAGTCAATTGCCCATTTTTCAAAAGTTTCGCACTAGCAATAGGCCTCAAAGCGTGGTTTTTTAGTGGCGAATATTCCATTTTTGAAAATTTTGAAAATGTGAATTTTTTTGACACAAAGTCACCACCTATTTGCCTAAAAATTACAGTTTAATTTTTTTAAGGGGTCGACTTCAACTACCCTTGAAAATATCCCCTATATAATTCTAGATTATTCACTAGGTAGAACACTACTAGCTCACTCATACCACTTGGGGGCATATGTATTATCAAGTATGGTAAACGTGCAACATGAGGGTAGAGGCTATAAACGTGTAACAAAGAGTTTGTTGACGCGTGACAAGGAGATTTTGTTGACGTGCAATAGGAGGGCGGGCCAGCTGCAGATGCATGACAGAGAGTTTTTTATGTGTGACATGGAGATTTTTTTGACGTGCAATAGGAGTGTGGAGGCTACGATACACCTACGACAGAGATTTTTTTGACGCGTGACAAAGAGAGATTGTTAATGCACAACATGAGGGTGGAGGTCGCAGATGCGCGATAGAATATTTGTTATCATACAACAACAAACTTGTTGTCACGCGACAACAACCTTGTTGTCACATGACAACAACCTTGTTGTTGTTCGCCAACGAGGATGTTGTCTCGAATGTCACACGTTTGCAACCTTTCTGTCACACCACTTGAAAATCAGGTGAAAATTTTGCATACAAACCCAAAAAAATTGTCTTTCCCGCGAAATTAGTTCTAGGGATATTTTCTAGGTATTTTCCACCTCTGATTTCCAAGAGGTATCTTAAAATTAACCCTTCCTCAAAGGCATTTCATCTCTATGCCCAAGCTTTCCAATGTGCTTGACAATGGTCACATGCCTTACAATATTCTTTACAATCCTTATACAATGTTTCCCACCATAGGCCAACCAATAAAATATTCTCGCATGGTAGCATCTCCTACATAATTTCCACCTATAATACCACCATGAGCTTCCTCCATAATGGCTTCACACTCATGCTCAAGTACACACCGGCGTAAAAATTCATCCCACCTAGTTTGTATAAATCTTGACTTAACAACATGTAATGTGTGGTGTGTATGGCAAGTTGTTTCTTCTCTATACTCTTCATTCCTTCAAGAACCATACTAGTACACAAAAAGACAACAATATATTCTAAGTCAAAGGGTGTGCGGTTCAATCTGAATAGTTGGGAATTTAGCATTGTATCCTTAATGCTCTATGGATCCTCTCCCGAGTTAATCCTTAATAAATGATCAAGTCCAAAATTACTCTTGCCTGGTTTAACCAACACTGTAAAATCAAAATCTTGAAATAATAGAACCCAACGGTATATCCACCCTTACAAAATGGGTTTGTTCAACAAGTACTTAAGTATCGTGTGATATGTATAGAATATAAATGGTGTAGCCGATAAGTGTTGATGCATAATCATAAGACTTCCCGAATTTCTCGTTTTGAGATGGGCCATTTGGCGTGATTTCACAACATGGAGTTGTCGTGAAGTGTGGGACCTTGTGAATCAAAAACTCTCTGGAGATGGCCGGTTCTACTCCTAACCTACCTTCCACTAATTACTCCAAATGTAGGCCAAACTACTCACTAACCCTAATCTAATGCTTTAAAGGGGATAGGGATAAGAGATGCATGAAACTAAATCTTGCACTAAAGTGGTGATACACCAAGAAAAGGAGTGCTAATCACTTCCCAACTTACAAAACAGTGAATAAATGGATCTAGAAAGGGTGGTCCTACACCACAAACTAAATCACACTCAACACACCATCCCTAAATGAGCACAACACATAAAATCTTGCAATGAACAATAAAATTCATAGACTGCAAGTATAACGAGAGGTAAAATGAATGCAAAAAATCATGAGAGGTTAAAGAGATCAACACAGACAAATGTTTTTGCTCCAAATACATCTAAACAAGAGATTTATTTTGTAAGAAGAGCCATACACCATTACGGTGATTAGAGGAATTCTTGAAGCCCCAAGAAGAATGGGGTGCATGGAAGAAAGATTATCAACAAATTTTTGCATGTGCAACCCCTTACATATTTATAGAAGAATTTTTTGAGACGAGAGATAGAAAAGGATTTCTAAATTTTCCCCAAAACCCATAAAAATCCTTGTTTAATCTGCCATGAGTGGTTGGAGGATCTCAAAATCTCTACTCCATTAATGGGGTTGCCTTGTGTTTGAAGAAACTTGTTGTGATTGCACCCTTGTCTAGTCTAGCTCCTGTAGCTTCATGATGACCCTACCTTTTCACCCACCTCCATTAATGGTCTTCACCTACCCAGGGGCACTATTTTCTATTCCCAAATTTTAGAGGTCCGAAACTCAAATTCCAAAATTGATGATTCCATGTTATAGATCATGCTCCCACAATTTCAATGACTATTCATTTGTGAGAATTGAACATCGGGAGCTCAAGATATGTAATTACGGAGTTGAGGAACCCTGTAATTTCGGGGTTTAAAAAACCTCCAAAAAATCCATTGTCATGATTTCATCATGCCTCCATTGTAATGGTTTCTCTCTCATATTTTCTTTGACTATAATTTTACGCCATTTCAAAATTTCTAGCTCCATTTATGAGCATTTCAAATCAAGGGTTTGAATGGCTACATTATGCATCACCAGTTACATGACCGAGTTTTCTTCCATTTTCCTCCTAGCATCTAAACTCTTATCATTACCGTTGAACTCTACACTAAAACCCTTTCCGAAAGCATAATTTTTTTAAAATGAGAGAAGTTTTCTCAAGATATGCCTACTTGAAGTGTGGGTGTGGTTTTGGGTCTCCTTTAGCTCGATCAAGCTCATTCTCCCACCGTCAAGCCTTCTCCATGAATGTCAAGTTGGCTATTTTTTTGTCGCACCATGTTTCCCACTCACCAAATCCATTTCATTCAATGCAAACCCCGAACTCATGAGGGGAGGGGTCGATTTTCATGTTACGGTGAGTTTCTCTCGAATCTCAAATTCCCAAAACCTCAATATTTCGGGTTTGGGTTTAACATTTTGTTGGCTTGTATCTTTTCGAGCTCTCCCAAATTCTCCCTTGCTCCATCATCATCGGTGTAGAGCTTCGCATCTCACTTGCACGTGTGGTCATCCTCATCAAACTCACCATCAACAACCGAGTTGGCATTTATCATTCCATATAGAGCCGAGTTAGATCGACCCTCCCGCCCTAGTTTATGCTTTGACATAGCCCTTCGCACTCTTCTTCCAAGAAACTATTTCAACACTTTTAGCTTTTCTTCTTCTACAAATTCCTCACTGCGTATTGATCGGGGATCCTATGAGTTTGCTTCCCTTATGCGATTGTGCACTCCATGTGTCCTTCCATCTAGTTGTCCCAACACTAACCCGTGATCCATTATTTTCATGTAACATGAGCTCACTGATTATTTTGGCCTCAAATGCAATGCTTCGCACAACCCTTTCATCTCGGCTTCTCCATAGACCAAGCTCCATCTATTTTTCCCTTTTTTGGGTTATGAGTTTGGGGCTCATTTATTCGTGGATGAGCTAGTTGGCCCACATCTGTAGGCTCGCCTTTGATCTCAAGCTTTCATCCCGTGATTTTATCCATGCAGGGGCCAAGCTAGCTTCCATCCCCATGATCCTCTCCTTGCCCAAAATCTCAAACTCTCGATTGTGAGTTCACATGTTGCGAATGCATCAAATTCCATTGATTATGCCTTCTGCAGGGTTCTTCATTGTGATCAACCTAGATGAGTCAAGCTACCTCTTCATGCATCCCTTGGCCAAGGTGAGTCACTTCACTTGCCCCATTCTTTTCTCCATCACCCGCATGATGCAACATTGGGCTGAGCTTAGGAGCTCAACCTTTACTCACCACGAACCCTATTCCATCACCCACGCGTCAGCCCCTTCACCGACTCGGCTAAGTTCACGGCCACCTCGGTGACTTCCATGCCTGTGACTGTCATGGATGAGCTCCTTGTTATCTTGGTTGACCATGAAGCACCTAGTCAAGCCATTAGCACAACCAACTCATTGAGTAGCTCACCAAACCACTCAAAGAAGTTCCTTTCTAACTCACTCCACCCCTTACACCCCCAAATCACCAAGTAGCTCGGTGAGCTCATTTTTGACCCAGTGGCCCCTTGAGACCCAAATGTGACTTTTTCACCCCACGACTCCATTTTTGGGATTTCTTCAATTTTTCACATGTCGGAGGCTTGTAAGGGCTGAGTATGGGGAGACTATTATATTTTTCATTTTTACCATTTTTCCCATCAAGGCTAGATGTGGGCCTGATTTGACCAATTTTTCTTGTGGGGCCAAAATTGTCAATAGTAAATCTTGTCTAAACTTGTGCAGTGTGTAAATCATAGACAAGGCCTTGCGCTCTGTAGTTGTATAATTTTGTTCAACTGGTGTTAACTTCTTACTTGCAAAAAAATAGGATGATCAACAATACCTTCTCTAGGTGGGCTAATACCATGCTAATGGCCATGCCAGAAGCATCCACATGCACATGAAAAGGTTTGTTCCATGAAGGAAAGCACATAATAGGTGTTGTAGTAAGCCTTTCCTTCAATGTCTCAAACACGCACTGTTGCGCTTCACCCCAATGGAACTTTCCTTTACTCTTCAATAATTCTTGTAAGGGAGCGGTAATCTTAGCATAACCTTTGATAAACTTCCTGTAATACCCTATGTTCCCTAAGAATATGGGCACCTTGCTTTGGTTAGTAGGTTACTCTAAGCCCAAAATAACATCAACCTTAACTGGATCTACCAATAAGCCTTTTTTATAAATAATGTGTCCTAGCAATGTCTCAATAGGTGTAGCAAAAATGCACTTCTTAATGTTTAAGGAGATGCTCAACTGTGGGCACCTCTCAAACATACACCTAAAATTATCACAATGATATTTCACTAGCCCATACATTGTCTAATCATCCAAGTAAAGTTGTAAAATTTATGAATAAAGTCATGGAATGCTTGCACAACAATGCACGAAAATACTGCAAGCACATTCTTCAATCCAAAAGGCATAACTATGTATGTGAAAATTCCCCACTCAGTGGTGAAAGTATTCTTCTCTTGATCTTCATAGCTATCATTACATGCTGATATCTAGAAAATCCATCAGTGAAGGAGTAGATCTCGTGCCCTGCAACGAATTCCAATATTTCTTTAGTAAATGGTGTGGGAAAGGGATCTATCACACATGCAACATTCAAATCCCTATAATCCACACAAATTTGTATTATTCCATCTTTCTTTATGTTAGGAAATAAGGGATAAAATATGTGGAATAATCCCTCACAGAATCGCAACAAAAGAGAAACTAATATGCGTAAATTATTACGAGATCTCAAATAAAAGTTCAGAATAAAATAACACAACACAAAGAGATAGTATTTAACGTGGTTCACCCAATTTGGGCTACATCCACCAAGAATCACTTGCTCATATTTTATTACAAGCCACCACTCTCTCAATACAATACACAGATATGTTTGGAGCTATGCTCAACAAACTCTACAGAATTCACACCCGAATTCAAAACACATCTGTAATGTTACATTATACCTACCATATGCACAAAACCATATAAATAGACAACTGCTTAAGCAGTTTTACAAAACCGTGGGTATCAAAACCATGGGCCAAAACTGTCCCATAAACCTATGGGTCAAAAATCCCACCCATATGAGAAAAGCATGTTTCCTAGTATATCGGGCACGTTTTAAGGCCAAAAAAATTTGCATGGGTCGCACTTCTGACCTCGGTGAGACAACTATGGAAAGTGTATAGTACTCTTAATGTATAGTCTTCAACACTTCCTTACATGAAAATAGGCTCCACAACCTAACACTTTGTATACTTATTACCATAGGGATAACCCACTCTAACTTCGAATGGGCTCAATGATTCTAAATTTAGCATCGTATCAATTTCTTCCTTCACCTTAATGCACTGATTAGGATTCATCATGTAACTTGGCCTCTTCCTAACCTGACACACACCTTCCTTTAGCTTGATCTTCATCTCACCCAATGAGTGTTGTACCCATTTTAACTCATGATTGCCTATGGGGAATAAGTCCTCGGAAGTCGCATAGCAGCTCAATTATCTTAGCAACCTCAGAGTCAGACCAATAATCCCCAATGATAACCTCCTTAGGTTTAGCATCTCATTATAATGTTTACCTTCTTCATTTTCATAGGTTCATGATACGTGTGTGCCTTCTCATTTACATGGTCTAAGACCTCGCACATACCCTCAGTGTGCTCAACATCTAGATTCTCCACTTCTTCATCATCAATTACATACACCATCTTAACTTTTTATTTTTCTAGGAAAGTGTGCCCAAGATGATCTACCTCGGTCTTTTCTTATTCAAAACACGCTTCCAGATCTGACTTACATAAGTAACTCCTAAATAAGTTCCTCAACCTTTACACTACCTCCCATGGTCAAGTTCTTTATAATTTGTAATGCCTCATTCACTGGAGGTTTAGTGGAAAAATAGTCAAAGATCTGAATCATATGTGTAGCTAGTTCATGCCAATTTCATGTTTCTCTATTTAAATCTACATAAGCATACCATGTGCGCGCATCCTCACAAGGTGTACTAAAAATTTTGCACCCACAAAGTGAAGGTTGCAAGGATTCTTGTCCCTCCGTCTAGATTCTCTCACACTATTGAACATGGTGTTGAGAATCCTTCCCATGAAATTAACATTTCTTGGTAAGCACATTACTCTGAAGAAATCTTGTAGAGAAGGTGATTCTCACTTCCCGCCACTCCAAAATATTATCTCTGTGAACCATCCACCAACACCTTGTTGTCCCATGTAAGGTATACACCAACATATTCCTTCTTTCCACTTGACATTTCCACTAAACTTCCATAGCGCACATGAACACTTCAGGATTTCCTTCACTAGTGTACCTTGGTACTGACTACCGCCTCAATGCCTAACACAACGCGCCCTACATACACACGTGATTGCACTCTTTATCTCATGCCCAATCATTTCATAAGTGACATGTGCCTGTTTTAACATATAACACTATTATTATCACTCATAGATTGTGCATCATCCCATTGAATAACTCCTTCCTTTGATGGATCAAGCACTTCAGGATCCCTAATGGTGCGCACATAGATTATGTTCAAATCCTCTTCACTCAAAGGCTCTACATAAGGTGCAGCTTTTCCATCATCCGCCGAGGAATGATGGCACACTCTTCTTTGTTCTCAATACTGATATATCCTTTATTAAAGCATAAATCAACATTATTCGCATAACACCAAGGGCTCCTAAGCAATGCTTTGGAAAACTTTCTGCCTCTACAAGCACTAAGACCTTATTGGCATAACAACCGATTATCACGATGAGATCCCTCTCACACCAAAATCTCAAACTTATGGTGGAGAGGGATCTCATTGTAATAATCGATTCTATGCCAATACCCTCCCACACGATGGAGCCAGTATACACCCAATCAGGCCCAACGGCATATTAAGAGGAAGTGACACCGGGAATTTCCCGGGAGGTCACCCATCCCAGAACTACTCTGGGGGCAGCGCTTAACTACCTGGTATTAGAGATGCACAACTTGTCGTCACACCAAAAGCTCAAACTTATGGTGGAGAGGGATCTCATCGTGTTAATCAGTTGTTACGCCAATACCCTCCCGCACGATGGAGCCGGGTATACACCCAATCAGGCCCAACGGCATATTAAGAGGAAGTGACACCGAGAATTTCCTGGGAGGTCACCCATCCCATGACTACTCTGGGGATGGCGTTCTTAACTGTCTGGCTCTAATACCAATTGACTTGTCATCACACCAAAAGCTCGAACTTATGGTGGAGAGGGATCTCATCGTGATAACTAGTTGCTACGCCAATAGACCTCAAATTCCTAGTAAACTTGGCCCTCAGATAGTAATAGTAGCATCCTTCAAGATTCCAATGGGCGTGGCTTTAGTCCTATTTGCCATAAATAATACATTTGAAGATGGTTGTAATTATGGCCTCCCCATCTGATTACATGCGTCCAAAGTGAGTACATTCACTTCCGCACCTATATCAATCAATATATTTCTCAACAATCACCATCAAACAACAACATTCAAGGTGATCTCTTTATCATAATCCGTACTATGAGGGGTTAAGTTAGCATCTAAAATTTGTCTCTCACACTCAACTCGTGCGCGCAGAATTTTCCCCCTTAACCATTCCCCTAATAAAGGAATGATGTTCTCTTGTCACAACATCTTACAAACCTCCTTCAAATCATCAACATCCTTCTGAGGAAGTTCAAATTCTTTGGCTTGTTCTAGCTTCCACGATTGATATTTCAAGCATTGTATCTCACCTTGAAGGTTTCTAATCACCTCCATGGTTTCTTGATAAACTTCCTTCGGATGCATAGGGTCTGGATACTTTTCATGCAAGACCTCCTCCTTTGTAATAATATGATTCTTTTTGAGACTTCCCTCGTGCATGCAGCCTCGGCGCACTTAGTGACCAACACGGTCACCATCTCAGATCAGTGCTAACTTTGACATCCACTGATCTTCCATAGTGCGTTGTACTCTAACCATTCCTGCACCCTTATCATGTTGGTGTTTCTTGCTCGGATGTTCATACAAGTCCGTGCATTCTTCATAATTTTTCTTATTTCCTCAAAAAAAACAAATAATATTCTAATGGCATTTATGCCTGTAATGATCCGTGGATCTCGCATGTATAACATTTTTTTCATGGAAATTCACTTCTTTCACCACTATGGCCTCACCTCTCCGAATCCTCCATGGTAACCTCAACCTCTACCTCAACCTCCATCAAAACTCCATTCATTTTTATTATGATCATGATGCTCACCTTGTTCCTTAGAATTATTTGCAACATTGGTTTGATGTACACCAATATCAATGGAATCATGAATCTAATCAATTAACCTACAATTTTTTGTATAGTGAGTGGTAGACTTGCAAATCTTACAAGAATAAGACACATTCACACTTATCATGCATTGCAACAATGGGCACCTACTTGAATCATGATCCAAGTGATATATCTTGCAGTCCAACAACATGGCATGCACCGAATTATGAGGGAAACTATCCTTAGTATGTCCTTCTACTTCACAATTGTGTACCAAATACCACTACACATCTCATGTGCCGAATTTAGTGACAATTTTTCTAACTATTTGACCATAACCACAATCTGAGCCTCCAAAAATGGACTAACTCCAGATCTACACTCCCAACTACCTCAACACAGAGCTTCCTCAAGCACCTCACACGGATCTATATAAGTCTTGTATGAGAGCACCCTTCTGAAGGGTGTGATCAAACCTCCAATGAACCATTGAGCATGCTGACTCAAGTGGATGTCATAAGATAACTTTGATAACATAGTTTTAAATTGTGCATCATACTCCCTAACACTTTTAGCCATGCCTTGTTTTATGTCCTTCAACGACGTTGATGCTCTTCTACTCAAACTTAGGTATATGGAACTCTGCCAAGAAAGCATCACGCAGTGCGATATAGTCTACACAAGTCTGGTTCGAATCATATTTCTTGTACCAACTATGTGTGTGCCCTTGTAATATGGTAAAAATTTGAATTATCTTATGTTTTGGAGTTATGATCCCTTTCGCATGCCATAGTATCTCACACATATGCACATGCTCAATTGCATCTTCAATTCCTCTATATTTTAGGAGATGAAGAGACATCTCAAAATATAATTGTTGGGGTTGGTGTGGATCATACCCACTAGATCCAAAACCTGTATTTCCTCATGTGTTTCCTCTTCCTCTAGAACCACTAGATCCACTACATCCCAAGCCACCGATCCTCCCGACCCTCCCCTATAGTGGGAAATGGACCATAGGATGCACTTCCTTGTGTTCCAATAGTTATGTTAAACTGAACTCCCACAGTCTATGAAGTTGTGCTACTTCCATATGTTATGCCAAGGTTTTGCACACCCATGTTCTCAAGTGTTGACGACGTTCCAAAAAATATACCTCCAACCAAAGATCCAAATAACACAAACAATGATTGCACCTCCATAGATGAATAAGCTACCTGATTAACTCTTGAACTTAACTATAAATTAGATCTATCAATTGCTACTCTACTCTTTGCACACTAGCTTTCTTACTAATGATTGTTGTAGAAACTGAAAAACCAAGCGCTAGGGCTAGGTCACCAGGAGGGATCAAATGCACACCCGCGGTCTTTGTAGTTTCCACTAGTGCGCTCTCATCTAAGGTCGAAGATGGTTTTCTCGCCATGCTTACCCAAATGGGGGAGTTCCAGATGCTCCACTCCACGTATTCCATGTGAGCTCCAAATCCTTCACAAGCCATCTCTCTCTCGTAACACCATTCTTTCCACAATTTCATGTTGCTTCTCTAAATCCCTCTCACGTGCCTCATTAAATTTATTTTTCCTCTCTTATCTTTGTGTTTCCGTCCGCCAAGTCTTCTATCTTTCACCACACCTTCTCTTTCCCCCACACGTGGTGGGGTTTAGCTAGCCATAGGATGTTGTTCCAAATCCAGGGTCACAATCAAGATCTTAATCGCTAAAGGGATACCACACAAATATGATCCTTTGGGTTCGTGCAAGAACTGGAACTCGAGAAACCTTTGGACAAGAATAAGTAGAAATTGCATACTCTAAAATATATCTATTCAGAACACCACTCCACCAATGATCTAGAACGTGTGTCCAAGTCAAGTCAAGCATCATGCAAAGCTTGGAATTCTTCCTACGTCTAAACAAGTGTTCTAAACCTCCAATTCCTCTTTGATTCATAAGAAACCAGCCACTTGTACATGATCTATGGGGAAATATAGAATAACATCTCATATAGCTCATGATACATATTTTGTTCCACCCACATGCGTGCATTAAATTTAGGTCCAATGTTACATTTTTGAGGATACTCTTCTTCTAGATTGTCTAACTACTCTTTAATATTGGTCAAGGTCAACCAATACATCTTCATCATGCAACATCTTGGAAAACAACTGAAAAAGAGGTCCCCGTAATGGAACCAAAATGTAGTCTTGTTTTTACCCACAACAGCCCAAGGTGCGCGTTGGCACATCACTCAACCAAAACTGAGCGCTCACCCAAAGCATAAAAGGGTATCGTTTCCACTTTTATGGCATCTTTTAAGAAGTTATCATGATCATATAAATACTCTATATCCATAACAAATAATAAAGTATATTACAGAGCATAAACTAGATCTAGATCTTAACCATATGCAAGTTTACTCATACAAGAATCAAGATTAAGTTTACCATGCATGAACCAGTCACGATATGTCAACAATCAATATCCAGCCACAAATATCCATTATATTAATTACTGTAAAACACAGAAGCTTCATACATACATAACATAGTCACCATAAGTTACACACGCTCATAAACCTGCAACATAACTCTACTAAAACATGGATCCCTAAACCATGCAAATCAATACATATTTATAGGTAGTGGGGACTTTCCCTTCACCACCTAAACACCCTCAAAATAGACTGCATGCTAAGAATAGCCATGTGCCCTTACATGATAAATACAAAAGCATGCAAGATCACTAATAATAGATTATCTAATAATATGACTATAGTCTAATCCTATTAATAGCTCCAAAAATATGTGTGTTGATTGATCTTCCACTTATCCAAAATATCCTTTGTTTGCTTTCCAAGTTTTCTACAAAACATGCTCCGCACTCCACATCCATATTTAACCTTACACTGAAAAACGGATAAGTCATGACTTTATGCTTCCCCGAGCGCACCTCATTTCCCTATAATTCTATGTGCGCCTATGCACCCTATATCCGCACACCCAATACTTATGTGCCTTCAGTACTTAGGTTGTAATTCATCAACCCAACACAAGCGAAAGATGCATTTCCACCATCTCTAAGGATACACAATTTTTAATCTACTTTGTACGGATGCGCACATGTTTGGTATGTACATGTTGAGTTCAAGTAGGAGAAAATGAGTTGGTGTGACCTAACTGAAGGTATTACTCATACTTTTGATTATTTTCTACTAAGTAATCAGTTCATGAGGCCTTACATATTATGAGGTGCATCACGTTGGGGACAACACAAAGGCTTAGAAGTTCATGATCCAGTTGTTTGGTGAATATGAAACTAAGGCGCACAAGTAACTAGTCAAAACAAAAGTGACACAGCTTAAGGTGCACTTAGAAATAAAAAGAGAAGGGAAAACTTATTTACCTCATAGATGGTGAGGAGGTTGTGGATTTGGGTATCAAACATACATAGGGTGTGATAAAAGTGTTGGGATCCACAAACAATCGTGAATGTGCATACCATGTGTCCTTGAAAACCAAGAAGGTGAACATTGGGATCGAGGACACACCTATATAGGTGATTTTTGGTGATTATTGGTTTGAACCTAAAGTTGTGAAGATAATTGAGCTACTTCATGAATTTCAAGTTATATTTCTCGTGGATTCCATGAGTTGAAAGCATGCATCCATCATTGGGGGAAATGAAAATTAAGCTTAAGGAGGGTGCGCGACTAGTTTGGAAGAGGCCTTACAGGATGAATCCAAACTTGCACGTGAAGGTAAAAGAAGAAATCGATAAGATTCTTAAGTCGCATTATTGATCCTATTGAGGAGTATAAATGAATAAGCCCCGTGGTGATTAGCATTAAGAAGGATGGTCGGATCAGGATGTGTGTTGACTATCGGGTTCTTAATGCATCATGCATTATGCATCATACATCATACATCCTTTTCCTACGTCATTCACCGAAGAGGTCTTGGAAGGTGTGGCAAGGTGTGAAATATAATCAATCACAAATTAATTCTATGGATACCATCAAGTGAGAATTGCACATAAATATTAGGATAAGACCACCTTTACTGCAACTAAATGGGGAAGCTTTTCTTACAACATCACACACCCTTTGGATCAAGAATGCACTAGTAGAGTTCTTGCACATATTTGTTCCAGCATTCCAAGATTTTATTCACAATTTTTACGCTATATATGGGTTTATGAAATATCATTATGACAACTTGATAAGATGTTTAGTCCATCAATGATACAACTAGTGTGGCCATATCCAAAACTATTTGTTATATGTGCTCCATTTTATCATCTCAATTAATTCCATATTTTTATTTCCAATTTTCCATTTAGGTCTTTGTTTTATCTAACAAATTAAGTTTCATCTAATTGATAACCTTGATGCCAAAAAACAAAATAATATAGTCCATTTTATGATGGTCATCCGATTAACACCGCTAGATAACCCCTAGTGCATATCAAGAATGATTTTCCTCCTCGCCAATTATAGTATGGATAACTCCCATAAATGAAGGACATGGGTGTCACTTCTTCTAAATCCACAAAAAAGGGTTTTTATATTTGAGCGGTTGGGTTTTGAACTTGGAACCTATTATATTTTCCCTAATTTTTATTTTGACCCCTTTAAGCACAAATTGTACTCACGTGAAAAATGTGAGCGAGATGGAAACAATGATGTGGACCACATATAGTATATTTTATTTTGATAGGAAAAATTTGAGCAAAGGTAATAGGTGTAAGGCATGCGAATGTTTTATTCCCACCTTTTTATTTCCAACTTTCCAATTATGTCTTTGTCATATCTAACAAACTAAATTTCGTCCAATCAAAATCCTTGACGCCATAAAAAATAAAATATAAAAATAGCAAAGCCCATTTTATGTTAGTTAGCTAGAAAGACTCCCTAATCATAAATGTGCATGAAATCGCTACCATGGGATACCAATTCCATTACACATAGTTATCTCTAAAGTGTAGTGTGATATGCACAAGCGAAGTAACCTTACAAGTATGTATCTTCTAACTACCAAAAATCACAATGGTTGAAATTACAAACAACTATTGGCATCAAGGCAATATCGATCAACCACTCCTTGCCTTCTAAGATGTGTACAAAATTTATTTATTCGATACCTTTCTAACAGAATCCATTTCTCCTTTTAACAATTGAAAAAAATGGCAAGTGGTTCTAGGAAAAATATTCTCACATTGGTTCCCAGAGTGTTTTCCCCACTCCATTGACTTCTCCTCCCTCAAAACCTTCTTCAACTACTCTCATCTTCTCTCATTGTTTTGTCCCATTTGGTTTCACTTTTTTGATGCATCCCCTTCAATTTTTCCATCGTACATTTTACATGTGATTGTTATCAATAACAATGATAACATCATTGTTATTTTTTAACCAGGCTTGAGGGAAAAAGCAAAGTGATAAATAGAGGAACACAATAACATTAAATAAAATGGATAAGACCCGCTGCCATTTTATCCAACTTTTTAATTAGGAGACTTCCAATATCACATGAAACTTTCAAACCCTTCTCAAAGTATCAGCAATAAACAAAACAAATACCTCCTTTAGTTGTTATTAATTTAGATGCAGGAGGCATTGTTGATGACCTCTCAGCACATCAAGTTGTGCCTCATGCTCTGAAATGATCATGATCGGCGTCAACTTTGTCTTTAGCTCTAGAATATCCAAATATCCGATCGAGCATAACCTAATCCTTGTGATTTTCCCATTTTCTTGAAGTTCAATCCTAAAGATGGGATTATCATGCATACTCTCCTCGTGAGGGTGATTGCTTGCAGTTGGATTGTGATATGTTCTCCCTTGATAAACATTTTTCCTCCACCAAAATTTCGCCATCGAAATCTAACTAACTTCCTTTTTTGACGCAGATGCCTTCTTTTTCTTTCTCTGTGTGATTTCATCTTCCCAATCAGAGTCACACCATTCTTCAATAGTTCTATAGTTGTCAAACATGATGATATTGGTTGGGGATGATACATAGGTAAGGGGTTGTTCATTTACAACATAGTTAGATAGAGGGGATTCGGAAGAATATGGGAGGATGTGTGTGAAGGGACACACGTGGAAGGAATTAGAGCATGTGTGGAAGGAATGATGGTAGAGAAATGAAGGTGATATGGAAGGGAAGAATATGGGGAAGGGGAATCCTCAAGAGGAGCAGTAGAAAGCTAAAAACTTAGACATGGGGCTAAGATGGTGTAAGTTGGAAAGGAGAAATGAGATGGATTTGTGATAGTAGTGAGGGATTTCCCCATTGACAAGGTTCCTCACAACTAGATTGATAATCCTCTAATTGCTCATACCATTCTTCAATTTAAGGGGACAAATCATCCATAAAAGATAGCTTCTGCCGAGGGCTGAGCCAATTTGGCATAGGGCCAACCCATGGATAGGGATACCGAAACCATTTTCACATGCCTTTATCACACATGTAGCCCTAACTTGCACTATTTTTGCCTCTATTTCTTGAATCTACCCCTGAAAAATCAGCATCTTCCATGGTATTGTGGTTATTACCTGCATAACCTTGTTCTTAAAAAATATGGACATTATAATAACCTTATTTATTAATGGGATTTTGTTCATATGTGCATTCTTGATGATAGGGTTCATAAAATTGATCTATAGGAGGATTTTTAAAATATGGGGATAGAGGGAACTGGTATTGCTCTTGAAAATGGGGATTCCAATGAGAGAATGAAGTCATGATTGCACAACTTCACGAAAGAGGAAAATGGAAAGATGGAAAGAAAGAAAATCAATGA
Organism: Taxus wallichiana var. yunnanensis; assembly: GCA_018340775.1. Classification (NCBI taxonomy): domain Eukaryota; kingdom Viridiplantae; phylum Streptophyta; class Pinopsida; order Cupressales; family Taxaceae; genus Taxus; species Taxus wallichiana. Next base: position 605,562,995 of record CM031234.1, read on the forward strand.
AATAATTAAGGTAAATGTCTACAAATGAGATAATGGGTGGGTTGAATCAGTGGAGTCACCATATGTGCATAGAATAGCCTCTAAAGGCTATATATCTATCGTAATACCGAAACCGGTAGATATAGATGTTGGGACTTGCCAAAGGTGTTAAAAGATGCCTCCAAAGGTTGGACCTTAACAAGAACACATAAAACTTATGAGATAAATATGTATAGCTCTTTAAACTAGTCCCATTGGGCATGAAAAAACAGTTGGAGCTCAAAATTACACCCGTCGTAGATCGAATGAATTGGGCTTTTGATACAACATGGAACTGCTCTCAAGTTGTAGCACTCATGCGCAATTGAGACAGACTCTCCGATAAGGCCGGTTCCTTTGCCTATTTCTATTGCTAAAAATACTCATATGAAGGGAAATGCAGCTACCTATCATTACTCTACGATTCCAAAGGACCAAGGTTAGAAAGAGATGCATAGAAAGGGAAATCCTAGGCTAAAAGGGGTGGTGATAGTGTGAGATAGGAAAATACATTGATAACAAGAAATTAAAAGAAACTAGCTAGATACCTTATCCTTCGTGATTCCTTAGCAAACATTGGAATGGGAAATGAAGTTTGGATGAGCCATGATTATGTGAAATGTAGGTGCTTCCCTCGAACCGGAGCAAGGCCTTCTCTACAACAAGATCAACTTACTTTGCACCAATGGATAAAGGGATTATGGATTTTGGATGCTTCAAGATGGGGTTATTTGGGCATTAGGATGAGGTGGAAAGGATGTTTTATGCTCAAAGGATGCAAGATTTCAAACAAGATATTCAAGCTTATTCTGAAAGAGGGGGGGGAGGCTCTATTTATAGCCTAGAAGTAGGATTAATTCGGGGTTTAGAGTAATCATGATTATGGAAAGTAAGAATGATTAGGTGAGTGGGAGACATGAGGAATGGCCCAAAATTAAAGTTAAATATTTAATTCACAAGTGAGGGACATGGGGAATATCTGACATGTGGAGAAGATTGGGTTTAATTTAGGGGTTAAAATGCAGTTGATTAACCGATTAACATCAATTAATTCAATGTGCATTTTTTTGGGAAATGGAATGGTGAAATTAATTGATTTACGATATGTGTGAAATTGCGATGTCTACATTTTCCCTTTTTGGAAGGGTATTATGAAAATAGTGTCCTTTCAAAGAAATTAGATGAGATGGATGAATATGCCCTAGGTGGTAGGATTGAATATTTTGAAGAGATTATTCTTAAGGAAGGTGTTCCTTTGATAATAAGTTATCAGAGGAAGAAAAGAGAAAGCATTCTCTAAGAAAGAAGTAGAACAAACTTTCACTTGTAAGAATGGGGGAAGAATTCAATCTACTTTTGCTAAGAAAAAATTAGAGAAAATGTTTGTTGGGGAGAGTAGAAGGTGGTAGGTGATGGATGTCATGGTATCCTCGAAGACGAAAATGTCATGGGAAGAGGTGATTATGGATAGATGTGATGATGCCCCCTCGAGAGGGTTGATGGGGATGGAAGATATGATAGAGCTCTCGAAAAGAGGAGAGGTCAATTCTATGGAGAGGAGGACAAGAATGGGGTGGAAGAGAAGGGAATGAATGCATTGCACAAATGGGGAAAGAATTAAATCAGCCTTGAATGTTAGGTGTGTGGATTTGTAATGAGTAAGAGTGGAAAGAGAAAGAGGAATGGACAGGAGTAGTGGTTGATTATGAGAAGAACAAGAAAATTCAAAGGTGAAGGAGACAAGGGTATGGAATAGAGCAGATGGAGACAGAGGAGGAGAAAAAATAAATGAAAGAGGTAGAAGAGAATAAGAGAGAGGGATGATAGGGGAAGAAGGAAATGATGAAGGAAAAACAAGAAGAAGACAAGAAAATGACATAGCAGAGGGTGAAATTATGAAAAAGGGGGAGAGAGATTCAAAATGAAGGGAGTGGAAAAATGAATAAGGGTGAAGGAGATGAAGGGAGAGAAATTATGGAAAATGAAAGATATGATAGAGATGAGAAAATAAATAAACTATAGAAGGAGGTGAAGAAGACAAGGTGTGGACAATGAGGAAAGACAAACAAGAAGGAGAAGACGAGATGAGAGTAGGGGGTAAAATCAGGAAAAAGGGAGAGAAGGATGGAAAAATGAAGGAGATGAGGATGATGAATAATTTAAAGAAGATGAAAGAGGAGGTAGAATGAAGAAAAGAAAGAAACTATGAGGGACCAGGAAAGTGTGGAGAAGATTAGAGAAAAGAAGAGAAATTGGTACAGAATGATTAAAAAGGTATGGGTGATAGAGAAAGGAAGGGGAGGGTAGGAGGGAGGTGAAAATTATGGGGGAAGAAGAGATAACAAAGCATATATAGGGAGAATATTGAAGGAACTTGGTCATCAAGGGAAGACCAAGGTAGAGAATATGGTACAAACCGCATGGAAATGCATGTGGAGGGTGGGATGATAAAAATAAAGAGCCAAGTTATCGATGGGGAAGTAAGAAGGAAGCACGAGGGAAAAGGGGGAAGAAGATGATACAGAGGAAGTGAAATAAAATGAGGAGTGGGAAGGAGGGGAGGACAACAGAGAAAATTATGCAGAAGGAAGGAAACCAAGAATGGAGATATTTGGTGAAGAGTGGGTAGTATCAAGAATGTAAAGAGAAGAAAGAGGGGAGGAATGACACATATCATAAAATATGTGGGGATGTATGAAATGAGGATACAAGGATTACGAGACAATAGACAAAGGATGTATGATAAAGAGATTAAAGATATTGAAGAGGGCAAAGGAAAGATGGAGAGGTGGGGAAGAAGCGACAAGAAAGGGTGGGGATGGAGAAAAGGGATGTGAGGGAAGAGAGAATGGGGGATAGAAGAGGCAATGCCAGTAAAGGGACGTTAGGGAAAGTCCACCTATAATGATGGGTGGGGAAGGATGAGAGGAAAAGTAAAGAAAGGGAAAAATTAAATGAGGAATGGAAACAGAAACGCCAATGAGGGGACATTAGGGTAAGTCCACCTATAATGATTAGTGGGCACAGAGGAAGGAAGTAATGAGGAAAAAATGGAGAAGGTAAAAGAGAGTGAACAAGGCCACACAAAATGAGGAGTGATTTTTAGGGAAGTCCACCAATAAATATTAGCACAAAAATAGAAAATGATGATGAAATAATGTTAGGGGAAGACCAACAACAATGGCAGGTAAGCATGGGGGTAGATATGTGGGAGAATTCGAGAAGATGGAATGAGAAGAGTGAAGAAAAGGTGAGTGATGAGTTGTGACAAGGTGAAGGCAGGAGAGGATGAATATGGTGAAGATGAAGAAACAAGACATGAAAATAAATGGAGAAAATGAGGGAAAGGAACATGATTACAGGTAGAAGATAGTAGATGCACTCGATGATATGATAGGTTGAGAAAGGATAATGGTAGGAGGAAAATATAGTTGGTAGGGGAGACTAGGGAAAGAAATGATCAATGAAGGGAATGAAGAATGAGGTGAGGGAGAAGTCCAGAATGATGAGTTCAACTTAAGGAGGAACCTTAAGTAATACTATCATGTGACGGAATTGGTTAAGTAAGATTTCCAAGCGAGGGATGATGGAGATGAAAAGTGGGAAAGTAGGAGGTGGTGTTTGCGAGAATGAAATAGGAGGTGAGAGGATGTGATGATGGGGACTAATGAGAAAATGTGGATGGTGAGAATGTGGAGTGATGGGGGAGTGCAAGATGATATATCATCCTTAAGAGGGACTCTTAAGTAAGATCGCCATGCCGCATGAGTGGTTAAGTAAGATTGCCAAACCGATAGTGACGATATGGAAGGTGAAAGACAAGAATGTATTGGGTACAAGGGTGGAATGGTTGGTTGGAGTAGATGATTACAAAGTGAGGGGGGAGAAATAAGATGGAGGAAATATGATGGGATGGGGAGGGCTAGATGATAGATCAACCTTAAGAGGGACTCTTAAGTAAGATTGTCATGCGACGGGGATGGTTAAGTAGGATCGCCAAGCCAAAGAAGAAGAATGATGGGAAGAAGTAAGTGATTGACGGAGTTGGTGGGGAGAGGGTATGATAAGATGGACTAAAGGAGAACCCTCAAGTGAATTTTCCATACTACGAGAGTGTGTAAGTAATATTACCAAGTAGAAGACGGATACTAGGAAGAATGAGAAAAGGGTGAATGGTGTAAGCAATAGTGGAACAAGAGGTGAGAGGAGGTGATAACAAGGAATGAAGGAAACAAAGGAGTGTGACATGAATGGATTAAGAAACATATGCGGTGTAAGATGGAGAGTGTGAGGGGAATCCTTAATTGGGATGCCCACGTGGTGAGAGTGATGAGGCCGAATAATAAGTGGAAGAGGTGGAGTGAAAAGATGTGTGTGGTGGTGATTGTTTTCTGATGAAAGAGGAGATGGTGGAGAAGTTTCTACAGCAGAAGATCTTAGGAAGAGGGTATACCTCAACCAAGAGTCCCACACGAAGGGGTGATTAAGTAAGATTGTCAAGCTGAAAGTAGAAGAGTGAAAGGGAAGAATACATAGTGGTGAAAGGGGATAGGAATGGTGATAAGGGTGATGTGGGGATAAGTGGCGGATGAGTAGAAATGAGGAGTGAGGATGAATGGATCAAATACATGGTGACCATGGTGGGGGATGAGGAGTTGTTGGATAGCGAATGCTACTTGAGAAATATCCTCAAGTAGGATTCGCAAACTGCAATGGTGATCAAGTAGGATTCCCAAATTGGGGAATGTATTAGCATGGGTGAATGGATGGGGTGAAAAGTAAGATTTTGATCATGCGAAGATACTCACGTGACGAAATCATCTTAATTTTAATATAGCACATAACATGATGCATCATGATATAAAATATTAGGATGACTAGACTGTAATATGCATGGTAGCATAGACAAGGGCCATCAAAAAGGTATGATGTGTTGGTATGATATGTGAGTGTAAGAGAGAATAGACAGAGGCCATCAAGAAGGTATGATGCCCTGTACAATATGAAATCACATAATCAAGTATATTAGAGCAAACACCAAGATACATAAAATCAAGATGTCCCCTATAATATATCAAAATGTAAGAAAACAATTAATAATTTTTAACTAGTAATACAACACAATAACCATTAGACATGTGTAACGCCCGCTAAAACAACCCACTTGAGACTCAAGAACAACCTAGGATTAGTCAGAAAAATTATGGGATCATTTTTTTTGTATAAAAGTTTCTACTACACTGAGTTACAAAAAACAATTGCCACAAGCAAGGTTTAGAGGCCAAATAAAAATCTTAGCTCATATTTTTCCCATTACAACAATTATTAAATTTACAGGGTCAAAACTTAGGGTTAGAATAATCATTAGGATTAAGAGGGAAATTTCTCACTCTCCCACCCTCTGACAGGCTTAAGAGATTCAAACTAATTTTTCTCAAAATTAACACACTTTAAACCTTCTAAAAACATTCCATTAGATATGAAATTTTCTCACCTTTCCAGTGATATAAAGAAGTCCTCCTAACTCCCTGTATATCAAAAGTTATGGGTCGGCGGACCTTGGGAGGAAAATTTTCTCAAGACGGGCCAGTGGGCCTAGGGGAGAAAATTTTCCCAGGGGCCGGTCTGTGGGCCACGAGAAGAAAATTTTCCTAGAGGAGGATTCGGGTCGGCAGGACTAGGGAAGAAAATTTTCCCCAGGGGCAGGTCCATGAGCCACGGGGAGAATATTTGGATATTTTCCCACTTAGGGAAAAAAGCCACCCTTGCATCCATGCGCCCACAAGTCCGCAAGGGACACGTGGCGCCTCCTAAGCCAACGCAGAAAGCGGGGCGGCAGGGGTAAAAGAATTTTATCGCCTAGAAAGGGCGAAAAGGGTAAAATTCACCCGCGCCTCCGCCAACACGAGAAGATGCCACATGTCAGCCAACCATTGGTTGTGGGTCATGGGCCAGGCGGGATATATTTTGGAAATTTTTCCCAAAATTTTTTTGAAGCGTTAAGGCTTAAAAGGATCCGCTCCTCCGCCGACGCCTTGTGAAGCCACATGGCAACACTTGATTGGCTACGGGCCGGCAAGGCTGCAGAGGAAACTTAAAAAATTTTCCAAATTTATTTTTGAAAGCGCTAAAGGTTAAAATCGATCCGAGCATCCGTCGGTGCCCAACGAAGCCACATGTCGATCAAGGATTGGCTACGGGGCCATGGAGGAAAAATTGCCAAATAACGTTTTTGGACTTAGATCATTTTTAGACAAAATGAAGGCTTGCATGGATTAGCGGAGCGGCGGAAACTTCATGACTTTACACTTTTTGGCAAAAAAAAAAAAAGAAAGTTTTAGCCCACAGGTCCACCCAAGAATATTTTATTCATTTAAATTTGACAGTTAGATTATTTTTGAAGCCAAATGAAGTAAAAACTTCAGAAGGCCATAACTTTTGATAGGGAACTTAGTTTTTGGCAAACAAGGACTTTCTAGAAAGCTCTCAACGTCCTCTTTGCATAAAACCTTAAGAATTTAATTTTGATAAATTTTAAAGGGTAAATTTTGAGAAAACGTATTTCTATCACTTAGAAGTGAACTGGTATTTTTAACTTATCAATTTTGTTCAAATTTGTCATTAATTCTTTTCATCTTGCCAAATAGGCATGAAGGATTTTACTTGAAAATTTTAGGATAGATTGCAAGGTTAAAATTTGCTTGATTGGTTTGCATTCAAAATTACCAATGTTTACATAAATAAAAACCCTGCAATTTCACCTTTACTTGATTTGAAAGGTTCTTTAAAAATTTCTTCAGTGTTTTAGTTTAGTTTGGGGATCATTCTGATCTCATTAAGTCCAAATGAATATTTCATTTGTCTCTTATAAATTTGTAGGGTTGTTTTGGACATTTGATAAAAAGGAATTTGCGAAGTATACAATGAAGTAGAAATGAGGTTTGTACACTTCAAGAACAGAGATTAAACTATCTCTTTTGTCATGCAATAAAAACATTGAATTTATTCCATGCTAGTTTTAAATAGTTTTCTTTCCTTCAATCAAATGATAGAGACAAGAATGCAACTTCTTCTTTTTTTTTTAATTTAAACATTTCAAATGAGACAGAGCAGTGCAATATTTCTTCATACATGCTTCCTTTTCACTTTTACAACAGAGATTTCCTACTATATATCAAACACATATTTCCAATGGAAATAATATCATATGAACAAGGCAAAACACTTCTATTAATTCAAAGGAATCTCTTACAACTTCTTTCCCATTTATTTTCGAAATACAACATACCAAATGCATATCTTTCTTTTTGTTCACATAATTGAATACTAGATATATTCTTCCATAATCAATTACAACTTTCATAGCTAAAACAAAGTAGTCTTTCCAACACAATAATATACAAGATCATCCACTTCAAGGTGGGAAAGGTTACAAAAGAAGTTTCACAAGGGACTGTCAGAACTTTGTCTTCCTCCTCAATTACAATGTACAGAATACAATTTCTTCCACATTTATTCAAAACTAGAAAACAGTATATCTCTTTCACATTTCGAATTGAAACTTTCATAGCCAATACAAAACATATTTCCATCACCAATAATGTACAAGGTCATCCACTTCAAGTGGGAAAGGGTTACAATAAGAATAATCTCAACAAGGATTGTCAAACTTGTCTTTTTCCCCTACTCCAGAATAACAATATGAATATCCTCCATTTTCTTTATTTCAATTTGATCACAACATAACAAGGGAAAGGAAACGCTCTCCACCCAACCAAGACATCCAATGACAAGGGGAAGCCGCCTCTTCATTGGCCCCCAAGCCCCAACCACAATGTAATAAGAAATGTGTTTCAACTCATGGCAACAATAGGCTTCCACAACACACATGTAAATTTCACATAAAAAAATATAGTCAAAAAAGCAAAATTGTAGTTTACAACCAGATAATGTAGACAACAAACAACACTCAGGATTCATCATACAAGCCAAAGAAAAAAAACTATGGGGGATGTTGCTTATGCCTCTCCCTAAGGGGAAATGGGGAAATGAGTATCACCACCTAGAATAATATATATATATATATATATATATATATATATATATATATATATATATTTTCAAATCCCTGACATGCCCTTATGCCTCCCCAAGTACCCCTTATTCCTCACATTTCCTTATGCCTCCCCAACCTCTTATGGCACCCCATAATGAGTAAAGAAATGCAAGCTATTTCTTTGTAAGGTGGAACCCAAATCCCAACTCCTCCACACTTATACCTCCCCAAAACACTTATGCCTCCCATAGAAATACCCCATAGTCTTCTCCTACACCATCCCTAGGCCATCTACCCAAACATCCCACACACATGCCAAAACATTCACAATAATAACATTTGCACAAATAAAAGAAGAGCATTTCAAGAGCCAAGCTCTTACCTCTCCATAATGGAGTTTGTTCCAAGTTCTAAACAACAAGCTTTCCAATGCAAAACAGCCCAAGATCAACAAAACACAGGCCTATAAAAAGTCTGCAAACTTTCTCCAAAAGCAAGAGCTCAAACAACAAAATAATTCACCCCAAAAGAAGTATGCAAAAGTGAAGTAACCCCAAAAACAAGCTAAGGAATTAGAATATATAGAGAGGGAAGAGAAGAGGATGAGGTGGATCCAAGTGGGATGCCACATCACACATCCTCAACTCCAACTCATAAGTCAACTTCAATCTCCAAGCATAATAAATAGGTGGGTGAATAATATGACAACTTACTTACACACTCCAAAACAAGCCCACACCCCATAAGGACTGAAATTAAAAACATGTAAGAAAGTACAATTAAAACATTCAACTTGACTTACAAAAATACATAATGAAATTCTAAATTCAACTCTCCAACCATAGGTATGGTTGGTAAATAATTTAAGAGGTATGTGACAAGTTTAACTTGTCCCACAAGCCTCCAAAATCAGCTTCAAGGACAAATTCGAATTTCCAAGAAGGTGGAGTGTTTCTACTCCAAAATCAACTTACATATCCCTTACACATTACTTACACATTTCTTACAACACTTTAATTCAAGGCCAACAACTCTATTAATTACTTTCTTATGACATATTTTAATTAATTAACTTAACAAGATTACTCACAATATTACACACCATTTAATAAATAATGAAAGGGGTCAAAGCACCACAAAATAAACACATGCAAACATTAACAAAGGGACCAAATAAAAGAAAATACATAAAACCCCTTGGTCACATTTAAAGGTGATCCCCCATGGGAATCCCTAACACAATCAAACACAATCAAACACACACAAACAATACAGTTGCCATGGTGACCTTGTTGAATTCATCTAGAATTCCAAAGTGGTTGGTCTCCAATCCCCCGATGTTTGTTGTGATATTTTAAACCTATAAAATACAAATACCTCCTTCGGCCTCATGGCCATATTAGAACATCCAAATGAATATAAATATAATTTCAAGATCATTGATATATATGTGAATCACAACAATCATCAAGACAATCAGCAATATCACTTACAATTTCATCCACAACTATATCATCATCAATTTTAATTCAATTCTCATTTTCTAGGTCTACTCAAAATATCCAAATATCACAAGTCCGAACAACATCTATAATATAACCATGTCAAACAATATATCAACATCAATATCTAAAATGTCTCTAATAATCATCATGCACCATATATGAATCAAAGTCCACAATAAACCATGATCTAACATCTAACATCATATTAAATTAAACTATAACAATGTCCATAATATAGTCAGCAGTATCAGGATCAATATCACAAGGTGTCAAAGGGAAGTGAGCACTACAACATGTCCCTAACATGTTTCATACATCGATGATTGATCGGATGTGCCCTTAAGCATGGGTACAAGTGCGTAGAATGGATTGGGTCATTGTCCTCAAACAAGGAAACAATGAGATCGATTTTCCCCAAGCAAGGATTCACGCGAGGGGAAGTGGTTTGAATTTGATAGTCATAAGGTGGTTGGAACATTTGTTGGGGATAATAGTTCAAAGGATGAATTGTGTTGATTATTAAGCTTTTTTTGGTTTTGATGGTTTTACAATTTTTTAGAATTTTGTGATTTTTGTATGTTTTTGGGATTTTGAAGAGTTTTCAAATGTTTTTGTATTTTGGAGATTTTCTAATGTTTTTGGATTTTTGAGATTTTCTAATGTTTTTGTATTTTTTGATTTTTATACTGTTTTTAGGGATTTTCTAATGTTTTTGGGATTTTCTAATGTTTTTGGATTTTTGAAATTTTCTAATGTTTTTGGATTTTTATATTGTTTTTGGGGATTTTTTTGGAAATTTTATGGACCAAAATGCAAACTACTTATAAGAGGTGATAAACCAGGGTATCGTCCATATGTACTGTGTTCCTTGTGGTAACTCATGCTTCAAATAATACAAAAATTCTCACTCCATTGGCAAGATATGTTGGTGATGATAAGATGAAAAGAATTCCACTTCATTCTTGACTCCACGCAACTAGTAAGATGTGAGGGCTCATCACCGAGAATCAAGAAGGATGTAGGATGTAGATAATGAATATAGAGACAAGTGCTAACAATAATCCATTTGGGAAATTGTGACTCAATTCTTCTTAAGGTTACTGAACCAGTTTCAAAATGACTTTCGCTTTATAGGTCATGTACTAGACTTAGACAATTATGTGGCCTATTGATTGGTAAGATATGAGGTGAAGGGATAGTTCTCTCTTCACTTAGGCATCTAAATTACTTCTTTGGGAATTTTATAATTGTAAGCACTTTCAGATTTATAAGATTTTGTATTTTTTTAATGACTCCCTATGCCTTGCCCCATGCTACCAGTAAGAAGCAAGGGCTCATCACCGAAGGAAAAACATAAGCGAGTAAAAAAATTAAAAATCTATATCGATATCTATTGTAACACTAAGATTTAAATTTTTCTGACCAGTTTCCCATGACAGTAGCACTCAAAGTATGATTTTTTTTCTCTGATATCTTCAAAATAAAACAGATTTATACCGCAAATTAAGACACACTAACCCCTTCCAACCTGTAACCAAGTTAGAAATTGAAATAAAAATATTCCGAAAAATATCACAATAAACGACAACTATAAATCAAGATTTTTTAGATTTTTATATTGTGGAAATTTGCATGGTTAGTAAAATGGAGAACAAAAAGTTAGTATATTCTTGTTTTTGGGTACCCGATATTTACACAAAGTAGAATAACACAATGAGAAACATAACAACAAGAAAAACACCAACATGCAAATACCAATGGATCCAAAAATAGTTGCACAAAAGAGGTTATAATACATGCGTCAACAAATAAATTTCAGACAAATGAGTCCCCTTAAAGAGGTTCATAACGTGGCAAGCAAAGTGTACATTGCTATCAAAATCTGCACAGACATAATAAGATGCCACAAAGAAATAATATCTCCCACAATGTAAAATTTAGCCACAGGATGCCATATAGAACAAAAATGAAATTAAAACGACAAATACCGAAAGGAAAATGATGGATAAAGCAACGAGTTGCGAAACTAAGAATAATAAGTCATGGGTAAATCCCATTAGGCATGCAAAAATGTGAGCTAGGAAAATACATTGATAACAAGAAAGTAAAAGCAACTAGCCAGATACCTTCTCCTTCACAATTCCTTAAAAAACCTCGTAATGGGCAATGAAGTGTGGATGAGCCCTGATTGTGTGAAATGTAGGTGCTTCCCTCGAACCAGAGCAAGGCCTTATCTGCAATAAGATCAACTTACTTTGCACCAATGGATAAAAGGATTATGGATTTGGGATGCTTCAAGATGGGGTTATTTGGGAATTAGGACAAGGTGGAAAGGATGGTCTATGCTCAAAGGATGCAAGAGTTCTGATGGGATATTCAAGCTTATTCTGGAAGAGGGGGTGAGGCTCTATTTATAGCCTAGAAGTAGGATTAATTCAAGGGTTTAGAGTAATCATGATTATGGAAAGTAAGTGTGATTAAGTGAGTGGGAGACATGAGGAATGGCTCAAAATTAAAGATGAATATTTAATTATGGCGGGGGCATGGGGAATATTTGGCATGTGTGAAGATTGGGTTTAATTTGGAGGTTGAAATAGATTAATTAATTGATTAACATCGATTAATTTGATATACATTTTTGTGGGAAATGGAATGGTTAAATTAATTGATTTAAGATAGGTGTGAAATTGGGGTGTCTACGAGATAGCACAATAAAAAGGGTTGATCGCTCTCACGGAGAGAAGGAAAGGGAGAAAGCATGGGAAAGAGGGTAGATATGCATGCCACATATGAGAACCACATAGACTCAGCTTTCATGTGCATTGATAACACATGAAAATGGAACTGTAAGGTGAAATAGGCACAAAGATGCCAAAAACGTGAACAGAGAGGCAAGAACACATAAAACGCAAGAGTAGGGAAGAGAATAGCCACAAAACCCCAATTTTATTGCTTAAAGGATGCACAGTCATTTACATTCATGGTAGAAGGTGAGAATACATTGTAGAGACCAAATTCAAGGTCTGAAACTCATAGGAAGTTGGCCACCATTTTGGCATGGTGTTACATATTACGACAAAGAGGATCCTTTTTACAATGTGTAAGTTCCATATTCATAGAAGGAGAGAAGAGGATGAAAAGAGGAGGGAAACTTCGGATTCAAACTTCCAACCACCAAAAGAAAGCAATAAATTCCCTCAAAACTGCCTGCAAGGTTATTATATGTGTCACCCCATATTTGTTTTTCTTGTAGAAGAAGGAAGGAGGTGAGATCTAAAGAAAATATGGTGGTTTAGTCAATTGGATGTTTGCATTGATGGCTTGAGTGACATTTACTTATTTTCCACCTACTAAATCCCGCTAAAATCTGATTTTAAATGGTTCGACAAGTATCCCATGTTAGCAGATTTCAAACAAGACCAGTGCACTTGTGTCAAAGCCCTATAGCAAAAGTTATAGTGATCTGAAATCTACAAAGGAAAACTAGAAATGCAATACACGTGGCATAATTTGATTGGTGAAGGATTCTCGATGACTGCTTTCATTTTTGTCTTTTCTACCACGTGTCACCCAACGGTTGGCAATAAGAGATTCGGCACCTAGTTGGTGCACTTTGATAGGTCATATAACACACTCAAGCTTGAAAGTTGTCACGTGGCATAATGATCGGTGTGGGAGAGTGCACTTGCACGCATGTGTGAGCAAGAGGCACAAGAATACAGAAAACAGCACGTAAAATCGATGTCTTGCGGAAATGGGAAGACAAGGTGCATATTGTTAGAGTAGGTATTTACCTTAGCTTATGTTCACTTAGGTACTTTATTTACCTTTATTATATTTATCCTCAACCACTTATGTGTGTGGATATTTATCTTTATTTATTTAGATGTTAGGGGGATATTATCTAGTTGTTAGGTATAGTTCTTTCCTTGATCTATGGTATTGACTAGTTCTTTCCCGATCTATAGTATTGACTAAATCCTTGATGTCTAGTTCTTTCCTAAATCTATGGTCTTGACTAGTTCTTTGATGACTAGTTCTTTCCTTTATTTATGGCCTCATCTACGACCTTGACTGGTTGTTAGATGGTTATCCTTTCCTATATAAGCAAGGCCCATTCTCATTCTATTTCATTTAGTTCCATAATAATATATAATATTCTTTGATCATTTATTTGCGAAAGGTTTATGTAAAGTTAGTCTAGTGAATTTCTTTCATCTTATTGATTGTGGTGTTTTATTAGCATGAGTTCTTGGTTTGGTTCAATTTGATTATCGCTTTCTTTTATGGTATCGAGCAAGAGATTGTTATTGGCATCCATCCGTAAGTTTTATTTTGTAAATACGTTTTTCTCTATATTCATATATTCGGGATTTGTTCATATTTTATTATTGTATGTGTTTTTATGCAAAATAGATCCTTCCATTGGATTCGGAAGGTGGAAAAACCCTAAGATCGAATGTAAACTTGACCATTTCTTCGAGGCAACAATTTTCTCGGTTATTTTGTTGTTGCAGAGGACGCAGCTGATTCGTCTTGAATCCACGTTAATCAAAGCAAAACCCATAAAATCTCAACCAATCCTTAGCCCCCGTCATCATATGGTATAATCATATGAGGGATTATAGCTTGTGTTTCCTAATAGTATGTGTTTAACTTCATCTCCCTTTCATTTTATTTGTGTGGTGAAGAAAAGAGCATATTATTTTGTTTTAGTGACAACTAAAATAAATAGCAGAGAACAAACTTGTAAAGCTTATATCTTTTGATCAGAAACTCGGATTTGAGTGTCATTTTTTGTAAAAGTGCTTATTTTTTCATTCTATTTCCATTGGAAATATTTATTTTGAGAATCACACTATAATTATAAAGTGTCATATTGTAACATGCACTCATTATAAAGTGTCAAAATCTAGGGGCTCATGTTGCATTGTTTGAGGGTCTTGTTGCATTGCTTGGTTCTTGCATTTATTTTGGTGATTTTTTTGAGAATGGCATCTACTTCTACATAGATCATGTTGATCCATTAAAAACACATAATTACCACACATGGAAACGAAGAATGGAAACAATAATTAAGCAGAAAGGATTATGGGCTTTAACTTCTTCATAATAACCAATGTTCACTAGAGAATATGAGAAATTTCAGTACTGTGCAAATTTGATGAGTGTATGAGTTTGATAGGAACTTATGTAAGTGATAGTCTTTTGTTTCATTTGTAAAATTGTGACTCTCCTTTCAAAATATGGGAGAAATTAGAATATTTATTTACTAATGTGGATCATATGAGAGCCATGCAACTTGAAATTGAGATCACCTCTCTTAAACTTGAAGATTTTCCAACAATTATAGACTATCTTACCAAGTTCAAGCATTTGTTGACACAATTAAAGGGGGTGGAAGAGATAAGAAATATGAAGAGTGTATTTACTTGATTATATCTAAGTTGAGAGGACCATTTCAATTTGTTGCTTCTACCTTTTTCTCTAGCATTGATGTCTTAGGTGACACATTCAAAATTTCTGACTTAGAAACATTTTTTGAAAGACTTACTAGGGAATAATTCAAATTGTCTCACCTTGAATCTTTCACCTCTCAAAAGGCATTAGTTGCATCTAATCCTAAGGGCAAGAGAAAACCAAAAATTAAAACCAAATCCACCCCTTCTCCATCTCAAAATTCTCCTAAACCCAAATAAAACAACTCTAAACCCAAGGAGTCTTCTAAATCAAAAATAAGTCTAGCATTTCATGCTCTTTTGTGGGGTAGTGGTCATGAAGAACATAGGTGTTATAAGCAAATGCAAGCCTTAAAGGATGCAGTCAAGAAACACAAAATTTTTATCTCCACTCCACCTCCTTCTAATCAGCATGAAAAAGCACTTAATGTTGTTGGGAGATCTCATTCACCACTTGTAGACAATTGGGTTATAGATTTGGTGTTTCTCATCACATGACTTCTTTCAAGGAGTCTTTTATTTCTCTAGGTTTGAGTTATACTTCTAAAATTGAGGTTGGAGATTCTTCCTTTCTTTCTATTAAAGGAAAAGGTGATATACATCTTGATGGTGGCAATATCCAAGATGCACTATATGTTCCTAACAAAGACTACAAGTTTTCTTTCGTATATCAAATTTTTCATTCTCGTTAAGGAAAAATAGTAACTTTTACACCACATGGGGTAGAAGTATGAAATTTTTTGGAGCCTCATTCACTTGTTGCTCAAGGTATTGTTGATCATAGTTCTAGACTATATCACTTTGAGGGTTTTGATGAAACTTCCTCTATAGGGACAGGATTGGTTTCTCCTGCAGATTCAGAGAGTAAGATTTGGCATGAAATATTTAAACATCTCAACTACATATATTTGAAGGATTTGAATACTCATGGTATGGTTGATGGTCTTCTTATAGTTTATTGTCTTGAAAGATTTTTTCGTGGTCAGTGCATTAGGAAACAACACCAGATCCATTTCCTAAGAATTTTTCAAAGAGAGATTCTTCACCACTTGAGCTTGTGCATAATGACTTGATAGTTTTTCCTGCCCCCTCTTTCAATGGAGCTAAGTATGCGCTTACCTTTATTGATAATTTCTTTAGGCGTACTTGGGCTTATTTTCTCAAGTTAAAAAATGATGTTTTTTCACAATTCAAAGTCTTCAAGGCTTTGGTCGAGAAAAAATATTCTAGTTGCATAAAGAACCTTCATACTGATAATGGGGGAGTACTTCAACAATGAGTTTTCTGACTTTTTGGCAACTCAAGGCATTATTCACCAACATTTTGTTCCTCATACTCCACAATAGAATGACTTAACAGAATGGAAGAATATAACTTTGAAGGAAATGGCTAACTATATGATGAATTCTAGAGATTTACCTCCTATCTACTTGGGTAGAAGTAGTTAATTGTGCTAACTACATTCAAAATCACACACCACACATAAAGCACTTGAGCATTTGACTCCAGAGGAAGCTTGGTCCAAAATTAAGCTAGATGTCTCTTTTTTGAGTATTTGGGAGCCATGCTTGGGCCTTTGTGCCAAAGAAGAAAATTAAAGCCTTGGATAAGAAGAGAAAACCCTTGATCTTTGTAGGGTATTGTGAGTACATGAGAGCTTATCGACTTTTAGATCCTGATACTCATGACGTTCTTTTTCAAACTGTCGACACTAAAATTTTCCTCCATGATTTCTATTTCCTTAATGTATATATTAGGAATAAGGTGTTGTTAAGTATAGTTAGTAGTAGCATCCACTAGAAGATAATGATGTTGCCAATACGGTGCCGCCAATAAAGTATAGTATGGTAACAATCAAAGTACAATAGGAATGTTGTGGTAAAATTAAATATTTTTCGTAATTGGTCTCGGTAATGTTAAAATGTCAAAGTTAGGGTAAATGGATAAGTAGGGTCTACATGATTTAAAATTAGAAATATTATATTTGTAATAATGACAAGGAGTGATGTCATAAATATTTTGTATATTAAATTTGTGTAATATCTATAAAGGTGGAACCCGTGTGAGATGATAAAGTATATCTTATCTTAAAAGATAAACCTACATGTAAGTAAGAGTTCGGGCATGAAATATGATTAGCCGTAAAATATTTCATAGAGATAGGGTGGATAAGCCTAAATTTATATAAATAGAGAGGCCACCCCCTCTCATTTATCATGGAATAAAGTTGTAATAATTATTTTATGAATAAAGGATTCATTGTGAAGGTGTGTTAAGGAAGCCATCAAGATGAGTAATTGTGAAGTTTCTCCCATAACTATTATTGGAAAACAAGTGGAGTTGGTAATATTTGGATTAATTCATGGGTGAGATTGTAACAATTTTATGTTAATAATATATTTTACAGTTGTGTTTCAGATTTGTCATCATTCTTTTATGTCATAATTTGTGGTATTCTTGTGTTATGTCTGCTATTTTGTTTCCAGATTACTACCACCAAACCAAAAGTTGTGCATTATTGAAATAATCATAGCATGAGGAGTTCTTGATGAAATATTATCAGAGTGTCGGATTGGTGTTGACATTTTAGTTCCGTTTTTGGGACCATTCTTCATTGGTAGATTTTCTAGAGAGATATTCTCACTTAGTCGAAATTATTTTGAAGGTAATCTTATTTTTACTGTGCATAATATTTACCATGGTAAAATCACTTTTTACCTTGAATAGTATTTACCACAGTAACTTCACTTTTTACCATGAATAGTATTTACCACAAGAACTTCACTTTTTACCTTGAATAGTATTTACCATAGTAACTTTACTTTTACCATGAATAGTATTTGCCAAAGTAACTTCACTTTTTACTCATGAATCATATTTACACAGTAGTAAGTCCAGTTTTACCATAGTAAATGTAAATTTATCGTGTTCATTGCTATTTTGTTGTGGAAAGGTGTAAAGTCACTTTCTAATGTGGTGATTCTAATTATTTGTACACATAAGTCTCGTTGATTATACTTGTGGGTTGGTATTTCATTGTGGTTACTTTTGAAAATGGGAAAGATTCTTGTTTTTTCAGCCCAATCTAATGAAGATGTTCCCTCTTTCATTCAATAATTTAAACAATCTTGCATTTGTAATGGCCTCATAAGAAGGGAACAATGGACTGAATTTTTCCTACCTTTTTGGATGGTTCAACCCTTAGGTGGTTTAAAACACTAGGTGATAATGTTAAAAACTCATGGGATTTATTAACTAAAATTTTTCTTGAAGAATTTGGTGAACAACAAAAATATGCATATCTCATGATCAAGATCACAAAGTTAGCCTAAGGAGAGAAGGAGAAGATAAGATATTAGCATACGTGTGTCCTGGAGTTAAGGAGAAAGCTTGATGCCCATATCCGGAAGGAAGGATTAGCGATGGGTTGATGAATGGCATGGATAATCTCCTCTCGTAAGCACTTCATTCTTGGGATGAAATAAGAGATTAGACAATAGATGAAGTATGACCACCTAGTAACCCTCGGACAAGTAAAGGATATTGCAAGAATGCAAGAAGAAAGCATAGAAGAGGAGCCCAAAGAAATTGTTGTTAAGGTGGAGCCTACACCAATACCTTTAGTCCGAAACCACGACCACTCTTGGTGAGCACAAATATTCCCCAAGTACATCTAGTAAGTATGAAGATATCCTTAGGAATATGGGTCGTTAACTATTAATCTTCTTCAAAGAAAATAATTTAGTTCATAGGGAGAGATCGAGGTCCAAAAATAAATACATCTAAAGTTATAGGTTATGGTTGTTATATAAAGGGTCATTATAAAATAATTGTCCAAATAGAGATTCTACATCTGTACAAGAGATGATGATAAAGGAAAAACACCTATGAATTCTTTTGATGTAGTAGATAGGAGCATAAATAATGAATCAAATTTGTTTGTAACAAAAAGAAAGAAAGAAAAAGATAACCAAGATGGAAATGATCTTAAGAAGATAAAAGAAAAGACTAATAAGAAACATAGGAGGAAAAAGTTGGGTGTGCAAGATTTTTTGATTTCACTGGGGCAAGGACCATACTCCATCTTAGAATATATGTCCAAAAGGTTTACAAATATTACATATGGTCAACTTCTTGCTATGTCTTCTGAGAAGAGGCGGGACCTATAAAGTGGACTCAATGTTTGATGAAGGAAAGAGGTTGAGGTCCCTATTTTGGAAGCAGAGGCGGATCCCTACGCTCCACAAGCTAAGGTATTATGTAATTGTATTTCAATTCATGATGTCTTAGTATATGGAGGTGTTGCGAGTTAATGTAATGACCAAGTCTCGTAATGAATATGTTGGGTTTAAAATTGATCGCCCCTCAACACTTATGTTAGGTAATTAAATAAGGAAAAAACTAAACCAAAAGGTGTTGTTTAAGATGTGGAAATATCTATCATAGGTGTTATATGTGTGGTAGAATTTCATGCGATGAAGAATGAATGGTTGTTGCATACCCTTTTTTTTGGGAAGGCTATGGCTAATGAGAGTTCATGCAAGAAATTACTGGAATGAAGATTTCATAACACTTAGACATGGTAGAGAGAGGGTGAAGATAAACGTGATCCCTCGACATTATAAGGTAGAACTTGTGGATTCAAGTGATGAAATTGATGATTAGACATCCTCTGATTACTCTAGTACCAATGAAGTGGACACAAAAGATGAAGAAAGTGAGGTTGATGTGTCGTCATGGATATCCTTCCACTCACACCGACTCATGAATCCATAAAATTATCTAAAGAAGAAATTGATGATCATCTCCAACAAATAAAAATTGGTGATGTTGTGATGGAAATTAAGAATGAATTCTATCTCCAACTCTTTAGAAGGTACATGCACTTATTCACTTTTTATTACAAGGAACTCCGTCAAGTCAGTTGGGTAGAAAATTCTATTGAGTTGGTAGATGGTGTTAAGCCAATAAAGCAAATGCCATATATAATGAATCCTAATTTTTCCAAGACTGTAAAAGAAGAAATAGATAAGTTTCTTGATGCAGGATTCATATTTGTTATGGAGAATTCATAATGGGTTCTCTCCATTGTGATCTCAATAAAAATAATGGGAAGCTATGTATTTGTGTTGATTACAGGAAGCTCAACAAGGCAACAAAGAAGGATTATTACCCTCTTCCATTCTCGATCAGATCTTTTCCGAAGTAGCTGTGCCAAGGGTGCTATAGTTTTACAAATGGCTATAGCATATACAACTAAGTTTGTATAGCGAGAAATATCAGTTGAAAACTACATTCACCACTCCTTGGGGAACATTTGTTTATAAAGTTATGTCATTTGGGTTGTGTAATGCTCCAGTAACATTCTAGGGCTTGATGAATAGGTTATTTGAACCCTACATTGGAAGCTTCATTAGAATACTCTTGGATGATTTTTGCATCTATAGGAGAAAAATGTACTACTTCTACCAGATGGAGATAGTATTTCAAAGGTTAGATGAAGCACAAGCCTCACTAAACCCTACAAAGTGTGTCTTTAGATGTTCTAAAGATGTTTTTAAGGCGTGTTGTATCCAGAGATGGTATTGGTATTGATCCCGATAAAGTTTCAAAATCAAAGAGTTACCATTTCCTATGAGTAGAAGTAAGTTGAGATCATTTTTAGGCCATGTGGGTTATTATAGAAGGTTCATCAAGAATTTCTAAAAGATTGCACAGCGACTAACCCAGTTCTTGAAGAAGGATGTTACTTATGAAACAGGAAAGAATGTGCATGAAGCTTTTGAATAACTAAAGGAAGTTTTGGTGTCTTCGCATGTTTTAAAGAATCTAGACTGGAGCTAGTCATTCATTGTGTATATTGATGCTTCAGATGTAGCACTAGGAGTAATATGAGCCAAAAGGATAAAAATGAGAATGATCATTCAATTTACTTTGGGAGTAGATAAATGAGTAGTCCTGAGGTAAATTATACTATAACTGAAAAAGAGCCTCTAGCTATCATTTTTGTTTAAAGAAGTTTAGAGATAATTGTTAGGGCGTAAATTAAAAATTGTAACAGATCATCAAGATCTAAAATATATTGTGAATAAGCCTAACCAATCAGGAAGGATAGCAAGATGGATAATTTTGCTACAAGAATTTGAATTTGATATTATATATAAGCCATGAAAGAAGTATGTCAATGCAGATGCACTCTCTCAAGCCTATGATGGTTTAGGTTCATCTTGTGATGATGATGATTTCTCGTATGCAGCATTATTGTCATTTGAAAAAATCCCTAGTCAATACATAAATATTTGGAATTATCTGAATGATTTCAAGTTTCTGATGGTTTCAATGTAAAAACTAAGAGGAAAATTACTCAATCCAGTCGTACATATTCTATTTTACATGGAGTATTATTTTAGATAGGGCTTGATGGACAAGATAGAGGGCGTTAGATGTGATCAAGGAAGGAGCTAATAGAATAATTCCACAATAGTACATGTGGAGGACACTTCTTTAGACAACTCACAAAGAAGAAGAATCTTTGATGCAGGTTATCACTAGCCAACTCTTTTTAGAGATTGTTATAATTATTGTAAGAGATGTGATATTTTTCAAACACATGGGAACCGTAAAACTTCATCAGCTTCATTATTCCCTATTCTTCCACTTGGTCCCTTTAAAAGTGGGGAATAGATATTGTAGGTCCACTTCCAACTACCCCTTGCCAAAATAATTATATTGTAGTTGCCACAGATTATTAAACCAAGTGGGTTGAAACTAGGCCCTTGAAAAAAACTTCCATAGATGAAGTGGAAAGGTTCATGTATGAACGCATTGTCACCAGATTTAGTTGTCCATTAGAAATCGTAATGTAGATAAAGGAATCCACTTCATTAATGAGGTGGTAGAAGCCCTAGTAAATAAGTTTCTATTAAACACATGAAAGCAACAACTTATAAGCCAAGAAAAAATAGATAGGTGGAGCGAACAAATTATGTATTGTGTCAAATCATAGTAAAAGATGCAGCTTTGCAAGTACATAAGTGGGATAAAATGATTCATGCAACATTGTGGGCATATATGGCAACATCAAAGTTAACGACAGATACTCCTCATTTCAGTTGGCTTATGGCATTGATTCATTTCTTCCTATTGAGTTTAATATTCCCACTATGAGAGTTATGAAAAATGAAAGGATGGATGAAAGTGATTCGGTAAAGGAAAGGATGGTACATATTCATTTGCTAAAGAAAATGAGGTAAATAACAAAGGATACAAAGCTATAAGAAGAAAATTAAGCAAGGAGTACTTTGATCAAAAGATCCTTTGGTCTCCATTTCAGATGAATGACTTAGTCCTAGTTTATGATTCCCAATATAAAAAGAGGAGGCATACAAAAATTCTTCCCAAATGGATGGGGCCCTACATAATAGTTGTTGTGCATGAAAATGGTACATATCAACTAAAGGAATTGGATGGTACTCCCATTATGAAATGGGTCAACCACAACAAGTTAAATATTTTCTAGGAACCAACTTCAGAATGTCCATAATAGTCTACTCCGAGGACGGAGTAGAAACTAGGGAGGGGGAAGATGTCGACACTAAAATTTTCCTCCATGATTTCTATTTCCTTAATGTATATATTAGGAATAAGGTGTTGTTAAGTATAGTTAGTAGTAGCGTCCACTGAATATAACAAAGATCACCAATACGGTGCCACCAATAAAGTATAGTATGGTAACAATCAAAGTACAATAGGAATATTGTGGTAAAAATTAAATATTTGTCATAAGTGGTAATGTTAAAATGTCAAATTTAGGGTAAATGGATAAGTAGGGTCTACATGATTTAGAATTAGAAATATTATATTTGTAATAATGACAAGGAGTGATGTCATAAATATTTTGTATATTAAATTTGTGTAATATCTATAAAGGTGGAACCCATGTGAAATGATAAGGTATATCTTATCTTAAAATATAAGCCTACATGTAAAGGTAAGAGTTTAGGCATGGAATATGATTAGCCGGAAGATATTTCCTAGAGATAGGGTGGATAAGCCTAAATTTCTATAAATAGAGAGGCCACCCCCTCTCATTTATCATGGAATAAAATTGTAATAATTATTTTATGAATAAAGGATTTATTGTGAAGGTGTGTTAAGGAAGCCATCAAGATGAGTAATTGTGAAGTTTCTCCCATAACTATTGTTGGAAAACAAGTGGAGTTGGTAACACTTGGAGTAATTCATGGGTGAGATTGTAACAATTTCATGTTAATAATATATTTTACAGTTGTATTTCAGATTTTCATCATTCTTTTATGTCATAGTCTGTAGTATTCTTGTGTTATGTCTGTTATTGTGTTTCCAGATTACTACCACCAAACCAAAAGTTGTGCATTACTGAAATAATCATAGCATGAGGAGTTCCCAATGAAATATTATCGAGTGTCATATTGGTGTTGGCATAACACATGTTCGGTTTGATGAGCGCTTCACTCCTCGTGATTCTTTATCTGCTTCCATGTATCCTTCTTCTTCATCTCATCTTGAGGATCCTTTCTTTGAGGAGGTTATAGATGTCGTTGATGATATTATTCCCACCGATGTTTTCACTATACTTAAGTGGGCTCATATTACGCTTTACGAGGCAAAGACCTTTCATACAAGATCTTCCACCCACTAGGCATCCTCACACACATTCTATCGGTTATGGACTTTTGTGTTAGGAAGTTTCGAGTATCCACATGTATTTTCACAAGCTCATGGGATAATGGAGTGGGATGATGCAATGACAGTTGAGTATTCTTCTTTGATGAAGAATCATACTTGGGATTTAATATCTCTTCCTAAAGGAATAAATATGGTTAGGTGTAAGTGGATATACCGAACCAAATATGCAGTTGATGGGTCCATTTACAAGTATAAGGATCATCTTGATACAAAGGGTTTTTCACAAGTTGAATGTATTGATTATTTTGAGACTTTTGTACCCATTTCCAAGATGGATTTTGTATGCCTTGTATTTGTTATTTCTGCATCACAAGGGTGGCCCGCATACCAAATGGACATGAAGATTTCTTTCTTACATGGATATTTACAAGAGGAAATATACATGGAGCAACTTGTTGGATTTTTTCAGGATTCTTCTCTTGTTTGTAGGATCTAAAGGTCTCTCTACATTCTCAAACAAGCCCCTCAAGTTTGGTATGAGAAGATTGATTCTTTTCTTCTTTCTACTTGGTTTTGTTCATTGCCACTCCAATCATACAAAGTGTATCTCTAGCATGTTGGTGAGGATATTGTAATACTTGTCTTGTATGTTGATGATTTGTTACTTACTAAAGCTCTTCTTTCCACAATTAGACTATTCGATGACTCTTTCTCTACATAGTTTGACATGACAAATCTTGGGTTATTACATTATTTCCTTGGTTTGTAGATTTTTATACATATTTAAGGATTCATTTGAGTCAAGCAAAAGTACACCCATGATCTTCTTAAGGGATTCGATATGACCGATTGCAAGCCAAGTCCATCTCATTTTCATTCTCGGGGTTACTCTTTCTTCCACATGTACCACTCCACTTTGTGATCCTACTTTATATAGGTAATTGATTGTAAGTCTCATGTATTTGACCCATACTTGCCCTGATATTTTATTTATAGTAGGGCTTGTATCTCGGTTTACACATTCTCCTCATAGTAGTCACTGGCAGGCTACCAAAAGGATTGTGTTCTATTTACAGGGCACTTCCCATTTTTTCCTACACTACACTATAGGTTCTACTAAGTTAGTTGGATATACAGATTCAGATTGGGAAGGTTATATTGATGACAGAATTCCACTTCTAGCTATCTTTTTGGTCTTGATTCTTCTTAAGTTGCTTGGGCGTGTAAAAAGCAACATGTTATTGCACTTTCATCTTCATAGGCAGAGTATAGGGAAGCACTTACAGTGGGTCAGTAGATTCTTTGGCTTCAATCGTTATTGACAGAGTTTGGATTCCCACATAATTCACCAACTGTAATTTGGTGTGACAACCAAAGTGTAATTCACATTTCTCGCAACCCTATTGAGCACCAGCGGACCAAGCATGTTGAGATACACATACACTTCATTCATCAAAGACATTCTGAATGAAGTTATTTGCTTGGAGTACATTCGACTTGACAATAGGTTATGGACATCTTTACGAATCCTTTTGCATCACCTCACTACCTTGAGTTTCATGGAATGCTTTGGGTTTTAGAATTTGTTCTTGGGGGGTGTTCGTGAGAACATCTTCCTTCTTCTATTTCTTTCTCTTTCCTTCTAGCAAGATTCTTTCCTTTTTTTGGTTCCGATTTCTTCATGGATATATTGTACATGAGTGTCTCATCAAGCCTAGTTGTTGGGACTCATATTGTGGACATGCCACTTCTATTTTGGCCCCTAGCTTCACTTGAAGGGGGTGTTAGAATAGGTATTTACCTTAGCTCATGTTCACTTAGATACTTTATTTACCTTTATTGTATTTATCCTCACCCACTTATGTGTGTGGATATTTCTTTTATTTATTTAGATATTAGGGGGATATTATCTAGTTGTTAGGTATAGTTCTTTCCTTGATCTATGGTATTGACTAGATCCTTGATGTCTAGTTCATTCCTAAATCTATGGTCTTGACTAGTTCTTTGATGACTAGTTCTTTCATTGATTTATGGCTTGATCTACGATCTTGACTAGTTCTTAGATTGTTATTCCTTTCCTATATAAGGTTTTGGGGTTAGCACACCGATTTTACTGAGATAATATCGATCTAATCATACATGCAAATAAAACTGGATATTCTACTAGAATAAATATATAAACCAAGAGACATAAATCAACACCAAATTTAACGTGGTTCACCTAGTCCGAGATACGTCCACCAAGAAACAAGTCAATCTATTATCCAAAGTTTTGACAAGATATACAATTAATATTTATAATCTTCCACACCTCTCGGATGTATAGTACTTTCTTTCCTCAAGCTTTTACTTCATCAATAATTCCTTCTCTCACCAAATTTTACAAGTTCTTTCTAATTCTTGTCAATCTCTTGCTTCTAAACCCTAGCTTTTATGCTTATATAGTTGTTTCTAGAATTAGGGCACTTAGCCATGTAATTACAATCAATAGATATACTTTAATGCTAAAAATAAATCTAATTCCCGAGAGTTAATTAAAACATCCTCGCACAGGTAACCGATGTTGGTTAACCCTAACCGCGTTAGTTCCTTCCTTGCTGACCGATGTCGGTCTTAGGTGACTAATGCCGCTTACCCCCTAACCGATGACTGATTCTTCGTATTTTCCAGTAATTTTCTATTGCATGCTAAACTGAAGTAATTGAGCTCCACAACTTAATAATATCCCACTTGGAGATTAATTACTGCACCATACCTGTATAACATCATTGTTAGATCCTTCCTTGGCTTTGTTTCTTCCTCTTCAAGTCTCAAATTCAAAGACCAATAGAAGTGGAGTGTAGCTCAAACTTCTCCTTTCGCTAATGGCTGCATTATCATATCCGTAGGGTTCTTGCTCATATGAATCTTTTCAGATTCAATTGTTCATCCTCTAATACAAGCCATAGGAAGTGATACCTCAACTAAATGTGTTTCGTTCTTGAATGAAATGTTGAGTTCTTTTCCAAATGAATTACACTCGATCATTGTCACTAAACATTTTAAAATCACCTTGCTTCTTCCCCAACTCTTCCATGAACCTACTCATCCATATCATCTCCTTGTTAGCCTTTGTAGTTGTAACATACTATTCCTCCGTAGTAGAAAAAAGCCACAACCTTCGTAATCTTGAAATCTAGCTAATTGTCGTCCCACCTACTGTGAAAATATATATAGTAGTGCTTCACCTAAGATCTAGATCTCCACCATATCTCGAATCAACATAGACACATACGAAATATTTGAACCTCCATAGCATAATTACATGCCGATGTCCCTTTCAAATACCCGAGTATCTATTGGAAAACTTTCCAGGTGTTATTTACCTAGATTGGCCATATATCTACTCACCATACCCATTGCAGTGCAATGTCTAGTCACTGTACAAACTATAGCATACATGAGACTCCTGACTGCTAAAGCATATGATACTCGTGTCATGTATTTGACCTCCTCGTGTGATGATGGACACTGATCTTTACTCAATTTTAAGTGTCCATCCATAGGTGTGCTAACAAGTTTTGCATTTTGCATGTTGAACCTTTCTAATACCTTGTAGATATAATCCTCTCGAGACAAATACAATTTCTTGTTTTTCCTATCTCTATGTATTTGCATGTCAAGGATTCTTTTTACAGCTCCTAAATCCTTCATAGCAAATGTGTGAGCTCGATCCTATAATAAGCATATCATCCACATACAGTAACAAAATAATATAGATCCCATTTTCAAGCTTCTTGAAATAAACACAATGGTCAGATACACATCTCAAGTAACCATGATCTTGCATAAAACTATCAAACCTCATGTACCATTGCCTTGGAGCTTGTTTGAGCCCATATAGACTCTTTTTCAACCTGCACACTAATTTCTCCTTACCCTTGACTTCATACCCAAGCGGTTATTGCATATAAATCTCTTCATCCAAATCACCATGAAGGAAAGCCATCTTCACATCTAGTTTTTCTAAATGCAAATCCTCTACTGCAACTAAGCTCAATACAATACGAATAGAAGTCATCTTAACAACAGGAGAAAATATTTCACCAAATTCAATACCTACTTTCTGTGTAAATCCCTTTACTACAAGCCTTGCCTTGTATCTTTTCTATCCACCCTCTTCTTCCTTAATCCTGTAAACCCACTTGTTCTGCAATGTTCTCTTACATGTTGGTAACTTAACCAAATCCCATGTTTGGTTCTATTCCAAGGAGTCCATCTCCTCATCCATGCCATGCTCCCACTAGATGTGGGTCTTATCCTGCATTGCTTCTTCAAATCTCTTTGGTTCACCATTATCAATCAATAATAAATAAAATAGAGAAGGTGTAAATCTTTCGTAGGGATTACTTAACCTTTGTGACCTTCTCACAGATTTTGGGGTACCGGAGGCTCAATCTGGACCTCCTGGACATTCCTATCCAAATCTGACAATGACCGCCACCGGTCACCTCTAACCGACGTCGGTTCTGCTAATCGAGGCCGATTTGGATCTTCAGAATCGATACCAAATCTTCCACTAGTGCCAATCAGGGGTCAACCGACATCGATTACTATGTAACCCTGTCGGTAATTCTTTTAAATCTAAGAGTTCATTTTCATTCACAAACTTCTCAACCGGTTCATCCTTGGGTACCAAAATTTGATCCTTGTACATTCTCTTTTCATTCCATTCAACATCATGACTCCTAATAATTTTAGAATTCTCTAAATCCCAAAAACAAAAACTCAAAATCACTAGATCCATAACCAATGAAATTATATCTCTTAGATTTTGCATCCAACTTTTTCCTATTTTCCTTATCAACATGCACAAAATCTTCTGAACCAAAAACTTTAAGAAAAAAAAAGATCTACCTCTTTTCCGGTCTAAGCTTCCTCTGGTATTCCTCCATCTAGTGAACTTGAAGGCCCACGGTTAATCAAATAAACTGTTGTATCAATTACTTCTACCCAAAACTGTAAGGAAAATCCATAATATATCCTTATACTTCTAGCACGTTCCATGATTGTTTTGTTCATTCTTTCTGCAACACCATTCTCCTATGGTGTTCCTAGAACCATTCTTTCTCTACGTATCACATTCAATGAACAATAATCATTGAAATTCTTGCTACAGTATTCACCACCATTTTCATATCTAAGACACTTTAACTTAGAATTTGATTCATTCTCAACAAGGAATTTCCATCTTTTAAAAGTCTCAAAAACATCATATTTATGTTTAATACAATAAACCCATACCTTTCTTGTAGCATCATCAATGAAAGTAACATAATACTGGGATGCTCCATGAGAAGCTACCTGAGCTGGTCCACACACATCCGAGTGTATAAGCTCCATTTTTTCTCCTTCTTAGTTTCCCCAACTTTGAGAAATCTCACTTTTTTTTTTGCTTTCCAAAGATACAATGCTCATAGAAATCAAGATCTAAATCTTTCAAATCTGATAACTTACCCTTAGCCTTTAAGATATGCATTCCTTTTTTACTCATATGGCCCAATCGGTTATGCAACATACATGCATTTGAATATGAAGTAGATAATGTAGAAAAGGAATCAGTAATATAGGTAGATAAATATAATTTTCCTACCTTCTTACCTCTTGCCATAACAAAAACACCCTTGGTGACTTTTCAATAGTCTCCTGTAAAAGTAACCATGCAACCAGATTCACCTAGTTACCCTGCAAAAATAAGATTTCTCCTGAGGCTTGGCACATGTCTCACATCTTTGAATACCCGTGTATTTTCATTTTGCAATTTTAGATGAACTTCCCATTTACCAAGAATAATCTTAAGGTTCATCATCACCCAAATAAATATGCCTAAAATTTCCCTAAACATAATTTCTAAAATAACCCTTATTATGAGTTGCATGGAAAGAAGCTCCTGAATCTAAAACCCATGATTCAATTCTATTATCTAAATAAAGAATAAGAGCATCTTGCATTACCTCTGATGTAGCAAGATTTGCTTCTTTACCTTTTCCTGGTTGTTGGTTCTCTTTATCCTTGACCAAGAATATTTCTTTGCATGTCCTTTCTTTCCACATTTCTAACAAGTAATTCCCTTACTTTTGGATTTAGATTTGTTATCCCTTGAATTTTATTTCTCATTACTCTTACTCTTGGATCTCTCCTTCTGCCTGCCCTTGCTTTCTACATTCAAAACATTTCCAGATGATGATTCCTCTATACTCTTCCTACGAATTTCTTCATTCAAGATTATACTAACCACATCATCAAACTTCAAAACATTATTAGCGAGATGTTGTATTACTAATTATCATTACCAAGTTATCCCAACTATCAGGCAAAGAACATAAGAGTAAAAGTGATTTTACTTCATCATCAAATGTTATTGCAACCAATTTTAACTGATTTATGATAGATCGGAAATCATTCAAATGACTAGATGCAGATCCGCCTTCATGCACCTTAGAACTAAATAGTTTCTTCATCAAATAAACTGTATTTGAAGCACTAGGTTTTTCCTATAAATTAGCAAGAGATTTCATTAACTCTACCATAGTTGGAAGTCACAAATGCTATCAAGTTTAATCTTATAGATCCCAAATCCTTTCTGTCAAGAATCTTTCATTCTTCATCAGTCATCTTCATAGGTCTAGACTTCTCATCCAATAGTAAATACAAATATCTTTGATACAGATAATCCTCAATCTGCATCTTCCATAATTGATAATTTTGGCCGTCAAATTTCTCTACCTTGTATTTGTTTTCTTATGCCATTGTTGTAGCTCCCACTCAATCAGAAAACCCTCTATGAGTAAATCTGTCAACACACAAAACCCTCAAATAAATCTCTGATACCAGTTGTTGGGGTTAGCACATCGGTTGTATAGACAATATATCAAATCTAAGCATATATGCAAATAAAAGTGGATATTCTACCAGAAGAAATATACAAACCAAGAGACATAAATCAACACCAAATTTAACATGGTTCACCTAGTGTGGGCTACGTCCACCAAGAAACAAGCCAATCTATTATCCAAAGCTTTGACAAGATATACAATGAAGATTTACAATCTTCCACATCTCTCAGATATACAGTACTTTCTTTCCTCAAGTTTTTTCTTCATCACCAAGAATTCTCTCTCTCACCAAATTTTTTTAAGTTCTTTCTAATTCTTGTTAATCACTTACTTCTAAACCCTAGCTTTATGCTTATATAGTCATTTATAGACTTAGGGCACTTAGCCATGCAATTACAATCAATAGATATACTTTAATGCTAAAAATAGATCTAATTCCCGAGAGTTAATTAAAACATCCTCACACAGTAACCGATCTTTGGTTAACCCTAACTGGTGTCAATTCCTTCCTTTCCTGACCGATGTCGGTCCTGAGTGACCAATGCTGGTTACCCCCTAACCGATGACGGTTACTATATTTTCCAGCAAGTTTCCATTGCATGTAAAACTGAAGTAATTGAGCTCTACAACTCAACAATAAGCAAAGCCCATTCTCATTGTATTTTAGTGAGTTCCATAATAATATATGATATTGTTTCTCATTTGTTTGCAAAGGTTTATGTAAAGTTATTCGCGAATTGTTTCCATCTTATTGATTGTGGTGTTTGACTAGCATCCGAGTTCTTGGCTTGGTACGATCTGGTTATCATTCCTTTTACATATTTGAAAAGATACAAGTATGCACGTGGGAGTGCGAGAATCCAAATAAGTAATGTACAATGGAAAGAAAGATAAGGGAGCACATAGAGAAATCATGTAGGGGACTTAGCCAAATTGGAAAGCAAGTGAGAGGTGCATGTGAAGGGTGCAAAACTATGGGAAGGAAGGTGAGCACTTACGGAGTGCGTGCAAAGGGAAGATGAAAGGAGATAGAAGAATAAAAGGGAAAGGTGGAAGCGTGCAAAAGTTGCGCGAGAGGGATCGAAGAAATAATAAGGCTCAAGGAAGAAGTAGGAAGGGCATGCGGAAGAACCGTAACCAAGCAATGTGTCAAGGAAACCACAAGAGTGTCCGCGCATCCTCGGATTCTTGAACTTCAAAGTCAAAATGAGGATGTAAGCTTTCAAAATAACTAGGAGAGTTATTTTAGACAACATAAATGTTATTTTTCCTATTTTAATTAGCATGCCCTAATATTTTGATGGAGATATTGCACTATGAAATTATATATATATAATATATATATGACAATTAGGAGGAATTGACTACTTGTGACAGATATAAGAATTTGTGTAAGTAGTTGAGCAAAGTGTAATAAAGAGAACAAGTATTGTAATAGGACTCGTGATGGAGGGGATATACTAATTAGACTCGGAATAGGTGCAAAATTCATTGTTAAAGGGATTAAGTTAATACTAATATTATCAAGTGATAAATCAACAAAAGTAGGTGTCTACATTAGCCTCCCCCCACCCCCTTCTCCCCGCCCATTATGCTAGAAATATTAAAAAAATCTTAAAGGAAAATATACATAAGCATGCAACCACAATTTGTCTTTGTAACATTGTTTGATTTCTTGAGATGTTTGGGTGGTTGTAAGATCCCAAAGTGAAACCCAAAATTGAAAGTGACCAAAGCAAAAACAACGAGTACACATGTTTTCTTTGTAAGTGTAGAAGTTTTTGGTGAAGCGCATAGAAAAGGGGATTGAATATGTATCGATACATTTGAAAAAACTATATTTCTCAACAATTATAAAATTTGATGTTAAAATATTCCCATGAGATTACATTCATTAAGGACAATAACATCTAACGGTTTTGTCCTTTGTTGGATTTTTTTCCATATTGAATCTCTATGAATGATTTTTTATTTATACTTGTGTGTCCCCTCAGTAACTTGTTCCATTGTATTCTAAAGCTTGTAATTTTCCAATTTGCCTAGATTATATTAATATTTTTAATAACCCCACTTTGAATGTCCCCTCTATAGACACCTAAATTTGGTATCTCTACCCTTGTCTTCCCACGTGCATGTATTTTTGCTAGGGTCCTATCTAGGTCCCCTTTAATTAAATCCATCCCCCTTTATTTAATTAAAATGTCCACTTAATTATCCTATCACCTTTAATGCCCATCCAATTCCTATTAATTAATTAATTCCTATTAATTAATTAATTAATCAATTAATATCTCACATGCCCTAACCAACCTTCTATTTAGGATGCTTTTATCCTAACACATACATCCCCTTGATTTTCTATCTTTTTTATCTTGCCTATCTTTATCCCTTAACATCCCTAAAAATCCCTTGCCCACCTACATGCTTTAAAGCATTCTTATAATGCTTAAGAAATCCCAACCAAAATCACAAAAGTAACCCCATTGGGAAACTTTACCCATAGTCGGCATCGGTGACCCACTCACTCATATCGACCCTATAAAACTAAGTCTTTTCTTTCCATAATCATTAGATGCATGCAAATTTTGGAGCTTCCTTGTGACTTGTGAACTCTTCCTCATGTCTTGAGCATTCCTGCAATAGTTACAGATCTCCTGGACATCATTTCAACATGTTTTGATTTCTCATAATCATCCTTCGAGATATTTATCATCATCTTGGTGTTATTTATGTAATATTTATCAAATTATATTTGTATTGTTTGCATCCAAGGTTTTTCGAGTTCAGGTTAGCTTTGCTAACACCCAGAGCTCCTCAAAGAACATTATTTTCCATTTTTTTTTTTCTTGTAGGTCTCCCATTTCATCCTTTTGACCTCTGTCTTACCCAAATCTACTATTGTCACTCAACCTAGTCCACCCACCCCGGTCACCCTCAAACATCTCAACCAAATTACTATTTTTTGTCGTGTTCCTAGTTTTTTCTACTCCTCAAATCCCTTCACTGGGTTAGTTCCAACATACACAACCCTTTATTGCATCCATATTGTATCCATAACTTACAAGCTTGCATATTCATCTTACATTCTAGATCCTCACTCTTGGGTCACCGTCGACTGCCTCTACACACTGGGTCATTGTCTACCTAGGCCAAGTATCATTTAATTTATAATCATTTCAATCAAATCGGCTTCTACATCAGATCTTAACTACTTTTAGATTTTATATTCCTTCATTTTATGCATGCTATCTGTTATTCATCTTTTACTTCTCTTCTTTCTAACAACGGGGTTGACATCCCCAAAGGAATGTCACACTTCTTAGATTCGTAATTATTCTAGAAACCCCCACATATCTCATTTAATCAATCTCATTTTTGGTTTTCTTATTTTTAGGTCATCAACTACTTGGCACTCATTCATCCATCACATCATGTTAGAGGTACCATAAACCCTCCATGTTATGAGTTGCTTTAGTTGTTTTCATTACTAGTTCATTCATTTGATTAGGAATGAAGAAACTTGTCCAACATTCTGGCACACTCGGTGGGACCACCCTTTAGGTGATCCCTTTCTTTTCTATCTTCTTGCTTCTTCGTCTTCTAGTAACATGGCAAAGCAGGCCCCGCTTCTTGCTTGCTTATGTTGGTTTCATCAATGAATCGTCCTTCGCTAAAGTTTAGATAAAAGGAAAATATTTATCCAGGTTTTCCTCTTTTTCCTTATTTTCTCCTTTTTACATCATATTTCCCTTTCCTATGTGTGTCCTCATCAAAATATCACACTTCGATTTGGTTTTAAAAACCTTTCTTTTCTGCATCCTGCTTGCTCACATAGTTTAAGTAGGGGGTTTACTTGTCTACATTTCACAATCCTCACACATAACCTAAAACTCACAAACCAATCAACACATCAAAACAACATCCTACCCGATAGACTGATTGGGATTTCATCACCCAATAGGAAACCACCTGAGACTCTCCCAAGCCATAACAAACCTGAAACTAGACATAGATTTCCTTCTCTTAGGTACCCCATTATCCATCCCCTTTTCTATTTTTCACATTTTTCTTAATTAAAAACAATCAAAAAGAACTATTTGCTTGACTTGCTTGATTTAAAATGGAACATGGTTTTGCCCCGAATGATTCTACATGAACCACGATTGATATCTCATGCTTGTCTCCTTCTAGCCCCATTTGTGACTTCTTTCTCCGTAGATCACGCCAACCAGTAGAATCTATCCCACCACCTTAGACCACCCCTACTTCATCTAATATCACCATACCTATCCATCCTATTGACATTCCCATTCCTCATATATCATATCTTCCCATCCAATCCCAATCACCTCACCATATTCCTACTTCCCAATCTTCCTATCATCATACATCTCCCCAACCAATATGATCTTCACCACTCCCCACATTTTTAAAAACCCTTTCCTAACCCACCACCAAAAAACCCATTTTCATCAACCACACCAGAAAAATATAACCCATTTTCAATCAACACCATACATCAAACACCTCCTTCCATATCTATCCCACTTATCTCATCATCACTTACTCCCATCCTTGATATTGTGCCCACAGATCCTTCGAGAGCTATCCCCACATCAACCGTATCCACCACCTTGAATTCCACCACTTCTCTCATATCTACATCCATTCCTTCTCTTACCACATCCACATTGGCTTTGACTGCACTCACCTCTTCATCCACACCCATCCTACCCCAACTTACTGTGACTACCCCATTATCCACACCTATCCCAAACACACCCATCACTACACTTATATCTACTATGCCAACAAATCCACATGTGTATGTCTTGACATCATTATCACACATTTCTTTACCCATGCCCACATCTACATCTACTATCACACCAATCCCTTCTTCCCAATCCAAAAAATATCCACGATTCCTCTTGAAACACCCAATATAAGACAAGCTCTGAAGGAATTTCCACACCAAACAATCCAAAACCTACCTCACCTCCTTCTCACATAGACTTCATCAACCGCATGATCCAAACACCCCTTCTTCTATCCACACCTACACATGTCATCAATTCTACACCATTATCTACCTCATCCACTTCATTGGATACCACTCCCCCATCCACATCTATTCCACCATTACCTATCATACCATCCATAGAATCAATCCCAATTCCTCTTTTTACACTTCTACCTACACCTACCACATCAACCATCATAACCACATCTCCTACACATCATCATTCTCCTCCCACATCCTTTGAAGAATATTGGAGAGCACTACAACTTTTAACAACCATAGGTGACCCTCCTATCTCATCTACACAACTAGACATTTCTTCACCTTCCTTAGATCAAATCATGCAAAAATTTCTTCCCCCATCAATCCACAACATCATCTTCAAATCCACCAGTCAAAATCATTGTCATCCCCTCCAAGGGTATTCCTTCACAAACCAAATCTAAAAACCTTGGTACCCTTCCACAATCGAGTCCCTTGTGCACCCTCACAAAAAGATAGACATTCCTCCAGCCAAGACCAAACCTACATCATCCATCTTGGGGCCACATCCATCTATCCTAGGACCATCTCCTTTATCATGATCAATCAACCAATCCAAATCTAAAAATCTAACTCCCTCTTAGGACCAAATCCTTCATCAAGAACACTCCCATCCACCAACCAATCTAAACCAAAATCATCTAACCCTTCTTCTTCTAAGACACCAACCATCATAGAAGTTGAAAACAAAACACCAAGACCTCAAAACAATTTTTCCTCATCCTCGACATCCAAAACATCTTCCAAACCATCTCCTACCACATATATTGAGTCCTATGCAAAATTCCTACGACATCTACTCCAAATTTCTACCATCACACTTCCACCTATCAAGGCCTTTGATCCAGACCATCCGAAGCCATCATGGTTTTACCCCCACCGCATTTGTGCTTGCCATCGTATCCCCTCGGATCATGACACCGAGCAATGTAAGGCCTTACAAACCATCATCCATGACCTTATTGAGAGAGAGGACCTTCTTGAGGACTCTCCTTCTCTCTACCATCTCATCCATGACCGATTTGACTCCCATTTCTATCTCTCCATTTGTAGGAGCCACTAGGCCTCCTCCTTCATCCACCACTTCTTCACATACCGATCCTCTTAGTGAGGGTCCTCCCTTATTCATCGATATAATTTTCCTTGATACACCATCCTTATGATCTTCATCCTATACCCCATCTATATTTGATATCTCTTCCACATATCCCATCCATTTCTTCCAACATCTACTATTTCATCCATGTCTCTCCCACTAGGAGGATCACCTTCCCTTGGCTTTTGATTCATCTACACCTTCTTCCTCATCATCTTATCCCCATAGATTATTTGACGTTGGGGGACTTCATTTTAGGGTATATCTGCTTATGGGTTGGATCCTTTCCATACCTGACATTATCTTATTCTATCTAGCTCATCTCATCTAATCATATCACAATTTTATCTGTCATCTTCTCCTCCTAAGACCACCTTCGTGGCCATATTTGTGCTTCCCTTAGGAGCACCATGGCTCTATCTAAGGTCCACCCTCGTGGTCGTATAATCTCATCCTAAAATCACTTTAGTAACTATTACTCTTTTTTCCCAAGAAAATATGTATTTACTCAAGCTCTATGATCCTTATTTGACTTATCTCAACCTACCTAAACTTCAATCCATCATTAAACCTTTTTTTCCATCTTCCCTATCATAGATAAAAGGGTCTCATCGGTCTTATTAATCCTTGATCTTCATAACAACATCACTCCATCATCATTGCAACTGAATATTTCACTAAGTGGGTGGAAGCAATTCCCCTCACCTCAACCAAATCTAGTCCAATTATTAACTTTATCTATTAGCATATCATTTTCCACTTCAGCGTTCCTCACAAACTCATCACGACAACGGAAAGTCCTTTAAAAACAAAGATCTTAAGAATCTTTGTGACTCATTTAACATCCAACTCATCTTCTCTTCTCCATACTATCCTCAAGCTAACAACCAAGCCGAAGCCACTAACAAAACTCTTTGAAACATTCTTGTAAAAACTATTGACCATTCAGGATGACTTACATCTACATATTCCTTTCACTCTTTGGGCTTATCGAATAGCATCCATACTTCCACGAGGGCTACACCCTTTTCTCTTGTGTATGGTTCTGAAGCCGTCCTCCCACTCGAAGTTCAAATTCCATCTTTTTGCATGTTTCTTCGTGACTTCATCTTTGATGAAAATTATTGCCAAGCATGCTTAGCACATCTCGAGTTGTTAGACAAGTGTCGCCTTCTCACTCTTGAACACCATTATGTCTATCAAGAGTGCATCAAATGTGCTTACAAAAATCACATCAAAGAACATGACTTTAATGTCGGTGACCTCATTCTCAAAGAAAATCATAATGTCACTACTTTAGAAAGGATCCAATGCAAAAATTTTTCCCTAACTAGATTGGACCATACATTATCACGCATAAGTATGGGTCGAAGCCTATCAATTAGCCTCCCTTGACAGTAAACCATAAGGAGAACCTCTTAATGCATTACACTTGTGACCATTCTACTGTTAGTGTGTCTTCTAGTGAGCTCTTAGTCATATCCTTAGATCATCCCTCCATCATTAGCCTCTTCCATCTTTCATCATAGTGATTTGGAATTATGTGGTCATCCATCACTTTCCTAGATGTGACCTTAAATATGAGCACCATGGCTCTACTCATAACATATTCCTTATGGATAGGTTCTCCCTTTTGGTGAGAAATCCATGATCATTACATCCATCACCCTCTCATTTTCCTATTGGAACCATGCAAAGGGTCCAAGGGTGTCTCTTGTACATTCATTATCCCCTCCTAAGTGATCTACTTAGTTATTCCCTCTTCCCATGTCAAAATAAAAATCAAAGGATGCTCCAATCAAAAGTCAAATCACTCAAAAATAGACTAATCCCTCGAAGGACAATTGTTCAGTCAAAAAAAGAGAAAAAGAAAGCAAAATCAAAATCAAAAAAAAGAAATAGACCGATCCCTCGAAGGATGGCTATCATATATGTTATATTTTAACATTTATATTACATATGTATAAAATAGACCATACCCTCGAAGGCTTCTTTGTATCATTGATCAACCTTCCATTTTATTAGCATCCTAAGAAAGCTTCCCACATTGATCAGCTTTCTTCTAGTATTGCTCTTCCCCCTTTCCTAGAGTGGGGCATAGATTTAGGGAACACCACTAACGGAGAACCCTCTTCCCATGTACAAGTTACATCTCAAACCCATTTTTGTGTCGACATTAGGTCTATGAGTTCATTCCATCCATTGTCTCTTTATGATCTTTGATATAACTAATTGATGTTGGTTACATTCTAACACATGTTTTGGTCACATGTGCCTTACATTATTTGGATCCTCTCTTGTTTACCTCTAATGTAATTAGAGGCATATTTTCTTCATGCATTCCTTGATACGATGTAATTTCATTCGTACCTATAGGTCTCCATCGTTTGGTTGCATTTTATCCCCAATCCTTTTCACATCTATCTCTGATTCATGATTAAACACACCTTTCATTATCTCAATCACCTATCAATCTATCCATCTATCCTAAATACATCAATCTTTACTTATATTAATCAATAATCACATCTGCATTACTTTTCCATCCACATTACATTCTATCCATTCAATTCATTACTATGCTCAAATTCAAAATGAATCGCGTAATCCTAATTCATGCATACACAAATCCCAAGTAACACAACATCATAATCTAACAATCCAAGTAAAATTAAATCATTTCATCTTATACTTTTACCATCATCATCAAATATAATTCAAACATGCAACCAATCCTCATCATCATCACATAGACTATCAATATCAACATCATCATAAATCAAATAATCAACATTACACAATACACATATATCAAATCGTGACAAAATGATATCATATATATATATATATATATATATATATATATATATATATATATATCAAAATCAAATGTATCAATACATCATTGCCCTCTAACGGGGCTCTCTCAAAGTAGAGATATCAATAAAACTAGAAAAATGAATGTCAGAGAGCCTAATATATTGCCCTGCGGTATAGATCCATATTTCTACCAATCGCTCTCATCACCTCTGCCTAGCCCTCTCCTCGATGTGGTTGAGCCACACTCATTGTGCTCCTCAACGATCCAGCTCCACTTGCTACTATCTTCTGCATATGCTCCAAGTATCGGAGTTTCTTTGGCATCTTCTCGATCACGATCCCCTCATAATACTTAGCCTTTGTGACTAAGGCTCTATATCTATCAATCGAGATCATACCAGGAGGTTTCATCTCTCCTCCTCCTTGTGGTGTTGCTTGTCCTCCACCCATAGCCTCGGTAACCAATATAGTAACAAGATCTCCAAAATGGACCCTATAGGCCTCCCTCTTAGTGGTATCGATCCTTATCCTATATAACTACATCTCTCTCCTAGACCATAGCGTCTCTCTCCACCCTCATCTGATTTAACTTAGCATGAATTTGTGTTAACTCGATAGTCTCTCCAAATCCTCCATCTCTACCTCCTGAAGTTACCTTTTCATCTCCCAAAATCTCCATCTCTTCCTCCCGAGTTGCCTCTACATCTCCCCCAATCTCCATCTCCTCTACCTCCTCCTCTCCTCCCTCCACACCACCCTAGCTACCCATATAGTGGTCATCTAATCACCAAATATGGCTCTAACTCCTACATCGTCATCATCATCCCACGGCAGCCTCCTCCTCCTCTAATGGATCTTCCATAACAGGGCTCGATAACTCCTGTCAACCTCCTCCCGCCTATACAAAATAGGAGCATCTAGTATAGTCTAGATGACCCCAAAATTTCATCACACTCAATCAAACTGAATGGCCTCAATCATCTTTGATCATCTCCCCTGAACCCACCATGTTTGCCTCATCCCGGATAACTCTGCATCTACTCCTAGCCATGTAGGAAAATCCCTATACGACCACCATCTAATATGATCAGTCTCTAACTCTGCAAACCAATCAACATACCAATCCACTCCTTTGTCCCCCTGTCTTTATAGGCCTTGTCATCCCTCCATCTCAAAAATCCAACTACCAACTTTATGTGATCCCCAGTGACCCATGGAAGCCCTAGTGGCCGAATGACAATAATGTGCTTGTAGGCCCAACAGTGAAGCAAGAAACCTATGTCCAACCCTAACCTCCTTCCTACCATATACATCAATAGCTCAGGGTATACCTGAGCTAGCAAGGTAGTCCCAAAAGAGAACATTTTCTGGTGCTCAACTATATCCACCACTACACCAACCATAGCGCCATGGAAACCGAGCTCCACCCGAGTCTGGAAAATCATAACAAGATACTACCATCATCACCAAGCAGATCAATCGACTACAAGGTACACCTACCTCGTACCTCAACTCATAAGAAAACACCCCTAAGAAAACTTGATATGGGGTGCATCGGCTCCAAATAGTCGTGTCAAAACCATAATTTTTTTATCAGCTATGATGGGAACTATCTTCCCCATGTATAGGTAATATCAAGATCCTATACACATCCTCCAGGGTGATGGTCATCTCCCTATCTTGAACCAGAAGGTACCCATATGTCAATCCCATCTCTCTACCAATGCGATCATCAACCCCACATCTCGTGGGATCCTCTGATAATGTCTAAATCCCCTAACCCCACTACAACCAAGTGATCCCACTTGGCATCTATAACATCTCCTCTGATCTTCTTGTATAGAGAAGGAAATCTGTCTCTCAAATATAGGGTCTCTCTAGCCTACAATCACAAATAAAACATGTGAACATCAGTTCAAAATCCTAAATCCAATCCAAATCCATTAAATTTCTTCCAAAATCAATTTAATCCTAAACATAGCCAACCCAACCCTAGTTGACACCGACTCAAGTAGGTTCAACTTGTTTTGGGGTTGATCGATGTGCCTTAGGGCTCAATTGACGTCGACCCACCTAGGTCACCACCAACCACCCCTAACGTCATCCACTTTTTTCTAAAAATGTAAAAATAAATAAAATACAAAATTAAACTAAAAATAAGCTTGATTTTTGTTACTCACCATCCTCTACACCCTTTGGCATTTCCTTACAACTCCTATGGCCTCCATTTCTCATTTTCTCTTTAATTTCTCTAATCTCTCTTGTCAATTTTGCAAGTGAAAATTAGCATCGTCACCGACCCCTAGGCTTATATAGCCACCGACACTTGGTCATTGTCAACCCCCTTGGGTCATCGTCGATTGGCCTTAGTCATCATCGACTTGCCTTGGTAGCCTTCACTTTGGATTCCCATCTTTGTTTATGACCTCTTCTTGGGCATTCTTCAAATTCCACCTTTGTGGCCATCTTTATTTTCCCTTTAGGGCATTCTATTTCAATATTCTAATCCTATCCTTTTACAATCTCAAATTCCACCTTCATGGCCATACTTACTCCCTCTTCGGGCATTTTATTTTTCAATCTTATCCAATTTTCGCACAAATTCCACCTTTGTGGCCATACTTATCTTCCCTTTGGGGCATATTATTTCACTACTCGCCTTTTTGGCCTTTTCTCATGTCTTGTGTTGGGGCACCATTATTTTCATCCTCGTCCTTTGTGGATGCATAGTTTTTCACTCGATTCCTCGTGTACGAAGGATTTCGCATTTAGTTGTGCATACTTTGATGCTCTCCTATGACCCCATGATCATTTCAACTTGCATCCATTTGAGAGCTTTCCATTGGATTCTCTCCATTTTGCAGTGATTTTCACCCACTTGTTGTCCTGTAGAGCATTATCACCCGTCTCCATTGAGACTGCAATTTTCCCTCTACCGATGTGATATTGGAGTCACCGCCATGGTTTTCATTTTTATTGCGATCCTTTTTTCTTGGGGCATTTTTCCTTACGCTATCCTTTACCCATCTTTTTTTACCCACCCGCCCTTCATCATCTACCTTTTTCAAACACATCATCGATTTCCTCAGCGTCATCAATCCCTCATTTTATGGGGAGCTCATCATCTACCTTTCATAAATCTTAATTTAACCTTAATCTCTCATTATTTTTTTCTCATGGCTTGCTAGCACAAACCACTCAACAAAAAGGGGAAAATGTAGACACCTAAATTTGGTATCTCTACCCTTGTCTTCCGCATGCGTGTATTTTTGCTAGGGTCCTATCTAGGTCCCCCTTTAATTAAATCCATCCCCCTTTATTTAATTAAAATGCCCACTTAATTATCCTATCACCTTTAATGCCCATATAATTCCTATTAATTAATTAATTAATCAATTAATATCTCACATGCCCTAACCAACCTTCTATTTAGGATGTTTTTATCCTAACATATACATCCCCTTGCTTTTCTAGCTTTTTTATCTTTCCTATCTTTATCCCTTAACATCCCTAAAAATCCCTTTCCCACCTACATGCTTTAAAGCATTCTTCCAATCCTTAAGAAATCCCAAATCCCGACCAAAATCACAAAATCAACCCCATTAGGGAAACTTTCCTCGTAGTCGGCGCGAGCGACCCATCCATCGTCGACTCTATGAAACTAATTCTTTTCTTTCCATAATCATCAGATGCATGTGAATTTTGGAGCTTCCTTGTGACCTATGAACTCTTCCTCGTGCTAGAAAGTTCCCGCAATTCTGAATCTCATGGACGCATTTCAATGTGCTTGCATCACTCATGATCATCCTTTGTGAGATTTATCATCATATTTGTGTTATTTATGTGATATTTATCAAATTATCTTTGTATTGTTTGCATCTAACATTTTGCATGTTTAGATCATCTTCTGCAACACCCAAAGCTCTCTCAGCAACATTATTTTCTAGCTTCTTTGCTTGTAA
This sequence comes from Taxus wallichiana var. yunnanensis, assembly GCA_018340775.1. Taxonomy (NCBI): domain Eukaryota; kingdom Viridiplantae; phylum Streptophyta; class Pinopsida; order Cupressales; family Taxaceae; genus Taxus; species Taxus wallichiana. Next base: position 605,606,518 of record CM031234.1, read on the forward strand.
GTCTCCCATTTCATTCTTTTGACCTCAACCTTACCCAACTCTACTACGGTCATCGCGACCCATCCTAGTCGCCATCGACCAAGGTCTTGTTTGCCAAACATCTCATCCAAATTATTGTTTTATGTCCTTTTACCGTTTTTTTTCGCTCCTCATATCCCTTATGCGGTTGATTCCAAAGATACAAAAGCCTCTGTTGCATCCAGATTGTATCCAAATCTTACAAGATTGCATATTCATCTTACATTCCAAATCCTCACTCCCAAGTCGTCATCGACCTGCCTCTACACATATTTGGGTCATTGTCGACCCGTGCCGTATCATTTAATTTATAGTTCTTTCAATTAAATCATCTTCTAGATCAGATCTTAACTACTTTCAAATTTTGTATTCCTTCGCTTACGCATGTTATTTATTATTCATATTTTACTTCACTCTTTCTAAACAAACAGGGTTGACATCTCAAAGCGAAAGGAAGGTCACACTTCTTGAGCCAACATTGTTTAGGAAACCCCCGCATATCCCATCTAATCAATATCCTTTTCATTCTATCTTATCAGGGTCATCGCTACATCAAAGATCAGCGACTTGGTTCCCGTTCATCCATCACATCGTGTTAGAGGTTCTATAAACCCTCCATGTTATGAGTTGTTAGTTGATTTCATTGCTAGTTCATTCATTTGATTAGGAACAAAGAAACTTTTCCAACACCCTCTTTTGAGGCGAGTGGTATAATTTGTAGATCTTTCGAATCAAAATAATTGAAGTGTTCCCATATCGGATATATGATATAATCATCATTGGAACACATAAGATAGCTCTTGGTGGCCACCATGTAAAAACCAATCCTAGAAAAGAATGTGTGATAGAAATTATGGCACAAGGAGATAACACACATAATAAGCATACAAGTATATAAATATAGAAGCATATAAGTATACAAATACAACAATAAATGTCACAAATAATGTCATATAAAAGGTCAAGGGCCACATACAAGGGACATGATAGTGTCTCATACTCAAAAAAAAAATGGAGGGTCACATAAGAAAGGGTAAGGCCACAAACAAGAGTCACACACCTACACACACACATACAGAGAGAGAGAGAGAGGAGATAGGCCAAGGGAGGCAAATAAATAAGAAATCCAATGTGTAATGATAGAAAATAGACAAGGTAGTCAATAGGTGCATGGAAAAATATAGCTCATCAAATGATCTAAATTTTTCAAACATGACAAATTATTACAAGGGGAGTAGGAGACCGAGTAAACATGGATAAAAAACCAAGAAGACGATATTTTAATTTAATAACATCTTAACAAAGATTATTATCTTTCTCAAGATTTGATATATAAGATATACACAACTCTACACTTACATTTTTGTTTTCACTTCTTTCTCGTTTATAGATATATAGAAAATAAATTCTACTCAAAAATATCCCCAATTGTGTAATGGTTGGTCTACACTCTTTTCTTAGATTCCATTGCACTATTTGACTTAGGTAATGGTAGGTGGTCCTTAATATTTTTACATTGTTGAGTTCCCTCATGTTTTTATGAGTTGAATATTTCTAAAATGGTATACCTTGTTTTTCCTAATTCAATTAGCATGCCCTAATCTTTTGATGGAGTTTCACATTTGTAGCTTCATGTAAATATTTCTTTAAGAATGGGTTTGCACCTCTCTTTTAATAGATTAACCTTAAATCATGTATATTTATATGTAAACACATCAGTGTAATATTTTTGCAATGTGATTTTGGTGCACCTATTTCATCACCATATAGAATTCGTTGAGATAGGTTTTGAAATATTATTGTTCAAGGGATGTAAAATTCCTTTTATTGATGGGTTAATGAAATTAGTATTAATGGTCGCTGATTTTTTTATTATTATATTTTCACATAAATATTATCATGGGGGATTATGCAGGATTGCATTCCACGCCTTTTATATTTAAACAGAAAAGACCCTAGTAGAATTATCAGACTCTTAAATAATTTTCTTAGTAAGCATATGATCATGCATTCTCAAGTTTTAATGTTTCTTCTTTATTCCATTTCTTATTCTAAGAGCTAGAGATATTATGAAAGTAAAATATTTGATATGAAAAATAAACCAGAATAATAAGTTGTGTCATTTATAACCTTCGTGGATTTGCACCCAAATAATTACAAAACTAAAATGATATATTTGTATGTAAAAACAAGATTTTAGATTCAGTAACATAACTTATACATTAGAAAAATCAAAGCGTTATGTTTTTACCTTATAAGCATATAAGTGCATCATGTGCATAAGATGTAAGCAATGATTAATGAAAACAACAAAAGTATAAAGATGGTGTTGGAATTGTTCCATACATTTCGAGTTCAACAATAACCATTCCCAAGAGGGAGGAGGTAAGGAATCATAATGATGTTATTCATGAGATCATAAGACTAGAAATTGCACCAAACAGGTGCAATGGACATGCCGATAGAAGTATATTTGAATGGAACGATGGATTTGTGAACACGTTTGACCTGAAATGGAAGGGAGGGGAAGGACGTGCAAAACACTAGGGTAAGAGAGTGTCAAGGAAATGTAGGCAGTTGAAGCCGAATAGAGTTGTCTTGAATCATTGAATGTTTGTTGTTAAGGGGAAGGAAACATCCTCGAGGAATGCAATATCTTGTTTTACTCATTCGATGGCATGGACGTGGAGGTGGAACCCAATGTTGTCATTGGTTGCAGACAAATATCTCCTTGTCAACGACAACAAAAGCATCCCTTGAGGAGGGAACAAAATGCAATGGACATGGAAAACCATATAATTTCTAGAAAAGTTTTAAATAACAATGATATAGAATTTGGTGTATGTTGGAGTATCTATATCATTTAAGGATCGGATTAAATTTAGGGGTGCCTCATGTTCTTTAGGGAGATGAATGTGTGACTCTAGAGAAAAATTAGATAGTCATTTAAGAAAGAAATGAGGTTAGATTTGGAGGTCTTAGAGGTTTTGGATGCATGACACTATTGGGAAAAGAAGACCCCAACATTCTACACCTCCAATATCATTAGTACAAGTACATAGAAGTAGTAGAGAACATTCCGTGTAGGACCAATGCAATTGTGAATTTGAGGTACATGGAAAATGACAATGCACGAAGGCCATATTTTTTTAGGTTGTAATTGATTTGTATTAGGATATGAAGAAGACGAGTGTCATGTGTAAGTGGCATTGCACAGTGGGTCAAAAAAAAAAACAATCATTTTCCACCATGTCTTCCAGTGGAGGGGCTAGACTAAGTGACATGCTCTTGTCCATGACGAGAAAGACTTAATTTTTGGGTTACTGCAATTACATTATTATGTGTTTTGATAGCACAAGCATTGAACCAATGCAATGAATAAAAACTTTAAACATAATGAAAATTAAAATACTTGTGAATAAAAAAGCATGTTATATAAAGAATTATTTTTGACACTTATCGTAAGGGTCACATAAAATTAGATTTAAATTTAAATACCATTAATAAAAAATATGTTGCATACTATGAAAAAAGGGGCATTTACCTTTCTAACTTATTGGTTCTTGTGATTGCATTATTATATGTTTTAATAACGTAAGGGTTGAAAAAATACACCAAAATAAATTTGTAAATGCAATTTGAAAATAGAAAATACTTTTAAAATAGTGAAAACATTGATATATTAAGATTAATTTGTGACACATATTGTAAGGGTCATAAAAATCAATTTAGTTTAATGTGTATTTTCTATATAAATCAACATGATTTTTATGATGCTCTCTAGCACATATTCTTAGTGGTCAATTTGAGAGAAGTACATGCTTATGTTATATATTTCACAGCGATGTTATTCAAAGAGATGGTGAATGGTGATATTGAAATTTGAGAGCATGGAAGGCTCAAACAATGAGCAATAGGTTATATTTGTTCACACGTTCATGGGATCAATTCCACATTAACATGGTTGTATAAGAGAAGGCAACAAAACAACATAATCAATAGTTAGCATTCGAGGAATGGGTTGAAATGGTCAAGGAATGACTAAATATCTACGTTTGTATGTGTGAAGTTGTCAATGTGTCACTTTTTCTTGTGTCAAACTATCAAAGTTGTCATGATATCAATGTGAATAGTGTTGAAGTTGTCATGTTATTCACTGCCATCGTAGAATATGTGATAGCCATAGACAAAGGAAACATGTTTTTTTTTTCAAATATTCAAATTGAGGATGATGTGCTATCATCACATTGTATATAATGAGCACATGGCCTTAATTGAGGAGAACATGAATAATTTGCGGTAGAAACCATACTCACAATGTGATTACCAAGGTTTAACCCCAAAGAGTTAGCTACTCAAGTATTCAAATGTTTAGTTATGTGAATTTTAAATGAATTTTAGATACACAAGAATAAGAAATGCATTGTTATAGTAATACTAATTTGTGGCACGCATTGTAAGTTTCACGGGATACTCCACCTAATGCGGCGTGTATTTTGGAACTAGGTTAATGTGGTTTTTATAATGTGCTTTGACACATATTTTTAGTTGTGAATTTGAGAGTAGGAACCCATCTTCTTTTTTTTGCAGCTCAATTATTCAAAGAGATGGTGAATCACGATATTGAAATTTCAACGTAGGGAAGGTTCAAAGAATGATAAATAGATTATAACCATACTGACGTGCCTAGGATCAATTTGGCATAAACATCATTGTCACGAGAGATGACAACAAAACAACACAACAATCAACAGCTAGTAGTGGTGGTGGCATGGGTTGAAATGGTGATTGGGAAACTAAATAGACATTTACATGTGTCAAGTTGTCAACATGTCACTTTTGCTTGTGTCCAGCCTATCAAAGTTGTCATGCTTTATGAATGAAAATTGTGTCAAAGCTCTCATGTTATTCATTTTCATCACACAATAATAGACAAAGGAAACATGATTTATTTTCAAATATTTAAGTTGAGGATGATGCATTATTGACACACTATACATAAAGAGCACATGACGTAAATTGAGGAGAACATGAATAATCTATTTTATAAACTATAGTCACAATACCATTATTGAAGCCAAATCCTAAAGAGTTGGCATGAAAAATTCAAACATTTAGTTGCGTTAATTTTAAATCTATTTTAGCCACCCAAGAATAGGAAAAGCATTTGCATATTAAGAAAAGCATTGGTATAATTAGACGTTTTTCATGATTTTAGCTATAAAATACTTACAAATATTTGAAATAACCGTCGCATGTGACTTGTATATTTAAAATATGACTGTCATTTATTATATAGATTTATATATAAACTATATTAATATATATTTAAAATAGTTAAATAATTATAAAAAGGTCTTTTACATATTTTATTAGTAGTGTATAAATAACATTATATTGGATTTTTAAAGGTCAATAGTTACTTATTGGAACAACCCTTATATTAATATTAATAAAAGAGAGTTACATTAGCAAGGGTGACCAAAAACTCACGGTCCCACAAAACGCCACATAGGCAACAACCAAAACGCCCAAAGGGAAAGCAAAGAGCACAAGAATTACATCAAATCATAAAAACTAGACACACGCCACCGCTCCAGGAGGAGGAGGAGGGTCATCCTGGGAGGGATAAACACTCGACTATTTGCTCTGCCGAGGGAGGATCCACCTGCCAATCGTCATGGTCAAGCATCTATATCTGCAAAGGAACAATAATGCCCCAACTTAGGGGCGGAGAACCAGCCATAGTCTACATGTCAAGCAATGGAGATCCCCACCATAGAGAAGTAGCAATGCATTTCCACCTTAGCAGAGGGCTCCGGTCCTAACCCGAGGAGGATGGAGTCAAGGGTGACCCCAAGGAGGCGGAGCAATGGCTGCGAGAGCGGCTTTTGCGACGCGGTCCTGCAGGTGGTGGTCGCGAGGTAGAGATGGTTGAGGTGACAATGGCAACGGATCCGGGGACCCGACTCATAATGCAAAGCACACTTCCCCAATGTGCAAGTAACTCTTGTAAATGAGAAAACTCCAAGGAAACCTTTTCACTTGGGCTGAATCTATATTTGCATAGACAATATAACCACTTTGTCATTAGTGGAAAATAAAGCAACAGATTGATCATTTTGGAATAACAAAGCATTTCAAGCTTTCCAAATATGAAAAAGAATACAAGCTCTAAACAATTTGCCATAGAGTATCAATATAATGTGGCCATGGACTGAAATCACCAAACAAAACCAAACACCAATGAAAAAATTCCGGATGGTAGGGTTGGAAAAAGGAATGAATCCAAGTCCAGATAGTCTAAGCACGAGGACAAGACCAAAATAAATGTTTAAAATATTCAGGTCTTGAGCAGAAGGGGCATTTAGGATTGGGGATGCCGGTGTGACTAAGTCATTCTCCGAATGGCGGACCCTAATATACCAGGCACTAGGAAAATGATTAACTTTAGGCTCAAGAAGACGATTTCAAGTGCGAGACAACTGATGAAGCCAAGTGGAATGCGTAGAATTCAAACCCCAATGGGCATTGAGCTTGGCAATGGCAAGAGACTAGGCTCAAAAGATGATAAGTGGTTCCAGCGTTGTAGTGGAGGAAGGAAATTTCATGACTCCACCGTCAATCATGCCACCATGTGTCCGATGGTTTAAGCTCAAATTTGTGGAGCATAACATCATGCATTAATTCCTAAACTTTGCAAATAGATGGGAGATCCGAAATTGGCAAGATGAAATTTTTTCCTAATCTCTCGGTCAAGGAATCCAGTCTCTATGGGTGACCAAATCCTGGATGGTATGAATTCCTTTATGAGAGAGCCGGAGAGCTTTGATGCCCAGAGTTTCCACAAGCGGAAGATTATCATCAGTGATGATGGGAGACCACCAAATATTCTGAGAATTGAAAGAGAGCCCAGTGCAAAAACCATCGATGATCCAAATGCAACAAAGGTTTCACCATCTCAAAGGCTTTCTAGATGATTTTAACAACAAAGGTGCTAGTGATACCAATCGAGACCTTAGTGATAATTAGGGTGTGCAAACCAATATTGCTCCAACATTTTTTTCCATACGGTGCACCTGAAGCAATACAATGTCAAAGTAGAATTTTCCAAGCTTGATTGCCAGTAAGACAACACATAACCCATTTAGAACATAAGGCCACGCTTTGTCGATGAACATCAATTATTCCCATGCCACCTTGATCGTGAGGGAGACAACAGACTTCCCAAGCCACCCTATGAAAACCAACTGAACCAGAACTTTTACACCAAAGATAGTCCTGTAAAAGCTTGGTAAGTTTGGAAAATGAAGCACGGGAAGGGCACCAACACTCAGAGTAATAAACATGGGTGGCCATAAGAATATTGGTACACACTTGGAATTTTCTAGCAAGAGAGAGTGGCTTAGAAGACCATTGAGAAACCTTTTGCTCAACTTTGTTAAGAACATATTGCCATAGTGTGGCAGAGTCACTATCAAAAGCAAAAGGAATGCCTAAGAATTTGAACTGTTCACCTCTTCCAATCCACTTCCAAGGGTAGGTCTTCAACCAGTCTGGTATAGGCGAGTAACTTTGCCGATAGCCCAATGTTTTAGCCATCTGAATACTAGAGCCAGAAGCAAGGCAGAAAGTATCAAGGCAATCGAAGACCATAGCCACATTTTTTTAGATTCTGCAATAGTAAGAAAGGAATCATCAACAAAATGACCATTAATAACTTGTGACACATGATCAAGAATGTAAGGTCGGTATTGAAATTATTCTCACCTAAAAATTGTTTAACATGCGTATGTGGTCATCAAATTTAACCCCTAGTCGTAGGTGTACATTTTGGGAGGATTGTGTAGCAAGTTGTTGGTTTGATCCCCTACAAATGCGATAACCACCATGGGTGTGTGGAAGGGGTTAAATTTGATGGTTGTTTAGGCATTTTTCATGATTTTAATTGTAAAATTCATGTAAATATTTGAAATGGATGTCACATGTGGCTTGAATATTAAATATATGACTATCATATTTTATATAAATTTATATTTTAACTAAATTAATATATATTAAAAATATTTAAATAAATTGAAAACAAACTTTTTAATTCTTTTATTTATAGTGCATAATAAAATTGTTTTGCATTTTGAAGGGCAATATTGAAAAATTATATGTCACCTTTTTATATATATATAGGCATAAGTGGTGAAAGTCTCGGGCATCTCCCAACAGAAATATCTTTTAGCAGTTATGGCTAGGCTCCTCATCCACCATCTTCAAATTGATCCCTCCCTTCCTTTACCATCATCCATTCCCTAAACTAATTCTCAGCGGGCTTAAAAAAACTAATTTTGGCACGAGATATTTTTCAAAGATGCATCACTTGTTAATTTTAGTAAATTAAGCGTGACATCCTTTGAGGTTAACAAGTAATTATCAAAATATACGGCTGCACACGATAGATATGACCTTATGAAAAAACAAATTTGATCATTTTATATATGAATTAACTAACATACAAATGAATGAATTGATACTTCTTTCATTTATACTTTTCATTAAGAAATGAATCCATACTAACATTAAAAAAATGGACAAAATGGATCCTATACCTTTTATGGACATAAGAATGCTAGATAGATGCTAGCCAAACTTACAATAATATAGAGATATTAGAATTTTTTACATTACATTGATAGAAAATTGCTTTTTGTTGTTTTCCTAAACATAAAGGGATTAAAGCAAATTATAAAGCAATTGCCAATAATATGCTTTATCACCATCCAAATGTTTCTCAGAAGTATATACGGCCTAATAATCCAAAAATTCCAGGTGGCCAAGAACCAAGGATAAGTGCACCTCAAGACGCCACCAAGCTTGTTACTGATGAAATAAGGTTTGACACAAATATACATGTCTATTAATTGTTCAAGTAACATTTGTGGAAATGCCTGGAAAATAAACTCGATAAAACTACCAAAAAAGTAAGGCCAAGGATAGGCATTTCTTCTACGTTTCGTGGCAATAAACGAGCCCCGTGTGTAATTTTATGATTTTTTGTCAATGTGATAGCATCACAATTACAAAAAATTGTGGTCATGTAGAATCCCTCAAATTGGCACTTTCATACAAAGCATGTCTCCTTCAACATATTTTTTGTGGTCCCTAATTTTAAAAAAAGCGTTTCCAAAGCTATCCTTTCCCACGCTCCCTCTAGTTCCTTCAATGAGAAAGACCTAATAAAACAATTTGTCAAAATATTCAAAACCTCTCATCCGACATTTTCACTTAACTTGCTTCGTGGGATTCACCGATGTTGCCATGTCTACAATGTCCCCTCAAGAAACATGTTCTTCATTTATGTCTTATGATAAGGCTTTTTTCCACATAGATATAACTCTCATTATAACAAGATTTTTAATTCCATATAAGACATTATCATACATATTAAGTAAATACAAGACTCAAATTGCTTCCGGACAGATCTACAAACATAATGAATGTAAAGTCTCGCCTAGGTCTATAGACATAAATTGATGATATCAAGGAAGAGAAGCTTTGTGTTGGAAGCACAATGGACTAAGAGTGGGGCTGAATCGGTCCTTCAAAAACTTTAACCAATTCAAATTTACTTGCTTAAACCATAAACCATACAATCATTTATTAATGTGTGTTTAACATTCATTCAAATGTGGATAGCCATGAAAGAGACACAAGACAAAAGTGGGAAACCCTCAAGGGGAAGAAAACCCACTAAAAATTTTGATTATATTACTCAAATCAAAAGTATTTAGTGAAGCACCAACTTCACAAGGAGTATCAACCCCTAGTTTAGTAGAGCACCAACCCTACAAGGAGCACCAACCCCTAGTTTAGTGAAGCACCAACTCTACAAGGAGGCTAAAACCCTTAAATTGATCAAGCACCAGCTCAACCACTTGTAGGTAAAGATATATGATGTAATTTTTCTGCCACAACATATGGAGATCACACTTTCACCTCACACACCTTCAAAACCTCTTCAAACCCTTTCTCCTTCAACTCACTCTATCTCAAACGTTCATGACCTTATTTGGCTTCAAAATCTCTCTAACTCTCCTTGTACTTTTTCACACTCTCTCATCTCTCGATTTCATGCCATTTAACCTCTCACAAACTCTCAAGTAGCTCATACTTTTCCCTCTATTTCTCTAGTTCAAAAATGAACCCAAAACACTTGCTTTATACCCTTCATAACTCAAAAACATAAGACAAGTTGGTCCTACACAAGGATCTCGACCAATACAACATGACAATATAACAATACATTCATAAATAGACTTATGATGGACCCATGTAGGTCGGTCATGCTCCAAAATGTCCATACAAGCCAAAAATGGCTCAAAACCCCATCACTAAGCTCATCAAAGACCTACAAACTCATCACCATACTTTTCAAGATTCAAAAGGCCTCGCAAATTTCAAATATGTCATAAAAACATCATCCATGCTCGCACATTAACTTGCACCAATCAAATTCTTTATAACACTATCAAGAAGGATCATTTCCTTCACGCAGAATAGCTACTTCTAGGAGCCAGTCTTCACCTCAACTATGGCATATAACCACTAATTGGAAATCCACTGACCTGTAGAACACATCCATGCTTGTTAGACCTCATGAAACATCCATCAATGCAAACCACACCAACTTTCCTCTTCTCCAAATTGAATCGCCCTGCAGAGCGGTGTTGGACACTCAACTAGTTTGCACCCTTGCTACCACTTTCAAGACTTCTAGAAGCATTCACTAGGTACCAAATTCATCCTTCTTCACTCTCCAATGGATAGAAAGCATCGGCTAATCCAAAACATGAGTCTTCTACCTCCATCTTCTAGCAAAACAATCATGTCCTAAAAATAAGCAACCTTGGTCTTCGAAACTGAGTTGGTTGACCTATCAAATCACCTCATCAAGAGACAAAAATACACCATTGGAAATCCCTCTTAATACACTTTCCATAACATCTTAAATTTCCTCCCAACTCTAATTGGAAGGCCTTCAGCCAGGTCAATCTCTTAAACTGTTCAAAACTCGCTCTTTGTAATCCCAAAAACTAGTCTTCATAAATAGGGCACACTTTGCCCTCTAGGACCTTAGCCATGACACAAGCCATTATTGGAATCTAGAAAAACTTCCAAGCTAAAAACAATGTCAATTTATTTCACACCTTCTTTGGAAAACTTTTCCACAAATTGAACATCTTCATAAACTTTCCTATTTGAGTGGGGTCCAAAACTATCATGTGTTCTACCATACCTTTCTAGAAAGATGGAGGAGTCCTCTACAACTTCCAATCATCACTTTAGCAAAAGGAATCAAAATTAGTTCAAAGCAATCAAATTTCTCCAAGTCGCTCTTGACCTAGGATTTTAAATCCATAAGAATTTGTTTACCTTCACAATATCGTTCATAAAAACATGACAATGAAACCACTCCATTCTTAGAAGTTGCTACTTAAGCTAGAAAATGCATTCTCAAGCACCTTGTTTCACCAAAAACATCATAACTTGCAAATTTTTCTTCATGATGACTTAAAAAATTTCTCGCACCTCTAGTACATCCCTCTACATCATCTCTAATCATTAGCTTACCTCAAATATCTTTGTATCTTCATATCCCATCTCATTTACATGACTAGACCTTAGGGTTTTGCATGTTCTAGGCCATAAGAAACTGAACCAACACTATACTTCATCATAAAACCTCTTCTAATTGCATCTACATGATGAAAACAATCTGACATACGTCCATGAATGATCTCAAGAGCTCACACATGCCTGTAGAAGACTATCATGCTCCAATAGGCTTGCAAACACTAAGATTAGGCCTAGTTTAGACCTAGACCAAGTAGACTAACACCATGACTCAACTTCCAAGATCTCCAAAAGGACCTAACATACTTGAGACAAAATGTCTCACACCTCTACATGCTTCTATGAGCTCATATACCTCTACATCTCACTCTCATGCTCCATTTGGCCTTCAAGCACCTAGACTAGGTCTAGATGATCACCTGCAAACCATGCTCAAACATGTACTGCACTCCTCCACCTCACTCTGCATCTTCTAGACCAATAGGACCTTCATACAATAGCATCATAACAAACTTCAAACAAACTCTAAAACATTCAATCCATACTCTGAAGCAAGTAGAACAGACTTCATACAAACTCTGAAGCATTATGTATTCCATCTTACAAACACTCATACTCCTTTGTCATTAATGTGCGTTCATCTTTTACATCAATGACAACACTAACTCACTCATGCCAATATTTTGGTCCTAGTGTGCTTATAATGGGCACGGGCAGCAACGTGCATCTCTAGCACCTTCCATCTCTTTTTCTGCAGATCAAATAAAACTTTGGATTTACAACTGACAACAAACTTAGATTTGAATGCAACGGAAGCGATTTTTGACAGAATTTGGTCATTCTTCCTTTTAGATGTGGATTTAAGCGGAAACCTAGATGGAGTGACGGCATGAGTGACGGCATGAGTAAGGGCATTGAGGAGGGGGAAACGAAAGTTTGTGATAGTTATGAATCTCTATCACGTAAACATCTGGATCATGGAAGAATATATGGTCCATGTATCCTCTGTTCTAAATAGAAATTTTTTTGCAATCAGGATGGAATACGAGCACAAGAGTCTCTAGAAAACAAGTAAGAGGTTGTGTATAAGTATATAAGATATCCTTTCCCGAACATGCACCAAACAACACAATCACACGGCAATCTAGCGAATGGAAGCTCAAGAAATCAATTCTTGCGCAAAGACATTTGGCATTTGTGTATTACAATGATGGCTTGATCGAATTGCATTTAATGGTTGTCGAGATGTACACAAAGAGCAAGCAAACCACAAATAGCCAGGATTAATGGCATCGTCATTGAACAGCACAACATAAATATCAACCATTGATTCACATAACCTTTGCATGTTATCTCAGCCTTTTCTCTGCGTTGTTATCCTTGTTAGTCCATGTGGACCACTTCGAATGTTGGATTTCAACACATGCATGACAGAAGATCTACACCATTCATTTTCTCGACATGTGTCGGTGGTGGCTAACCTTCTTCCAAAAACGCCTATCGCTGTAACAAAACGGTCACTATTGGAGAGTCTAATCACCGAGTTGGGTACCCTTCGAAACATTGAGGAGTTCTTTGATTTCAAGATCTGTAAGGTTGGGTAGAAGAATAGTGCTCTTTTTTTGTGTGGATGTTGGCATTGTTTTAAATTTTGTTGTTGTAATAGTTAAATTTTGTTGGCGTCTTAGTGACTTTGTTATCTTTGTTATAGTTGGGTTATTTATGACTATTATTGTTTTTTTCCTAAGGGTTTTGATGTCTTTCCTTTCTCTAAAGGTTTTTTTGGTATATATATATATATCTTTCATGAAAAAAATTCAAGCAAATAATAATTACATTAAGAGGAAAAAAATTATATTAATAATTTTGTTTGCTTGCTTGACCTTCCTTTTAAGTACGTTTTGGAATTGCTTTTACAACTCTTTAAATCCTCTCTCATACTCATCCTCGTTAATAGATAAGGGTGATGGGAGTGAGTGCAATCTTGCTATGGAGCATTGTCAAAAAATGGTTGATCATAAATTTGACATCTATTTGAACCGTCATGGAGCAATTAGTCTTCTTGATTGGAAAACGCGATAGAAAAATTACAATATCTTGGGCATTTGAATAGAGTTTGGAACCCTTTTTCCCATAAATATTTTTCCGACCCGACATAGTGATGCAGCAACATTAAATCATCTATCATCAACCAGCATGAAATTTTGAGAGGTCATGGAATTGTCAAACAATGTGGAACACTTCAATAGGCAAAAGTGAAATCATGTGTCAAATTCAAGATATGCACCTCAAGATTTATACATTTTGACATTTTTCAAGTATCTAAGCTACGAACTAACTCAAAACCATCTGAAAACCACAAATTGATTGCTTTTTTATTAATTTCCAATCAAAGTACTCCGTTAGGAGGGATTGATCTCAACATGGGAACCATCAACTTGAGACTTTTTCAACAATCAACTTCCGGAGTTGCATTTCCTCCAACAAATACAAATGCCTTAACTGAGTTTAGATCAAGAGGAGATAACACGTGAACAATTTTACAATTGCCTCGAGTCCACAAAAATAATACTTCCAATGGTTGCTGTTTTGAGGCTGCCTGCAATTAAGAAATGCTGTTCAAAATTAAAATGTTGAACAGTATAGCCATCGACTTCTATTGTCTGTGACAAGAATCAAAATCCACAGCATCTTCAGGGTATTTAAATTTTGAAAAATCATACAAGAGATTTTGAATCTGTGTTGCAATGATGCATTTTTTCAGATAATGCAGTAAGGCAAGAAGTGAAAGAAACATTGTGTGATGAAAATTAAATTAATTTTGAGGATGTGGGATATAATGGAAGAGATACAGACTGTACAGTTTTGTACAGACAGCTTGTGATGCGAAACCAAAGGTTCTAAGATGATGCAAAGAGACATTTACTGCTTTTCTTACTTGATCATTCCTGAGTTTGCGATAGAGCAATGTAGAGATGAGCAAGTCAAAAAAAGAGCTAGAGATGTACTGATTGGACTTAACATGTGAGCATTTATCTTACCAAGGGAACATAACCAAACCCATCATTGTCAAAGAATAAGTCACCAAATTTGAGTGTCCACACTTATTACCTTGGTGTTTCTAATATTACCTAAAAATGTCTGCAAGCTGCTTCGTATCTGAAGCGAAGATATATTTCAAATACAAGATTTAACTTCTTTGGGAAACAAACAATCCTAGCCTCTCTTTTCTGCTTTATATATTGTCCAAGATATTCATACCCACAGAAAACTAGCTTCTATGTTTTTACTTTTGGCTTTTTATAGACCAAAATCCTCATCTTAAATCTGAAACCTCATCAACTCTTGAACTCTGGGCACATCCAAGTTCCAACACAAACAAAACCTAATAAAAAAAGACCATTTTAATTTTTTTATTTATGATGGATGAATATCATAAGTGTGTATGCATTATTGACCCTTCTAGCTTGGTCACAAGGTTCAACAGGAATCCGTTCTACCAAATTCACTTAGGACTTAAACCTAACCTCATTTCTTTTGTATTTCTTGGGACTAGTACCTTGGTGGATGATGTGCGAACGCACTTAACCATCATCCGCACCAATTGACCTGCAACCTTTTTATTAAAAAGCATTTTCCCCTCACGACCATTCATAAAAATGCAAATCAATTTTTTTAGTTTTGGCATATTATTAAAGAATCCTCTTAGTTAATCAGCTCAACCCTTCTTTATCTCCCCTTTCATTTCTCTGTGGAAATGAGTTTCACTATAAATAACATGATCTATGTTGAGTTTTGGCACCATATACACGAATTGAAGCTTCTTTGGTATCAACAAGTACAGCTCTATGCAACTTATTTCTAATATTAATAGAGAAGTTAAACAAATTACATGGGATCCTTGCATAATAATAACAAAGAAAACAAACTTAAATATTATTTTGAAAAATGATTAACACTACCTTTCTTTTCTTTTCCTTGCCTCATCCTTTTTATGCAGTTTGATTCCATTTTCAATCAAGCTGTTTTACTTTCTCAAAACAAAACCTCAACATATTTCTTGTATTTTGGCATCTTGTACATAAAACTAATTCATCAACCATTGCAGCGCTTAAAGTATGCAGATATGCAACCCAAGATTTATGTTATTGCATTGATTAACAAAGAAATTGTTATACAAAATATTCACAATGCATGTAGTTAAACTACCCAAACCAGAATGGAGTTTGGGGTCCTATAAACAAAGTATTACACAACGCATGCATACAAAGTCATTACAATGGATAATTAATAAAACTAATCCCACTTCTCTCTCTTTCTGCACTGACTCTGTGATTTCCAATAGCAAATGCTTATAGATCCTTGTAAATGAAGTCAGAGGTACCAAGCTTTGTAAATTTCAAGAATCTTCACTGTTTAGTGCCTGCAAATACTGGAGACCATTAGAAAAAATTATTGATCATAAAGAATACGGATAATAGACACAATTAGGTCACTCGTCATTAAGAATGTACTGACCTGGCATCTTAACTTGAGATTAAGAGAAAACATTTAACCAACTTTAAGGACAAAAACCTTCAGACACCTCCATACGTGCATTGAGCTACAAAATTCCAACTAAAACAGATCAGACTAAGTACTAAAATATATCAATCTCTAAAGGTGAAACCAAAACAAAAGAAAAAAACAATACAATTAAAAATTTATCTAAGCCATATGGAGGGTAGGTACGTCAAACATGTTCTTAGCTGAGGAAGATAGCCTCTTCTCTCATTTCAAGAATTGCTTTTCTACTCACGTGAGAGATGATGCTCTCCTCACTCTCAAACTCAATGACATTCATTGAACATCAATCCTGTTCTTCGATAAGAAGAACACAATTTCTTCTCTTTACAGAAATTGTTGCTTTCCTCAATTGGGACTTCCCTCACTTTCGTACTCCTCTGAGAACTAGTGGAAGATGTGAAGCTGTCCTTAACTGGAAAATATGCCTTTTATTCCTTTACAGATGCTGCTCTGCTCACCTGAGAGATGGTGCATCCTGCCTCCCAAACTCGTACATGACAAGGCATTTGGTTCGTCAAGATGCATCCTTAACCTAATTATATAATATCATATATTTCATGGGAATATGTAGAGACGTCTAAATACACTTTTAAGTGGGAATCCATTAAGATAGGCATGTGGCTACAAAGCTGCAACCTCTAAATGACCAAGCTCATTTGGTTGTTAAAACTTCAAAATACATTTCTAGTTATGTAATACCATATTGATGTATGTGTTACTACCCGCAGAAGCCTCTGAATGCATTAGTCATCATAATAGCTCAATATAATTGGCACAGTTACAGCACTGATCAAGCATTAGGCAAGGTAGACATGTTAAAGTGAAGTTTAAACCATAAAAGAACTTAAGGAAACAAATGCCTTATCATCATAAAAACAAGAGAAAATTTGAAGGGCAAATGATAACATAAGGCCATGAGCGCTAATGAAATACCTGACTGACACCCATTGCCATTATAAAGTACAGAACATCCTCATTCCATAAATACTACAAAACTACATAAAACACCAAAAACAAATAACATCACCTGGAGGATGTAAGATACTCGTTGAAGGCGTCCTGCTAGCTGTCTACTTTGGGTCACCTTTGAGTAGCCAGAGTTCCAAAGAGTTGCCAACATCTCCTGGAGCTAATGCAACAGTAGATATATCTGGACATCAACCTATAAAACACCGAGAGTTTAGCATAAAATTTGGACACTGATGCAAATGAATAATCCACATCCACAAGTACAAACAAACCGCATGAAAGACACCCATTATTACCACTGTAGTACTGAACGTCCTTATTCCATGAATACAGCAGAATCACATCAAACACAAGAACGTTGCCTAAAGTGTAAATTTCCTTGTTCCATGAGGTCAAGTGCTTACTAGCGGATGTGCATAAGATGCATGTTGAAGGCACCCGTAGGCTCTTTACTCTTAGTCCTCTTTGAGGTATCAGGAGTTCCGAAGACTTGCCAAAACCTTAGTGTCTCATCTGCTCCAGCTGATGCAACTGTATATCCATCTGGACTCTAAAAATACAAAATACATTGAGGGTTAACCTTAGTGTCGTCTACTCCAGATAATCCAACCATATACCCACCTGGGCTCTAGAAATACAAAATACAATGACAGTTAACATAAACTGATTCAAGGAAAGCAGGCATGCAAAAGTATCCATCTATCAATAGCATGCATACCTGTGCCAGATGCAGCACTCTAGAAGTATGCCCAGTAAGCTCTGCAATCTTTGACAGAGATGGGTATTTCCATAAGGTCAATTGGTTCTGGCTATGCCCGTGTGAACTCAAGAGTTCACACTCATGCTTATTCCACAACAACGCCCAAACTGAAGATTTGGCGTCGATGGTGTTTTGGCATGCTCCCGTAAGAGTATTCCAGAACTTAATGGATTGATCTGCAGTACCTCCACCAGAAGCCAAAAGATTGCTTTGGAAAGGGCACCATGACAGGGCTGTAACTGCATCAAAATGTTCATCTAACCTGTGAAGATACCGAGTTCTAGCGTAAGAGGATGACATGTTCTTGTCCCAGATATGAAGTAAGTTATCATTCCCTCCACTTGCAAGTTGTTGGCCTGACAAAGACCATTTCAATTCACAAACTTCCTGCTCGTGACCTCTGTATGTGTGAACATTAGAATTACAGATGCGAACATCATGGATAATTATTGACCTGTCGCTACCACCAGTTGCCAGAATATTACCATTCCATGAAAGGGAGCCTACACGGCCACAATGACCTTTCAAGGCTCTCAACTGCATTCGAGAATCGATAGTATAACACTACCATGTGAATAAGTTTGCATAAAACAAATAAATAAAAATAAGACATCAAAGGCTTCAATTTTCTTAACCTGTGTATTAGATGTCGAGTCCCATAGCTGTACAATAGAATTAGTCAACCCAATGGCAATATGTTTTCCATCAGGTGCCCATTTAACGCTGGTTATTGAACCAACAGCATCATCCATAGTCAACAGCTCAGAAGCAGTGCTCCTGTTTGCATCCCATAAGTAGACTGCATTGCCAAGTGCTATTGATATAATGTTTTTGTTGCTCCAATCAAGCAGATTCAAATGACTATCATCGACAAGATCTGGGGCATCCAAAGTTCTCACGGGATACTGCAGACAACCACATAAAAGTCCATCAAAAACTGCTATAAAATCAAGAACTGCAATTCTTAGCAATCTTGTAAGTTGATTCCTTCCACAGGTACATTATGTAAGATTAATCAATGCCTGGCAGCTTAAGAAGGCAACTTGTGTCACGTTAAAGAAGCCACAAATTTAAAGCCACAACTGAATGTATAGAGTCCAAAGGCCAGCCCTAACCCACAACAAGACAAGTTGTAATTTTAAAAGACAAAAGTTGTCAAAAAAAAAAAAAATTGAAAACATAAACCTAACTCTAGCATTGCTTCAGCACTGAACATCAAACTCAAAAAAACATTTCAGTGTTGCTAGATCATTTTCCATATTTACCGGGAAACTTGGGTTCAAGGGTGGGCCTCGTCTCCTTGTGACTGTATTTAAACATAATATAGCTGTGCCCTTATTTATATACTACAATACCCTATTTCAAAATGGTACCCCAGTTCTCATCATTTTATCCGAAGTTTCGACCATACTCAACGGGTCAAATAAAAATCTATTGGGCAGGGAGGGAAGTGGGAACACAAAATATTACTGATTGACCGACAGCTTTAAATTCAACTGCAAAATTAAAACTTTGACCCATCAAACCAGAGCTAAGTTACCGAAACGTTTTGGATACGGGAGCGGGAGCGGGGTATCCGATACGCGGAAACGGCAAATTTTTTTTTGACCCCGGATACGGCGTAGGATACGGCAGTACAAAAACTATATAAAAATTAAAA
Organism: Taxus wallichiana var. yunnanensis; assembly: GCA_018340775.1. Taxonomy (NCBI): domain Eukaryota; kingdom Viridiplantae; phylum Streptophyta; class Pinopsida; order Cupressales; family Taxaceae; genus Taxus; species Taxus wallichiana. The sequence continues at coordinate 605,626,116 of CM031234.1, forward strand.
AATATATAAATCTCAACCTTCTAAATAGGAATTTAATTATAAACCACATATGTATATGAAAAACAAGATAAAAGACAAGTTATACTATTAACTATAAATTTATAATAATGTACAGTATATACAAAACGAATAAAATTAAATTCAGAAGATTCTTTCAGAAGATTGCAAGAAGTTGCTTGGTCCAAAAAGGTGCAAAAATGGATTTTATGAAAATAAGAAAAATATCGCCATCAATGCATAGAGCTCGAGAAAATATACACTTTTAAAGAAAACGACACCTGCAACGGAGCCACAGAATGAAAGTTATGGCTCATCCAAGTTTTTGCTGCTACATCTTCCCGGACCCTTTCCAAAAATGGCAAATTTTTTTCCATCCTTGCGTTTTTTCACCGAAAATCCAAAAACGGAAAAAATTGCCAAAACAGGAAAAAAACGAAATCGCGCCAAAAAAGGAAAAAAACATGGAAAAAATTAAAAAAAATTAAAAAACGCGTGGCCCGCTCCCTGGCCGCTCCCGCGCGCGCTCCCGCTCCCGCTCCGGCCGCCTAAACCGGCGTTTCCGGTAACGTAGAACCGAGCTTTTTCTCATTACATACAAGTATTAAATCTCTAACACCTTAATCTTCAACAAAGACCTAAACCTTAGCACCTAAAACCCAACATACCCAATGAACTAGCTGATCTTCCAACACATTAAATTGCTTAATCTTAATTGTCCGTTAATTGTAAACAACGACAACAATAATTAAGATGTTGGAATAACAAATGATATAAAACATAAAGCTTAAGTCTATCTTCTTGGTGAGACATAGAACCCTAAAGCCAACCAAAGCTTTTTCTCGTTACATATAAGCATAGTAGCAACTTTCGTACGGAGAGTATTAAACAGTGGACACAAAATATGGAAAAAAAAACGGTCCATAGAAAAATACAATAAATACGGAAAAAATACAGTAAATTGTATATATATAAAATATGGTAATTTTAATAATTAATATTAAACGGCTATTATAAATATAATAACATCAGTTCAAAAACAGATTTGGTGGATTTTTATTATTTTCAGCCACGGGTTTTAACTTTTTGGAAATAGATTTGGTGAATTTTTTATTATTTACAGTGCAGGTTTGGGTTTTTGCTTTTTCTATATTTTAAACTACTAAATCCCGAAATTTTGAAGTTTGATACGGTGGAGGGAGGAAAACGTAAAAAACGGAAATTCTGTCAAAATCTACCGTATTTGGTAACTGTGCATATAAGTATTAAATCTCTAACACATACATAATCTTCAACAAAAACCTAAACCTTAGCGCCTAAAACCCAACATACCCAATGAACTAGCTGATCTTCCAACACATAAAATTGATTAATCTTAATTGTCCGTTAATTGTAAACAACAATAATAATTAAGATGTTGGAATAACAGATGATATAAAACCTAAAGCTTAAGCCTATCTTCTTGGACAGAGACATGGAACCCTAAAGCCAACCAACGCTTTTTCTCATTACATATAAGTATTAAATCTCCAACACATACATAATCTTCAACAAAGACTTAAACTTTAGCGCCTAAAACCTAACATACACAATGAACTAGTTGATCTTCCAACACATTAAATTGATTAATCTTAATTATCCATTAATTGTAAACAACCACCACAATAATTAAGATGTCGGAATCACAAATGATATAAAACCTAAAGCTTATCCCTGTCTTCTTGGGCTGAGACATGGAACCCTAAAACCAATTGGGCCTACAATTTAAGACATCTTCAAGCAATCCTAAGCCTGACTAGGATGATGGTCTATTCAATCTAAACCAAAAGTAACAATATCGAAGTTTTTGCAAAACGAAAAGGAGTGATGGCAATTATTAAGGTTTCCTACCTTTGTTGGCATTCTCAGGAACCCTTAGGCTAATTCTGTGTGCAACTTATCTTTATCTTCAAACAACCTTAAGCCCAATTAATTGGATGGTCCATTAAATCCAAACAATAGTAAACAGAGAAATATTCACAACATAACCACAATTAAGAGACTTATGTTCTAGGAATAGCCCTTACTCGAGGAATGTAACGGCGATTTGATCTGCTGGATTTGAATCCGGCCCTAGTATCAACAGAAGTGATTTCCGAATATATGGACTCTAACCCTTGTGCAGAGGGTTTGCCACTAAAGCTCAAAATTCTTGATTTTTTGTATGCACTCTTCAACAAAGTAGATGCAAGCTCCCTCTTGTACGCTTCCTTGGAGGCTGAATTGCCGATCATATCGTTTCCATTTTCCTTTTCCATTGCCAGACACTGAGCCGCGTCGAAATTTATAGAACTTCTGTGAGCAATAAACCTGTCCCCCTGCCATAACAAACCAATTATGATCTCGCCATCGAAACAAAAGCATTAAAACGTGATGTATTTTAAAAATGGATAAATAAATACATACATTTTGTGGTGTTGCTGATTGCTTTCCGAATAGGAGGCTGCGCTCTGATCTTCTGGAAGGCTTCTTGATGCTGAAAGCTCGAGGGGATCCAAAGGCCTTCTTCATTGTTTTGAATTGGAATAAAACCTATAATACAGCAACAAAACAAAACACACAAAAAGAAAAGGCAGGGAAATGCGAGAAAAAGAGAGAATAAAATGTAGAAATCGTACTAAATGTTAGCAGATTGTTCTGTGTTGATCAGAAGATATGCCAAGAATAGAATGGAATCCGCCCGCGCTTAGCAAAGCATCGCCTGCACACACCAAAATTCGAAATGAGTCGCTGAAGCAAGTAGCAATGGCGCGAATGGAAAAAATAAAATATGAACAGGGTATTTATAAGAAATGTGTTTTAATTTGATAACAGGGATGGGTTTAAAGTTATACAAAGGGTGAGACTGTGCCGACTAAGCATTCAACATTTTTGGTAAATAAAATTCCAATACTCGAGTGATAAGTACTAGGAGGCACTAGAAATACACCACTATTTTCATTCTTGAATGGCCAAGGTAAGTTTAAGAGGAAAGTTTAAGAGTTCTTTCCATGGTATAATTATTCGAGAAAAGTAAAAATTAAAGGTTTAGGTTTAGGTTTAGGGAGATGTGAGATGTTAACTCAAAACATTAAGAGTAGCACTTGTTCTTAGAGTTACGACTAAGAGCATGGCTCCATGGAGTGGGGGCTCCATAAATATCTCAGCAGGTGTTGTTGAGAAAATTCAGGAACATTTTAGCTAATTTAAGGTCCCATGTTTTTACCATTTTCCTCTACAATTTCTGTTGAGATATTTTAGGAACCCATTGCAATTTTCCCTCCAAAAATGACCAAAAATTAGTGGCCATAATGCATTTTTGATGCCACATGGAAACAAAACAACCTAAACAATAGGGGGAAACTGTCCCCCTCTCTAACCACCTCTGAAGTTTAAGGGGTAAAAATGTGGAGCTCCTAATTTCTAGGTCAAGATTCGGTTTTTTCCTATAGCTGGTTGAAAAAATCAACATGGGACCATCTACAACAGGAAAATAGGAGCTGGAGTGCAGTCCATGGGACCATGCTCTAAGCCCGCAAATCTTTATGCGGTTGGGATTTTTAGTGGTTCCATAGATCATTCAATCTTGTGGACATAATTAAAACCATTTCATTTCAATAGTGATTGTTCATATCAAACATTATTAGTTAGAGAACATCCAAATTTGGAGGGGGCTTATGTGTTAAATGAGTCTTTTACTTTGTATCATTTTTAAAAAAACAAGTAGAAGGAATAACATTAATATGGTTATAATTGTTTATGGAGTTCATTTTGAAACAAATTAAATATAGACATTAAAATTGTACTTTTGATATGATTAATATCGTCAAAAGGTTTTGCCCTTTTGTGATTGTGTATATGTGGAAAATGGTTTTGTCCTAATAATGTGTTATATTAACCACATCTACTAGCAATAAGGTTTTATTTAAAAAAATTTGTGTGTGTGTGTGTGTGTGTGTGTGTGAGAGAGAGAGAGAGAGACTTAAAATAGGTCTAGAACTAAAGGTGAAAAGGGCCCAAAAAGAATGAAGAAAAATGTCAACATTCATGACCAAATTCGTACATATATGGAAATGGTTCTACCAAAACTATGAGAGTGCAAATCTAGCTCGCCAAAACTATAAGAGTGAGAAATTAGTTCCCTCCAACCAAGATGAAACCGATATGTCAAATATTGTCACATCTCATTTTAGATCCCCAAATTTGACGATTGTACACGCATTGTCAATAGGCTTGATTAGATTAGTAAAAAGGTGATATCGAGCATTACACCAATTAAAAATTAACGTAAGATTTTCTTAATATAGTTTGATTAACCACTAGGAGTCTTAACTCACACCGGCATCGTCTATTAAATTGTTGTAACCTTTTTTATCATGGCATTATACTCACGAGCAATATGAAGATATATATGTATAGTTGATTCTAGTGTATGATGTTGACCATGAAGGTCTCACCTATGTGTTATTGAAACAAGATGTTTATTGTATGTATTGAGTATGATAACCTCATTATCAAAGAGACCTTGCACTTGTAAATATTCATATTGCCTTTCAACAGTAATGCATTCTACGAAATAGATTTAGCTTACGTTGTAAATGTGACACGTTTGCACGTATTTGTTAATTATTTTGTGTTAAAAATGAAATAGAGTTAGCTTAAATGTGAGTGGTTAGGGATTATGGGCGCTTGATTTATTGCAATAAACAAAAAAAAAATAGTTGTCAAGGGTTTGTTGTTTTGTTGCAAGGTTTGTTCGACGAAGGCGCGGTGGATGTAATGTACTGCAGACAGTCTTCAGCTTTCGTGTTTGGTTGCATATGGAGAGGTCATAAGTATGGGCGAGTCTTATCGGATAGTAGACATGTGTTGGAAATGATTTTATAATGAGAGTTATGAAGAATTGTGTTGTTTGTAATGTGGCTGCGATAACCCATAATGTATTGTCGTGTTGTAATAGATTTAGTGCCTAAGCAAAGGAAGTTTTGAGTTGATGGTGGTCAAAGTGCGGGGCTTTTGCAAGATGATAGTGTTTAGGAAAAAAGGGTAAAACTTTGTTGTTTGTTTTTCAAGATTCGTGATGGCTATGATTTTGCGGGTTTTGCCTTTATGGATAGAAAGGAGAAAACAACTTCTTGTTTTATTTTGAATTTTGTTACTTATTTTTTTAAACAACTCTTATGAAAATATTTTCATTGAGAATAGTCTCGTATTTTTATTTTTGTACTCAATGACTCGTTTTTGTTGTATGATCTTGCAGACTCTAAATCTCTAAATGGTTTAGTTTTTGGGTAATTTGATTTCATTTTGAATAGGTAATATGTATATGGGGAATACAAGTTGAATGCTTAAGTTTTTGCTCTATGACCGCCACAGCATCGCATGGTTTGGAAACCTCAATATAAAAAATTGAAAGAAAAAGAGAGTAGTTTTAAGGTCCTTCGGACGTTTCTACAACAGTGTTAAGTTTGGCGTCAATTTGGACATTTTTTCGATGTGATTAATTGAATTCGGCCGTTTTTACGGGAGTTCAATGGAACCGGAGATTACGCAATTTATGATTTTATGATTGTTTTGCCCATTTCAATTGTTAAACTTGGGTTGCAAATTTACCGGGTAGTCAGTTATGTGATTTGATCTTGTGACCGACCGAAGGAATGATGTTTGAAAATGCACGCAGAAAGCATAAAAACATATTTCTTACGTGAGAATATTGAATTGGGAGAAGGGTCATGTGGGAGATTAAATTTCCAAATATCATTCGACAACGAGGATATTGAATTGGGAGAAGGGTCATGTGAGAGAATTAATTTGTAAAACATCATTCAACTATGGAAAAAGAAGAAATAATATATATATATATTTATTTATTATAAGAATACAAAATGTGTAGTTTGGGTTATATTTAATATAGAAACACTCTCTCTAAGGGTTATCATAATTTATTGTTTCATGGTTTAATCTTAAAAATATATTTTATTTTTACATAAAGTAAATAAACTTCTTGTTATGTTTGATGGACACAAAAAAATTCTTCTTCTTGTCTTTTTAAGGGTTGCTTCGCTAACGTGCGATAGGTTGGTTGGCCTATGAGAAAGAGCCTCTAGTCATTCACGACATGGAGTTAAATTTGACATACAAATTTTTGTAGTGTCATCCTACCGTGATCACATTACCATATAGCTTTGTTTTTATACATTCGAGGATCAATTTCAAACTCTTCCTCTCTCAGTTCTCACCATTTTTAGTGATAGGTTACTTTGTTTTCCCCTTTTATAATGGCTCTTATTATATCCAAATACCAACTGAAGAAAATTTGAGTCATTGTCCACAGCTTTCCATCCCGTAAGCAACTCCAGAAGAACAATTATGTAATCTTATACATCAGTTTTGTCATTAAGCCTTGATGTTCTTGCATATTCAAGGTCAATGTAACCAATGGTACCCATAACATAGGTAGAGCTTCTTTACAATGTTTTGTAAAATCACCTCACCAAATCTCACAAACAAATGCCCATCAAAAGTTTTGCTTGTGCTCCTTGTAACATCTTTGTGCTCCATCTGCGTATTCATCCAAATAACTCTTGTAATTATTACTAGGGATTAATTGATAAGAGCCTAGAGATTGATATCTCTTGGCATTTTTCAAATGGATGTATTTAAGAAATCTATTTAGCTAGAGTTTCAGCTTTGGAATACAAATATATGATCAACTTCATTACAACACATTTCATCATCCTTATTATTCAATCATCAAGCAGAGTATGTGTTGGTTTTGGCGTGTGTTATATGCACCCTGATCTTGGGACGTGTCTGCTCTACTTGTTTGTAAAAACAAATACCATACTTTTTCTACATAAAAGATACCACGCATTGTTATACCCGTTCTATCAAGATTATCATAATCTAATTATACTTTTAGTTCTTTTAGCACTTGGGCTACGAATGGATTCTTTTGACTCATGCAACTTTCGATGGATGCATTTAAGAAATTTTTTTAGCTAGAGTTTCAGCTTTGGAATACAAATATAGGATCAACTTCAGTAAAACATTTCATCATCCTTATTTATTCAATCATCAAGTAGGGCCTGTGCTGGTTTTGGCTTGTGCTATATGCACCTTGATCTTTGGACGTGTCTGCTCTACTTGTTTGTAAAAAGAGATACCATACTTTGTCTACAGAAAAGATACCACGCACTGTCATACCCCTTCCATCAAGACTGTCACAAGGTCTAACTATACTTTTATTTCTTTAACACTTGGGCTACTAATGGATTCTTTTGACTCATGCAACCTTATTCTTGACTTCCCAACCTTTGCAACAATCTTTCTATACATAAAACCAATGCCTTTTACATTCAATGCTTCATTTAAGTCATCAATTATGTGTGTCTACACCTATCAAGGTTTACATTTAGTGCTTCATTTAAGTCATCAATTTTGTGTGTCTACACCTGCCAAGATGTGTGTATACATTGTCTCTTCTATCTAAACCTTTGATGAAAGTAAGAGTACAGTTATATATAATCCTTGCTCTCTAGACACCTCTGATTCCCTTTTCTAAACTTTTTTTAGACCTCCAACCCTCCTAGATGATATCCTAACTGAATCTTCATTGTTTCTCTCTTCCACTTAAACCCTCAAACTGGTATTATGTAGTCATAACTAAGAGATCAGGTTTTTGAACTTGGAAAGCTTGTTTTAAGTGAATCAATTACTTTCTAAGGTCTCTGATATCATGAAATGAGTCAAGCTATAGTTCATAATCCATAGTGACAAGTTTTATGGTTCCTCCTTAGCAAGTAAAATACATATTTCCAGTCAGGCAAACTCTGAAACAGGGTATACATAGTATGTGAAGGAATTATTTATGAAGTAACAATATTGACACAATATTGAGTTTCCTTAATGATGAAAAGATCATCAAAAAACCTTCTGCAACACTTCATGCTTCACATTCAAGCTTCATGCATAGACAAGGATCACTACTTCTTAATCCCTTCCAAGACACACACCTACAATTTTTGATCTCACAGTCAATGGTCAATTACAAATTCTTTGTAGTTTTATCCTACCCTGATCACATTACCATATAGCTTCGTTTTTATACATGCAAGGATCAATTTCAAACTCTTCCTCTCTCAGTTCTCACTTTTATAAGGATTTCATAATCTTACCTTAATACATAGTTATTCAACTTGCAAGGATTGTGTCAAGACATTTTCCCACCATTTTAAGCTTCCTCCTGATCCTCCATAACCTGCACAAGTTCTTCACACTAAAGATAACTTTCAAGAGACATTTTCACATAAGAAATAATCACAACAACAAACATTAAATGCACATCGTAGTAATATAAAACCTCGTGTACAATTTTATAAAATTTGAAGCTTTGATATTGATAATCATGATTCTTTTCACAACTTCTTAAGCCTTTAGGGCTCTATTACAGGTTTTTCAACTCTACCCTCTTCTTCTTGTCCTCAAAGACATTATCATTCCTTTTCAAATGAGGAAGAAAAAATTAGTTAGGGCTTTCCACAAGTAACCCCCACTAGGTCAAGCTAACTCAAGATGAGTTTACAAGTTTTGAGAGCAATTTCCATCTGGATATGGGTATGTTATTAGAGCATTTATTTGTTTTCAAATACAATGTTGGTTTACAATAAAGTTATTGTTATGGTTTGGGCCCATAGAAGCTCCTTAAATGAAGGAAAATGTTTTTATTTTGTTGGAATCATGAACGTCTTTAAATGAAGCTTGAATGTTCACTTTTGTTTCATGCACTTGGGTGTGTCCTCTTGCATTGATGCTTTGTACATTGAATCAAGTTTTATGCTTCTTGGATCATGCATAGTCCCATCTCTTTCATGTGGTCCTATGCTTGGTCATCACTCATTACAACAAGATCCTTATATTATTTTTCTAGGATAAGCCAAGTTTGATTGTAGTGTACAGTATAATCAAGGAAGTGAAAACGGGCATTCGTAGGAAATAAGTGTAGATACAGAGTATTTATTTGAGGATATTTTACAAAGATTGCACTTACATTTTGTTTTGTTTTCTTCTTAGCTAGAACATTGGCCAACCTTGGAGAACCTAAATGTAACAAATAAATGTGTCAATAAAGAAATTATAATAAGATATTGCCTTCCATTTGTTGTCTGATAATCTATACAATATGAAATCATTTCTATCCATGTAAGTTATATCACATTGCTCCATTTTGTTTACAGATAACTGGTTCATCATTCATCGAGAGAAAAAAGGCAGACACAATTAACACCAACATGCAAGCCACACCACCATCTTCCACATTTCCTTTGTCTTCAAAACAACAACTAGCTCTTGATACCATACTACACCATTCAACAAACAAATCCCTTCTACCTCCACTAAGATTGATAATTCAAGAACAATAGCACAGAAAATCATTTCTGATAAATAAAATCGGAATTGATTCACAGCAACATCAACCACATCTCCCTCACCTCTCCTTATACTCACCCCTACCGGTGTTTCAACATTCAACATCCCCACATCCACAATCCATGCAAGCCTCTAAATTCCAATCAAGAACTAAAACCCCTTGAAGGCCATGCATGATCATCTTTTCAAGATTCACTAAAACATATTGAATATATTCTTATTAATGAAATGAGTTTCATCGGCCCAAAGTTGCTAAGAAAAATTGACTACAGCTACGCGAGGCTTTCCCACATTCTAAAACAACTGAATTTGGGAAAAAATATGTCATCCTCCTTGCGACCTCGCCAATTACCACCAGTTATGGACAATCCTCTTTATGCAAGAAATTCATATGGAGCTAGCCTTTGGAAGGGATTCCATTCTTCCATTACCTTGTAAACAATATTTCGACAATAAGGAACCACCACAACACAAGTTTCATTCGACATTTACTGCTCCACATGCGAGATTCAACTCCTCTTATTGAGGACTAGAACTCCTAATGTCTCGCACCGACTCACACCTAACTCAGCAGGAGCTCGACACTTTAAGGATGCACCACATTTGTTTGTAAAAATGAACTAGACTCCCACAACCTTCAAATGTTGAAAGCATTGAACGTTCTAATCGCACAATCCATTGTTGAAGGTAAAAAATGACAAACAACAATGAAGAACCTGATGATGATCAGTTAGAACACAAGGTTCTTCTATGCAAACAACAAAAATCATGGTTATTGCTAATTTATGGGTTGACATGGGCCTTGTAAATGGAGCTACAAGAACAATCACTGACATTATTTACAACACATCAATGCCACCACCAAAGCATTACCTTTATTTTTTATTATCAAAATTGGTAGATCAATGGCCCATGTTGGGATCCCTCCAAATCAAGTACCTATTCCAATACCCCTATTTCAAGAGGGAATCAAAGATATTTGCCAATCAAAATGGCTTGGGATTAATGATCCACAAGTCCCGGGACTTACTTTGCATAAAGCAACTGTCGACATTGGAAACACTAAAAGGCAAGGTCTGACATTCACAACTTTCTCCAGAGTTCCCTCCTTGACAATCTATGCATTTCCCCTCCTTTTTCATTCAAAGGGTACTCAAAAATGGTGCACATATCAACACTTAGAGCAAGAAGAAAGGAGGAGTCAAGACTAATATCTCTCAATGAAAACAACACGTCATAAATATGTAATGTCCCCTTCTTCCTACGCCAAATGGCCCAAGGGCCAAGTCGGGCCCAAAACGTGGTCAGACCCAAGGGGGTTGTGGACGCTGGAAGCTTGTGGGAAGGGGCCTCATGGTTTTAATGTCCTAGTTTGGCGTTTGGGGTCACTTTTGGACACAACGACTCAAAAAGGGAGAAAGTAATTATAGATACTTTTATGTTAGTGGCCCCTCCATGGAATGAAATGTGCTAGGGTTGTGGGGGCTCGTTTGCCAAGGAAAGGTATATATGGAGACGGGGAAGGAAGAAAAGGGACTTTTTTTCGCATACTCTTAGCCTCTTCTCATACAGCTCCTATCGTTATGTTTCTACAACTTGTGGAGTCAAATCCCACATAGACCCTAGCTTCGATGGTGAGAGACCCATCCCTAGCTAGCAAGGCATTCTTCAGTAGTGAAAGATCTACCCTAGTCTGTCATCTTGGAGCCGTTTTCTGGGCCGTGCTACAGAGATATTTCCAGAGGGTCAAAGGAAGGGTTTCAAGGATTTTGGGGGCTTTCGGGAAGACAATCAGAGGGGCTCTAGATCCAACTCATGGCATCCATCTAGACTAGGCTTGGCAGCACGTGGAAAGGTGCCTCCCTCATTTCTCGACTCCATTCCTAGCGTGGCGACTTGCAGCCTCTATTTGGGGGTTTTCCAGTGCTCGGTCAGATCTACAGGTGGCAGTGCTATTCCCTACATCTGCCATTGTTGTTTTCAAAGACCCTTATTTTTCTCTTGTATTTAGAGGGTCACAGAGACCTCACGAAGTTGTCCACCGCCTAGGGCATTCTGTAATCTTCTAGAAACAGTTTGACTTGTGTAAAATTCCCAAAAAAAGTTTTATTATGTCCTCTATAATAATATCAAACTCTATTTAAATTTCCAGTGGACATTTTGGCAAATATTAAGTTTCTTTAGTTCATTATCCCAATCAAAAATCTGTAAAAGTAGTCTTTTACTTGCTGCAAGTTTTCTATATTTTGTGCATTTTTAAGTGATATCCCACAAGGGATATTTCAGTGGTATTAGAGTGGTTGTTTCTCCAACCTATTGGGATTGAAAGATGGGGGATAGAGACAGTGAGGATATAGGGGTGGAGCTGATGAAACAATTGTTCACCAACATGGTAAAGTAGCAGGAGACTACCAATCTCTATTTGAGCCAGCTCATTGGGAGATTAGCACAGGACAGTTTGATACTCATGTGGAAAGAGGAGAAAATAGCAACAGGGGACAATATGGTCAAAGAGGTGAGGGTGGACATTCAGGACAGTGGTCCCCCCATTCTTCTACTAGGCCTCTAGGGTCTCATGAACCTTCTTTCTTGAAGGATCCGGAAGTTTCACAGTACAAGCCAGGGGATGTTGTAGATGAGGAGTCTTGTTGGGAAAGGTACCAGACTTTAAGTGATGGCTTTCGTGACAACATGTTATTCCAGAATATTACAAAAGGAAGATTGGCAGTGAGGACATAGGAGAGATTATCGTGCACAAGTACCGAGAGATGCAAAGGAGGTTGGGACATATTTACATTCCACATTTTGACCGTTCTAAAAGTGTACTTGCATACCTTGGGTGCAGAAGTTGAAGACATACTTCGACCTGAATCCAATGCGGGAGGAAGATGCAATTAAGTTTGCAATCCTACATCTAGAGGGAGACGCTCATGATTGGTGGCATCATGGGTTGATTACACAAGGACACATATACATCACGACTTATGCAGAGTTCACAAAGAGGCTAGTGAGCAGATTTGATAAGAGGGACCCCGACGGGTATTTTAGAGAGCTGACTCATCTGAGACAGACCGGTTCCGTGGATCAGTATATCACCGATTTTCAGAGACTATCGGTCATGGTACCTGATATTACAGAGATGAGGCTGATTTCCCTATTCACAGTAGGTTTGATAGACGCTCTCACTAGATTTGTGAGGGCATTTGAGCCTTCTTCGTTGCATGAGGCTATTAGGAGAGCTCGTGACCTAGAGCTATCCACTTTTAAGTCGAGGTTTCCACCTCGAGTGCAGCCTAAGGGTTTCGCTTCAATAACCGAGGGTTCGCAGCTAAAGGTACCTCCACCTAGGAAGGATACAGCCTGGAGACCTTTTGAAGCTAGTGAGGACAGGAGGAGGAATTGAGGTGAAATAAATTGTGTTTCGATTGCTGCGCATCTTGGGTCCTAGGGCACAATTGCAAGGGCAAAGGAGGGCCCAATACATAGAGGTCTTTGAAGAGAGTGATGGTGACGAAGAGTTGAACACACCATTAGAGGATGATGATGATGAGGCATCAGATGGTGCGGGTGTGGAGCAAGATAGCGAGACTTTCCCCCAGGAGACTATCACCACATTGTCTAGTACCCCGAGGTACAAGGCATTCAGAGTTAGGGGAGTTTTGCAGGGACAACGAGTGGTGGTACTCATTGATAGTGGGGCAACCCACAACTTTATTGATGCCTCATTGGTTGAGAGGTGGGGTTACAGATAGAGGAATTTGAGGGCTTCAACATGGTTGTAGCCAATGGAGAGTCTATGAGATGCACATGACGGGTTCCCCAATTGAGCATCGCGATGGGTAACTATACAGTTACCAATGATTTCTATATTGTTGGAATTAGAGAGACCAACATAGTGCTTGGGGTATAGTGGCTCCATTCCCTTGGTGAATTTCGAACTAACTTCCAGACGATGGAGTTGAAGTTTAAGTCTAAAGGGAGGAATGTGATCTTGAGGGGTTTATCCTCGAGGGCACCCCGAGTTGTTATGGCCAAGAGGATTGAGAGGATCTATAGGCACGACGAGGTGGATTGGGCAGTACACTGCTTGGTTTCGACCAAGAAATCAGAGGAGGGACAACAACAGTACCATGTGGATATACAAGGCCTATTGGACAAACACAGTGTCGTGTTTGGTGACATACCTCTAAGCATACCTCCAGATAGGGGATTTGAGCATGTGATTGAGCTCGAGGATGCTAGACCAGTGGTCACTTCTCCTTACCGCCACCCCAAGCGGTTTAAGGATGAGATCGAGAAGACTATACAGGAGCTCATGGATATGGGGCATATTAGACCGAGTTCCAGCCCTTTTGCTTCTTTGGTGGTTTTGGTGAAGAAGAAGGATGGGACCCTGCGGATGTGTATGGACTACTGGGCCTTAAATAAGAAGACAATAAATAACAAGTATCTCGTACCACGCATTGACGAGTTGTTGGATGAGCTACATGGTGCAATCTATTTTTTGAAAATAGATTTGCGCTCTGGATATCATCAGATCAAAGTCAGGGAGTAGGATGTGCATAAGACAACATTCAAATGCCACTACGGTCACTTTGAATTCTTGGTGATGCCTTTCGGATTGTCTAATGCTCCAGCTACATTCCAGTCTTGCATGAATCATGTGTTCAACCACCACTTGCGGAAGTTTGTGTTGGTTTTCTTCGATGATATTTTAGTCTACAACAGGACTTGGGAGGACCATATCAGGCACCTGGGTGAGATATTGGGGATATTAGAAGCTAATTCGTTATATGCGAAAGCTTCTAAGTGTGAGTTCGGCATGACCGAACTTCTATACTTGGGATATGTAATTGGCGGGGGTACAATGAAGGTGGACAGAGAGAAGATATAGGCAATCCTGGATTGGCCCCCACCTAGAACATTGACACAATTGAGAGGATTCGTGGGGTTGTGCACATACTACCGGAGGTTCGTGAAGAATTTCTCTCGGTTGACTGCTCCATTGACCGATTTGACCAAGAAGGGGGCTTTTGCTTGGTCAGACGTTGCTCAACAGGTTTTTGACCACCTCAAGGAGGTAATGAGTTCGTGTCCCATCCTCGCATTACCAGACTTCTCCCGCCCATTCATCCTAGAGTGTGATGCTTCAGGAGAGGGTGTTGGGTAGTTCTCATGCAGGATCGACATCCCATCGCCTATGAGAGTCGAAAACTGAAACCCGTGGAGAGAGGGTATTCAATCTATGACAAGGAGATGTTGGCCATTATGCATGCCTTGGCCAAATTCAGACAGTACCTTGTGGGCAGCAAATTCATGGTTCGTACGGATCACAACAGTTTGAGATTCTTCTTGGGACAGAAAGAGCTCAACGATTGCCAGCAGAGATGGGTGAACAAGGTGCAAACATATGACTTTGACATTGAGTACACTCGAGGTAAGAATAATATTGTTGCTGACACTTTATCTAGGAGGCCTTACCTCACTGCTATGCTTAGTTCTATGTTTGAGATTTCAGCAGATTGGAAGGCTCATATACTTGTTGAGTATTCCAAAAATCAGTTTGCATGTGGGATCATGGATGGTATGATACAGACGACCGATACAGAGTAGTGGATGATCTCATTTTCTACAAGGATAGGATCTTCCTTGTACCAGGATCCAAAATGAAGGGGAAGATCCTTCGAGCAGTACATGATACACCCCTAGCTGGACATCCTGGGTATTTCAAAACATATAGGTTCATCAGGGAGAGATTTTCATGGAAGGGGATGAAGGATGATGTCCTAAATCATGTCAGAGAATGTATGGTTTTCCAGCAAACCAAATCCGAGCACTCTTTCCCAACAGGATTACTTCAGCCTCTCCCCATTCCCAAACAGAAATGGGAAAGCATATCTATGGAATTTATCACAGGGCTTCCCTTGGTGCATGGGCATAGCTGCATTTATGTTGTAGTTGATCGGTTAACTAAGTATGCTCATTTATTTTCCCTACCCAAAGGGCACAAGGCCGTGGATGTGGCCCGATCTTCTATACCGGTATTTTTCTAGCTACATGGGTTGCCTAAAAATATCGTCAGTGACAGGGACAAGATCTTCATGAGCACCTTTTGGTAGGAGATCTTCAGACTAGCAAGTACGGAGTTAACTCCTAGCACTAGCTACCACCCATAGACATATGGGCAGACGGAGATAGTCAATAAGTGGATAGAAGGCTACTTGTGGAGTTACATGACAGAAACCAAAGAGTAGCACGGATCAAATGGTTACACATGGGTGAGTATTGCTACAATACCACTTACCAGATGAGCATAGGTATGACCCATTTCTAAGCCTTATATGGGTAGGATGCAAGGACATTCGTAGATTTGGTATTACCAGATAGCCAAGCTCCCAAAGCTCGAGATTGGTTGCAGGAGAACCAATATATTCTGAAGGCTCTCAGAGAGAATCTTCAAAAGGCACAAAATCAGCAGAAGGTATACGCAGATCGGCACAGGATAGAGAGGTCTTTTGAGGTTGGGGATCTAGTGTTCCTACGTTTACAGACCATATAGGCAGTCCTCACTGAAGCAGAAGGGTGTAGAGAAATTGAAACCACGATTTTATGGTCCGTACCGAATAGTTCATCGAGTAGGGGCAGTGGCATATGAGCTAGAGCTACCGAGCACAGTAAGATACATAATGTCTTCCATGTTTCATGCCTTAAGAAGGCACTCGACCACATATTACACCATCTACAGAGCTACCACCACTAGATGAGGAAGGGAAGTTGGTGCTGGAACCGGAAGCCATTATTGAAACGAGACGGAGGGGGCTCAGGAGTAGAGCAATCACCGAGTATTTGGTGCGATGGAAGGGACTGCCACTTGAGGATGCTACTTGGGAGGGGGAGCAGATTTTGCAGCATCCTAATTTGTGTTTGCTTGAGGACAAGCAAATTTTGGGAAGGGAGGACTGTAATGTCCCCTTTCTGTAATGTCCCCTTCTTCCTACGCCAAATGGCCCAAGGGCCAAGTCGGGCCCAAAACGTGGTCAGACCCAGGGGGTTGTGGACGCTGAAGCTTGTGGGAAGGGGCCCCGTGGTTTTAATGTCCTAGTTTGGCGTTTGGGGGTCACTTTTGGACACAACGACTCAAAAAGGGAGAAAGTAATTATAGATACTTTTATGTTAGTGGCCCCTCCATGGAATGAAATGCGCTAGGGTTGTGGGGGCTCGTTTGCCAAGGAAAGGTATATATGGAGATGGGGAAGGAAGAAAAGGGACTTTTTGTCGCATACTCTTAGCCTCTTCTCGTGCGATTCTTTGTTGTTGCATTTCTATAACTTGTGGAGTCAAATCCCACAGGGACCCTAGCTTTGGTGGTGAGAGACCCATCCCTAGCTAGCAGGCATTCTTCGATAGTGAAATATCTACCCTAGTCTGTCATCTTGGACTGTTTTCAGGCCGTGCTACAGAGATATTTCCAGAGGGTCAGAGGAAGGGTTTCGAGGATTTTTGGGGGCTTTCGGGGAAGATAATCAGAGGGGCTCTAGATCCGACTCATGGTAGCCATCTAAGTTGGGCGTGGCAGCACGTGGAAAGGCGCCTCCCTCATTTCCCGACTCCATTCCTAGCGTGGCGACTCGCAACCTCTATTTAGGGATTTTCTAATCGGGTGTTTGAGTCGGATATGCAGTGGCGTGCTATTCCCTACATCTGCCATTGTTGTTTTCAAAGACCCTTATTTTGCTCTTGTATTTAGAGGGTCACGGACCTCTCGAAGTTGTCCACCCACCTAGGACATTCTCAGAATCTTCTCGCAACAATTTGACTTGTGTAAAATTCCCAAAAATAGTTTTATTATGTCCTCTATAATAATATCAAACTCTATTTAAATTTCCAGTGGACATTTTGGCAAATATTAAGTTTCTTTAGTTCGTTGTCCCAATTGTAAAAATCGGTAAAATCGGTCTTTTATTTCTTTGTAAGTTTTCTATATTTTGTGCATTTTTAAGTGATATCCCACAGGGATATTTCAAAATACTAGCCTCTATTCGGATAGCACCTCCACTACTACTTTACTCAACATTGTTTGTATCCAAAGCAACAATGTTGTTCAAGGGGTATCAAAATGTATTCGTGTTTAGTGCAAAAAAATTGGCCACAAAAGGCTACCACTTACGATATAAAAGCTAAACGCGTCACGAAATTCTTCATGTATTCATGTTTAGTTCAAATAAAATAGTCCACAAAAAGCTACCACTCATGATATAATATTTGCAAATGTATATGTACGAATTTGTAACAAATTTCAAATGTACACATAAAACCTTTCAATGTAATGTTTCATCTATATTCCTACACCTCCTCTATCAATCACACCCATTATCAACATGTTATCGACAATACAAAAAGGCTTTTTCAATAAAAAAACTAACCAAAAACCTATGCAACCACCATCTCAAACACATTACAACACTAACACAATTTCCCCCAAATAAGTTACAAACCACATAACTATGAAAGTAATTAAGTATCCCTCTAAATCAAATAACATATATCGTTCGGCGTTCACATTGCTTACCATGTACACATGCGATTGTTAGTTATAGTTTTGATTGTAGAAGTTTTGAATGGAGTGTAACCTTTGTTTTGCACAAAAGCCTAAACTAAAAAAATATTTGGACAAGTAAAAACTAGCAATTGTAAAGGGGTTACAAAGTATTGCGGAAGGAATGTTATTTTTTAATTTTTGATTTTGTTTACATGCAATTTTTAAGCATTTCCGGCATGTTGTCATCTATCCAAAAATGTGGAATGTTTGAAATTTTTTGAATTTTTACCTAAGTGACCCTTTACCTTGGATGTATTTACCTTGGATGATGTCAAAGAAGTGCAAAATTTCTAGCGATTAGTCGATTTTTGGTCATTTTGGGCTTATTGTGGCCAATGCAAACTTTCGAGGAACGGGAGGAACAGTTCTTTCATTCCTCCTATTCCCCGATTCACCGATTTGTCTGCAATACATCATCTTACAGTGTTAATCGTTTTCTTGGACTCTGGCGAACTTGTTCCCCGCATGTCTTTGTTCCCGTGGGCCTCTCATTCATGCGACCCTATCCATACTCTCTTTGTGGATTTTTCAGATGTTTAAGGAATAAAGGGAACCATTCCCTCCTGATGTTAGTTCCCCGCATGGCTCTATTCACCGCAACTCGTTGATTCTTTCCCTGTTGCGACTTTTGCGGATATTATTGGAACCAAGGGAAATGTTCTCTCATGGCATTAGTTCTCTACACACCTTTACCGCTCACAAGCCTTGCTTTTTGTGTCTTTTACAAAGACTAGTGATCAAACTAACTCGTTCCCTCGAGATCTATGTTCCTTGTAACTTTAGTTTCTCCGCATCCCAGGTGTTTCTTGAGTTTCTCAAACTCCGCTTATGAATCGATCAACAAAAGAATTGGGTAAATAAGTTCTTAAAAGATAGCCGACACCCGCATTTCATTGTCTTTGCAATAACGAACCATTTTTCGAGCCCTATTATTATATAAATTCAATACCTAGTTATTTTTAATCAATTGTGAATCGAATTCTCATTGTGCCATGTCCATTTTGCTCCTACATGCCAATGAAGGTCTTTTCCCCATAACTCAGCCATTTTGCATCCAAATTCAAAAATTAAGTTACATTGGGACCGTTGTGGAGACATCAATATTTCTATACTAAAGGTGAGTGGTTACATTCCTCATGGATTTAGTTTGATAGTTTTTTTCCACCCAATCTTTTAAATATCCCTTGAAATTTATTGTCAAACTTACATTCCCTCATGTTTTCCCTAGTCCCTCCACAATGAAGTTCCAATACGCGAGGTACGAACATATTTCATCTCTTGAAACCTCCATGCCTGATATTGGAGACAATGATGTAAGGCACATGAACTTAAATGATTTCTTGGCCCTATTTCTGAAGATACTCCCACTGTGATTTCCCAATGTATTAAGAATATTGGAATTGTATATGTTGTCGAGCTCCCACCTCGGTCACGATGCACTAACATTGTCTTAGTTTGTGCTTCAAACTTTGACCCACGACGAAAAAGGAAGTTAAAGATCCCCAGGGACAAATTATTGCTAAATTGGATGCCCACTATATAAATGTTGCCTTAGGGATACCAACTTTTGAGAATTCCAAAATCTTGACCAAGGTTGAAGCCCAAAGTCTCTTTGATCAAAATCAAGATAACTATAAGACTATGATTGTTAAGTCTTGGCTCAAAGTCAAGAAGAAAGGGGTTCCAAGCTGCCCAAAACTCTCTACAGAAGTGATTTCAAGGAAGAGCTATTAGATATGATCACATTGCTTGCAAGAATAATGGGCATGCCTTCCACTAATGAGTTCTAGTATTAGATGTGTGTGTACATCAATGTGATATGTGAAGACAAACAAAGGTTGAATTGGGGAGAGATCATTTGTGAGAACCTGACTCAACAATTGGTCAATGTACATCAGAGTAAAACCTTCCACATGACTTCATACCTGATGTATACCATAACAGCCTACAGGGTGTGGGTAGGGTTGTCAGGACGAGGAAAAACAGAATGCACCGATATATGAGTTCTACACCCAACTCACCTATGAGAACAACAAGACTCGCCATAAGAGAGTAAATGATGGCTTCACTATGTTCTTGGTCGAGGTGTAGGAAGGGAGTGTGGTGAAAGTGTTTCTTTTAGAGTAGTTAATATATACATATATGTCTACCTCTTTATCTAATTCAGAAAAATTTCATATGTCGGGGTAGTGGCTTTAAACACCGAATAAGCTACCAATGTATTGCAATGATAAATTAATCCTAGTATACCTTTGCGATAAGTTGGATGTATTACACAGATATGTAAAGATAAGAATATTTCGGTATTCAATTTCCTATCTCACTGGGAAATTACACATGTAGGTCTGCCTTAGATGCACAAAATGTCGAGAAAACCATTTCAAAATTCAAAATTCATACTTACTTAGAAAAATTCCTCTTTTGACAAAGAAAGGTTTTATTTCTAAGAATCTACGAATGACTTACTATCATGTGCCCACATTTGAAGACTACTGGGAGGACAGTGCAGATGAATATGAGGTGAGAAAAAGGTACTTTGGTAGATTATCATTGCAACAAATCAAAGATATCAATATGTACCATGTTCTGAAGGATTTGAAGATGATGATTTTGATTTGTATTATGTGGAATACATAAGATCTATTTAATACACACCTTTTCCAACCATTGATTGGTCTCAAAAGATAGGGACAATCTTGATGAAATGAACAATCCTGTATTGTTGAGGACAAGACATTGGTTTAGTAGGAAGATGAAGGAATTCGAGAAACAATGAAGACATCCTCCTCTCATGAAGCCTCCACTTCTCATAAAGATGGTCCAACACAATTGACTCCTTCCTCCTCACCCTTGGACTCAAGAACCAAGGTGTACACCAAAAAGGATAAATCAAAAGAGGTAGAAAATAATGAAGAGACACATGAGAAAGAGGTAGAGCAAAAGAAAATACAAGAACTTGCTGATGAAATTACAACTTCTCCTGAACAGGTGTCACAACCCTTTAGAGAGGAAGGAAAAGTAGTTGAGGAACAAGAAGTTCAAAAACAAAAGGATGAGGAAGAAGAAGATGATGATGAATGTGAAGATGATGAAGTAAAAATCATTGAACCAAACACTAGAAATACTAGTGCCTCAAGGCCTAAGATAGATGTTAGGAGACCGCCTTCTTCTTCTGCTAAAATTCTCACTCTTGAAGTCTCCACTTCTCAACCTCCCAACTCTCAAAATGTCCTTGCATTGCCTCCTCCTCCATCTCCTTCTTCTAGTGATTCCTTCACATGGGTCCAACCCATGATTGATAGCAAAAAGAGAAAAGATTCTTTTCATATTGTAGCTCTAGGATTTGATGTAGTGGTTGCTCTTCTAGGTACAACTCCTCCTCCCAAAAGGCCAAGGCAACTTCTCGTCTGGTCTCAGATTCCAAAGGACAACAATTCCTAGAAATTTCCAAGCCAAAAGGAGACAAGAATGAAAAAGAAATATCTATTTCAGACCTAGAGCTTACTAGAATTCCACTTGGAGAATCTACTCCAGAAGGAGAAGTGCACAATCTCATAGAGACAATTTCCAAAGTTATCGAGAGGGTAGAGAAAGGAAAGCAGACTCAAGAACAACTTAAGGAGCAGGTGCAAGTTCTCTCAAACTTCATCAAATCTTTCCTCTCATCAAATAAGACCCCTTTGGATCACACCCCTCTCTCTTCACTTTCACCCACTCTTGCCATTGCCAAAATATATGTTAAAGCTATTGTAGAAATTCCCAAGCGTGTAGCATTTGACAAAGCTTATGAGGCTTGGGTTGAGGGCATTCTATTTTTGGATTGTAATTTACGGATGAAGCATACCAAGTATATGACAACATCATTTATGATCAATAAAGAAATTAACTCAGAATAGACAAATTGATAAAGAACTCAAGATTTGGGCGATCAGTATTCAGGACCTTCGTATCATGAGCACAACTGATGAAAAGGTCCTCTCGTCACATAATTTTTTTAATGATTCTAAGAGAAACTATCAAAGAATCGGTCATACTGTGTGTGGAATGGAAATTCAAATTGCTAGAAGAAGTTGTAGTTAACGAGAGTACAGAAAAGGAGAAGCATCGAAGGTGGAGATATTTGTTGATTTGCAAGCTCTCTATTGTTAGTTCTACAAGGACAATTCAACAGAGAGAATAAATTGGATTAGGTCAAAGAAATTTTCAAATCATTCATCAAAGAAGAGCTTTTCAAAGAAGATTCGGTTAACAAGTAAAAATGGAATAACTCTTTGAATTGTACAATGTTGTGAGGGAAGCGATAAAGGGGCTGATGTAGAATGATGGTGTTGCAAAGGAAATGGAATACTCTCTTGGAAGTTGGTTGGCTGCCATTGCAAACACTATAGTTCCCAAGAGCATGGAAATCTCAACTGTTGTGACCAAGTTTAAAATTCAAGTACTCGAGATAAAGGTCCATGTTGTAGTTGTTCCCTATGTCCCTTCTTCTTCTAACTCGTAGTATAGTACTTCTAATTGTTCTATTTTGAGGTTGGCTTTATTATTTTGAAAATAAAATTGTAAAATAAAGCCAACTTATGTAATTAACTAATTAAGTGTTTAGCACTTAATTAAGGACAATTAGTTAAAAAGGTAGTTATATCCTCCCCTCAGCCTATATAAGGCTTCATTCTCACTTGTAAAGGGGTTGGATATTGGTGCACTTGGATGTAATATACAAAGTTTTGATCAATACAGAAGAAGATCTTCCTTTCCCATCTCGAATTCATTCTTTCCATTTATTTTCTTGCAATCTAATTAATGTGATGTCTTGTTATATATGAAATTTGAAACTTTGTGTTCAATCCATAAAGTGAAATGTGTTGAACTTTGTGTCAATATGCATTTTACATATTATGGGTTTTCATTTATACAAACACACATGTTCTTGAATTCTTTTTGCATGCATAAGTAAAATAAAAACTGCAATCTCTTTATTTGAAAGTGCTACTTCTTCCCTTCTCTCATTTTGCATTCAGTTGGTAATCTTGGGGAACCAAGGAAGATTTTTGTATCTTTGATCAGTTAGTTAGTTACAACTTTGTTCCCTAACTAACTTGTCTTACCCTAGCCACACTACTGTAATTCCTCCATGTCTTTCCCTAGTTTCTCTTATGTATTGAAAAGAATGATTCAAATGCCATGGTCACCAATATCCTCATCTAGAATTTATTAGTTTGTATATTTGTACATACTTAGGATTTTGGATTTTAAATAAGGGAACCTCCCCATTAAAGAGGAGGGACTATTGTCCCCTTTAGAACTGTTGATTGTCTTCAACAACCAATTTTCCAACCAACAATTTTTTGGCGCCCACCGTAGGGCACGTATTGTGATACCCACGGGATATCTTTCATTAAGAACAATTCAAAATTTTGGCCCACCTGCGGCGAAGATACACACGAGGACAGAGAGGTCAAGGTGTTGAAGATCCTTCTTTCCATTAACTGTGCAACATGGTTCCAGATGTCTCCCAGAAAAGAAGGGTAAAAGTAAGAGGTTAACAAGCACACCACCGAAAAAAGAAAGGATTGGTTCATCTTCACAAGTGAGTGCTACTACTCAAGCCTTAATTTTAGCCATTTTTGTTCTCCCTTTATAGATTTTTTTTTCCTAGGATGGTTGCACATGTACCTTGGGGAAGAATATTAGACCCTAGCCCATGCACAACCTCTGCAGGACTGCCCAAGGGAAATCGGAAGAACTTTCCAAAGTTTAGAGGAGATGGCAAAGAGATCTCGATGAACACATTGTAGCTTTCTTTGTTGCATGTGGGGTTCTTAGAGTTGAACACGAGGACGTGTATGTCAAGTTATTTATGGAAAGTCTTCAAGATAACACAACCGAGTGGTTATATCACTTTCCGCCGAGTAATATCACCAACTAGGATACCATGAGAACTAAGTTTGAAGCTTGGTTCAAACTGGGGGAAGATTCACACGTACTTTTGGCCCAAC
Organism: Taxus wallichiana var. yunnanensis; assembly: GCA_018340775.1. Lineage (NCBI taxonomy): Eukaryota > Viridiplantae > Streptophyta > Pinopsida > Cupressales > Taxaceae > Taxus > Taxus wallichiana. The sequence continues at coordinate 605,650,155 of CM031234.1, forward strand.
TCTCATAAATGAAGAAGGAACCTTATGAGCCAATGCGCAAATTTGTTGACAAGTTTAATAGACTAGTCTATAAGATTCTAGATATTGCCCGACCTACTCCAAAATTTAAAATGCTTCTTTATCAATGCTCAACTACTAGAGGTAAGTTATACATTGAGATGAGCCCAATTGCTAGACTTGGAGCAAGACTAAAACTTGGCCATAAGTGTAGAGGATGACCTGATCATGTCAGGTAAATTAAGGAAAGAGCCACCTAAAGATAAAGCTTCCACTTCGGGGTCTTTAAGTTCTGATCAATTGGTGCAAAAGTTAGCCAATGATTTGATTGTCATCAAAAAGCAACTTACTCGAATGTTCCATACAAAGATATCCCTAGAAAAACTTTCATCCAAGGAATCGTTTACCTACCTTGGCCAACCAAAGTTCACCATTGGAGATCCTCCTCTCGAAGGTTCCATTAATGCAACATGTGAGGTAGAAGAAGGTGAAGATGAGGTTGCAGCAATGTAAGAAGTTGAAGAATTTGAAGAGGAATCAAGAAGAAATCCATGTAGAGGCAAATGATTCTCAAATCAATTATCTTGTATATGAGTCAAATGAAGATGATTATGATGATGTGGTAACCGAAATGAATAGTGAATCCTATGTTGTTATGACTAGGGAACAATTAAGTAAGAAGAAGGATATTGAGCACTTTGAGAAGAAAGAAAAAGCTAAAGAAGTTATAGCTATTATTCCGTTATTGTTAAAAGAGGAGCGCATATTCCTTACGCTACCAAGAAAATAAGTATTATTGTACCTTCTAATACCCCTTCTTCTTCTTTTGTGCCTAAAACAACAACTCCTACATCTATATCCAAAACGACCTCAACTCCTAAAATTGATAAACCTAAATCCCCGTTGGTTCTAATCAAGAAACCCCATTGTCTTCGGGATAGTTTGATATCATAGACCATATTAAGATAACTAAGATTCGATCTCTGGAGTTGAGTTCTATCAAACCCACCCCGAGGCCTTTTCCCAAGTTGTGAAATTTGTAAATGGTAAGCCTAGTCAAGCTTCCTCATCCTCTAAGGGTCTCTTGCCTACTCCCAAGTCTCCCTCTCCACAAAACTTAATGGCTTCTACACCCTCCACATCTGAAAAAATTGAACCCTTTTATGTAACTTTGTTAATAGTCAGGCATAAACTAAGTAATTGTGTTATCGATTCGGCAGCATCGGACAATGCAATTCTTGCACAATTTGCCTATGCTCTAGGTCTTAGTCTAACCCGGACCTTTGGTTCTTGTTATTCAATGGAAACCAAGGAGGTGCCATTAGTTGGAAGGATTAAGGACACTCAAGTGGATTTTGTTTCCTTTCCTGAGGAACGAGTCAAAGCCACTATTCTTCTCGTTGATATACCTTCATCCTATTGTATGCTCTTAAGCAAAATTTTTTACAAAGAAGTAGGAGGTGAAATCAAAATGGATTGGTCCCACACATTGATCCTAATTAAGGGGGAGATGAAGAAATTGTTGCCCGAGAAACAAGCTTAGTATATTTTCCGAAGACTAGTGATCCTAAGGCACAAATCTTGTACGAAGACATGGGTCATGGGAACTATATGGTGATGCCCAAGTCCGAATTCAATGCTCCTAAAGTTATTCAAGAAGATCTTAATGACATATAGACTCTTGAGTTTGATGGAAGTTGTTCTACAACAGGGTTTGGGGCGGGGTATTACTTGTGTCACCTACTGGTGAACTTTACCCATTCTCATACAAGATGCAATTTGCCAATAATAACAACACTACTTAGTATGAGGCTTTCCTTCTCGGCCTAGTAACAACAAAGGAAACAGGAATAAAGAAACTTCGTGCACAAGGAGATGTTGATCTCATAGTCAAGCGGTTTAGGGCTCGTTCCGGGTAAAGAATGAAAGGTTGAAGCACTACCAGAACAAGGTATGGGATTCTATTGAGTTTCTGGATGCTTTTCGATTAATGTTGTTACAAGAAACAACAATTCTAGAGCAGATTCTCTAGCGATCTCGCTTCTTTACTCATCCCTCATCTAGACTTTAATCAAGACAAGTTTACTATGGAGATGATGTGGAGATGATCTTCAGACCCAGTGTACCGGATAACGTAGACAACTGACAAGTGTTTAATGATGATTAGCATTTGATCTCTTTCCTAGAATTGAATCAAAGAAGCATCATTAAGAAAATAAACCATAACATCATGAGTTGGAATAAAATCATTTGAAGCATCCAATTTATTTTGCACTTATTATGTCGGAGGTGTGGCTATCGTTGGCTTGCACCTCTCACGACGACATTGTGTTGCTTCTGGGTTGCTACCACCATGCATTGCCTCCACTTTTATCCCTGCTACCGTGTTGCTTGCACATCCCGACACTTGTCTCGCCGTGCAATTTTTTGGTTGGGTTATCTTTATTTCTTTCCGACTATTTTTCTTTCTAGATATTGCTTCTTATTGTCTTTGAATCGCTGATTAGCAGATATAGGTTTGTTCACTTTATCAGCATGTTTCCTTTTATTCTCATTTTTGTTGTATATATTGAAATTATGGGGCATTGTTGACCACTTGTAAGTTTATTTGTGATCCGTCCAGTCTCTGTGGCAGGCAAACAGCGGTAAACCTGCCCATGGTCTATTTCTTTTATTGGTTAGCCTGACTCTTGTTAGTTGAAGGTTTGTATAAATTTTCAGTAGGGCAGTCACAATACCAAAAAAGTGAATATGGAACAAAATGCCTTATCTGGAACAAATTAGAGCGTGAGAAACAACAACATGACACAAAATCAAATTTGGCACAAATTATAGCATCAAATACAACAACACCGAAAAATGTATTGAGGAGAAAATGCTCCTGAATGGGTATACAGGGAGAAATTTACAAAAGCCTTCTTTCATTATATCGTGCACAGAAAGAGGGAACTATTTTAACTGGTTATCGGAAGGTCTCAAGTAATAACAATTGCCCTTTCCCTATCATCGTCTTGTGCATATCAAGCTATCATGGTATTACAAGAGGCCGCAATTCGCTGCGGCATTTTTATCAAACACTTAGCTGCCCATCACGCCAAAGCTCTTACGTTGGCCAGGGTTCGATGCATTTTGCCAAACACTTCACGTGTTTCCTGATTGTTGCCACCTTTTGCGCACACACATGCATGCCAAGTGCGGATGTTTAGTGGCATTTTCATATCAGAATGTAGAGTTAACACCATTCTCTCTATGCCAAAGTAGTTTTTCCCTTTTTTGAACCCACACTCTGGTTTTTCCGCAAATATTGGTTCTAAGTTTGGGATATTACCTTTGTCATGGGTAGAAAAGCCAATCAAAAGATCATGAAGAGATGTCCACATAGCCATATCAAATACATGGGAGTGATCCCTTCCCTCTAAAGTAAAATTTCAATGAAAGTCTTCAATTCACGACAACTACAGTTTGAGTCTAAATGAAATTGTCTGCATATGCTAACCATTTGCAAACCTCTTCACGTTCGTCAGAAAACATGTCTAGAATACTTTGCTTCATATCTAGCCTCATTTATAGCTTAGCTATAACAAAGGTACGTTTCTTCTGATTTCTTGAGGATGGGAATATCTGTGCTAGCTTACATCTCTGTTGTCGTTCTGAGATCTGGGTGGCTGGGAAACTGGTATTCAGTTGCTTCAAACGTTGAAAATTCTTTTATATTTATGTTTATTTTCATCTCTGTGAGTATTCTACTCAATTGAAAGGAATTGTTTACAACTTCAAATTCATGCTTGCTTCCTATTATTTACTTATGTTATATACTGCTGAGACCTGTCATCCAGCTTAGACCCCACATCCATACCAAGACTATTTTGTAGTTCTTCTGTAGGTTAATTGAGAAGCTGGTTTAATGTGTCAACTGCAGATTCAAGTATTTATGAATAAATTCAATGCTTGTTACATTTCTTTTTTGTCATTTTTCAAACAAAAAAAAATGGACCTCGTGCTTTTTCCCTAATGCATCTGTCCCCAACCGATGGTGAAATAATAAAACCAAGGCATACACCAAGTAATATTTGCATTGTCTTCTTCAGCTCAACTAAAATGCTCATAAATAGGAATTGCTGCTGCATGTATCAAATACCTTATTAATCTGCAATATGGTTCCCTCTACAACCAAAACAAACCTGCCGTCATTCATTGTTGCTGCCCTGCACTGTTGAGGCTTCAATTTCATCATTGAATCTGTCACAATTGGAAAACCCCTTCAAATACTTGCATGCGTTACTGATGTTGCTCCTATTTTCACCACTATGTTTCATCCCCATGCTCATACATTTAAACTTTAATATTACTGTTTGCGTTTCTTATTCCTTATGACTTTGCTTCTGTTGCATTTGTTCTTTTAGTAGATTCCATTTTCCCCTTAAAACAGTAATAATGCTGCAGTTCCAATCTTTATTTGGAACAAGATAAAAAAAAACAGTTTGACATTGCAAGAAACTTGGTGAATGTTGGAACTTTTCCATACAATGCTTGAATAGCTTTAATTTATAAGATATTATTCTTCTCCACTATTTGAACACGACGAATGTTATTTCAATTTTGTTACACTGTTTACGAGCACAATAGATAGCAACGTTTGGTTCTCATATTGCAGGACAATAGTTCTACGTCATAATTCCCTGACATGTGTAATGAATGATTATATATTGTGAATATACTCATTGAGATCTGGAAGATATCAGCCTATTGAAGGGACAGACCTGAAGACAACCATCCTCGCAATGAAATAACTCTCCCTCCTGGAGTAAAAACACTGTTATAAAACTATTTCATACTGTAAGATATGCATTGCAAATTAGAATAAATGCAACCTTCTGTATGCACATGGTTGTCTAGACCATTGTTTAGCACCCAAATTCTCTCTTACATTCTGGTGAATGTGGGGAAAATGCCTTGAATATATGAAGGATTTTCCATCTAAAATCTCTGTATTTTCAAGGGAAACAACTTGTTGAATGTTGGAAGTGTTCATGTGTCCAATTAAAATAGTAGAAGCGTGAACTTGGTATTGTTTGTGAACAAAGACTTGAATCTCAATTATACTACTCTAAGTTCTACGTGGTACAAATCATCTTCTTTTATGTGTCACAAATCTTCTCGTTAAAACGCCTTATACTGAATAAATAAACATTTCAAGGCAAGTCTTTCAAATGTTTCAAACCATTTATATTACAATATTAATGAAAGAAATTGAAGGCTCCAAATTGTAAGTGTAATTAAATATTTACTTATAAGCGTTTAATTAATTACGCACATGTACTTTCCAAATTGTAAATTAAAGATATGTTTGTCTTAATCGTTGAATGTAAGCTTACTTGAAGAACAAACTAGCACTAGCTTTATTATTTAACTGCTTTCTTGCTTTTATTCTTTTAGTAGACCTCATGAACTACTCTTTGTAACGACATGAGATCTGTGTTTGTAGCGATCCAAACAAGTGGCCTATATTATTTTTGGGCTTGCATTAGTAGGTTCAAATCACAATCATGTGAATGTTATTTATCCCAATACAGATCTCCTCACTGCAATATTTGATTCATTTCTCACCAAATGTCAGCCAATGTCCATAAAGATGCAGAACCGTGGTTTAAGTCAAAAGAAGCATGCTATTCTACAATAAGAATTCAAATTAATTTTAGAACCCGCAGAGATTAAAGACCACTTGCAGCTCTTGTGGAATATTCTACAACGTCATAGTTTTAAGACGGCACGAAAATACTACACTTATCAAATAACTCAATTAAAGGAAGCTTTCAAAGTTATGACAAAATAACTCAATCGAAGGAAACTTTCAAAGGTTATAATGACAAACCAAATTCACAGACAGGTTCTGCCAAAATTGAATCAATTCCAAATATCATGGATTTCATCCCTGTAAAGCTTACTCACCCCATCAGTACACTCTTAGGTCTTAAAAAAGATAATTTTTCTCAATTTTTGTGTACAGAAGTGTTAACTGAGCTTCCTACGAACTACTATGTATGTTTTTGTAAGGACTTTCCAATTTACCCTGTTTATTTGTACGTTGACGTGTTTTCAATGCGCAGCATTATGCTTTACTCTCTTTCTTTTTCCATCTCTATAAATTAAATATATTACACTATTCTGCATAGACATCAACCACCCAATTAAGCTAGTCTACACCTATTTGTAATAACAACACTATAATTTGGTTTGCTACGCTACAATTTACTGAAAACCAAATTCATGAACAATAAAAGACAGTTTTTAAGCAATCAAGGGGCAAATACACATAATTATCTCTGACCCATACTATTCTCTACTCCATGTTTGGAAGTGATTTCATATCATCCCATGTATTTTGTTTGTCTTTGACCTTTCTTTTAAAAAAACTGTTCCCATTCAGTAGTTTTGATTCCCGAAAATGGTTTCTCTGTTACTCATAATCAAAATTTTAAATCCCCTTTCCATACAAACAACGAATCTAGAAGGGACTTAACCTTATAAAAATGAAAAGAACCCTCACTACGGTTTCACGAAAAACATTCCATTCAGGAAAAGAAAAACCCAGCAAATTGTATCGTAAACAACGCTACTCCCATCAAAAACCCTGTGGCGTAGACTTGCTCCTTCAGATGCAACACTAGTTATAAGACTAATCAACAAAATCCAAGTGCCATAAGATTCATCATTAATCATTTCAAAGGATGAAAGAGTAGTAGTAATAGAACCAGTTCAAAAATAAGTATTAATCAAAGTAAACATAAAAGAATTATGGGCAATAAAGGAATTTAGGAATTTTGAGAACATTGAAAAGCAAGAGAAACATTAGCAAAGTTAAAAGCACAAGCAGAAAAAGCCTCTAAGAGAATTTTTAAAATGTAAAGAATTTGTTTCATAAGAAATTTGAAAAATGACTTTTTAGCACAACAGGAAATTCCCAAGCACAATTTTCATCATTAACATTCAAATATCCATTATTCAACTTGTAGGATTTCTGTTGTACGGTAGCCAAATTCTTATTTGTCCTTGGCCTAGGGATTTATGTTAAATAACCTCAGCGCATTCATTCAATCAACTATTTCAAAACCAACATTATAATTAAATATAATGCTTCCAAAATAAGGCTCACAGAGTGTCAGCTGCACCATTGACAAAAAAAAATTGCCATACAATCTTTTTCTTGTCTTAGCACACTCCTAATTGGGGATTTTGAATTAATCGCCTTATATCATAAAGAATATCTAATATGGAGAGATTTTGTGGTTTGAATCAATATGGAAGCAATATATAACAGAAAACTAAGGCAGACAGATTTGAGACAAATAAGCCATTGAAGAAAAGTAAACAAACAAACCATATCAATTTATATCTTTGTGGAAAGTGGCTTTCTGTTAACATTGCAATTGTGAAAAGTGGTTTTACATTAACATTGCAATTATGTTCTAATATATTTTACAAAGCAAAATCAAATTTAATTTTATCCAAGAATATTCTCTCAAATATAATTAATTCACTAGTGGGAGTTTTAGAGTAATATATGGTCTGTTACAATAATTTGAGACAATTGTCACAAACAGCCAACATGCATGAACAATGACAAAAAAACACTTATAACATGTCAATTAACTACAAGCATTTTATACTGCTGTCATATGATTCTAGCAATCGTCAACAAGGCAAAAATCCCATCTAACTTTTAAAATGCAATAAAACTATAGATGTCATTCAAAATCCTACAAGCGTATATTAAATTACCATGAAAAGAACACTGATTGTGGCTTCCATCTATCTTCAAGATTACTTGCAAAATTATAAAACACTACATCAAAATCAATACATTAACTATAAAATGGTAAGTACAACATAGCCAAGGTATAAGAATCCCTATGATTGACTATTTTGGCACCATAATGACCCATGTATCACATGCCAAGTTTTGTTCGACGCCAGTGCCTGCGCTTTGCATTGTACCTAAAATAAAAGACCAAGTTGATGTTAGGATTAAAACTATTCAAGCAAGCTCTTTAATAAGAAAGAGAATAAAAGTCACCTTCCAGTGAAATTAGCCAGACTCACCTGATAGTGTTATCGGTCCTCATCCTGATCCAATGAGGAATAGGCCTGTTCTGCCTCATCTTCTTGGCCAACTTTCTTGATTATGAAAGTCTTGTGTGACGGCTGCAAAAACATTATGTTGACAACCATATCAATATCTTACTTTAAAAAGTAAGACACTAGTACAGAGATTTTAAATACACCTATCTGAAATGTGCCGGGAGCTATCACTTTCAAGATTCTTAAATTGGATTCTTCACAAACTGCATTGATTAAAATCTCTTTTGGCATTATCTGCCAATTTCCTACTTATATGGTAACAAATGGCATCAATCTAGTTGCACCATTGTGTGAAACTCTCCAATATGGCCAATATAATACAATTTTTCAAGCGACTTCTCCAAGTACAAAAAAGTTATATGCAACAGTTAAAAGGGCATTGCATCACATTTAAGGATGGCATTGCCCTATGATGATCAAATGGATGTGTCATTTAAAGTCGAGAATAAAAGTGAACACAATTGCACCACTATATCCAATCCCTTGCTGCCATTGTAAAATGCCTATCGACATAAATACAGACTATTATATCATCGAATTTAAGGGCAGGAATAAAAGTGGACACAATCACAGATATGGCAACACCCACACTCACCATATAAATACAGAGGCTGGACAATAGCAGCTAAATTTCTGTTGTCTATAGTCAGACAGGCAGGTCTAATCAAAAGTCACAGGACTTGCCAGTAGTTTCACAAACATGAAAGATTGTTCAATGCTTGGCCCATCATGTTGAGCCTATAAACTAGCAAAATTCCGCTTGGCAATAGCAAAATGCAAATATTTTAGACTGTTATTGGCTCGGCCCATCACATTGTCTATAAACTAGCAAAGTTCCACTTGACTAAAAGTGAACATTAGGCCAATAAGAAAAACTTTGTAGAAGGCCGATAAGGAAACCTTTGTAAAAAGAGTGGGGTACATCAAACATCTATACAGTGGGAATTTGTGCTTCGTGGTAGAAATTTCCCAGGCTCATATTGTGTAGCATATTACTGTATTTCATCTTAGCATATATCAAAACTCTAGCTACTATCATTTTAATAAAATTCAAAAATAGAAACTTCTCATATAGTAAAATGTATCACTTCTGAGATTCAATCCTAATGTCATATAAAGTCTTGATAACAAAATCATGGCATCGTAGTATATTTAAATACATGGTTTATCAATGTGTACATTGTTTCTAATAGACACAATTCAAAAGATAAGCTAGTTTGTATATTACATTGACACTCCTGGTGGTCTAGACCATACACTACCTAAGCCTTCACCATAAGCCTACACATCCATTACTAACAATTGCATTTAGCCCAAGTGAAAACACACTTCTAAACTTTAATAGTAATACCTTTTCCTCTGATAATTGATTTAGCTTCAGATTTTGGCAAATTTATTTAAATCCATACGGTGGTATGCATATACTGTTATCTTTGACATTTAACACATGGTATGATTTCTATTCATTTCTTAGCCCTGCAATCATGGTCTGATAGGTTTTCGTCTGATCGAAAAGAAAAGCATCCTGGTCAAGGCCTAGGGAGCTGATTGTGAGAGAAGAACAAAGCTCATAATAAGCTTGAGCTTGTCATGTTGTGACACAACGTAAGTTTCAATAATTTCTTGTTAATTGCCATTTGGTTTCCATTTCTTTCATCTTTAATCTTTCACTTGCATTGCTAAGGCAGCACCAAAGGAATACTAAATAAAATCATTAAAGCAATGTTCTATACTCTTGCAGGCAGCTCATTTATCTTGTATTTTCATCAAACTTGAGTTTCAATACTTCATTCTCTGTGAATTAATATAGTACTAATCAAATGCACAATGAGTTTGCAGACCAACCTAAACTGAATCCAGAAGTCACAAGTTATTCACTGCTTAAAGGGATTTACACTTTACCCATTACTCATTGTCCTGATCACAGCTCCATCAGACATACATCAAAATCTCAAAAGTCATAGGAAATCATTTGCTACTTCATAAATGTCATTTGTCAATCACTGATGGGGTCAACAAATTCAAACAAGCAGCAGACAAGGAGAAGTAACAATAAAGGAAATCCACCATCTGCAAGTCCACCACTAAACAGAAAAGAGCTGTCTTGTAAATCACAAGTGTTTTGGGGAATTGATGATTGTTTTTTCTATAAATAACATGTTGGTATCACCATTAGTTAACATTAAGTTTAAGTCTATTTGGGGACACCATAAGAGGCAGAGAAGCTTGTACCCCCTTTTCACCAACCCAACAATTTTCTAATTTTTATACAAAATATCAACCCCTCTACCACTAACCCCTCAATCTGCAAAATATCTGGTATATTTATTTGATTTAAATTTTGACATAGTAACCCACTTAAAAACTATATTCACAAATTAGAAAACCTTACTCAACTCCACACAAATCCTCCAATCATTAATATACGCCAAGTAATCATGATATGTCACAGATATTGGCTGCTCACATAAAACCTATCACTGGCCCATTAAAAGGAGCCAGCAAGCCTTACCATAGATAAACATTGCTTAAATTCTTTTGATTCGTCATAAAGAACTATCAGACAAGCTTTTGAAAAAATAAAAATGACAGCTATGAAACGGAATTAAAAAATCTTAGAAAAATATATTGGTTACTTATGAGGAATGTGGTTTCTGCCAACAAAATTTCCCATGATTCAATCAAAAAAATAACAGGAATGTGGTGTCCTGGATAAATTTCCCAGTCAGACTTCTGGAGATTCTTATAATTTACAAGCATGTACCTTTGGTGAAATGTTATAATTACCTGAAAATATCTTTCCTTTTAAATGAGAGAATTCAAATAGATCATGATTATTAAATGTTAACATATAAAATCTTTAATAAATAAACATAATAGACCCCCATTGATTTCCCGCTTGCAAAAAAAAATTGATTTTGCTATTGAGCATCAGCTTGAAATCTAACCCAAAACAATCATATATAAATACAATAGTTTCGTCTACAGGGTAATATGGTACAGTCTAGATAACAGTTCCACTAATTACAATGAAAGGATGAAATTATTTTGACTTTAACTTAATTCAAACACAGAAAAATTTCAGCTATTTTTAAATGCCTAATACATAATATAAATGCTGCAATATTCTGTTTATGAAGCTGAAAATACTTTGCGTTCCACCCAAACATTGCAACTTACACATGCCAAATAAATTAAATATAACATAAGACTCCAATTATCATAAAATATCCTCTCATGAGATAACAAGCAATCATAACATTCCTGTATTAAAAGCAATGTGATTCCAATCAATACCCTTCTATTGAGACAGATCTTCGGATCAATATTAACTATCCTAGATTAGAAGCAATGAAGCAATGTAGTGGACTGTGGAGACAACCTTATGTGAACCAAAAACATTAACTTCAAATGAGTAGATCATCAGACCATACCCAAGATGATGCTAAAAATCTTCAGGAGGTAAGGTTGTACTATGATGCCACTATTCTATTTGTTTAGGACAGGGCAACAGGGCACTCCATAGAGAACCTATGGATATTTCAGAGCTAATATTTGCAAGAAAGCCCTCCCCTTTGTACCCAAGTCCGTTAGCAAAAGCAAATACAACAGACCAACACACATAAACCTCATCTTCACATTCAAAAGCAGCTGCTAGATTGAACCACATCATGCCCACTCAAGGTGCATAAATCAGGAAAATGACCAACGGAATATAAAAGAGCCATACATCCATGTAACGAAAACAGAAACAGAACCCCAGTAATGCAATCAAGAAACACTCGAGTCAAAAGAAAATTTTCTATTAGAAATCATTCTAAATTTCTATTAGATCTATCACTAACCGCAGGCAACAAGTTATGACAGCAAACATGGGCAGGGGAGCACCAAACACGAGCAGGACAAATGCAAACAGCATTAATTATTAGACTAGAAATATGGAGAATTATGCATACTCTAGCAAATCCTCCCATCCCACCCTTACACCAACAAATAAAGGGAACCATTAGCCCTCCCCAACATACCTGTTCAGTAGCGGATTAATTTCACCTATTTAAAGTTATTATTCCAAGTTAGCAGGGAACAAAAATATTAGAAGATCATAAGATGCATGTTTTGGGCACAAAAGGTTCAAAACCAAACAAACATAAATAAATAGACACCTAACATCCATACATTTATAGATTATGCTTCATGTGTTCAAAATGTTTTGGACTGTCATAGTCAATAACTCATTGAATAAATCAATAAATTCCACTAGATGGGAGATTGCTTCAAAATCGGCTTGAAACCTTGAACTTCCAGGTTGCAGCACTTTTCTTGCTGCGGTAACAGATTTTAAGGAGTTAGAGAGCACTGAGTGAGCACTTATGAGATAGTTACAGCCACACTCGTGAGGTACTTGTGATGTAGGCTGTAAAAATGAAATGAGTGTTTTTTTATTATTGCTATGTAACTGAGTCAGGGTTTACAGGGGTGGGGTAGGTTAGGAGGATTAGGTGTGGATTGGTAGGGATTTCTGCATTGTGTGATTTTAAAAGCTTGACTGAGACAGGTAGTTTACCTGAAATTTCCTGCAACATGTGTCCAAAAAGACAAAAACTCATTGATAACACAGAAATTGGAAGGCCCAAAACGATGGGATAAATTTTACACATTCAAGTACCCTACAATCAAGGCAATTGTGTACTCCGTATAAATACTTAGCCCTTACAGTGTTATGCACATAAACTTCAAAAACCCTCACAATAGGATCTCATCATAAGAACATTTGCTGAAGGTCTTTTATTTTTGTCTATCATATGATTCATGGGATCCTGCAGCCTCTATCTAACTAATAGGGAGATCTTTGATCTTTTTGAATCAATTCTTAAAACAATTGGTAACGCATTCCTAAATTAGACACAATGTATTGGGTTGAAGAAGAAATCTTGTGTGAACCAAGAATATTATCAGAATGTGGCTAGATGACCAGATCCCACCCAATATGACGCTAAAACCATTCAGGAAATGCAGTTTTCCTAGGATGCCACTATTCTATTTGTTTGCATCAGGACAATAGGGCACTCCATAGAGAACCAATAAATATTACAGGAAAACAGGGCACTCCATAAAGAAATGGGTATAACAGAACAAATATTAGAACCTGGAGGACTTACTTTTACATCCAAGTCTAATACCTAAACCCTAAGAAAAAGCAATTACAGAATAACAGACATGTGTACCTTATCTTCCCACTCAAAAAAATATGTTTTAATCAAATTGAAACATACCCAATAAAACAGCATTAATCAGAAAAATGGCCAATGAACCAAAATCATTAACAGCATGTGGGTAGATCATGATACTTATTCATGGCACCTTAGCATTCCTCCCGGGCACCTATATATCAAAGTTAAATATGATGCATGAAACTGGTTAGGCACCTTAGTACATTTAAGAAAAATTGATAATTTGTAGACTAAGATCAAAGCTGTTTCACATGTTCAATCTCTTTTACCAGTTACATAAATGTGAAAGTATTGGTCCTTTACCTGTTCAAAAGGTGATCAATAGTAGAGGTTGCATCTTTAAGATCCCAAATGTAAGACTATTAGGTCTAGTGAGTGTCTCTAGTGGCCGGAGTGAAACCAGAGAAATTTTAAAGGAACGGGATTTTTTTACATGAATCTAATTTAAGGAAAATCTCCTTCAAGTGAGTGTCTCTGATGACCAGAGTGAATTTACCAGAATAATTTTAAAGACATGGGGATTTTTACAAGTAAGTGATTGTGGGCAAATCTTTTTAAATCCAAGCAAAATTTTTTTGGCATTTAGGGAAAATATAAAGTTTACAACTCATAAATGTATATTTTAGCGAATTAACAACATAATGAACATTTTGTGTTAATATCTGCTAATGGATTTTTTAAATAAAATTGATTGACAAATTCATCAAAATGGCCATAGACTGCTGGCAACTTGGATGAAATAATAATAGCGTTTTTGAATTAGATCCCTGGGCCTCACCAGTTTAAAATAGAAGTTGAGATCTGGTGCAAACTCATCCTTACCCATATAATACAATGATGTATTCTCCGATGATTACAGGACAGTCGCTTAAGTGACAAACAGACGAATAAATCAACCTCCTTTAAGGAAACGGACAATTAATCAATCCCCTTACCGATTTAGGGGCCTCTTATTTTGCTTAGCAGCCCTAGCTAACACCATATTCCAGCGTACACAGAAACACAATATTACTGTTATGAACTACGTGATGGGTATTGATTTTAAATGCAAATACCCTAGAGTGTGACTTACACAAGCAAGGCATTAGCTGAATGCCAGATTGACAAGCTAAATTCCCAAAATCAATAAACTTGTCTTGTGAGAAAAATGAAGAATGCATTTGTGAAAAATCTGATCCACGGGAGAGAGAAATTTGAAAAAAGAAAACTGACCATCTTTAAATTCTAATGGCGGCCGCTATCGCCTGCGCCTGCGCCTGGTTCTTCTTTTACTAATCCTTCCACATAATAGGAAATAAAAAGCTCAAGCAATACCCTATATGAATTTTGGTAAACCCTAACACTATTTTGCCCTAAAGTCTAGGTCTTTTTGACATATTTGGGATTTATGTTTTTAATTGGAAGATATATAGTTTAGATATAAGTTACTTAAAATACGCTGAGATATCAATGTTGAGGGGGCTTACTTACTAGCAATTGCACATGAGTTGCAAGTTACGCCGGATGAGATGCAAATGGAATTCTCTTATTCAATAATATTGTTTAGTTTTATTATGTTTTGCATGTCACCATGGTGGCAAAGGATCATTGTGTTTTCCTCCTTGTCTACATAACGCATTACATGTTTTCAATCACTCATTCCACCATTAGCCTATCAACTTCACCAATGAACTAAGGACCATGTGATAGTATTTTAAATTGTTGAAAAAAACTAAACCTATGATTTATAATTTCAAATTCATGAGGAGGTGAATTGCGAGGAAAATGATTTTCCATGCAAAAAGAAGTTTTGGTAGCCGACCATATAAGCGATAGATTCCAATCTTTGTCCAAATAGACTCACTCTTTAATATTTTGTTCCCATCCCAAAATAGAAATTCTAGAGAATCCTAAATTAATAAAGGATCTCGTTTTAATATTTTTCCCATCCCAAAATGGGAGGTAGGATCCATTTAACTCATCGACTTCCATTTTCATTATCCAACAAGAACTTATATTGTTCTCGGAGAGTAATACAAGAATCCAACAAGAATTTATATTGTTCGGAGAGTAATACCAGATAATACCAAGAACTTATATTATTACTCACCCATTTCCATGACGGGAATGGTTGAATTTTGATGATAAAGTCCAAAGACCTTTAAACCAAGGATTGGTATATGGTGTGCGGAAAACGTGGTGTGGAGATTGCTTCCAAGTGTGTACGCTTTTTCAATACCACTCCAAACAGGTCGCTCATGTCCATTTCTTCCCCACTCATTCCACCAGGAAGAGTCCAGTCAAATGAATGCACTAGCAAAGCCAAAATCAAGTGAACCATCTTTATCAACCAGACGAAGCCCCAAACATATTCTTCTTCCTGCTCCAGATGATGGATGAGTTCTGCCATCACTCATTCCATTGCCGTAAATAGCAATGGTGTCACTTCCGCCATCAAAAGCTCCTCTGCAAGATCACAAATTACGCCCAATTACACTTTTATCATGATAGAATATGAAATCTTTTTTCTGGGTCTAATTTGTCTCTGTAAAAATAGCTATATGAAATATCAAAATGCGTAATTTTGAATAAAAACAAAACTTTATTAAAATTAGGGCTCTGATATCTATAAGAATGGGATCGTACCCTCTCAACTCTAGCAGGATGTATAGAAAATCCTTCTTTGCTTCTCTATCACGACTGCCCTCTCTACTTCTCATCTCCAACTGATTGCTGATAAAATTGTCTAGAAATGTATGCACTCGTTTTAAATAAGTGGTCAATTCATGGCTCACTACATTTGGTCAAACAACATCAAATAGCTAAAAAATCGCAGTGCTTACTAGAATTCTATAGCTAGTTATGTTCTCTATGGTTAGATTGCTTTGCCAAATTCTACAATAACATAAAATACAAAAGAATATTTAGTAAACATGGTGAAATTTACTCACATTGTAGTGGAATGTGTCCTCTCTCGCACACATCTTTCATATCCTCAAAATGGTTTATTTATAAATGTGGCCTCGGCACAGTCTGGCAAGGCGGTTGACGAAGGTGGCTAAAAGCAAATATTACTTCGCATTCATGTTTCACCAAATGAATTAATTGCTAACACTATTCATTTCAAACATTGCATCACAAAATAGACAATTTACATTAGTCCACTTAAATATCTAAAATCGGCATCTCCATTGTTGTCTTTCAAGACAATTTGCATTATTCCACTTAAATATCTAAAATCCGGCAAAGTGTAAAGTAAAGACAACAATGGAGATGCCGGAATTGACACTTTCCAAAGAAAGGCATCTTCAATTTACAGCTCACTACATTTGGTCAAACAATTTCAAATAGCTCAAAAATCGCAATGCTTCCTAGAATTCTACAGCTAGTTATGTTCTTTATGGTTAGATTGCTTTGCCAAGTTCTACAATAACATAAAATACAGAGGAATATTTAGTAAACAGGGTGAAATTTACTCACATTGTAGTGGAATGTGTCCTCTCTCACACACATCTTTCATATCCTCAAAATGGTTTATTTATAAATGTGGCCTCTACTATAGTGCAAGGTGGTTGAGGGAGGCGACTAAAAGCACATATCACTCATGCATTCATGTTTCACCAAATGAATTAATTGCTAACACTATTCATTTCAAACATTGCATCACAAAATAGATATTCAAGACAACTTACATTATTCCACTTAAATATCTAAAATCGCAACTTGTAAAGTAAAGACAACAATGGAGATGTCGAATTTGACACTTCCCAAAGAAGGGCATCTTCAAGGTGGACGCCACCGCGAAATACATGTGAAAAATGTAATGTGCTTAGGCCCCTCCTCCTCTTCGTATATTAGGTAGTTGTATTTAAGATTATGTACGTTGGTAAGGGATAAATATACCAAAAATCAAGAAAATAAATATATTATAATAAATGTATATATATGAAATATGTCAACATCAATTTCAAGGTTTTCATCTTAAATTTTTTACATGTCACATTTATTAGTATCTTCATTGTATTCTTTACGGTTTTCAATTGATTTACTATCAATTTAGCAATACTATTGTATTAATTTGAAAATATATATTTAAGAAAAACAATAGGTCTAAACATTACCATATATGACGGTCAAATAGATGTCAAATTTAATGTGGAGCGTAAAGTGAACAACTCACACTATAACAATACATGGCTACCATTGTAGGAACATCGAGCCATCAGTAGGAACACCTCTCGCATAACTAGTAGTTGCACCCCAAAAGGATGGATTCTTTGTTTTATTATCATATCAAGGGTAATATAGTGATGGATATTTCATTTCAATGGTTTGAATTATAGTTTTGATAAATACATTTATTATTTGATTTTCAAAAGTTTGTTTTTCCAAAGGGCATTCGTTGAGAGCTAATATCCTAACCACGTGAGTCCGATTTCTAATTAGTGGGAAAAATATATATCTTGACCAATAGTAATGCGAGACTTTATTTTGGGTTTTGACAGACTATAGTTTCAATTTTTGCAATAATGTAGTACTAGTAATTCAAAAAAAAAAGTGATTTTTAATTGAAAGTTTTATGAAGAGTTTTAAAGACCTTTAATTAAGGTTGTATAATATGATTGTTGTTGGTGTCACGTAGAGGCATTTGTGTTTAACTTAGTTGGCCTCACTTACGTGTCTGTGTTGGACGTTGTCACGTCGGTCGAAAAATTGGTAGGAAAATTTTCTTGGGAGAGGCATGTTGATGGAGTTATGAAGTCTGTGGTGTAGGCGTTATGGGAATTGATTAGTAAGATATAACCAAACATATATTGTTTTAATGTGAATTTGTTTGGTCTTGTACCTTTGTTATTATTGTGGTACCATGTTGCGATGCATTCATTTAAATGACCTTGGTAGTGAATGGCGAAGGTTTGGTTTATTTGTATGTATTTGGATTTTTCGTCTTTTCACACAAGGAACAATCTGGTATGAAAATTATGGTATTCTATTTGTTTTTCTCAAATCATCATTGCTCAATTTTCATCAGTAGGTAGTAAATCAAACAAACTTCCTTTATTTACTTATTTTCTTCCATTATTTTCTTATGAAGAGTATGTCAAAGAAAAACTTTGTTTTATCATTTGGATGCAATTTTTTTGTTTTGGTAAACTATAATATTAATGTATGCCATTTTTCTATCAAATGGGTGTGAATGAAAATACACATTGTTGTATGAATGAGGAACTGGAAAAAATCAATTTGCTCTAAGAGACTCTAATATTAGTCTTGGTAATTTTTCCTTTGAAATGGGTGTGAGAGAAAATACATGTTATGTGAATGACGTGGGTTTGTTTCATTGTTCGTTTATTTAGATTTTTATTGTTTTGCATAGATGGATATGGGAAGTTGTTTTTAAAATATTGATTCTTTTGGGGTTGTGAGAGCTTGCTAAAAATAATCCTCAATCTACATCTTCCATAATTGATAATTTTAGTCGTCAAATTTCTCTACCTTGTATTTGTTTTCTTCTGTCATTGTTGTAGCTCCCACTCAATCAGAAAACCCTCTGTGAGTAAATCTATCAACACACAAAACCCTCAAACAAATCTCTAATACCAGTTGTTGGGGTTAGCACACCGGTTGTACAGATAATATATCAGATCTAAGCATACATGCAAATAAAAGCGGATATTCTACCATAAGAAATATACAACCAAGAGACATAAATCAACACCAGATTTAATGTGGTTCACCCAAAGGTGTGCTATGTCCACCAAGAAACAAGCCAATCTATTATCCAGAGCTTTGACAAGATATACAATTGAAGATTTGCAATCTTCCACACCTCTCAGATGTTCAGTACTTTCTTCCTTCAAGCTTTCCTTCCTTTTTCACCAAGAATTCTCTCCCACACAATTATCTTGTAATTATGACCCACACTCTACTTCTAAACCCTAATTTTAACTTCATATAGTCGTTTTTAGACTTAGGGCACTTAGTCATGCAATTACAATTAATAAATCTATTTTAATGTTAAAAATAGATATAATTCTCGAGAGTTAAATAAAACTTCGTCGCACAAAGCGACGCCGGTTACGCCTAACCGTGGTCTGGTTCCTACTTTCCTTGATGATGTCGGTCTTCTCGTGACCGATGTCAATCTGCCCTTAACCGATGTCGGTTCTCGTGTTTTCTAGTAAGTTCCAATTACACGCTAAAATTAAGTAATTGAGCTCCACAACTCAACAATCTCCCACTTGGAGTTTAATTACTTGCATCGTACTTGCACAACGTCATTCTTGAATCCTTCCTTAGCTTTGTCTCTTCCTCCTCAAGTCTCAAACTTGAAGACCAAATAGAAGTGAAGTGTAGCTCCAACTTCTACTTTACTAACGGCTTTGTTAACATATCCACAAGGTTCTCACTCGTATGAATCTTTTTCAGATTCAACTACCCATCCTTCAATCCTGTCGTATGAAGTGATACCTCAACTGAATGTGTTTCATTCTCGAATGAAACGTTGAGTTCTTTGCCAAATGAATTGCACTTTGACTATCACTGAACAGTTTACAATCACCTTGCTCCTTTCCCAACTCTTTCATGAACCTACTCATCCATATCATCTCCTTGCTAGCCTCTGTAGCTGCAACATACTCTGCCTCTATAGTAGAAAAAGCCATAACCTTCTGCAATCTTGAAATCTAGCTAACTGTCATTCCACCTACTGTGAAAATATATCCAGTAGTGCTCCTCCTACCATCTATATCTCCAACCATATCCGAATCAACATAGCCACACAATGAAATATCTCAACCTCCATAGCATAACCGCATGCTAGGTGTCCCTTTCAAATACCTCGAGTATCCATTGATCGCTTTCCATTCTCTTTATCCGGATTGGCCATATATCTACTCACCACTCCCAACGCTTGTGTAATGTCCGGTCTGCAGTACAAACCATAACATACATGAGACTCGCTATCACTTTGAAGCATATGGCACTCGTGTCATGTATTTGACCTCCTCTTGTGATGCAGGACATTGATCTTTGCTAAATTTAAAGTGTCCGACCAAAGGTGTACTAACAAGTTTTGCATTCTGCATGTTGAACCTTTCTAACACCTTGTAGATATAATACTCCTGAGACAAATACAATTTCTTGTTCTTCCTGTCTCTTCGTATTTGCATGCCAAGGATTCTTTTTGTAGCTCCTAAATTCTTTATAGCAAATGTGTGAGCTAGCTTTCCCTTAAGCTCACCAATGTCCTACATACTAGATCCTGCAATAAGCATATCATCCACATACAATAACAAAATAATATAGCTCTCATTTTCAAGTTTATTGAAATAAATACAATGGTCAAATTCACATCTCAAGTAACCATGCTCATGCATAAAACTATCTAACTTCATGTACCATTGCCTTGGAGCTTGCTTGAGCCCATATAGACTCTTTTTCAACCCGCACACCAAATTTTCCTTACCCTTGACTTCATACCCAAGTGGATGTTGCATATAAATATCTTCATCCAAATCACCATGAAGGAAAGTCGTCTTCACATCTAGTTGCTCTAAATACAAGTCTTCTACTACAACTAAGCTCAAAACAAGATTTAATAGAAGTCATCTTAACAACATGAGAAAATATTTCACCAAAGTCAATACCTGCTTTCGTGTAAATCCCTTTACTACAAGTCTTGTCTTGTATCTTTTTGTCCACCCTCTTCCTCCCCGATTCTCGTAAACCCACTTGTTCTCGCAATGTTCTCTTAATCACAGTAACTTAACCAAATCCCAAGTCTGGTTCTATTTCAAGGAGTCCATCTCCTCATCCATGCCATGCTCCCACTGCACATGGGTCTTATCTTGCATTACTTCTTCAAAACTTTTTGGTTCACCATTATCAGTCAATAATAAATAAAATAGAGGTGTAAATCTTTCTAGAGGTTTACTTACCCTTTGTGACCTTCTCACAGGAGTTTGGGGTACCAGGCTCAATCTGGACCTCCTGGACATTAGTATCCACTTCGACAGTGACCGCCACCGGTCACCTCTAACCGACGTCAGTTTTGATAACTGATGCCGGTTTGGATCCTCTGTAACCGTCGATGGTTCATCTGACTGATGTCGATCATGACCTAACCGACCACGCCATCGTGTATTTCTATGGGTGTTTCTTTCAAACCCGAGAGTTCATTTTCATCAATAAACTTCTCAATTTTCTCATCCTTAGGTACCAAAATTTGATCCCTATACATTCTCTTTTCATTCCATTCAACATCATGACTCCTAATGATTTTAGAATTCTCTAAATCCCAAAAACAAACCGAAATCACGGATCCATAACCAATGAAAGTGCATCTTTTGGATTTTGCATCTAACTTTTTCCTATTTTCCTTATCAACATGCACAAAAGTTTCAACCAAAACTTTAAGAAAAGAAATATCTACCTCTTTTCCGCTCCAAGCTTCCTCTCGGTATTCCTCCATCTAGTGAGCTTGAAGGACCATGGTTAATCAAATAAATCATTGTATCAGATCAACGCCGCCCAAAACTTCAAGGGCAATCTGAATGTATTCTCATACTTCTAAAGACGTTTTCATGATTGTCATGTTCATTCTTTCTGCAACACCATTCTCCCGTGGTGTGCTTGGAACCGTTCTTTCTCTACGTACCCCATCACCGAACAATAATCATAGAAAGCCTTGCTTCTACATATTCACCATCATTGCGCGATCTAAGGCACTTTAACTTTGTATTTGATTCATTCTCAATAAGGGTTTTCCATCTTTTAAAAGTTTCAAAAACATCACATTTACGTTTAATACAATAAACCCATACCTTTCTTGTCGCATCATCAATGAAAGTAACATAAGACTAGGATCCTTCATGAGAAGGTACACGAGCCGGTCCCCACACGTCCGAGTATATAAGCTCAATTTGTGCTCCTTCTTAGTTGCCCCAACTTTGAGAAATCTCACTCTCTTTTTCTTTCCAAAAATACAATGCTCACAGAAATCAAGATCTAAATATTTCAAATCTGATAACTTACCCTTAGCCTTTAAGATCTGCATTCCTTTTTTACTCATATGACCCAACCGATTATGCCACATACCTGCATCTGAATCTGAAGTAGATAATGCAGAAAAGGAATTAGTAATACAGGTAGATAAATATAACATTCCTACCTTCTTACCTCTTGCCACAACAAAAGCACCCTTGGTGACTTTCCAAGAGTCTCCTGTAAAAGTAACCATGCAACCAAATTCACCTAATTGCCCTGCAGAAATAAGATTTCTCGTGAGGCTTGGCACATGCCTCACATCTTTCAATACCCATGTATTTCCATTCTACAATTTTAGATGAACTTCCCTTTACCAATAATATTGCAAGGTTCATCATCACCCAAATAAACATGCCCAAAATTACCCTGGACATAATTCCTAAAATAACCCTTATTAGGGGTTACATGGAAAGAAGCTCCTGAGTCTAAAACCCATGATTCAATTCTATTATCTAAAAAAAAATAAGAGCATCTTGCATTACCTTTGATGTAGCGAGATTTACTTCTTTACCTTTTTCCAGTTGTTGGTTCTCTTTATCCTTTGACCAACAATCTTACTTTGCATGTCCTTTCTTTCCACATTTCCAACAAGTAATTCCCTTACCTCTAGATTTAGATCTGCTATCCCTTGACTTTGATTTCCCATTACTCTTACTCTTGGATCTCTCTTCTCGCTCCTTTGCTTTCTACATTCAAAGCATTTCCAGATGACGATTCCTCTGTACTCTTCCTGTGAACTTCTTCATTCAAGATTATACTAACCACATCATCAAACTTCAAAATATTATTAGCAAATGTTATATTACTATCAACCATTACCAAGTTATCCCAACTATCAGGCAAAGAACATAAGAATAAAAGTGCTTTCACTTCATCATCAAACAATATTGCAACCGATTTTAACTGATTTACTATAGATCAGAAATCATTCAAATGACTAGATGCGGATTCATCTTCATGCATCTTAGAACTAAATAGTTTCTTCATCAAATAAACTTTATTTTTTCAAATAAATAAGCAAGAGATTTCATTAACTCTACCGTAGAAGCCACTTCTATAATATTGGAAGCCACAAATGCTGCAGCTCAATCTTATAGATCCCAAAGCCTTTCTGTCAAGAATCTTCCATTCTTCATCAGTCATCTTCGTAGGTCTAGACTTCTCATCCAATGGTAAATATAAATCTCTTTGATACAAATAATCCTCAATCTACATCTTCCATAATTGATAATTTCAGCCAGTCAAATTTCTCTACCTTGTATTTGTTTTCTTCTGCCATTGTTGTAGCTCCCACTCAATCAAAAACCCTCTGTGAGTAAATCTGTCAACACATAAAACCCTCAAACAAAGCTCTAATACCAGTTGTTGGGGTTAGCACACCGGTTGTATAGATAATATATCAAATCTAAGCATACATGCAAATAAAAGCGGATATTATACCAGAAGAAATATACAACCAAGAGACATAAATCAACACCAGATTTAATGTGGTTCACCCAAAGGTGTGGGCTATGTCCACCAAGAAACAAGCCAATCTATTATCCAGAGCTTTGACAAGATATACAATTGAATATTTACAATCTTCCACACCTCTTAGATGTTAAGTACTTTCTTCCTTCAAGATTTCCTTCCTTTTTCACTAAGAATTCTCTCTCACACAATTATCTTGTAATTATGATCCACACTCTACTTCTAAACCCTAATTTTAACTTCATATAGTCGTTTTTAGACTTAGGGCACTTAGTCATGCAATTACAATTAATAAATTTATTTTAATGTTAAAAATAGATATAATTCTCGAGAGTTAAATAAAACTTCGCCGCACAGTAACCGACACCGGTTTTGCGTAACCGTGGTCGGTTCTACTTTCCTTGACCGATGTTGGTCTTTCGTGACCGATGTCGGTCTACCCTTTATTGATGTCGGTTCTTGTGTTTTCTAACAAGTTCAAATTACACACTAAAATCAAGTAATTGAGCTCCACAACTCAAAAATATTTGGTGGGAATGTTTTCCTGGGAGACACATGTTGATGGAACTATAAAGTAGAGGTGCATGTGTTATGGGCATTGATTAGTAAGATCTAAATAAGCATATATTATTTTAATATCGACGCATTTGATCTTGTATCTTTATTATAGTTATGTACTCAATAGATGCTTTGAATATGTTTCTTTTTTCGTTGTTTCATAGATTGTCGCCTATAAACTTGTCATGAAGTTTGAAATTATCTAAAGGTAAATAATTGTAGAAATCATTTTTATTTTCGTATGGTTTAGGATGATTTTAGCATGTTTTAAAATGTCTACTTTGGAAAAGAATTGCTTCTTTCTAATATAGATTTTTGGGCTATTAAAAATTGGCAAAATTGGGTTTATTTTCGAAACTTCAAAAATATTCAAATGTGTTAATAGTCCAAAAAATGCAAATATTTTAGAAGTGCAACATCAGGACCTAAACATGGTTTGATCTACTAGTTCTCTACTTTACATATGTTATTTGTCACATGGTTTGATATATAACATATTTTATACTCCTTATACACATGTTTCATGAGGTATATGAGCATGATGCAAGATACACAAGACTTTAGAATGCTTATATATGTTAAAAATTCTTCTTACCTAGTGGCCATGCAAATTTGGGGGCATCTTCTACACTATTAGGTGTTATTGTTTCATTACACAATGCTCTTTCACATCTTGATTATGTTTATATTATATATTGTGATATATGTTATTTATCCATTTTTGGGGACTAACACATATGGAGTATGCAAGACTAGTATATCTTGTTATCCACGTGCTTATTGGCTATTATCTACCTTTTATCATCACACATATGATTGCTTACTTCTTTATTTTGTGTGTGTGTGACACTTAGGTGTCCCTTGTTTGTGTCCTCAATTGCCTTTTTCATATGCGTCCATATAGCCCTTGATTGTGTGTGTGACATCATGTTATGTCCCTTATAAATGTCTCTTAGCATTTTCTATGAATGTATATCTAACATTTATTGATGCACTTGTATGTTTATGTAATTTTATGTATTTATACTTGTATGCTTGTTATTTATGTTATTCTTTTGTGTCATGATTTCTATCATGCACTCTTTTAGGCTCGATTCTACATGGTGGCCGCCTTTATAGCTATCTTTTTTTGTGATTTGAAGATGACTACATGCTACATTTGACACGAACACACTTCAATTATCTTGATCCGAGAGATCTATAAAATATCTCACTTACCTCCAAATATGGAGCATTTAACAGGGGTTATTATATGAATATCAATGCAATGCAAGCACATAAAACAATTTAGAATGCAGAATTTGGTGGAACAAAGTACACAAACACATAAACAAGAACAAAAAGAAATTATTCTTAAAACTTTAGTTTAGATCAAATTGTCCAATAAGGGACGAAATTGATAGGTGTTACTTGTCCTAAATAAATGGTGTCATCTTGAGAAGATATTTGGCATCCAATTTATAATTTTATGGATCATACAAGGTTTATAAATTGTTTTTTACATAAAAAGGGATAGATAAATAATTTAGAGTAAGTTTTACTACATTTTGGTACGTAATATGGGGGTATGAGAACTTCATTCCCTTTTGAATTTGTGCATCCGAACCATAAGCACTTTCACATTATAAGGTATGGCAGCATGTGTGTGCTTCATTCATCTTCAAATTTACATGTTTGGCACATTAACACCCATATAATGCATGGTAGGTGCATGATTATTCATTCCCTTTCAAATTTGCCCAGTGTTTTCACATTTGGGGCCTAGATCTATATACAATGGTGTGGTTTTATGGGAGGAAGGTTTTTAGGTAGCTAGTTACTTTATGAAACCCTTCATATACTCTTCTTGAGGAAGTTAAGTGTGACTAAACACTCAACCTTCTTTGGTATATTGGGACACATAATTCCCTTTATGGTTCCGACTACTTCTAAAAATTGGGTATTGATCAGCCCCAATCCTTAAGTGGCATAGTTTCGGTCCCAATGTCCGAGTGTTTCAACAAGGAATCTTCTATATCAACTATCAAATTTCAAATTCGGTTTCAATATAACATTAAATTTTAATTTTTCTCGTATGTACATTCACCACACTCTATGTGGTAGGAAATCACATTAGTATTTTATAGCCACCTCGAGTATCTCAAGCAATCAAGAAAGCTAAGAAACTGTGAGAGAGTGTGAGTACGAGGATAAAGACAAAATACATACACATTAACAAAGTTTCACTTAAATGGAAACATAGTGTAGCTCCAAGTAATAAGCAAACAATAACCAACAAGAATTTTTGCATGCAAGAAAATGGTCTGCTCATTCTCATATATCCAAAAAAGGAGTACAAATAGGAGTGTTTTATAACTCCCAATACAGATCCCATCATACCTCCACAAGGGAGAAAGGAGTTACAATTTATAAATAGAATGTAACTCCTATATGACGCACACATTGACACATATGACAGATTTTATGATGAAAATTTTCATATAACTCCTAATGACAACCTAGAGACCTATGACTCACCTAAGGTGAGATGACTCACCATGTGTGAGGGAAAATAAAATAATAAAAGGTAAATGAAACCCCTCACACCAACACCCCCTTTCATCATATCTTAGGATGAGGCATGACAAGTCAAAAAGAAATGGGTCTTAGAAGCTACGCCTAATGAGGTACCCATGTACAATAAGGATCTCAAGTAATGGAAGAAAACCCAATGGAAAAACGTCCACTTACAAGAGATAGAAGACTCCCCTAAACAACCTAAGAAAGATGTGTCATATGGGTACCATCAACAAAAAGGCTCCGATCAGTACCCATGTACAAACTATAATCTTTCTAAAAGAAGAAAAAAAGAGAAGGAGACTAGAAAAATTAAAGTAGATGTGTAATTGTAGTGGACCTCACCCTAAGATGAGATCACATGTGAAGATACTTGGATTCAATGAAGGGTTCGGTAAACAAGTCTACAACTTGATCTGAAGTTTGCAACTCTATGAAGTCTCCGGAAGAGTGTCAATGATGTGGTCTTTTGCCGTAGATCAAGAAGGTCCATCCACATCGAACAATGTTTCTACCCTTAGGAAGCACAAAAATTGTGTACTGAAAGTCTACCCACTCCATGAAATAAATCAAGGTAGTAGTACAAAGAACTCTGAAGCTGGTCCACAACTAAAAATTGGCATAGGTTTGGAAAATAGGTGCTCAAGAACTACGGTGTAATGCCACCGAAGTAGAATTGTCAGAGTATGGGTATGGATAATTCATGGAATGAATGTCCATACAAGGTAAATGTCCAATAACCCTCACAATAGTATAATGAGGATCCACAAACACCGGTGGATTTGTAGTGGTCTCGAAATAGTGGAAGTGATGAATGTCCCAAAAGAGGCACTCCCGCCAATGGACGTGGACTCTTCAAGTAAAAATGTTTGAAGGCTTGGTAAGAGGAACATCATGTAATGTGACATAAGTAGGCTTTGTAAAAAGACATCTAAGGTCTGACGAAAATTGTACCAAAAGGGTTGATCAACAAACAAAAGAGCATTGTCATCGAGGTATGTATCATTAACAAAAGAAGTAGGAAGAATAGAAGATGCCTCATATAATGACTTTGGAATGGAGGTAGATGTAATGAAGGTATGAAGATAGGAACCTAACTCGCCTAGTTTTCGATGGATCTATGAAGGTGGGAAAATAAAGAGGAGGTTCAACATTCTTTGAAGAGTGACTGGGAGAGGGAGGAGAGGTATACTGGCCAATAATCTTGTCATCGAATCGAAGAACGATCCTCATCATCAAAAATGTAAACATGCAACTCTATATCAACATAACTATCATCACATGAAGTAGGTGAGGAAACAAATGTATCAGAAGAAGGAATAACAATTGAAATATCTGAAGGGTCTTTAAATAAGGATTGAAGAATGCTCCAAAGAGTGCGAGAACACTCGTGTGCACTAGATGATGGTGAAGATTATTGGAAGCACAACCAATGAGAGGGGGCAAATCAATGGGGATAAAAACTTTTCATTCACTTTAAACATTAACATTCATCAACCATTCAACTTAGCTTATCCATTAAGATTAATCAATGCAACACAACCATCAAAATATATGCAAGAGGAACACAAGAACACATGGACACTAAATTTAAGTGGTAAACCCTTAATGAGAAGAAAAAACCTTGAAAAAAAAACTTTATTATATCCATGTTTTAAATTTAGTTGATCACTAACTCAATAAGGAGCAACAACCCCTAGGTTTAGTGAGGCACTAGCCCCTCAAGGAACACTAAACCCTCATTTAATAGGGCACCAACCCTACATGGAGGCACCAACCCCCAAGATGATTCAACACCAACCAAAACCACCTAATTTTTTTTCCATCTCTCGGCTTTTTGTTGCAACAACTAATGATGACACCATGAAGCTCACCTTCTCCTCCATCCTTCTCAAAACACCTCTTTAGCCTTCCTTGCTCACATGCTTCTTTGAGCTGATTTGGACATATGACCTACCTCACCATCACCTGATATCTCTTTAGAATAGCATCGTAACATACCCTCTCATCAAGGTCATAAATACCTTCTTCATCTCCTTCAAACAACCTCCTAGCTCACACTTTTCTCCCTCTTGCTCAACTAGCTCAAATGAGCTTTCTAACTTGCTTTTATACCTATCTCATCATTATAACTCATGTAGGTTGGCCTTCATAGAATAAAATAACTCACCACATCATAATAACATGATAAAAACATCATCCAAAGGACCATATAGGTTGCCACGATCACCTAGAACCATCTAGACCTCCATTAGGACTCAAGAAGCCCTAAAACACCAAAATAAGCAACTCGCCACAAAGGGAATGTTCTAGAGAAAACCACCTTCACCAAAACATGGAACACACTTATACATGTTTTCTAAGCCTTCAAAAACTCCAACAATCATGAAAAGCTTTGCAACAACTTCTCACCTGATGAAACCTACTTGAGACCATGCACAACCAAGCACCCTCAAAACTAGTCCTTATAAAACAATCCATAACTCCATCAAATATCATCAAAAACATAAGTGTGATATACCAATGGAAATATCGTGACCTCGGGTCATCATAAAACTCAACTCATACCATAAATTAGATTGTAGCACCTCCAAAACACCTCTGCAACTAGACTGCCTAAACCGCCAAAACTACCCTTAAACTAGTCATGCAAGATAGGGCACAACAAACTCCCAAAATCTCAACCACAATTATAAACATCATGAACATGCATAATAGCTCCCATAATTCCTTAAATTCCAATTTAGTCATTAAGTCCAATAGAAAACTTTGGAGAAAACGAAAAATCTTCATAAACTTATAAATTTGAGTGGGGCCCACATACAATCACAACCTATAAATACCAATCGGATAAATCGGAGAAGTCCTCACAACCTCCAATCATCACATTTTAAAAAACAATAAATTTTGGGCCACTACAATCAATTTCTCTCAAGTCATTACATAGCTAGGGTTTTGAGAGGGTTTAAAAGTTGTTTACCTTCTTAATGATTGTTCATAAAAACTTGACAATCAAAAGACCTCATTACACTTGGAAAATATTCATAATAGACCTATTCAAATATCCCTAAGAGATTTGGTCCCCATGAAAATCACACACTCTCCAACGAGCATCATAAAGTCAACTTTGAGCTCAAAATCTCACCTTTAGGAACTCAATTTTAGTAAAAATACAATATCTTTCGAAATCTTCATCATATGACCCTAAATTTGGACCAAACCTTCGTATCAACATGCCAAAACACCTCAAATTCTCATTATTTTCCAAATATGCTCGGACATGCTTGACTCCACCACTTTAGGACAAGCTTTCTTAAGGATTGTGTCTTGGAGACAGACCTAAAGTCAATGTCTAACACCTAAACCAAAGACTATAAAACACTTGTGATTGTCTCTACACATCATAGGACCTTGAGTATTTAAGATATATTTTGGTAAGGGTAGGTCCCTCTGTCTAGTATTGTCATTGTTACTTTCCCATGAGAAGAAGACATGTCACGTTTTTCTCCACCTCAACCAAGTTTAAGCTTGTATTTGTCTTTGTTTTTGTCTTTATAGGGCCTAGGGGAATTAAATTAATATATTCCCAAAGAAGAGAGCAATAAGGTGTTTTTGATGGGGTGACACTTTTATTAACTCCCAAATTCCAATATTTCCTAAACGGGTCGACTCAACACTTGGATTTGGGCGATATTAAATGGTTTAAGATGTCTAAGTCAATTAGGCACTATTGTCGGGCGTGTCGAGAGGAATTTTTGAAGGTGACTTATAAGATGCATGGCCAATGGCCATTGGCCCTCCTTTCATATAATTAAAAACATTCTATTGATTATTTATTTGTAACTAGTTGGGAACCAACTTTATTCAAATCAACGAGTTATATTCTTCACGCATGTAGTTCACATCGAGATGTGATCCAAACCACGGTTGTATGTTTAACTCGGATAGACATGGATTAATATAGGCACACTTTGTATAAAGAATAGTTGTTTCTTATTAGCAATTATTCATGAAAGGTAAGTACATGTTGTGGAAGTTTCTTTTAAGTTTAGTATTTTGTGTATGGGGTGGTAGGGCCATGAGAACATATATGTAATATTTAGTTATTATTAAAAGTGTGATTATATATAATTATATAACACAAGCTTAGATGTTTGTCACCAATTAAACATATCAACAATGTATGTTTCTATTGGTAACCTATTTGTATAATTTGAGATATAGGTTTTATATAATTTATTGAAGATAAATTTCTAGTCTTCATTTAAACACATCAATTTTGGGTTAGAAAGCAAACAACACCATATGTGTTGTGCACATAACAACACACAAGAAATTGCGTGGACATGTCACCACACACATCAACCACTATAGTTTACAACTATTAAAACAATTAATACATATGAATATAAATACAAGTGGCCAAACCAACACAAATTAGGTGAAACAGTGGAGGTTGCAGTAAGTAAAGTCTCATCCAAAAGATAACGCATGTGACGTAATTAGCTAGTAAAAATATCTTAAATACTCAAGGTCTTATTTAGCAATGTCGGTCTTATAATTTTGTCACACACTCCTAGTGTCATTTTGACACTTTCACCACCAGCTACTAGCCCGCATAGGATTCCCCAAAATTTAGTTCTCATCACTCCCCCTCAATGTATCTCTTGGTCTCACAGTCTTTCACATAGAACTCGACTATCAAACAAGGTCCATGGTACACACCACACATCTAGGTCTCCTCATAGGTCTATTTCACCTTTTACATGACACACATCCTTAAGACACACTTTTCCTACATGCACAATCACGCACCCGATCTCACATGACACTAGTCTCTTGATTCATGATCACATGCTTCCTTCATTCACAATGGAAAATAGTGGGCCTTCACTCAATGTGCTCATTAGATAGATCATACCTTACTCACACACTAGGGGCATCCAAATTTTTCAATCTCCACCGTCATGTTCTTCCACTTTTGATGCGGTCTCATCATCCTCCTTTCCAAATTTATCCACATTTACATATTCTCTATCATCATGTGATTTGATCTTGCCTGAACATCAACTAATTCATCACTTGATTTAGTCATATACACTTCATTTCTCACACATCCCATTCCCATGCCTATATTGCACTCTTCATCACATCTAGGTTAACTCATCACTTCATTTATTTAAGCACCCTCTTCTACATGCATCTCGCTCCCTTCATCATCACTCATTCAAGCACCATTTTTTCTTGCGACGCCTTCATTACATCCTATACTATCTATTAAGGTCATTCACACCCCTCTTGCATATATTCCCCATCATGCATATCTACGTGTTCTTTCATCTCCTTCTCACAAGTCACATTCACGTGCTTCCACTCCTTCATCTCATTTGGAGCTTCCTCCACATTCACTTTCTTGCCTCCATCACCACTCATTTAGGAACCTTTATTATTACCGGCTCCTCCATTCACATCCTCTATCATGATCACGCAACCATTTTTTCTTACATATGCACCTCACAAGCCTCATTAATATCCAATTACACTACACCTTCACATCGTTTCCATTTTCTTCCACACTATCATTTGTTTCAAATTCCTTCTTCCATACCTCTTATGATTCCATACAATTATTTTCCCATCACACCCATTCATCACAAGCCCACACCTTTTTCTCCCACGCTTCCTCCATACATCACTATATCCTCGACTCCTCGTACACCGACATCATCACTTCCACCATAACTCATATCACCTTATCTTCTCCTATTTATCTATTTTCATTCCCTCGTCCACCTGAAATTCTCGCACATCCACCACACTCAACACATTTCTTGTACATTTCATCCCCACACTCACATCCTCCACACACCACCCTTATGTGGTTTTTATTTGGCATCATCGCTTCACTCGTCATTCACACCATCCAATCCACTCCAATTATTTATCTCATCTATTGCTTGCTTTTATACATCACGTATCTCACTCACCTCATCCCCGTGTATAGACAAGGGGACTTTCATTTGTCTTCACTACCTTATTCTCGCATTCTCCTTACATTTTGATTCTCTTCATCTGGACTAGATTCAAAACAAATCTGAATTCTCCGCATGTTCCATTCTATCACCATTAGCACAAACACAAACAAGCATACATCCACACAATAAACATCTTTCAAAATATAAAAAAACAATATATTTCAAAATTACAATAAACAACACTTGCTCATAGATGTTCTTCCACATTTTCTCCATTCATTTATATTTCATTCCAATTCTCGATTCTCTCCTACATATTTTATTTACAATTTATTCACATTCCATGTCTTGTCTTATTTCACAACTTTTGGTGAACTCTTGTTACCTCATTATCATATTTTTTGAGTCAATAGTCTCTACTACAGCTTGTTTGAACTTGCCCTCTCCTTACTTAGTGAATTAATAACAACTGTCTTCTTAGAGATCCATGTACTCTTACATACTTAAAAACCTATTGTGAAGACCATAGGGCATTGTTTGTTGATGTTTGCCAACGTCATCTCCATATCACTTCCATTCCCTCCATCAAGTCACGCATGGTTCTAAACCCCTTAATGAGAGAGATGCATATCATGTAAAAACGAATCACTAAAATTACAAGAAAAAGCCAAAACATAACAGAAAAAGAAAGAAAAAAGAGCAATATCAAACACTCTCTCTCTCTCTGGGTTCTTTCCAATATCTCTCCTAAGGCTATGGACACATGGCTGGTAGTAGAGCAATGTTATGACTAGAATCAAATATATCTCCATCTAGGCTATGGACATCTCGGTCGACAATAAAGCAATACACGACTTACAATTTCCTTCCATTTCATTACTCACCAATTGCCTATTTCACTCACACCTACATGTTGGCTTGTGTTATCTTATGGGTCTCCACTTCAAGCAATAATTCACTTTCACGTGCATACACATGATCTCAATGAGATGCAGGGGATAGCGTGTCACCTTGTGTGGTTTAGACCTTGTTCAAGCTCCCATTTTAGCCACCTCTTGGTCTCATGTATCATGGCTTCCAACTCATAACGTGTTCAATAACACTCTTGTTTCAAACCATGTTCATACAACTACACATCCTTTTGCACTCCATTGTTGTAACCATGTCATGTTTTTTCATTCTTACGATCCATTTCATTTGGAATGAGCACCCTAAGCATCCAATGTCGTATGCACTCCTTTCGCATCATCATCGGTTCATTTCATATTCGTCACCTTTTATTAGCATTGCAATCACTTTCTCTTGTCACATCATTTGCATTGCTAAGCCCTATGTTTCCTCACCCCCTTTCCCATCCTTTTCCCTCGACTTCGAATCGTGCACCCATGTCGCCCGACTTGATGCCTATCTCATCCCAATGGGCCCTCACCTCACCATCCACTCACCTCATTATCCACTCACCTCATTTTCTACTCAACTCACTCTCCACTTACTTTAGTCTCCTCTCACCTCACCGCGGGCTCCTTTCCTCTACCACCTCGACCGAGTCATTATAGTGACACACTAAGCTCCTCCTCCAACTCCTTCTCCCCTCACACCTTTTTCGAGTCACTATAGTGAATCAATTGAGTTCCTCCCCCAACTTGACTCATTCCCCTACTCAATCTACCCACCCCCAATTCATATTAGCAATTCATATTAGCGTATGGAAAAGTAGAAAGGGAAAAGAAAGTTTGATGAAGAGAATGACAATGCCAAGGATCAGTTTACTGATATATACAAGAAGTTGAACTCTCTTGATACTAGTCTGGGGAGAGCTAAAGATAGACATGATCACATCATGGCTATCTTTAAAGTCATAAGTGATTTTTAGAGCAGCAAGTCCGGAGCATTGCTATGCTAAGTGGGATCCCTGCAACTATTTGGGGGAATGAGAAAGAGAGGAGTATGACCATTTCGCAGCTAGATGCTTCGAACTCAATGCACATAACCACTTTGGCATTGTTTACCTTGCACGCAGAAGATCCAGTCCAGAATTGAAAGAGCATCCAAGAAATAGACTCACTTGGGCTGGTGGGATTCAATAAAGTTATTGTTCTTTTGCATTCTTTCTGCTATGACATTGTTGCTTTTTTGTGGTTTTGTTACGGTCTGTGCCTTTTTTGCTTCTTGTTGTAACCTGCTCTTGGTTACTTTGGGAAACACTGTTATATCTAGATTTTGATCCTTTTTTGTAGAATCTTCATAGTTATATCAGGTTGATGAGCCCTTTATGTAACAAGGTATAATCCCTTCAAAACTATTTACCAATAATAATAAAAAAATATTGCTCTAACTTCTCTAT
Organism: Taxus wallichiana var. yunnanensis; assembly: GCA_018340775.1. Classification (NCBI taxonomy): domain Eukaryota; kingdom Viridiplantae; phylum Streptophyta; class Pinopsida; order Cupressales; family Taxaceae; genus Taxus; species Taxus wallichiana. The sequence goes on from CM031234.1 coordinate 605,685,452, forward strand.
TGCCCCTCATATAAATCATCTCGGGAACAAAATATGCAAGATAGAACATGATCCCACAAACATTGGGATGAGAACACTATCACTTAGTTAACTAACAACTAAGGATAACTAATGCCTATTGACATAATTTTAAAGTATTTAAATTAAATACTTTAACTTATTACATTTATTCAAATATCAACTAATGATGAATTAAGCTAAGTTTTTATTCCTAACATCTTCTGTCTTCTCTTTATCACCCTTGGCTACGTGAGTTGTGTCCTCAATTCCCTTTTCAACTCCTCCTTCTTCATGCTCTTCTTGGGTTACCCCAACATGAACTGCCTCTGCCTATTCTTCTATTTAGCAAGGTCTTCTTGAACCGCTTTCACCACTTTCTTCTCCCTTCTTCTCCTCAAGTTCCTCCTTGAATTCCTCAAGGCCTTATTGTTCATGACATGCAACATCAATACCACGTTGTTCTATATCCATTGGTGTAGGCTCAATATTCTCCTCAACATCTTCTACATCACTTTCAAGTGATATGGTATGAGGTTTTGTGGACTTTGATGTTTTTGGATTTTTAGTTTTTAGTCTATGAGAACACCTAGGTGGTGTAGGAGTGGATTTGGAAGACTTAGGAGTGGACCTGGAATATTAAAGAGTGTACCTGGAAGATTTTCTTCTACTCTTTGAGGTGGATGATTCAGGAGTTGAAAATCCAAGTAGGGTTTCAGCAATGAGAATCCTCTCAGGGGATACATAAATGGGGTTCTCTTCCACGAGTGTGGTGTATTTTAAGAAACAAGGTTTTTTGTGGGCTGAGAAGTGTAAGTTGTGGGTTCAGGATGAGAAGTGGAAGTTGTGGGTTCAACTGTATGAGTGGAAGAACTATAGGCATTTCTTCTTCTTTTCTTCCTATGCCTTAATAATTCATCAATATGTTTTTCCCTTGAAAAATCCTCCCATTTCAATTCGGATGTTCTCTCTCCAATGTGTGTTTGATAACCAGGGTATCAGGTAGTGGTGTGAAAGTGCTTGACCTCCCTCTCTGTGATTCTTTACTCATATTTTTCAAGCTCTCATTTAAGAAATTAGGTACATTAACATGCCTATCATTCTTCAGATGATTGAATAACTTGAAGTGGACTGTATTTAGTGTATCACAAGTAAAATACTTGATAATATAGTTGGCAATTTCAGCCCAGAGTGGTTTGAGAGAGGTTCTATATGTACCTTGGTGATCATTTATGAAAACATCATCCTCATAAACAAAGTCTTGTTGAGCTACCTCTAGATTGGATTTCTCAGGGAAAGGTTCACCTTCTGTAGGAAGTATAGTAGCTAAGATATCATCATTCACCTTCATTGTTAAGCGCTTGACCTTAGCTTCTCGATCTTTCAATGTAGCAAAAATTTCTTCGACCATAGATTCGTTAAAACCCTGGAATTTTCTAATGTTATCCATCTATACATTGATATGAAAATACTACAAAATTTATGGTTGGTTAAGCATATGGGAATGATCACTTGGGTCATAGTAACTCCCCTATTCTCAATTATGTAACTTGTTTGGCTATGGTACTACAATTAGACAACTTTTGGAGGAACGATGCAAAAATTGAACTGTGGGAGATTGTTTGAGTGCCTTGTTTTTGAATTCTAAGACCGACTCACACACAACGTAGAAGGAAATGAATTTAATTGATTTTATTGCAACAAGCGTGTGAGGTAAAGTGGTGTGATGGAGTGGGATGACATGGAGTGAAAAATCATAGGTTAAAGGTGATGATGTATAATTGCAATTAAAGACATTATGGCATGGCATAAATACTAATTAAAAATAATTATACTAATGATACTTTAATAAAGTGGTATGAGTGCACTTATCTCGAGGAATATTTAGGATGATGATTACACATGCATTGTGGTAATTGCGCCTTACGCATGTTGATTTTCTATGATGCTGCAGAGATCTTTATTCGTAAGCATATGCAAAATTTGTACTATAGGCTCCTTACTTAAATCAGATAATTCTTGGAGAGGGAATGTTGACCTATTATGGTACCAACTATCTCAATCACCACTCACATGTGCATATTGTTCCTTATTTTTCTTCATGTAATCATGAGTTCCACAAAACTTGAAAACAAAATAGAGCTTTACTGCATCTGCTACTTGTAAAACATTTAGTCTTTGCATTATCTTCCGTGTCGAGATTATGCACTCTTGCAACATATACATCAAATCTGAAAAACAAAAATTATAAGAAAATAAAATATGTTAGTTGAGTGTTACTGATCACCAAGAGGGATGATCACAACACTTTTATTCACCCTTGGAGTATTCAGCAAGCTGAATATACCAAGGCCACTGAAATATCTCAATCCTTTGAAATCTCAGAAGATGAACCAATAGGCTCAACTTCTGATCTTAACTCTGATGTCCTTATCTCCATCCTATTTTGACTTCCTCTAAATTGTTGCATGAAGGTGCTTTTGTCAGTTGGCTTCTTGTACAACCTTAACCTATGACCATTGACCAATAGCTTGAACCTTACAGGATCTATGGTGGTGAGTTTTATAGCTCCATTAGGAAATATTTTCTCAATCTCATATGGACCTAGCCACCTTGTCTTGAGTTTTCCCATGTGGTCTTTGTAATTTGAGTCAAACAAGAGGGCCCAGTCACCCTCTTCAAATTGCCTTGTCTTGATGAACCTATCATGCCATTTGATTCTTTACTTCTACACTACCTCTGTATTATGCATAGCCTGTCTCCTCATTTCATCCAATTCATTGAGTTGGAGAATCTCTCGTCTTTGAGCTTCAAACAAATCTATGCCTAGTTCAAGTGTAGTCCTTAGTGTCTTATGCTCAAATTCAATAGGGAGAACAACATTTATACCGTATAAAATCTCGAATGGTGTGAAGATTATTACTATTTTACATGTTGTATTGAATGCCCATACTACCTTTGGAAGCCTATCTGCCCAATCTCTCCCATGGAGTGCAATAGCCTTTGTCAAGATAACTTCTATTTCTTTGTTTGTTACCTAAAGATGGCCATTAGATTGGGGATGATACGGTGCAAATATCCTATCTCTCGATTTCATACTCAGCTAGATTAGAAATAACTTCAGCTAGTAAAGTGTGTACCTTGACATGTAACAATCTCTCTCGGTACTCCATACTTTGTAAATATGTGGTCATAAATTTTTTGGCAACTTTCTCACTCTTATGATTTGGAAATGCTTTCAATTCTATCCATTTAGTGAGGTAATTTGTGCACACCAAGATGTATTCCTTCTGCTGAGATTTAGGATCTATATGATCAATGAATTCTAAGCCCCACTTGTCAAATGGCTATAAGACTAGTTGAGGCTGCAATGGCATCTCATCTAATTTGGTAGGCTTACCCATTCTTTGACATCTATCACACCTCCTCGTATATAGTGTTGCATCCTTATGTAATGTTGGCCAATAATAACATGTTTTCAACACCTTATGTGGCATTTTTTTGCAACAAAGTGTCCTCCACATGGTTCACTATGACAGATTTGAGGACATCATATATTTCCTCATCATCAATGCATCTTCTCATGACATTATCCTACCCTGTGTGAAATAGAAATCCAGCTATCCAAGAAAAATGCACACTTTTCTCAACTATGTATTTCTTTTTAGAATAGAGGTAGTGTGGAGGTGTCTTACCTGAGACCAAATAATTGGCTATATCAGCATACCAAGGTGTTTTGGTAGTAATGGAAAATAGGTGCTCATCTAGGAAAGATTCATCAACCACATGTTCTTCATCATTAATGTCCATTCTTGAAAGAAAATCTGCTACAATGTTGTCCTTTCCAGGCTTGTCCACAATAGTGACATCAAACTCTTGTAAGAGTAACAACCATCTAATTATTCTGCACGCTCACAATTGGTTTATTAATCAAATATTTAATTACTTCATGATCAATATAAATGAATACTAGATAGCCTGTGATTTAGTTCCTGAATTTAGTGATGGCACAAACAAGCTGCTAAGAAATATTTTTCTCGTCACTATGTAATTAAGTTCAACATGCTTCAAGTTCTTGCCAACACAATAAATTATGTGGTTCGAACTCCATCCTTCTGTCCTAAAACAACTCCAATGGCATGGTCTGAAGCATCAATATGAATGTGGAATGACAGATTCCAATTAGGTCCTCTCAATATAGGGGCTGTGGTTAGCAGTTGCTTCAAGTTTTGAAATGCAATCTCACATTTTTCAGTCCAGTCAAATGCAACATCCTTTCCCAATAATGCAAACAATGGAGCTGCCACCTTGTTGAAATCTTGTATGAATCTTCTATAATAACCAGCATGGCCAAGAAAGCTCCTAACATCCTTTTGCTTCTTTGGTGTTGGCAGGTTGATGATAACAGATACCTTTGTTGGATCAACTTGTATTCCTTGAGAAGAAAGGTAATGTCCCAACATTATTCCTTTAAACATCATCATGTAGCATTTTTCATTACTCAAGGATAAGTTGTGCTCTTTGCATCTCTTCAAGACTCTGTCTAGAATCTGTATGGCTTCTTTAAAGGTGTTGTCATGTACTGTGAAATCATCCATGTATGCCTCCATGAAATCATTTGTTAGATATGAAAAAATGCTTAAAACCGCCCTTCGAATGTAGCGGTGCATTGCGTATGCCGAAAGGAAGAAATGAATAAGCATAAGTTCCCCATGGACATGTGAAGGTAGTTTTGTCTTGATCCTCTGGTGCAATTTGAATCTGGTTATAACCACTATATCCATCAAGAAAAGATAAATATTTCTTAATAGCCAAAGTGTCAAGTACTTGATCAATGAAGGGAAGAGGAAAATGATCTTTCTTTGTTGCTGCATTCAGCTCTCTATAATCCACACATATCCTCCATTTTCCATTCTTCTTTGGCATAATGACAAGGGGTGACACCCATTAACTATCTGAAATTGGATATATGAATCCATCATCTAATAATTTTTTTAATTCTCCTTTTACAATCTCCCTCACTGTTGGGTTCATTCTTCTTTGTGGCTTCTTGATTGGCTTATAATTTTCCTTGATATAAATCTTATGTGTGCAAAGCTTAGGATGAATTCCACACATGTCTCCATATTCACATGCAAATGTTGTTTTATGATTTTGAAGAAGAGTTATCAACAACTTCTCTTGTTGCGTATTGAGCATCTTGTTCATGTTTAGTGGCTTTCCTAAGGTTATCTCCACTTGCTTGGAGAGATCAATCATGGAACATACATTTCTGCTCACAAAATTTAGTATGCAATCATGGGGAAGGAGTTGATGAAGAATGAAATTATTACTTGGAACGTCCATAATGATTTACTATGGTAGGAATTGATTAAAGGGACAACTTAAACACCTTAGTCATTCTATGCTTCCTCTTTTCTTCCATAGTTATTATATAGACGTTGGAAAGAACAACATCTTCTTCTTGTCCTTTAATTATACATGAATTTTCCAGCATCATGAGCTATTGTACATAACTTTGGTCCTCTTCTAGTTCCTCAACCCAAATGGTTTGATCTTCTTCATTCAACGGTTGTGCAAGAGGATAAAACATGATATTTTTAGTGCCACTTCCATTAGAAATAATCATATTATCGACACGCATCCTATGAATGCATCAACAATGGCCAACCATGGTCTTCCTAGGATGATAAGATATCCTCCTAAGCTTTCTTTTGGTTGAAGGACAATAAAGTTACCAAGGTACTCCCAAGAGTCTACCACTACCACTATATCCTTCAGTCTCACTATTGATCTATCTACAAGTTGTAAGACTATAGTTGTTGGCCTTAGCCCTTCCAAATTCAAATCATCCATGATTTTCTTAGTCATGATGTTTATGGATGCCCCCAAGTCAATCAGTGTTATTTATTGTTGTGCCATTAATTGAAACATTTACCAATGGATTGCCTAGATCTATATATTTGGGAAAGATTGAATTTCCAAGCATAATATCAACTAGTTGTCTAATAACTTGTACAGTAGATGGATCCTTTCTCTTCTGCTAGTTTCTTTATGCATAGGTCCTTAACCAACTTGTTATAAATTGGCACATCCTTAATGGCTTGAACCAATGGAATGTTTACATAAATATCCTTCAACTAGTTGACAAAATCAGAATCAGATTCTGATTTGAGGTCAATCTTCTTTTCTTGTAGTCTTTCAACAAATGTAACATTCCCATTTTAAGACTTTAGAAACAAGGGAATTTTTTTATAGTGTTCACTATTCTAAATATAGCATTATTTAGAACAAACATTCCATGCCAATCAAATTCAATGGATAAACATATGTAACTGTAATGACTCAGTGATTCACCGATCTATTCATTCCATAACTCGATAAGCTACCGATCTATTTATGTTATCTTATGTATCGAATACATATCGTATACTTCGTATACTTTGTCATCCTACCCTCGTATCGTGCTTGAGTGATTTGTTTAAAGAACATATTTGAATATCTGCTACCAATATTCATCTGATATCACGTTGTTTTAAACTTGGTGACATAGGACAATGCAACTAGCAGCTTGCGATACTTTGGCCAAAGATTTATAACATACTATGTATGTCACTATTCCTAGATGGCATACTCATCATATTAGAATACATCCTTCACCTCACTCCTCATTTATCATGATTGGTCTTTACTGACTACCGTCAGTCCACTTGTTCTAGGTTTAACCCTAGACCTAGGTAGGAACATAACCTATTATAGGAAGACACTCACAATGGCTTAGGGTATATGGGCATACTCGGTTGACCTAAGTCGACCGAATGTGCCAACATACCCTGAGCCATTGGAAGCTAATTCATATCCTAAATATGCTCCTATCCAAACCTAGAGGGAAACTAAGTTCAAGTCCGAGTTCCTATTGGGTGTAGATCTAGATGATCAATGTGGAAGGGTGATGCCAAATTTCAACTACAATGTTGTATTCTTGAGAAGGCCCAAGCCTTCTTGAAAGTAGAGCCCTGCAGTTAGCGTGTGCCAACATCCTACAGAATCTGTCTCATCGAGATGTACATACCCCCGAGGAGATTGTCAATACTTTTTAGTTTAGATTATTTCTAGATTACAACAACCCTGCCAAACCCTAACCCAACACTTAATAAGTTCTTTCCTAAATTTGCTTTATTTAGTCCATTAAGAATTTCATTATATTCATGGTTGCTTTTAATGTTTGATCACACAATTAAACTACCAATTAACCGTAACTGAACAACGTTATCATATGTTTTATTTAAAAAGTACAATAACTTTTTAGAAAGTTCAATGCCAGAATATATCCAATTTAAAGTAGACTTCATACAAAATGAAGTCTAATAATTGTAATCATATTTCCAAACCTTTTTGGTTTAAGCATTTAAGAAGGAGAAAGAGTCTTTATCTCCATGTTAAGTGTTAGGGTGTATGCTACCCAATATCCATATTTCTTAATGTATGATCATCACACGTTACATTACTATGTTATATAGTTTAGATAAAGAATATCATATTCTGAAACTGAACAATCTGCATCACAAGTAGGGAAATTGAACTAAATCCCTTTATCCAACTTATCAAAGGATAACCCATCAAGCATATAAATAATATGAAGAATATAAACAAGATAGAAATCCATCTCTTTCATACAAGTACAAAATAATTTACTCAACCAATACAGGTAAACTCTCAACTTTCAATTCATCTTTATAACTTATACATTTACAAGACTTATGCATTTAGGCATACTGCATAACAACCACCTTCATTATAAAAGAATACTACTTTTATTTTTCATTACAATCTCAAGAACAAATCAGAATTCTTCACAAAGAATCAAACTTAAATCAGCCAATGCATCATATAAGTTTTGCCTTCTTTTTATCACTTACGAAGTCCATCTGCAAAAATTGCTAGCATGGGTCAGTTCAATGAATTGAGCATGATAAGCACTAAGCCTTAAAACGAAGTGCATTCCAATAATTGTTCCATTAAAATAACTCTACTTTAATGAGACAATTATTACATCATAAATATCAATATAAGTAATAGCAAATGGAAAATAAGTACACTTAACCAATTTGAATTCACTTCCTAGAGAAGAACAAAATATAATCCACAACATCTACCTTACAAAATTAAAGTTTAATTGATCCTAACAATTACCTTTAAACAACAAAGAAAGGGTTTACAACATAGTTCACATTGAGATGATACATCTAGCTCCTAAGCAAGGAAGAAGGATATCCATTCCAAACTATGCTCAACACAAAAATATCTGAAAACAAATACAAGTTCATAACATGAATTCAACTGTTTCATTTAAAGGACAACTACCTTTAAATGTAACATTTCAGATTTTTAAACAGAAAAAATTCCATATCAATCTTAAGAAGGAATAAAGAGTTTAAACAGTCTTACAACAAGATTGTATTTTCTGTTCAACAAAACTGAAACAACAAATCTCTTCCTTCATCACTTTAACAAATGATATGAACAAGGAAGGCTAAACAGGTATAATAAATCTCCATCTTGCAAGAGAACTAATAACAGAAGGGTTCAATCAAATGAACTAATCCCTACCAGTTAGAAAGGGAATCTTATCAGAATTTGACTCAATCTTTAATTTATTCTCCAAACTTAACAACAAATTCCCATCTCTAATCCAAACAATAAGCTCATACACTAGTTCCCAAGGAGAAAACAAAACCAACTTAATGCAAAGAAATGTACAACAGTTCCCCTTACAATCCTTGTCATTACAAGCATGAGTTCCAAATTCAGTTTAGAACAACATACAGTAAAGTTTTAAAACAACACCTTATCCCTAAGGGTTCCCTATTTCCTTCTTCTTTTAAAAGACTCAAGCATTCACTTATTGATCCCAACAAGATTAGAAAACCCAAACTTTAAACTAAACCAGTTCAGGAGTATGCTCGAACTCGAAACTGAAGTTCCTTTACATGCCTCCACAACATTGTATTAGTCGTGGGTGATTCATAATTCTATTAGAACTATAAAATGAAATTAGACTTGAACAGATCTAAGTATTCTACCTCCACTACTATTTCTAAGCACAGGTGCAAACTCATTTTAAAAGAATTCCAAATCCTACTAACAAACGAAAACGTTTCTAGTTAAATCTCCAAGAGATACTCAAAAACTCAGTCATTCCACTTACCCAGAATTACCTGGATTAAGCGGTTTGTATTAAAGGAGTTATAGGCTTCCAACAAGAATACAATTCAAAACCAACTCACAAATACCAGAACAGAGCTAACATGTCGATCAACTAAAAATTCAAACACTATGTATCAAATTACATGTATAGTGTCGAATCACAAAGTCTCCAACGTGAGCATAGATAATACAAATATTATGAAACAAGTCAGAATATAACATGACAACCTTAACCAGTTTATAGCGTAAACAAGAAACCCTAATTCCAACTTCAAAATGAAACACAAGTTTCTCACAGAGTAGTTCAGAACTAATCAAATAGATATTCACAGGTTCAGGGCAACCACAAATTCCCATTCCAGTTTGATATCAAACAAAGAGAACTCACACCAGCTCAAAACACGAGCTCCTACCAGAGTTCAAAACTAATCAAAATACTATTACTTGTGTAAAATTACGAACTTCCATTAATAGTCCAGATTAACACAAGAATAAACACAAGTACAAAGGTACATATGGACTTAAAACAATAGTCCAAGATTACTCGAGAATCCAAACACTGTTCAGAGTGACAAGAATCTCTAATCTAAATCCTTAACAAAACACTATCCCCGAATCAAGCTTAACTACACACGAACTTGAATACAGGGTCAAACAAAACACCATTGCAACACAAGCTCAAGTTCAAACAACATGAACCCGAATACAGGATCTAGCTCAAACAAAATATGAGCTCACTACAAGCTTTAGCTCAAACAAAGATGAGCTCAACATCAAGCTTTAGCTCAAACAAAGATGAGCTCCAAAGAAGGATCAGACAAGATTCAAGTTCCCAAAACCCAGAACCAAAATAAACAGTGATGAAGGTCAGTTGAAAACACAACTACTTCGTATACTGGTTCAAGAAATGACAAGCAGAGTTACAGTAAAAAGTTTCTTATGCCTGTCATGCTAAATAGCACATACCATATGGTTTCAAACACATATCAATCATTTTCCAAGGATTCATACTCAAATTTCCAAAGATTATAAAATGAAGCAAGCAAATAACTAGATAAAACATGCAAGCCAAGAATCTCATAAGAGAAGAGTCATTTTAATGAATCATTTAGAAGAAAACAAGAGATCTTAAAGATTAGAGCCTATCATGCCTGATAGTGCTTCTACCAAATTGAAGGAGACTTCCGACAAGCTTCCAACTCCTTTTCTCCTCCATGAAAGATCAACCAACCAACAAATTTCCTTAGAATGCCTCTTATATCTTCCCATGATCGAAAATATACCAAGTGAGTTAAAAATATCAATGAAGTGCAAGTCGAACTGCTGTTCAAGAACCGGTTGCTCCATGCGAGCAAAATCGAAAAGCATGCAAAAACCAACAACCTCCCACAAATCCGCCTTCTAAGTTTCCTAGACGATTTGTGAGAAAAACCCGAGGCCAATTAATTTCATTAATTCCAATTTTCCCACTCAACTCTCCTTGCCACCACCTCCCAAATCTGGCGAATGCCAATTCCAATTTAACATGCAACTCCATCTTTAGTGGAGCTTCCACATAAGCCTCCGCTAACTCAACTAGCCCCTACCAAAACTAGCAGTACGTAATGCCTTTAAGAACCTTATCAATAATTCAATGCCATTGGAACTATCGCCTTAGAGGCATGCGACCCTTTTAGGTTCCCATTAAAATAGCTTAGGATAGATCCTTAAACTTAGGTTAGTTTAGGAATAATTACCTTAGGTCTTAACACATTACCTTAGGTAGTTCCAACACTATATTAGATCATCTCATAACCACATAGCATTAGGTTTTAGGTTAATTTAGATAGCCTAGAAACCTTTCCATACTCCCTTAACACAAGGCTTAGGTTAGAAATAAAATCAATTAAGTAACATAGCTAGGTAGTATATGTTGGTACCTAGCTTAGGATTCCGTAGGATAATCCCTTAGTTTTAGGATTTCGAATCCTTCCTATACCATGAAAAGGTTGTATTTCATTTACGCAAGAATGGACTGCCAAGATCAATCTTCAAGGACCTAAGCACAACATACAATTGAATAGGAATACGTTCACACAAAATTAAATAACTTGTAATAACAAATTTCAGTCCACCATGTCCCTCAATTATGGAATGTCAATTTACTATTCATCCAACCGAGAAGGTTTAAAATATTCCTTGGATCACTAAAATTGATCCAAGGATGAGTCGATAAGAGATAAGTTTGTAACTTTTAAACTAGATTGCAGCTCTCCTACAAGAAGTGAAAAAAAAGGATTCAAGGAAGCCATTCCATTCCATTCCATTCCATTCTAATGATCATAAGAACAGAAAAGATTTATCCATATCAAGCATGATCTCCAACAACCAAAGAACACATCTTTAGAAGAAGATCGCATGTCAACACTTGAGATGCAAAAGAGGAATATGACAATTGTCAAGTGTGTTACAAAAATGGTGACTCATTAGCCCATGTTTTATCCTTATTGAAATTCTACTCAAGTTGTTGCGGATCAGCTTGCATCCTCTTCTAATTTTTTTGCAGATCGGTCTACAACATGTTTTTCCTTTGTTGTGGATCAGTCTGCAGTGTTTGAGGTTCATCCAAAATCTCTGTAATAGTGGGTGTGCTTGGTGGAGGGAGTGTTATTCCTGAGTGTAGATCGATATTATCAACATCAACGAAATAGATAGGGTATTGAGCTAGTTCAGTGGTGTAGGCTGGTTGAGTAGCTCTATTGTTGGGGTTAGGCGTTGGTTGAGCTAGTAGTTGAGTGACCTTTGGTTGAGAATTTTCTTAGGGATTTGGCATTAGATCTTGTTCTTTGAGGGTAAGGAGGTTGATTATAGGATTGTTGGTAATTAGGAGGTGGGTTATTCCACTATTGCCCTCCTCTCCAAGGATGCTTTGCCATGATTAAGGGGGTTGTTTCCATTGTTGTTGGCCTTGAAACTGAGGTTTCCACTGTTGTTGATATTGGTTAGGATATGGAGCCCAACCTTGAGGATTAGCCCAAGGTGGGGGTTACATATATGGATTATTAGACCAATTTTGAAATGACAACATAGGGTCTTATGACATACCTCCTTGCCTTGACAACCATGGTTTCCTTTGAACAACATAGAACACTTGTCTATCCTCTATTTCTATCATCTTGAATTCAGGTGAAGCCTCCTTTTCTTCTGCAATGTTGGCTAATCCTTTGCATCTGCAGTCATATTTATTTCTTTTACATGCATGGGAGAATTCTCAGAGTTATGTCTCTGCATCTTCTCTTTTCTTCTTGGCATGCAAAGCATCTAATTGAGTGGCCATGTCATTGACAATCTCCTACTTCATGTTTTTGAACACGCTGATAATCTCTGACTTAGATATGTACCCAATTGTTTTGGTAGCTGATCCACCTCTTGATCTTACATTTATTATCCTCTTCATAGTAGATATTGAGTAATTCTTACATGATTCACAAATTTATTCAAAGGTATCTTTTGAAATTTATTATGATCCAATCAGATCCAAAGCATCCATGTCCTCCTCATTGAGTCCCTTCAAAAAGAGTAATTTGAGAGATTCGGAGGTAGTATTGTGTGCCTTGTCTTTTGAATGTAGAAAAAGAATCTTTCTAGGTAGTCTTCTAATGGTTCATCCTCCTTCTATGCCATTTTGTAGATTTCATCACCTCCTCTGCTACTTGGCTAGCAATATTCCTGATACTTATTGAGGAACTTCTCCTTCATATGTGCCCAAGTGGTTATGAAATTTCTTCCTGACCCATGAACCATCTCAAGGATGCATCCTTGAGTGTAGCAGGAAATAGATTCAATTTATGTGCATCTAGGGTATAATCATAACTCATGCATAAAACATCAAATTCAAACATAAAAGTGTTTGGGTCTTCAGTTATGGATCCATGAAACTTAGGCAAGGCTGAGGGAGAAATATTCTTCATAGCAACAACTTCATCATTGTTTCGGTAATGGGAAAATCAAAGGTAGTTGCCCCATTTTGAGCATTTTGGTCTACTTCTTCCACCATATTTGGTTGCTTAAGAGCAACTTCAAAACTTTCACTTGGAGGATGTTCTTCTATTATCAAACCTTGTATAGAGGAAGATATACTTTCTTTAGAATCTGATATGGAAACCTATGCTACTTGTGGATTGGGTAAAAATCTACCATGGGCATCTCTCGGATGGTGCATGCATCAACTACTCAACTCACTCAACATATATTAGTGGGGAGGGTATGGAGGTGAATTTTCTAAAACCTAAACTACTTCTAAGAAATGAAAAAACTCTCAAAAACCTTATAACTTGGCAATATCCCCAAGAAACATCGCCAAAATGGTGGTGCAAATTAATTTACAACAATTAGTATGTTGTTCATTAATCTACAATCATATAATTATAAAAGTAAGGGATGTAAACTTTTAATAATGCCATTCTTGTATGCACAATTATAGATATTTGAGAGATAAGAAGATAAATTGTTTTCACTACAGCTTTGGAAATAATAATGCTTGGAAATAAACTAAATTCGAATGGAAGTAAATACTAAGTCTAAGGCAAAACATGTAAACTCAGAATGTAGATACAAAATTGAGTTGCTGCTAATCTAATCATGCAATAGATCAAATAAACAAATGATGGAGGGGGTTAGAAAATTGTAAGTGGGCCCTACCTTGGGTGTTAATCCCTCTTAAGGCTTGTAACTATGACTAATGAACATAACTCATAATTTTATTGCATTGGCATGAAGTTTACAATTGGGACTACAACAAACTTGTATCCGTATATTCTCTACTCTTTTTCAGATCTCTATTCTATGTTATTTTCTAGATCCCTTTACTAGTATTAACATTTTCCTTTTATACATCTCATTACAACATAAGTGTGGAGAAACAAAGTTCTACTAGGAGTTTGAATTAGATCAAGTAAAAGATCTCAACCAAATAATCCGAGACTAGATGCATGCAACAAAATTATTCAACAAGTGTTTACATGTCAATCACATAACTTAAGTAACCGATCAATTTGATCCATCAGTTCCTAAATCATGAATCTAATTAGTTAGTTCCTTGCTAAGTTGCAACACATAATTAGATGTTGGAGTTGAGTCATCTCCTAGTTCTCATGTTTGAATTGTAATTGCTTCTTCCATCGACACATGCAAGCTCAAGTGTGATGTCCATGTTCCATGAAATTCTTAGAATCACAGAGTATGACCTCCTTTAGTGGATGCTTTGGTGAAGACAAGTCCTTTCGATGCATGCACATTGCAGCGAGATGATGTCTTAGCCATAGATGATTCCTTTTGGCCGTGGATAGGTTCACGAGTATTGATCCTTTGGCTACATGTGAGTTGTTGCTTACAACAAGAGGCATCACATACATCATCAATCAAACATCTTATTATAATCAAGAGAATAAATGCGTACTCACAATACCACAAAATAAAGCTAATTAGTAATAACTATATTAATAAGTATTCATGCCATAATGTTCAGGTTATAATGAAATGTCTCAACAGTATAACAAGGTAATACAAGTGTAAGGATACAAATGGCTCAACAAAAATATAGAGGATGAGTTGTTTAGAGAGAGAATTAAATAACTCATAAGTCTAGATTCCACTTTGAATTAGCTAAGCCCCTCTTTCTCTTCCTTGTAACTAGGGTGTAAGATTTCATTGCTTAGTTTTCTTGAGTTAATTTATGTACTTAATTGTTATTTATTTATTGCTACAATAACAATCAAATTAGGCATATTATCCACATTTTGCTTAATCATTTTGGTGAACCCGACCATTCCAACCCTTCTTTTTAATATGTCTTCACCTTATCGAGTCATGGATCAATCATCTTATCCTTCTTTTGCTCCCACTAGGGTTTCTGGCATGGTTACTACTGCTGCTGATTTCATGCAAGTTTGTACTCAACATCCTCCTCACTTTGTTATGCCTATGGTTGATCCTTCTATCAATGTATTAACTACTCACCGCACTTGTCCTCTTATGACTCCACCATTTTCTATTCCACCACCTATAACTTCTACGGTCCCTTCTATCGTGTCAAGGGCTATGATATCATTGAACAACTCAAGAATACACTAGCCAAAATCTCCCTCTATGACTTATTGCACAGTGCACCTGATTTTCATCACAAATTAGAGTCCTCCCTCCGTTCTATTCATATAGAAAGTGATAATTCTTCGGTGGATTTCATACACATCATTTAGTCCAAGTCAAAAATTTGCCACGTCTTTATATCATTTACTAATTAGGACATATCACCGTTTGTTAATGACAATCCATGTGCCTTTACTTATCACCATTTTTATCAACACCACTTGCATTAAAGCATGTACTTATTGACAATGGCTTGGCTGTCATCCTATTTTCTCATTCCCCTCTCAAATAAATGGGCATTAAGCATAGTCGATTTTTAAGAATTCCACTCTTATTTGGGGCTATGATTCAACTACTCGCACATGCTTAGGAACTATTTCATTACATATTCAAGTTGGGCCTAAGACTGTCCTCACCGAATTCTTCATTATAGATACTTCATTTCAATTCAATATTTTACTAGGTAGACCTTGGATTCATACAATGCAAGTAGTTCCATCCACTATGCACCAATGCGTCAAATTCTTACATGATGGATACAAACATACTATTACTGCAGACCCTGATCCATTCAAATTTTGTCACATAGACCCTATTACTTGCTATGCCTATTCCTCCTTCATAGCCTATTCCATATAGTAGTATTGATACATATGACATTGGTCAATCTAGCACTTCACAGTCTTCTTTTGCCACTCCAAGCACTCTGGCTATTTCTACTCATACCACTGTCATCATCTCACCCACAATGTCTGCTCCTCTAAGCACTACTACTCCGCTAGTTGAGGCTCCTCTTGCTCCTACATCTAGTCCTCCTCCTACCAATATCCTTGACACAACTACATAGGATTTCAATGCCAACACAGGTGATTCTGGGGATTACGATGACGAATTGATCTGTTGAACTTATTGATGAAAAATTGTGTTATCTTAATTTCACTCCTATTGATATAGATGACTCATATTTCAATGACACTTTTGTGGCCGATGGTCCTGGTAAATAAAAATTCAAGATCCTTCCTTTTATTAATGTTATGATAATTTATCAAGGGTCTGTCCACACCTTGGACGTTGCTTTTCCCTCTCTCGAGTAGTCTACATCCATACACACTTCTTTCACATGCACACTTTTCATCAATAAATCTCATTAGCATCATATTCTGGTGGATCGTACTTGATATGATATTATTTACACATATGACCACTTCACTAGGCTTGGCTTGAAACTCAATGATATTCTACCATCGCCTCACTCACCTCATCTTTATCATGGATATTTTCACATTATGGTCACCTATGGTCTACATGTGTTTCATTTAGTAGTCTTTGTTTCCCGTGCCCCTCGTGCTTCTTTACTAACACTTAGGAAATATCGGCTTGATTATATTGGGGGAAATTTAGACTCCAGTCACACTTCTATCACTTTTCCTATGTCGTTCAATCGCATTTATATTGGTAATGATTCATCTCCTGGATATTCTCAAAATCTCACTCGTTAGTATGCACATGGGTGTTTGTTAGCACCTTTCACGATTAAGAGTATAAAATGACCGTGTACACCTTATGTCGTAGTGGCTCTCTATATGATCCACCTCATACTATTGCTTATCAAGTCTCCAATAGATCTTCAATCGGGCTTGAATCAAGATAATGATGATCTTTTAGATAGTGGCACTTGATCATTCTTATCATTACACTCTTGGGGGCATCAAAGTTATCTCCCCCTTCTAGCATCAACAAACATCTTATTTTCTCATCACTTCACATCTAGCCTATCACATACAACATACACATCTTGATACATGCTTGTATCATCATTACCCGATGATGCACTCTCATGCTTTGATTCACACTTGATTGTTAAGGGCATCCTATACACATGAATCTCACACACTACACACTATACATTTCACATCTCACATATTCATCTCCTTCTATGCAACATCTACTCTACGCATTCACGACATATCTTTCTGACATCTACTTCTACATGCTATGGTCATTACCCTATGATGCACTCTAGTTCCATGGTCTAACTTGACTTCCGAGGGTCTACAACTCAAATGTACCTTACCAAACTCATGCATTTAATCATTCACTCATTCAATTACGTGATTACACTCTACACTTTGTGCTTTGATGATCACATCTTTCTAATACACATAATTCAAACCATTTCCCGATGACACAATCTCGTTTACAGTTCATTCTTAACTGTTGAGGGGCATAAATAAATGAACCTCATCTCATACATACACATCCACTTGGGGGCATGTTACTCCTATCATTCAATCTGCATTCCATTCCATCTACACTCCACAACATACTGCATATCTTGGTCGCATTTAGTCTTGCTTATGTTTATTTGGTACATGCACATCTTATTACACATGCTATATAAATATCTTGTATGTCATTATATTTTTCCATACACACATGCACGTTCACTTGATTTCTAGTTGTGATTGTAGATTCTACATATTTATGCACGCAACATGGATGCTTGGCAAACATACCTATTACAAGTCCCACAACGGCTCCTGGGGCATCCAATTTCATACATTATAGGTGCTATTGTTTCATTTTGTTTCATAACACATTACTTTATCTCTCTTTCTAACATGCTAATGGGTGCTTCATGTGTAACATTTGTTTTGCAGCTTATTTGCTACCATGGTTTTCTATTACATTACTTGTCATTATTTTCCATTATTTGCGGCTTTGCCCTTTGTCTTGTGTGCACACTTGTCTACTTTTGGGCCTACTTGGCCTTGATTGTCTTGTGACATCGTGAGTGATGTCCCATGTTTGAAACCCACTTTTCGCAGGTCTACATTGTCTTCTTGCGTGTTGTCTTCTTGTGTATTAGATTACACATTGTCTTCTTGTTTACTAGCTTACATTTTACATGCATGTTTTCTTGTACTAACACTTATCTCCTAGCCACTTGTTTTTGTGTGCCTTGGTTTCTACCAAGCACACTCCCTCCCCCTAAAGGCATAGTTTCAACACAACGGTTGGTCCTCCTTTGGGCCACATTCTCCTTCTGCAACGATGTCGCATGCACCCCAAATGAGGGGGTATCATTCAAGTGAATCAATCACCCCATACAACAATTTATAGTCATCACACAACATAATATAGTATCAATACAACATAGAAATCAACATTGGACGAGGGGCTTAGATCCTGAATTGGGTCCTTGGCACAACACAAACACCAAGAGCTAGACCTAGATAGTGGCACAGGGGTACCCCCGACCCTTCCTAGAAACCTCTTGTGACTAGGGGGTAGTTACACAACATTCTTCAGTGCAACATAGTCTACAACACTTAACATAGGAGATTTTGACAGGGAAAATAATCCTTTAGCTCACAACACACATTACATCTTCTTTTCCCATCCACAAAGTGTTGGATTGGAAATGGTTGACTAGATCAAATTTTTATACACCATCTACATTGGTGTTTTACATTTACACGAAGTAGTTAAAGGTTGGAGGATAACACTATAATTTTCTCCCTACACTTCTTCCAGATCATTGGCGTGAGATCACCTGAAAAAATTGTAATTCGACATAACTAGCGTGAGATCACCAAAAAAATTAGTCACAACAACATCTACAAGATCCTTTCTATACTATTTCCTCCTCATGGATCAGGTGCACATGTTCATTTTTCACATTTTCAACATTTATATACTTCTTTTACATTCCTTTTTCACATATACATGCGTATTTGACTACTCATTCATTCTTCTCTTTTGCAGTGTCCATATATGAGAAGCGGTAGTCAACATCATTCAACATAATTCAACATCATTCAAAAACAACATAAAAAACATCACACACATCAACATCAACATCAACAACAAGCACATTGGTGACATCTACAACATGTGTTTCTACCCTAGGGTCACTATCTCATCACTTTTTACACTTTCTCATCTTTAGTCTCCATGCTCCACCTTTTTATCACTCCACGATTTTCCTTGTCTCTCGACACACTTCTCTCCATCGATCTACATGGTTATCAGGTACACATATCTATCTACTTTATGTTATTAAGATTTCACTCAACAACATAAAGTGGGGGCAAAATGTAGACACAAAATCATGCACTTTGGGTAATTATCTAGTCTTGATTACATACTACTATTCATATGATTCCTAAGTAAGAAAAGTACTAATTAACCCATGTTTTTGGCCATCTTTACTTTCTTTCTACTACCACTTTTGGGCTTGTACATCCTCTCACTAAGTCTAACCTCTGACCCTTTATTTTCTCTGAGTTTGGACACTAGCACCTAGCTAGGACGCCACCGCAAGGCGCCCCCATCCCCTCTGGGTGCCCCTGACCTTTTTGTACTTTGTTCACATATTTTAGGTCATTTCTAGCCATTTGAGCATCTTATCTTTTTGGTAGTTATCCTTTTTGGGGTTAATTATGAAATTTAAGCAAGGGAATAATATAAATATAAAGTTATATGATCATAATAAAGGACCAAACACTAAGCATTAGCTATCTCCACCTAAGGTTGCATCTAAAGGCTATTCAAGAGCATTCAAACATCCATTCTAACATCCATTCAAGGGCAAGGGACTGCATTATTTTACATACACTTCATAGGAGGGGAGTCTATTCTATTCCATACACACATTTATTACATTTCTCTACATCGAGCTACTTTGTTTGCTATCAGTGTGACACACACAAGAGCCACCTAGGGCATGATTCCACACACAAACATAAAACTACATTGGGTCTGAGATTTAGTGCAACACTCAATCATAAGATCACCATTGTGACAGCTGAGGATAGTCCGACCCCTCATTTTACATATTTCTTTTTTAGGATTTGATGTCTCTTTGAGGGTTTTGTAGGTCATTATTTCATTGCAAGTTTCCAGTGACCTCGGCGAACATTGTGTGATATACTAGTGACCAAGAGTGAAGGACAACAAACAAATTGTGACCTGTAATAGATGATTTTCTGAGCATTTTTGTAATCACAGGCACTTATTTCCAATGTGTAACACCCGTACGCACCCTTGTCCATTCTGATCCTCTAGATTTACATTTTCCTGGGTCTTTATGTGATGCTTCTACCTCTTTGTTCATCGGGTCAACACTTCGGCATAGTCCATATTCTACTTCAAATCAGCTAACTCCCTCTTTCTCTTCCTTACTGTGGTTTCACATTTCATTGCTTAGTTTTTTTGATTTAATTTATGTACTTAATTTTTATTTATTTACTTCTACAATACCCATCAAATTAGGCATATTATCCACATTTCACTTAATCTCGGACTCCGTGGAGTTCTTGTGTGTGTAAGAATGACACCTTAGGATGCCTTTGTGCAAGTTTCACTTGATAACGAGCTGTAGTTAGAATGTAGTAATGTAGTAGAATGTGGGGATGAAATAAAATGAAATATCCCTTTCTATGTTGTGTATACAAAAGTATGTAATCCTTGTCCCTTGAATGGATGCTAGATGGATCCCTTTGGAGTTCTTAAATGTCTTTGGAATGTGAGCTTAGGTGTGATAATAATGCTTAGTGTTTGGTCCCTTATTTTGAAAACATAACTATGTATTTATATGATTCCATTTTTGAATTTCATAATTGACTACTATAAAGTTGAACCACAAGTGAAAAAGACGCCCAAGAGATAAAAGAAACCCAAAAAAGTGAATAAGGTAAGAAAGGGTCAGGGGGGCACCTAGGAGGGACAAGAGCGGCCGGGCACTTTTGTTATGGTTGGGCCCTAGTGTCTGAAGCCATAAAATATAAATAAGTAAAGTTCTAATTGGGATATCAGGTGTGTAAGACTAAATAGAAAGAAAGAGACAAATACAAGAGGCCAAATGTAAATGTCAATCGCTAGTTTTCTATCTTAGGAATCATGTAAATGCTAACATGATTTTAGGAACTAGAAATGTACCCAAGTGTGTTATTTTGTGTCTATATTTACCCCCACTTTATGTTGTTGAGTGAATAATTGATAACATAAATTAGATAAGAGATGTGTACCTTGTGATCCTATAGAGTGTAGGTGAATAACATGCCAAGCGTACAAGTGAAGCATGGAATGATTACAAAGTGAAGCATGGAGACTAGGAAAGGAAAGTGACCCTAGGGGTGAAGCATATGTGTTGCTTGTACATGTTGTTGTGCTTGTATTTGCTGTTATAGGATGATTCTTATTGTGTATTAATGACGGACCTGCAAAACAAGAGAAAAAGAGTAGTCAAAGTCATGTATATGAAAAATCTGAGCAAAGTATGCAAAAATATGTAACAATTTGTATAAGTAGTAGTAAAGGAAAGTGTGCACCTGATGTGAAAGAGTGTAAAGGATAGAAAGGTGTCTGAAATCTTTGTGAAGAGAATTTTTTTGGGTGTTATGACACCGATAGTGAGTTTTACGGCCATCTCATGCTAAGTGCAGGTTTTGTGGGTGATCTCATGCCAATGGTGAGTTTTTTGGGTGATCTTGCACTAAAGAGCAAGTGTTGGGGAGAGAGGTCTAGTTTTACTCTTAACCCATGACTCTCCCAAATAATTACTATTACCATATTTTCCATGCCAAGAAGTTCAATTCTATTTTTAGAGGTGCTAAAAATAGTGTTTGGATAAAAATAACATTTGCTAAAAATATCATTGGCTAAAAATAGTTGGTTTTAAAAATAGCATTTGGCTAAAAATAGTTGGTGCTAAAAATGGAAGTGCTAAAAATAGAAGTTCCAGTTCTATTTTTAGGAATTGAAGGAGTGCGAGTGGATGGATAAAGATGGCTTTTATTAAATTTAGCAAGTACTACTCCAACTAGAAATTTGCTAAAAAGAGAAGTGCTTTTTTAAAATTTAGCAACTTTAGTCCTATAATTGGCACCAAAAAGGGTGATAAAGATGAATTAAAATAGTCCTAAAGCATACAACCTGTTGGTTTTAAGACATGGTGCTAAAAGAGAGTACTTTTATTAAAATTAGCATGCTTTTATTATTTTTAGCAACTGCTGGTTCTAAATTTAACCCATGGCGCCAAAAGGGAAGTAAATTAGCATGCTTTTATTAAATTCAACAAACTATTGTTCCTAAAATAGAATTTGGCGCCAAGGAGAAAAGAATGAATTAATAAACATGCAACAACCTATCCTTGTTGCAGAACAACATGTAGAAGAAATAATAAATAAAAAGGAAGAAACAATGATCTACGTTTGGCGCGGAAGAACATGGGAGACAAAATAATAAATAAAAAAGGAAGAAACAATAGCCTATTATTAACAACATCACCAACCCGAATAAAGAATAATTTTTGCATGGTAATTTTTTAGATACTTGCAAAATTTGTTTGGCTCTGGTTTTAGAGCTTTGTACTTGCACCTATGAGTAATAAAATCTAGTTTTTCCCTCTCATACTACTTCTTTTATGATTTTTCATTGTGTTTGACAAGAATATTGAGATGTTCTAGTGTGGAATTTACTCCCTCTACCATTTTCCTTTCTCCTAAACCCTTGAATTAATTTTACAAAATAGTTTAGAGTTGTGCAAGTGTGTGGATATTTTAATTCTCTCTGTGTGTAGAAGTACATGCACGCATAAAATTATAAGTGTATCACCCTTATTTCCCTTTTACCACATTCCTTCTCCCTTTTCCTTGTCAAAGTTTTTTTTAAGGTGCTTCACAAGGGAACCAACCCTCTCGGAGGTTCACCTCGAGACATAGGTTACCCATAACCTTAAGGTGTTCCAATTTTGTAAACAAGAGAGAGAGTACACACACCATCTCTATCGTGGTGCAACTTCTAGGTGACAATAGTTTCTGCACGCCCGATGGGACATTACGAAAAAATTATTAAAGAAGTTGATGTTGTTTTTAGAAAATATCGGCGTTTCAGTCGTAAATATTCAACATCCGGTGACTCCATTGGCCCAAAGATCTCTTTTTCTTAATCGGAAGACCATTTCCTCCATCCTTCCATATTTTTATGACGTTGTGTAGTCACGAATTCAATTCCTCCTTAGAATTCCCGGTCCCAAGAGCATTATTATTCCCCTCCATTTCCTTTTCCCCAACATCCTCCTCCACATCGTATTCTAAGCCCTATCATAATGAATATGCCAATGAGCTAAACAATTTGTATGGTTATCCTAATAATTATGGTGTTTTTTAGGAGCATGAATATGTAGATTATGGAAACAGCCCATTCATAATGATGATTTTCATATCCAGGTACAAAACTTGGAGATAAAAATGGTACAAATGAGGGCAACAAGTTCCATCAAGGCATCCAAGCTTAGATTTAGGGTACTCGACCCATGGGTCGGTCCTATACCAAACCGATATAACCCTCGAAGTGAAGATAGACTTTGTGTTTGAATTGATACCATAAATATCGTGGGAATGAAGAGATGGAAGCTTACCAATATAGTATTGAGAGACCCTATTAATGGGGTAATTCTTTTATCATCATGTAACCCTCCTACTTCTACTTTCCAACCACTTCAACCAGAGCCCAAGTCCCAAATTCCTAGATTTTTTAAAAGATTCTCCTCCATAAGATCTTACACCTCTCCAATCATCTCAACCATTGCAAAATTAGTTAACAACCCGACCCACCCTCCCCTCATATTCCTAAATCCATTATGGAATGAAACTAATCGAGAAAGCAATTTGGAAGAGCATCCAACTAAAGACCCAAGAGAAGTTCTCAAGAAAAATATAACGAAATGGAGCTTACAATTTGAGGATAAACAAATTCGTAGTTGGTTAAGCCTACAATAGAGAAGGAGTGCAATAACGTGGTTAAAATTATAGAGCAACAAGAGGAATATGACCAACATACCAAGGCTAGACAAAGTTTTCTCGGCTCTCTTAAGATACAACATAGAGATAATGTTTTGAAGGAGTATATGAATGTTTCTAAGGAACATATCAACAATCTTGAGCCTATATCACCTTAGGATTAGCTTAAAACAATCATACATAGGAGAAAATCAACGAAGAAATTCAAATTCAAAAGGAGTTTTCCTCAAGCATGGAAAATAAAGTAGAGGAGGTTTTATCATAATTAGAAGATTTTGATGATGAGGAAGAACCAATTGAAATTGTAGACTAGTCTACAAACATCCAATATAAGTAGGAAAGGGCCTCAAGTACTCCAAATGATGATATTACACACAAAGAAGAGGGGTAAATCAAAAAAATCAGTTTATTAGCTATGAGGAAACCATGTCCAATCAAATATTTGGCTAGTTTAGAGCCACAAAAGAAGTTGTCATTAGTTGTGCTCATTTCAAAGCATAGGAAAGAGCTTAAAGTGCTAAAACTCAACCCTAACATCTACACAGATAGAGTGCGAGATCTTATAAAGGTGTTCATTATTTTACGGCTAATATTTTGAAAAAATCAATGGTGTAAGCCATGTCTACACTTATACCATGTGATCTAGTTACAAAATTGATCTCATGGCCACAATTTATGAGAAAAGGAAGCTATTTCTCCCAACCAATGTATGTGGTTTTGTTTAGCTTAAATTGATCTTTATTTAGAATAGAAGTAATTTAGGTTTTTTTACTTTCAATAAGTGTTTGCATGCACATTGTTTTTTCAGTTTTCTTAGTTTTTTTCAAGAAGTGCTTGCATGCACATGTTTTCTTCTTGTTAGAGAGGGTACGAGGATACATGTTGATTGAAAGAGGTATGCGAATCTATAACCCAATGGATCCATAAGGTTCTTGATCTCTTTGTTTAGCATACAAATAATCCCGTGATGTCACCAAAATGTTACCATATTTTCCATACCAAGAAGTTCGAGTTCTATTTTTAGAGGTGCTAAAAATAGCCTTTGGCTAAAAATAACATTAGCTAAAAATATTTGGTGCTAAAAATAGTGTTTGACTAAAAATACTTAGTACTAAAAATAGAAGTGCTAAAAATATACATTACTGTTCTATTTTTAGGAATTGAAGGGAGTGTATGAGTGGATGGATAAAGATAGCTTTTATTAATTTTAGCAAGTGCTGATCCAAATAGAAATTGGCTAAAAAGAGAAGTGATTTTATTAAATTTAGCAAGAATCGATCCTATAATAGGTGCGAAAAGGGGTGATAAAGATGAATTAAAACAATCCTAAAGGATCAACCATTGGGTTTTGGGACATGGCACCAAAAGAGAGGAATTTGATTAAAATTAGCATGCTTTTATTGTTTTTAGCAAATCGTTGGTTCTAAATTTAACCCATGGCACCAAAAGGGAAGTAAATTAGCATGATTTTATTAAATTCAACAAATTATTGTTCCTAAATTAGAGTTTGGCGCGAAGGAGAAAAGATCAATTAATAAACATGCAATGAGTCCTGTCCTTGTTGGCACAACATCATGAAGAAGAACTAATAAATAAAAAGGAAGAAACAAAAGTCTACGAGTTTGGTGCAACAACAACATGGGAGATAATAATAAATAAAAATGAAGAAATAATAACCTATTATTAAGAATAACATTTGAACTAAATAAATAAGGATTTTTGCATGGTAAATTTTTTTAGACACTTTAAATTTGTTTGGCTCTAGTTTTGAAGCTTTGTATTTGCACCTCTTAGTAGTAAAATCCATTGTTTCCCTCTCATACTTCTCATTTTCTAATTTTTCATTGTATTTGATAGGAATATTGTGTTACTCTAGTGTGGAATTTACTCCCTCTACCGATTTCCTTTCTCCTAAACCCTTGAATTAATTTTGCAAAATAGCTTAGAGTTGTGCAGGTGTGTGGACATTTAAATTCTTTGTGTGTAGAAGTACATGTATATGTTAAATTATTGGTGTATCACCCTTATTTCCATTTTCCCGCATCCCTTCTCTCTTTTCCTTGTCAAAGTTTTATTTTTTTAGGTGATTCATAAGGGAACCGACCCTCTATGGAGGTTCACCTTAGACATAGGTTACCCATAACCTTGAGGTGTTCAATTTTTCAATAGGAGAGAGAGTACACACACCATTCTCTATCGGGTGAATTTTTTGGGTGACAACAAGTACCACCGTAGATGGTATGTCCCAATTTGTTCCTTTTGTTTTGATTGTTTTGAATTAGTTATAAGTTGTCCGATTGAAGGAGATAGAATACATTCCGTAACTAAAGGCCTCGCTCTTGTAATTGTATTATGAAGAATTCTGTAAACTATGATGATCCGAGAAGATGATTGTATGTCTTTGTAAGGACATTAACACCTAAGAGAGGTTAGGAGCACCTAGGTGCTAGTGTCCGAGTCGTGGCGCCAAGTATATCATCTGTACTGTGTGTTGGACCCAAGTCAGATTCTAGGCCATTTTTAACTGTGTTCTTGTCTTGTTGTTGTTCTATGATAACCTGAACTATAACTTTGAGTTGTTGTATGGGCGATTTGTTCACCCAATGTATGCCCTTCTCGTTTGGGGTGCATGCGATGATGATATGAAAATGTGTCCCAAAGGAGAGGATCCGAAGTTTGAGCTAAAATGGTATACGTGTAGGGGGTAGGGGATGTGTATGGTAGAAACCAAGGCACATGCAAACAAAGGGGCTAGTAACATGTATTAGTAAAAAAGTAGCAACATGCCGATTTAACAAATATGGAATTTGTAAAAAACCTAATTGTAGAGTCACAATGCAATGATAATGTAATAAAGTACATATATGATCCAAGCAAAGCAAGCTAGATAAAAAAAAACCTAGGTGCAAGAGAAAGAGAATACAAGATTTAGTTGATTTCATAATAATCTTGAAGAGGTATTGAGCTAGAAAATTGATGAAACAAAAAGGAGATTGTGCAACCCTAACCTTAAAATCATAGAACTATCGAAATGTCGAGACTGGGACGCTTGGATTAGGTCGGGGGTATCTCGGGCATGTAGAATACTTATGGGTGCTCGTGATTGCGTAGAACCCTAAAAATAATTTTTCTTGTGTCGCAAGATGGTCACTAACCTTCACTTTTTGTCACACTATGACCTCTTGCAAAACCCCAAAACAAATCAAATCCTAAAAAGAAAAATATGTAAATGGAGAGTTAGAATGACACCGACAGGTCACTCAACGAGTAAAATTATGACCGAGTGTTGCAATACATCTCGGATCGCATGTAGGTCTATGTGTGTGTGTAGAATTGTGCCTAGGAAGCTCTTGTGCAAGATGCACTTGATAACGAGAAATATCTAGATGTACCAATGTAAATAGATGTGTGGATGACAAAATGAACTTCCCCTCCTATGCATGTATGTAAAAAATGTAGTCCCTTGTCCCTTGAATGAAGCTAGATGGATGCATTGATGCTCTTGAAATGCCTTTGGATGCAACGTTGGGTAATAGTAGTAGATGCTTAGTGCTTGGTCCCTTATTATGGTCACATATCTTTGTATTTATATGATTCCCTTGTTTAAATTTTGTAATTGACAACTAAAAGGCCAAACCATAAGAAAACAAGATGCACAAAAGATAAAAAAGGCCCAAAATAGGTGAATAAGATATAAAGAGGTTGGGGGCACCTAGGAGTTCACGTTCTAGCTGGACACTAGTGTCTAGAGCCAAGAAAGATAAAGCAAAGAAAGTCGGACTTAGCGGTGAAGTGTGCAAGACCATATAAAAAGCAAAGGGGCCAAAAAAATGTCAATTACTAGTTTTATCGCTTAAGAATCATATGAATAGTGGTATGTGATTAGGACCTAGAAATGTACCCAAGTGCATGATTTAGTGTCTACATTTGCCCTCACTTTATGTTGTTGAGTGAATACTCGATAACATAAAGTAGATAAGAGATGTGTACCTAATAACCATGTAGATCGATGGAAAAATCATGCCGAGGAGACAAGAAAAAGCATGGAGTGATAAAAAATGAAGCGTGGAAGCTAAACTAGGAAAGAGGAAGTGACCTTAGGGGTGAAAAGCGTAATGTGTGTACCATGTTGTACCTATTGTTATTGTTTTGCTTGTGTTTACGCTTGAGATCATTACTTTTTATAAGGATGGGCCATGTTGTACCTACTATCATCGTCGTGCTTGAGATGCTCTGCTTCTTATAAGGAAATGCCTACAAAAAGAAGAGAAAAAGAGTAGTCAAAGTCGTGTATATGAAAAATTTGATCCAAGTATGTAAAATTATGTAAAAATATGAGAAAGGAACATGTGCACCTGATCCATGATGAGTGAAAAGGATAGAAAGGGTCCTAAAAATGTTGTAGAAGAACAAGTTTTTTGGGCGATCTCATGCCACAATAGAAGAAGTGTTGGGGAGAAAGGTCTAGTGTTATTCTCCATATTTAACTACTTCCCAAGATTTATACACCATTGCAAATGGTGTGATCCTACTTTGTTCCAATTCGATCCAAGTAGAAAGAGAAGAAAAATAAGATAGAATACATTCTGATTGCTGGAGGACTGTGCTTGTATAATGTAAACCACTAAAAATGTGCCGATTTGAGGAAAAATTATAATCGCCACTTGTCATAGGCACCCAGGAAGGGTTAGGAGCACTCAGCGCTCATGCTTGTATATGGGCACGACATTTGTGTTGTCTTAAGGACCCAAGTTAGAATCTGGGAAATTTTTGTAATCGTAGACTATGTTGTTTTTTTGTATTGTGTAAGTTTGAACTGTGACTATGTATTGCTGAATGGGGTGACCAATTCACCCAATGTATGCCTCCCTCATTTGGGTTACGTGACATCGTTAGAAGGATGTAACCCAATGGAGAGACCAGACAACGATTTGAAACCGATGCCCTACGGGGAGGGAATGTGCATGGTAGTTACTATGGCACATGCAAACAAAGTGGTTGGAAACATGTGTTAATGTAAATAAGATAAATATGCATATAAAAGACAATGTGTAAGCTAGCAAGCAAGATGAAAATGTAGACCACAAAAAGTGTGTTTCAAATATGGGACATCGCTCACAATGTCACAAGAAAATCAGGGCCGAAGTGGCCAAAAACATACAATGTGCACACAAGACAAAGGGAAAAGCCCATAAACAATGACAAACAATAACAAACAAAGTAAATAAATAACCATGGTGGAAAATATTTTCTGCAAGACAAATGTGTTGCAAATGAAACACCATTAACATTTTAGGTAGATAAAAACTATGTCAACATGTGTATATATCGATAGAGTACTATGCTTAGTAAGAATATGAAGTAGTATAAAATGAAACAATAACACATGTGACATGTACAAAAGTAGATGCCACCAAGATCCGCTATGGGATTGGTAAGAGGTATAGTGCCAAACATCCATGCTACATGTAAGGATCTAAAGAAATTCTGCATTCACAACTAAATAACAAGTGAACGCACATGCGTATATGATAAACATAATGACATACTAAATATTTGGATCACATAGTAAACAAAGTGTAACATGTGAGTATAAGCAAACAAGAACAATTACAACCAAGATATGCAACATGTTGTGAGTGTAAATGGAATGGAAGTAAAAGTGAGCATGATAGGAGTAACGTGCCCCCCGAGTGAATGTGGATGAGTATGAGAGGAGGTTCATTTATAAAATACCCCTTGGCAGTATCAAGAATGAACCATAGAACAAGAGTGCATCATCGGGAAATGGTTTGATAATGTGCGCTAGATAGATAGATCAATGATGCATAAAGTGTGAAGAGTACATGTGGTGAGGTTAATTTCAGATTTAGACCCTCAATAGTTGAGTATGAACCATGGAACTAGAGTGCGTCATAGGGTAGTGTGTTATGATGAATGTGTGCTAGAAAGATGTGTCATGAATGCACCGAGTGTGAAATGTGTCATGTGTATGATGTGAGGTTCATGAATGTAGTGAGCCCTCAACAATCAAGTGTGAACCGTAGCACAAGAGTGCATCATCGAGTAATGACAATACAAGTGTATCAATATGTGTAAGATGCGTATGAAAGACTAGATCTAAAGCATGAAGTGACATAGTAGAAATGTGAGACACCTAAGAATGCTAGAAAGGGGGAAAGTAAGCATGATGCCCCCAAGTGTATGATGATAAGTAAGCTATCCGATGAAAGTTAAGGGAAAGGGTCCTCCACCCAATGCTTGTAGAGATAAAGGCATGTGACCATGCTTTGAGATCAGTGATGTATGAGACCGATGATGTAGTGGTGAAGGAGACCTATGTGCATGAGGCCTAGGTAATGAACACCTATGTGAAGGAGACCGAGAAGGTGATGTGCACCTATGTGAAGGAGATCAAGAAGGTGATGTGAACCTATAAAAAGGAGACCATGGAGGTGATGTACACCTATATGAAGGAGACCGCACAAAGGTGATGTATGCATATGCGAAGGAGTCATCCGAGTAGTAGGACCGAGGTGATGAGATGAACTACCAGACCGGTGAGATTAAGTAGATCATGTGTGTAAATGCGAGTGTTAGGAGAATATTGTGCTTTAGATTTGAATGATCTAGGGGACGTAGATTCTCTAGTGAGTGTAATGGAAACCTCAAGAGGAGGTCATAACCATGGTGTGTATGGTGGAATTCCATTGATAGTAATGACTTGCTTGTTGTGAATGAACTTTAGACATAAGTGATTCATATAAATTATAGCTTGAGTAGCACGGAGCCAAGGAAGACCTAAGAACATGTCACACCCTTTGACTAAAGGTGCCACAAGAAATGACACAAACATGGTAAGAGGACCAACTGTGACTGGAAGCTTGACATAACCGTAAGATTTAGGAATTGGATACGAAATATATGATAATGGATAGTCAATGGAAACAAGAAGTGAAATAGAGCACACACACATATGAATCGATGGATCAATCATTGTATTATTGATAGCATGAGGCCCGATAGAAGCATTGATATGTAATGTGTCAGAAGAGAATGTAGCATGATAGTTGTGATCAGATAATGTAATGAACGGTGGAGATGCATCAACATGAGCAACTAGAAAATCAAGAGCCCCGATGAAGGAGGAGGCATTGCACGATATGTATGATTGGTTGAAGAGTCAACAACTTGCTTATCATGTTTAGGAAGAGGATTGTTGAAGATCTTGAGCTTGTGATTTTCATTGATTGACGTAGATGTCTTGTGGCCTCGGGAGCTCAATAGCATTATTGTTAATCGATCTTGAAATGAGATGTATGAGTTTGAAACATCGATTTGTAGAATATCCAATGCATTGGTGATAGTCACATCTGAAACTTTCATTATAATTACATCTTGTAGGGTGAGATGGATCCAAATTGAGTGGTGGGGGAAGCGTAATAAGATTGCTGAACAACAAGTTATGGTAATAAAAGACTTAGAGCAATAGAAATTTTTGTAAATGTACACTTCGAAGGCTGCCATTGAAGCTTCTCTAGAGTATTAACAACAAAACTGTTACTTTGGCTTTAGTAGGATTAGTATAGGTCTTGAAATTTTATTTTCTTTGAAAATGAGTGGAAGACGAAGGCTGCTCATGATATTTAAGCTTGCCCATAAAGAGAAGTTTTCCTTGACGTAATTTAAGAGTATGACATAGATTATTGAATGAAGGAGATGTCTCAAAGATGATACTTTCTTGTAATGGAGACATAAGACTTTGTACAAAAAATATCTTGTAATTCATATTCTGCACAGCACATTAGACATCTTAGCTAGGTTGTTCTTATATTGTAAAAATAGTCCGCTAGATGGTCATTAGATCCTATCTTAATTTTTTTGAGTTGAGCATATGATATCTTAGAACAGATGTTGATTGAGAAATGTGCAAGAAAAACATAAGCTAAATGCATAAATGATGTTACAAAGTGGACATGTATATCATAGAACCAACACATTGCATAATCTTGAAGGCTTCTAGGAAAGAGCTTTACTAATAATGTATGATCATCCGTGTAATCTAGACATGCCACATGAAATGCTTGGAGATGATCTTGAGGATCACCATGGCCATTGAAGTTTGACAACTTAGCGGTGACAAAATTTGGAGAAAGTGGATAGGTGGAAATGGTGGGTGTGAAAGGAGTATGAAGAAGCAAAAGTGGAATCAAGAGACAGAGATGCACGAAAAGTATCTTACTGCAGTTGAAAGATTTCAACTTGGAGATCTTGATAGAGAGAGGCTAGGTCTTGAGTGCTAACGGAAGAGACTTGCTGTGTGTGAGAAATAAGAGGTAGAGTGAAGTGATTGGTGGGAGTAGGAACATATATGGGAACAATAGAAGTGGGAAAAGAGTGGAAGTAGGGGTTGAGTAGTAATATGCATAGAAGTGGGGATGGATGTAGGAACATTAATCTCGTCAGGATTGGTGGCCTCCTCACGAGAAGTGAATAAAATTAGATCTAGATCTTGAGGATGTTCAACAAGATGATCATTGAGATCTTAAAGGTGGGATTCAATAAATTCACCATAAGATTGAGACATGATGGAAGAAGAGGAGGAGAGTATTCAAAGGACAAACTCGCCAATTGATTTAACAAATATGGAATTTGTAAAAACCCTAATTGTAGAGTAACAATGTAATGATAATGCGATAAAGTAAAAATATGACCTATAATAAGATAGATAAAAATGAAACCCTAGGTGCAAGAGAGGGAATAAGAGACTTACTTGATTTCATAATAATCTCGAAGAGGTACTGAGTCTGAAAAATGATGAAATAGGAGGGGATACTGTCCGCAACCAAATCACGAACTATCGTAAATTCCGTAATCGGGCGCCTAGATCGGGTCAAGGGCACCTAAGTGTCAGAGACTACTTACAGGGTGCCTGTGACTACATAGAACCCTAGAAAATGATTTTTCTTGTGTTATAAGATGGTCACTCACCTTTGTTGTTTGTCACCTTTATGTCACATTATTCTGCAAGATTCTCTCCGTAACCTATAAAACAAATGACCTCCTACAAAACCCCAAAACACATCAAATCCTAAAAAGAAAAAGATGCAAATGGAGAGTCAAAATGACCATGGAGGTCACCCGACAGAGTGAACTTGTGACCGAGTGCTACACTACATCTCAGAATCCATGTAGTTCTTTGTACATATGTGTAGAGTCATTCCCTAGGTGGCTTTTGTGCAAGATGCTTTGAATAATGAGTAATAACTAGATGTAGCAATGTAAATAGATGTATGGATGTCAAAATGAACTTCCCCTCCTACGCGTGTATGTAGAAAATGTAGTCTCTTGTCCCTTGAATTAAGTTAGATGGATGCTTTGATGCTCTTGAAATGCCTTTGGATGCAACCTTAGGTGATAGTAGTAGATGCTTAGTGCTTGATCACTTATTATGGTCACATAGCTTTGTATTTATAAGATTCCTTTGTTTGAATTTTGTAATTGACAAGTAAAAGGCCAAACCATAAGAAAACAAGGTGCCCAAAAGAGGCATGTAAGATAAAAAGATGTTGGGGAACCCAAAGGGGATGAGGGCACTTGGGCCTTGGTGTCCTGGCTAGGCGTTGATGTCTAGAGCCAAGAAAGATAAAGTAGTGAAAGTCAGATTGGACAATGAGGTGTGCAAGACCACAAAGAAAGTAAGAAAGAAAGTAAAGGGGCCAAAAACAAATGTCAATTACTAGTTTTCTCACTTAGGAATCATATGAATAGTGGTATGTGATTAGGATATAGAAGTGTACCCAAGTGTGTGATTTATTGTCTACACATGCAAGAGAAGACAATGTAACAAACAAGTGTGCAAATAAAGTGGACCATAAAAATTGGGTTTCAAACATGGGACATCACTCACAATGTCAAGAGATAATTAGGGCTGAAGCAGAAAAAAACATACAATGAGCATATAAGACACATGGCACAACCTGCAAAAACAATAGCATACAATTGAAAACAATGTCAAGCAAAGTGTATCAGATAACTATGGTGGCATATAGTCTTGCAAAGAAAATTCTACACATGAAATACCCGTTAGCATGTTAGAAAGATAAATAGTATGTAAAGGCATGTATAAATCAATGAAAGGTAATTGTAATGAGATATAGTGAAAAATGTAGTAATAGGACCTATGTAGTATGTGATAGTAAAGAAATTATATGCCCCCAGGACCCTTGGTGGGATGGGTAAAAGGTACACTGCCAAACATCAGTGTAGTGTGTAAGAACTTGTAAGAGATCTGCATTCACCGCAAAAGGCCAAGTGAATGCACATGTGTATATATATATAGAATGATAATGACATACTAAGAATCCGTCTAGCATGGAAAACGAAGAGAAACATGTAAATAGAATAAGCTTAGGAGGATTAGATGCAACCAAGATATGCAGATGCAATGTATGAGTGTGATGGTATGGAATGCAAATTATGAAGATGATAGGACCAGTGTGCCCCCAATGAATGTGTATGAGATGAGGTTCATTTATAAAACCCTTAACAGTCAAGAATGAACCATAGAACAAGAGTGTGTCATTGGTTAATGTGTGTGTTGGGAAAATAAATGTTAGAAAGATGTATCATGAAGCATATAGAATAAAGTTTGAGTGATATGAGGTTCACTTTAGAATTAGACCCTCAACAATGAGTATGAAGCATGAAACTAGAGTTCATCATAGGGTAATGACAATACAATGCATGTATCAAATGGTATGAGAGTGTGTGAAAGGATTAGTCATGAAGCACGAAGCATGAAGTGTGATAGTCGATGCTTTGAAAACTTCTAGTGATGGGAAGGGGGAGTGTGCAATGCCCCCAAGTGTGTTAGTCATGGAAATCTATGTGATGATTCCAACGAGATATTGTGGTAGTGACAGAGTTTGAAATGTATCATAAGAAAGTATATTGTCATCACAATGGTAGGTAGGAGCAAGAGTAGAACCAGGGTTGGATTTTGGGTTGAAAGGAGGAAGTCTAAAGAGGTTATCTAGGGTTTGTTGGTCTTTCTTGGTTGGGGTTGCTAATTTAGAATTGGTAATGCCAGAGAGGTCTTGATAGGAGGAGAGGATGGAGGATGGATTTTGAGTGGTGGTTGCTTGACAAGAGGAGGAGATGGAGGACGTATTTTGAGTGGTGGTTACTTGACAGGAGGAGGATATGGAGGATGGATTTTGAGTGGTGGTTGCTTAGTGTGAATAGGTTGGATAGGATGCTCTATACTGACCGTGGAGGAGGAACATTAGTGGTTAGGGATTGATGCTTATGAGACATGGAAGGACCGGATTTAGGAGCCCATTAGGATTTAGCAATTGAAGATGAACATGAAGTAGAATGTTGTGCAACGAATGAGATAAAACCTTGATGCTCAAGGTGCTTAATTATTTGTTTTAAAGCATAGAAATCATTGTCATTATGTCCATTAATTCTATGATAATTGTAAAATGGGATTCCTTGGTATTTGACAAGCTGATAAGGAGGATAACAATGAGTATTTGGCAAGTTGATCAACTGGTGAGTGAGGAATGAGGAAGAACATCATGTTGCTTAGCATTGAGATCAAACTTGAGAGGTGTGGGTAGCAGTAAGACTTGGGGTTCACTGACATGAGCACATGTAGAGGACATAGGATTAGGATGAGATGTAGAAGAACAACTAGCATGGGCCTTAGAAGCATCCTTGAGATGTTGGATTTCATCTTTAAGAGATGTAATTGTGGTTTCCATAGTGTGAAATTTATCTTGAAAAGCATGGTGTAAAGCTTGAATTGACTCTAAGATAGCTAGATTGGTTGGAGGATTAGGACTGATAGAGTTGTTAGATAGACGATTGAAAATAACACTTACTTACGTGGGCGACATATTGTGAGGGAGGCACATAGTGTCTAGGGATTTTTGGAGAACATATTTGCAAGGTGGGTGCATTTGAAACAATTCATACAAGGAAACTTGAGGAGCTTTATGATCCATGATAGAACCAGGAAGGAAACCCTAGGAAGAATGATGTAGATAAGAATAAATGGAAATAAGAACTTTGATTCAACTAGTGTTTAGGAAAAATTCGAGAGAATAGGAAAAATAAAGACCCAAGTGTTCGATCAAGAGTTGGGGTTCACTGATCCGAAGACTGGTATTTTATTTTTTCCACTTTCAAAATGTTTTCAAGGATAGTTGATTTTTAATCAAATTGAAGTCTCTTATAATCCAAAAATGATCAAATTATGATTTAGGACTGTTTTCAAACTGAAATCTAAATTCCTTTTTATTTAACATTCACTGTTTGATCAAATCTCAAATTCATTGTTTCTTGATTTTAATTGATTTTCAAAAGTTGTCTAATATTGATTACCATTGCATCCACATTATTTTTATGAACTTCAATTATTGCAAATAATCAGAAACTAAAAATAAAAATTAGAACACAACACCAGATTGTTTATGGGGTTCGAAATTCCTACGTCCCCAGGTTCGTGGTGAACCGATCCATTAATAATGTTAAAAATGTAAATACAATAACCTTTACATTAACCAATAATGAATCAAAACCCTGCAAAAATGTGTTTCAGACCTTCAAAGGACGCAATGGAGCTGAGCCTCTGTCCTTGACCTTCCTAATCCACTTGCAACAAAGTTGTCTCCCTTTGGTTCTACGCCTTCATGTGACTTTAACAAAAAATAAATCTATCACAAAATCTCAAAATCGGATAAATGATCACACCATAATTCGAGATGTGGAAGTGAGCAAAAGTGCTCCGAAAATTGCACTTTTCCCAAAAATACCGCCTTATTCCCTTGACACGACTTGGCACTTGTCTTTTATAAAGCTCTACGAGCTCATTTTATAACCCACCGAGCCTCTTGGGTGAGTTGGTTGGTGGAATTGTCTTTGAACTAAGAGGTTAGGTGTTCAAATCCCACCTCCTACCATTTTTTGGCAGGATTTTCCTCTAAGTGGGTAAAAATCCCATATTTTTGGTTAAACGGTTGGCATAGGAGTTAAAAATAGATAGGATGCTTTGAGTTTATTGGCTTGTGAGCCATTTTATTGGGATTTTGATAAGCCTAAGCTATATTTGCATTCCCCCATGATTTGGGCGCATAGTTTGAAATGGTGAGCACTTTAAGAGGTGGATGTGTATTGGTTGGTATGCGTGGAGTATGGAGATAAAGCGGTGGAGTTAGAATAATGCATGGTAAAAGTGGTTAGAGTATATGTTGTGGATAATACTTGAGCTATATATTTTCATTCCCCCATGATTTGGGTGCATAGTTTGAAATGGTGAGCACTTTAAGAGGTGGATGTGTATTGGTTGGTATGCGTGGAGTATGGAGATAAAGCGGTGGAGTTAGAATAATGCGTGGCAAAAGTGGTTAGAGTATATGGTGTGGATAATATTGAGATATATTTACATTCCCCATGATTTGGGTGCATAGTTTGAAACGGTGAGCACTTTAAGAGGTGGACGTGTATTGGTTGGTATGTGTGGAGTGTGGAGATAAAGCGGTGGAGTTAGAATAATGTGTGGCAAAAGCGGTTAGAGTATATGGTGTGGATAATACCATTGCATGGAAAGTAATATATTACACCAATATAGAGTGAAGCTTGAGTTACAAGGCGTTGGGCTCACTGAGCTATAGAAATCTGACCCCAATCATAAGGAAATGGATAACATTGTCATCAATTCGACCATGGAGAATAATATAAGCCTCGAGCATTGCCAAGAATAACATGGTGAATAATTACAAGGTAATATAAACTTAGACCATTACCAAAAATGACAATAAAGACCACTTCAATCCTCGATTGGAAAATCAAACTCATGGTGGCAGGCCACGTGGTGGTTTGAGGACCCACCACGTCGGTGATAATATAATCGTCCTCACGGCGGCTCCCCTCTGTAACAAAAGTTGAGCCTCTTGTTCCACCGAGCTATACCATTTTATGATCATCAAAGACCAATGGTGAAAATCTCTTAAACCTCCAATTTTTCCAATGTCCTTTTTCCATGTGTTGCAGTTGCTATTGGTCCATTATTGACCTGTTGACCAAAGTTGACTTTCCTGTTGATTGAAATTTGACCGGACATATCTTGAGCTCAGAGTGTTTGTTTTTCACGTTCTTATAGTCATCGGAAAGCTCTCTGAAGGATCTACTATACTGGAATGGTTTAGGGAATTTTAGGGAACATTTGACACTAAAATTGAACCCCGATCATTCACCAAATGATTTAATTTAATTTGTATCAAATCTAATTGCAGAGTAACTATGGAAATAAGTGATGTATAAATAATAAAGTATAGTAATGACACTAGTAAACTAAGATCTAAAGTATGAAACCCTAAGAAATGAAGAGAGACAAAGGAAATAGCTGATTTTTGAATGGACATCAAGTAATTTAGGTAGGTGCGAGTGATGAACAAATTGAAACAAAGTTGTAAATTCTCACTATAAAATCTCTGAACTTGAGAATAATGCTGGATAGGGGCACCCATTGTAGGTTAGGGGACATAGGGTTGATGACCAGATCTGGGTGCTAGTGATTGTGAAGGAGCTCAGAATATGATTTCTATTATGTCGCAAAGTCTTCATTTTTGTTCCATGTTGATCACCCGATATTCGCACTATGATCTCTAGTGATACCTATAACTCTCGTAATAGAGAATCTCACTTGCACAAGCCCACAAACCACATCAAACCTAAAAAGGAAAATGTAGAATGAAGAGTTAGACTGACCATGATGGTCACCCAGAGAGTGAACTTATGATCAAGCCCGTACTACATCTTAGACTCCATGTAGTGTGTGTGTGTGTGTGTGTGTGTGTGTGTGTAAAAATGATGCCCTAGGATGCCCTTGTGCAAGTTGCACTTGATAGTGCGTTGTAACTAGAATGTAGAAATGTAGAAGAATGTGTAGATGGAATAGAATGAACTTCCCCTTCCTATGTTGTGTATGCAAAAGTATGCAACCCTTATCCCTTGAATGGATGCTAGATGAATGCCTTTGGAGTGCTTTAATGCCTTTAGAATGCAAGCTTAGGTGATGATAGTAATGCTTAGTGCTTGGTTCCTTATTTTCTATGTATTTATATGATTCCCTTGTTTTAATTTTGTAATTGAAAACTAAAAGGATGAACCACAAGTGAAAAATATGCCCAAAAGATAAAAGAGACCCAAAAAGAGTAAGGTAAGAAAGGGTCAGGGGCACCCAGGAGGGATAGGAGTGTTTGGGTGCTTTTTTCCCGTTGGGTGCAGTGTCTAAAGCCATAAAAGATAAATAAGTAAAGTTTTGACTGGGCTATAGGGTGTGTAAGACCAAATAGAAAGCAAGAGATAAATAAAAGAGGCCAAAGGTAGTTGTTAATCACTAGTTTTATTGCTTAGGAATCATGTAAATGCTAGCATGATTTTAGTACCTAGAAATGTATTCGAGTGTGTGATTTTGTGTCCATAAAATGTACTCAAGTGATGACCCGTGTGAAGCTCTCTAGAGTGTATGTCCCTCTACACAACATAAAAAGTAATGAAATTCTTATATTAGTACACCATACATACTACAAAATCCCTCATCATAGCACAAAATAACTGTAACACAAGAATTTCACAAAACAATGCCAAAACTCTGCAATGGGATGCTAGTGCCTAGAGCATGTCACCTGTCCGGTGTAAGCGGTAACTAGTGCTAGGAACTAGGTGCGAGTGTCCCTAGGGATAGAAACGCCTTGTCTGCTTCTGTCTTGGTCAAAAATGCCCAAAAATACAAAACTTCAAATTTTACTAAAATTACTAAAAATAGACATATTTGACAAATTTTTCCAAAAATAATCACACTTACCAGCTCCTCGATCATCTGTGAAGCCATGACCACCGCCATTCTATCAAATCTCATCAAAATCATTTCGCTAACACGTAATATTCTCATGGCTCGAGCTCAAATCTTAAACACTCTTGATACAAATGAAATTACCATTTACCTTTCTACTATTACTATATATAGTAATCTAATATACCATATTCTAGAGTTGTGGTTTCAAACCTGTCTTTACAAATAATACAAGTTATACTATTTCACTCATATCTTGAGCCTTGTAACTCCATTTGTCTCACCGTTTGCACCATATGGATCATAATCTCCTCTAAAGACCGTACCATATAAATTTCAACATCTCATATTCAAATCTGCACATGTACTACTCCATATCTATTCATAATTTGACAATATTATCCCATACTATTTCTCATTTACTATTACAACATCTTATACATCTTTCTTTCGGCTCAGTGCTCATTTCTCCGCCCTTCACCCTTTCGCCAAAAGGGGGAATAAAATCGAGATCATCTAATCCCTCTCAGGATTCAACACAATCAATCAACACTCCTAATACATTACTATAACAATTCTCTCTGATATCATTTAAACAAAGGTACAATCATTCTATATGACAGTCAATACTTTATATTATTTCAAATATATTCCCCCAAATGACCTAATATGGGGGAAAAACAAAAACCTCTTCGTGAGTAAACTCCTAAGTACATAATATTTCAAGTAATCTCTTATCACTCAAATCAAATCAATCAATTGATAAAATAAGCACATTTACTATACCTCCCAGATGACCTAACTTGGGAGCCACATTACATTTACTTCTAGATGACCTAACTTGGAAGCCATCTAGTACTATACAAATTAGAACACTCATTACTGTAGGAGTGGGGTAAATGAGACATCATTACCTTTCCTATACTTCTCCTATATGGGTTCTTCAATAAGAACACACAATTTTTCAATCGAAACTAATTGGAACTAACTCTTGTCTCTATTCATCTACAATGGTTGGAAATTTTTGGGGATGTAGTCATGATGGAGAGTAAAAATAGACCAATCTCCCCAACACTGCTCCTCCGGTGACAGGACATCTAAATCCTCCCATTTTCAAACAAATCGGGTTGGGAATTGATCATTCCCTATCTCTTCTATCTCCTTCGAAACAATTCAAAATCCTTAAAGCCTCCCAATCATTCAAACTATTTCTCAAAGTACTCCTTATGAAGGTTTTCTATCTCCACTTACACCACATGGGTCAACATGCTGATCCATGGTTCGCCACGCTGCAAGTTCCTATATTCTATGCGCACTCTATAATATGGCTTCTCTAGATTCTATACAGGTATGTTCCTTACTTCCTTTACACTACTTTAATTTTATTCAAATAGCATAAATGGGGGAAAATGTAGACACAAAATCATGCACAAATTACTATTTTAATATGCCATTAATATGTTTTTATATGCATGGATCTTAAGTAAGAAAATTATTCACTGGTGACACAATCCTTTGTCCATCTACTTGCTTTGATTGTTTCTATTATGATTTTCTCTCACATATGTCATTTTGTACATAGTTTTGGCCAAGTCATAGGGATCCTTGTGTGTCTATCTTTTCACATCTATCATCATTTATTCCAGGACACCAAGCAATGTGCATTCTCGGACACTAGTACCCAAATGCCTATGTCCATTCCGAGCACTCCTGTCCTGTTTATTCTTTTTACATATTTTGACATTTGTGATTGACCTTTTTAGTTTTATTATCCTTATCCTGTGTTCATAGTCAAATTTTTGTGTCACTAGTGTCAAAATTCAAACAAGAGTTTCATATATATACACAACATACACACTATTATTCTGGCTGGAAATTCTAAGGGGCAATCACATCTACATACTATCAATTCCATCATAGGGACTACATTTTTAGGCTATATACACTGCATATGAAGAGGAAATGCTAAATTTTGTACCACACATTTGCATCTAATTTAGCTACAACCCACTATCTTGGTGTCATTGGTGCGAGGGAAACCTAAGGAAACTATTTCACACACAAGTACACAAAACTACATGGAGTCTAGAATGTAGTGTAGTGCTCGAAAATAAGTACACTCTTCAGAATTCAACTTCACATTTTACACATTTCATTCATATTTGATGTGTTTGTGAGCTTGTGCAGGTATCTAGCATTTATTTTGTGGGTTACACATGTGATCAAAACCCTAACAACAAAGATAATGCAACAAAGAATAAACTAAACCAACAATCTTCTTCGACCCAAAAAGGAGTAGATCCCGAACATTTGCATAGTCACCAACACCCAAATTCGACACTAGCATCCAAGAACCTTTGTCCTTTTGTGGGCACACTTGTCCTAATTAATGCATAGCTCTTAAACTCTTAGCGAGCTTCATGTGACATCATTCCTTTCCATATTCAATATACACACAAAGGCAGACATCTACTGATAACACTAAAATCAACTAAGTCATCTATCTCTTC
Organism: Taxus wallichiana var. yunnanensis; assembly: GCA_018340775.1. NCBI lineage: Eukaryota > Viridiplantae > Streptophyta > Pinopsida > Cupressales > Taxaceae > Taxus > Taxus wallichiana. The sequence continues at coordinate 605,727,964 of CM031234.1, forward strand.
TATTTGCTTATAGTATTACATTGCTTGAGCACTTATCATTTGTATTTCACTGTATTTTATTAGATTTTACATTGTTAGTTACTCTGAAATAGATTTAATTCAAATTAAATTAAATCACCTATCACCCCGAGCCTCTCAATTGATAATGGCTATGTTTGGTGACTTTCCTTCATGACTTGCTTACATTGCATTCTTGGGGAAATTTTTAGAGCTATCATTTTATTTCAATTATGGAAAGCTAGAAATGTAACTATCTTCAATAATGATATTTTTTTCCATTGTGAATGTAATGATAGAATTAATGTTATTTTTATGTTTAACTTCGTATTCAAGCATAGGATGACGTGGCCCCAAGTTCCAACATATTTAAGAGTCTTTGCACATTGGGTGAGTGAACATTGCACTATGAGCCAAATACCTTCGGATCCATACCAATCAAGCTCACCATCGCGCCTTGGCGTCAACAAATCTGCTTTCAAATTCGGCATCCATCTCTTAGTTGTGGATGTTCTCACACCCTAACACTTTGTCGACACGAGGGATGGATCTTGCGACAGTTTGTAAGGGAAGTTTGTGGTTAGTCCTCTTATGCTACGCCCTAATGTTGGCCCTCTCCTATACAAAACATGCCTTTCATGAGCTCCCTACCTCCCGGTAAGGAATTATGGTTCCACCGATTACCCAATACCCTCTGGATGAATTATTTATTTAGGACTTGTCAAATGGCAAGCTGTTTTTGTTGTTGGCACCCTTTCACCTCACAATGATCCTCCTCCTCCACTCAATGTTACGACCGCATGTGCCTAATTACTTGTAATGTAATGTTTTGTTAGTTTTTATCCGCCTTTTCATCATTTTTCGGTCATGAATCTATCTCGATAACCTCTTTTATCAGTAACATTATTTTATAATAATGTTATTGTGATGGTTCCGATAAAAATCGAAACTTAAAATAGATATGAGAGAATACCATAATGAGAAATATTTATTCATAATAGGGACGAAATGTCTCTTCATCCACTTTCTTTATGGAAATATTTAGTAGATACGACCTTTGATATTGATAGTTCCAATCATAGCTCCACAAACTCTACTTTTAGATTAATATATAAGAGTATTTTTAATTCATTGTTTTAGATCAATAATCTCGATATCACAATTGTTGATCCGAAATGCTAAGTTAAAAAGCACACAATATTTTAGGTATCTTATAATCTAATTTTATGGAGTGTGAAAGAATCAAATCTCTACTTTTAGATGTTAAATTTGATGTTCGAGCCTTTCAACCCCAATCAACCTTGACTTTTTGGTTGGAATATATAATGCAAGAAAATAATCGTTATGAATAAAAACATATAGTTATCATGTGAAAAATAGTTAAATCTATTTAAAAGTTTATTTCAACTTAGCATATATTCAACTTGGTAGACTAATTATCCAACTAACTTGCATAGATTCACAGGATTACCATAACCAAAATGAACAAATTGTTTGTGAAATATAGAGTTCATTCAAAGCTCAACACAACCTTTAAAATTTGGGGAATACTCTTTTTGGCTCATAGATCAATTATTTTAGTGCTTTTAAGCTTGGATTAGCAAACATTGCTGCCATTTCTATTAAGGCAATGGTTGATGAGAATTTCTATGGATTTTTTTAATTCAAGCTACATTGTTTAGTTCTTACTACGCACTCATTTTCATCTTTGAATTAGCTTTACTTTTCCTTTATAATTTCTATTATAGAGTCATGTTTTTGATTTGTCATTATGATTCTAGTAGTTAACAAGTCACAAATGCCATTATTGTTGTGAAATCCACCTCAAGTAACGCTCTCACATACGTGCTTCATTTAGAATTTTCAATATGTTTACAAGCATGCTTCAATAGTTCATGTAAGAATGTAACATGAATGTACATATAAAGGCAAACCACATTCTAAACAATGTCTCCATTGAATTTTAAACAAATGAAACACAACCAAGGTATTTTTAAGGATCGAAAAAAATTGTATAAGGGTAGGAGAATTCCCAAGCCATTATCAAACATAATAAAGGCAAATATTGACCAATTATTAATAAAGATGTAATCACGTAAGGTGAAAAATAAATTCCAAAAAATGGTATGAGGCAAATATAATTTTACAATAAATTGTTTTGAGCTGAATATAATTTTACAATATAAAGTGCATTATAATCATAACAAACCTAGTGAATCATAGAATAGTAAATTATTGTCCAATGTTATCCTTGTATAAAATATGGATCTATATTCACACTTAACTCTCTTTTAGAAGCATCTATAATCTTATGTGCTAACCATTCTCTAACAATAACAATAAACACTCTGCTTCATGGCTTAGTACAAAGTTCAATGTCATGGGAAAATGTTTTATTAGGAGAGCATGGAATATGTTAGTGATTTCTATACATAATTGGATAACACAAATGATAAACTATGCTTTATAGTCTACCATGGATTTATAAGTTAGGGACAAGGAGGAACGAGGCCAAACCAAAGATGTGTACTATATTTTTTTATGTTTTGGATTTTATTTGTAGTTCCATACATAAATTATAGTTCTTGATGGGCAATTTTCTCTATAAAGAAAACAAGTATCACCTCGCCAAAAATTCAAATTGATAGCTATCACCCCTATGAAAGAAGTACCATTTCTTTAGCCTAAAAATATGGATAATCTCATATCACATCTCAATTTCAGGTGTTCTATCAATTCATCCTAGTAAAAGAGGATAGGTAGATTCTTTGTGACAAAAATATAATCCTTTAGTACTTTTTGGACTTGATCTAAAAGGCATCACCTAGAGCTGAAAAAATGTAACTAGTCTTGGAATTAAAGGAGGTAAAACATGAACCACCACCCAAGGTTAATACTTGTAGAACCAAGTTTGCAAAGCAAAATAGAAATATAGGGTCCAAAAGCTCTAGGAGAGCCAATCCATCAGTGTACTAATAAATTACATATAAGGTCTCGCAAAGAACAATGTTACTAAAATGGATATGGCCTTATTTGAAATTATATTAGCTTTGAGGATGGTGTTAGGGAATAAGAGATAAAATATGTCAAATAATCCCTTATAGAATCGCAACAATAGAAACTAATATGCAAAAAATATTACAAATCTCAAATAAAAGTGCAAAATAAATAACACAACACAGAGAGACAAGATTTAACGTGGTTCACCCAATTTGGGCTACGTCCACCAAGAATCACTTGCTCATATTTTATTACAAGCCTCCACTCTCTCAATATAATACCTAGATCCGTTTGGAGCTATGCTCAACAAACTCTACAGAATTCACACCCGAATTCAAAACACATCTGCAATACATTTGCTTGTCTATGTATCATATGCATAAGACCATATAAATAGACAATTGCTTAAGCAGTTTGATACAAAACCGTGGGTATCAAAACCATGGGCAAAAACTGTGGGTATCAAAACCATGGGAAAAAAACTGTGGGTATCAAAACAATGGGTACCGAAAAACCATGGGCCCAAAAATAGCCCATAACGGTTACCCATTACCCATGGGTTAATAAACCACCCATGAAAATTTGCTTTGGGGCTTCACCCCGAACCCCTTGACTCCGCTCACCACCGGCGAGTGGGACCGCCGTAAAATACTCAAGTGTCACATATGTAAGGTGTACCACACTCTAACATGAAAATAGGCTCCACAAACATAACAATCTCTCACTGAGACCGATTTCTACTAATCAAGCTTCTTAACCCTTCACTGTCATTCGTGAAGGCCAACCAAAGTGAACATAGCTTTAGTTTATCCCTCAGACCACCTTGGTCATCATGTCTATAGGATTCTCGACCGGTATGAATCTTCTCCAACTTCAACTTATATTCCTCCAAAGTCAGTCTTGATGAAGTGATATCTCAACTGTATATGCTTCATCCTAGAGTGGAAAGCAGAGTTCTTAGTTAGGTGTATAACACTATGACTATCACTATGCAACTTACATTCCTCTTGCTTATGCCCCAACTCCTCAAGCAATTGTTGTAACCAAATCATCTCTTTGTTTGCCTCTGTGGCAGCAACATACTCACTTTCCGTGGTCGACAAAGCCACCAGCTTCAGTAGGCGTGAAATCCACCACCGTTGTCCCACCTACAAAGGTAAATATAACTCGTCGTGCTCCCCGCCGCTGTCTACATCTCCAGCCATGTCTGAATCTACATAACCACGTAAAGTGGTGTTTGATCCATCAGAGCACAAAACTGTCCCCCACGGTCCTCTCAAATACCGAAGGATCCAATTTATCGCTTGCCAATGCTCTTTACCCGGATCACTCATAAATCTACTCACAGCTCCCACCGCATGGGCAATATCGTGCCTAGTGCACACCATAAAGCATACATCAAACTCCAATCACTGATGAGTAAGGTACCTTGGACATCTGGTTTCTTTCCTGCTTTGTCTTGGGACACTACTCCTTTGATAACTTAAAATGGCCTGCCAAAGGAGTCCCAAATGGTTTAGCATCCTGTATGTTAAACCTATCCAATACCTTCTTAATGTACTCTTCCTGAGATAAAGTCAACTTCCGTTCCTTCCTATCCCGAGTTATCCTCATACCAAGGATTTGTCTGCTGCCCCCAAATCCTTCATATCAAAGGATTCACCGAAATGCTTTCTTGAGTAATTTTATTTCCTACATGTTTTTACTTGCAACCAACATGTCATCAACATACAAACACAGGATAATATAACTTCCATCCTCAAATTTCTTTGTATACACACAATGGTTAGAATGACATCTAATATAACCTTGCTCCATCATGAAGCTATAAAAATTCTTATACCATTGACGTGGAGCTTGTTTCAAGCCATACAAGCTCTTCTTCAGTTTACACACCATCTCCTCTTTACCTTTGACCTCATAGCCCTCTGGTTGCTGCATATATAGTTCCTCCTCCAAATCACCATGGAGAAATGTAGTCTTTACATCTAACTGTTCTAAGTGCAAGTCTTCTGCTGCCACTATTCCAAGAATAGTTCTAATAGAAGTCATTTTTACTACGTAAGAAAAGATCTCATCAAAATCTATACCTTGTTTCTGCAAAACCCTCGACCACCAACTGGCCTTATATCTTTCTTTCCTCCTCCGTCTTTAACTTTGTACACCCACTTGTTCTACAATGCTCGTTTGCCTTCCAAAGAGCTTCACCAAATCCCACCTGGTTCTCCATGAGAGACTTATGCTCCTCATCCATGGCTTGCTCCCACTTCTTACCGACACCTACCTGCATTGCTTCATCAAAGCTCTCTCGGCTCTCCACTATCAATCGGTGAGTAATAAATAATAAAGAGAAGGAGAAAAAAGTTCGATTCTTTTCTTACCATAAAAGACCTCCTCACTGTAAGAGTTTGGGGTTCCCGCTGAGTCGCTTCTTGAACCGATTCATGGGTCACTTCCCATCCGTAATATCCTCTACCACTACATATTCCTTCGCTTGGATTCTTCCCTATTTTCCCAATCATGCTTATACATGACTTTCTCATTAAAGACCATATCCCTAGACCGAATGATTTTCTTGTCCTTAACACTCCAACATTTAAATCCAAAGTCATCACCACCATAACCAATGAAAGTACATTTTTCCGATTTAGCTTCTAGCTTGGTCCTATCATCCTTGTCTATATGAAAAACACTCACATCCAAAGACTCTAAGAAATGAATAATCAACTTTCTTACCATACCATGCCTCCTTAGGTATGCCTCCATCCAAGGCACTTGAGGGTCCTCTCGTTTATCAAGTACACAACCGTGCTCATTGCTTCGCCCAAAAAGAAAGAGGCAGCTTCTGCATGTAACCTCATGCTCCTAAAGCACGCTCCATTATTTTTCTGTTTCATCCTTTTTGATACCCCATTCTGCTACTTATTTCTTGAATGCTTTTTCCTACGGATTCCATTCTTAGAACAATAATCATTAAATTCATTGCTGCAATACTCCCCTCCATTATCTGACCTGAGACATTTTAACTTAGGCCTATTTCATTCTCTACCAAGGCTTTCCATTTAACAAAAGTATCAAATACATCAGATTTGTTTCTAATATAATAAACCCAAACTTTCCTTATTGCATCATCAATAAAAGTAACATAATAACTTGAACCCCCAAGAGATGATACCTGAGCCGGCCCCCACACATTAGAATGTACCAACTCTAACTTACTCTCTTTCTTCGTAGGTCCAACCTTGAGAAACCTTACTCGCTTTTGTTTCCCATATATGCAGTTCTCACAGAAATCTAAACTCTGTTTCTGTATATCCAGGCAAATTCTTCTTTATGATGTCCATGCCCTTATGACTCATATGACCGAGCCTATAGTGCCATAATGTTGTATTTGCATCTGAAGCCACAAGATTACAATCATTAGTACTATCAGTGGATAAATACAAGGTTCCAACCTTCTTACCTCTTGCCACCACAAGAGCACCCTTGGTAACCTTCCAAGAGTTAGTTGTAAATATCATAGTACAACCATCACTTCCTAATTACCCCACCGATATCAAATTTCTCCTTAATGTAGGCACATGTCTAACATCCTTCAATAGTCATGTATTCCCATTCTCGCATCGTAACTCCGAACATAACATTTTCCAACTATACTCGCAAGGCTCATGATCACCAAGAAAAACATGCCCAAAATCCCCTTAAACATAATCAACAAAATAATGCCTATGCAAGCCTTTGAATCTAAAACCCAAGATTCAAGAATATTATGTAAAGAAAGAATCAAAGCATCCCGGCGTACATTACCCGATGCCACATTTACCTCCTTGTTTTCTTCCTGTTGTTTCTTCTTGTCCCAAAGCTCCCAACAGTCCTTCTTTGCATGCCTAGACTTTCCACAGTTCCAACATACAATCTTGCTCTTGGATTTTGACCTTCCCTGATCTTTCGATTTTCCACGGTTTCCTCTATTCTTCTGTCTCCCTCTAGTTTCCATTGTCAAAGCATTCCCTGAAGTAGAAGATTCCCAGAGATTTTTCTTCGCATTTCCTCGCTTATAATCACCCCTACAACATCCTCAAACTTCAACTTCAAGTTAGCTGAACCGAGTTTGCTTACCGCCATTACTGTGACTATTCCAACTTTCGTAAAGAGCACAAAATTAATAAAGCCCTAACTTCTTCATCAAATTCTATCAGAACCGAAGCTAGCATATTCACAACCGTATTGAAATCATTTAAATGATTTGCTATCAACTATTCTCGACATCTTCATATTAAACAACTTTTTCATTAAAAATATCTTATTAGAGGCAGAGGGTTTTTCATACAACTTCCTAATGCATCCATCGGTTCTTTTGTAGTCTTTTCCTTTGAAACATTAAATAATACCAAAGATGTAAGACACAAATGATCATTCCAAGTGCCTTCGATCCAACAAATCCCATTCTCATCTCTGTCATACTTGAGGGTTTGTTCACTTTCTCGAAAAGCGGAGTATAAAGATCCTTCCGATAAAGGTAATATTCCATCTCGCATCTTCCAAAGACTCAAATTCTTCCCGTTGAATTTATCAACCCTAGATCTTCCATCATTTGCCACAGCTCCCACTCAAGATAAAACTTTCCTCGCGATTCAACACTTCAGCAAGCCAAACTAGGCTTTGATACCAATTGTTAGGGAATAAGAGATAAAATATGCGAATAATCCTTACAGAATAAAGAACAATAGAAACTAATATGCAGAAAAATATTACAGATCTCAAATAAAAGTGTAGAATAAATAACACAACACAGAGAGACAAGATTTAACGTGGTTCACCCAATTTGGGCTATGTCCACCAAGAATCACTTGCTCAGATTTTATTACAAGCCTCCACTCTCTCAATACAATACCTAGATCCGTTTGGAGCTATGCTCAACAAAATCTATAGAATTCACACCCGAATTCAAAACACATCTGCAATACATTTGCTTATCTATGTATCATATGCATAAGACCATATAAATAGACAATTGCTTAAGCAGTTTGATACAAAACAATGGGTATCAAAACCATGGGCAAAAACTGTGGGTATCAAAACCATGGGCAAAAAATCGTGGGTATCAAAACAATGGGTACCGAAAACCATGGGCCCAAAAAGAACCCATAATAGCTTACTCATTACCCATGGGTTAAAAACCACCCATGAAAATTTATTTGGGGCTTCGCCCCAACCCTCGACTCCGCTCACCGGCGGCGGGACCACGTGAAAAATACCCGAGTGTAACATATAGAAGGTGTACCACACTCTAACATGAAAATAGGCTCCACAAACATAACAGATGGACATCACTACTTTGATTTATGGGAAAAATGTACACTTATCGTATAATGTTTAGCATTAGCAAGACACTTCAAAGCACTAAATATTATCTATACCTTTAATAAAATTAATTTTTCTTATATTCAATGATATGGTAAGGGGTGTAAAACATCTAGCTAATATTTGGCCTCCTTTTCCACATGTATAAGATGGGGAAGGTCCCATAAAATTTACTGAGTTTCCAATCCAATGTTCATAGTGTTAAATGACAAGACTAGCTCTATCTTTAATGATAATTGAGAAGATCGTTGATCCTACTCAAACACACCTACATCAAGCTAGTTTTAATAGGATGTTGATTTGAAAATTATTAAAAAACATTAAATTAAAATGATTCTCAATGTCAACAAGATAGTGGTTATCAATTCATCATTATGGGGAGTAACTCTTCTCTATAAATGACACTATAATTCACCTTTCACATGTTTTCTCCAATCATTTCTTGTATCATAATTCTTATCTACATTATGTACTAATCAATTACATATCAAGACTTGTGAAGAACAATGCTATTGAAATGGATATGACCTTATTCGACATTAGATTAGCTTTGAGGATGGACATCACTAATTTGATTGCTGAAAAATGTAAACTTGTCTTACAATGTTTAGCATAAGTAAGACACTTCAAAGCACAAAATATTATCTCTACCTTCATTAAAGTCCAATTTGCTTATATTAAATGATATAGTAATGGGTGTAAAACTTCTAGCAAATAGTGAGTATCCTTTTCCACATGTACAAGTGACCTAGGAAAGTTCTGTTCATGTATGCTAATTTTACCCTTAATGATATTTCTTACACTTACTCAAGCTTGTATAATTTAGCCTAATGGAAAAAGAGACTGTACCCAACTAATTCATTGTTGGGACCTTTTCACACTTCTAATGGTTTTATGCTCATAGTATTGTGCACATGGTTTTGTCCACATTGGGCCTACATATATACATGCATTCTAAAGCAAGCTAATTTGAATCTTATCTTTATCGAATCTTGATCAATGAAATTTAGTATATGGCATTATTTTCATTACAATCGTTTCACATATTTTTCAGTGACTCTCCAAAGATCATTCATAACTCATATTCAATTTCATTTCATTGTAAGATTATTGTGGTTCGTGTCCATTCACCTTATTTTGAATCTCCTTCAATCTGGCATGCACAAGTGACCTAGGGAAGGTGACATCAAAGTTGTGAATTTCCAATCCAATATTCATGGTGTTAAATGACACAACTAGATCTATCTTTAATGAAAATTAGGAAGATATTTCTTCCTACTCAAATGTACCTACATCAAGTCTGGTTTTAATATCATGTTGATTTGACATTCATTACATAACATAACATTAAAATGATTTGCAATGTCTACAAGATAATGGCTGTAAATTCATCATTACATGGAGTAAATTTGCTCTACAAATGACACCATAATTCACCTTTCACAAGTTTTATCCAACCATTTCTTCCGTCTCATAATTTTTATCTATCAAACTGTAGACATTAGTTTGATTCTTACTGGGCCCAATTTTGCATCATTTTCTTGGATCTTTATAAAGGAACTTTGAATATTGTGAATAATATACCCATAAAAATCTAAGTGGATCAATGGCCTCTAGAGAAAAAAAGAAGGAATTTTTTTTATATTAATATCGAAAAATAACCAAAATTAGGTCAATGGGACTATAATACATTTGTTTACAATAGAAAGTGATAGGGTAAAAGGATCCTAGGATTAAAAAATACATACAAGTGAAGAATTAAAGTAATGAAAATAAATGAGGGGAAGAAAATCCCAAAGTAGATGATTGTCTGCATTTTCTATGCTAATTCCTTAGCAGAATCAACACCCTCACCTATGTTTTTATATGAATAATAGAAAGAGATCCCTCTCAAATTAACTTAATCCTCTACTTCCTATGATCAATGAAGACTAAATGTAAAAGCAAAAGTAAGAAAATAATGAAAATCAAACATCTTGCAAACCTCAAAATGAGATTGTTGAAGTGTTGCACTTGTTGAATCTCTTAGATTTTTTTGATTGTGGGTGCTCCAAGTTTGCTTCCAAATGTAGGATGAATGCTACGAGAAAGAGTGAACACGAGGATGTAGATTTGAATGGAAAATGAGCAGAGGTTTTCTGCAATTTCTTAAAGCTTCCAAGGATTGTAAGAGGATTTTTGTGAAGGATATAACATGTTATTTATAATGGAAGGAGAGGCTATGGAGTGGATCAAGGTTCTTAATGAGATCATGAATGCATTTTCCTAAAATAGCCATTGGATTTGGTTATGACAATTCAAATGGATTGAATATCCATTGAGGGGAAATGAATTTTCAGGTTGGCAATAAGTTTTCATTCGAGAAGGTGGTTGTACGTGCATTATTGTTGCTTCCACCTTTGTAGGATTCTAGAAGTGGAGTGGAGTGAGGTAGTTTGACTTGAGTGACTAGGATAGTGAAGTGGAGTGTGAGTAGATAAATAGATTTATTTATATTTAAATAACTAATTAAATTAGCTAAGGGATGTGAGTGGGTAATTAAATAAATATTTAATTAAATTAGCCAAAGGACATATGAGTATAGTTTAAGCATGATTATAATTAATTTAATTAATTCTAAAGGATGTGGGTGAATTTTAGTGAGATGATAGAATTAATTTAATTAATTTTAAAGGAATGCATATTAACATATTATGCAACGGATATGGATAACTATAAATAGCAAGAAATATGTATGTATTTTTAAGGTGTCTACATTTGTGCCTCTTTAAAGTGTTATTATGAAGTAATAACATTTTAAAAATAGTAGACATATGTAGATTAGTGAACATAAGAAGAGAAAGCATGGTGGATCTACTTGATAGTCCTCCATGAAGCATTTGGATGCCCCAACGAGTGTGGATGCTAAGGGGATGCCCCCTCAAGCGGATGGGTGACACAACAAAGCGGTGGAAAACCACTTGATAGGAAGAAGGAAAGGGCAGATGAGTCAAGGAGTTGAAGGATAATGGGAGTGAGTTTGCTTGTAGCATGAGCTTCTATTTAGATAGTGAAATTTAGAGCAACCTTATTTTGTTGTTACACAATATATTTTTCACCATGATTATTAACGAATCATGATGTCTAACCCATTATGTGCATAAACAAACACACATACAACAAGAAAAAGATAAAAAGCATAAAACAAACCTGATATATACATATGCACCATGGCTATAAATGAACCAAGATGCGTACATAATACTAGTAGTTTGTCTAGAAATAATAACAACAATGCAACACAACTTGAAATAAAGATAATTAACTATGCCTCTAATGTGTTCCATAGTGATAATTAAGAAAATTTGAATGTCCCTAAACAATGATATATGCAAGGGGATTAGATCAGACCAAAGAGTGGAGTAACTAATCCTTATGACACTTTTATTGGACCCCGTTGAAAAATGATTTGAGATTGAAAAGGGTCATTGCCCCTAAGCAAGGATATTGACATGCAAAGGAGAAAATGAGAGCTGAGATTACCCCAAGTGAGGATGCACGCAAGGGAAATGATTGATTTGACTTTCCCTAAATAAGGATACCGACATGCAAGGGATAAGATGATTTGTTGTGATAGTCATAAGATGATTGGAATGATCACTAGGGTAGGAGTTAAAAGTTTGATTTCATTGAATTGTGTTGATTTGTTGGGATTTTTGATGTTTTAAATTTTTTGTTGATTTTTTTGTATTTTGGAGTTTTGAATCAAGAAAGAGTTCACTATCCAAAAAAATGAAAGTGATGTGGTAAGGAATGCCAAATGTGTCACAAGGAAACATTTGAATGCCCCAACAAGTTAGAATCGGGCTGGTCGAGTTCCCATGTGAGGGTGGGTATCGCAATGGAGTGATGGAAAACTACGTGATAGGAGAGAGAAGAAGCCGTGGACAAATGTCTAGAGGAATGGTGAAGAAAATTAGTGATTTTGGTCACGGAGGCCAAAAAGGAGAATTATGGTTATAAGGTTATAAATAGATGGGTGGGAAGGTTAATACAGATCACATGTCATTTTGTGCTATTATACTTTTTTAATCATTTGAGTGAGATTTTTGAGAGAGATGTCTCGATGATCATAATGATACACATCATGCACGGCCGTGTTTGAGAGTTCGAAGCGGAGGCCGATGAGGGTGACGTGGTAAGTAATGAAAAACCTTATCTTTTTAGTGCATTTATTACTAGTTAGGCCTAGTAGGAAAAAAATTTAATGCTAGTGCATGCACTTGAGTGCACTAGCGTAGCATGTGAAACACGCTAGTGTCGTCGTTACATGCAATCGCTAGCATTCAAATAAGGGTATGAGTATTAAACTTGAAGCATGCTAGAGTTAAACTAATAACATGAGTGTTAATTTGAATGAGCTAGCATTAAGGTGTACACACTAGCATGAATGTGATAGCGTTGAAGTGTCGAGACGTCAACTACAATAGAGGACAATGGAGAGGGATCAACTTGCCATATAGTTATGACATGTGACCATTGAGTGAGATGTTGTGCATCGCTGATGGAGGCAGGGGAGTATGAGTGATGTGATGCAAGATGTTATTACTAGATCACATAAGGCATGCTATTATATAGCCTTAAACAAGGTTACATTTCATGAGGTTTAGAGAGCCCTAGAGTATAGTCAGAGAGCAGCCAACCAGTCCACCATATCACAGAGGTTGTTTAGGTCAGTGAGATTAGTGCATATGCCACTACCGAGAGGTGGTAATGATAGACCAGACAACCATAATATGGGTGAGAATCATCCATGACTCATTATTTGATGATATAGTGTATATGCCTCATGATGAAGACACATTTTTGTAGATCGATGCCTTTGATGGCATGTTGATTTTAAAGGACAAGGACATTTATTGATGTATATTAGGTTTTTTGGTTGACATTTTGTGATGTATGCATGAAACATAGAAATTTGACATGACATAAATTATGATGAGATGTTTGATTTTATCTGATGTAGTTGTATAGATGATGACATGATGATATATATTAGAGTAGATGATGATTGTGATTTGATTTATTATGGATGTATGATGATTACATGCTTGTGGCTTAACTTGTATGTTCATAGCTTAGCTTTTATTCATGATGTATGATGATTGTGTTAATTATGATTTATTATTACACATTTAGAATTAACACCATGATTAAAAACACACACAAAAGAGACTACAAAACAATGACAAGATTTCAAAGAAAACCCTAAACATACAAAGAATTGATAAAAACCCGATTATGAAAAAGTCAAGATGATTACAAAATATATGTAATAGGTCCAAAGACAAAGGTTGAAAACAATCCCAAAATTAAAGCTTAAATGAGCTAAGATAACAACTGAATACAAATAATTGATCAACAAAATGCAAGTAATTTATCAACACAAAAATGAGGAATGAAACACAAACCCAATATGTAAAGAAAAATGAATACAACAAAGCTAAAAATGAGCCTAGTTAGTAACATGATACCAAAAATTGGTCCAAAAAAAACATGGAAACAAACCCAATTCAAAAAGACAAAATGAATACAACAAAGCTAACAATGAGCCTAGTTATCTTGCCTCATGTAATTGGTCAAAAACATGTACAAAAATGCAAAACAAGTTATACATACAAAGAACACACACACAAGGTTATATACAAACCAAAAATGCTAACAAGATTACCTATTGTAAGTCAACATACAATAACAATGTAACACATATTATAATAACAACATCTAACTACATCCCTAATGTGTTCCATAATGAAGAATAGGTAGATGTGAATTCCCTAAGCAATGATATATGCAAGGGGATTGGATCATACCAAAGAGTAGAGTAACTACTCCTCATGACACTCTTATTGGATCTCATTGAAGTTTAATATGAAATTGGATTGGGTCAACTTTTCAGGAAAGGACACATGCAAGGAAAAACTTCAAAACAAAAGTTTCCCCAAGCGAGGATACATGCAAAGAGTTGATTGACGGTCTTTCCCACAAGCAATGATACATGCCAAGGGTAAGAGAAGTAATAATCATAGGATGATTTGGAATGATCATTAAGATTACTGTTAAAATGACGATATTGTTTAAGCTGTATTGATAGTTGCTGAAATTTTGTGAAACATTTTCTGAATGTTTTTTGGTTTTTATTGTTTTGATTTTTAGGTTTTGACAAATTTTATATTGTTATGGGATTTTGATTTTCTAATTTTTTTAGATTTTTGTTTGATATGATTTTTTTGGATTTTTGACTCAATAAGGGTGCATTGTATGAACTCATGTTCAAACAATTTTAAAGATTTCATTTTATTGGCATAATGGATTGTAGATGATAAAGTGATGATATATCCTACTCCATTCTTGACTCCACACAACTAGTAAGATGTGAGGGCTCAACATCAAGAGCCAAGAAGGACGTGAGTCAATGGAGATAATGATAAGAAAATGATGATGATGGATGCAGAGACACAAGGTGTAATAATGATCTATTTGGGAAAGTGTAATTCATCTCCATTCAAGATTATCTAACCTATTCCAAAATGATTTTACTTTATATAGATTTTGACAAAACTTAAATCCATTGATGACCTATTGATTGAAAAAATCTAGTTGAAGAACTTGTTGTCTCTATTAACATGAGCAACTTCTTGGGATGTATATGATTAAGCACTTTTGATTTAGATTTTCTGAAGGATTTATTTTGTTTGATTTTTTAAAATGACCCCCTACATCTTGCCCCATGCCACTAGTAAGAGGTAAGGGCTCAACACCAAAGAAAAACATAGGCAAGTAAGGATACCTTCCTCCTTTCTCAGTCTCACACTACTAGTAAGAAGTATGGGCTCATCACCAAAGACTGTGGATGACGAAAGATGTAATGATTTCTTTGTATTTTTAATTGATTTTTCCTTGTTTGTTGATATTGTGCTTGTTAGGAAGGAACATTTCCCCCAAATCTCAACCACATACGACTAGTAGGATGTAAGGGTTCAACACCATAGATTGAGATGGACGGTCAAAAGATCCGGTTGAAGAAGTTTAGTGATTTCATTAAAGAGAGAGAGAGAGAGAGAGAGCTTGTTTGGAAGGAGGATTTTTACATTAGTAAGTTTCTAGACAAAACCGTAGGTAAAAAGATATGGAATGGTAGAAACCATAATAGGGATGAGACACACAATGCCTAAGATGGAACAATATTAACCTATGTTTGATAGATGAAAAGTGTGGAGAAATGATGGTGTTATGATTGAGAAATTTTCCATTGGATGAAACAATTAAAAGTATTTTTTAGATGAGTTGACTGTACAAGCGGTTTCCCCTAGCGTGGAGAATACCTGTTGATAAGATGCTTTTACTTCTATGTTTTTTATTTTAATATAGTACATCGATGATGAGTTTGATATGGATTTTTATTCTCTTTTATGCTTTTTGATTTTTTTGAGTTTTTGTGAATGAGGGTTTGCAATGGAATTATCATCATGAAAGAAGTCCATGTTTAGGAAAGTTGACTGACCATGATTTATGGGACTTGGATAGACAAATTCTAGGTCAATGGAATAGATCAAAATATTTTCAATAAACTTATGATTTGATCGGTCTTGATTTATGCGATTTAGACAGATTTGAGGTCTAAGTAAACGGGTATATGATTGGATAAGTTTTTGATGAGATCGAAAAACCTATGTGATGTCAGAGGCAATTTGTCAATGCAGAGAATATGTTGGAATTCATATTCCCCAATACCTTTGTAAATGATTTCCAATGTAGGTGGAATAAAATATTTAGATGATTTTCTCTTTAAAAGGTTATTTACATCAATATGACCTTCATCCGTGAATGGAATGATGCAAGGAATGAAGGATTGATCCATATATGTGTATCTAAGGCATCTTGTAGGTTGTAGAGAGAAAACATTCAATGTTTTTCCTTTTAGACATTGGATTAATTTGTTTGAAAACGTATTTGCAATTAAAGCTCAAAAGGTTGTGTGAGGATACCCTAAGGAATACGCACCATGTGGAGTGCACACATATGGACATTTTAACATGATGTATTGTCATTATCTATTTGATAATGTTATGTAAAATACAAGAAAAATATGCATCAAATAACTATTGTGAAACATTATTAAATTCAAGATTAATCATTTGAGGTATTACGGACATGGAAGGTTACATTGTTGCAAGTGTCCAAACTTGTTGTTGTTGTGTCTCTACAACAAGACTAGGGATGCAAGGCGTAGGATATAACATTGAAAGGATATAATCAATCTCAATGGTGTTTGATGATTAAACCTTTTCTTTAGAGTCTTCACTTGTATCATGGAGTGGAAAGGAGACTTGAATTGTGCTCAAGTTCCCGTTTGACATTTGAAGATAGTTGTTTGAAACACTTTCAATTTCCGATTGAACTAACAAAAGAACATCCAGAGGAGAGATTGATTGGTTTTGGTTTATAGATCCTTGACCCTTGTCGTCTTGATCTCGTTGAGTTTTATCATGTAAATAATTTTGGACAACGTTCAACTCTTCACTAGAAGTGATAGTAGTTGACGTGTTTCGATTTCGATAGCTTCGCTGTCGATTTATATTTTTATGACTCTGTCGTCAATTAATTTTTGGATGTAATAGTGGAGACTTGAACAATGATGCATAGAGTGGCCTTCGATGTGGTGGTATTCATAATATTCTGATTCTTTATACCACTTAGGCTTGGGTTCCCCTTTATAGAAGGTGATTGGATATTTTATCATTTTAGCCTTTTCTAATTGATGAAAGACACTAGAGAGATTTTTTCCGACGGGTGTAAAATGATGTTTGAATTTTTGCGAGTAGTGTCTTCGCTTGGTTGTATGATTTTTTTGGTTGATTGCTCACTAAGTTGGGAATCCATATGAGAGAGTTGTTTTGACATCTCATGAATTTTTTCGAATAACTCGTCATTTGATGTTTTGCATGAACCCACCATTATAGTAAATATAAAGACCTAGAGTGAAGAGGTGGTTCATGAATTGGTTAGAGAATGTATTAAAATTTGATTAAATTTTGACAAAAGTGAATGTAAAAATATAAGACATAGATGTTAAATTTTATTTACCTAAACTTGACAAAGTGAATGTCAAGTATAAGGTGTAAGCGTTAATATTTATTTGCCTAAACTTGACAAAGTGAATGTCAAAGAATAAAGCATATATGGAAATTGATGATGAGATTGATAATAGTTAAACTTGAAAAAGTGAATGTCGAAGTATAAGACTTAAAGATTCAAAAGATAGCTCTTAAAATTTGACAAAGTGAATGTCAAAAATAAAAGACTTAGAGATGAAAGTACTTGCTCAAACTTCAACAAAGTGAATGTTAAAATGAGAGGCTTAGGGAATAATATTGATTACTCAACTCTTAACAAAGTGAATGCTAAGATATAAGAGTCTTAGGAAATAATGCCAAATACTCAAATCTTAATAAAATGAATGCTAAGATATAAAATTTTAGAAATTAGATTGATTAATCAACTTTTAACAAAATGATTGATAAAGAGTTTAAAAATGAATATTGATTACTCAACTCTTAACAAAGTGAATGCTAAGATAGAAGAGTTTAGAAATGAGAGTGCCTAAAGTTTAACAAAGTGAATGTTAAACTATTAGATGTAGAATAGGAAAGTACTTAGAGTTTAACAACGTGAATGTTAAACTAGAAGACTTAGGAAAATGATAGGGCAATTTCTTAGAGTCTAACAAAGTGAATGTTAGACTAAAAGACTTAAAGATTGAAATGGTGATTGCACTTGATCTTGATAAAGTGAAGAGATTTAGAAAAAGGGATTAAGATTGATGATGTATGATAAGAGTGTGGAACAAAAACTTAATAACATGTAATGTAGACGAAAATAACGTTGTTAAGGAAGGTCTCTAAAAGTAACTTTGGCTTGGTCAAGTGGGGCTTCCTATAAAAGAGCTCTCTCCCTAAATGCCAAGAATTACCCGAGTGAGTACAGTGACTATTTCTAGTTGTCATCTTTATTTTACCCCCTTGATTCAGAAAGCTATATTTTACTCCGCTCAAAGGATCAAACCGAGGCCACCACTATGGATAGTTTTGGCTCTAATTCTCACAAAGGTGTACTAGTCAAGTAGGTGGGGATCCCGTTTCGTTGGCCAGTTCACTCAAGGTGCCAACTACTTTGGGGTTCTTATGGTACTCCTCAAAATGAGTTTCTAGCCCCTGACCATGTACTTCCCATAGTTACAACGGATCGAGGAATAAACCCATCTCTAAAAATTTAATTAAGAGTATTTTATAAAGTATAATAAAAGAATGTGATAATGTTTTCTTGATTCCACGAGCAAGGCAACCTGCAGTTAGTAGTTTCAATTCAAAGACAATCTTTGTAGAGACGAAACTCGCAAACAACAAATTAGTATTTTTCCTGAGGTGAAACCATAATAGAAAACACAAAGACAAACTCACGTTTTTATTTTCAAGATGACCCGAGAAAAATGTGAGAAAAGAGCATACATAGGAGTTTGTCAAAATTAAGGTAAATGAAAATCTAAAGCAAGATAGTGAAGTGGAGTGTGAATAGATAAATAGATTTATTTCTATTTAAACAACTGATTAAATTAGCTAGGGGATGTGAATGGGTAATTAACTATTTAATTAAATTAACCAAAAGAACATAGGAGTATAGTTTAAGCATGATTAGAATTAATTTAATTA
The DNA here is from genome assembly GCA_018340775.1 of Taxus wallichiana var. yunnanensis. Classification (NCBI taxonomy): domain Eukaryota; kingdom Viridiplantae; phylum Streptophyta; class Pinopsida; order Cupressales; family Taxaceae; genus Taxus; species Taxus wallichiana. Next base: position 605,747,073 of record CM031234.1, read on the forward strand.
ATTCTAAAATGATGTGGGTGAATTTTAATGAGATGATAGAATTAATTTAATTAATTTTAAATGAATGTGGATTAACATACTATGCAAAAAGATGTGGATAACTAAAAATAACTAGAAATAGATATGTATTTTTAGGATGTCTAAACTTCCTCTTTCCTTTTTGCATTTTCCAAAGAAACACTCCTATACTCTAAATCAAACTCTTCCATGCCTAAACAAAATATATTTATAACGAATGATGTAGTTTGAATATAGCTATCCTTATTTTAATGTAGATGAAATTCCTTACCATGATGTGACATCTCTTTTAATAAAATGTTACCACTTTGCTTCCAATTTGAACTAACTTTTTTTATGAAATCCATGAAAAGAACTCATTAAGAGAAATCATCTTCGAGTTATCAACTTGATGAATAATTCAGAAAATTCTTTTGTTCTCTCATATTGATGCAATTTAGAAGCATTACATTCATTATCAATACCACCCTTGGAAGTATCATCAATATTAGTAACTTTTAACTAGGAATTTGTAGGAGAAAACAAGGCCATTAATAATAAAAAATATAGCATTTTCCGATAAGTGCCAAACAAATAATTGAAAATCGTAGACTCTCGCTTTTGAAGTCTACAATGATTACAGAGTGTTTGGTAGATTAATTTAAACAAAAATTATTCTACCTCCTAGCCCAATTCATTTGACTTCCCTATGGATCATTTGGTTTCTCTGATGTTTTTCGTGTTTTTAAAATGATGAAACCTCCCACAATATTTTGTCTTTTTTTTTCCTTAACGCATAAACTCTTCCTAACACTTCCGCTCTGCAGCTTCTTCCCTTTAATTCATTCATTCAATTCTCCTCAGGCTATTATGATTTATGTCATGATACATTTACCATTATCCTTTCACCTTGGCATATGAACATGTACATGTAAATTTACGTAGAACAAAAATATCCTTAAAAACTAATAATGCAATGTATCATGAATATACATTTCCACAACATTCATGAAAAAGATAGACAATAATTAAAAATTGTCAACAAAAATCTTTCAACCCCCAAAAAGAGCAATTTAAAAATAACGAAATTCACCCTTTAGAATAGAGCCTTCTCTCTTCCCACATAATCTTGCTCTTCTAGACCAACTCTCTAAACATTACTTTTTTTTCGTCCCAAAACTACTTCTTTCTAACTACCCATATCTAATTAGAATCATATATTTTTCTAGTTATGAAAAATAATGACATTGTGGGGCTTATTTTACCCCTATTTTCCCTCAACTCCATTTATTATTTATTGTTACTAAACTAACTTCTATGTTATCTTTACTTTAGGAGCGGTCCCATGTTGGGGCAATGCATAAGTTTTTAGCAAGTGTTGCAGAACATTTATAGGAGAAATTAGCAGCGCCGAGGTCCCATGTCTTCCAATTATTTCTACAAAGCCAAATGCAAATGTATTTACCTCCATAATCCAACGTATGATTTGGAAGAAATTTTTTTTGGAGGGAAGTGGATTTGGAAGGAAAAACAATCAGTAACTAATGCTATGTGGAGAATGTTAAGAGATTAATATTTAGTGCTCCATTTATATTTGGGTGATTGGATATTTACTTAGAGGTAAATATCATTGTGTAATGTAAATGTTATATTAGGTGAGTTGTGAGTTACAACAACTCATGTATATAGGAGTTGGGTGAGAAATTTGTGGAGGAGGTTCTCCTTAGATATAGGAGCTACCTCTCCTATATAATTGTAACTCTGCTATGCATAAATATATCGAAGCATTATTGTTTTTCATTTGGTATTAGAGCGAAGAATGTTTTTCTCTCGGGTATGAAATGGACAACTTATTCATATCAAGGGGCAATTGTGTCACTCTTTATTGCTCCGCGATGGTCTATTATCGTTGATTCTCTTGTTGTATTCAAGTTTTTCATGTTTCCTTTTTTAATTGGACATCAAGGAGTTGTTAGCCAAAGCCATCCGCTCGGCTACTTAACAAAATTGTAATAATTTCTGGTATTTATTTGAAGGGTTGAGAATTGTTGCGGATTGATTCAGAATATTACGCCCCTGCATTATTGATTTGGAATAGACGTGAGCGACTGATTGGAAAGTCTGATTTCAATTTTTATAGAGACGAATTAAATTGTCAAGCTATGTTCTATATTGGAATTCTCCAAAATAATGGATTGACTTGAGCTTACTGCACACATTACGACGTTTCCTACATGCTCAGATTAGTTTGATATTTATATTTCTTGTAATATTCTCCTAGTCGTTCATTAGATCTCTTGCATACAACATCGATCCGATCAATAGGTTACACACCATCACAAAGAGCAAGAACCTCACACTTAAAGCGTACCTCGCTTGACATATGACAAAATCCTCTTAGCACGAACCGAACATCACTCCTAGCTTGATGGCATCAGATCCAAATTGAACTCGATCCCAAGGCCTGGATGTGCACTTCATACAAATTGTTGAGTGTGGAAATGTGGTATCCAGGGCCGAATTAAGGTTTCCGAGTGCCCTAGGCAGTACTCGGAGCATGCGCCACCGCTCCTACCCAGGATCAACGACCCACCTATATGTGAATGTTTGAATACAACTTTACAAGGCAATAACATAAGACTAAGAGGCGTATTGATAATTGAATATTTCAATGATAAATCATAAGAGGTTCTTTTTGGCTTCAACGAGGCATATTGATTATTTTGGGGAGGTAAAGATTCGAGATCTTGAGATATACAAATACAACTTGGCGTATAATACAAGTCATTTGGAACAGTCTAATAGACGAAGATCACTCGATGCTCATGCATCATGCACATTACAGCCGCAGGGCCAGCCGGCCAGGAGATAAGTTATAACTTGGAGATTCGAAGAACTCTGAACAATTCAAAAAATGAATTTGAAATTGACAACTGTAGTCTCATGTGAAGCACATCTTACTGTCCCAAATCAATTATTCCTAATTGGCGTGATTCGAAGTCCGAGTTCTGCGTTTCTGTTTTGATATTCACAATTATTTTGTTCCGACTATTTTTTGTTCGGCCTATGTATTTCAGGCCATTCCATTACCTCGCCCTTCTCATTGAGTTGCGCAGCTAGAAAAGGATAACCTCATTCATTTAACTTGCACGAAAGAGGAGCATAATCTGTATTAGCTGAAATCAATAAAACCCTAGTAGGACGAGGGAACCGTGCCATAATAAACCACATAGCTGTCAACAAGGTCTTACAAATCGATATTTTATGCGAGCAATCCATGCAACATTTAAGCCCAAGCTCATTACTAACTTCCTCCGGTTGGGGAATTTTGTCTGGATCTCCATGAGCATGAATTTCGGTGATGGTTTCATGTATTCCATGGCTGCGTAAATATTTTAAAGCGTTTTGATAAACTAAAGTGGGAGATGGAGGAGGAGAAGGTGCGACTCTAGTTTGTACCACAGTGCCCTACATCCCAGAAAAAATGTGCACTTCCCTGAGCGGCACGTCCGATCTTTTCCTTTTCGACTCGAGTCGGCTAAAGTTCTTCATCAATCTCATGGACAATGCTAGCTTTGTGCTCATATAACTGAATGATTCCTTCATCATCTCCTTACGCATACTTGACATGTGCTTCACAAGTGACCATTCTGCATTTAACTGCCCTAGTCGAAGTCTAGTGTCTCTGTCTGTAAGATCAGTAAATGTAATTTGTAAACACTAACCAGCGCTATCAATGTCAGCTGAGCGATCGCGATTTGTAGTCTGTAGTGACAATTACAAATTGGGCGTTTAACTTTAATATCAATTGTTTTTTCTAAAATTTTAAAGAAACCTTGGTCCTTAGCCGATCGCCTAGGCTCTAATGACCCGCCACCCGGAATTTTTTTAGAAAATTTGGCGCCCTCCTTTTGCGCCCTGTGCAACCGCCTAAGTTGCTTAGGGTAAGACACGCCCGGTGGTATCTATCGGTGCATTGAATAGCCACGATCCTGATTTTCAAGCCATGGCTTATTCTCTGTTTGTGGTATATCCTCCCATTCCTAACTCCGTGTGGGAAAGGCCTTCTAATCCACCAACAAGTTGTGGATTCTATTCGATTCAATTCTTTTTGGTCGATCAAATACAAAACAAGCCATACGTGTGAATTGAATCTTGAAAGAGACATATGTCCATAACTCCTCACGTATTGTAGTTGTATTTGTTATTAATAGTCCGATAAGTTATTATTTTCTAGTTCGTAATCATTGTTTAGTCTACTCAAAGTTTAAAGGTTTTAGGATTTTCTAGAATAATTGTTTATGGTTCAAGTCAACTATTTATAGTGGTGCTAGTAACAACATTCATAAAGTGGGTAATAATAATAATAATTTTTTTTTGGTTTGTCTATATATAGTTCAATTTGTATGTCGTGGCCATAGTCTATAAAATGTGTTGATTAGTTATGTCATATTTTAGTTTAATTAATATGTGGTCAAAATAGTGAGGTCGAGATATAGTTATTAGAGTCCAAATACAAAAAGTATCAAGTGTCAAAGTTTATCTGTTGTAGTTTTGTGTTGTCAAAAGTGTCGTAAGTTTTTTTAATTTTTTTTTCTTTACTGAACGCATTTTCGGTGGAATTCGACGTTCGGGTAAGGTACATAATTATTGAACCTCGACGCCAATTTTTTTGAGCTAACAACTTGACATTGGAGGTTGGAGGAAACAAAGGATGAGGAATAAACAACGTCCTCTCGTTAGTCACCTACGATGGGGCCGCATCACCGGTTTAGCGATATGTGTGGTTGTAGTTTGCTTTCAATTTTTTCAGTTGTGTGTGGTGTGCTTTAGATTTTAGCGTTCCTGATTTCTGTGTTTTCCGAATAAGTGGAAATTTCACATTGTGGGGGGGAACATGATCTAATGTTCCATTTCCAATTTTCAGTTTGTGTGTATGAGCAACAAAATTCAACAAATTTTCCTATGTTATTCCATGTAGTGAGATAGTGATGAGATCCAATGATACTACTACAACATCATGATATTGTGGTTGTTATTAATCCACTGGAAAAACTATCCAGAGGTTGTTTGTTCTTTCCTAAAAACCAACCATTATGTGGTTGTTAGTAATCCACTGGAAAAACTATCTGGAGGTTGTTGGTTCTGTCCTAAAAAACATCAGTTGTTGGTTAACCACTTAGAAAACCATCCACATGTTGTTGGTATTGTCCTAGAAACCATCCAGATCATGAGCAAGCTATGAAGCGGCAGCTTTTTGCTGCTGAAGATACAGGTAGGTTTCCCCCATGTTTGCACTAAGGGGGAATGTTAGGAAATTAATATTTAGTGCTCCATTTATATTTGGGTGATTGAATATTTACTTAGAGGCAAATATTATTGTGCAATGTAAATGTTATATTAGGTGAGTTGTGAGTTACAACAACTCACGTATATAGGATTTGGGTGAGAAATTTGTGGAGGAGGTTCTCCTTAGATATAGGAGCTACCTCTCCTATATAATTGTGTAGACACCTAAAATCCACTTACACGAGACTTTAAAGCTAAGATTTCACTAATTATCCTCTTTCTCATCATTTTCGTAATAATTAGTGATTGTCACAATTATTTAACATTCCTATTCATATTCATTAATTTTAACCTTTCGTTAATTAATTAACCTTCCTATCATTAAGGAAGTCAATTAACGACCTTTCATGAATTAATATCTCGCTTATGCTTGGGTTAATTAATTAATTACACTCGTAACTCTAAATCAATAAATTACCATTTATTGGATCAAATTCCTCTCTTACATCCCACAAATCATACCGATTTTCCTCTAACTAGCTTCTATAAGCTTACCTCTACCTATTAATTAATCACCTTTGATTAATTAAAACATCCCCCAACTCCCCATGACTTACTAATAACAAATTAAAATCTTCTAAATCAAGATTACCTTTTATAAACCAACCTTATCCATTCCTAATCTTGTTTTACCTTTATCTCACATTCATCAATTTGCTAGCCTTTCCTCTTTAGGCAAGCTATATAAGGAACCCTCCTTCTTACCTTTCTTCTTTCCCCATGCTTTGAATAGTGCAAATTATAAGCATTTTGATTTTGAGCCATTCTTCATTGTAGGAAATAACTTCTCCATCTTGCATCCTTTCACTCAAAATTGAGTAATATGGGAAGATCCAAAATGGCCGTGTAGCCATTCTTGGTGAGATTTTATTCTCAATCCTTGCGATCAAGCAACCATCCACATTGATTGCTTATGTTCTTCATAGGTTCATAGTTTAAGTTAACAATCATAGAGAGTAGGAAATAAATTAGTATGTAGTTTCATTTATGCATTGAAGAAGCATTTACTTTAAGCTCTTATCTTGATGGTTCATTGTTTGATTAACATTTTCTTTTGAAGCTATGTAGATATTAGTTTCAATTTATAGCTTAGTTAATAAAACATGAGCAAAAATTGTAAATCCATTATGCATAAATATATTGAAGTATTATTATTTTTTAGACAAGTGGCCTAAAAACATGGAATGCAGAAACAAATATTTACAACCCCCACCCATTCGAGTCACTAGAATTGGTCACCCTCAGTTTGGTGCTCCATTTTTTTCAGGAAGAGATTATATTTTTACAGGTAATGAAAATTAAATATTTTATGAGACCACCGCCCGCACTTTTTTCTTACGCTTCCCCTCGCATGGGACTGCTCCTTTAGGTAGGTTTCCCATGGAGGGAAGTCGTTCCTATTTTAAATGAGTGGGTGACCCCACAAAAAACAAAAAATTATGAAAACTGAAATTTTAGAATCTTTTTCTAGAAAAAGAGCTAGCGAGTTTTTAGGAGGAAAGTTTGAGTGGGTGATAAAAAGGAGGGGTTGGAAGTTTCTTCATCATCCACGTAGACGCCAAAATTTGAGAGAAAATTTTAATGCTAAAATTGCACTAGTTGTCTTCTTCCCTATTATTTCAATATAATTAGTGATACCCACTAATTAGCTAATTATAGACACAAAATCACACACTTACTACTATTATTATACCACTAAGTATGTTGTTTTATATATGGATCTTGCATAAGAAAAGTATTCACTGATGACCCATCCCATAGTCCATTTGTTTGTCTTGTTTGTCTTTATTGTTGTGTTATCTTGCATGTTTTTCACTCATCCATACAGCTTATGATCGGTCTCGTGGATCCATGTCTATCATTTATCACTCATTTATTGTCACTTGTCTTTGGGCACTAGCGCTAGGGCTCAACACTAGCGTCGGGCACTCCTATCCATCCTGGGTGACCTTGTCCTCTTTATGTTTAATCTTATTTTCGACATTTGAGGTCAATCTTTTCGGTTTTCCATCTCATCTCCCAAGGTACTAATCGGCATGTTGGGTCATTAGTGTTGAAATTCAAGCAATAAATCCCTATATAAACACAATATACATACCATTATAAGAGTGGCATATTCTTATCAAGGGCTAGCTATCTACATAGAGAAATGGACTGCATTTGGGCATTATTCGCATCACAAATTGCATAAGAAGGGGATTTCATTATATTCCATCCACACATTTGAATTTTTATCTAGCTATTTCCCGCTATCTTGGCATCATTGGTGCGAGGGCGACCTAGGAGCACTATTGCACACACAAGCACACATAACTACATTAGGTCTGAGATGTAGTGTAACACTCAATTGTGATTTCACCATTGTGGCGAGATAGGATAGTCTCGAACCCTCATTTTACATCTTTATTTTTTAGGATTTGTAATGCCATTTTTTTACTTTTAAAAGTAAGCACAACTAAATAATTCAGATTTAATGTATATTGCATAACTATATTGTGCAGATTTCTAGACAAAACAAAACCTTCCAAATGAAGACATTGAAATAAAAAGTTTCATGGTTTCATTATGATCTCAAAATGATAATCTTACACAATTCTTGCAACAATGAAGGAAAACTTCCTTAGCAAACGACTTATGTTTACAATAACATCAAATACCAAGAAAAAGGTGTTTACAAGAATGTAAAACTTCTCAAAGCCACATTTATTTACAAAATGAAAGTAATGCCCTCAAAATATGAAGATGACCAAGAGGACCAAGATGGCAAAGAGGCTCCAACTATCTCCAACTTGAGTGTTCTTCCAAGGATGCTGAAATAAGAGACAAGGCTTGTTTACCACCCAACCAATAGGCATCATCACATGCCTTTCCATGGTTGGAAGCCATGCTAGCCTCCCCCAAGCCCATGGGAGAGAGGAACAAACTTCCACAATGTGCACAAGTATAAGGGGATAAAACACAACAAGAAATACATAAGATCATTTAACCACTTAGACATACTACACATGATATAAACAACAACATGAGGATAACAAGGTCAACCTCACAAGGGGGAAGAGAGGAAGTAGGATGCCCAAATCGAAGGTGTCCAACCATAGGAGCACCAAAAAAAACATGTTTACAAAACTCCTTATTCCTCCTAATCATTCATCCTCCTTATTCCTCCTTTATGTCATAGAAATCCTTCTTGGGAGGATTTTCAAACCCAAAAGGGTTTCCTCACCAAGAATGGGGAAAGGTTCAAGCCATATGAACCTTTCTCCCACCTCAAACCATATGAGGGGATGAGAAGGGACCTTCATGGCTTGACCAACAACCATGAGGTTTGAGAGGGAAATCCCTCTCTCTTCCCCTACATTCTCCAAAAACCATCAATCCAAATGATGGTGGAGAGAAAACAAAAGAAAACAACAAAGAACAAGCAAACAAACCACATTCACCATACAACTTCACAACACATCATTTCACACACATCATTTTATTGATCAAAGCATAGTTAACAAGATAAGCACAACTAAGAAAGAAAAAGGTTAAGAATCCTACCTCTACAATGCTTTCCAAGACTCTAAGCTTTTCCCTTTGTCCAAGAAAACCTCCAAGCTCCCAAAATTCTCCAAGTTCTCCAAAAAAATGAGCCAAGAAGACCCCTTCCTTCCACATGAGGAAGAATAAGAAGAGGAACCCAAAAGTTTCCTCACCAATGGGAAGGTGACAAGTGTCACCCCTCTCCTCTCAAGAGTCAAAGATTCCAAAAACCAAATAAGTAAAAGTAAACTCACCTTTTAGCCCTTATCACCCAAAATACTAAAAACGAAAATAAAACAAAGTGGAGCAACTTTTAACAATTACACACAAACCAACCATCTTACATGGATGGTGACTAAGGAGGGAAAAATGGGAGGGAAACTCCCTCCAAACCTTGGAAATAAGCCCCTACCTATTAGGTAGGGTCCAAGGGCCCATTTTCATGCTAAGGGAACTCCCAAACTCAAAAGGGGTCCCTAAAAATGCCCAAAATAACCCAATTTCAGGTTTGACATGCTTGGGGACAAGGGTAGAGGGTGTGGGGTCCACCCAAGGTTCACATGTGGTCCTCAATCTCTTCTACCAACACACACACACTTGCCTAAAACCATCACTTAAATTAAGATGAGATCATTAAACCCCTAAACTAGTTTACTTAATCAAACACACCCTAAACATAATTAATTTTTACAAGACATAATTACATTACAATTGAGGGTTCACCCATGGTTCCCAAATAAATACACCTATTCTAAGGCCTCAAACATTTAGCATGGTTAGGACTCAGCTGTGGGCTGCTCGTGCACAATTACGTAGCTGACCTGAAACCCATGCTCTCCTATACCTGTCACTTGCACACTCATTGCACACATTAACCACATTTGTCCAATATAATAAACATCATCTACACATCACAAATTCAATCAAACTTATAATGTCCTAACATTATTAAACAATTGATAGTGCAATGCATACAATTATTCACATAGTTTGCCACGAATCATCCACAGATAAAATTACAACGACATACACTTAGGCTAGCATGAAAATTACCATTATTAAATCCAGAAAACTATATCATTAATCAAATCGACCACAAGAAACCAACATCTAACCAATAAATCTATCATATAACCTTGTTAGTGTCATCAACATCATAAGAAATATATCAATATACGAATCTAGTCCAATTGGCGCTACGTGCCCAAAATACCATAATGTCCATGAGGATAAAATAACATAGTAAAATGTCCAAAATCTATCAGAGTCTCAATCAAAACATGTCTATGCATAAAGGAACCAACAGATAACTGGAGCTATAAAAACGTGGGCACTACAAGATTTGATGTCTATTTGAGGGTTTTAGAGTTTCTTTCTTCATTATAGGTTTACAGGTACCTTGGCGATCCAAGTGCGACATTCACATGAAAAAAGGAGAATAAGTGTGAAGCCCTAGTGACCATATTGGAACCAGGTTTTGACCATTTCTATAGACTAGGGCACCCAAAATTCATACTAGAGCACCGTAGGCACCCCATCCTTCTCCAAGTGCCGCAGTCCATCCATTTCCACCTCTACTACATTCTTTTAAGGCTTGTTGCAATGTTTTGTTCTTATGTTTCATCACACTTTGCTTAGTCCTAGGTTACTACGAGGTAAGTGAAATCAAGGTAAATACCTTATCCCTTCTATTTATTTTCATTAATAAAAGCAAATAAATTGTGTAGCATTCATATTTAGGTATATTTCATTTTAACAGTTCTTTACATTTAGATTCATATAAAATAAGTAGTAAAATAAGATTTTATTGAATCATTTTGGTGAACTTGTAGCGTATATAACTATTTTCCCTAGGATCCACTAAAAACCCTAATGGCTAAGGATAACTCTTCTCCTTCTCAGCTCATCATGCCTCATGTGAGTATCAATCCTATTTATGATGAGGCAACTATTGCTGAACTCACTACCTTATATCACGATGTTACTCTTCCCGGATCATACTCAATAACAACTCTTAGCTAACGAATGTAATGTGCCTACTAGCTTTGATAATTATACCATTGGCATTGTCTTTGATCTGATGAGCTTTACTCATTGCACACCTTGTTATATAGTTATCCACACTCCTCCTTTTGAAATTTCTAATGAAAAATTAGATGATGCTATTATTAGTTTCATGTTTGGTCTTGATGATAATAAACATGCGATTGATGATTCTAGCTGTATCTCATACTTCTCATAGTTTTGAAAATGCTTCTGATAATGCATCACATACTAGTTCTCCTAATCCTTCATTTTATGTCGATGATACACTCAATGATATCCTTTTATCTAAATCTTTGTTTGATTTCAATGAAATATTTGATAGTCAAGATTCTACTTCTTTGCATACCACTGAGTATGAATGTAAAAAATCAACTAAGACATCGGGAACATAAAAAGTCAACTAAGTATACTCAATTTTAAGACCGATGTTTTGTTCAGTGACCTTGCCATGTATTTTAGCGGCCTTTCTTAGATTTAGCGGCCTTGTAGTGTTTAGCGGCGGCCTTGCGTATACCGATGACTTCACTTTATACCATAACAATCTCACTTGTTTTTAATAGCCTCGTGATACTTTTTAGTGGTTTTTTTGTTTGGCAGCCTCATTGTTTATATCAATGGCCTTGTGATAAAGAATTGTGTTTTCCACGTTATCTCATTCTTTCATCGCATAAGGTTCATTTTTTGAGAAAATACGATTTAAAACTACTAATTCTTGTGCGTAGGTTGTCATTTTCACTTGCTAAAGCCAAATTGCTCAAACAAAACAAACCAATTAAACAAAAAGACCAAGAAGTGGTGTGAACAATATTTTTCGTTATTTTACTTCACACTTTGCTTTCTTTTCATTTCCAAAATCAAATTTTCCCTTCGTGATTGGCATAACATTATTGGATAAATCTTGTTGCTAAACATGTAGTTTTCTTGGTTAAGTATATTGGTTTGATCTTGTCACCTTAAATAATTAGGTTTCTTACAAATTTTCATATATTGGATTGATAATTGTCTTAAACATTTTCAAGGGTGTTTGTTTCCTTCGACATCATTTGTTGCATGATTTTACCTCATCTTGACTACGTATGCTCTTCCCACACTCGAAATCTGATCTTGGGAATAAAAATAGTCTTTGCCTCATTTTTTTTTTTTTTATTTTAGTAGGGTTCAATGCTTAGGAGGTTATAACCTAATAATTTGGACAAAGCCCATGTGTCAATGGACTATATAAATTCGTGGGAGGACCAATAGTTTTTGGCTAAGTAGGAGTTCACTTTTACGTGGCTCCTATGAAGTGAGGGGTACATTTTCCTCTAATACCTAGGCCCTAGACTAGATCCCACAAAAAGAGATGTCATTTTTGACCAAGCTCCATTGAAACGGTTGGAGTGAAGGGGAGGGGGGATTTGACCCTTCAAACCACGTATTAGACAACATTTCCTAATTTCACGAGACTTGTGCCTCATGTATTGAAAGGTATATCAAGGATGCCTTAATAACTTGTTCATCCTAGCTAGATGGCCAAATCTTAGGGAATAGGTTGTGATTGCTTGATTTCACCCAAAAATTGTGTTTGTAAACAAATTTAAACCAAAGAGTGGTACTTAGTCCAAAATCCTTGATTCACAAAAACTCATGAGGTGAGACTTTGACGGCTAGGGACCTCATTTTGACAAGAAAATGAGGTGATGCTCCATCCGAGTTAGACCAAAGGTGTTTTTCTAAATCAAAATTTGACTCATAAAAAACTCGTGAGGTAAGACTTTGACCAAGCTAGGGACCTAATTCGACAAGAGAAGAAGGTGATGCTTTGGTCAAGTTAAGCCAAGTGTGTTCTTACTATAGTCATAGACTTAGTCTATATTTTTACATGTATCAAAACAACAAAACATGTTACTCTACCAATTTTGAAACTTGTTTTTATATACCAAAACACTTTACAAAGCAACACTTTGTCTCGAGTTAAAACCTTGTTTCAGTGATAAAAGAATGTGAAGCTTTATCGAGTGCGCAACATGTTTTTCATCACAAACTATATTTATTTCATCCACATTTTGGCTTCATTTATCAAAATTGAAAATGTTATATGACTAAATCCGTGAAGTTTTTTAAAGCACATAAGACTTGTTGGATTATTAAAGACAAGTTTGATTTGTGATTAGCAAAAATGTTGTAATAATCTATTTGATAATGTGGGAATGAATATCCCGAGCATTTGATTAAATATGCTTAATTTGACTTATGAAAAGGTGTGGAAACCATTGTGTTGGTTCGTAACCACCTGTGATGTATTATAAAAGAGATGTAAATGTAAAATAGAGAACATGAATGAAAAGACAAGGAATTGTGCTTGTGATTTTGAGAAAGAGAACATTTTGAAAAGAGTCTTAAGGACTTTGTGAATTAACTTTGCGGAAGTAAATTCCTAGGTTTACTGTGCAAGAAATTGGTGGGAAAGAGAGGGGCACTAGCGGTGTCCTAATTGGGGTACAACGTCAACCTCGGATGGTTCTTGGTCAGGGCAAGGTGAAAATACACTAGGTGTATAACATTTCCTCTCATAGTATGGTCATAATCACGGTGTTTGTTACCTATGTCATGTGTATTGGAATTTTGTATAAGAATTCTTGATCATTGTCTTAGATAAGTTCTCTCTGTGAAACTATGTAATCTCTGTTAAAAGCTAATGAAAAGAAGATAATTCTTCATTGATTCTACTAAATGTGCTAATGAAAACATTCTATTTTTTCAGAATTGAACGTATTTTGTCTATTTTGTTATGTATCTGTTTGAAATACATATTATTTTATTAGAAATAACAAAGTGCATGTGAATAAATTAAATAAATGCATAATTTTGGATATGTATGTCTATTATTTTAAAATATCTTGTATAATTTAATGCAGAATAAGAACTAATGTAGTATAACCTTGCTATTTAATGGTGTTTTTGGATTGAATTATTTGTTTTTTTGTATTTCATGGTTGTGTCTTCTCTTTTATGCCTTTCGTAGTCGTCTTGTCTATTTTATGCTAATGGACCCGAAAGTTTTCTTGGAATCCCATTGATTCTCGGGGTTTTTACATCTCGCCGAGCCCCCAAAGTGCCTTTTACTCCTAGAATGCTTTGACACATAGTCTTCTATAGTAGTTGAGGTTTCAACATGTCTTTTCCTATCGTTGCCTTTCTTTTCCATGTGTCCTTTGACTGCCGACCACCCGAACCGTAAATTGGTTGTGTTTGAGTTAATTCAGTGAGTTGGTGTCTGTGTGACAATTTTAATCGTGTTTAAAAATTTATTTAATCTTGCTTAGCCATAGCCATTTATTTTTAAGTTTTTCATAGGTTTATTAATCGAAAATAGATGTAATTCAACTTAGTTTTCTCAATTGTAAAATTATTAGTATTTTATACGTATTAGTCTTCCACAATTAGATATTTTGTCAAGTATTATCTATTTTTGTTGAGGGAAAAAGTTGCATTTCATTTAGTGTCGAGCTAATTATCCTCATCGAGATGTTATGCTATTTAGGTGATGATATACCCAGACAAAGATTATGGTGATTTTCTCACAAGGATAAAATTTTGTATATACATAGAATGGCGAAAAATTGAATGTAAATGGAATGGATTCACAAAACGACATGGATTACAATGAACTAGAGCACCAAAATCAACAGTTGGGTAGGGAAGTAAACTATTTATTTGAGCAATTAGAAACATTGAAAAGTCAATTTGCAGAAGCTATAATTGATAAATCTAATAAATTGGATAAAAGTAATAAATCAAAAAAGAAAGATAAAACATTCTTCTTTAGATGATGATTCTATTCCTCATAAAAAAATGATTCCTTTGATTCTTCTAGTAATGAGCAAGAAAGTTCAAGTAAGAAATCTATATAATTAAAAACTTTGCTCAAAAATAAAATTGCTGAATATGCGGGGGTAGGAACACGAAAAAAAGTCAAACTTGATTATCTAGCTTAGAGAGATATTTTGAATTGCAAAAAACTAGTAAGTTAGGCAAAACAAAAATAACCTCTTATCAATTGAAAAATGTTGCCCTTAACTGGTGGGAAGATACCTTAAGATCTAAAAACTTAAAGCTCATAAGGTCCCATGGAATAAATTTAAAAAGTTGTTTAAGAAAAAGTATTTATCTGATCATTTCTTACAACAAAAGCAAAATGAATTCTTTGATCTAAAGCAATGTCTAAAAACTATTAATGAGTATAAACAAGCTTTTGAGAATTTAAATAGATTTGTGCCTTTTATTTTGAACCGATACAAGGCTAGTGTTTGGTGTGGAAAACCCACTTCAGTAGATGAGGCTGCCCAAATTGTAGAATAATTTAAAAATATAAGACTATGGTTCATCAAAAGAAAGAAAACTATAAGAAAAATAATTCCAATTTCCATTTTAAAGATAGAAAAAGGTCATTTAGTGAAATTGTTAAGTGTAATCATACTCAGATTAGAAATCAACAAAGGAAACAAGAGTATGTTAAATCTAAACTAGAAGAGGTTAAATGTTGGAATTGTGGAGATAACCACTTTGTTAGGGGTTGTCCTTAGAGAAAGAAGAGTTGGGATAAGAATAAAACATAAAATTGATGATAAATCTAAGGAAGGTAACCAAAATATGAAAGTTTATGTTGTTGTTGATACAAAAAAATTGAACTAGTAGTTGTAGAAATGGTTGATGGAAGAATAATAAGGCAAACAGGAGCTTTAGTAGAAGACTTAGATTTTCAAATTGATAACATTGTATCTAGTGAATCTTTTCATGTGCTTAACTTAGGTCAATATGATGCCATTTTAGGAATGACTTGGTTAGAAAAGAACCATGCTCTTATTAACTATGAAAATAAACAAGTGTGTATTCAAGATCAATATGAAAATACTCATATTTTGCAAGGAACTAAAAGACAACTGACTTTAAAAACTATTTCTGTTGTTCAACTTAAAATAAGTCTTAAAGAAAAATGTAAATTTTTCTATGCTTTGATTACTCAAAATGATAAACTTCAAGTAGATATAGATGTTCACCCAATGTAGTCCAAGAATTTATGGATGTTTTCCCTTTTGATGTTGAAGAATTACCACCTAGAAGATCTATAGAACATGTTATTGATCTTATTCCTGAGCCGAACCAAGTTTAAAGCACCTTATAGACAATCTATACCTAAATTAGCTGAGCTTAAAATACAATTGACTAAATTATTAAAACAAGGAAAAATTAGACCTAGTGTTTCTCCTTGGGGTGCACCAATATTGTTTGTTAAGAAGAAATATGGTACTATGAGATTGTGTATTGATTATAGACAATTAAATAAGCTAACTATTAAGAATAAATACCCTTTTCCTAGAATTGATGATTTACTAGATCAATTGAATGGTGCTAAATGTTTTTCTAAGATTGATTTATGTTCTGGATATCATCAGATTAGAATAAAAGATGCTGACATTGCAAAAATGCTTTTAGAACTAGATATGGTCATTATGAATTTGTTGTTATGCCTTTTGGATTAACAAATTCCCCAACCACATGACATTGATGCATGATGTTTTCATACCTTTCTTAGATGTATTTGTGATTATATTTCTAGATGATATTTTGATCTATTCCAAAAATGAAGAAGAACATGAAAAACATGTTAGACTAGTACTTGAAACTTTAAGAAAACATCAATTAGTATGGTAAGTTAAGTAAATGTGAATTCTTTAAAACTGAAGTCTCATATCTAGGACACATTATCTCTAAAAAAGAATTGCACCAGATCCTTCTAAAGTAAAAGCAATACAAAATTGGGATATACCCAAAGATGTACAAGAAATTAGGAGTTTTCTTGGGTTATTTGGTTTTTATAGAAGATTTATTAAGAACTATTCTAAAATAGTTACTCCTCTCACAGATTTAACAAAGAAAAATAACACATATCATTGGTCTGAGGAATGTGAAATTTATTTTAATAAATTGAAAGAAGCATTAACCAATGCACCTGTGTTATGTATTCCTGATTTTTCTAAGCCTTTCACTATTGCTTTTACTGATGCTTGTGGTTCTAGTATTGGTTGTGTATTAATGCAAGATAATAGAGTTGTGTGTTTTGGATCTAGAAAATTGCTGCATGTTGAAAATAATTATCCTACTCATGATTTAGAATTGTTAGGGATAATTCATGCTTTGAAAATTTGGAGACATTATTTGTTAGGTCGCAAATTTGTTTTGAAAACTAATCATAGAGGTTTGCAGTATATTTTTACTCAACCCTTATTGAATATGAGACAAAGAAGATGGGTAGAATTACTAAGTCAATATGATTTTGAAATATAGTATGTCCCTGGTAAATAAAATTTGGTTGCTGATGCTTTAAGTAGGAAAAGAATGTTTGCAAATGCTTTTTCCTTAGAAAGAAGTCAATTTGATCAAGAAATAAAAGATGCATTGCCTAATGATAGTTATTTTGCTGAATTGTATTTTGGTTTGAAAATGGAACTTCAAATGTGCATTTAAAGGATAGGATTATTTCTTATTTGCTTGGTGTGAATGGATTGTTATATTATAAAGGTAGATTGTGTATTCCTAATCTTCCTAACTTAAGACAACAAATTTTGAGAGATTCTCATGATATTCCCATAATGGACATCCTGGATTTCAAAAGACATACTTGTCAGTTAAAAAGAATTATTTTTGGCCTAGAATGAAGCAAGACATTAGGAAGTATGTGCAACAATGTATGACTTGTCAAAAGGTTAAAACTGAACAATGTAGTAAACTTGGTCAATTGTAACCTTTGTCTATTCCTGATTGGAAATGGGAATTAGTTAGTATGGATTTTATTACAAGTTTACCTAAAACCAAGAATGGTCATGATGCTATTCTTGTGGTGGTTGATAGATTGAAAAAATGGCTCATTTTCTACCAACCAAAATCAAAACCTCTACTTCTGATATAGCTCATCTATTTTCTAAGGAAATTTTTGTTTGCATGGTCTTCCTAAAGATTTAGTAACTAATAGAGATCCTAGATTTACTTCTTCTTTTTGGAGATCTTTGTTTGATGAATTGGGTACTAGTTTGAGCTTTAGTACTACTTATCATCTTGAGTCAGATGGAAAAACTAAAAGGATAAATATAATTTTAGAAGATATGCTTAGAATGTATATAGGTGAAAAAATTGGAAATTGGGAACAATATTTGCACTTGATTGAGTTTTCTTACAATCAAGGTTATCATACTACAACCAAAATGACCCCTTTTGAAGTTATTTATGGTAGGAATTGTACTACTCCTATTTCATGGTCAAATCCTGAACATAGATCTTGGTATGCAAATGATAATTTAAAATAAATGGAAGAAATTATAAATAAAGAAAAACAAAACATGAAAGCTGCCCAAAATATGTATAGACACTAAGTTGATTCAAAAAGATATGTTAGAGAATTTGAAATAGGTGATCAAGTATTTCTTAGAGTTAAACCTAAGAAAAGTTATTTGAAATTGGGTAAATATGCTAAGTTAGCTCCTCGCTATTGTGGGCCATTTAAATTTTTAGAAAAAGTAAGAACACTTGCTTATAGATTTGCTTTACCTCCTGAGTTATCTATAATTCATAATGTGTTTCTAGTTAGTTTTCTAAAAAATATGTTTATGATGCTAATCATGTTATTGATTGGAAGAACATAGTTATTGAACCTACATGTGAATTCAAAATTGAACCTAAATTGATTTTGGAAAGAAGGACTAAGAATCTTAGAAATAGAGAAATTAAAGAGGTTAAAGTAAAATGGACTTTTTGTGATATTGAAAGTGCTACATGGGAAAGAGAAGATTTCTGAAAGAACAATATCTTGAATTATTTAACTAATGACTTGTGTTTTTTATGTGATTTTCAGAATAGACTTGGCACTACTGAGGACAATAGCTGATTCAAGGGGGAGAAATGTTATGTGACTAAATCCTCCCGTAGTTTTTTTAAAGCATTAAAGACTTGTTGGATTATTAAAGACAAGTTTGATTTGTGATTAGCAAAAAAATTGTAATAAGCTATTTGATAATGTGGGAATGAATATCCCGAGCATTTGATTAAAGATGCTTAATTTGACTTATGAAAAGGTGTGGAAACCATTGTGTTGGTTTGTAACCACATGTGATGTATTATAAAAGAGATGTAAATGTAAAACAAAGAATAAGAATAAACAAACAAGGAATTGTGCTTGTGATTTTGAGAAAGAGAACAATTGTGAAAAGAGTCTTAAGGACTTTGTGAATTTAGTTTGTGGAAGTAATTCTAAGGCTGACCAAGTACAAACAGGCGGTGGGAAAGAGAGAGGGGCACCAAAGTGGTGTCCTAACTAGGGGTATAACGTATAACCTTAGATGGTTCTTGGCCAGGGAAAGGTGAAAATACACTAGGTGTATAACATTTCCTCTCATAGTGCGGCCATAGTATAGTGTATCATTACACCGTGTCTACATGCATTGAAATTTTGTATAAGAATTCATGATCATTGTCTCAAATAAGTTATCTTTGTGAAACCATGTAATCTCTATTAAAAGATAATGAAAAGAAGATAATTCTTTTGTTGATTATCTAAATGCCCTTATGAAAATATTCGGTTATTCGGATAAATAAACAATTGAGCGTATTTTTTCCATTTTGTTATGTATCTATTTGAAATACATATTATTTTATTAGAAACAACAA
Organism: Taxus wallichiana var. yunnanensis; assembly: GCA_018340775.1. Lineage (NCBI taxonomy): Eukaryota > Viridiplantae > Streptophyta > Pinopsida > Cupressales > Taxaceae > Taxus > Taxus wallichiana. The sequence continues at coordinate 605,766,690 of CM031234.1, forward strand.
AGTGCAGGAATAAATTAATGAAATATGTAATTTTGGATATGTATGTCTCATTATTTTTAAAGATCTTGTATGATTTAATGTAGAATAAGAACTAATGTTATAATCTTGCTATTTAATGGTATTTTCGAATGAATTATATAACTTTCTATATTTCATGGTTGTGTCTTTTGTTTTTATGCCTTTCGTAGTCATATTGTTTGTTTTATGCTATGGACCCAAAATTTTTCTTTGAATCTGGTTGATTCCAGGTGTTTTTACGTCCACCGAACCCCCAAAGTGCCTTCAACTCCCATAATGCTGACATGTAGTCTTCTGTAGTCATTGAGATCTCAACACATGTCTTGTCTTGTCGTTGCCATTCTTTGCGATGTGTCCTTTGACCGGTTGACCACCCAGAACCATAAATTGGTTGTGTTTGAGTTAATTCCGCGAGTTGGTGTCTGTGGGCGCTTTAATCGTGTTTAAAGATTTAATTAATCTTGTTTAGTCATAGCCACATATTTTTAAGTTTTTCATAGGTTTATTAATCGAGATATAGATGTAATTCGACTTAGTTTTCTCATTTTTAAAAGTATTAGTGTTATAAACATATCGGTCTTCCGAATTAGATATTTTGTCAAGTATTATCGATTTTTGTCGAGGGAAAAAGTTACATTTCGTAAAAGCCAAACTCTACTAAAATTTCATCGACCATTTTTGACACTCATGTTTGAAACTTGTTTTCCAAACTTGGTTAATTTTTAATATTGTGTTGTTATTCTGTCATATTTTTCCTAGTTTCCTTAGACAAACCAAGATACCCAAATGTAGGAAAACAACCATTTGCATTTGTTACACCGCCAAATTTTTTTAGTTTTCCTTAGAAACATTTACAACATCCAAATCTTGGAAAATTCCTATTTGTAGTCATTATGCTGCTGAAATTACCTAGATTTCCTTGGTAACGCCTCATTAAACATTTTAAACTTGGAAAATCTCCATTTTACAGTCATTACGCTGCCCATTTTTTCTTATATTCCTTTCGAGACATTCACACAAACATCCCAAACCTTTGAAAAACACTCATTTTAAAGTTGTTACATTGTCTAAATCAACTTAAGAAACCTAGTCACAACACAAGTTCAATCCATACATGTCATTCTATACACGTAGTTATGGCACTGTAACACGCTTAGGACATAGAAGGCGCACATCTAATCCTTTCCTCCCAAGTCCTCTAGAACCATCCTTTGACGAGAAGAAATAATTTTTTTATCACAAAGGAGGTGAAGAAGAAATACCATATAAAATATTTGAATAAGATCCTGCCCATGTAGACAACTTCCTATTTCAAAACAAAGATCAAGTCTTATAGCCCTTGGTTGAATTAGGCACTAAACTACCCTATGATTTCAATCCAACCTTTCTCACTAGTATGATTTGAGGAGAAGCATGAACAAACCTTCCTCCCTTTAGGAATGTTGAAGATATATTAAACCTCGAATGTGCCTCTACGTTGGCACAATCTGAGGGTCATTACAATGAAGCATCGATATCCAAAACTAAAATGGGAAACAATATACCCTTTGTTAGAATCAATATTGAAAATAGATTGAAGGGATAATAAACCTTACCTACACCATGTAACGAAGATGACACATTACAAAAACTTCAAGCACTTAGTCGTCAATCGACAAATCTGATTTTCATGTCAATAGGGACACACATAGAGTTGATCACACAGACAAACCTAAGGTGACATATGTTACACACTATACTGAAAACCATGGTGGTGAAGCCTCCAAATCCAACCATACTCATATACCGTCACACAGCCAAATCTTTGACTAAGAATGGAAATTCATGAAAGAAACACTTGTTGGCATGCGAGAAAACAATGGTTCATTTAAAACAATAAAAAGTATTGGTTCAAGAATTGTGTCCCTACCCCTTTGATCGAGAGATGTTGCATACTCCCTTTCCACCTAGCTTTGATTGCCCAAAATTTGATAAATATCATGATAAAGGTGATACTCACGATAAAGGATTTCTTCATGGTAGCTCATAAAGTAACTTATAGCGATAATTATCTTATTTGCTTGTTTCCACAGAGTCTTGGGGGCCAAACACTTGAATGGTTTCTTCATCTCCCAAAAGGATCTCTCTTCACTTTTGCAGAGACTTATCCAAAAAGTTTGTTCACCATTTTTCATTCAATATGGAGAGTGATATCACCATGTTAGACATATGTAACACCAAACAACGTAACAATGTGAATTTCACTACTTTCATATAAGCAATGGAGAGGGTTAGCTAGCCATTTCCTTTCTTCCATCCCCTAAAACAACTCATGAGTATATTTGTGCCAAACTTACATCCTGAAATCTCCTTCCATTTACAAATGCATTTTGAAGGAACCTTTGAAGAAGTTATCGAAAAAGGAAGTCAAATTGAAAAGGCCTTATTAGCCAAAGGGGTCCTAAAACCCTTTCAAAGATATTAAAACATGAAACCTATGGAAAAAAATAGATTTTTAAATAAAAACAAAAATTTCGTAGGTGATGGGATCACTGATTATAAACATGTACAAGTGGTCTAGAAAAACCCACACCTAAAACTTGCACGCGAACCACTTAAAATAGAAGTCAAACACAAAGAATACACCCCACTCATGGATTCCTTGTCATCAATCCTTAAACAAATTGATTCAAATAGTATGGTCAAATTTACAAGCACCAAAATTTCAAGGATAATGCACAAAAACTATAATTGTACAAAGACCACGAATATTGTGAGTATCATTGTGTTAAATGTCATGACACAAATCGGTGTATGAAATTAAAAAACTTCATCAAGATCTCCTAAATCATAGAGATATTGAAATTGACACACAAGAACCCAAAAATAATCCAATAATTAGTTGGGAATCTACAAGGAACCTTTCCCAAAACATAAATAAGCAAAAACGAAGCCGGATCAAGGTCAATCCTCATAGGGTAAAAGTACCAACCATGTTGTTGCTCAAACATCCCATCCATTTGATTCTCTTATTGGCTATATTCATCCTATCACCAACCATGTTACTACAATCTAAATCAAACCTCAAGAGTGTGCTATTACAACATGACACACTTGCCTTGTTGTCTTAGGACCCCCTGTGTCTACTCCTTTTGATAGTCATTACGATCTCCTAGAACAACTTGAGAAGACAACCGCCAATATTTCTATCTTGGATCTTCTTAAGATATCTATTGTTCACAAGGAAATCCTCTATAAGACCCTCTAGGAGTCAATATTTCCCATGGACATTAACACTTTACACTTCTAAGCCTTGGTTGTGTAGATCACCCCATCTCGACCAAATCATTTTAGCCAAAATGAGATTCCAATGGATAGTTATACACACAATCTCCCTTATATATAAAAGTGATCATTACTCGTAAAATGGTTAAAAGGGTGCTTGTGGATAATGGATCCATCCTAAATATATTTACTCTAAATCTTGTTTAACAACTGGGACATACAAATGTAAAATGGGAGCATAATGTGATCATCATTAAGGCTTATTATAATGCGAACTACGCTTGGCAAGAACGATCACCTTACCTATGGAAGTTGGGTCTATCACACATGAAACAAGAGTCCATGTCATTGAATTTGAAATTTTGTATAATATTCTCCTTGGTCACCCATGCATCCATGCAAGCAGTCGCTTCCCTCCACATTCCACCAATGTATCAAATTGTACTACTACAGACAAGAGCACACAATTTTCGGTGACCCATAACCCTTTTCCCTTTGTAAAGCATTGGATGGCCACCACCAAGCAACTTATGAGTGTCTTTCTATAGAATTAGATATGGAACTTGAATTAGAGGCCCTCACCTCTTGTATCAATCCTGATACACTTCAACCTCATGAAAGTGGTGCTTCTAGCTCCACATTCCCTTTTGTTGTATGGGAATCCAAATTAAAATCCTTAATACCAGCTATGGAGAGTATGACCTCCAATAGGCCCTCCTTGTGTCCAATCTCCACTGTCACCAAAAACACATGAAATTCCCAAATTTCAGCTGAACTCATGAGCCTTACAACCCTCAAAAAGTTCCTCCATGGTGGCCTCTTGGTGGATGAACATTTAAATAACACCTATACATCTCAATCACCTAATGAGAAGATGGCCTCTTGCTATCAATCCCTGAAATATGTTATCCCTAACAAGATGATGTATGTCATGGGATACAAAGGATATGGATGTGGATTACATGAACAAGGTGTGTAGGAACCTCTTCCGGCACATGAAAAAATGGATAGATACGACATTGGTATTGAACCTTATGGGGCACTACATATAGAATTTGACACCACCTCTTCTAAATGTGAAGATAAATCTTCTGATTACATAACACGACCTAGGTTCCCTAGGAGTCTCTATGAAGAACTTTACCTCCACAAACCTATTTTCCGATATTTCCATTTTTACCCTATCCCCTCCATTACATCGAACTAGATCTTGTACACCCATCCATTTTTTATTGGGACCAAGAATGACACATACTGATAGATTTATTTTAAAATGAGGATGATATTACAAAATTCATGAGGCTACATTATGATATTCTTGTTGGGGATCATAAGAAAGGGTTCTCTATTAACCTTGACACATATGCATATTTTATGGAGGAGGCTGAGTTCTATGGTCAAAAAAGGAAAAAAGGTCAAAATATCTTCCAAAATCCCATTAATAGAAAATCCAAGTCCTATAGTGAAAACCTCTTTAAGGAACTTGTAGACAAACAATATGAAACAAAAAAAGGATCATATAAGTAATCATTCTATTAGTGAAAATTCATTGAGACGCCAATAGAGGAAGAGCTCAACTTCCATCCCATTCCTACGTTTATGGAGGATGGTTCCAAGTTATTAGTTGAAGAGACTATTGATGTTAACATCGACATAGAGGAATAACCTAAAATTTTCAAGTTAGGAGCTTCTCTTACACCACATGAACAGAAAACATTTACTATGTATTGGCGAGAAAATTTGTCCTGGTGGACAAATTTGTGGGTTTCTTGCCAACGCTCTAGGAGTAGAAGTCCCTCTACGTAGACAGGTTCAACTTTCATATTTTTATGCGAGTGAAAAAGTGGATTTTTATTGGTGGAAAAGCTAGCAATCTCTTTCCAGAGAGAAATTTTTAAAGAGAGCAAGAAAGGGAGTGAGAATCAGAGGTAGGGGAACTAATGTTGCAGTAGTAAACTCGATTCCTGCATACACTAGTTAGACGTTTCATCATATGCATTAAAGACAAGAAAACAACAAGATTTTAATGCTACCAACTAGAGGAAACCATGCATTCAAATATGCACACATTCATATGCCATGGAAAATAGAAACTTCTTCCTTCATTAGCATTGAAAATCAAGAGTTGTACATGATGGGAAATGGAGGAAATTAGAGAGGGGGAAATAATAGAAAATGGCTAACTCTTTGTTCTTCCACAAGTAAGTAAAATATCTCTCATGAATTCACAAGAATACAACTAACTAGAGAAGAATTTCAAGATCAGAGGCCTTTACATTTTATAAGAAGATGAATGACTCCTAATATGCCCCCAATGACTCTTCATATGTCTTGAAATAACTTAAAATTTTCATCTTCCTAGAAAAACATTTAAGTCCCTTTTTATAACATAAAGGTGAATTTTATACATTAGAAAACTAAAGTTAATTTTATTACATTAGATACATGAAAAAGTGCAACCCCAACAAGAAATTATAACATCGAAGAGAGAGAAAGTTGGGGGTGAGAAAAGAGAGAGAGAGGGAAGAAGAAGAAGGAAGAATCATGTCGATGATGAAGAGCAGGCTGATCTTGTTGACTTGATCTGATGGAATGCTCCAATATGATGAACTCTAGATCCCTGAACACAATATCCTCCTTATCCATGATGCACATATACCTGGGCTGGCTAAATGAGTGTTTAAAAACACTGTTGCTTTCCATGACCTTCATGGAGGTTTCATTTCCTTGTTTGAGTTATGAGATCATCTTACAACCCTGTTTTGCTAAAAATGACCTTCTAAACCCTTTAACACATTTCAATCCTCCTTTGTTGATGATGCATTTCCATTTTTATCCACTTTCTATTTTTAGTATGCCTTGCCATGGACACATGCTATTTTTAGTAAGTGCATTGAGGTGGAAAAATTTGATCCAGAACCTGGGGCATGATAGAACAAGGCAATACACATGCAATGCAAAACATTTTGTGATGAATAGAGCAATAGGGGAAAAATTTATGCATGGGCACATTTTACTATCCCTACTACACCAAGGGGAATGAGAGGGATAGAAAACCCACTTTGTTCCCAGAGGCATGATTTTGCACTTCAAGACCTAAAACTAGAGGGAGAGTTGGGAGTGCCAATACACACGCAATGCAAAAAAATTTAGGATCAAATAGAGAAATAGAGAAAAATTTATGCATGGGTGAAATTTCATGTCCCCATTGCACCTTTACAAAGGGACATGAGGTGCACAAAAATGCACCATGCACTTTTGAGAGGCAAAACATAAGAATTTGGCCAAGGGAGAGTGAACTTGAAATTGAGATTGTCAAAGCTCCAAGAGGTCTTTTTGGGTGAAATTTTATATGATTTTGACTCCAAACATCCTTCCAAGATCAATGGGATGGGTATCATATTTTAATTCTGCTTGAAAATCCTCAAGTGGACCATTTTTTTATCATGATTGTCAACTACCCCCGTAATGAATGAGCTCCTTGAAAAGTGCCAAGAGGTTTTTAAAAATATGATGATTCCACCTTGTAGAGGATTATATTATATTTACAATGAGTATTTTTTTCCTCCCGAATCCTTACGGAGCTTCGGAATCATCCGCCGAAGAGCATGTACCTATTCAAAGTGCCTAAGAGATAACTTACTATTTTTAGTAAGTGTCAGAATCTACCTCTCCCAACTCCAATTGATGTTTCCAACTTGAATTTTTATCTCCTTGTATGCTTCCTTTGTGAAATCTTCCTTTTGGAATAACTTACTATTTATAGCAAGTGCCTATGAGACAACTTACTATTTTTAGTAAGTGGTGATTTTTGGGCTAAGATGACTGCACTGATGAGTTTTGCCTGTATTACTTTCCCGAGTACACTATCTTCTCCTGAGTTGCCTCTTTGAATTGACTTACTAAAGCTGACACTCACCCATATAGGGGAATTACTATTTTTAGTAAGTGGTGAATTTCACTATTCTCCACACCGATTGACCGATCTGACCTTGTTTTCTTCCTTAGTGTACTCGATTACTTTCGCAGCTTCTTCTGATGATGAGTTACCCAAAATAATAGCCACCTGTGTAGGAATGATTACTATTTTTAGTAAGTGGGTATTTGGTGCTTGTATTGTGATAGAATGAAATATTTTGATCTGGGTTTTACATAACAATGCCCCTCCAAAATCTCGGCCTACTTCGCCCGACTGTCGGTTTGAGAGATTTTAAATTTTAAATTTTTTTCTCTCGTGGGAAGAGAGGGTATTTTCATCGGAAAAATATTGTCTCAGGCATGAAAAAAATTATTATTGATCCTTCAAGGAACCTAGAAGACTAGAAGATTGCAAAAAATGGCATCTCAATCCGTTGAGTGGTTTGTGAGATATGAATGATTCTTCGTTGGATGACTTTAAGGATTTTTGGAAAAAATATTCGTTTTTACACCATTTTGATCCATTATTTTTGTAATTTTTTGTATTTTTAATGATATTAGATGATAAAGGATTTGATCGTGCAAAAACTTCTCTTTTAAATCTAGGGAAAATCGGTAGAGTTTCGACAACATTTGGAGGTGTGGGAAAAAATGGAAAGAAAAATGCTAAGTGTTGTATTTATAACTTCGAATGGAAGGAGAGAGAAGTGGGTACATTTTTGTGTCACTTTCATCCCTTTGTGAAAGGGAAAAAGGGGAGATGGAATTCCACCTCATCCTCAACTCGACACTTGGCATGTTTTTACTTGTTGAGCAACTTGAGCGGGGGGTTGAGTTGGAACACCTAGGGGCTTAACATGAGTCATCGGGGTCATATGAGTGTTTAGGAGGATATAAAATGGTTGGGCATGTATTTTTGTCCCTTTTCAAAAGGGACATGAAAATGCGCCTTCACCATAGGCTGCCACATGTCCCATAAAAATTGACTAAGTGTTGGAAAGCATACCTTGGGAGCCAACTTGTGAAGGCGATATCTCGAGCTCCCAAATGAATTTTTTGGTGAAATTTTATATGATTTTGACTCACAAAAACTCAATTTTTTTTTTTTTATGGTTTATAGGAAAAATTATGCATGAAACACCTCAAAATGTCTCATTCTATCTCGGGATCACTTGTTGTGTGCTAGAAGAATAAGTTGCCTAAAATAATGCATGAGGTTTCAAGAAGTCCCGTTTTCTCCACCATGCATAACATGAAAAATATTTACATTGATAATTTGTTGATATTTAAAATCATCATAGGGCTCCCAAAATATTTCTTTGAATCTTAGGTCCTTTTATTCACGGTGCGTGCTCATTGAGGCCCAAAAAAACGCTTTCGTTGAATTGGTTCAAACATCTCTCGAGTCTTCCCCGAATATTTTAAAATCATTTCCCTGATGTGCCTAGCACTTGAAAAATCATCTACAATGAGTTTTGTTTCCTTGATCCACTCTGGGGTGGTGCACTAGTCCTAGGAAGGTTGATGGTAGCCCTTCCCAAAACTGCTTGAATATTTGAATACTCCAGAAGATCCTAAATCACCTAGGGGACTAATTTTGATTTCCTAAATCACCTAGGGGAATAATTGACATTCACTTTGAGATCATTAGATGACTCGATAGGGTAAGCGGCGTTAGGGATGGACTGACTTGGGGGTGTGTTGGGAAAGTATAACTTTGAATTTTTTTGACATTGTGGTATCATTGTCCTGCTTTCCAGTGAATTTTCCCCTACAAAATTACAAGACAACAACTGGCTCTAGCTTGGGGACATGTTATGGACCGAGCACAACAAGGACATGACATGAGAAATCCTAGAATCTCAGTTTACAATACATTGACCAATGCCTTATCCATTGGGCTTTACAGGAGTCACATACAACTTGCAAGAGATAGCAAGAAAGGAAGAACACACACACACACACAAAACAATTAAAGGAAACAAACAACACACAAAAAGGGAAAACACACACAACAGAAGGAAAAAAACCTAAAAATAACCTATGGTACAAGGTGGGGGACAACTTGCTTTCATCAAGAATTTTTTTTCAGAGTTACCCTCAAGAGGTAACACTTTGAATGATGATGTTCTGCGAAGCCATTGATGACTCCAAAACTAGCCTCCTCTCCTTAAGTGCTTAAGAAAGCCAAGTGCTCTCATGATTATTTGTGTACTTTATATGAGTGAGCCTACATGAGCTTCTTGATGCTCGTGCCTTCACCTAGAAATTCCCTTGCCTTCACGCTATTTGAAATCAGCCTCAAATTTCTAGCTTCCTTCCGCACTTATCCATATTGTTGTTTTTTCTTCTATCATATCATCCCTACTCCAGGGTTGGTTATTATTTGAATATATTGAGTACCTTGAGTTTTATTTTTCCACCCATTCACGTTCCTGGACATCCTTTTCACAAGAAGCATTGCATTCATCTTTTTGACTCCTATCAATATGAGGTGTTTAAATGTCGAATGGAGGATAAAAATGACCTCATATCCATCTTACAGGGCCATGGATTGAGCTAAGAGGTTGATACTTAGCTCGGGGTCTCCTGTGTCTTCTGCCGCTTCTATAATTTCATGTACTGAATCCTTATTTGAAATCATCTGAAGCTAATCTTTACCTTTGGATGATTTTTTCCATATGAAATATTTTTTTGTCTTGGAAGAATATCCCAAAGTGATATGACTAAGTTGATTTTGAACAAATTCCTAATGCTCTGCAAACAACTCTTCTCAACGTGATTTAGCTCATCATTTTCCCTTCTATCTTCCACTATGGCGAGGTGTTTTCTTCAAAATTAGGGATGAGCGAAGGAGATTCACTAACTTTTCTTCTTTTGCATTCATGGAATTCTTCGCGTGACGTGGAAGAAAAATACATTCTTTCAATTCCATGTTCGTCATTGTGAAAGTCATCTAACTTATCGAACTGCTCCATCTCCATATCAAACATTGGTGTATAAAAATGAGGAGCGCATATTGATTCATACATGTCTTGCATCTCTATAGCCTTGAGTCGGAGTTCAAGGTTGAGTTGAGGGTCTTCGAGTCTCTTCTCTGCAGTCTTTAAGAGGTCTTACATGGATGGTTCTTCTAGATTCATCATAGGCTCATTTTCATTTCTATTGAAATAGTCTCGACATAGTGCCTCCAGGAGATGATGAAAATATGATCCATATGCTCCCATGATTCATTCAAAGTGACCTCGTTCATTTCTTCCAAGTTTTTCATCTCCCAAGATTCACTTTCATGCATGTACGAGCATGCTTGATTCACGACACCTTCTAATAAGGAGAAGAGGTCCATGCTTTGTGGGAATGGCACTCCTTCAAGCTCGAAATCCATATCATCCTCATAATCATCATTTTTCTCCTTGGTTTCAAGAAATAAATTGGCCTCCTCCATATATTCATCCATGATTGAATCAGGAAGAGAATTTGATTCTTCGATTGTCTCCATTTCTTCATGCATCATCTCTACATCACTTGAAGGATCAAAATAGGAGGGAAAATCATCCATGACCATCTTGAATTCATCATTTTTAGTCCATGATGCGGGTGGATTTCTTTCACTTCTTTACACATGTCCATTTCATCATTAATTGAAAGATCAAAATTTGAAAGGGGACTATTCATGCTTACTTTGAACTGGTCATTTTCAATCTCTTCATCGTTGGTGGAGTCTTCAAAAAGCATTGAATCATCCATTATGCAACAAGAATCTTCCTCTATTGAATATATTACTCCTTTAATGGGTTGTGCCTTGAGCCATAAAGAATTAGTGAATGGTGGTTCTACCTCCATGTCTTTTTCACCATCTTCAAAGGTGTTTCCTTGATTTTCAACAAGAGGGTTCAAGGATGAGATCTTCTTCAGGAGCATCCAAGAATCTTCTGGGGAAGAACACCTTGTAATGTGTATAATCATCAAGATATTCCCGGGTCCCTTCATCCTTGACAACATGAAGTGATTCTGTAGTGAGTTGTGTGGAATTGCAAAAGTCTTCTTTACTTGATCCTGTATCATCCTCGCCCATCATCATATTCCATGGTGCTGATTTGATCTTCATCGGAAGGCTCAAGGATAGGATTTTCTTCAGCAGCATTCAAGAACCTTTTAGGGATGAATACCCTATAGTATGAATGATCTTTAGGATATTCCTCCATAGGAAAAATATCCTCTTCTTCTTCCTTGCTATGGGCTGCTTCAAGTTGCTCGTACATCTCTTGCAAAGCTTCAACATATTTCAGCATTTTGAGGTAGATTTGGGGACTGGAATTTCCTTACATAGTGCTCATGATTCTTTCCATATACTCAAGTTTTAAGATTCCCATTTTATCATTCCTATATGTAAGGAAATCATCCCAAGGGAGGGTGATGAAAGACATGGCCCCAAGCTTTTCATTCAATTATGCATAAGTGAGAGTATTACCTTTGGCATATTCTTGAGCTTTACACCTTATCTTGTATTTTATTTGAATCTTTTCCAACAACTCCCTACTTTATTCTTCATCGGAAAGTTTTACTTTCTTTCCTTTGTCTGATTGCAGGTTCTTGCTTGAAGTAGGAGACCCTTTTACTACTCTTGAATTATCCTTTTTGCAAGGACTGGTTTGGAACCATGGTTGATCAACAATCTTCATTTCTGGTAGACATCTTCTTCTTCTTCACTGTCACTCATTGGTACTTCACTCCAATATGGAAATTTATTCATGGTGTGGGAAACAAACATGACAGGGGTTTGTTCCTTGACGGAGTCACCTTCAAAAATGATTTTCTTTGAAATCTCTTTTTTCAATATATAATTTTTTGGATTTTTAGACCTCGCAGTCGTATTTTGGGTGCAAATGCTATCAAGTCTGCCCCACGGTGGGTGCCAAAAAATGTTGGCAAGAAAATTTCTCGGGTGAACAAATTTTTGTGTTTCTTTCCAACGCTTTGGGAGTCAAACTCCCTCTATTTAGATAGTGCAACTTCTGTATTTTCATGTGCGTGAAAAAGTAGATTTTTCTAGGTGGCCTTGTGACTGGGGATCACATAGGGGAACTCCACTGACCCTGCGGAAAATATAGCAATCTCTTTCTTGAGAGGACTTTGTCAAGAGAGTGGGAAAGGGAGTGATAATGAAAGGTAGGGGAACTAATTTTGCAAGTAGAAACTCAGATTCCTACACACACTAGTTAGAAGTTTCATCACATGCATTAAAGAGAAGAAAAAAACAAGATTTTAATGCTACCGGATAGAGGAAACCATGCATACAAAGATGCACACATTCATATGCCATGGAAAATAAAAACTTCTTCCTTTATTAGCATTGAAAATCAAGAGTTTTACATGATGGGAAATGGAGGAAATTAGAGAGGGGGAAAAAAGAAAATGGCTAACTCTTTGTTCTTCCACAAGTAGGAAAAAGATCTCTCATGAATTCACAAGAATACAACCAACTAGAGAAGAAGTTAAAAATGAGAGGCCTTTACATTTTATAAGAAGAGGAATGACTCCTCATATGCCCCCAATGACTCTTCATATGTCTCAAAATAACTTAAACTTTTCATCTTCCTGGAAAACATTTAAGTCCCTTTTTATAACATAAAGGTGACTTTTATACATTAGAAAACTAAAGTTACTTTTATTACATTAGAGACATATGAAAAGTGAAACCCCAATGCAAAATTAGAACATTGAAGAGAGATAAATTTGGGGGAGAAAAGAGAGAGAGAGAGAGGGAAGAAGAAGAAGGAAGAACCATGTTGATCATGAAGAACAAGTTGATCTTGTTGACTTAATCTAATGGAATGCTCCAATATGATGAACTTTGGATCTATGAACACAATATCCTACTTATCCATGATGCAAAAATACCTCGGGTTGGTTAAATGAGTGTTTAAAAACACTGTTTCTTCCATGACCTTCATGGAGGTTTCATTTCCCTATTTGAGTTATGAGATCATCTTACAACCCTGTTTTGCTCAAAAATGACCTTTTGAACCCTTTGACACATTTCAATCCTCCTTTGTTGATGATGCATTTCCATTTTTATCCACTTTCTATTTTTAGTATGCCTTACCATGGACACATGCTATTTTTAGTAAGTGCACTGAGGTGGAAAAATTTGATCCAGGCTTGTGGGGCATGATAGAGTAAGACAATACACATGCAATGCAAAAGATTTTGTGACGAGCGAAGCAAAGTAGGGAAAAATTTATGCATGGGCACATTTTACTATCCCTACTACACCAAGGGGAATGAGAGGGATAGAAAAATAAGCTTTGTTTCTAGAGGCATGATTTTGCACTTCAAGACCTGAAACTGGAGAGAGAGCTGGGGAGTGCCAATACACATGTAATGCAAAAAAATTGGGATCAAACAAAGCATTAGAGAGAAATTTATGCATGGATTAATTTTCATGTCCCCATTGCACCTTTGCAAAGGGACATGAGGTGCACAAAAATGCACCATGCACTTTTGAGAGGCAAAACATAAGAATTTGGCCTACTAGGAGAGTGAACTTGAAATTGAGATTTTCGGAGCTCCAGGAGGTCTTTTTGGGTGAAATTTTACATGATTTTGACTCCAAACATACTTACAAGATCAATGGGATGGGTATCATATTTTAATTCTTCTTGAAACTACCTGAAGTGGACCATTTTTTTATCATATTGTCGATTGCCCTGTAATGAATGAGCTCCCCTGAAAAGCGCCAAGAGGTTTTTTAAAAATATGATGATTCCACCTTGTATAGGATTCTATTAGATTTCCAATGAGTATTTTTTTCCTCCTGACTCATTACGAGCTTTTGCATAGTCCACCGAAGAGCAAGTACCTATTCTGAAGTGCCTGAGAGACAACTTACTATTTTTAGTAAGTGTCAGAATCTACCTCTCCCAACTCCAACTGATGTTTCCAACTCGATTTTTTATCTCTTTGTATGCTTGCTTTGTGAAATCCGCCTTTTGGAAAAACTTAATATTTATAACAAGCGACAATGAGACAAATTACTATTTTTATTAAGTGGTGATTTTTTAGGCCGAGATGACTTGCATTGATGAGTTTTTCTTATATTGCTTTCCCGAGTACGATGTCTTCTCCTAGGTTTCCTCTATGAATTGAATTACTAAAGTGACATGCACCCATATAGGGGAATTAATATTTTTAGTAAGTGGTGAATTTCACCGTTCTCTGGACCGATTGACCGATCTGACCTTGTTTTCTTCCTTAGTGTACTCGGTTACTTTCGCAGCTTCTTCGATGATGAGCTACCCAAAATAACAACCACCAAAGTAGGAAGGCTTACCATTTTTAGTAAGTGGGTCTTTAGTGCTCGGATTACGATAGAATGAAATATTTTGATATGGGTTTTTTCATAACAATTCCCCTCTCAAATCTCAAATTCCTTTCGATTGTCGGTTTGAGAGATTTTAAATTTTAAATTTTTTCTCTCATGAAGAGGGTATTTTCATCGGAAAAATATTGGCCGTGCAGAAAAAAATTATTTTTGATCCTTGAAGGAACTTGGAAGACTAGAAGATTGAAAAAAATGCCATCTCAATCCATTGAGTAATTTGTGAGATACGATTGATTCTTCGTCGGATGACTTCGAGGGGTTTTTGAAAAACATCTTTGTTTTTACACTATTTTGATCCATTATTTTTACAAATTTTTGTGATTTTTAATGGTTTTAGATGAAAAAATATTTCATGGAGTCGATCGAATGAAAAAAACTTGGCTTTGAAAATATTTGGGAAAATCTGGTAGAGTTTCGGTAGCATTTGGAGGCGTGGGCAAAAAATGGCAAGAAAATGCTAAGTGTTGTATTTATAACTTGTAAATGGAAGGAGGGAGAGGGGGGGCACATTTTTGTGTCCCTTTTATCCCTTTTCGAAAGGGAAAAATGGGTCATGGAATTATTCCTCATCCTAATCTTGACACTTGGCATGTTTTTACTTGTTGAACAACTTGAGCGGGGGGGGGGGAGTTGGAGCACCCGGGGATTAACATGAGTCATCGGGGTCATATGGGTGTCCGAAAGGCTAAAAAAGGGTTAGGCACAATTTTTTGTCCCTTATGTATCTTTTAAAAAGGAAAAAAGTGGACAAGAAAATGTGCCTTCACCACAGGCTGCCATGTGTCCCATCAAAAATTGTCTAAGTGTTGGGAAGCATACTTTGAGAGCCAACTTGCGAAGGTGATATCTCGAGCTCCTGAATGAATTTTTGGGTGAAATTTTATATGATTCCACTTTTCAACAACTAAATGAATCCAAATGTGATGGTTTAAAGGTCCAATTATGAATGCAACACCTCCAAATGTCTTCTTTTTTCTCAGTACCACTTTTTGTGCGCCAGAAGAATAAGCTGCCTAGAACAATGCACGAGGTTTCAAGAAGTCCAATTTTCTCCACCATGTAGAACATAAAAAATTATTTCCATTAATACTTTGTTGAGATTTCAAATAATCACAGGGCTCCTAGAATCTTGCTTTGAAGCTCAATTCCTTCACGAGCATGCTCATTTAGGCCTCGAAAACCCGCTTTCACCGAATTGGCTCCAATACCTCTAAATCTTCCTAGAATATTTTAAAATAATTTCCCTAATGTTCCTAGCACTTGAAAAATCCTCTAAAATGAGTTTTGTCCCTTTGATCCACTTCGGGGTGGTGTGCTAGTCCTAGAAAGGACGATGATAGCCCTTCCTAAAACAACTTGAATAATCGAATGCTCTAGAAAATCCTAAACCACTTAGGGGATTGATTTTGTTTTCCTTAATCACATAGGAGAATACTTGAAATTCACTTTGAGATCATTAGACTGATTGGATAGGCATGACATTGGGGATGGAATGACCTGGGGGTGTGTTGGGAAAGTATAACTTTGAAAAGTTTTAACATTGGGTATTGTTTTCCTGCTATCTAGTGAAATTTCCCCCCTGCAAAATTACAGGACAACACTATGCTTCTTAAAGATCCCGCTGATGTGTTTGCTTGGTTCTATATAGACATGCTAAGCTTAGATCCTTATTTTGTTGTGCACAATATAGTTGTGCATTACTAAACTAAGCCCATAAAACAAATCTGCGTAAGATACATCTGCATGTAGCTCTCTTGGTCAAAGGAGAGCTTGAGAAATTAGTGGCGATGCGATTTATTAGGCCTATTGATTATTCAGAGTGGATCTCCAATATCATGCATGTTTGCAACAACCCAGTTGAAATCATGATTTGCATAAACTTAAGGGATATAAATAAGGTATGCCCTAAAGATGATTTTCCTCTTCCTAATATCGACATGATTGTCAATTCTAGTGCAGGTCATGAAATGCTATCCCTTATGGATGGAATTTCTGGTTATAATCAAATAAAAATCATTGAAGAAGACTAACATAAGATTACATTTGTTATTCCTCAAGTACTTTCATTAGCGAGTTCATGCCTTTTGGCCTTAAGAATGTAAGTGATACATACCAACATGCTATGATTGTTATATTTCACGATATATAGCATGATATAGGGGAGGATTACGTGGATGATAGCCTTGGCAAATATAAGACCGAAGCAAAACACCCTACAATACTTTGTTGTATTTTTGAGTGACTACAAGATTATAAAAAGTGTGTTTGGTGTTATTTCAGAAAACTATTGGGATTTATTGTTTCTAGAAGAGGAATTGGAGTGGATCCGGTAAAAGTGACTGTCATTACTAAGATGCCTCCTCCCAAAAACCTTAAGCAGCTTCATAACTTGCATGGAAAAATCCAATCCATTCGCAGATTCATCTCCCAACTTACAGATGAATGGAATTCCTTCACCCATCTCTTAAAAAAGGATGTTGATTTCCAATGGGGTCTTGATTGCCAATAAGCCTTTTCTCAATTGAAACAATACTTGGCCAATCCACATGTTCTAATACCACCTACCCTGTGAACCCTTGTTGTTGTATTATTTTACTACTTGATTTTTATTGGTACACTCTTAGCATAATATGATGACCAACATAAAGAAATATCCATCTATTATCTTAGCCACACCTTGATATCTTATGAGTTGAATTACCCACATATTGAGAAGGCATGTTTAGTCGTTATTTTTTCTTTTCAATTTTTTTCATTACCGCTTAATAACAAAACCAAGCTTATATCCAAAGTTGACCCACTTAAATATCTCTTATCTAAACCTGCTCTTACCAAGAGGATGGCCAACTAGATCATATTACTCAATGATTTTGACATCGAGTATGTCAATCAGAAAGTAGTGAAAGGAAAAGTACTTGCCAATCAACTTGTGGAAGCACCATTACCGAAGCCGAACCACTAAGTCTAGGTTTTTCGGATGCACTGTGTTATATATCAAAGAATATTCTACTTGAAAAATATAATTTTATGGTTCATTCACATTTCATGGATCGGGAGCACAAGTCATCTTGGTTACCCCTACTAGTGATCTTATCCCACAAGCTTTCAAAATCAGGTTTCCTTGCACAAATAATATTGTTAAATATGAATCCCTCATTGTTGGTTTAAAAGTCACTATCAAATGGAATATCAAACAAGTTGAGGTTATAGGTGACTCATAACTAATCATCAAACAAGTGAATGATGAGTACAAAGTCAATATGATAAGCTTATTCCATATAAATGCATGGTAGATAGCTTGAAAGAGTACTTTGTTCAAATAACCTTCCAATAGGTCCCACGAACACAAAACGATCAATAGATGATATGGATATTATCATATCTTTTCTTTGACTATCTCTAGAAATTCGTGATTTCCAATTCCTAATTGATCATCTAATAGTCTCGTGCCTTTACATGTTAGAATCATGTTTGGTATATGAAGTTGTTGGTCCCTTTTCCTCTTGATACCTAGATATCTATAATTACTTGTAGGATGGTACCTTCCCACCTAACATTTCCCAATAAAAAAGTGAACCCTTATCCAATGAATAGTGCATTACACCCTCCTTGGTGGCACTCTCTATCATGGAAGTTACAATAGGAATTTGTTACAATGTCTTAATTCAGAAGAGGGGATCCAAGCAAGAACCAAAGAGGTGCACGAAGGCATCTTTGGTGCTCATACTAGTGGCATGGTTCTAGAAAAGAAGTTGTATGTAGGTTCTTATTGGCCTAAAATGGAAATAGATTGTTGTCGATGTATGGAAAGAAATGTGTCTTGTGGCAAAAACATGGAAATTTGATCCATGCCCATCACAATCTTTACAGCCCATCACTATGTTGTGGCCGTTTTCTATATGGGAGTTTGATCTCATAGGGAAGCTTACACCTACTTCATTTGATGGCCATAAGCATATCATCACTATAATTGAATACTTTACCAAATGGGTGGAGGTTGTTCCTCTTACTTACATTACCGGTGCTCAGATATCCAAGTTTATCATGAACCACATCATTTTTCACTATGGAATCCCTTCTGCTATTATCTCTGATAATGGTAAATATTTTAAGAACAAACAATTGAAGACCCTTTGTAAACGCTTTAAGATCCATCAAAAGTGGTCTACCCCTTATTACCCTCAAGGTAATGGGCAAGCTTTGAGGCCACTAAAAAAACTTTGGTTGGCATTATGGAAAAGTTGGCTAATAAAATAGGTCGTAATTGGCACTTCCAAATTCATCATGCCTTATGGGCTTACTGTACTTCTATCTACATGCCTACAGGTGTAACCCCATACTCCTTGGTGTTTGGCACTATGAAGCTATCATTCCCTTAGAGATCGAGCTTCCCTCTTTGTGAATATCCTTGAAATATTATCTGGATAATGAAGAGGATTATAGAGTGGCGAGACTAGTAAAGCTCCAGCTTACTTGATAAAAACACCTCCATTCCCGAATCACCTCAAAGTGTATTAGAATCGAATCTGCGCTTGCTACAACAAGCACATTATTTCACATAAATTTGATGTTGGAGATCTTTTTCTTAAAGAAAAATAGTTCAATACCACCAAGGAATGTGAAAAGAAAGGAAAATTTGAGCCTAACTAGTTAGGGTCATACATTGTGGTCGCTAAATTTGGTTCAGGAGCCTATAAAATCACCTATCCTAATTGTTCAAAGCTCTAGATCTGTGAATATCATGCATCTCAAGTGCTTCTATACCTAAGCTCAGAGGCATGGAAAAAAATAAAATAAAAATAAAAACTACAAAAATAGTAAAGATAAATAAATTTATTCAAATATGAAAACAACACAATTGTGGCACTTTGGGCACATCCTTTGGTGAAAACCGGTTTCGACGCCATGGGAGGATTCCGTTGTTCACAAACACCTTGCACTTGGGGGCATGATCACTCTCTCCTCACTTTTCATTGGCTTGAGTTCATAATCTTGTTGAACCTATCCCTCTTGGCCTTGATCTAGCTTGTCTTATTTTTGTATATATACGCAGCAATTTGCCCTTGTATAATCTCATCTCGCATTGGGGCCACTTGGCATGTTTTTCCCTTGTACATAGTTTTGGAAGACATAGAAAATCCCAAAACGTTTGAAAAATATTAGAAAATCCTAAACATTGTAAATATTAGTAAATCATAAACATCGTAAACCCTAGAAAATCCTAAACATAGGTAAAACCTAGAAAATATCAAAACATTCACAAAATCTAAAAACCCAAAAACAAGGTCTAATTCAAGAACACTAAAAATTGAAAACTACACCACAAAACATCCCACTTCAGCGCTTGTTATTTCTGACGCATGACATGCGGATCATCTTATGATCTTATTTTATCAACAAGATTGTTTGTTTGCTATGTCTCTGCCTTCCCGACATATATCGTTTCTTAGGGTAGTCTCATAATGCATGATTAATTTTCTTGGGAATTCTACATCTTCCATTCATTCCCTTGCATATATCCTTGCTTGGGGCATCATTTTAACCCTTATCATATAACTTGAACATTTGGGTACTGAAGTCAATAACAAAAACATTGGTACAATTTATCTTGAACATTGCTTGTTTGAGTGTTTTTTGTTGTACTTGTTTGTTTGTTTACTTTCTCGCATTGTTTTGCTTATATATTTTGCTTTGAGTTAGTCCTTTAACATTGCAAAAAATTGGTGTTTGGAATTTTCATGTCATTTTTACCTTTTTGTTGTATGCTTGCATCAAATAACAAGTATTTGTAAGCCATGACAATATGCAAGCTACGTTACATAATCTTTCCATCCCTCGTTCTCTCCAATCCACGTCTAGCAATTTCCTTTAACTAACCCATTCCTTTCCTCTTCTCTTCTTAAGACGGCAGGTAGGTGATGTAATCATAACGAAAATTGTAACATCCCCATTTAAGATACGAGAACAAGATTTTTTTTTTTTTTTGATAATGTTCTCTGTTATGAATTATAAAAATTCAAACACACGTTCAAGTTTTAATAATTGTTCTCTGCCCAAACAACACAGTTTGGATCACACAATTTATTTTAAAACGAATGTTCCCTGTTTGCATATTTACAATATGGAACACACATTCAATGCCATTCAATCTTATAACATTACATTCTATATGCTTTGTAAATGACTCAAGGAACTGCCGATCTTCCATTTTCATGGCTCGGAGTTTCAACGATCCTTCATTTCATGACTCGGCAACAACCGATCCTTCATGTTCGTTTATGCATAGTATATTATATATACCTGTTCTCATAAGCTTTTCCGATTATCAAGTGATCCATTTAAGAAGCCTATCTCGAATATCTCATTCGATATTCATCGACATCCTGCATCTTAAATTAAGTGATAAGGACAACGCAACCAGCAATTGCGATACTTTGGCCAAAGATTTTCACATGCTTTGCATGATCATATTCCTGAATGTGATACACATCAACGGAATACGTCCTTCACCTCACTTCACCTGTTATCTAGAATGGTCTTTCTGGTTCCTACCAAATCCTCTTCGTTTAGTCGAGTTTTAAACTTCCAATTCCAACTAGTAATATGAGCGGGTATAGGAAGGCACTCTTGGTAACTAAAGATACGCGTAGACATACGGTGTCGTTCCCCATGACTCCGTGTGTCTAGTTATCTTTAGTATTCCGAGTCACTCCATATCCGATCATACTCCTATCCTATACGAGCTACACATTCACCTATGTATTCTTGATGTTTTAATTCGGGAGGGCATTGCATATGTCACCGCAACATTGTGTCGTCATGAAGACCCCGTCTTCATGGGAGACACCTTCTTTATGGCTGGCGTATGCCAATGTCCTACAGAATTCTCCCATCGAGAATACACATCCTGCTCAAGTGATTTGGATACGATTTAATAATTAAAATCAACTTTCAGCATCCACGTTGATCCCTTGATCCTCGTTTCCGTTACAGTTGTATAGGGCTAAGAGGGACTAAATCCGTCCATTATCTTGCTATGCATCTTCTCCTTCGTGTCGAAGGGCTACATTTCCCTACTTGGTTCTCTTCTTAATCATTGGATTAAGCGGTCCGTACCGACGGACGTGATAAGTTTAACCTATTAAACTTAGCCAAGATTTTCCCAACTGCAACTAAATTCAGAATTCTAGCTTATTAGACGTCATTCATACGAGGTCTAAATTCCGAGAAATGTATTCATTTGTTCTCCTTAACGTTATATAGTTAAGGTCCATTAGTTGTGGATATACTTATCCTATATCCTTTATTCTGAATTCAGCATACGAGATCATTAATGGAGTTCGAAAGCGAAGTTCGATTATTCCAAAGTTAATTGATATTCCTTAGCTCCTAAGCTAATCCTGAATACCTTTCGATTATGGAATCATATTCTTCCTAATCCTGTTTAATGTCAATTAAAAATTCATCTTTACCCAAGTATGAACTAATTGCATTTTTCAACTTAAAAGTTGCATGTAGGTAAGAATAGAGATCAGTTTCCATTTAACATCCATCCAAGGACAATGAAACAAATCCAAATTAAGAAATAACATTATATTTCCAATTTAGTCAACAATATCAAACTGATATAATTATTAAAATATCACACTTGTAATTGTATTCAACATTTCATGTCATAATCTGTACATTTGCCAATCCAACTAGATGGGCATGGTTTACATAAAACATCAATACAACTCATAGATAGAAGAATATATTTTCTTCTTTTCACAATTCCTCGAAGAGGAATAAAAGCAACAATTACAATTCATCTTTCAGCTAATCAAGAAGCATCAGAAAACAGCCATGTCTTCATTCAAATCAAATTCCATCTGCAAAATGATTTGCACAGTTGATTGATGGCCAGGCATATTAAGCACTTATCCTTAAAATAAGGTGCTTCAACTAACTGTCTCAATAAAAGAACCCTGCTTTTATGAAACGACAGTTAAACATCAATCACGAAATAGGTACAAAAGAAAGATCAGCATAACAACTGAGCTATCAAAATATCATCACAATCAGCCAAGGAACTGCTGTCCCGTTTCCACATAATCGTTACAAGTATCAATTCACAATATTTGTAAAGTTAAGAATACAAGCAGCTTACTGCAGATATAACATACTGTTATCCTTTCCACGCCTTTCATTAATAATAAATGCAAAGGATGAAACTAACTGAAATGTAAACTCATTACTTTCCTTTCAGTTTATGTATCATATTAGATTCCAAGCAATCAAGTACAGACAAGAAAGCGAACAGCAATGCATGTAGTTGCTCCTATCTAAGCACTACAAAATTCATTATTCACGAATTACAGCTTTCCAATTGAATGAAAGAAGAAAAGATTATTTTTCCAAGTCTTTCATCCATATCTCTATTTCTTTCCACATGACTGTCCTAACAATGGAATCCAAACGAAAGACAAATCAAGATAACAGTTCAGAGTGAAACTTACAAAATCCATTCGGAATTCACTTTCCGGCAACAAGAATAATTTCATTTATAATCCGTTTTAAACGAAAACAAGGAAGAACTTATCGCCCTTACCAATACTTCCTTTAATTCCGGTTCATACGAATATCAAACAGGTTAGTAAGACATCGCATTCATCATGGAACAAGCAAGATCAAGATGCATACAGTTCATAATAACAAATTACACATTGCTGTTACCTACAACAAAACCAAATTCTTATGCACAGTAAAGCTCCAATGTTATTTTCAGAGTCAAAAATAGCAAAAAGAGAAGAATTCATTTCCCTATAATTTCATTAAGAAACAATCATTTTGTTCAAAATGAAATCAAACACCCAAATCGTGTTCATCTTAGCATGACAGCTCAACTTATAAAGATAACAGAACAATCGTTCTCATTGAAAAGCAAACTCACATAGCCTGTACAGTTTCAATCCAATATACCACAAACAATGAATATCCAATTTGAGTTCTATCTCGATCAACCGTTAACTCCAAAAATAGCATTCTCCATTTTCTTAATGAGGTACAAAACTCAAAATATAATATTCATATATCAATACCTCTATAAAGGCAAACCCGCATAGGGTGTTAATTGCGTAAGCTTGGTACAGTCAGGACAGACTCAGAAAACAAGCTAATTCCCATATTTTCCATTTATTTATACAGAAATCCACGTCAAGTTCGCATTCACAAGACAGTTCAAATCAGAAGGTCAAACCACAACTACAAGACGCAATGGAATCAACCTTTCATCACAGCAAGAAGAAAGTATGATCATTTATTGCACAGAATACAAAGCCAATTTGTAATCGTGTCTACAATCCGAACAGGAAGACCGAACAACATCAATAAAACACAATAAAACCATCCTATCCTCACAGCAAGGAGAAACACAATTCATTAATAACTTCAGAAGGAAAAACAGTTAACTTTTTCCTACTTTCACGAATACCAATACGTATTCGTTCATTTCCTATACAAGAACAGGCACAACAAAGGAAATATTGCTATTACTTCATTCAAATCGAGTTCAATTACTCATAGAAAACCCGAATGCCACTTCCATCAAAATCCAAAACAGTACAAGGGAAAGGATCTATTTCCTTAAAGAAAATTTCAATAAGAACTACTTCAACAACTATTATTTCCTTTCTTCCAGTTCGTTAGCAAATGAACGATTGTTTCAATAGTGAAAACAACTCATATTACGTGTATAGTCTCAAGATACACAGGACGAATTTCCCGTTACTGTCAAACGAACCAGTACAACAGAAAGGTATTTCATTCGAGAAATACAAGGACAGTTCAACTCAGCAGCCAAAGACAATGTTTCTTATTATTTCCAAAATGACAGCAAGATTCAACGAAACCCAAATCATAGCAACACTTCACAACTGTATTCTACTTCCATTTACATGCAAGGACAGTTCCCAACACAACAACAAAGAAATGATCACATATAAGGAAACGATTACACAGTCTATTCCAATTTCAAACAACACGATCAGAGAAAGAGAATACTTATTTCAAACCACCATACTATCACAACCGATACAGTAATTCATTTCCAACTCGATTCGTGCAAAAACAAATCAAGACCGAGCAACCAGAAACGATTCATCATATCATTTTCCAAAAAAAGAAGCAAGAATCGACGAAACCCAATTCAAATCGACTCGACAACAGTCACAAAATCAAAACCCAAGAGCAGGGTTGTTTTAATGAGACACTTAAACAAAGCAAGAATTTTTAAAGAGAAGGGCTTAACATGCCTGTAATCTCTTTTCCAGAACTCGAAGAAAGCTTCGTTTGCCGCGTTATTTCCTTCCACGGCGACAGCACAAACTTCCAGCACTCCTTTCTTCTTCAGGCTTAGCAACAGCCTTAAAAATTTCCAAGAACAGTGTCAAATTCCAAGAGCTGGTTCGACTGAACCAGACCAGAAAAACCAAATGCAGAGCAACTTTGCAAAAGGCTCGAATCAACCAAATGAAAATAAAATTCCCTCATACACTTTCCAAGGTGAACTGGTCGCGAGGACCAAGAACAATCAATGCAATTAAGGCTCTGCCTTTTCCTAGCTTCCCACGCCACCGCCACTTGAGTTGGCGAACTCTAAATTTCAAATTTCCCATGCAAAACTGAATTTGGCTCTATCTCCAAATAGATGCCTCCATTTCTTACCTGCCCCACCAAAACTGGCGCTGTCCACGTATGGACTTTTTATTAAATGCCAATGAATGCCCTTCCCTCATCCTTATCCTCTCCTTCCAAGGGTCTGCGCGCCCCTTTAGATTAGGATTAGTTTAGGTTGCATATAGTGTTCAACCTAGGTCTTAGTTTAGCCTTAGGTTATTAGAACTTAGGTTTATTTTTCCCCTTTTTTTTTTGAATTTAAAAATCCACTTAGGATAGTAGTGTAGGATGCATGTTAGGACTTAGGATTAGTTTAGGTTTTTAATTCATACTAACCACTAACACTAATCAACTCCTAACCCAACCTCCATCCTGCCTTCCTACAGACATTCACGTTAATGCAGAGCAGGACGTTCCGTCCTTTGGATCACGTGTCGAGGCCACCCGTGTCCAGGCATTTCTTGCCTCACGAGGTTTCAAGTTCGACAGTACAGGGCTCAAGAATCGAACCCCTGTCGTTGGCATTTACGTGCCAGCTGCTCATACCTGCGATCAGGCGCTGCACGTTCATGACAACCTCGGGTTCGGTTCAAGAGTAAATCAATACAGAAATCACCAGAAGCCCTCAGCATACTTGGATCAATGAAATTGATTCAAGGTGTCTATCAATCAGTAACGAGAGTATAGCAAGTATACGACAATTTGTCGTCACATTAGCAAACACGCAAGTATAATAATTCTTTGTCCTATACAATAAATCACAGCATGCAAGAATCCAAGTCAGCAACACATTCTTTTAAGATCAGAGTTTATCTTAACATGTTTGCCTTCATTCCAACAGTTATAACAGTATGTAAAACATTCACCAAGATAACATACAAAATCAGAGCGTTACAAAAATGACTAAGCTATAGATAGAGCACATATAGGAGGTAACAAAAACAAGATATAACATCATCATACACTCATCGTATCTAATCTAATCATACATCCATATACAATCATCTATCCAAAACATCATAATAAACAATGTTATACATCTATCATGAGCTAAAATCAAAACATCATAATACAACTCGGGGCATACACATAAACAACATCTAAAAAATCATCTCTATAGATATGGGGATGCCAAATGGAACTCGAGTTTATAAATAATAGTATCAAAACCGTATGATACATCTTATCATAAGCTCATAGCAAAACTGTCCTAGATAGGTAAAAATGAGTTAGCTCTTGACATGAATCTCTCCGGGTGGCTCACTCCCGTATGGTCCTTGTGACCCTCTAGGAGTTCGCGCTACTGATCCAGGCGGGCCCATCACCGATGGGGTATCCACTGAAGCCCGTGGTGTTTCTCGTGGTGATGTTGTTAGTTATCGATACCCACTCATTGTTGTTTGTTGTGAATAACTGACTGCTCTCTACTTTGCGGGGATATCTAGTTCGTGTAGAGTCCGATAATGTGATCTAACCTCACCCTGAAGTTGGGTAATGTGATCTAACATGTCTGCCACGCATTAACTTCCGGTTGCTACTCGGGCACTATCTCACTCTTTGTGTAAACACCGTTCACCCACTCGAGTTGTGTCCCAAATTATGTAGGTCGTATCTCTGTGTGTGCAGGGCGCATCCCTCTTTAATGAACTAGACCAACAATCTCAACCTATCGGGTTGTTATCTATGTCATCAACACCTTCACTATCCTCTATGTCCTCTGTGTCGTATCAAAAGGGCCTACTGTCGTGCCCGGGTCTACCTGCATCATAATAGGTAGCGTTGTAATAACTGTAGGGCCAAGCTATGCTGTAATAACGATGGGGCCAGGATGTGTTGTGGTGACTGTAATATCCCCCATCTGCTGCTATCATCATCTCCTCTTGGGGATGGCCCCTATCTATCCCATCCTCCATCTCCTCATGGGGAGAGTGTTGCAACTTTCAGTGTAGGAGCCCCACCTCCATCCCCACTTCCGTCTGATCCACTACCTCCGGCAACTACACTCAACGGTGATCTCTGGGCTTGTACTCAGGCCACTCTGCACCCTACAACTGTAGCAAGTGGAACCCTGCGTTGTGTCACTGTTATAGGCAATACTTTATGCACTATGGCATATTTATGCTCTTTTCTAGCCTGTGTGCCCCTATGCCCACTGTCAGTGCTGACTATCCTACTAGTTTTCCCTGTGCTTGTCCCGGTACAATATAATTGTGACATATGTGCCAAGCCATCACTACCACCTCGGCCATGCTGATAGGACCACGCTTGGGTATAGTCAGCTGCACTGGTCTGCAATGCTGGTAATAGACCCAATACTCTCTTGTCGTGCCCATATCTATAACATATAGGCACATATCCCACACTGTCTGGTCAAATTGGCCCAATATATCGTTGTCATTGCATCAACGGTGTGACCCAAATGTTGCACCTCTCTGATCACATGAGCAAAAATGTGCTGTGTTGAAGGAACTCCTTTACTAAACCAAACTGATGTCGTACCCTGTTTGGCATATACCGCTCTACCACAAAATTGTGGTGGCCAACTAAATAACACTATGTTAAAGCATACACTAGCTCTCCATAAGTTTCCGACTAGGCTGACATGGCTAAATAAGGTCTCCATGTGATGTCGGCCGAAACTATCTCATCTACAACTTGACGGTACACTAATAACTCTCTCTCCGGCCCTGGTAACCTCTTCTATACAGGGTCATCCTCCAAATGGTCTGGGGTCAACGGTCTCGATGGAGCAAAAAGACCTAGTAGCCAACCCATGGCAATGTGCTCCCACACCATATCTGTAATAATGTAGTGTGGAATATAATCCGGCCCTCTTGGTGTAGAACGGAGTGCAAATATCTCTGTACAACCGACCCAAAATGTGGTAGCCCCATGCAAATATTTTACCCTTCTCAACCATGTTGATAACCACTCCTATGTACCCATCCTGAAAATCCCTGCCACTCTTATCGGGAGTAGGAGGCCGCCGATAAGAGACATCGGAACAAGAGGTAGATCCTCAATCATAATTCTTTGTGAGTATAATGTTAGTCCACCATCGTCTAGATAGGTCGGACCATCCGATCACTCTAACCATCTTATAGTCCATCGCAGTGGTGTCATAGTACAGTGGTGCCCCATAATTGGAACTCGAGTATTTGGTGCACATCCTCTAAAGTAACAATTATCTCTCTTGATAGGAGCTAAAAGTGTTGGTACACAATGTCACTTCTCGACCAACGCACTCAATAAAGTTCTATCTCATGTGAATCACATACATCAAGGACACGAAGAAAATTCCCAAATCATTGAGTAAATACAAGTCATGTAGATGGAAGTCCTTTAAAACTCATAAGGCATGCTAATTGCAATCACAAAATTGTATCACGCCCAGACACTCCTGCAATCACAAAAAAGCAACAAAAATACATGTTAGACTTAGCCATTTTTGTGAAAAACACTTCAAAACTCCAAAAAACTTAAAAGGCTCCTACACTCTAGCACAAGGCTGCCAAAAATTAGCAAAGTCATTACACATTAGCGTAAGATTGCTTAAATAATCAAGGCCGCCAAAAATTTACGAAACCGCTATAACTATGGGCGAAGTCACTAAAGTTGGGAAAATCGTTACATGTTAGGACACCATTGCTGATAACGAAACCACTATTATTTGTAGCGAGGTTGCCACGTTCAGCGTGACTGACACAACATGTTACGACACCACTACAACATTAGCAAAACCACCGAAAATGCTCGAATACTGATACAAGTGGATGCGAAGTCACATGAAATTGACTTAAGTCAATTTCAGTGGCTTTGCGCGCCTTGATTTTTGGGCTATTAAATGCGGCCAAAATTTAAAATGCGAAAATAAAAATTGTAATACAAAACATCACCTACGTGCTCCTCGTGGGTGTGTGTTCGTTGGTACTCTTGAACTCACTCGACATGATGCAAAAACTCTAGAGTAGTCATGGCTACTTGTCACAATCATCCAGAGGTCTTTTCTAATAACTGAGAGGGTAATAATGATTTGTTTTCACCCCTCCCACCCCTTTTATAGCCCTCGTTGTGATCATTTTGACCGTCGCGATGGCATATCGACTACCGCAATGGGCTTTTCTTCTGTTGTGATCATTTTTATCTTCTTCTCGAGCATCAATCACCCTCTTCTATCATCCCATAACACTCAAGGCGACATCATCCATTCTACTAATAGTTTTTTTACCCATACAAAATAAAATTGTCTACTAAATATTTGAAATGAAATCACTCACACTACACCACATCAAAGAGGTGAAAATGTAGACAACTAATTTCGACCACTCAATTTTAATGCTAAAGTTACACTAGTTGTCTTCTTCCTTGTCATTTCATCATAATTAGTGATTTCCCGCTAATTAGCTATTATCACCCAACGTCTCAGTCAATTAACGACATTTCGTTAATTAATCGGTCTTTTCCCTCATATTGGATGTCAATTAACGTTGCTTCATTAGTTAAAATCCTTTTTTAATTAATTGATTGATTAACTACCCTTTCACAATCTTGTATTTAATTAATAAATTGTCTTATTAATTAAATCCCCCCTCTCAATTCCACTTATTTCCCTCCAAATCATCTCCAAATGAATTCTACAAGCTAAACATGACCTATTAATTAATCTTAATTGATTAATTAAATCTTCCCTAACTCCCATGGGCCATTAATCTCTAATTAATCTCTTCTAAAGATGTTTATCCGCTCCTAATTCTACATCTTATTTGTCCCATATTCACTAGGATGTATATGTCTCTCAAATTGGAAAGCTATATAAGCAACCTAATACCTTCCTACCAACCTACACCTTTACACAACTTTACAATCTTAATCGAGAGAACATTTATATTATAGAAAAGCTTGCCAAATTGAGTAAAGCCCTCTCTTTACTTGCTAAAAGTAGTAGGAAAAGAATCAAACATGACTTTAATGTCATTTTGAAGAGATTTCTTCCTCTTAGCTTGAAGAATCCTTGATCGCACGTAACTTACGTTCGACTCATATAAGGAAATATCTAAATATTAGAGCACATCCAAATATCAAAAGGGTGGTTTGCATTTAATATTAGATTTATATTTTGTGCAATTTAATTAGCTTTCCCCTTTTAAATTCAATTCGATGTATTTAATTAGAGAACTAAGCTAGAATTTACTTGGTGTTAAATCCTTTATTAGATTAGATTAACATTTCTTTTGTTTTGCATACAACCCACTCTTATGTAATTAGAAAATATTTTTCCAAATATCAATTTATAAATCATGGAGGTAACAAATTGTGGGTGGCATCACTAAGCAAAGCAAAAACCCTTACATGACAACATTTGGTCATTAAAGATGCATCCTAGCTATGTAATATCATATTGATATACGTCATCATACCCGCAAAACATATAAATACATTAAAAGAAAGCCTACCGCTTGTCATCATAAGCATGAATAGGATGTTGAGCAAACAATAAGCAAAAAATAAGTGCAAACTACAAAAGAGCTATAAAAACACTTGTTAGTACACTTCAAAGAAACAAATGAACTATAAGAAAAAACACAACGTGGAGGCAATGCAGACATAATAAAACACGAAAACCTTCAATGAACTTCACAACATTAGAGATATTCTATGTCTACGAGAAAAGCAATGAAATAGCCTAAGTTTGCAAGCATGAATAAACTACATGAATTAGCCCATTTCTAATAATACAATGCATAACACTTTACTCACAAATAGAACAAAATGACATAAAACAAACAAAAATAACTTGATAGCACCTCGAGTGTAAGCATAATGCTCGAGAAAAGTGAAATGACCGTGCATAGAAAATCTATACTTGTTGAAAGAAGGTTTGCTCACTTCTTACCCTTGGTCATAGTTAAAATTGTCAAGAGATTCGGACTCACCAAAACTTTAGTGTGTCCTTTCCTGTAGCCGATCATTATAAAATGTAGTGAGTTTTAGTATAAAATTTGGATAGTGATGCAAATCAATAACCTACACCTTTAACACAAATAGATGCATGAATGCTAGTCATAGTTAATATTACTGACACAAGACAACCATATGTATACAAAAACAACATAAAACATAGGAGAAGAATATAATATCACCTAGAGTGTAAGCATCCTTATTTCAATCCAAATAAATGGACATCAAATTTAAGGTTAACTATTTTTTAACATCTCACACTATTACAATCCATCACCACCTCAATGGTTTCTATTGTAAAGTTACGCCTATCAACGTAGATATGGAATTCCGCTTTGTATCATTTGGAAGAGCGTATCTATCTTTATTTATACACATAATTATGAAGGGGTGACCCCACAATCGTATAATAAAATGAAATATATAATTCCACTTATGATCATTTGAGAGCATATTTTCCCTATTTATACACATAATTAGGTAGGGTGACCCTAGAGTCCTAATTTGGTTAGCCTAAAGAAACACCTAGAATTAAAAATGAAAAGATAAAGGTTATGCATGCTACAAGCCAGCCATTCCTCAACCTTAATACACTTATGAAGATAAAATAATAGGGACATAACATGTTTTCCCCCTGCAAAAGAGTGTTAGAATCTATGTTTAACAAGTTTCATTTCTTATGCATGATTTTTTTGTCTTCCCATGTTGCATCTTCCATTACCGATTCCTCAACTACTTAATTAGAACTTATAAGATGACTGATTTGTTGAGTTTGATCATTCTCAAATGATAGGAAATTAAGAGTAATGAACAACTTCCTACGCTAATCTTGAGGAGAGATATTATGCAAAACTTTAAACTTAATAAAACAATTACAAAATTCTAAAGAACACATTCATAACAAGAAAATAAACAATTAACACAAACACTAGATATACGTGGGGAAAATCCTTACGGATAAAAAACCCCACACTCCAAAAGCCCACTCAATGTATTTCAAATCTAATAACAAGATTACATACACTTGCAGAGCAAGTTTCTTACAGGAGTATCACCAGAAGCAATTCTAGGAGGATTCCAACTTTACAGTACTTGCAAAACTCACCACACCAATTGCTTCTCCAAGCCTTCAATTTATAGACCTCCTGGTTATACAAGAAACCATCTATGGTTTACAAAACCATGTGCAAAACCTCTCATGAGGTGGATTGCATTAAAGAGCAAGATTTCGGTCTAAAATTAGGCCACGTCCACAATATTCTCCCCTTTTTTACCCTTAAAGATGACATAAAATCTGTCATAATATCTCTAAAAATAGCCCTTCCATGATATACTATCATATGGAAATATTTTGACAACTCATATTTCTATTTTTAGAGCACCGACAATGTGAAACAAATGTAGGAAAATATTAAATGAATAAACCAAACAAGGTTGAGACACCTTATTTCCAACATCAAACATCATGAACTCAAACTTTATCCACAATTTTTACTAAGCATTTGACATGATTTTGCATTATTTTATAATTGTCCGAGAAGGAAACAGAGAACCAAAACCTTTCCCCACTATGCCCCTTTAGCATTTATTTTATTTGGAAACTTGAGATGATTTTAAAAGAGTATACTCTTTAAATTCAAAGAATTTTTTTATCAACTTCATTCATGTGAACTTGAACCAAAACTTATCCTCTC
The DNA here is from genome assembly GCA_018340775.1 of Taxus wallichiana var. yunnanensis. Lineage (NCBI taxonomy): Eukaryota > Viridiplantae > Streptophyta > Pinopsida > Cupressales > Taxaceae > Taxus > Taxus wallichiana. Next base: position 605,799,582 of record CM031234.1, read on the forward strand.
TCAAACTCGAACGCTGACCTTGTGAATTAGCTTGTCTTCATAGGTATGGAAAGAATGCCAAACAACAAAATATGGACCAAAAAATTTGATTTGTAGATAGCAAGTATGGACCAAATAATCTCAAATGTCAATACCAAAAGAATAGAATTTAGTTTTTTCCGTAATAGATGGAGTTATATTTACATACATTCTTCCTTGGAATTTTTGATTTATTTTGTAGAGGAGTGATATTTAGCCTTCTCTTCTTAGGCAATCCCGAGGCCTTCTTCATCATGTTGAATTGAAATAAAAGCTGCAATGGAGAAGTTCTCAATGTTGGGTTGGTTCATCTATGCTTGTTCCTTCAAATAATTGCCCCCCAAAATGCAGCGAATGAGTAATGAAGCCCAATGTTCATATGGAAAGGGATTTAAATGTGAAGATATTCTTTGGGTTGTAATGGTTCAAACAAGAAATTGTTGAGACACTGTGTATTTTGTGTTTAAAACTTTAAGGAAATTGTTTTGGTGTTTATTGAGAGGCTAATAAATACATCATATGACCTCGAAACAATGTATTAAAGAGGTTATCATCAAACCACCATTTTCATGTAGCATACTTAAGTTGAGGGAAAAATACATTTTAAATCAATTTAGTTTTAACATATTTCACCAACAAGTTTCAGTCCCACATAATATAAAAATTGGTACTTTAATGGCCATGGCATATTTCACCTCTTACAATAGCATATCTAATTGTATGAATGACTTTTCCATATTATTATTATGTATGTGATATAATGTGAGACTTCTCTACAACACATTTTAGTCCCTCTAAAACATATCCATTTGAGGCCTATTTCACCTCTTGGTCCGTGCTCAACTATCGGGTCCCTTCCCACATACCACCACCACCCCAACTCCCGACACTTTGTGCATGCCAATCAACCTCCTCTTTACCCAAAGCCTCATATGAGAGTCCATTCCTCAAATGAAATTGGGAATTTATCCCCTCTTATTAATAATCCCAAAAATACCGATGTTTAACAATTCCAACATCAAAAGCTTCTCTCAAGTGTGGATCAAATAATCTCTCTCCGACAATGAGCAAACCATTGAAATTCTTTGATAAATCTGATCGAAAATCTGATTTGATGAAACTTCAAATTATCAAACTAGGGAGGATTTTTCACCATCGAAGAGTGTTATGCTAGTTAGGAATGGATCTCTCACCACCGAAGCTAGGGTTCCTATGGGATCTTACTTTACAAGCAAAAGTATGCAACCAACAATGACTCCAATATCATAAAAGTATAAGTGTATGAATAAATTCCTCTCTCCCCAAGTTCTTCCTTTTATAATTTCTCATTGCAACAAAGGGCCCAAAAGAACCCTAATCGACCTCACCGGGAAAAAACACATAATAATAATATAACTTAAGTTACTTTATTGCCACTAAGTCAAAAGTACATTCAAGTTATCCCAATGCAAAATTAGAACATAAAGTACCATAAAGGAGCATCACACAACCTTATTTCACTTAAGTCACCTCAAAGTACGTGTCCAATGTCAAAACATAACCTATAAGTGAAATGAAGGTGCAAACCATACCCAATAACCATCAACGTCACTAGATGTAGTTAAAAATCACACACTTTAGACATTATTTAGTCATGGTCTCATACTACTATTCATATGGTTTTTGAGTGAAGAAAGTACTAATTAACCCATGTCCTTTTGCCATTTTATTTTGCTTGTTGTCATCACTGCCGACCTCCCGCATCTACTCGCCTAGTTAGTTCTACCATTTGATGTCATTTTATCTTTGACTGGGGCGCCCCAGCTGCCCTGGTCCCATTTGGGGCTCCTTGAGCCTTTCTACACTTTCCCGCCACATGTTGGGCACTTTCTAGCCGTTTTAGCTTCTTGTATTTTTAATGTTCGACCTTTTCGGGGTTAATTACGAAATTAGAACAAGAAAACCATATAAATATAAAGTTATGAGACCATAATGAGGGACCAAGAACTAAGCACTACTATTATCACCCAAGGTTGCATCCATCAAAGGCTCCATTTACATCCATCTAGCTCCATCACAAGGCACAAGGCTAATTCATCTACATCACACTACATAGGAGGGAATTTTATTCTATTCCATCAACCATTCCATTAAATTTTCTACACATAGTTATTACTCGCTATTTTCACAAAGTGCGACGACATAAGAGCACTTAGGGCATGATTGCACACACACAAATAAAACTACATCCAGTCCGAGATGTAGTGCAATGCTCGATTAGTAAGACCACCATGGTTTGATGCTCGTATTGGGGTTTTGTAGGTATTTTCTTCATCACTGATTAACAAAGGTGACATATAACGTAATGCAATGAAGTTAGTGTGACAAGAAGTAAAGGTAGGAAACCATCAAATGACACCTCAGAGGAAGGTTGCATAGCTTTTTTATAGACCAAGGCACCCATTTCTTAGACTAGAGTGCCAACAGCGCCCTTGCACTTATCCAGTGCCCCGGTCCACTCAACAGCTTTCGATATGTAATTTTTGGGACCTCTGCATGTTTGTTCCTACTTCCAGAATATTCAGTTTATTTTATGACATAGTCCAGATCAGCCTTCGAATCAACTAAGTTCTTTCTAACTCTCTTTGCACTTTAAGGTTTCATATATCTACTATCTCGCTTACTTGGGTCATTTTCTTTATTCTTTATCTCATTTTATTGTTGTTCCTAGTTTAGATTAACTACCATTATTCCACATTTTAGTTAATCTCTAGCCCCTTGGGCATGACCAAGGTTAAGACGGATGAAAAGCCTCCTAGGCCATCTTCTCAGAATTGGGGACATTATAGTCCTCCCCTCCCGAGAAATGCTTGACCCCAAGCATTATCCTGTCATGCTGCAGAAGTTGAATACCACAAAGTAAGTTTCTCCACCTCACCTTGTAGTCAACCAAAGATTGGTGTGATCTGAAGTAACCAAGACACCTCATGTAGTCATCATGCTCTCCATGCCATGTAGAGAACAATGCTTCCCCTGAAGTAGTATGATGCCCACACCAACTCTCCACTGGTACCCACACTGAAACTGCCAATTTGTCTAGTCCCTACCAATGTGAAGTTGTCATCATGTGATCACTCACTACCTCTCCAGTCCAACCCATCAAGTATGAAAGTCCTCTTTGAACCCTATAAAGCATCGTTTGGATTAACTCCGTGAAACAACTCGTATAAGCACAAAGCATGCCAAATCTCCCACATAACCCAAACTTGTGTGAGAGAAAGGCTCCTCATAATGTGTCCCATGGGGAAAATCCCAAGACTCCAATACACGGTCAACCGACAATATCAACTCTACATAGTTCACCTCTTGTGATAAATGTGAACCTACTGAATAACCATGTATCTGAGTCAACTCATGGGTGAAGTGTTCGCTGTGCATAAAAGTAGTAAAATACATAGGAATGCTATCCCATGTCAACTTAGGCAATGATGAGCCCGTATACTCCGATTTGTCATGATGAGAAATTGTACATCCCTATATAAAGTTGAGGATATCCTCCCTCAACCCATGCCATCTGAACCTCTCCCATATGAACTTGTAGGTCTCATCGAAGCTCAAGTGTCCAATCATGGAAGAACAATGCACATGTTGCAGTATCTCCATCCTCAACCATGAATTTGGCACAAGGTAAAATATTCCCTAATAGAAGACCATCTTGTCCTCCAATCTGTAGCTGTCATCCTATGTGTGACCATACATAATCTCACAAATGTATCGGTTCTTGAGTACTCAACAAGCAAATGAGATCTCCAATTTATCGAAACCTCGGATATAACAAACTTAATGATAAACTCGGATGATCTCGAACTCTTAACCCCAATCTCTCAGTAATCGTTTCATGTGCAACACTACTAGTCACACTCATATTCATCACACTCCACATCAGCCCACAATATTAAAACAACTCATTGTGTCGAAAAGTCCTCTTCATCCCCTTGGTTATAACCACTCTAGGTGCTCTTGTAGATAAGCCTCTCAAGATTACATTCCTGCCCTTAGACTTAAACTTCAACTCCATCGTCTGAAAGTTAGTCCGAAACTCACCAAGAGAGTGAAGCCACTGCACTCCCAACACTATGTTGGTCATTCCCATACCGAAAATGTGGAAATCATCAATAACTGTGTAATTACCCATAGTGATGCTCAACTATGGAATTCTTCATGTGCATCTCATATACTCTCCATTGGCTATAACAATGTTGAAGCCCTCAAAGTCTTTTGTCTGTAGACCTTGCCTCTCAACCAAGGATGCATCAATGAAGCTGTGGGTAACCCCACTATTAATGAGTACCACAACACGCTGACCCTATATAACTCCTCTAACCATGAATGCCTTGTACATTAGAGTACTAGCCAATGCAACTATAATCTCCCAAGGAAAAGTCTCATCCTCCTGCTCCACATCAACACTGTCCAATGCAACTCCATCTCCAACATCCATCTCATGGGTCTCTAACTCCTCATCTTTATCACCCTCACTCTCTTCAAAGACCTCAATGAATTGGGCCTTTCCTTTCCCTATGCAATCATGCCCTGGAGCCCAAGGTGTACGACAATCGAAACATAGTTTCTTTTGCCTCAACTCATCTCTAAGCTCTCGGAAGTGAATGGCTTCTTAGCCACATCCTACCTAGGTGTAGGCTCCTTCTGTTGAAGCTCATCCAGTCTAGATGGAGGTTCCTTTTGTTGAACTCGAGGTGGAAACCTCGACTTTGGAGTGGCTAACTCCAAATCCCGAGCTCTCCTAATAGCATCATGCAATGAAGAAGGCTCAAATGCCTTCACAAACCCTACTAGTGCATCTGCCAAACTGCTATGAAGAGAGAAGTCAATCTCATCTTTGAAACATCAGGAACCATAACCGAAAGCCTCTGAAAATCTGCAATGTAACCATCAATTGAGTCAACTCTCTAAAGAACCTATTAGGATCCCTCCTCACAAACTCCGCTCATTAGCCTCTGTGTAAAATCCACATATGTATCAATATGCATGTGCCCCTATGTAATGAGACCATGATGCCACCAATCATGTGCATCTCCCTCCAGATGTAGGATTGCAAATTTAATTGCATCCTCTTCACGCATGGGATTCAAGTCGAAGTATGTCTTCAACTTTTGAATCCATGATTGTGTTGTACACTTCTTAGAACCATCAAAGTGTGGAATGGAGATTTGCCTCAATCTACTTTTTAACTCAGGCACTTGCATCAAATGGTCCCTCTTGGGTCTACTACCAATCTTCATCCTACAATACTCTGGAAATGACATTTTTTCCCGGAAACCCTCATTCAAAAACTGATACTTCTCCCAACAAGATTCCTCATCAAATACTTCTACTTGCTGCCCCACCGGTGAAGCTTTCACATCCTTAAAAATAGAGGGCTCTTGAAGTCCCAAAGGCTTGCTAAAAGAGTAGGGAGATCATTTATTTGAATGTCTACTTTCGCCTCTTTGAGCATGCTCTCCCATATTACTATTTTTTCCTCTATCCGCCTGAGGCCCAAATCTGCCCTGTGATAGTCTCTCTGTGAGTTGGCTCAAATAGAGGTTTGTAGTCTCCTGTTGCTTAACCATATTGGTGAATAATTTCTTCATTAAATCCACATTGAGATCTTCACTATCACCCATTTTTAACCCAAACATGCTGGAGGAACAACTTTGATACCACTGAAATATCCCTTGTGGGATATCACTTGAAATTCACAAAATATATAAAAATAACAACGAACTGAAATTCTGATTTTTAGAACAAGATTATGATGTATTTATTAGCCTATAAAATTTGGATAGTGATGCAAATCAATAACCTACACCTTTAGCACAAGCAGATGAATGGATGATAGTCATAGTTAATATTGCAACACAAAACAACCATATGTATACAACAAACAACATAAAACATAGGAGAAGAATATAATATCACCTAGAGTGTAAGCATCCTTGTTTCAAGCCAGTCAAATGGACATCAAATTTAAGGTCAAGTATTTTTTGACATCTCACACTATTACACTCCATCACCACCCCATTGGTTGCCATTGTTAAGTTACGCCTATCACCATTGTATCATTTAGAAGAGCATATCTATCCTTATTTATACACATAATTATGTGGGGGTGACTCCACAATCGTAAATAAAATGAAATATATAATTCCACTTATGATCATTTGGAGAGCATATTTTCCCTATTTATACACATAATTAGGTAGGGTGACCCTATGGTCCTAATTTGGTCAGCCTAAAGAAACACCTAGCATTAAAAATGAAAAGATAAAGTTATGCATGCTACAAGCCAGCCAATCCTTAACCTTAATACACTTATGAAGATAAGATAAAGTTATGCATGCTACAAGCCAGCCAATCCTTAACCTTAATACACTTATGAAGATAAAATTATAGGGGCATACCATGCTTTTCCCCCTTCAAAAGATTGTTAGAATTGATGTTTAACAAGTTTCATTGCTTATGCACGATTTTTGTCTTCCCATATTGCATCTTCCATTACCAGATTCCTCAACTAATTAATTAGAACTTATAAGATAACTGATTTGCTGAACTTGATCATTCTCGAACATCATGAACTCATACTTTATCCATTATTTTTACAAAGTATTGGACATGCTTTTGCATTATTTTATAATTGTACTGAGCAGGAAACAGAGAACCAAAAGCTCTCCCCACTATGCTCCTTTGGCATTTATTTTATTTGGAAACTTGAGATGATTTTAGAAGAGTATACTCTTTAAACTCAGAGAAATTCTTTATTGAACTTCATTCATTCGAACCTGAACCAAAATTGACCAAAATTTTTCCTCTCTCAAACTCGAACTCTGACCTTGTGAATTAGCCTGTCATCATAGGTATGGACAGAATGCCAAGCAACGAATAAGCAAAACATACGTGGCAGACTACAAAAGACCAGTAAAAACACTTAGTGCACTTGAAATAAACAAATGTATTATCAGAAAAAATCACGGAGACAATGCAGACAATAGAGCATTGAAATCCTTCAATGCACTTCACAACAATAGAGATATTATGTGTTGATGAGAAAGAAATGAAATAACCTAAGCCTGTAAGCATAAATGACCTACATGAATTAACCTATTACTAATAATACAGTGAATAACACTCTTACACATGAATGGAATAAAATGACATAAAACAAACAAAAAGTACTTGATATCACATACGAGTGTAAGTGTTGTGCTCAATGAAGTAAAGTGACTGCATAGCAAATCCGAGCAATATACTTTGGTGAAAGTGGTCTGATAACTGTTTACTCTTGGTCATCTTTAAAAATGTCGAGATTCAAATACTTACCGAAACTTTAGTCTCCCATTTCCTGCTGCTGATGCAACAGTACACCTGTCTGACTGAGAACATTATAAAAATGCAGGGAGTCTCAGCATAAAATTTGGATGGTGATGCAAAGCAATAGCCTACACCTTTAGCACCAATAGACTGCATGAATAAAAGTCATAGTTAATACTGCAAGACAGAACGGCCTTATTTATTCAACAGAACAACATAAAACACAGGAAGAGAATACAACATCACCTAGAGTGTAAGCATTCAAAGAGTTCACATGACTGCTAATGAATATGCATGACATATTTGTTGAAGGTGCCCCTTTGTTCTTTACTCTTTTCCTTTTTAAGGTATCCGGAGTTCCAAACACTTGCCAAAGCTTTAGTGTCTCATCTGCTGCAGCTGATGCAGCAGTATACCCATCTGGACTCTGAAAATACAAAATACAGGGAGTTTTACCATAAGCTAATTCAACACAGTAATGCAGAAGTAATCATGTATCAGCATGCATACCTGTGCCAGATGGAGCACTCTAGAAGTATGACCAGTAAGATCTGTAATCTTTACCATAGATGGATATTTCCATAAGGTCAATTGATTCTGGTTATGCCCATGTGAACTCAAGAGCTCAGGCTCATGGTTATTCCACAACAAAGCACAAACTTGAGAGTTGGTGTCAATGGTATTCAGGCAGGCTCCTCTAACAGTATTCCATAGTTTAATGCAGTGATCTGTACTACCCCCGCCAGATGCCAAAGTATTGCTCTGGAAAGGGCACCATGCCAAGGCTTTAATTGCAGCACAATGTTCATCTAGCCTGTGTAGATACTGAGTAGAAGATGACATGTTAATGTCCCAAATATGAAGTAGCCTGTCATCTCCTCCACTTGCAAGATTTCTGCCAGATTGAGACCATTTCAATCCACAAACTTCATCTGTATGGCCAATGCATGTTTGAACAATGGACTCACGGATACGGGCATCATGGTTAAGTATTGCACCACTCTTATCACCAGTTGTAAGCATATTACCGTTCCATGCAAGGGATGCTACACGGTCACGGTGACCATTCAAGGATCTCAACTACATTTGTTGGAAAAAACTACAAAGTAAATAACGTTGCAATCAGAAAACAATAATTAAGGTTTAAACTGAAAACGTAATTTTCTTTACCTGTCTATTCAATACAGAATCCCATAACTGCACATTAGAATTAGTCAACCCAACAACAATATGCTTTCCATCAGGCGCGCAATTAACACTGGTTATGGGACCAAAATTGTCATGCACAGTCAATAGCTCAGAAGTAGTGTCCCTTACCACATCCCATAAGAAAACTGTATTGCCAAGTGCTATGGATATGATGTTGTTGCTACTCCAATCAAGCAGATTCAAATAAAAATCATCAATTAAGTTAGAAGCATCCAGTGTCCTTTCTGCAGTCTGCAAGAACCGTATAACATTCAATCAAAAACTACTATCAAGTTTAGTAAGCAGGCTGGTAAAGAGCCAATTCCCTAAATGGGTACATTACGTGAAGGAACTGAATCCACAATAACTTAAGAACGCCTTATTATGTAACCAAAGGATTTGTCCAACTCCCATAATGCAAAACCCCAAATCTAAAATTCAAACAAACATATAAAACCCAAATGCAACCCCTCAGCTACTGAAGTACTTACTAGGTTTCAAGACAAAAATGAAAGCGTACATCTAAACCCAATCTTTTTAAAGCTAGCTAGTAAAGAGAAGGTTACCTACAGTACATTATGTGCAATATTGGAATTGAATCCTTATTCTCAACCCAAAAACTAAAAATCAAACCAACATACAAAACCGGAAGATGTTTTCAGTACACATCCCTAATGGGGAACCTATATACAGTGGAACCTAATCCTTTCATACTCCGAAGAAACTATGCAATTTCTCTCTCTTTTTGATTCTCATAGGTCGATCACGAAACCTAATACATCATACAAATTTATACAAGCAAGTTTTAACCCTTAATTGAAACAACACAGACCCAAATGAAAACCAAACATTCACAGAAAAAACCATAAACAAAAACTAGAACCCAAATATTGCTGATTGAATGACAATTTCAAAGATAACTACAAAACGAAAACCTGAACACAACCCATGAGAGACCTTTGTTATTAAACTGAAACCCTATACATTGATAGAGATGTAATCCATTGTTTAATTTTTTAAGACAGTGGTAAACCCTTGAACCCCAAGTCAATATGATAAACTAATGACTCAATGTGTTAATTTTCCAACACCCTGAAAAGAATAGTCTAAAAGGTTTATTCAATCTAGGAAAAACAACACTAAAGGGGCTTTGACATATAAAGAAAACATGGACGCAAATATCAGTAATTGATTGACAAGTTCATAAACAATAGAGTATCCAAAACATAAACCCAACCCTACCCACAACAGAATTTTCTCATTACTTCAATCCCTGAAACTCAACAGTCGAAAAGATATGGGCTCAGTTTTAAACATGGCCATGGTAGACCCAATATACAGATCTCCTGCCACTCCAAATATTTGTTTGTTTGCTTGCTTGCTTTTTTAAATTGTGGAAAAAATAACATAAGACGGGTTTTGGAAAAGGGAAAAAATTTCAACTAAACCCAAACCTTCATGGGCAAAGCAATCTAATTGAATGGAGGATTTCTCTGATACAAAAATAAACAGTATGATTCTTAACAAAATAATAAAAACTACAGCTCACCTGAGGCAGGTGACGGGCCACCAATTTTCTGAATTTGGTTCTAGGATGAGGTGAAGCAGCTTCGGATAAGATAGATTGTGTAGCATAGGGTTTTCTACTAAATCTCAGAACTCTGGATTTATGGCTACTCTTAAACAAAGCAGCTGCAATTTCTCTTATATATCCTTCCTTGGAGAGCCTGTCAATAGTATCACCAATATTATTGTTTTCAATTACTTTTCCGGATACTAGGTACCTGGCCACAGAAAAATCCACGGAAGACCGGTCTGCAATATATCTGTCTCCTGCCCTCATAAATCAAATATAATCTCAAATGTCAATACCAAAAGAACGGAATTTAATTTTTTCTGTAACAGATGGAGAAATATTTACATACATTCTGCCTTGGAATTTTTGATGGATTTTGCAGAGGACTGATATGTAGCCTTCTCTTCTTGGGCAATCCAGAGGCCTTCTTCATCATGTTGAATTGAAATAAAACCTGCAACACAATTGCCAAACAAAATACCCAAAAAAAAGCAATGGAGAAGTTCCGAATGTTGCTGGTTCATCTATGTTTGTTCCTTCGAATAATTAGCCCCATAAATTTACAGTGAATGAGTAATGAAGCCCGGTATTCATATGGAAAGGAGTTCAAATTTGAAGATATTGTTACGGTCGCAATGGTTCGAAACAAGAAGTTGACGAGACACTATGTATTTTGTGTTTAAAACTTCAAAGAAATTGTTTTGGTGTTTATTATTTGACACTCACATTAATTTCAAGACATTTGAACAACTCTCTAACTTTCTCTTATTTTAAGCTTTGTATTTATTTTTTTATTATTTTTATTTTTTATTAATTCGTTTTTTTTTTTTTTTTTTTAAGGATTGAGTGCAAAGTTTACATAAATTAGGCACACATAATTTTTTTCAAAGATTTAAGTAGGAGATATTTAAAAAAATTACAAATAATAATTAAAGAAAATTTAATTAGGACGATCCTCTTGTTATATCTGTTTTTGGGATTGGACGTGTTTTTGATGATAAAAGGTTTGAACGGGTTGGGGAAAGAATGAGTTCGGTTTCTCATGTTCTTGATCATGCTCAACTTTAGATAGGAGTTTCATTGTTAGTCCCCCTAAAGTAGTGCCAAATTTTCAAAGAATGTAGGAATAGTTGGAATCCTTTTCGAATTGTGGGGAGTTATGTAGGTACCTGCAACTCCTCCTTCGTTGTATGTTGCTCCTAATTTAGTTTGAATTCCTAAGAACTCTAGAGTTCCTCCTTGTAAACCCTTGGGAGAGCATGGGATTGATCATTCTCGGTATTTCCAATTCATATGAGTCATCTTCTCTTTGTTTTAATCTTTGGTTTGGTGATATTTTAGTCTCTTTCTCGATGGAGTCTCCCGAGTTGGAATTTTTCGATTCCTCTATTCTTGAAATGGAATTGAACTTTGGCAATATATCTCTTTCGTAATATCTCTCTCTTTGGTAAATGTGTGAGAAACCAAATTTCCATGGTCGACCACCTTAATTGGGCTTTGTGTATTTGGAAATTTATTGAACCTCCTTCCTTCTCTCAACTCAATTTTGGTTTCTTCAAAGTGGTTTTCCATTTCTTGGTTAATAAAGATTTCATTTGGTCTTCGTGCCTTAGGTTTTTAGTATATTTGGTTTCTTCTGCTCTTGTTTTCCTTTCTTTAATCCTCAAATGGTAGAAATCTTGGTTGTTCCTCTTTGGCTCAGATTGTATAATCTCCCACCTATTTTGTGAGAAGATGATCACATTAAAATTCTACTTAATAACATGGGATCTTTTATTAAGATCAATGGTAGCTTTTTGAAGAGCATTTGTGAGAGTTTACGCTTTGATTGGTCTATCCAATCCTCTTCCATTCAATCAATCTAGTTTCTTCTTTGGGAACATGACATCAATTCCTCAACTATGAGGGCCTTTTGTTTAGGTATTTTCATTGTAATACAATTGGGCATCTAGTGGCTCCTTTTTCTTCTAGTGCTTGATTACCCACCTTGCCCTCCTCTCGCTTGGTTTGGAGGAAAAGGAACAAATCTCCATATCTAGATTTTGTATGGAACAACCATGGAAAGTTCTTTATTGGGTGTCTTGAGCCCACCTCTTCTCATTCTCTTTCTTTTCCTATGGATCTAGTTCTCAACAAGAATGTGGGTAGTGGTTCATATTCTCAACAATAGATGACAAGTGATTTTGTTGATGGGGCTTTGTCTACTCACCTACATGTGTCTTTGGTCATCAAGAACATTGTTTGGGCTCTCCCCCTCCCATCCCAAAGAGAAAAGCCCAAGGCGAACTTAGGCTTACTGTTAAACAAAAAGGATAAATATGAGAGGTTGTAATATTAAGAGTGGAAGCACAAGAGATGGTGAAAGATGGAGCTCAATGGACAATAGAGGACTTACTTTCCCGACGTGAGAGAAGGTTATTCATTTCTCTCAACTAGCTTCTTTGAGTTGTTCCTCTTTGGGAGTTTACGTCCTTCGTTGGGCAGCTTTGTAAGTTTATTTGTTGATGTAGACAACTAGCTTGTTGATCTTATACTACAAGTTATTTGCGTTTTTACTATCGATTGGTTTAGTGGACTTTGAGTTGTCCTTATTTTTTATTTTATTTTATTTTTTCATATTTTTGGTTTCTCTTATATTGGAATCATATTTTTCATTTGTTTTCTTGTAGCTTTTTGTGTTATATCCTTGGCGGATTGTGACATATTGTATTGGTCTTATTTTTTTGGGGACTAGGCCCCATGTTTGATAGCTCAAGCCAAAACATTTTCCAGCTTTATAGCTCTAATCAAAAGCATTTACCCTTAAACAAAACAAAACACACACACACACACACACACACACACACACACACACACACACACACACACACACACACACACACACACACACACACACACACACACACACACACACACACACACACACACACACACACACACACACACACACACACACACACACACACACACACACACACACACACACACACACACACACACGCACGCACGCACGCACGCACGCACGCACGCACGCACGCACGCACGCACGCACGCACACACACACAAAATAGATGATCAATTCACAAAGGATAACTTGATAAAAATATATAATTTTTTATTATGAATTTGAATATAATTGACTAGAAATCAAATTTAAAAGCACTCCACATTTTTCATGTGTTTTTATATGCCTTTGTTCGAAGGGATGAGACATTTTGTTAAAGGGAATTTTGAGTTAGTGTCCATATTCACATTGTGTTTACACATATTATTAAAAAATGAATTATTTCACAATTACATACGTAGACAGAGAAAATCTAAATCAACAATCATAGGTAGGTACAATTGAGACATCGATAGGGGTAGTAATGAGTTTCAGGATGTGGAACAAGATGTGGAAAAGAAACTTGAAGAGGTAGATGAGTTATGTACGAGGGGATAGGAGTGCAAATGTCTAGTTTGGCAGAGAAAATTTGAGTCCCTTGTAGGTGTGCATTGATTGAACAAAAATAAGGTGTCTCATTTAATTGTTAAACCCTTTATATTACTAGAGTCACTAATGTAAATTATGATAAACAATCGCTAGAATATAAATGACACAATAAATGAACAATTAAAGTAGAAACCCTAAGTGCAAGAGAGGGAAACAATGACTTAGTTGGTTTACACTTCCCCACGATGGTGATCTGGACTGGAACAACCGATGAACTATAAGGGAAGACTGCTGGTACCGTGCTCAATAAATTCTAGAACTTTTGGATGAGACCAAAATAGAGCACCTAGAATGGGGCGAGGGCGCCTAGGCATCGAGACCTCTCGTTAGGTCACCGTGACCGTCATACAAGAGCTCGTAACCTAGTTTTTTTGGTGTCACACAAATGTCATCGATAGTCGTTGTTGGTCGCATGTATGTTGTTGTATGATTTTCAAATTCACTTGTAACTCCGTAAAGAGATGTTGACCTCTAAAACCCTCAAAATACATCAAATCCCAAAAAGAAAATATGTAATATGGGAGTCAAACTGATCCCGACGGTCCCCGACCGAGTGAACTTACGATGGAGCATTGCACTACATCTCGGACCCCATGTAGTTCTTGTGTGTGTGTGTGAAATAATTGTGCCCTAGGAATCCCTTGTCAGCAATCGCACTTGATAGCATGTGATAGCTAGATGTACCAATGTAAATAAATGTGGGTGGAAAAATGAACTTCCCCTTCCTATGAAGTGTATGTAGAAAATACACCCCTTTTCCCTTGTATGGATGCTTAGATGGATGCCTTTAGTGATTTTAGATGCCTTTGATGCAAGATTAGGTGATGATACTAGATGCTTAGAGTTTGGTCCTATTTTTTGGTCACATAGCTTTGTATTTATATGATTCCCTTGGTTAAATTTTATAATTAACAACTGGAAGGCCGACCCATAAGAAAATAAGATGCCCAAAAGACAAAAGAGACCCAAAGAGACTGAGTAAGGTGATAAGAGGACATGGGCACCCAAAGGGGATGAGGGTGCTTGGGCATTGGTGTCTAGAGTCATGAAAGATAAACAAGTAAAGTATCAATTGGTCCATAGGGTGTGAAAGACTAGAAAGAAGACAAGAAACAAAGCAAAAAGGCCAAATATAGTTGTCAATTACTAGTTTTCTCACTTAGGAATCATGTAAATGCAAGTATGTTGTTAGGACCTAGAAATGTACCCAAGTGTGTGATTTTGTGTCTACATTTTCCCCACTTTATGTTGTTGAGTGAATACTCGATAACATAAAGTAGTTAGAAGATGCATACATGATAACCATGTAGAGTGTGATGGCGAAATGCATGCCGAGTGGACAAGTGAAAGTGTGAAGTGATAAAAATGAAGTGTGAAAGCTAATAAAGAGGAAGTGACCCTAGGGGTGAAGCGTATGGTGTTGTACTGTGTTATACATGCTATTGTGCTTGATGTATGGTTGCTTATTTTTGTGTATTAAGGATGGACTCAAAAAGAAGAGTGAAAGAGTAGTCAAATTCATGTATTATGAAAACTCTTGTAAAAGTATGTAATAAATGTGAAAAGGTAGTAAAATTAAAGTGTGCACCTAATGATCATGATTGTAAAAGGATAGAAATATGTCCTGAAAATGTTGTAGAAGAGAATTTTTTTGGGTGATCTCACGCCAAGAGCGGTTTTTTTGGGCGATCTCATGCCATGACAGAACAATGTTAGGGAGAGTGGTCTAGTATTACTCTCCTTCCATGACTGCTTCCCAATTATATGTCATTGCGAGATGGTGTGATCCTATTTTTTTCGAGTTATATTGTATTAGTTCCAAATTGAAATGGAGAAAGAATGCATTATGTTTGTTGGAGGATCGTGCTTGAACTATGCAAATTGATATGTGAACTTCCATGAATTGTTCTGATTTGAGAAAGTAACTATAACTCGACCCTTGGTCATAGGCACTCAAGAAAGGTCAGAGCACCTAGACGCTAGTGTGTCCATATCTCGGCGCGCTAGTGTCTATGCTGAAATGAGGACCCAAATCATATTCTCGGGCCATTATGTGAATCAGTATCTATGTTCTATTCCTATATTATGTAGGCATGTAATATAGATATGAGTTATTGTATGGGGTGAATGATTCACCCAATGTATGCCCCCCTCATTTGGGGTGCATGCGACGTCACTAGGAGAATGTGTCCCAAAGGAAAGGACCAAATGACGATATGGAATTGTATCCTTCGGGGGAGGAGAATGTGCATGGTAAAAACCAAGGCACATACAAATAAAGTGGCTAGATATATGTGTTAGTAGAAAAAGATAACAAACATGCAATAGAATATAATGCAACAAGAAAGAAGACAAGATAAACCATGAAAAGTGGGTTTCAAACATGGGACATCTCTCATAATGTCATAAGACAATCAAGGCCAAAGTGGCAAAATCATATAATGTGCAAAAAGAAAAGGGGATAGCCCACAAACAATGAAATATAATTAGAAATCAATGGAAAACAAAGTGTAACAAATAACCATGGAGGAAAAAAGTCCTGCAAATAAAATGCTACACATGAAACACCCATTAACATGTTAGAAAGATAGAAAGTATGTCAAAGCATGCATATATCCATGGAAAGTAGTGTGCTAGTAAGAATAGGAAATAATATGTAATGAAATGATAACACCCGTAGTGTATAAGAAGATAGATGACCCCAGGAGCCTCTGGGTGGGATTGGTAAAAGGTACTATGCCAAACATCATTACTACGTGTAAAGATCTATATGAAGTTTACATTCACAACTAAAGAACAAGTGAACACGCATGTGTATATAGAAAAGACAATGAAATACTAAGTATTCATCTAGCATGGAAAATAAAGTGTATATATAAGTATAAACAAGAAAGAGTAAATGAAACCAGATATGCAATATGATGTGAATGAGTGAGATGGAATGGTATGCAATGTAAATGTGATAGGAGCAGCATGCCCCCGAGAGGATGTGTATGTATGAGATGAGGTTCATTTATAAAATACCCCTCGAAAGTCAAGAATGAACCATAGAACAAGAGTGCATCATCGGGAAATGGTTTGAAAATGTATTCTAGAAAGATAGATCATGAAGCACAGAGTGTGAAATGTGAATGTGGTGAGGTTAATTTCATATTTAGACCCTCAATAGTCGAGTATGAACCGTGGAACTAGAGTACGTCACAGGGTAAGGACAATATAAGTGGATCGAGCTGTGTAGGTGTGCTTAGAGATAGAAAGTATGATGCATGGATCGTAGTAGCATAAATGATAAACATCCGATAATGCCAGAAGAGAGGGGTGGGAAGAATAATCATGATGCCCCCAAAGTGTATGATATAGATGAGAATCAAGTAACATCGTCTAGGAGATCATCATTTTCATTGTCAAAATCAAATGGAGAAGCGTCAGAGACTTGATAAGAAATAATGTTCATAGATTGATCACATAAAGAGCCATTACACAATAAATTATACATGCCCATTTCATATTCTTCATAGTGAAAGGTGATAGTGGACAACTATGTGCATACTAGCGAGTAAGATTTTGTGTATAGCTGAGAAATGAATCATTGCAAATAGAAACACGATTGAAAGGCATGGGAAATATAATATCACTATGATTAGGATCCAAGGTGCCACCAATGTAGTCAAGCCAATATTTCCCAAGTGTAAGTGGAGAAGTACGTGCTAGAAAGACTGATAAATGGAATGGGCGGAGGCCATAAGAAATAGTGATGTACACAAATCCATGATAGAAGTGAGGCAAATGAGGTGGCGGGGAGATCATTTAATGTGAATCTAAGTTGAGATAAGCCATCATGTGTGCAAACAATGTCAGAGCAAGTAGGATCAAATGGAATGTGAGGTCAATAAGAGTTATTTATGAAAAGAGTGCATGTGAAAGGAGGTAACATTGATTCGGGTGAAAATGGGAAGTGAAGTGGTGGATGGTATAGTGTCCAATACATAAATAGTACCCTCAAGAGGAGGAAAGGTGGTGGTGGAGGTGGGATGTTCCATGAATTGATCATCATCAATGGGTGTGTAGGAGTGGTAGGAAGTGGAGTAGGAAATGTAGTGATTGGGTCTAGGCGACAATATTTGAATGGGTCACAATCAACAACAATATCATGTTCATAGCCATCATGGAGGAATTTAATGCACCGATGAATCATAGAAGGAACTGCCTACATAGCGTGAAGTCATGGTCTACCAAGTAAGCAATTGTATACACTTAAACTACGACATTGATAACAAAGAATACCATAGGAATATTTTTTGGCTTAATAGGTAAAGTGATAGTGCCTATGCATGCATGGACGTGTAGAAGAATCATACACATGAAGAGAAATGGATGATGGGCTAACATTAGTTGAAGAAAGGCCAAGGTTCTGAAGGAGTGATAAAGTACAAATATTGAGCTCAGATCCATTATCGATTATTGTCCACTTAATACCCATGTTATAGATGTGAGCCGATATATATAGGGAGGATCATTATCATAAACATAGAAAGAGTGGCAACTATATCAGATGGAAAAGTAAGTTGTTTTGAAAATGCAACTATGAATAACTGATATATAAGGTCTGGATGAGTATTGGAAGGAATACAAGTATTAGCCAAGAGATAATTGATTTTAGCCTTATAATCAAGATTAGCTAGTAAGAAATCATGGATGGAGACATCCATGATGAGAGGATCCTAGGATAGGAATGCTAGGGAGAAAGGAGGATCCAAGAGTGTTTGAATGCGGGTTCACCAAATGATTTAACCAAAATAGTGTGTATGCTAATTGTTAAACCCTAGATATTAAAGAGTCACTCATGTAAACTATGATAAACAACTTGCTAGAATATAAATAACACAAGCAATGAGCAAGTAAAGTAGAAAACCTAATTTTAAGAGATGGAAATAATGACTTAGCTGATTTACGATTCCCTAATGGTGATTTGGATTGGAACAACTGATGAACTAGAAGGGTATATTATAGCAACCATGCTCAATAAATTTTGGAATTGTTAGATGAGGCCGAATAGGGTTCTTGGAATGGGGTGAGGACGCCTGGTGCACCAACGACCTCTGCTAGGCATCTGTGAGTGCATAGGAGCTTGGAACCTGGTTTTCCTAATGTCACAAACATATCGTTAGTAGTCTCTTTTGGTCTCCGTATGATTGATCAAATTAGTTTATAACCTGCAAAGAAGATGTTGGCCTATAAAACCCTCAAACTACATCAAATCCCAAAAAGAAAATATGTAATATGGGGAGTCGGATTGACCTCGATGGTCACCCGACTGAGTGAACTTATGACTAAGTGTTACACTACATCTCATAATCCATATAGTTCTTGTGTGTGTGTGAAATAATCATGCCCTAGGAAGCCCTTGTGTAAGTTCACTTGATAGTGAGTGATAACTATATGTACCAATGTAAATAGATGTGTGGATGGAAAAATGAACTTCCCCTTCCTATGAAGTGTATGCATAAAATGCAGTCCCTTGTCCCTTGTATGGATGCTATATGGATTCCTTTAGTGCTCTTAGATGCCTTTGGATGCAAGCTTAGGTGATGATAATAGATGCTTAGAGCTTGGTCCTTATTTTGGTCACATAGCTTTATATTTATATGATTCCCTTAGTTGAATTTTGTAATTGACAACTGGAAGACCAGCCCATAAGAAAATAAGATGCCCAAAAGACAAAAGAGACCCAAAGAGACTGAGTAAGGTAGAAAGAGGAAATGGGCACCTAGAGGGGACGAAGGTGCTTGGGCGTTGGTGTCCGAGTCATGAAAGATAAACAAGTAAAGTATCGATTGGGCCATAGGGTGTAAAATACCAAAAAGAAGACAAGAAACAAAGCAAAGAGACTAAAGATAACTATCAATTGCTAGTTTTCTTGCTTAGGAATCATGTAAATGCAAGTATGTTGTTAGGACCTAGAAATTTACCCAAGTACGTGATTTTGTGTCTACACGCATCTTCTACTTTTTTGACTTTGACATACAAAACCCAAAGCCATCTTTGAGTAGTGATAGAAAAAGAAAGGAGATGAAAATGTGTAGGTTGTTGAGGGAGAAAACTCTAAGGACACACATGAAAGAAATTAATTTCCCTTCAATACCTCTATTATCTATAGTTAGTTTGTGTAATGTTAGACCTTGAGCTTTGTGGATTGCATGTTGGGTCAAAACCTTGTTGAAGGAATTTTTTTACAAAGTGACTATATTTAAAATTTGGTGAATATTTTCACAAAGTGACTATATTTGTTGGTGAAATGCTTCATATTTTGAACCTTTGACTATATATTAAATGAATCATCTCACACACAACACAAGGTGCACAAAATAGAAGAAATAAGTGACAAATTTTTAGGGCATTCGATAATAGATGTTGAAAAATTTATTAGTGAAAGTATTGATAATTTTCACCTTAGACTATATTTTAAATGATGTTCATCACACATAACATGAGGCACACAAAACACGAGTTTTTTTGAAGGGGATATGTGAACAAGGAAAACTAAAAGTAAACAGATGAATAAAATTTAAACCTTCTTTTGAGTCTTCTTACTGACCTCAAGATGAGATAGTTGAATCAAGCTACTACACTTGTTGGATCTATTGGGATAGTTTGATTTTGGATGCTCCAATCTTATCTCCAAATGAAGAGGAATATTACAAGTAAGGGAGTGAACACGAGGACAACCTTTTAGTATGTAAATTTGAATGGAAAATGAGAATTTTTTTGATGTAAATGCTTAAAGCTTCCAAGGACGAATTTGCAAAGGATCGGGCGTCTTATTTATAGTTGAAGGAGAGGCCATAGATTGTGGATCAATGTTTGAATAGATTAAAGGAAATGAATGCATTTTACTAAAACAACCATTTGATTTGGTCGGTGTAGTTGGATGGTTTGAATATTGATTAAGGGGAAATGAATATTTTGTTGGCTTTTGATTTTATTCGAGAAGGTGGTTGTACATGAATATTGTTGCTTCCACCTTTGTAGGGTTCTAGAACTTGAGTGGAGTGGGCTAGTTCAACTTGAGTGAGTTGGATGGTGAAGTGGAGCTAAGTGGAGGGTGAGTGGATAATTAGATATTTATTTATTTAAATAGCTAATTAAATTATCTAAGGGATATAAGTGTATGTTTAATTAAAATTAGAATTAATTAAATTAATTCTAAAGGGATGTGGGTGACTTTTAATGGAATATGAAAGGATAATGATCTAGAATGCATTCTAGAACTAATTTTGGCATATTATGCAAAGGATATGGATAATTAGGAATGGCTAGAAATATGTATGTATTTTTAGGGTGTCTACATTTTCCCCTCTTTAAAGTGTTATTATGAAGTAATAAAATTTTAAAGATACTAGACACATGTACATCAATAAGTGGATGATAGAGAAGCATGGTGGACCTATTTGATATGCTTTGGTGAAGCATCTAGCTGCCTCAACAAGTATGTATTATGTTAAGGGAATGCCCCCTCAAGCATATGTGTGACATAGCAAAGCGGTGGACAACTGTTTAATAGGAAGAAGGAGAAGGCATATTATTCAAGGAGTAGAATGATGATGGGAGGGATTTTTCTCATAACATGAGATTCCATTTAGATAGTGAAAGTTAGAGCAACCTTATTTTTATGTTGCATAATAGATTTGTCACCATGATTATTTAAGAATCATGATGTTTAACAAGTTATGTGTCTAAAAAAACATACACACAACAAACAAAAAGAGAAAATGGAAAACAAACCTAATATACATAGTAGATGTATACACCATGGTTATAAATGAACCAAGATGTTAACAAAATACTTGTAATTGGTCTAAAGAAAAATAAAAGATAAAAAGTAAAACAAACCCAATATACACAATAAAAGTATGCACCATGGCTATAAATGAGCCAAGATGATAAAAATACTTGTAATTGGTCAAGAAATAATAAGCAACAATGCAACACAACTTGAAATAAAGACAATTAACTATGCCCCTAATGTGTTCCACAATGATAATTAAGTAGATTTAGATGCCCCCAAGAAAGGATACTGACATGCAAGGAGATTGGATTAGACCGAACAAGTGGAGTTAAGAAAATCCTCATGAAACTCTTTTGGGATCCACGTTGAAGATTGATATGATATTGAAAAAGGGTCATTGCCCCAAGCAAGGATACTGACATGTAAGGGAGAAAATTAGAGCTATGATTTCCCCAAGCGAGGATGTATGCGAGGAAATGATTGATTTTAATTTCCCCAAGCAAGGATACATGTAAGGGATAAAATGATTTGATGTGATAGTTGTAAGATGGTTGGAACGATCACTAGGATAGGAGTTAAAAGTTTGATTTTGTTGAGTTGTGTTGATTTGTTGGGATTTTTGATGTTTTTGTAAATTTTTAGGATTTTGTGATTATTTGAATTTCTTTTAGGTTTTGATTATTTGATTTTTTTGGATGTTTTGAGTTTTTATGATTTCTAATGTTTTGTTTTGAATGTTTTTTATTTTTTTGATGTTTTGAAATATTTTTGGATTTATATGAATGCCAACGAGAAAGAAAAGTGTCCTTAGACTGTACCAAACATTGCATAAATGAATAATCTCATTGAGACCAAGGGATGGAATATGATGGATAAGGTCGAAGATGATTGTCATAACACAAGATGCATATCCTAATTATATATAAAACATGAAAAAATGGTTTGGAATTATGCAACAAGCGTAACCCGATGAAGGTACAAAACAAGTGGTTATGTTGATATGCCCCAACACAAAGTTGTGTTGTAAACCTATAATGGGTCCCCTAAAAGTCATTTATTTAGCATTGAAACCTCCTAGATAGAAATGTATAGATAGCAGAAGGTTCTACAAGAGCTAGTTGAGGGTTCGAACTAAATTGCAATTAGAGAGCCCCTAGGATTTGTACATGGATCCAAGCAATGAGATTTTGGAATCATGTCGAGGTTTTGAGAGACAACCAAGTGGGGTGCTAAACTTTTATGGGTATCTATGGAATTTTAGTTGTGTGATTAGAGCAATAATCTTGTCTTAAAGGGAATATAGGGGTAGTCTTGTACAAAGGAAAGTGGTGTGAAGTTTTAAATGTTTGGATGTATTCCTCAATTAGATCTAACATTGTTTTTGAAGTGAAAAACATAGGAGAGGACCAAAGAGTGCTAAGATAGAGAAAGGTCAAGGTTGTATGCTTAGTCAAGGAGCGTAGGAGTAAGAAGTTGGCAAGGATGGTGAATGCTAAAGGAGAAGAAGAGTTTTATAGCCTTAGATGAGTTAGATGATTGCATTGGCAGTGGGATAAGGTGTTTATGTAAAGTGAAGATAGGTAAATGCTTAGTGGAGACATTGTAGGTGACATTGGGTCAATTTATGCAAAGTTGGAGCCATTATGGTAGATTTTTAGCCTTATAGGCTTATATTGGACCCTCTTATGCAGAGACAAAGTGGAGTTTCTTGTTTACAACCTATTGAAAGTCCAATATACGATTGATATTTTATTTTATCTACACCAGAATCCCTTGTACCATGACATATATACCTTTATTGTTGCAATTCTAACATCTTTCTCTCTTGATTATTTGTTGGTGAAATAATTTATTGTAGTGCATATTGTTAGTTTTAACCAATGGTAATGGGGCTAAGCCCCTCCTTCTTGGGTATGGGAGGCTCCCATTATTGAATGTAAACTAACTAAAAATTTTGGGGTCGACGTTAGGACGAGAATCACACAGGAATACTCCACTATACATGTGGAAAAATATTTGTACAATGTTCAAGGAAGAATTTGTTGTGAAGGTAGGTAAAGGGGAGTAGGATAAATAAGGAGAGAGGGTTAATGTTGTGAGTAGGAACTATCATATTCTCACCAACAATAACTAGAGTAGGTCCAAATTCAATTAGAAGAACACAACAATGTAAGCAATCAACAAGACTAACAAACTAGAGACACAAAGTTCTACAGATTCATTAATCAAGGACACAAAGTTCCTTATTGGTTATACAAGATCACCATGCTTGCAAAGTTAGAGAGTAGAGAGGATAGATGAACATAGAAAAGGACATAGAGGAAATGTAGTTTTTATTACTTGATTCAAGAGTGAGACAAAGATCAATAACATACATCAATCAAAAATTGGAAACCATTTGGAATGGAGAAGTTATTCCAATTTATATCATTACAAATGACTCTTCCTTTTCCCCCATATGATTTTTCATCTCACCACCATTTTTTAATTTTTCACATTCCACGTTCTACATCATCATCATTAAGGATTTCATATTCTCCATTGTTCATTTGTTCCTTCATGAATTTTTCCATTTTTGAATAATCATGGGTCTACGAGAATCTTTGGGGTATATTTTACTTAGATGATTATTAACTAACTTGTCAATAGGTTTAATGGAAACTCAAGTCATACACAAGGAATAAAAAATATTTCAATGCATTTGAACAATGATTCTTAACAACAAGCATAATTCTTTAGATAACACAAATAATACACTCTTATACCACTCACCTTTTGGATCTTAAGTGATTTTAAAATTTTCAAGAACATAATATTACAAGAACAAAGTGGTTAAGGCTAGCGGTGGCCGAATGGATATGGTTTCAAATTCTCATCTCGAGTGGGTATTGCATAAGCCTTTGGTAATTGAATAACACCCATAAATTGGATCATTACTGCTATATCATAATTCAAAGCTCTAAGAAAGTATAAGAATGCACCTTATGGGGTTGGTCTTAAGCGAAGACTCGAAATTATGTCCCATGTTTTCTCGGAACTTGAATTTTAAATCATGCCATGATCTCATTTTGATCTCCTTGATCATGGTAAGTTGCTCAAGAAGTGAAATATTATCCATCTTCTCATCAAATTACTAATAGAGCGCAGTCCTAATTTCATCCCAAGTGCGGATTGAAGTAGTTGGAAATATTTTATACCATTGTAAATATTGTCCTCTAAAGGATGATGCCAAAATATGCACTGCAACATCATCTTCCATTACTTGCATGCAATAAGCATACATTTAGAACATCTTGAATGTGCTCAGTGGGTATGGTAGAATTTTTCCTTTAAAGAATGGAATACTCTTCAAGGAGGCTATTGGGATATCATGTTGTGTGGATAGTAGCGATGTAATTCCTTAACTAATATCATATTATTCCATGAGGATCAATGTTGGAACCTTGTGCACATCGAAGACGGGTTGCACTTCCAATGGAGATGAGAACGCTTTGTAATTAGAAAGAGAACGAATCACAAGGAAAATCAAGTATAGAAAAGATAACGGAGTGTCTGCATGCTCATAAATCAGAATGAAGGGGTACATATAGGAGTGTTGTGTAACTCCTGTGCATGACACGTGTACACAACCCTATGACCTATTCAACTATGAACAAATTAACTATGACCTATTCTCACTAAGTGAGATGACTAACCAACTAGGTGGAAAAGACATCGAATGACAACAAGTCTAGTCATATACACCAACACCCCCCCTTCATCAAAGCTGAGGTAGAGGTCATGGAAATTCAAAACTGAAAGAGAACTCTCCTAGACAACTAAGAAAGATGTGTCAATGGGGCTCGACTACTAAGCATGATAAGACACTGTTAGTGCGTAATCACAAAGACCCCCAAATGGCCTAATTGTGAAGTGGGGCATTCAGTGTGATTGCACAACATGGGACCATCTCTCAAGCTGTGGGACTTGCAAAACTTGAGATGGACCTCTGGAGAAAGCCGGTTCTTGCCTCCTAATCTACTGCCACAAGCTACTCTAGTGTAGGCATAACCTATTCTATCCTAATCTAACCATTCCAAGGGGAAAAAGAGAAAGAGAGAGGGTGAAAGAGCCTACAGTAAGTGGCGATACACCGAAAAAAGGAAGTGTGAGATACTCTACCGAAGGAGAATGAAACAAGGAAAAGGGAACTAAGGGAGGTCGACAAAGTGACATAGACCCATATCTAGATCCACATATAAAATCCATGAAGCACGATGTCTTGCACTGTAAATGTGAATTACATGCATAGGAGCAAACACGGATAGAGAGGCACAGAGAAAAAACAAAACAATGCTAAGGGTTAAAAGACACCATGAAACAAGGTTTTATTACTCTGTAAGATGCACATACTATTACATGTGGTGATTAGAGGCACAAATATGCTCTCTAGACGTAGGAGAAGGCCTACATATCAAATAGAGTCAGAAACAATTTTGACAAAGTTTCCTACACCTGAATGTCTCCTCCTCAAAATGAGAAGTGTTACAATATATAGAAATAATAAGAGAGAGAGAGATGGAAAATTTGAATCCTACTTCAACCACCAAGGGCTATACATTAAATATTACCTTGAAAGCTTCAACCACCATCAATCAATGCCCCCTACAAATCTGTCGATTCTGGCTCCCTAGCAGATAAAATTAAATCTAGCCTAGTAGTTGAAGAAATCAGATTCTGCATTAATGTCATGGAATATGTTTTCCAAATTTTAACCCACAAAATCCTAATAAGAATGATATTTTATGTTTCCATGGCATAGAGGGGTTGAGACGTTTCCAAAAAGTCTTCTCCCACCCAAATATGAGTTTCCAGTCAAAAGATATGGCCATTTGAATTTTTGGGTCGCGGCGCACAATATTTAAAGAGTCTGTCCATACAGGGTCCACGTGGCAGCCCTGTGCTCATTTGAGTTTTTCCCCCTACCTTCACTCTTGAAATTACACTAGACCGACATCTGGTAGCTTCTGCGAGCTCCTCAGGCTCACTTTTTATTTTTCCTGGGTCCCTTATGTTTGGCGGAGACATTGTGCCCAACCTGAGACACATGGCGGCTTCGCGCATGTCTGAAAACTACCTCCAGACTCTACCTTTGATATGGCGTCACACTGACACTTGGCTCCCTCCATTGGCCTACCTCTGATTTGACTATTCAACCCCCTAACTCTGTCCCCCTTTTTGGGACCTAGGACACGTGGAAGGCCCGCACGCATTTGAAAACCCACTCAGGATTTTACCCTTGAGGGAGCGTCGTTAAGACACGTGGCACCTTCCGCCTGCATTCTATACTTATTTTTTTGGACCCACTTTCTTTTGACCTCTGATGACCATTAGCTACATGGAGGGTTGGCGCAAGTTTGAGTCTTCACCCAGGATCCCGCTTTTGAATGTGTGTTGTTTGGACACTTGGCACCTTCCACTGAGTCGAAGAATTTTTAATGGCCGGTGTAAATTTTGGGGCTCTTGATGCGTGGAGGCTTGGTGCTTGTTTGGGTCTACCTTTGATTTAACCTTTGGAGGTGCACCGCTTGGACACTTGGTAGCCTTTGCTTTGTCTCCTCCATACTTAGCCAATTTTGAGGCTCATTTTGAGTCATTTGCAGAGCCCAAAGACTTCAAGCCTTCACCGTTTCTTTTCCTTTGAGCCTCTGTTTTCTACCTTGACACTATTGCTCCTTCTCCAACCCTGCTACTCCATTATAGAGCCTGCCTATAACTTTTTTGTTGGATTTGAAGCACGGGCTCGTACGATGGAACCATTTCTTTAATTTCTTCCTGTGTAGGGTCGAATTTGACTCCTTTGGGCCTCTGATTTCATTTGTGTCATTCAACCTCATTTATACCCTACATTCCTTGGATCAAGCTTGTTTGTCCCTTTATTATTCATTCTAGAACGTGAGCTTGTGAGTCTCAATCATTCCTTCGATTTCCTTTATGTGCGGGGCTTGTTTTGACCAAATTTGTCGGGGTGAATTTGGGATAACAAAGACACATGTATAAAAAAATATTCTGAAAGAAGAAGAAGAGAAGAATGGGTCCCTACAACTAGTCTTGATGAGGTACCCATGTACAATGGATCTCAAGTAATGGAGGAAAAACCCCTAAGAGAAAAAAATCCACTTACAAGAGACAAAATAATCCCTAAAACAACCTAAGAAAGATGTGTCAAATGAGTCCCAACAACTAAAGGCCTAATAAGGTACTCATGTACAAATTGTAATATTTCTAGAAGAAGAGAAGAGAACTAGAAATCCCAAAGAAGATGGGTTGTTGCAGAAGACCTCACCCCAAGAAGAGACCACAAGTGAAGATACTTTACCTCAGTGAAGGGTTTGGTAAAAATGTTTGCAACCATATCAGATGTTTGACAATACTATAAATCGATGATGTCATCATGGATCAAATCTCGAATGAAATGCATATGTATCTCAATGTGCTTTGTCCTATGGTGTTGAAATAGATTTTGGTAAATCGAGATGGTGCACATTTTTTTTTATAGTAGATAATAATATGTTGTCAATAGTGAATACCAAACTTTGACAAGATACCTTGTAACCAAACAGCTTTTGTGGCACCATTAACTACTCTCTCTCACCTGCCTCTATAGAATATATTTCAATCACATTTTGATTCTTTCTAGACCAACTAATAGGACCCAAACCAAGAGAAAATTGTAGCCTTGAGGTAGATTTCGATTATCCAAATCACCGATCCAATTAGAATCATAAATCCAACCAAGTCGATATCCACTTCTCCAAGATAGTGAATGCCCCGAGTGTAACTTCAACAAATGTAATGAAGGATCCACTTAGCTTCTTTCCAATGCAACTCATGTGGCTCCTGCATGAATCTAGACATGATCCCAATGGTATATGATAGATCTAAACATGTGTGAGTAAGGTAAATCAAGCTCCCCACCAACTATCAATAGAGGGTACCATCAACCAAGGGAGTAGATAAATCGAAACCAACTTAACCCTAGAAAGGAAAGGAGTGGGAGAAGGCTTACAATCAGACATATTAAACTGAGAAAGAAAATCAAGAGGATAATTATGCCGCAAAACCACAATACCCAAGTTAGATTGTGAAATATGAATCCCAATAAATTAATAAAGAAATCCTAAGTCAGTCATGGAAAAATTGTTGGATAGTGAAATCTTCACAGAATTGATGATAGAGGAAGAACTACCCATGATCAACAAGTCATTGACATACATAACAAAGATGAGTATGGATTCATCTTTCCATAGAATATAAACATTTGGGTCAGCGTGACATTGAGTGGACCCTGATGTGAGTAGAAAGGAGTCCATCTTGGTATACCAAGCCCAAGGGGTTTGTTTGAGGCCATAGAGAGACTTATTTAACTTAAAAATAAGGGAGGGATCATGGACATAACCCAGAGGTCTCTCCATGTAGATCTCTTCCTCTAAGTCCCCATCAAAGAAGGAACTCTTGAGATCCATTTGATGGACTTCTCATCTGTTAGCCACAACGATGGCGAGTGTTTCACCAAATTATTGTACGATAAAGAAGATAAGGTAAATAGTCAAGGAGGAATACCTATTATTACGTTGGTCGAAGGTTGAGTGCATGCATTTCTGATTTCCAATCCAAGTTGATTGTGTGAGCTTCCTTTTGGCTAGGAGGAACTACCTGTAATACAAAGCAAGACCACAAGATACAATTAATAGCAAAAGTTAGTGGACTGCCTAGCGTGAGCTAGATCCAGAAGTGTGATACTTCCTTGACGGTTGTCAATCCACTGATATATAACTCAATATAAAATAACTAAACATGCAAATAAAAGAATCTAATGCTAGTGTTATGATTTAGGTGTCTCAGACTACTATCTATGTCAATCCAATTAAATGCTTGATAACTACACTAGTGAAGGTCTCGCGTCGGAGTTGTAAGATGGGCGGGTGGTCGAGGGTCACAAACAAAGTTTGGGTAAATTTTGGTAAATTTTGGGTTGATTTTGGGTAATTAGGAAGCTTGTTGGTCTAAGGAAATTTTACTAGGCACAAAGACCGACACTGTCAGGGGTGACCGATGTCGGTATAGGTATAACCAATGGCGGTTTAGGATGACCGATATCGGTTACTTTGGGAAATGGCAGAATGTCAAAAGTGGGTGTTCAGGCTCTCTCTATGTCTACACAAAGAGTTGGGAAGATTTTTGTGAGGTTGTAGGTGAGGTATCAGGTTTGGGTGAGGTTTTGTGAGGTTTTGGGGAGGTTTGAGGGCTTGTTGGTTAAGTGAATGAGATAACACAAAGACCGACATCGGTCTGATGACCGATGCCGGTATAGAGGGGAGACCGATGATGGTTAAGATAACCGGTGTCGGTAGGGGCAATTTGGTGGTAATTAAATAAAATTATTTTTGGACTTCTTTGTGATTGCACATAGGATGAAGGGAGGATGGTTGGGTTTGTAATAATGCCAAGAAGACTCAGGAATGCATAGAGGTTAGGTACGGAGAGCCAGAAGGTCATGGGTGGTTGGATAGGTAGATTGGTAAGAAGGTGGGGATGAAAGAATGTAGGAAAGAAAAATATCTGATAACCAAAGATACTTTGAACCTACACTTTAAGCAAGTACAAAATGATGAAAATCAAATACACTTACTTGTATTAGCAAGTCTGGTAGGTTAAGGAAGGCATTGGTTGATCCATGAAGAACTTTGTGGTCATTTCCACGGAAATATTTCCCAGAGTGTTCCTGTGAATATTTTAATGCCTTGGTATGAGCATCAGGTGTTTGCTTGAGCCCATGGTTGAGTATATCTCATCACCTAGATGCTTTGAGAAGTCTCTAATTCATGCTTGAATGTAATAGAACTCTCTAAAATCAAAAATGACCAACCTCGGTAAAATTTTACAAAAAGGTATATAAGGTGACCAATGACGGTCAAGGTGACTGGCATCGGTTGAGGGATAACCGATGTCGGTTAAGGTGGGAAATCCTAGGTTTGCCAAAAATAGGAAAATCTTTGTTATTTTTGGCATGCCTTGATTGTCAATCTGGGTCTCAAGTGAGGATCAACACTTGGATAAGTGAGATTTTTGTTGGAGAATGAACAGGGACTTTAATTTTAGGGTTTGAAAGAGTCCCAGTTGGTTAAGATAAGTAGAGACTCAGTCTTAGTTAATTAATAGACTAAGAATAAGTCCATGGTGAGGTGTCTAAGTGATGTGGCTAGGTGAGGTGTAAATTAACTTAATTAAAGTAATTAAATTAATTAATAATGTGAGGATGAATATTAATTCAATTGTAAGTAATTAAATTAATATGAATGTGGGGTAAGGGTCATGGTTAGGTGAATACGTTACATTAGTTAAATAAAGAGGACCAAGGGGAGTGTGACCCAAATTTTGTGTCTACAACGAGGGTCACGAATAGAGGTCATCTTTGAAACCGAGCATAAAATTTCATGTAATCAACTCGTGACTACCTGGGAGAAAACCTTAGGTACTAGTCACGCTTTAAAATTTTTGACATGTCTATCTTCTCCATACTTTGTTTGGAACACCCACTTACACCCAATGATTTTTCTTCCTTTTGGAAGAGGGGTGATATCCCAAGTATCGTTATTCATGAATAAGGAATACTCCTCATCCATGAAATAATCCCACTCAAGAATACCAGAAGCCTCCTAGAAAGACAGAGGGTTAGAAGCGGGGTGAAGTAGGAGTGAGTTCCAAAAACTCTAAGAGAGTCCACCTCATGTCCGAAGGATTTCCCATCTACTCTCCAAGACTTTGTAAAGTTGTCCTAGCGCAACGAGAACCAATAGGACTAGGCTCGAGTCGAATATTCTTCACTTGAGTGATAAGGAACAAGGTTTCACTCAACACTATCGTAATAATCGAAAGACTTTGAAGCATGAGGGTTGTAGGTGAAGGAGGACCAAGATGAGGAGGGGCATGATCAACAACATCATCATATGAAGATTTGGATTCAGAATCAAAAAGCATAAGAACCTTAGAAGGTAGAGAAGTAGAATTTGAAGAAGACTCATCAAATTTCACACTTCTCTCAATATAAAGCTCATCAGTAGCATGGTTTAAACATTGATATACCTTCACGCCATCATGATACCCAACAAAGATACAAAGTTTTGATTGTGTTTCTAAAGCCTTGTATTTCTTCTTAGGAATCTAAGTCATAGCCTTGGATCTAAATATTATAAAGTGCTCAACATCAGGCTTGCAGCCAAACCAGGCTTCAAAGGGTGTCATCCCTCTTATTTCCTTGTGTGGAACGCGATTATGAATGTAACAAGCACATATCAACGCTTTGTCCCAATACTATGGAGGAAGGGACTTTGAGTGAACCATACAAGTGGCCATCTCCTCAAGCATTCGGTTATTTCTTTCCACAACTCCATTTTGCAAAGGGATGTAAGTAATTGTATGCTATAAAGAAATCCCTTCAGAAGTGAAAAAATCCTCAAACCTATTACTCACATACTTTCCTCCATTGTCGGATCAAAGAACATTGATAGACCATTCGATTTTTCTCAAGAAGATCCTTAAAGTCCTAAAAATGTTCAAATACTTCAGACTCAAGCTTAAGAAAATATACCCAAGTATATAGAGAATAGTCATCAATGAAGGTAAGTATATAAAGAGCTCTAGTAAATGAATGAGATGGAAATAGGCTAGAGATGTCACTATGAACAAGATCTAAAAGACGAGTAGCTCTCTAGGATTTTCCTTTGTCAAAACTATTTTCGGGGTGCTTCCCAAGGGCACAACCCTCACAAAGACCCTTAGAAAATCTAAGGCGGGGTAACAAAAATTTAGATGCCCGAAAATATCATGCTATATCTTACTAACCTCATCTGCATAAGTGAGCAAGGCAGTGGGCATAAATTCAGAAGTAGAGTGGGAAAAGGTATACAACCGTAAATGGCGATCCACATTTCCCTCAACCATTGTAGTGTCATTGTGAAGCTCGCGAATAATCACCAAGTTAGGAACAAATTCCACTCGTATTCCATCACCAAGGTGAGTGATTTTGTAAACCGATAGGAGATTGGTAAAGAGATCAAGAACACTCAACACTTGGTTAAATGTTCCCCCATCCATCTCTACCAATCCACTACCGACAATTGACACTGTCATGTCATCAACCAACATGATTTAGGACATACTATAAGGTTCGACGTTGGATAACTCAACATGCAAAGAATCCATATGGTATGAGGCATCATAATCTATAATCCATGTCAATGAAGGAGAAACTCGAGCTACAAGGGCCTTTCCTTTCTTCTTATTAGATTTAGACTCTCTTGTAGTGGAAGACTCAACTTTTGGAGCATTTTGTTGATAGACTCATGAACACCTATATGATTTTTCTCAAGTAAATGAGTAAGGTGATCAATTTTTTTCTCATACATTGATTCTCTTCATGACCATTCTTCTTGCAATATGAACACTTACACTTTTCTTTCTTCACTTTAGGCTCAGAATTTGAAGCGTTTGTGTTAGATTTGGGTTTGGCTTGGTTGGTCTTGGTTTCCTTCTTAGGTTGGTCCTTTTTCTCTTTCTTCTTTTTAGTATTCTTTCCCTTACCAATACTTGCTATAAGGGCATGTGACTTGGACTTGAGAGACCCAATTTGAATGATTTTATCTTGTTCTCAAATGAGTTGGGATGAAAAAAATGTCAAAGGAGGGCATATTCCAAGCACTTCCTAGAGCAGATTTTGTAGTATGAAAATTTGACACGAAGACGAGTATTCAGGACCTAACTTAGAGAGAATCAACAAGATAAACTGGGAATATTTCTTCTCCACTTTACATTCCTTTAACAACAATCTAGTGTGGATGAATTTTGAGAAGAATTCATGTAGGTTTTCAAAGTCACTAGGATTTAATCCTAGTAGTTTGTTTTCCAACTCATGTGCTCTCATGTCATCTTGTTGTCCAAACATTTCATCTAACATTTTCCATGCAAAATTAGGTGTTTCAGATGACTCAATGTGGAAGATAAAGTTAGGAGAAACAAACATGCAAAGTAAACCTAAGGCTTTGTCACTATGATTCAACCATTTATATTTTTCGGCTCATCGTCAGGTTTAGTCTCAGATCCCATGGTGATGTGAAATAACCCTTTACCCCTTAGTTTCATTACCATTTTTGATCTCCATTCAAAGAATTTGAATGGTGTAAGCAAAGGAATTGAAAGTGCATCCATAGTGTAGAGAGAGAAAGAAGGAATGCAGAAAATAAAAACAAGCAACATAACCACCCAAGAAAATATTATAACCCACACACTTTTAACACTTTATAGTTTAGTGTGTTGGATACAATTTGGTGTGAGTGTATCATGAAACAATTGGTCACTCACCTTGTAATCAGCGTAATAATGTGCAAGAGAGGAGACCACAATCAAGTTTTGTGGAAATTAGAAAATTGACACTTGTAAACAAGAAAAATAAGATAAAAACAATGAAAGGGGAGAAATCAAGTCCTGTTGTGAGAAAAAATGTCTCATGTCGTAGCAAAATTCCCCTTGCAGCAATACTACTATGGAGATGTGCTCACTAGTCCACAATCAATAAAAAAGTTATTACAATGCACAATATGGGCTCAAGACGAGTCCTGTGGACTGCTAAGATGCCAAAAAAGCTCCTTGAAGGCAAAAAGGCTAGGAATGTTGCTACACACTCTCTAAATTTATTAGTGCCTCCAAATTTGGCTATAGATAGCTAAATATAGCTATAAAACCCTTGAAACCATCACAAGAAACACGAAAAAACCACAAAAACAGTTCAAGAGAGTGCACGTATACCGAACATCTGCTCTGATACCATATCGATTATTTTATGAGGATCAATGTTGGAACCTCATGCACATTGAAGATGGGTTACACTTCCAATGGAGATGAGAATGCTTCGTAATTAGCAAGAGCATGAATCACAAGGAAAATCAAGTATAGAAAAGACAACGAAGTGTCTGACATGCTCATAAATCAGAATGAAGGGGTACATATAGGAGTGTTGTGTAACTCATGTGCATGACACATGTACACAACCCTATGACCTATTCAACTATGACCTATTCTCACTAAGTGAGATGACTAACCAACTAGGTGGACAAGACATCGAATGACGACAAGTCTAGTCATATAAACCAACATCTAAAGCTTACAAATGTAAAATTTCTTTGATGTGCCATGAATGGAATAGGTTTGATATTTTTGATAGGACGTGAAAATTGTCTACTTGGAGGTTTATTTGTAATCATGAGAAATATAAAAAATGTTCACCAATATTTCTTTACAAAATGATTTAACGTATATATTTTCCATTTTAAATTATTTTAAAAAATTTACGAGTATTGTGTAAATCAGATTGAAACAAAGAAATCAAGACTTATACAATTGATAATGGAGTTCAGTATCAAAACCTACATCTCTGGGTCCATATAAATGTGACCGATCTATTAAAAATATGCCTTAATACAATTATAG
This sequence comes from Taxus wallichiana var. yunnanensis, assembly GCA_018340775.1. Taxonomy (NCBI): domain Eukaryota; kingdom Viridiplantae; phylum Streptophyta; class Pinopsida; order Cupressales; family Taxaceae; genus Taxus; species Taxus wallichiana. Next base: position 605,834,517 of record CM031234.1, read on the forward strand.
TACTTCAACGATGCAAAAACAAACCTTCTCTAATTGGCACAATATTCGCCTAAAAAAATAACCTTAGTCTCCTTTGGAACTTTCTCAAAATTCCTCTCCTAGCTCTCACAATGACAAAAAAAGGCCTCACGAGATCTAGTAGAATTGTCCCTCAAATATCAAATAGCTCACTTTTATAACATTCCAATTCACCGTGGTGTAACGGACATGCCTACTTTTAGAATGTAGTGGGTCAAGGGTTAGACCCCCTTGCCCACCACCCACCATTTATTTCTTCTATTTTGGGATAAATCCCATATGCATGACACGACAAGTGTTGAATGGTTTTAAATGTGTGGTGGTAGAGTATTACCTTCGATCTTAAGACCACTATTGTTGGGGTGTGAGATGGAACATGGTTGTGCCAAGTTAGATATAATGCCCATTGGTATGGTCGGTTGGGCTATGCACAATGAGTTGCTAAGTTTAATGATGATGGGCTTAGCTAATGACACATTGGGGAGATAAGGTGAATAAGCTGGATAGATGGCAAGGGAGTTAGGAAGATAATAGTCCCACCCGGCAGGAGGTCAAGTGGTTAGCTCGAGAGGTGGGCGGGTTGGTAGAGTCATCTCGATTTTCAGTCGGGCCGCCCACCGAGCCAACTCTAATGACAATGTTTGCAATACATTACAATAAGTCCCACATGCATTGTATTACAAAAAATTGAGAAAATATATACAAAATCCCATCAATGGTAATATGAATATTGGAGGCCAAGGCACCCCTCCACAATTAAGTGTTTCAACTATGGTTGAGGAACCCCACTAGCTAATAGCAAGGCCTATTTGTCTACAACCGAGAGTTGAAGACCAAAATTCCAAAACAATATATTTTTTCTCAATATCACCTAAACATTTGTTGTAATCACCTTGGTGTACTTAGCATATGTGCATGTATCCATGTCACTGCGCGCACAATCCATATTTTTACCAGTTGGCCAATAATTTCAACGGGCCATATCTTACGCATACGTGCCCCATTTGCCACATTTTTATACTACCCGTAATCTCTCAAAAATATCTACATAATGAAACTGATTGTTCTAGATTATGGGAATATCATAGATCATTGTTTCTCAATGAGGATCCCCTGATCACTCCTCCCCACTAAGAAACGTTTGGACCTCCAAAAGTATTTTTAGTTAGTGATGAGGTGAGGGTATTTCTCCCTCACCTTTCTTGTTTCCATCCATTTGGTATTACTCATATGCATGCCTTTTAAACCCACACAAAATTACTCCACATCATCCCTTCGTGAGGTTCTCACTTTCCTATCCAAAATGACATATTTCTGCAATTCATTCATACACTCAGTAGAAAAATCATCAACAGAAGGTATCAAGACATTAACATCATGATCAATAATCATAGGCGGTTCATACAACTTCATATTTTCAACATTCACAACTGAATAAATATACATGTAAGGAGGTAAATCTAACCATAAATAATTATTACCAAATTTCTCCAAAATTCTTAGAAAATTATTATTTTTCAACTTTTTGGGATTTGATGGACACTAAACTAAAGAAAAGTATTTAATTTCATCTACAAACTAATGGTTATAAGCAACTCTAAAGTGGAAAAGCTCATTTCCTTTCTTTTCATCATACATAGATTGTTTGTTAGAAGAAGATGCAACAATATATGAACTAGTGCTTGAAGAAGAAGAAGAAGAAATACAACCTTGTAGACCCATAGTTGTGATCTTGGTCTCATCGGCGAGTCGAGATCCAAGATCCTACACCACAATATTAGTTTTCTTTCCTTTCCCTTTTTATTACTCATCCATTTAGGTTTCATTTACAAATGTAACTTCCAACACTTAGACTCATCATGGCTTCCTTTACAATGATTGCAAACCGGTTTTTCATCTTCTTTTTTAACCATAGAGTATTTATTTTTCTTACCCTTTCCTTTACCTTGTTCTTTCTAACCTTTTCCTTTGCTATCGAGTTTATTTTCCTTGTTTTTTGAGGAGGAAGACTGTTTAGTCATTTTCCCTCTTTCTTCAAAATGAGTAGCTTTCACACACACCACATCAAGGTTATTAGGATTAAACATAAGAATCATATGTCTCAAATAGCTATATAACCCACCAATATACTTCAACAATGTTTCTTGTGAATGAAGAGAAATACCAAGGATAAGATCCCTCTTTACGAACTCCTATGTATAATATTGAACATGTTGTCTCTTATTTTGTTGAAATTCTTCTAATCCGTCATAGCTTGTTGCATATAACCCAAAGGATAAAAAAATTCCTTTAAAGAAAGAAAAAATTATTCCAAGAGGAAACTACTTAAACCTATAAAACCACAGACAAAGTATTAAACCCTAAAAAGAAATATACAAATGAAAGGGTCGGACTATCCTCGATGCCACAATGGTGGTCTTGTAGCCGAGAGATACACTACATCTCAAACCCAATGTAGTTTTTGTGTGTGTGTGTGGAATTTTGCCCTAGGTTTCTCTTGTGTGTGTCATACTTGAAGTAGCAAGCAAGTAGCTAGATGTAGAATGTAAATAATGTGTGCATGGAATAGAATAAACTCCCCTCCTATGAAGTGTGATGTAGATGAACCAACCTTTGTCCCTTGTGATGGAACTAGATGGATGGAAATTGAGCAAGAAAATCCTTGATGGATGTAACCTTGGGTGGTGATAAGTAGTGCTTAGTGCCCTTATTATGATCACATAACTTTATATTTATATGATTCCTTCACTTGAATTTCATAACTAACCCCGAAAAGGCCAACTACCAAAAAGATAAGATGCTCAAATGGCTAGAAAGGACCCAAAAAGTGAGAGTAAAGTGTAAAGAGGACATGAATGCCTAGCGCTAGCATCTTGGGTTTGGAGTGCCGCAGTCCAAAAAGGGTAAAACTAAAGTATGAAAAGATAGACTAGGTCAGTAAAGGTGCAATATTGAAAGTAGAAACAAAAACAATGAAAGATGGCCAAATACGAGGGTTAATCAATAATTTTTTTTCTTATGAACCATGTGAATAGTAGTATGTGATCAAGACTAGATAATTATGAAAAGTGTGTGATTTTGTGTCTACATTTGCCCCCAGTTTATGTTGGTGAGAAGAATACTCGGTAACATAAAGTAGATAGAGATGTGTACCTGATATCCATGTAGATTTATGTAGAAAGTGTGCTGAGGGACTAGACAAAGCATGGAGTGATACAATGATGGAGCGTGGGAATAAATATGCAAAAGTGTAAAAATGTGATGAAAGTGAACCTAGGGTGGTAATATTGTGTGTAGATGTCGATATGTGTGATGTACCCATTGTTAGTAATTATGTGTGTGATGTCGATTGGTTTTGACGCTAATTGTTGACTTCTTTCTTCCCATATAGACAAACTTGTAAAAGAGAAGATGATCAAGCGATCAAATACACGTGTATATATGTAAAAAGCATGTAAGGAAGTATGTAATAATGTTTAAAATGTGAAAAAGGAACATGTGAACCTGATCCGTGATGAGAAAGAGGGTGCAAAAAGGATCTTGTTGATGAAGTGTGAATTTTTTTGTCAATCTCACGCCACTGGACAAATAAGTATAGGGAGGAAAGTCTGATTTATCCTCCAACCTTTAACTGCTTCCCAAAATTGAATATATCTTTGTATTGTCTAGTTTTTAGGAGATCGCGCGCCACAATAGAACTAGTATAGAGAGGAAGGTTTGATTTATCCTATAACCTTTAACTGCTCATCGAATAAAACACCACTGCAAATGATGTGTACCAACGCATTTGTTAAGGAAAATATTCCCTATAAAAGTTTGTTGTGATTGGATTTATGTAGACGTGTTGAACCCACTCACTTTATGTAGTAACTGTACGGAAAAGTGACAAGCGAGCGTGGGAATCTAAAGGTAACTCTTCCACGTACCCGACCTCCCGAGGTCGTGCCAAGACAACTGGTGGGGATGGAATATTCGTGGTATGCAGACAAACTAGTTAGGCAATCTAATGTCTTCAATACACACTAGTGGAATTTACGAATCTAAGGCAAAGAAGGCCCTTCTAACCTAAACTGGTGTGATAGATCGATCGGCAAGGATGACTGCTCGAAGGCTCCAATCAATATTGAGCTCTGGCGTGATTCGATCTATGGGTTGTGGAATACGTGGAAAATGACTTGGGATAGTTTCGTGTATGTCTCCAGATAAGGTCATATGGTGGGTAATGAATACAATTGACTCTACGGACGATTCTCTGGCCTAGTCTAGAATTCTCTAGCTTTGTTAGCCACTATATCTAGTAAGGATAACTGTTCGATGATGGTGGGTGGAAGTGGGGTAGATCTGAATACTAATATACGTAGGCCAGTGTCTATGTCTGATTGACTTATGGATTCATTAGGTTGCGGGATTTGTGGATCACAACCGTAGAATCTTGGTTTTTGCGGTCCTTTATGGTCATGTATGCGAAATCAAGTCCTAATACCTAGTATCCAATAATCATATGCTTTCTCACTTCTATATTTAGGATCAATAACTACGTGATCTTCTCAGAGTACCTCACAAGCGGTCTTGCAACCTGGATTCTTAGGCTGGTATCTATATCTAGAAGAGTGTCTCCTGCATCTGGCTGTGGGACCAAAGGATCACAACCAAAGGTTTGTTCTCTTTCAAACCCTTCTACAGTCATGTGTATGTTTGCCTAGGGTAATCTGTAGTTTGGTTGATTTGACCAAAACGTGTGTGCTTGGTCGTCTTCTATATTTAATCCCCTCAACTGAGAGCTGATTTGTCGTAAATCTGTTGTTGTTTGGAAGATTTGTATTCTAAGGTTCTGGTCTATGTCAACTATTGCCGTGATGAGATTGGGTTGAGGCACAATTGGCTCAAATACATATTCCCTGGGCTCCCTGGGTCCCGTGATTGTCATACAAAACAATAATGTAAATCTAACTGCAACAAAGCAAATTTTAACTACGTGGAATAAACCTAGAACATATATATAATTTCTATTTTTGTATTTTCTGAGAAACTTTTAAGAATTTAAGAAAGCAGCTATTTAAACGTATCTAGAATTTGACAACTAAGATAAAACTTAAAACAAACAAAATAACCGAGTGTAGTTATTTGTCTGTGCAATTTGTAGATCTATTCTAAATAATGAAATAACTTGCTTAATCTATTTGCCAGACTCTCGATCCTACCTCAGAAGTGAGGAATGAATCATAGTTTCTCAGAAACTATCAATCCCCACAGCTTCCCTGGCAATATCGAAAGTAAACTTAACTGAAAAGAAGTGATTATCTACTCTATTTGATATATTTCTAACTTTAGAACTTTGAAAGCTAGAACCTGGATTCTGCAGAACAGTGACGAATCCAATGGTGTGTGTGATCTTGTCCCCTCAGTGTGATCTCCTCGTTCCTTCGTATTCACGTGAATCCAGAAAAGCGTGTAATGCTAGCATCAACAGAAGCAGATATTGGGACAAAGGTAGCTCAGAATACAGACTGAATATAATGCGAGTAGGAGAGGGATAGCGCAAGAGTACAGAGCTTGGCTTATGCAATTCCTAGCGGGATTTATTGCGAGTCATGCAACATAAAGCGTCCAGAACCTGAAACTATCCTGTTTTGAGGAGCAAAACCTATAACTTTAATGGCTTCCTAAGCTATTCTACTCCAATGGATTGGGTGAAATAACAACACTACCTGCACAAGATGGATATGTGGCTTACCAACAGCTGAACAATGCTAACTAAACATGCAAAGAATTGAAACTATGGCTTCTAAGCAAAATAATAGACTGAACTATTGAAAATGAGAGCATGAGAAGTGAATGAGGGGCAGACCATTTGTTTGAGCACAAGCCATTTATTTATAGCTTTTCATTCACCCAAAGATCAAAACCAAACTGAACTCTAAAACTATAAACAATGGCCAAACACTATTCCAGGGGACCAAAAACATAAATGCAAGCCTAAGTCGGCAAAAAAGCTGGTGAATCGTTGATTTTTACATGAGTCACATTAAAAATGCTTTCTGGAAAACGCATAAAGGACCGCCGCTCTGAGCAGGGCGGCGGTCACGAGACCGCCGCCCATGCAGTCGGCGGTTTCGTCACTGAAGAGCAAAAGGCCAAGAAAAGAGAGGAAAAGGGAAAAACAAAGCACGCGGGGCTAAGCGGGGCATGCGGGATGTTAACGCACACTTGGAGATCTTTTCCGGATTCCGAACACCTTGCGAGGAGACCTGTATCATCATTGGGGCACTTGTTACGTTGTTCCGGTAGTACAGTACCTTACAATTTTGGGTACGTCACGATGGCTTCCGCCTCGGTTATAGGCATTCTAGAAAGGCATCCCTATACTAAGAACCCAAGTATGATTATGATCCCTAAACCATGTTGCACCGATCTTGTGTTGTGTTTTATCTTGTTTGTAAACTATTTTATGGGGTGAGTGATTCACCCAAATGATTCCCCCCTCTTTGGGGACGCATGTGATGTCGATGTAGTAGTATATGACCCAAAAGAGGTCCAACCGCTGAAAATTTTCGTAATATGGGGAAGGATATGCACTTGGTAAAGACCAAGGCACATGAAAATAAGTGGTTGGGAGACAAGTGTTATTAATAGCAAAGAAAAACATACATGCATAAGACAAAATGTAAGCTACACACATAATGTATAAGATAAGATGTCGATGATAATGTAAACATGCAAGAAGACAATGTAGACCATGAAAAGTGGGTTTTAAACATGGGACACCACTCAAGATGTCACAATAAGCTCAAGGCCATAGTGGCTACAAATAAACAAGTGTGCACACAAGACATGTAAAATCCCAAAAAGAATGACATACAACAACAAATAAGAAAAAGAAATGTGACAAAAAACCATGGTTGTAAATAATCTTGTTAAAAAAATGTTTCTCATGAAGCACCCATTAGCATGTTAGAAAGATAACAAGTATGTATAATCAATAAAGTAACACGGTATGAAACAAAATGAAATAATAAAACTTGTAGTGTACGAAAGTGGATGCCCCTAGGAGATGTTGTGGGACCGTACTAAGTCACTGCTCCAAGTATCCATGCTTTGCGTGATGTAATGGACTTGTAGAATCTGTGATAAAAAGGAAAGTGAATGTGCATGTGTGTATGATAGATATAATGACATACACGATATCTATCTAGCATGTGTAATAAGATGAACATGTACAAGTAAATGCAAACTAGAGTAAACATAACCAAGATATGTAATATGCTATGGATGAGGTGGAATGTAATACAATGTCAATGATAGGAGCCACATGCCCCCTGAGTGAATGGAAGTGTATGTAGTGAGATTCATTTTTATGCCCCCTCAGAAGTCAAGAATGAACCATAAACGAGAGTGCATCATCGGGAAATGGTCAAACTATGTGTTGTGTGTAGCGCGGTGTGAGGAACATGTAGTAATGATATGCAACATAAAGATGAATTGTGCATGATGATGTAGCCTAAGTGTATATCATGAAAAGATGATCGAAGGAGTGATGATTTAGCCTAAAGCATATATCACTAAAGGATGCTAGTATGAAGTGATGATTTATCCTATTGTGTATATCACTAAATGATTATCAGAATAGGTGATGACGATGCTAGAGTTAGTGGTGATGTAGCCTACAACGTATATTACTATAGGATACTAAAGGAAGTGATGATTTATACTATAGCGTATATCACTAAATGATGCAAGCAAAAGTGATGATGTATCCTACGACATATATCACAAATCTAAGAATGTCACATGATAGAAAGGTTTGAATGATTGAGTGTGTGAGGGTGATGCGGTCCATTTGAGATGTATACCCTCAACAATCTAGTATGGATAGTGATACTAGAGTGCATCATAGGGTAGTGAGTGCAGTGTGTAAAAGTATATGTGTAAGATTCATAAGATGTGTAGTAGGTGTAGTGTAATTTGTGATGTATAGGATGTAAAAATATTTGTAGATGATAAAGGTGTAGAATATGTATGACGTATGAAAAAAAGTGTGAATGATGCATAATAGATGTAGGATGTAAGATGTGAGATGATTTGTATAAAAAAATATGTAGGATATGAGAGGATGTGTAATGTGTAATGTGTATTTTCTAGCATGCAATGTGTGAGATTCATGTGTATAGGATGCCCTCAATAGTCAAGTGTGAACCGAAGCACAATAGTGTGTCATCGGGTAATGATCGATACTAGTTTATGACATAGTGTGAGTGCATGTTGAATTATGAGGTTATTAGGATATAAGAGGTGTGTTGTTGATTAGAGGGAGGTTGTGAATGCAATTCCCCCAAGTGTGTATATGATGAAGAGTACAATCATATAGTGTCATCGAGGAGGTCATCCATTTCATGATCAAAGCCAAATGAGGTAGCATCGATACACAGTAAAAAATAATGTCATGTTGATCATGTAAAGAACCATTGTAGTGTAGGTTATACATGCCCATAGCATATTCCTCATCAGTTAAAGGAGGTAATGGGCATCTGTGGGCATACCAATGAATGATATTTTTTGTATAGCCAAGAAAGGAGCTTTTATAAATCAAGATATGGCCAAAGGGTATAGGAAATGAGATATCAATATGTTCAGGGTCCAAAGTACCCCTATATAACTAAGCCAAGACTGCCCTAATGTGAGTGGAGTAAAGGGAGGAGTGCACACAAGGTAGAATATGAGATGGAATACACGTAGACCATAAGTAGAGGTGATAGTGATGAATCCATAATATAGATGAGGATCATGAGTTAGAGGATAAATATCCTCAAAAGTGAAACGGAACCAATCCAAAACCTCATGTGAACACATAATGATATTGCAATTAGGATCAAATGGAATATACTCCCAATATGAATCGTTTATGAAAAATATGCATGTAAATGGTGGACATGCTAGTGGAGATGGCACATGTGAAGGTGTAATAGATCGAATGACTTCGTGGACTCGACATGTCCCCAATAAATAATCATAATAGTAATTGTAGTGGGTGGAGGTGGTGGTGTGGAAGAAACTATATCTATCACACAAATAACACCTTCAAGAAGTGGTAGATGAGGTGGTTCATCCATAGGTTGACGGTTTTCAATAGTATCAGTCCATGGAGTAGGAAGTATGGTATGAGAATAATGATCACAATACTTGTATTGGTGGCGGTCATGAAAAAAATTATATTTGATGCTTTCATGTAGAAATTTGACATAATGATGTACTGTGGAGGCAACGAACTACATGGCATGAAGTCTGTAGTCTACCAAGTAAACAATTATATGAGACCATAAAATCAATGAAAAATAATACAATGTTAAGGGTCTTGGGCCCTATAGTAATAGGGAGAGTGTTGTGACTTATGCACGATAGACAAAACCATCATATGTACAAAGTGAAAGACATGATGGACTAACATTAGCGGCAGAAAGTCCTAGCTTTTCAAGGAATGACATAGGACATAGGTTAAGTGAAAATCCATTGTTAATTAAAGTACACTTGGCACCCACATTATAAATTTGAATCATGATGTGAAATGTTGGGTCATTTTCGAAGATATTAAGATCAACATCAGGATTAGTAGGGAAAGCAATATGTTTAGAAAATGCATCTACAAATGTTTGGTATACTGAGTCAGGATGCATATCAGCAGGAATGTGAGTAGTAGTGAGGAGATGTCAAACTCTATGTCGTAAATTAGGATTGGAAAGAAATAAGTCACTAATTGAGATACTCATGATGAAAATATTGTGAAATATGAAAGCAAAGTAAAGCAAAAGGATGGGGATCCTAAGAGCGTGATGATGGAGTTCGGGTTCACCAAAATGATTATGATAAAATGTAATATATTTTAGCCTAATCTAATATAATTTTGGAGTAAATAAATGAATAATAAATTACTAAAATTAACCCAAGAAACTAAGAAATTAAAATATGAAACCCTAAAGTGTAAAGGGGTTAGGAGCGTCTTAGCTGATTTGAAGAGGTTGCGGGAGTCATCACAAAGGAGACCGGCTGAATAGGAGTGGAAGACCGTCACACAAGAGGATGAGAAAATGAAGATTTGAGTGATTTAGCTAGATTGGGGTGCTTAGAGAGGTATGGGGGCACATGAGGCACTATGGTATGATTTCTGGTACTCTGGTCTACGTAGGAGGTCTCAGTAAACCAATTTCACAAGGTCGTTAGAGCTTTTCACTTGTTCGTTTCTTGTTGCATGTATGTCATACTTCGATTGTTGATGTCGCTATAAACCTGAAATAAAGAAAACACCTGCAAAACCCCATACAAAACATCAAAACCTAAAAAAATAAAGATACAAATGAAGGGATCGAATGTCCTCGAGATGCTATAATGGTGGCCTTACAATCGAGCGTTGCACTACATCTCGGAACCAATGTAGTTTTGTGGGTGTGTGCGGAATTGTGCCCTAGGTTTCTTTTGTACATGTCACACTTGAATTAGCAAGCAAGTATCTAGATTTATAATGTAAATAATGTGTGCATGTTATAGAATAAATTCCCCTCATATGAAGTGTGATGCAGATGAATAAGCCTTTGTCCCTTGTGATGGAGCTATATGGATGCAAATGGAGCAATATAAGCCTTGATGGATGCGACCGAGGTGGTGATAATTAGTGCTTAGTGCCCTTATTATGATCACATAACTTTATATTTATATGATTATTTAACTTGAATTTCATAATTAACCTTGAATAGGTCTACTACCAAAAAGATAAGATGCTCAAACAAATTGAAAAGACCCAAAAAGTGAGAGTAAAGTGTAAAGAGGACTGGGGTGCCTAGAGGGGACGAGGGCACTTAACATTAGCATCATGGCTAGGTGTCCCGGTCCAAAAAGGGTAAAACTAAAGTATGAAAATATAAACTATGCCGGTAAATGTGCAAGACCAAAAGTAGTAATAAAAAGCAACGAAAGATGGCAAAAGACATGGGTTAATTGGTATTTTTCTTTCTTATGAACCATATGAATACTAGTGTGTGATCGAGACTAGATAATTACCCAAAGTGCATGATTTTGTGTCTACAAAAGCTTACTTCCCACCGGATGAGTGTAGTACAACCCATTATAAGAGTAGCTAAATGGATTTTTGACTCATCATCAACAATGTTCTAAACCCTATAATATACTTTAATTTGCTTGATCCAGTTATCTAGTTTTTCTTAATTAAGATCACCATTATACATTGGAAAATCAAACTCAATATCTAATTTTAATGAAGGAAAATAATCGAATTTATTTTACCATCCTTTGTAGAGGGGGAACCGAATCCGTGGAGTAGATGACCCTTATTCTGATTTTGAGCCACTTCCTTCTCTATTTGTCTTATATGATCTCATTATAATTCTTCCACCATCTCTTTCATTTACATGAAGGATTTACGAAATTCTTCTTCTTCGACCATAGTTGGCCTTCTTGAACGTCTTGATCCAATCTCCATATCAAACGCTACTAATTCTCTTTCACCCTTACTAGACCAGGACCTTGTCAACATTTAACACAAATTGCAATCCAAACAACCGTTAACATAGACCAGCTTTGATACCAACATGATCCATAATCATGAGAAATATGCAAAAAAATTCACCAATATTACTTTACAAAATGATTTAATGGATAAATTTTAATATTATAAATTTTCCATTTTTAAAATTATTTTTAAAATATGTGAGTATTATGTAAATAAGAGAATAATTAGATTGAAGCAGATAAAATAAGACTCATACAATTGATAACGAGTTCAATATCAAAACCTACATCTTAGTGTCCATATAAATGTGACCGATCTATTAAAAATATGCCTTTGTAAAATTAAAATAATTCAACAAGGAAAAATATAACTTCTTCGGTTGGCACAATATTCTCCTGTAAAACAACCTTAGTCTCCTTTGGAACTTTCTCAAAATTCCTATCCTAGCTCTCACAATGAGAAAAAAATGCTTCACATACCTAGCAGAGAACTATCCCTCAAATATCAAATAGCTCTCTTTTATAATGTTCCAACTCGCCATGGTGTAACGACCATGTCTAATTTTAGAACATGGTCGATCCAATGGTTCAACCCCGTTGCCCATCGTCCGTCATTTATTTCTTCTATTTTGGGATAAATCCTATATGGATGGCACGACAATTGTTGAAGGATTTTAAATGTATGGCAAGGGAGTATTACCATCGGTCTCAAGAAAAAAAAATTTGGGTTGTGAGATGGAATGTGGTTGTGTCGAGTTATATGTAATGCCCATTAGGCTGGTCAATTGGGCTATGTGTTGTGATATGTTAAGTTTAGCAATGAGGGGTTTAGCTAGCGCCACATTGGGGAGATAAGGTAGATAAGGTGGATAGATGATGAGGTAGTTAGGAAGATAATATTCTTGTGTAGAAGGTGGTTAAGTGGTTAGCTTGGGAGGTGGGAAGGTTGAGTCGGTTGGCTAAGTCAACTTGACTCGTCGAGTTGGTTATCCACCGAGCCACTCTAATGAAAATGTTTGCAATACATTACAATAAGTCCCACATGCATTATGTTACATAATTTTGAGAAAATATATATAGAATCCCATCAATGGTAATATGGAGATTGGAGCCCAAGACACCCCTCCATAATCAAGTTTGTCAACTGGGGCTGAGGGCCCCCAACCAGCTAATAGTGGGGCCCATTTGTCTCTGACAACCGAGAGTCAAAGATTAACGTTCCAAAACAATAATTTTTTCTCCATATCACCTTGCCATGTGTCGTAATCACCTTGGTCCACTTAGCGGATGTGCATGCATCCTTGTCACATGTGTGCAATCCATATTTTTACCAGTTGGCCAAGAATTTCAGTGGGCCATATCTTATACTTACGTGCTTCATTTTCCACGTTCTTTATCCTGCCAGAAATCTCTACGCAATGAAACTGGTTGTGTCAAATTCTAGGAAGATTATAGATCAATGTTTATCAATGAGGATCACCTGGATCGGAGGTATATTTGAATAACTTTGATTTGGAAAAGATGACGACCTCTATGGAAATCATTGTCTTCATCTTCATGGGGAGAGTTGCAAATAATCAAATGGTTCACCTTTGGACACACTTGACCTTGTTTGCACTATTCTCATGAAACATGAGGGCTCAAACTAATTGAAACCACAAGGTTTGATTATATAGAGTTTCTAGATGTGTTGAATAATTCCTATGAAGGATGAAACTACTAAGTCACACACCAAAACTTAGTAGCAATGAAGTACAACTCATAAAACTTCTCCTATCGGTGTGCCAAAACTATTGGAGCTCAAAATTATAACTTGATCTAAATCATGAAGACCCATAATTTTGAGGCAACATGGTACTATCTCTAAGTGTGGGAATTTTAACTTGAGACTTACCTACAAAGAACGTCATCTTCCTTGTTATGCATATTTCGGAAAACCCACACAACATAACCTACTTTTAATGCTAAACTACTCCTACAAATAATCTTGTTCTACCATTTCCAAAGGAATGGGGAGAGAGAGAGATGAAAGAAAATGGAAACTAATCTAAAAGGGTAGTGATACCACCAAAAGAAGGTCAAAATTTTCCAATTCCAGGATGGTATAGATGCAAGTTCATGAGATGGGATTATAAGGATGCATACAACTCTAATGAAAATGGGTAAAATAACACAAAATATGCAAGAGGGAAGAATATTCAAAGTAAAATAAAAAATATTTGAAGGAAAGTGAGAAACCACGCTTTCATTAATAATTTTTTTATAGCTTATATAATCCAAGGCAATAAAATCTCCATTTGTGATATACGAAGTCGGATACATAAAGTTTATGAGTTTCATAGGGAAGAGCTTAAAATTATGCTAAGGAAAGTAGGGAGAAAAAACCCTTACAAAGTGCATAAGAACTTGCATTTATACAATTCATGGAATGAAGATAGAGAAGGAGGAGAGAGGAGAAAGGACCGTTGAGATGGAATTCATCCCCTGAAAATGTGTTAAATAAGCATGGGTGTCCTGATTTCATGTAGAATTTTCTTGTAGTATAGGCATTGATGCCCCGGATGAATGCCAACAATCATAACATGAAACCTTGATTATATCACACTTCATCGGTATATAGAGAAGGATGCCATGCTTAATTAAATTTTGGTGGTTGGGGTGGTTGGCTTTCGATTCGGAGTGTGATGCGGTTTTGAAGCCATCTGTGGATTTTAATTTTTCCCTAGATTTCACTATGATGTTTCAAATTTCCCCTTTTATAGACCCTCACAAATTTCCCTTTACTTTCCCGATGAGTGGAAATACTTTACACCGCCACAAGGTTCTAATCCTTGATTCATTGATTTTGAACTTAACTGATCTCTCCAAATCCTCGTGGATATGAAAATCTACGATGATCTTTCTAACTTCAACTGTCAAGAATGGCTGATTTTCTAAGTGTTGTGAAGGTTGGATGAGTTCCACAGAACACTTATATTCACCACATTTCACCTAAGTCCCAACTGTTCATTCCTTTATTCCACGGGTTATGAGAACCTGCATAACATTATGTTCCTTCATTCCACGAAGACTGAATTAGTGTCCCGCGGTTTTTCTAGAGCACAAAATGGTTAAGTCTATTTTGATGTTGTTCAAAATTACATGGGGTGTAATTTTGGAAAACAAACTCAATTTTGACTTATTATTTATTCACTACTCTCCTTCTCTTCTCACCATATCATATTGTAAACCTACATGATGTTGTAAAGTAAATTCAAAGCCATGGATTCCTAATTGACGTCACATATTTCAATTTAGATCGAAAAACATTATTTGTGGTTATGATATACTATCTAGAGTTGTGAGGGTTTTTGATGCCACACACTACCTTGCATACACAGGGACTCACTATGTAAACTTATGGCATATCATGTGCATTTAATGGATATTAGATAATACTACTATTTATAAATCTACGTCTCGATATTATGTTATTAACACCCCCAATACATATTTTCAATTATAAAACACCCCATATTTTACCATACACCAAAACTATCCATTTTCCATATGACATTTTTATATCCATTTTTATTTCTACCTCTTTTGTGGTAGATTCAATATCTTACATTTTATTATATATATATATATATATATTATATAAATATATATATATATATATATATATATATATATATATATATTTCCCCTTAAAACATTGAAAAATTTATACAAAAAATACAAACACTCGGTATGTGTAATTTTATCTCTTTATTTCTTTCTTTTCTATCTACATTTGTCACATTAATCAAACTTTGTATAGTAATGTGAAGGGTCATGTGGTTGCATTCTTATCACTTAAATTTATTAATCTTCATGCATTTTGTTCTCCTTAAAATAATTGAGTCAAAATGACAAAATACCTTAGTAGTGATACTATGAAGGATATCCCAACTATTAAGAGTTATGAAGTGTTGTTACTCTAAAAACATGTTCTTCTTATGAAAACTCACAAAATGAAAATGATGCAAATTTAGGGTTTCTTCATTTACTCCATGACTATTCCTTCCTCTTTTTTCTCCACACACTCTATGCCTAATATAATTTTAAAACCTTTATACTTGAACCTCTCATACCACCTGTAATATGGAAAAATATGTTGGGCCCATTTTGACTAATATTTGAATACCCAAGATGAACTCATGTGTTAGGTGTCATTTTGGTTTGTGAATTCCATGTGACCTTAAAAATTTATGAACCATTATGGGGGCCCCACAAATTTCTATCTTTAGTACAAAGAGATTCCTAAGTTGTGCACTAATTTGTAGATATGAGTCACGCTTTTAATGCATATGATGTTCTCTCTATGTCGCAAAAAACTACGTTTCTCAGTGATACTTCTCTCGATACTCCACCACTTTGGTGGATTGTGTTTGATTATTTCAATTTCATTATCGAGATGATATTTCCCTTTCTCACACTTGCACATTTACAAATATTTGAGGAGAGTTTCTTGAACTCATGGAATATCCTCCATGCTGCCATGTAGTCAAACCAATTCATTCACTTCTTCCATAATGTGGGTCATTTTCATTGATCATTTTCAGTTTTCATTGATGACCCGAGATACCCTTGTCTTTGTAGGAACATTGAAATGGTCATAGAGTTAGCCATTCTGACCTGATTAATCACATAGCTTAATGATCAACCCAATACCACACAAGTAGAGTGACAACATGAACTTTCATGAAAAAGACATTTCCAATTTATAGTTTCTTCGAGATGGCTTCGTGTCCCCTTCATACATATTGTTCACTACTAGAATCCTATATTTTCTACAACAAGGGATGATATTAAATACTTCCTTTATGCCACCTTTTGAATTATCATTAAAATTATTTTCCCCTCCATTTTATTCTATAAAGAGCATATCTTGTTATGTTCCAAACATTTATTGATTCCTATCTTCTAGTTGTCTCTTCATATCCTCTTTGAAATTCACTTGAATTCTCATCTTATTTGTATTATGTTTTAACCTCTATTTTGATGAATTTAATTCATTTGGGGCCTTTTAGTAGTCTTTTGAACAATGGTTAAGTTGTCATTTCTTATATTTTCCCTTCTCTTTTCTCTTGTCTCCCAAGTATTGCATATCATTCTTTTATTATTGTTAAGATGTGATTTGCGTTTTTAGACTATATTTGCAAATTTTTTTATATATTGTAATATTTTCATACACGTATCGGTAATAAGATCCATATTTATTTCTTAGTGAATTGCCTTTCTTCTTATATTATTTTCCTTCTCTCTTTTCCCTGTAGTTATTAGATTAGGTAGATTAGTATAGTGTTAGGACTAGAAGTAAATGAGAGTGACTCTCTTCATAGTATTTCTTCAAGGAACAAGTTCCACACTTGAGAAAAGTAATCCCATGTTGTGTTTTTTTATCGATAAATAAGAGGGTTAGTGGGTCCCTCACCCTTTCATTAATCATTATGAAGATAGTCATTGCAATATCAATGTTAAAACAAAGGTAACAAAGCACCCAAACTCTATAAAATTTTTAAAAATTTTCTCAAACATGAGAAAAGCCAAGTGAATAAGTCTTCTGTAGAAAAATATATCTTATGTAGCAAAAATAGGTTATCTCAGTAGCCCCTAAAAAATCAAAATATTTACATAGTAACAAATGTTTGTAACTTTAGTAACTACCCATATTTTCCACGACCAGAAAATTTTGATCTTCATTCCTCAAGATCCCATTAAAATTCTCATAACACCTTGCGTGAAGCTTTTATCTTTCAAAAGAGATTTCTCTTTTTGAACAAATTATAATCATTTGATTCTACCGAGGAAGAAGAGTTTTGAAAGAAAGAAGGGGAAAGGGTATTAGGCTCAAATGGTTGGACAATGACCATTGGGGAAAAAGACATAGTGGATTTGGTATCCTTTTTTGGAGAGGATTTGGGAGTCCCGAGAAGATGCAGCTATAATGGACTTTCGATCTGTCCTTTGTAGAAAGGAACTGTTTAGGTGAATGCAAATCCAACTTCCTTTGGTTAATATACATTTTCTTGTGTGATTCTAAATATTTTTAAGCAAATCATCCACCACTTCACGACCCTCCAAAGCAACACTATTACGTGACTAAATCTTGAGGAACTGTCTAATAAATACATGAGGATCTAGAAGTGTTTTTATGTGAACAAGTAAATAAAACCAAAGAATGATCAGTTAAAAAGAATTATGTGAAGAGTTTAAAATAAAGATTGAATTATAAATTATAATTAAGCACCAAATGAATATATTGAGAGGTTGTACCCATTGGTAACCACCTCTTTCACCCTATATAATGGGTCAAACATTTGAATAATGATGGGTGTGTGATATGTGATTTATCTGAGGAAAAGATAAGAAATTATGTATTTTTCTTTAGGTAAAGGTCCTGGAGACCATGTAACAATTCTAATAACAACGAAATGGGGCACCACATAGTGGGTCCAGGGATGGAAAAAATGCACGTCTCAAAGTCTTGGCCATGACTAAGTGAATGTTATTTTTGCATTATGACACGAGACCACATGTATTTCCTCATTGAGTGTGGTCTCATTGTTGGCTTACTTGGACAAATTATATATTGAAGAATTTTATATTCATATATGTATTTTAAACTTGAAACTATTAATAATAAGTTTATAGTATTGATCTACAAAAGTTATCGAATTTGGTTGTTATACTAAGAATTTCAATTTAAATTTGTTATGTTTAATCTAGTTATTGTTGTATATATATGAATCAAAGATATGGAAAATAAACACATCACATTTGGTATCAAAGAAATGAATTTAAAGGATTTATGGAAAAATTGAAAAGGGTTTGTGCTTCTCAAAATTATACCCGAGTCATGTATTTTCATTGTGAAATTCATCTAACAATATCAATTATAACCGCTTAAAAATGTTTGTGTATAAAACGTAAGTGTAATACGAGGCTATTATTAAAAAGAGAGGAAATAAATCCTGAGATTAATGTCTTTTATTTATGGTATATTCATGACACATTCATAATTTTAATATATAACCTACATGTATCTTGTTATTGGTCTATGCATTCACATTTACCTTACATCATCAAGTGACTTAATTTCATATCGAATGGAGAACCAAATCTAGTGGGAAAAACAAAGCACAAAATCGAATCTCAATAATATGCATGTAGGAAGGAGGAAACAATAAGAGTAGAAGTTTATTATTACAAATCCACATTATTACACACACCAATATTGCATATTAAATAGGATTTAAAAGAAGGTTATAAATAAAAACCTCGATTTTTTCTTAAACTATTATTATTTAAACAATATTTATATGGGAACTAAGTTGTTCAAAATAACAACTTGGTTATTAACAAATAAACAATTCCCTACACAAAGGTTAATAAGTGTAAATGTAAATTACTATTTAATAATGTAAATAGTAAATACCATATTTAGACTAACACCCTCCCTTAATCGAATTCCGAAATAAAAATAAATAAAAGAAGGATTCTTGGCTACTAGGTTGGATAAGGTACCAAATATAAAAAGAAAAATTAAGAAGGAAGGAAGGAATTTAGAATGAATCCCCCAAGTACAACTTTCTTCACCCCAATATTTTATCAGAACTCAAGAAAACAAGGAGAATCCAAGGGTTGAGGGAAGATATATGTAATTTAATCAAGTAGTAGACATAAAATTCAACTCCATCATGAATTAACTTATGAATGACGGGTAAGTGCATGGAAATTGGGGGCCAAAAGGGGGTCTTGAGGGGACACTTTTTTCTAAAAAATAAAAAATCTTCAACTTGTATGATTTATTTGAAATAGTTACACTCAAAATTTTAAGATGTTATAAGAACATGAATTGTAGCATTTCAAGTCTAGTTTCTAAACTACTATTTTTTTAAATGGTTAAGTGTAAGTGGGTTAAAGATATAAAATGCCAATAGGTGGTCATTTTTTTGTAAAAATAATAGTATACAATTGGCCATGCACTCCCCTTAATTTTTTTAGCACTATTTATTATTTTTGAAAACCCTTTAGTAGAAAGATAAATATGAGCATCTAGTTTGTGATAGATTTTTTTAGTGAGTATTTGTTTTTTTTTCAAGTACAAAAATGTTAAATTTTTAAAAATAACGAGATAGTTGACCGTGACCCCAACTACCTCAAAAATATTGAAAATTAGTTTTTTTTTAATATGTATAGAATTTCTCCTAGTTTGTGACTGTATAATTTTTTTCCAATTTGGATGAGTGAAAAAAAGATAAGAAATTACAATCACTAAAAATAAAGGTATAAAAGACATAGTTTGAAATAAATATAAATGGAAACCTTAGAATAGTCAAAAATATAAAAAGTATATATTTAGAAAGAGGATAGTTTTCTTGACGTTGTAGGCAAAGTTTTAAGAAAGATAAAAAATATTTTTGTAGGATTTAGCATGGTGGAAGGTGAGTTTTTGCATATTTTTCAAAAACACGCAGGTTGTGTTGTTACAGGTCCAAGGTGTAGGTTTGGGAAACCAAAGCAATTCCAAGCATGTAAAATCTTGGTTTGGGGGCATAATTTAAGGGAACGTGCATGCGTTAAAATGCGCTCGCATTCCTTAGAGTATATGCATTATATGTGTGTCATGAAGCTTTTATTTACAAAAATTATGTTTAAGTATAATTTTTTTCATTTATTATTATTTATATTAATATAAATAATAATAAATGAAAAATTTATACTTTAAATTTATTTTAGTAAATATAAGAAATTAGGGTCACTCTGCACCTTATGTAACTAGTCTCATAACTCCATGATTCATAGTTCATGAGATAGTTTTTTATAATCTAATTTGGTCAGTACATAGGTAATTTTCAGGATTTCAGCATTCACCCTAAATCTTTTAGCATTTAAATTCTACAATTGATGTCAATTTTAGAAACAAATATAGTCATTGTTTAGGTTTTGGGGCCTTTTGGATTGTTTACTGACATTTGTAGGAGTGTTAGATGTGTCAAAATTAGATTTTATAAACCTCACAACTCTCAAAGGAAACAAAAACTACTCAAATATATGCACTCATGAAATTCCTTATAATACATAACAAATCAAAACACATGTGTTGGACATAGTGTCATTGGTGTTGTCATTGATGTCAAGTTACATTGATGGAATATGGTGTCTAGGTGGCATAGGATTAAACATGAGGTATCAATCATCAAGAAGCATGAAGGTTGATTAGTAGTGCCCTGTTTTGGTGTCATGAAATGTTACATTGGTGAAGTGTTATTTTGGAACCAAAAGGGGAATCTTCACTATTTTTAAATTCTTCATGAAACCTTCAAGCCTTATTAAAAATGAATGTATCCAAAATGTATAGGATTCACATAGCTTTCCATTGATTTTTTTCCCCCTCCTAACTCCTTACAGAGCTCATGGAATCTTCCGCACAAGTCAAGTTTCACAATTAGAATGTTTATTCCTACACCTAGAAAACCCGTTGTTGAGAAGATATTCCTTAAATGATAAAACCTTTCCTAAATCTTCCTAAATCAACTTCAACACTTTCAATATTCCCCAACATCACCTATAGATGCTTAAGCTATTTCCTAAACTCTCCAAGAGGGTGTTTTATTAGCTATAGAATGGCCAAAATAACTATCATGGAAATTGAAAAATTTCAAGCATGACAACTAAGCCCTTAATTGAAAATAAGGCTTCTTAGTCGTGTGCATCCTTCCTTTGGTGATGCAGGATCATCTTGTTAATAATCAATTTTGGCTTTCTTAGGTGACTATGGGTGTCTTAGGTCCACTTGAGATGGTCATAGCTTGTACTAGTCCATTTGGAATCCATAGTAAAGAATAGGAGTTTCCTCCTAATGTATAATTTGAATATTATAACTAGCTTTATGTATGTTATAGGGTTAAGTTTTAAGTGACACAGTCCTCTTAGACCGAGATATCAGATTTGGAGGTCATAGATTATTTTGCAAAGCATTATTACGTGTAAATATCTTATTTTAGATTGTCTTCGTATCTATATTAGTGTTCAAGGATTCATGGAACCCTCACAAAGTTCAAGGAATGGAAAATAGATAGAAAGACTTATTTAGACCAAACTATACCTTGTTTTAGAAGTTTAGTAGTATGTGACATAAACATAATGATTCAATGGAATCCTTGAGTCTATTTCAGGGCATTGATCATGAGGGCTTGGTGTTGCAAAAGTAAAGAAAATGTAATAATCCATCTAAAGGAGGATTTCTTAAATTAAATTTGTGTTCAAAATCCCGAATATGTGTGACCAAAGATAAAGAGCATAGAGTAGAATATTCATTGAATCGTTAATACTTATGACCTGGTAGAGTCCTTGATAAGTGTATAGGAAGGTCATAAGAATACCAAGATTTTAAAAAATCCCTAGTATAGGTTGGAATAAGAATAAAATAAAAGGAATGTGCAAATACATTCTAGCAGTGTTAATGCCTAGTTTGAGGGCTAGGAAGGATGTAATTTTATAAAAATAGTCTCTATTCCATGTGTTTGAAGTTGGTGGAGTCTCGACAATTTGGAAGAAGGCCTAAGGGCATCAAGGACTCATAAAATTAGGGCATAAGGATAGATTATTGAGTGGTTAGTAGGTAAAGGAAGCAATGCACAATCATGTTTATTTCTTGTGACTGTCAAGACCAACCTTGAGAAATAGTTTTCTTAGGAAAGAAACGCATAAGGAAGTTATATCTATCATTGAGGAAGTGGTTTTAGAATGTTTGGAATCCTTGAGTAACATAGGAAAATCCTTATACAAATTTAATCAAGAATACCTATTGACTCGTCTGCATAATTTCACGAAGAATTCTAGTGTGAGTAAGGGTTTGTATGAAAAGCCTTAAGTGAAAGAGGAAGAGTTGAGTGATTTGCCTTAGTGATTAGGAGAGGAGTAAACACGGTGAAATGAGTTGAAAGAAGATTGAGTAAAATTCAAGGTGAAGGTGAAAATTAGATTTGAGAAGATTGTTTAGAGCTTGAGAAAATGACGAGTCTTAAAAATCCAAAAGTTGGAAATCTAGAAAGATGATGGATAAAGGATTAATAGAGCATTGAGGTGTGCTTAAGTAAGGTGTATGGGTGTGTTTAAAGGCAGATGCGGAGAAGAAGCTAGTAAAATTATAGAGAAAACCATTTTGATCAATTTTATCCACGTGGAATTATAACTTTAAGGTTAATCACATGTTCCCGATCTCCAAAATGTATTGATCTCATTACCAAATAGTGAATTAAGTGTTTAGCAACACTCTTGGGAGGTATGTATTTATTAAGAGTATGAGATGATTGCTAGCATCACCTTTGGTGGCCCCGCATCAAATGGGATGCTCCCAAAATGTAAAGGATTATTCAATATTTCCAGTTCCTACAATTTTCCTCCTAAATCCTTACGGATCTTCCAAAATCAACCAAAGAAGTCAAGGTTCACAATTTGACTACTCATTCCTTACACATGAAACCTCGTCGTTGAACATAATATCCTTGAACGATCAAAACTTTCCTAAATCTTCCTAAACTACTTGTAAAACCTTAAATGATTTCAAATACCACCTTTGGATACTTAATACCTTTTCATAACCCTTGCGGAGGATGCCCGCATGCTCTAAAATGACCAAAATTGGCCTTTCTAGGCTTGCAAGAGAATTAGTATTTTTTTGCACTTTAATGAATGGAATAATGGAGCTTGTTAAACCTTTTTCAAACTTATACAAGTTCACCCAATTCATTAGGAATACCTCCAAGGAAAAGGTGATCATGACACAAGTGGTAGGTTGACCCGGAGAGGGATTCAAGAAGATTTGGGAGCAAGATTCCATGTTGTGGCTTGGTTTTCATGGTTTAAGCTTTACATTTTTGGGTTAGTCAATTCACATGACAACATCTCCATATGAATATCATCCTCTTATCCTTCCATTTTTCAAAATTCTCCTTGAATGGAATCAAATTTAGGATGCTTAGAGACTTATTTTTCATATCCCTCTCATAAGAATAGGTGACTTCTTGATCCTTCACACATGATGGTCCTGGATGCCTCAGTTGCCTGACTAGCTCATTTTGATTTGTTTCTCAAAGATATTTGGACACAATCACTCCTTGAGCCTCACTTTTCACCTTTGAACATGATGATCTCTTCTTAATCTCATAATTCACCTCCCTACCCAAGATGTCACTTGAGTGGAAGCATGCTTATGATGTTTGGACACCCTCTTTCTCAATTTCTCCTCATGGAGATAGGTTTCCTCCTCTTGATAGAAGGATTGATCCCTGAATGAAACTTGGAGGAATGTCTCGAGAATTAATTCCATGTTCTTGACCTCCACACTGTACTGAAACACTGTAAATTCCACCTCCCTTACTTGCAAGATGTGAGTTCATTACCAAGCATTGATTAAGTGTTTAGAAACACTCTCATAAAATATGCATTGTTTGTGAGCCTAAGATGATTGTCACCATCACTCATGATGATATTCTCTTATCATTCTCCTGATGACCATTCCCTTGATGATTGTAATCTCAATGAATCTCTTGATGTTTCAGATATTTCATAGACTTCATGTTTTTTTATAATTACACCCATTGTCATCATGATGTTTCGATCCTTCAAAACTTCATGATGATCATTCCTTGATTATTTGAATTAATAAACACTTACATATGTGGTTTAATTTATTATGTTTTATAAGGAATTTTACGCATCCATATATTTGAAAAATTGTTGCTACCTTTGGGAGTTGTGAGGTTTATAAAATATAGTTTGGAAAAATTTAACACTCCTACAACAAATCGAGAAAAATCCAAAAAGGCCCCAAAACCTAAACAATGACTATATTCTTTCCCAAAATAGACATCAATTGTAGAATTTAAACCCTAAAATCTTTAGGTTGAATGTTGAAATCCTAAAAATACCTATGTACTAACTAGATTAGAATATGAAAAATTATCTTCTAAATTGTGACTGATGGAGTTGTGAGACTAGTTCCATAAGGTGCAGAGTGACCCTAATTTATTATATTTACAAAAATAAATTTAAAGTATAAGAAATAATAAAGTATATTCAACCATTTATTTTAGTAAATGTGTCCCTCCCACAAGAACGTATACCACATTGAAAATAGGAATTCAAGCATGTTATAATGTGCTCACATTTTAGTCTTGGTAATTACCAATCATAATAATTCATAATGCGATCATGCTTTCCCAAAACACGCTCGTGTTTCACTTCAAATAAAAAAATCATACTTTTTGGCCCCCCATCTTTGTGCACTTATCCTAAAGTGCATGTGGATATCAATATGTTTGGTATGATGATGATCAATAGGATTGTGTTATATGAATAATACTTGTGACTTTGATTGTCACACAAATTATAGTAGGAGATACCCATAGAAATCCAAACTCACCAAATAACTTCCAAAACCAAAGAACTTCTTGACCATCCTTGACCACACCTCTATACTTTTCCTCAATGAACGACAAGGATATTGTAATTTTTTTCTTACACACACATGTAATTGGACCAAATACAAGGTGAAAGAAGAAACCATGAGTAGATCATTTTTATCATGAAAACCTCCCTAATGTAAATCTATAAAGCCTTCAATACCACAAGATCCATATGGTTAATAATGAATGCCAAAACTCAAAATCCCTCAAATGTAGTGTAAAATATGCTTCCCTAATTTTCAATGACTCTCATGAGGCTCATGATTAAAGTGAGAGATAATGTTTACAACAATAGTGATAATGGATCGATTTTGACTGAGATACACAATAATCCCAACTAGTTATCTATACAAAGTGGCATCAACTAAGCTAGACTGACAATCAACAATAAATTCAATACCTAATTGAAATGGAGTGGGAGATGGCTTAAAATTATCCATATTGAACTTATGCAACAAATTTGAAGCATACTTACTTCATCCAATAAAGACACGTTCCTAAGATTGATAAATTTGGAGGCCAAGAAAATAATATAACAGACCCAAGTTTTTCATATCAAAATTTTCCTTCAACTTGTTTTAAATGTTATGAATGAAAGAACTTGAACTTATAATGAGCATGAGATCATAAAAATAAAAAACCAATATAAAAAAATCATCAACAATATTTAGAACATATACAGTATGGTCAGTTTCACAATGATGAAAACTAGTAGACAACAAGAAATCATCCATCCGTGTATACCAAGCTCGTGGAGATTTTTAAGACCATAAGGATAACAATGAAGTCTACAAACCAATGAAGATTCATGTATGAAGCCCTAAATTTTTTCCATATAAATCTCCTCATGGAGATCACTATGCAAAAAGGAACTCTTCGCATCTATCTAATATACTGACCAATGATGAGAAGTAGTTAGGGAGAGAATAAGGCACACTGAATCCATATTTGTTATAGGAGAAAAAGTATCAAAGTATTCCACCCCTTTAACTTGTGAAATCCCTTAGCAACAAGATGAGCCATACATTTTTAAGCGATCCATATTATGCATACTTGGTCTTATAGACCCATTTACATCACACAATATTTATTCCCTTAGGAAGACGCACCAAGTCCTAAGTGCTATTCTTAAAAAGAGAATATTATTCCTATGCCATAACAACATCCCATTCTAAATGACCAGAAGCCCGTAAAAAGTGACAAGATCACTATATATATCCCGAATCACAAGATCTATCCTCAAAGGAACATGAATACGAGCAACATCACCATAAGTTTTAGCTCTAATATGTCAAGGATCACTAGGATCACCGAATAATTCACCAACTTCTTGCACGGTAGAATGAAACGATTTTGGCATGGGCTGGGAGGAGGAGGAGGATCTAGAACATGAGTATCAAAAGAATCAATAATAATATCTTCCATATCAAATGAAGGAGGAGGAGGGGAAGAAGTAACAATATCATGATCTAAGGGAGTTTCGTCTCATCAACTCCGAACATCTCTCTCGAAATAAAACCTCATGGGTGGATGAATCAAGTAGATGGTATTCATTTGAGTTATTTACTATTCTTCTCCATGTTTTTTCTCTTTTCACTAGGAACAAAATCCTATTCCTTGATCTAAAACATATGAAAAACATATATATCAAGTTTCTCATCCAACCATGCTTCTTTAGAGTAACCCCTTAAACTCGCCTTATGTAGAACTTTGTTATGAATGAAGTTTACATAATTCACAACTTCAACCTAGAATTCAGTGGTAATTTATTTTACTAAATCACATGATAAACAATTTCCTTGAGTTTCTAATTCTTGTGTTCAAGAACACCATTTTACTTAGGGGGTAAGGAATTGTGTATTGATGCATATGTAGACACCAAAATTAGGTCATACTACCCTTATAACCCCGTTAATTAAATTAACCATACCTTACCTATTCATATCTCATAGTGCACATGATTAATTGAATTAATTAATTTAATTAATTTAATTAACATCCTCACTTGACCACCTCACCCAGCCAACTCACCCAGCCACCTCACCCCATGACCCACTCAAACCCCATTAATGACCTAAGACCAAGTCTAAGCCTATCCTAACCAACTAGGACTTAGTATAAACCTAGACTTAACTCCTATTAACAAACCTAAGAGGAATATTACTCATTCCTCCGTGGTCTATCACTTGAGACTCGACAAAGATGAATACCACACCAAAAATAACAACAATCAGGCTATTTTTGGCCAACCTAGATATTCCCACCTTAACCGACGCGGTTATACCTCAACCGATGTCGGTCCCCTAACCATCGTTAGTTAGGTTAAATAAATTTCCAAAATCCTTTGCTAAGGTTGGTCATTCGATTCAGGATCTCATACGAATAGAGACTTGGAGCACTCAGATTTTCTAAAGCACTCAGGAAAAGGAAAACACACAGGAACACTACCAACAACCATTGGCATCCATCATCTTCTTCATGATCAAAAATACAAACAGAGAAGCACGGAGGTTCAAATTGCCGACACGAATGCAAATTCTCTTCTCTCTAGATCTCTACCATCACCGTCCTCATCACCTACACTCTCCAGACCCATTCTTCAGTAAGTACCTAATATCTCTTCATTTATCTTTGTTTTCTTTCAATAAGATTTATTATTCATCTCAAGTAATTTATCCTTTTGTACATCCGTACACCTCCCTTCCTCCCACCAACTTATCACCCTACCATACCTAGACCTTCCACCTGTCTTCCCCTATCCTAATCATCTCTAAACCTTTTAGACCATTCCACGACCTCACCCCCACCATTTCCAGCCTCTATGCAATCACAGAGAGTTTGAAGACCATTTCTAAGAGATTTTTATTAACTACCCCTACCGACGCCGATTAGCCAACCGACATCGGTCATCCTGCAAAAATGGCATCGGTCACATAACTCGCGCGTCGGTAATCGTACGCAATATACCTCAGACCAACGAGCTCATACCCATTCCCTAACAACCCGAATCACTCCTAATCTTTACTAGATCTTACCCAGAGCTTATACCCGACTGTGAATCAATACCAACCCATCATCTGACCTATTTTGACCTTAATCACATTTTATCTAACCTTTCTTATTTGTTTTGTACGAGATACCTAAATCATTTCAATTCTAATAAGATTGTTATTTCATGTTTATTTTGGATAGCATTAATATTGTTATTTAAAAAGTGGATTGACAGCTTGTTCAAGAAGCATCACACTTCTCGGATCTAGCTTCTGCTAGGCAGTCCACTTGTTGTTTTATTTAACTCTATTTGGTGGTATTGTTTTGCATTTTATAGGTAGTTCCTCCTAGCCAAAAGGGAGTATTTACAATTAGCATTGGATCAAGAAATCAGAATGCGCACACAACCTTCAACTGACATCACAAACATGTATTCCTCCTTGGCCTATCACCCTCTATTTGTTTCATTAATTTTTCAAGAATCCGGTGAAATTTTTTTGGCATGCCAGTGGCATGATCAACACTAGGAGAAAGTGGTTTATTACATAAGTCATACCCTTTTGGACTATGAAACCAGATACACCCACACCAAAAACTCTTCTTAGCCTTAGTTTTTGTTTCCACTAAACTTCGTCATTACCTACTCAATCACAAAACCTTTGTCGTCACCAATACTAACCCCTTACATTACATGTATGCCAAGCCCTACCAATATCAACGTGTTGCACGTTGGCTAATGCTTCTCACACCTTGACCTTGAATTCATCCATCAAAAATCTATCAAAGGTCAAACTATTGCTGACCAACTTGCAGATGCACCCCTCTCCAAAAATCAATCCTCTAACTTCAATTTCCGGAAGAATCCATTACTACCATCTCTTTGGACGGTACCATTTATCAAATGACCTTATAATTCGATAGTTCCAAATGTCAGCATGGGGGTGGTGTAGGCGTTATCCTCATTCCTCTTGATAGTGAACCTATGCCACTATCTTTCAAACTAGATTTTGATTATACTAACAATATAACCGAATATGAAGCACTTGTATTAGGCCTTCAAACTATCATCGCCTTAGACGTTAAATAAATTAATATCTTTGGCGACTCTCAATTGGTTGTAAATAAAGTCAATGGTATATACCAGTGTCATAATGAAATACTTCAAAAGTATAAGCATCATGTAGACATACTTTTGACTACCTTTGACCGTTATGAACTTCAAACCACTCCATGTTCCACTAACAAATTTGTGGATACCATGGCCTGCCTTGCTTCTCAAATACCCGCCTTGCCCTCTAACTCAATTTTTTTGTCATGACACAGACAAAGGCTGTAATTGCCTCCCTATCCATTTCAAGACATCAACCTCATGTGAACCATTCAACAAGACCCATGTGACCTTTGGTATAAGTAGTTTGTTGACTACCTTTCCCTTTCAGTTCTACCTCCAGACCTTACTCGCAATGAGACAACGCGCCTTTCTTAAAAGTGTTTCTCGGTATGTCATCATGGGATGTCTTATTTAGAAATGTGGATTTGATGGTATCCTCTTGCGTTGCCATACAAGTTGTGAAATTCCCTACACTATCAAGGAGGTTCATGATGGAATTTGTGGAGGTCACTTTAGTGGTTTAGCTATCGCTAAACACATTCTCTGCTAGGCTATTATTGGCCAACCTTAAATTGTGATTGTTGTGATTATGTCAAACATTGTGTGAAGTTCTAGCAACATGCCAATCTCCATCACATGCCTAGTCATGCCTTACAGGTCGCACGAGACCTTTGGCATTTCTCTCAAAGGGGTTTGGATCTTATCGGAGAAATCAATCCCCATTCTTCACAGCGCCATCAATGGATTATTACCGCTACTGAGTACTACACTAAATGGGTAGAAGACATACCTCTTATTTCTATAAAATATGAGACAATATGTGAATTCATCAATCATCACATCATTTTTTTCTTTGGTGTTCCCCATCGTCTCATCATTGATAATGGGAAACAGCTCAAAAATAAAACTCTACAGAAGCTATGTGACACCTTTCTCATTTAACTTAGTTTTTCTTCACCTTACTACCCATAAACAAATGGCCAAGCTGAATCAACCAACAAAACCTTGAAAAAAATTCTTATGAAGGTGGTTGACGATACGGGAAAAGATTGGCACACACACATTCCTTTTCGCTTTATGGGCTTACCGTACTAGTATTTGTACCTCAACTACAGCCACACCTTTTTCTCTGTTCTACGGTACATAGGTTGTCCTGCCTCTCAAAGTCTAGATTTTGTCTCTTTGTATTTCACTCAAAGAGATGCTTAACGATGATGAATTTTTCCAGGACCGTTTGGCACAACTTGAGTTATTAGATGAATGTTGTCTTAATGCTCTTGATCATATCCAAATCTACCAAAAATGTATCAAACGTGCCTACAAAAACATGTCCATAAACGAACCTTCCAGGTTGGCGACCTCATCCTAAAGGAAAATCAACATGTAACCAAAGAGGAGAAAATTAAATGGGGAAAATTCACTCCTAATTGGCTTAGACCTTATATCGTTACTCATACCTATGGATCAGGTGTTTATCATTTGTCTTCACTCGAAGGTAAACTTGAACTTGAGCCCCTTAATGCCTTACATCTTATACCCTTCTACTATTGAATTAAGTCCTATATCACCTCTTGTCTATTAAACACTTATCCCTTGAGCACCATTCACCTTCCATTTTACCTATCTTAAGGATCAATGACTAAACCAGATCATGTGATTACCCGTCACTTTTTTAGCCCTATCTTCAATATGAGTACCACGGCCCTACTCATGGCATGATTCTCATGGATACTTTTCATCTTTTTCAAGATGGAATCCCATGGTCGTTCATAATGTAAATTCTCTCTTCCATAGTTAGCCTCTGTGTGTTATGGTTTTGCCTTCAAACCAAGAGCCTATTTTTCTCTATAGTCTTGTCCATGACTTAAAATTCCAAAAGCAAAGCAATTTCAAAAATAAAATGGGATTCAACTCCTTGAGTCAAACTTCTAGCAAAAGATGATTCCCTCAAAAAGGACATCTATTCTCTCTAATCTCGTTGTTATAAATAGACTGCTCCCTCGAAGGACAACTATACAAAGCTAGCCATATTGTACTTAGTCTCTCATCAAAAGAGGACTATTCTTGCAAAATAAAATAAAATATTCAAAAGCTTCCCGCATCGATTAGCTTCACGAAGACCTCAAGGAGATAATATACTCATCCCACATAGACTTCCCACATCAATCAATCTATCAAAACAATAACAAAAAGAAGAAAATGATAATTTTTTCATGGACTTGCCTATTTTGATCTTAGGTCTCTTGCCAAGTAGGCATGTTGTCTTACACCAGGTTATGCTAAACATCGACCATTTTCACCTCATTGAATTTTCACCCTAATTTCCTACCTTCTCAAGGGACTTTCCACAAACATGACATTTCATGATCATGTGACTTTCTTCACCCTTAGCATAGTCAATCATGCAATGCCTTTAGGGTCTTACGTTCATAAGCCAATATTTGGTATGGTAGACTCGTTATGGTTCTTATCAATTAGGTGGATCTTTTTTCACCTCTTACCATTCACCTTCTTCATTACTTATTGATTACTATACAAGACCATCGATACCTATGTTTTAAGGATTCCCCTTTCACTAAACCCAACCATATCTAAAATGACCCACACCCAAACCTAAAATGACCTAAATGACCTAGACTCAATCAGACTGCCTAAAACCTACCGACCCATTCATATATCCTCATCATATTCTTCCCTAGCTTATGGGAGAACTACATCGGCCTGAGGCCCCTTTTCACGGGCTATGTAGGTAACACTCCAAGGGCATGGGGTCCTTGGAGGTTAGCTTGACCACTCTCTACCCTAACCAATTTCCACCCCCATTTTTCTATTCACATTCTACCTTAGTTAGTTTCCATCTTATACACTACTTGGAAATTAAACAAACGTATAAGTATACAAAACATATATATCTACCTATTCCTTACATCATCATATCATACATTAATCATTTCACAATTCCATGATATCAAATATTTTGAAAATCTACACCATCACATACATATACATCATCATTTATTTCCATGTTACCAATAACTTGGAAATTAAATCAACACCAACAAACCTTAACTCCACCATGCCTAACTCACCTAACTCAACCATTCCTAAATGACCTAACTCCACCATGCCTACATGACCTAGACTCCACCATGCCTACATGACCTAAACTCCACCATGCCTACATGACCTAGACTCCACCATGCCTAACATGCCTACCTAGACTCCTAACTCCACTCATGCCTAATCACCATGATGTCATGCCTAATTCACCTAATTTCCATCATCATACACAAATAAAAATGGAAATTAAAACACAAGTACATCATCCATACATACCATAAATCTCATCATATAACAATGAAAGTCTATATATCAATACAAATGTACACCGATACAAATACATACAAGTATCTCCAAATGCTCAGATATATCCTCACCATCTTCGACATCCTCACATCTTCGATCACTATAGGATCAAAATCTCAAAATCCTCATATACATCCTCACTATCATCGACACATAGACCGTATATATAAAAAAATATACACTAATCATATCATATCCAGTGACTAATCATCACCCCACCTGATATCCATACTGTCTCATTTGTCTCCTTCTCCCCTCTACCTGCCTATCGCCCTACCAAAGATCTCTCCACCGATCATAGGTTTCGGTCTAGCCTCCACTTGACCCTCTCAAATGAGTTTGGTCTCCATGAACTCATCACCTCACCCTAAACATATATTTGGGTTTTCAGCCCCTTGTGCTCTTTGAGCTATGAGTGAGGGATCTAGTCCTCTCATTCGCTTCTTATGCCATGTACTCAACATAAGATGGGACATCTATCCCTATGGTCGTCAGATGGTCCTGGTAATATCGTGCCTCATTCAGGGCATCCCTAAACCTCACCATCGACACTATCTGAGGTGGTGCCATGGGTCTCACAACAACCTGTGAGCTCTATCTTGTTAGGGATGGCCTTAGACCTTATACATGTGCTCCATGTCCTCCTCCCTATACCTGTGGGGACCTTTTCCTGTCATCATCGCTTGTAGTGTGAGACACTATCCCGAGCCTATGGTAGTGCACGTGATGTAACTTGGGCTTATAGGGCCATAACTCGGGCTTATAGGGCCATAACTTGAGCTTGTGTAGTGGCCAACTAGCCCTACAAACCTACTACATGTGTTTGTAAGGTGGAAACATGTCCCCCATCTCCATCTCCACCTTGTACGAGCACTGTCCATCCATATGCGCACCTAGGGCCTGTAGTGCTAACACCTGAGCCTATAAAATGGATAACTTGTGCCTTTGACCCTGTGAGCTGCCCCTATAAAACTATAATTTCTGCCTGAAGGGTAGCTACCTAACCCTACAAGGTATCCCTTTGTATTGTGATAGTGGCTAAGTCTGGTTTCCCTGGCCTCGGGGGTGTCACTCATAGTTGTGCTTCCCACCACTTCCTATATCTATTAGTGACCCCAACATCATCAATCTTTCTATCTCCACCACCTGCTCCTCTTGCCTTGTTGGCACACTCGGTCGTGGTGTGGAGACATAGGTCTCTCCACGTCATCTCTCCTATATTGAGGGAAGGGTGGTGGCACATCTTGTGGCAACCCAAACTTTTGTCTGACCCATTCTATAGATATCATCTCATGCTCACTAAACGATACCCCTGTATCCACCGAGTAGTCAGAACTCCTCTAACTCCTCCGCCATGTCCCTATATGAGGGATAGCCAACATAGGGCCTCCAAACAATATCCACACCAGACAATCCCTCTAACACCCTGCCTATAATATGAAACATCATGCATGGCCCTAGCCACCTTGTTCCCCACCAACTAGTACCCACCATCTATAGCCAACTCTGACCAAGCCACCCCCAAACCAATCAAGTTGGGAAAACCAACTGGACGTACACATATGATGTGCTCATATTCCCAACAATGCAAAAGAAAAGTGTAACACAAACTAAACCATCCACAACCTCCCATAGGCCCATAGCTCCCTATACAACTGCACCAGAATGTCGGTGCCCATGCAAAATAGATCCGCTCCTCCACCATATCCTGGAGCACTCCCATCAATGCTCATGGGAATCTACCACCCTTGGCATCTGGTAGGGTGAAACAACATACCACCTCCATCATCAAAACAACCAACCTCATCTCTTGAGGATGGGCTACATACATCTCTCCATAGCTGAGGCTCACACTATGGTACCTCAGCTCACCCATCGCCTCCCCAAACATAGCCACTATAGGCTCCATGGAGGCCTTTGAAGAAATAGAATACACTCACTCACCCACAATCGGTAGCCACAGATCCTGTATACATCCTCCAGGGTGATAGTAATCTCACCCGTTGGTAAATGAAAAGTGTTGTCATTTGAAATCCCATCTATCGATGAGTGTGACCATAAAACTAGGATCTTGAGATACATGCCTATAGCATCGGATCCCAATCAATCCAACATCAGTCATGTGCTCCCACTCCTCTACGGTCACACTCGACCACATCTCTACCAACAGAGGTGGTACTTTGTCTCGCATACATAGCTTGTCCCTAGCATGCATCCAACAAAACATAGTATTGTTAAGACCTCACTACCTCCAATTACATCTTAACCCCAACACCATACCCAATCACACCAATCCTACTTACCCCATTTACCTAATTCACATACCAACCTCCTACCCTTTACACTCATGACTCATTACCTTCACATTATTTCACCTACTCACCTAACCCATCTAGCCAATGACCATATGTTACCCTTACCCCTCTACAACCCACATTACTTGCCCCTTTTTGACCTCTTTTTCCTTTTGAAGCATAACCCTTCTTACCCATTCCCTCTTTCACCCTAACCGGTACCAGTGCTCTCTTGACCATCACCGGTTATCCTTGACCGACATCGGTTCGATTAACCGGTGTTAGTCACCTTAGTCTTGACTGATGTCGGCTATAGGCTATGAATCGACATTAGCCAAACCTTGACCGACGTTGGTCTTTATCACGACCCCAAAACCAAAACCCCCTCTTCTATTTCTTAAAAATTGACAAAACCAACCTACAATCCTAATTAATCCCGAACACTTACACCCCACATTTATTTCTCCCCCTACTTAGCCTATATTTGACCTCCTCCCCCCTAGATTTCATCTATTTTTCACCCATATTTCAAAATTAACATTCCCGCCTAAAAATTTCTTCATTGTAAAAACACAATTGGAGAAAAACAAAAACAAGCTAGAAAACACTACCTACCTCATCTCGATGGCGTGTACATGGTGACACGTCTATCTACTACTGCACAATGGTCCACCCAACCCCTCTCCTACCTTTTCCATACCAAAATCTACCTCGTACTCTCTCCACCAATCACACATCTCCAACTACGCTAGTGGACCCATCTACCTAGCTCCTCTCAACACTTAGTCACCTCCACCTCAACCTGGTACAATAGCTTGTCTTTTCCTCCCCCTGAAAATGCACAAATCATTCACTTAGCTCTTCCATTTTCTCAAAGTCAATAACAACAATGATTTTATAAAATACATAATTTTAACTTTATAACCCTAACTCGCCATGACCGACATGTCGGTCATACAAAACCAACATCGGTTACCTTATAACCGACATCGATCATTTGCCAATACCATTTCCTCCATGTTTTTCCTATTTTTACCTAACCTCATTACTACCACATACCTTTTTCTAGTACCAACACCCATTGTACCCTACCCACAAGCCTAAACTACCCATACAATTCCTTAATTGTGTTTAGGATTTGTTATTTTACCTATACCTTGGCCTTACCCATGCCACGACCTATTTACCTAGACCTGACCTACTTTTTGTGACCATTGAACTTGTGTACTCATTATACCTTGCGATGTTGTTACCTATGTTGTTTTAGCCTAATAACCATACCTTGCCTATTTCCATGTCCGTTTATCCTAACCAAACCCATGGTGTACTAGATCATACCTAAATGTTCCTACACCTAACCTACATTGTGTTTCCAAACCATATCCTATACCCTGGATACCTAAATCACTTCAACCTTGTTTGGATAAACCTATCAACCTTAGATGATGTAGAGTTTGCAAGATCTTCAACCTAGTACCATGTTGTAGTCTATACGTGTGCAGGGCATTTGATTACCATTACCCATTACCCAATTTGACCCTGTCCCATTACCTATTACCTGATTTGACCATTACCCATTACCCAATTTGACCTTGCCTATTACTTA
The DNA here is from genome assembly GCA_018340775.1 of Taxus wallichiana var. yunnanensis. Taxonomy (NCBI): domain Eukaryota; kingdom Viridiplantae; phylum Streptophyta; class Pinopsida; order Cupressales; family Taxaceae; genus Taxus; species Taxus wallichiana. The sequence goes on from CM031234.1 coordinate 605,870,916, forward strand.
TTACCCGAGTTGACCATTACCCTTTTCCCAAAGTACCCATACTCTTCCCCACCTACCTTAACTTACACCAACTACACATTTATCAAACCACTCACCGACTTTGTATAACACCTCATCAGTTCCTGGTTTGAGGGGATCACCTTCACCCACACTTGGGGCAACCCCACTCTCACCCATACATGGAGAAACCCTCTCTCACCCATACATGGGGAAATCACTTCCTATTTTTTTCAGCGTCACTTACCAATACAAGCTACACAAAAAGGGGAAAATGTAGACACCAAAATTAGGTCATACTACCCTTATAACCCCATTAATTAAATTAACCATACCTTACCTATTCATATCCCATAGTGCACATGATTAATTAAATTAATTACTTTAATTAATTTAATTAACATCCTCACTTGACCACCTCACCCAGCCAACTCACCTAGCCACCTCACTCCATGACCCACTCAAACCCCATTAATGACCTAAGACCAAGTCTAAGCCTATCCTAACCAACTAGGACTTAGTCTAAACCTAGAATTAACTCCTATTAACAAACCTAAGAGGAATCTTACTCATTCTTCCATGGTCTATCACTCGAGACTCGATGAAGATTGAAGACCACGCCAAAATAACAATAATCAGGCTATTTTTGGCCAACCTAGATATTCCCACCTTAACCGACGCCGGTTATACCTCAACCGACGTTGGTCCCCTAACCATCATCAGGTTAGGTTAAATACATTTCCAAAAGCCTTTGTTGAGGTTGGTCATTCATTCAGATCTCATATGAATAAAGACTTAGAGCACTCAGATTTTCTGAAGCACTCAGAAAAGGAAAACACACAGGAACACTACCAACAACCATTGGCATCCATCATCTTCTTCACGATCAAAAATACAAATAGAGAAGCACGAGGTTCAAACTTCCACAACATGAATGCAACTTCTCTTCTCTCTCTCAGAATATCTCGCCATCACCATCCTCATCACCTGCACTCTCCAGACCCATTCTTCAGTAAGTACCTAATATCTCTTCATTTATCTCTATTTTCTTTTAGTAAGATTTATTATTCATCTCAGTAATTTATCCTTCTGTACATCTATACACCTCCCTTCCTCCCACCAACTTATCACCCTACCATACCTAGGACCTTCCACATGTCTTCCCCTATCCTAATCATCTCTGAACCTTTTAGACCATTCCATGACCTCACCCCCACCATTTCCAACCTTTGTGTAATCACAGAGTCTGAAGACCATTTCTAAGAGATTTTTATTAATACCCCTACCGACGCCTGGTTAGCCAAATCGACATCGGTCATCCTAAAAAACCGACATCGATCACATAGCTAACGTCAATTACTATGTCTGGTAACATACCTTATACTAACGAGCTCATACCCATTCCCTAACAACCTAGAATCACTCCTAATATTTACTAGATCTTACCCAAAGCCTGTACTTGACCTATAACCCAATACCAACCCATCACCTGACCTGTTTTGACCTCAATCACCTTTTATCTGACCTTTCTTATTTGTTTTGTACGAGATACCTAAATCGTTTCAATTCCAATAAGATTGTTATTTCATGTTTATTTTGGATAACATTAATACTATTATTTAAAAAGTGGATTGACATCCTGTTCAGAAGCATCACACTTCCCGGATCTAGCTTTTGTTAGGCAATCCACTTGTTGTTTTATTTAACTCTATTTGGTGGTATTGTTTTGCATTTTACAGGTAGTTCCTCCTAGCCAAAAGGGAGTATTCACAATCAGCATTGGATCAAGAAATTAGAACGAAACCTTCAACTGACATCACAAACATGTATTCCTCCTTGACCTATCACCCTCTATCTATTTCATTAATTTATCAAGAATCAAGATTCAACTACCATTTTCGCCTATCTAAATGCATTACTAATATAATCCCACCCATTATCATTAATTTATCAACCCGATAACTTCTGGGATCCCCATAACAATGTCCTATGAAGATAGCTACTACAAGTACTAGTATTTGTGGTGAACAAATCTCTCATGCCACAACTTACTCTCTAAATTAGAATGAGAAATCAAGGAAGACCCTACACTAGTGTCAAACTTTTCAAAGAGATACAAATGTGAATCTATGTCCATGACACATGTAGAAACAATATCATCAGGATTATTCAATTCCCTAATTACAACACTATATCGGAAAATCACACGCTTTTACTACCACCGAGTTACATATTTGATATATAGACAACAAATTGTTAGAAATATGAGGAACATAAAGTACATCATTAATGCATCTATTTAGCATTTCAATAGTACCAAATCCCAAAACTTTAACTAAGGAGGAGTTTCCCATCAAAATTTGAGAAGTGTGGCAATGAAAAACTAAACTCAACAAGTTGTGAGAATGTGTCAGATGGTGAGAAGCACTAGAATAAAAAATCCATTTATCTCTCAAAGGAGCACAAGCTCGAGAAGAAAGAGCCTTTCCCTTGCCATTGTTTGAAAGGAAGAAGGAGCTAGAACAAATATCTTATGTTGTTTCAAGGCATTTTCTAGAGCTTCAATTCTAACAAAACATTTGGATTTTTGATGGTTTTTTTAGAACAATATGGACAAGGGTAATAGGTATTTTTATTGGAATATTTATTTTTTTACGGGATTAGGAGATTTAGAAGCATCTATAGGAGGTGGAGATGGTTTAAGAGACTCACCGGGCTTATTGGAATATCCTAGCTTTATTTTTCCATTTATTCTTAAGAGAGTTAGTTACTAATGCATGAATTGAGTTTGTTAAAACATCAAGAGAAAGTAACTTTGTTTTTCTTGAGTGATCCTTTCACAAAATAACTCAAAAGAAGGCATTTTAAAGCTATCTCCTAAAACATCCATAGTAGAAAAGAATGAAGAAGCAAATATTGAAAATGGACCCTTCAATTTTGACAAATTTAGGAATATGCATTTTGCATCCTTCTTTTCTTTTCCACCGCTTTTAGTTGACTTCGTAGTTCCTTAAAATTTGTTAAAAAATCTTTAATGAAAGCAAAAATTAATGGAAAATAAGAAGTGAACTCCAAATCAAGTTGCAACAATTTAAACTCATTTATCTTTCCAAAAAGGATTCAAAATTATCTCATACCTCTTGTGGAGATTTGGTGTCGGTAATGTGAAATTAAAGGTTCTCTACAACATTTTGATTCAAAGCCATTAACATGATCACCTCATCATGTATTTGTCCTTCTTAAGCATCAAACTAGAAGCTTCGAAATACCCGCCATAACCCCGAGATTGAAGGTGTTGCTGTATTTTTGGTTTCTAAAAGTGATAATTGGTGGAAGTAAGGGTCTCAAGGATTTTCTCGATCTATAATATTAGAGGAGGATGCTTGACATTATAGAAATTCTTCCCTCACCGCCCACCCTCTCTCAAATGTCTTAATAAAATCTTCTTTATAAGGAACCACAACAAAATTGTAATAAAAAGTTACAATTTAAAATTTTCACAAATATTTCCTTCAAAACTTTTCAAAAATAAAATCCTCCATAGTTATTTTCCATTTTTAAGCTCCTCAAATAAACATTCTCTTAAAATATCTCAAAAAAATTGGTATAGACCAAAAAAAGAGTCAATGGATTTGAACCCAAGACCTCAAGGTCATTAAAGTGATATTTTTAGTAAAATAATGTTCTCAATCAAAGCTCAAGCGTCAACAAATTATTATGAGGCAAAACTACTATTTACCAAACATGATTTGAGGCTAAAACAATATTTTAGACATGTCGTCCAAGAACATGCAATAGTCATTACTTCACTTGTAATGACCAAATTGCTCTATACCAAATCAAAATAGAGAACCAAATCTAGTCAAGGAAAAACAAAGCACAAAACCAGAATCTCAATAATATGCATGCAGAAGGAAAAGAAAATAAGAACATAAGTTTATTATCAGTAAATCCAAGCTATTGCATGCACCAAGATTACCTATTAAATAGGCTTTACTGAGGAGATTATAAATGACAATCTCAAAGTTTGTTTAAATAATATTCATACAACAATTAAACAACTCCCTACGTGAAGGTCAATAAGTGTAAATGTAAATTACTATTTACTAATATATTTACACTAACATTTCGAGGATCTCCAAAAGTGGAATAAACTCTATTTTATTCATATGTTAGTCACTTTCTTATGAAAATTATTTACTAATTTTTTTTTGACAATCCGTGAAACCTACCGTTGTTTTTATGGCATTGTGTTATCATATTCTCGCATTTTTAGTGCTCTCGGAAAGCATGTAAGATTTTATCTTCCATTTTCTTGTGAAATAACCATTGTCAATGATATAACCATTTCCTTATACTCAATGATATAACCCAAGATCTTGAGTCTATGAGATTCTAGCATGTTATACTTCACCCTATGAACTTTGTGAAACCCAAAGATTTTGAGAAACACAACCTGTATGGGGATTTTTCCATGTCTCACAATATAAGTAATAAATTTACTTTGTCCCCCTTTTTAAATAGTTTTGTCCCCATAAATGTCATCAAGGTGTCAAAGTGTAAAGTCAAATGTGTTAAAATTTGATTTTGGTAAAATTGTCAATATGGTTATGTTTTAATGGTATTATTTAAGTTCTTGGTTTAGTTGTCAAAAATAAAGAGTCGAGTTTTTATAGGGACATTGTCACATAGTCATGTTAAGTGTTATTATTCAAATAAAGGTATTATCAAATGTTAATTGTGAGTTGTCATCATTTTCCGAGTCATTATCATAGTCGATCAATTTTTATGTTATTTAAATTCATGTTGTAAAAGTGTTAGAAAATTAAAAAATTCCTCATGGACTCATTTTTAGTGTGCCTGACGTCCAATAAAATAATTTGTTTCACATGGAGGAGATAATAAACAAAATGTGGAAATGAATGTGCTTTAAGATCGCATTTATTGAGTAAGCAACACATCCACTAGAAGACAGAGGGTATAGGAGGTTGGAGGTCAATCAAAGTCCTCTTGTTAGTCGCAGCGACGGGGCAGCAAACAAGGTTGCAACATTTTTCAGTTGTGTGTTTTTGTTGTAGCATAGTTTCAAGGCATGTTTAGGTGAGATAATAGACTAGACACATTGTCCAAGATAATGCAAAAGTCATTTAAGAAAAATAAAACGTTGTTCAAAGGAGAACCAAAGCCATCGCCATGGGTCGGAGATTAGGCATTTGGAAGGGGTAAAGAACACATCCACATCCACGGGCACCAATGAAAATTCTACCAACTTGTGGATGCCTTGAACATATTTCAAGGAACACAAGGATCAATGCCCAAAACACAATAGTCACCTCCCACCAAAGTCTCACCACCAAAACCCATACAAATCCGCATAAGTTAGCTATGGTATTACCCACCAAGTCATTGTTTCCTTAATGATACCAAATCAAAATAGAGAACCAAATCTAGTCAGGGAAAAACAAAGCAAAAAAACCAAAATCTCAATATTATGCACCCATGAAGGAGAAAAAATAAGAGCAGAATTTTATCATTGCAAATTCACACTATCAGCATACACCAATATTACCTATTAAATAGGTTTCACAAGCAAGTTATAAATAACAACCTCAAAGTTTATTTAAACTAATGTTGTTTAAACAATATTCATATGAACCAAGTTTTTAAAAATAACAACTTGGTTATTAACAAATAAACAAAGCTAACAACTCTCTACATGAAGGTTAATGAGTGTAAATGTAAATTACTATTAAATTACTATTTACTAATGTAAATAATAACTAGCATATTTACACTAACAATTCAAGGTTCTTGAAAAGTATACAAATATCGATTTTATTCATATGTTGGTCATTTTCCCATGAAAACTTTTATTTACGAATTTCTGAAAAATCCATGAAACCTACCCTTGTTTTTATAGCATTATGTTATCGTGTTCTCGCATTTTTAGTGCTCTGGAAATCATACAAGATTCTATTTTCCATTTTCTGAAAGCCGTAGAGCATGTGATTGGAAGAAGTGCCAACACGTCATTAATTAAAATCTATCACACGTGATTAGGCCACATATTGCGTATTATGGTGAAAAATAGTATCTTGTGGTCAATTTCTCATGAATTTGGCCTTATACTCAATGGCCTAATCTTGTTGTCTTGTGAAAATTCAAGACTCTGTGCATCCCAATATCTCAAGTCTCAAATATTTTTCCATGTATCAAACTCATGCATGTTATACTTCACCCTAGTCACCTATCTTCCAAGTCCATGTGACCACTAGGACCTATGAAACCCACAAGATTTTGAGAAGCACGAGTGTTTGGGATTTTACCATGTCTCATAATTTTGCTCATTCACTAGTTCGTGTCACTTTGAAAACATAAGTTCCATATTCCTAAGAACCTGGAATAGTCCCCTCTCTTTTGCACCCATTTATGTTGCCACACTAGAAACAATAGATTATCCAAGAAACATGGTTGGTCAGAGTATCCAGATCCCATTAATTTCACAACTCATGAGCTTGTGACTATAAGGCAATTACTAAGACCCTAGAATTCAAAAACCTTGTGATTGGTTGGCAATCCGATATATAATTAGTAAACTATTGGAAACTCGTTATTGAGACATGTGTCTATTATACGCTCAAATATTTTTGTAAACCACATTTAAAAAATCTAATTTGTCTCCATGATGCTACCCTCAAACTTCACATTATAATAGGTGCAATTTGTTTATAAATATATAATGTGAATGTTTTCTTGATATTAACCATGTAGGATTGAAATGTAAGTAATTGGTAAAGAGTACTTGTTGTCACCCGAAGTTGCACCTAATAGAGAATGGTGTGTGTACTCTCTCTTCTATTGACAAAATTGGAACACCTCAAGGTTTTGGGTTACACGCTATTTCTTTTGTACTCATTGATGGTATATTGTTTAAAAAAAGATATCAATGGTGTTCTTCTTAAATGTGTAGAACCCGTATCCATTTCCCCACGACAAAATGGACAACTTGAAAAAATTGGACATGGGAATTTTCAAGGGATCTTGGTGAAGAATTTACAAATTCAAGTACTTTTCATGTTCTGGGCACTTGGAATGATTTCTAGAAATTTCTCTACCTTTACCTAACTCCCAGGTTCAAGAAAAGTCCAAATAGATAGCAAAATTTGGGGAAAATGAGTAAAATGGGTAAAAATAGCGTATTGCGGGTTTTGCGAGTTTAGAAGGAACTCAAGGAATAAGTTCCCACGGGCCACTAGTTCCCTAATTTTCTAATTTGGTCGCAACACAAGGGATTTTGGGCGAAGTAGTGTATTATGGATTCTTTGATCGATCGCTGGTACAAGTTCCCTAGGGAAAAGATTTCTTCGCAATAATCTATCATCCGCAATGCAAAGGCGCGAGGAGTTGGCAGTGTTGTGTGGAGATGCAGGTGGCAGGTGGAATGATGGAACAAGTTCCATTGAGTCGCGAGTTCCCTACGGTTCCCCACAGAGACGATCGGCGCACAAAGTGAAGGATGAAATAAATTGCGATCACGGAGGTGATGCGGAGAACCATGCCGAGGAGGTGGAATGGGTTCCGCAAGGGGCGTGAGTTCCACTGCGGGAGTGATTGAGCTGCATACAAAGCCGAGGTGTTTTGTACGGAAGGTAAAGGGTCATTTGAACAAAGAACAAATGAAACCGATTCCCGGATCCACAAGTGCCCCGAACACCCGAAATATCTACAAGAAAGAGATATAAAATGCAAAAGGGGGAAGAAGGCATTATTGCGGATCGTGAATTAAATCTAGGATGTAGTGGCACGCCTTGAGACACCTGGGACGGGGTAAAAGTTGGTAATTTTTTTTTAAGTGCGAACTAATGTTTCACCTAACCGTTCTCATTAAGTAATTAAATTCTTAACGATATAATTTTAACCAAATTGCTAAAACATTTGTTTTTAATTAATTTTATTTATTTAGCTTCTAATAATTTTCACACATTTAAAAATTATATATATATATATCTTTGACTAAATCAACCTACAAGAGAAGATATCTACCCATTCTTTATTAAAATTTCATTCCCCATTCAAAAGGTTTAATCCCACAATATTACTCATTTTCAAAAGTAAGTAGGGTTTTATTTGAACCCTAGGATCAAATAAATCTGGGCCCTTGGTTTTGGAAAAGCCCTAAAGTTTTGCCCTAATCCTCTAATGGCCTTTTCTTCTCTTTCTCTTATTTCTAATTCTCATTTTGCTTTCTTTTCTCTTGTTTGCAGGTTGTTGGGGAGAAGCTATGGAGGCTATTTTTATTATCATTATTTTTTTGTTAAAATCCTTGTAGTGTATATATATTTTTTTAAGTGGGAGAATATATATATATATTTCTTTACTTATTTGTTGTTAATATATATATATTTATTTTTGTTTGGCTTGCTCGGGGTGGGCGATTTGCGGGGATGCTACGTGAGGAGGCGGTGTGGAGGAGGGATTTGTTTAGGCGCGGAGAGGGAGGGGGTCGACATGGAGATGGAAGTCGTGGCGGGGGGAGGGACAGGCGCACGCGGACGGCGAAGGAGATGCGGGGTTTTGTGGGGGCGCGCTCCCCCACGGGGAGAAAATTACGGGGGTAGGGGTGAACCCCCACCAACTATTTTTTTTTAAATACGCAAGGGTGGGGGCCGAACCCCACCCCCCGCCCCCACCAACACATTTTTTTATATATAAATTTTGAATTTAATTAAAACATTTTTGTTTTGTTTTTTGTTTTATTTATTAATATAAAACACACACACACACACACACACGTGTGTGTGTGTGTGTGTGTGTGTGTGTGTGTGTATTTTAAAACGAATAAAATATAACATTTATTATATATTATATTATGTACATACATACATTAAAATATGTGTATACTATACACAACATTATATGTATATTACTAAAAGTATACAATATATACATTTCATTTTATTATATATGTAGTATTGCGTAGAAAATTTATATTCCAAAATGTCCATTTGCATTAACACATATCAAACTGCACAAACTACTTAAAGTAACACAATAATTATACTAACACTACATGCATATTTATATATATTTTTGGTTTGTACACAAGATAGAAAAGGCTGATCTCAACTTAAATAAATAATGATTTAAACCTTATGATTGATACAAAGATAAACTGAATACTCCCACCTATTCACATTAATTGATTATCAGATTTGAGATGAAGAAAACAACACAAGTATATATATAAAAATCTAAATACTAATAAATTTTGCAAAGGAGCATACTATTCCAAAACTGGTTTTTTTTTTTTTTTGATAAAATACATAAGACTTTCAACAAGGAATTACTATTCCTCTCAAATACAATGCAAAAGATTTTTTTGTCACATAAATATTCCAACTACAAGCATGATAAAGAAATGTAAAAAGAAAAGAAAGAATGTTTCTACTAAATGTATATTAAAGAAAGACAACATTTAACAAATCTCCTTTTTGCACAATCTCTCAATAACTCAATACTTCATATTTCACAATCATGCTAAATATACAAGACAACATTCCAACAAAATTCCTTTCCAAGGTTGAAAGAAGATCTTCCAATACAAAAAGACTGCCAATCTTACAAGTGATTCCAAATCACAAGGAGGATACTTTACAAAATAAGAATACCCTTCAAATAGCCATAATTTAGAGTCACAAAGAGAAATGCCAACAAAGTGAAGGAGACAATGAGCACCAAGATGACAAGAGATTCCAAGCTTGAGATACATCCTTCATGCCTTCAAGAAAACCAACAAGGAGAAAGAGCTTGTTTGCCACCCAACCATAGGCATCATTACATGCCTCTCCCAAGGTTGGGATGCATGCTAGCCTCCCCCAAGCCCATGGGAAAGAGGTCAACTAACCAAAACTTGCACAAGATGGAGGGTGAACTAACAATGATATAAACACACAAAAATAGGACAAAAATAAAACAAGACTCCAAAATTTACAAGGAAGGAAGAAGAGAAGAACCCAAGTTCTAACTCTAAAACAACATGGGGAAGAGAGGAAAGATGTTCTCCAATAATTATAATCCAATGATAGTTGCATAAAACCAAATACTCCATACCCTCCTTATTTCTCCATTTACATACAATCCCTCCTTATTCCTCCACCCTTTCCCCAAGTCCTTCTTGGAAGGATTTTCAAACCCCAAAGGGGTTTCCTTACCAAGAATGGGGAAGGAGATTCAAGCCAAATGAATCAACTTCCCCACCTCAACCATTTGAGGGGAAAAACTATAAGACCCTACAAGGCTTGTCCATCAAGCCTTGAGGATTGAGAGAGAAAATCCCTCTCTCTTCCCCCACAACTCCAAAACTCCATCATGTCATATGATGGAGGGAGTAAAACAAGCAACACAACCAAAATCCACATGCAACAATAACAATTTCAAGCAGCCAATCTAACAACTAAAAGGAAAACAACACAACCAATAAGACATAAGAGCCTACCTCAAAGAAAGCTCTCCAAAAAGCTTTCCAACTTCAAATTTCTCCACTCTTGACTCAAGAAAATCACTAGCTCCAATCACCCAAGCATCCAAGCAAGAAGTTCCAAAAAAAGTCCCTCTCTTTTCCCATGAAGAGGAATTTGAAGAGGAGCAAGCAAGAGTTCTCACAAATGAGGGGGTGACATGTGTCACCCCTCTCCTCCTCCAAGGTCAAAGATGCCAAAACAAAAGAGAGAAAGGGTAAAAATGTCTTTTTTCCCTCTTCTCCCAAAATTCCCTAAAAGTTAACAAGACAAAATTAGTGAGACTTTTAACAAGCACTCCAATCCACACCCCTTACATGGATGTGACCAAACAAGAGGCAAAAAGGGAGGGAAAACTCCCTCTAGCCTTGGAAATAAGCCCCCTACCCATTAGGTAGGGTCCAAGGGCTCATTTTTATGTTAGGGGAACTCCCAAACTAAAAAGGGGTCCCCAAAAATGCCCAAAATAACCCAATTTCGGGTTTTGCATTTTTGGCACAAGGGTAGAGGGTGTGGGGACCACCCAAGGGTTTCACATGTGACCCTAAACCCTTGTGATTAAGTGACTCATTAAACAAAATCAAAATTTTAATGAAAGTGGGATTATTAACTCCCAAAACAAGTTTACAACATAACTAATTACCCTAAACAAAATTAATAATTCAAGGCACAATACATTACAAAAATTGGGGTCACTCATGGTGCCCAAAATAATAATCTCCTACACTAAGGCTTCACACAATGAACATGGCTAGGACTTAGCCCATGGGCTGCTTGTGTAAGATTGTGTAGCTGGCCTGAATCCCACGTTCTCCTGTAAACCTGTCACCTGCACACTCATTACACACATTAACCATACCTGTCCGATAAAATATAAAACAACGACACAGTAAGATATCAATGAGTTCTAAACTAGCCTAACATCCTACTAAAATCAAAATGCGACAACGTGCACAATTATACTCAATTCTCCAAAGTTAGACAAGATGATAAAGTGACATATAACCATAGAATCCCAACATGCAACAACTAAGTATCCATCAATATAATTATGTTCCAAAAACAACATCATATCCATTAGTATCCATGACATCATAAGAAAATGCGACAACATAGAAATTAAGCTAAATTGGTGCTATACGCCTGAATGTCCACACATGTCTAATAAGATCCAATCTCTAATATAATGTCCACGATATAAAAAATTCTGTCAAAACATGTCTATGAGCAAAGAAACAACAAGTAACTGAGCTATGTGGGCACTACAGAGGAACCCGTGTTACTCGCAACACCACCCAAATCCACATGACCATATCTCTCTCTCCAATTGTCCAAATTTTATAAAGTTTATATCACTGGAAAGGTATTTTCATGATCTTCATCATGGAACCATAAAATCTTGAGTTAGGTGAGAGTAGGTAGGATAAAATGGAGGAAATGGTCCAGCATTAATGAACATAGTTCCATGTAGCTCAACAACCAAATATGGTGAGATATGGTGCCTTGGCTTCTCCAAAAAGCAAAGTGACATGGGGGAGTAGGTTTTGCGGAGTCGCCCATGATGATTTTCAGAAAATGAAGGCATGTTGTTGGTGGGTGGAAGGAGGAATTTGAGTTCCCTCTAATTTTCCCTCTTCTCTCTCTCCCATTTCTATATAATGTATAGTGAGGCTCATTTGTAAGGGTTGGAAATTCTTGTAATACTTTGGTACATCATTCTCTAAGTGATGCATTTTGTATTATGATTTGTAGGCCTCGATTTAGGCATTCACAGGGTGATTCTTTCCTTCTTCCTTCATTGTAATGATATGTGCATACTTGAAGTAAAAAATCCTTTTTGTGGCCATTAATTTGTCCTAGCTTGTGTTCTATTGCACTTTCTTTCCTCTTTATTGTATTTGTAGGTATTTTGTGCATCTTTAATCTCTCATTTTAGGTTTGAATCTATTGTGATCCATGAAAATTCTAGTTTGAATGAAGTTTTGGAATGTGGCACTCAAGTTTTCCCTCTCCATCATCATTTTTCTTACATTTTACCTCATTTGAGGTGTCTCTCCACCCTTTTCTTGGTGTTATCACCTCTATTAGCTTAAGATTTCCATTTTTATGCATATTTCTCTCTCATTGGTTCCTCATAAGTTTAAAATAGGATTAGATAGCTGCATTTCCTTCTTTAGGATTAGTTTAGTATTAGGATTAGCTAGAGGAACCAACCTTCTTTGGATTTTTCTCATCGTGTAAGTGCCACAACTTGGAGACAGTCCCATGTCAGCAAAAGAGTAGGCATTTGTAATGAATACAAATCCTAGGGTGTTAATTTTTTGACATAACAATTTTTTCACACTCGGTGGGATAGTTTAGAGGTTAATATTTTCATTTTACCATGTTTGGGTGTGTATCTTGGTAAATTCCATCCTTTGGAGGATTTTTTGCAACACATCTGGTGACTCCAAGCTTCATATCAACTGGTTTCAATAGTATTAGTGCTCGATTCATGAGAAGAATCTAGATAAGGTCAAGAAAAATAGAAGAAGGAGCTTTAGAGTATCCTGCAATTATCACCAGGGAGAAGAAAAAAGGGCATAACAGTTCAGAGGTCACCTTCACCACCAAATAGGACTCTATCCACACCACCTCTTGGTAGGCCCTTCTTGTTATCTACTAGAGTTCTAAGACCTATTATTATGGCAAAACCACATAGAGGAATCTACCATTTGTTAACTTTACTAGTAGTAGTCCTCTTGCTCTTAATTCCCAACATGACATTCCATTAACAGACTTAAAAATTATCCCTTTCTTCACTAGGGAAAATCATATTACCCCAATTGATCATATTCTGACATTGCCAATGTTTGTGTTGTTCATCAAATTACTTAACAAGATGATGTAGTTGTAAAGTTGTTGGTTTCTTCTTTCAAAGGAAAAGCTCTACAATAGTTCGAATTTGGGACCAGAACAATCACTAATAGGGATGATATGGGAATAGCCCTTTGTAATCAATTTGGGAAAAGGTAGATAACCTATCCTTGCTAGAAAAATTGACAACTATAAAGAGGGCTCCCAATGATCTCATGAAATACTTCAATTTCATATTTCAAAAGACATGGGACAAAATTCTAGCCCTCGTGAGACCAAATCTATAAGGTTATTTTCTTTACTTTTTAAGAGCATTAAATTATGATATTGTTGTCATGATTCAGTCTATGGGGGGTGCAACATTTCTGGTGCTTATGCAATGGCCATTAGGGCTGAAAATTGTCTGATACAAGTTGGGAAACTAGATCCTAGACCACCAATGCCTATATTCCTAGAGATTGAACCCCAATTCTAATCAAATCCCTAAGTTATAACCTATCCCAACCCCAAGAAATAATATATCTAGCCAAGCATCCACTTCCTCAAGTACTTCCACTGAGTTACAAGAGGTAATGAAACAATTGCAAAATTTTGGTAATGAGTCGGTATCCATTAAGAGGCAACAAACACAAAATTTCATACCTTATCAGCCTCTATATCAACCAAACAAATCCCCTTACCAGCCAAACAAGCCTCTATTCAAAGTTGTAAATCAAAATCAAAATCAGCCTCCTCCTGCAAGGCCATTTAAACCATATAACCCAAATTTAAATTGCTCATATCAAGCTTTGGTTCCTATTCAGAATAATCTTGTGAAAAAATATGAGTGGTGTTTCCCTTTTCATCTTCCACACAACCAAACAACATTCCCTAATGGCATTTGAAACCAAGCTTTGATGGTGCAAAGTAAATTTATCCCCAGAGAAACACATACAGAGGAAAATTAGCAATAGATGGTCACTCAAGAGACACCTCCAAGTGACACTTCACTTGTGAATTGGAAAATGGAAGAATTTTGTGGGATAAATCAGACCTTTCCTCAAGGTGTGGCTACAAACACAAGATCTAAGAAGAGATCTATGGAATAAGGACAATCGGTAAATGTAGGAATTCCTCAACCTTCTTTGACATTCCAAGGGGGTGGTAATTCAAACATAGTTCCAAATGTGTAAAATCAGCCTAAAGGACCTTCCATACCAGCTCAAGTACAAGAAAGGTTTTTGTGAGTAAGGTGTAGCAAAAATATCATTCAACTCCTTTTAACATCCTTGAGAAGATGAATAAAACCAATGTGAGCATATCCATGTGGGAGTCATTGGCTATTCCGTGATGAGAGATATCTTGCAAGTAGCTATGGCCAACTTGTCTATTCCAAATGAGTCATCCAAGGAGAAAGAAAAGGTTCTTACCAATGCAATGCAACAAAAGAAGGATCAACCAAGAAAAAACATGAAGCCTCCACCTTTCTATGTATCTTTGATCATAGGAAATAACTTGGTGCACAATTATATGATTGACCTGGAGAAAGCAATTTTGCCAAAATCAAATTGCGAGACCAACTAGGCCTCAAGTATGAACCTCTTTCAAAAGGAGTAGTGTAGTTGGATGGAACAATAGTAGGAACTATTGGAGTTATCAGAGGTCTAAGCCTCACACTATATGTTGTCCTAATATCTCAGCTTCTCAAGATGTATCTATAATTGATCTACCTCCACTCTTTACCCTATGTTTATTTCGTAGGATTTCACTGCCAAAATTGGAGGATACTTATTAGCATAATTGGTCTCACATGCTCTTTAAATCAGGTATGACACTAAGACCACTATTAAGTTTGAACCAATTTCTATATACCATGTAGAAAATTATGTGCCTATCCCTATCAATGCCAATTGTACCATCTTTGACCAAGAATATTGTCCAAATATTCAAGAAGTAGATACTCATGTTGGATACACTCTTGATTTGCTACTTGATGATTGGGAACATGAGCGCTATAAATTTTTCCATACAAGGAGATTGAAGAGGAGGGCCTAGGTATTTACTTCCTACATGAGGAAAATTCACCCCTCCCTAGTGTCACCAAGCCAAGTGATGAAGAAGAGAATGGAATTTGGAAATTTTTCTTTGATGGATCAAGAAGAAGAAAAGGTGCAAGAGGAGGTGTAGTCCTTGTATCTCCTAAAGGTATCAAGTATTACTCATCCTTTAGGTTTCAATTCAGTTTCTCTAACAACACAATAGAGTATGAGTCCCTTTTACACATGTTGTAATGGGCAAGAAAGAAAAACATCAAGAATTTGCAGACCTTTGGGGATAATGAACTGATTGTGAATCAAGTCAGAAGATCAAATGCAACTAAGAATGACTTACTCAAGGCCTATAAGCACAAAATTTGGGATCTTTTGGAGGATTTTGAAGCTTTCAATATCTAGGCCATTCCCAAGAAAAGAGAATGAAGCTATTGACAGACTCGCTGAAATTGGAGCAAGTTTTTATGTTGTTGAGAATGTAAAAAGAGGTAAGGTGCAACCACATATTAAGGTGGTAGTAAGGCCCACTACACCAAACAATGTCACAAGTTGGAAATTGTTTGAGAATGATCAGCAGATTATCAATTTCCTTCAAGAAGAGGTTGAATTTCTTTAAGAAATCATGACAAGTTCGAGAAATAATATGGAGACTAGGTTGTCCAACTCAAATCAAACAAGTTACCCAAGGTCTTAGTGACCTTGGAGTCCATTTTCAACCCCAATGACTAGTTCAGAAAAGAAAAGAAAACATAACAGTCAAAGGTGATGATTCAAGCCATCTCAGTTGGTCAAGGAAAATTTCTTCAAATTGGTAAGGTAAGCACTTCACAAGAAAAACATGATTTTGTAGAACTTTGCCAAGAATTTTTGATGTTTTTGCATGGAGCTATGAAGACCTCAAAGGATTTGAACCTAGTTTAGCTTAACACACCATTAATTTGGATCCTATGGCCAAGCCTGTTAGATAGAAATAGAGGCCTATTAATCCACATATTGATCCCTTGATGAAGAAATAATTGAAAAAATTGATTGAAGCAAGCATAATTTTTCCTATCAAGCACTCATCTTGGGTTGCCAATCTTGTTCCAAAGAAGGAAAAGAATGGAGAAATTAGGTTGTGTATTGACTTTAGAGACTTGAACAAGGCTTCCTTGAAGGATCACTACCCACTTCCTTCAATGGAATTTTTTTACAAATGGTAGTAGGTTCTAAAATATTTTCTCTTCTAGATGGATACTCAGGATATAACCAAATCATGGTAAAGAAGGAAGACTAGTTCAAGACAACCTTTACCACCAAATGGGGAACCTATGCCTACAAGAAAATGTCATTTGGTCTATCTAACATAGGAGAAACATTCCAAAGGGCCATAAACATGGCATTCCAGGGGACTAATCAACAAAATTATTCTTGTGTATCTTGATGATATCACAATTCTCTCTAAGGATGCAGGTGACCATCTCCTTCATCTCAGGAAAGTGTTTGAGAGGTGTAGGCAAGTTTGGAATTTTCTCTCAATCCCAAGAAATGCATCTTCCTAGCTCATGAAGGTAAACTCCTAGGCCACATTGTCTCTAAAGAAGGATTAAACATTGATCCAGAGAGTTAGTACCATTCTTGCACTACCATTTCCTAGTCATTAAAAATCACTTCAAAGCTTCTTAGGAAGGATTAACTTTGTTAGGAGGTTTGTCTCAAATTTTTCCAATTTTTCAAGCCACTGACATTGATGTTGAAGAAGAGTATGGGTTTCAAGTGGACAATCGGAGGAAAGGGACAGATTTGAAGCCATAGAATAGGAAATTACACAGCCCCAAACTTCTTGTTAATCCATATTTCTCAAAGGATTTCATTTTGTATGCCTTTGGAGGTGCTAAAAATATTATCTACCATATTAGTGTAGCTAAATGAAGAAGGATTGGAACATCTTGTTACATTTTTCAGTAAAATCTTGAATATTATGAGGTAAGGTAGTCATTCATTGAGAAGCATGTCCTTACCATGATAAGAAGTTTAAATAAATTCAGACATCTAGTGTCCAATAACAAAATCCATCTATTGGTTTCACATGCCGGTGTAAAAGATTTTATTTTGAACAAGGACCAAAATGAGAAAAGAGTTGGTTGATAACCAAAGTGATGGAGTATGACATTGACATCAAGGTGACCAAGCTAGTTAGATGCAAGGGGCTATGTGAGTAGCTATTTTCATGTCAAAAAATTGATGAAGAGACCATTTTAATGCTTCAAGATGACCAAGAACAACCAGTTGATCCTTTTCCTATTCATTGTTGGACTCATGATATAATCAACTTCCTCAAAACATGCCAATGCCCCCAAGGATTGAACAAGGATAAAAGAAGGTATTTCAGACTTCAATCCATTCCTTATGTTCTATTAATGGAATTTTATTCAAGAAATATGTGAATGGTGTCCTCCTAAGATGCATAAAAATAGATCAAATAGAGAAGATGTTGCATGAGTTCCATGATGGAGATAAAGGAGGTCATTTTTCTCCAAGAGTAACAACTCTCAAAATCCTAAAATCTGGTTATTATTGGCCCAATCTCTTCAATGATTGCTATTAATGGGTCAAGAAATGTAAGAAGTGCTTTCTTTACATGAAAGGAAAACTAAAGCAACCTTTTCACTCCACCCCATCTCAATAGATCAGCCAATCATACAATGGGGACTACACTTCATTGGAATAATCAATCCAAATTCAAGCTTGGGCCACAAGTAGATATTAATAGCCACAAATTATTTCACCAAGTGGATGGAGGAATTTTCACCGAAGGAAGCTAATGATACTAACATCCTGGACTTTTATGAAGGTATTGTGGCTAGATTTGGTGTTCCTTCCACAATCATTCTAACAATGCTTTGGCATTTCTTGGCACAAAAATATCCGATTGGGATTTTAGGAAAAAATATACTTGAGCACATCTTCAAACTATTATCGCTAGGGTAATGGGCGGGACCAGTCCAAAAACAAAACCTATTGAGAATCATAAGGAGGACTTTGGATAAGAATCGATAACATGGCACACGGGTTGAAATCTACCTTGTAGGCTGATAGGATTACTCCTAAAGAAGCAAGGCTGCCCATATTCTTGAACTATCAATGTTCAAACTCATCAAGAAACTAGATTTGTTTGAGTTTTGAGCCACTTTAAGTCATGGAAGTTGTAGATCTCATGGAGCTAGGAGTTGAGAAATAGAGCAGCCAAGTTCAAGCAAAATGGAAAAGGATCAGGCTCAAATAAAAATGAGTTTTGACAAGAAAGAAAAAATTAAGATCTTCCAAGAAGGAGACTTAGTCCTAAAGTTGGATGCAGATGGCCAAACCAGGAAGAAACTAAAATTGATGCAATATGGAGTGGTCCCTACATCATTTCATGGATGCAAGAACAACAATGATTTCTAGTTGTCAAGATTGGATGGAGAAGAGTTACAGATCATGGTCAATGGGATTTATTTTAAGCATTATTATTGAAGTGAATTTCCTCCCTTGTACACAGTATATTAGTTTTCAATTCCTCTATGTGCTTTCAAAGACATTGTCATATTGGTAAAGTAGTTTTAGTTTCCTATGTGATTCACATAGTTTTTGTTACTTTTGAAGATCATTTGTAGTACTCCATATAATCAAATGCAGAGAAACTAAAATCAGATTTGGGACAGTTCTATATTTTCCATTCATTTGTTTCAATAGCTCAACTACATGATCAAATTTACATGCAATCTAGATTGGGGTCACTCTAGCTCAGTCTCATTATTGCCTTTAGGGAGACATGGTGAAATCATTAAGTTAAATTATTTTCCAATCTCGAAAAACTTAAATTCATAAAATTATATAATGAGAGTGATCAATTCAAAATAGATCAGATTCGGTCTAGGTGATATTTCAGTGGAGACCGGGGTAAGAAGTTGAAGTTTGGATCAACTTTAGAATATCATGTTGACTCCATGCCCAATGGATTCTTTGAGGTCACTAGTCGTTTCAATCTAGCAGAAAATCATTGCATGAATCACCAAATTGTTATCCATTTTCCCCTTGAAAAAATAGACAAATTGAAAAAATTGGACTTAGGCATTTTCACGGGATCTCGGTGAAGAATCTACAAAGTTAGGTACTTTTCATGTTCTAGGCACTTGAATGATTTTGGACATTTCTCTACCTTTTCCTAAATCCACAATTCAAGAAAAGTCCAAACAATTAGAAAAATTTGGGAAAAATGAGTAAAATGGGTAAAAACAACGCATTGTGGGTTTTATGGGTTGAGAAGGAACTTGAGGAACAAGTTCCCATGGGCCATTAGTTCCTTGATTTTCTGATTTTTCCGAAATACAAGGGATTTGGATGTAGTGTATTATGGATTCTTGGATCACCGATTGTACAAGTTTCTGGGCGAGAGAGTTCTCCGCAAAAATCTATCGACCGCAATGTAAAGGCGTGAGGAGATGGAAATGTTATACGGACATGCGAGCGATGGGTGGAACAACAAAACAAGTTCTATCAGTCGTGGGTTCACCGCATAGGTGATCAACTCCGCAAATAAAAGGATGAAATAGAGTGTGTATTGGGAGGTGATGTGGAGAACCACGCCGAAGTGGAACAATTTCTCAAGGACGTGAGTTCCCGTGGGAGCGATTGATTTGCATACAAAGGTAGGGTGTTTGGTGTAGAAGGTAAAGGGGTTAGAAAAATAAATAACAAAAACGACATCAATTCCTAGGATCCAAAAGTTCCCCAAACACCTAAAATATACGCAAGGAAGAGATATAAAATGCAAAAGGGGAAAAGACATTATTGAGGACTGTGAATTAAGTCTAGGAACATGTGTTCTTTATGACACCACCTAGATTTGCATGGCCATATCTCTCTCTCCAATTATTCAAATTTTATAAAATTTTTATCACTGGAAAGGTATTTTCATGCTCTTAATCATGGAACCATAAAATCTCGAGTTAGGTGAGAGAAGGTGGGAGAAAATGGAGGAAATGTTCCAACATTAATGAACACAGGTTCTGGTAGCTCAACAACCAAATATGGTGAGATATGGTGCCTTGGCTTCTCCAGTAAAGTAAAGTGACATGGGGGAGTGAATTTTTGTTGGTTGCCCATGATGATTTTCAGACAATAAATGCATGTTGGTGGTGGGTGGAAGGAGGAATTTGAGTTCCCTCTAATTTTTCCTCTTCTTTCTCTCCCATTTCTATATATTGTAAATTGAGGCTCATTTTTAAGGGTTGGACATTCTTGTAATGTTGGTGCATCCTTCTCCAAGTGTTGCATTTTGTATTGTGAGTCGAGCCTCAGATTTAGGCATTTACAGGGTGATTCTTACCTTCTTCCTCTATTGTAATGATCTATGCATACTTGAAGCAATAAAATACTTGTTTTGTGGCTATTAATCTATCCTAGCTTGTGTTTTATTTCATTTTCTTGCCTCTTTATTACATTTTGCATAGGTATTTTATGCATACTTACTCTCCTATAGGTCTAAATCTTTTTGCTCAATGAAAATGTTAATTTGAATGAAGTTTTGAACTATGTCACTCATGTCTACATTCTCCATCATCATTTTGCTTACATTTTACCTCATTTGAGAGTGTCTCGCCCCCATTTTCTTGGTGTTATCACCTCTATTAGCTTAAAATTTCCATTTTTATGCATCTTTCTCTCTCTGCGGTTCCTTGGAAGTTTAGAATAGGATTAGATAGTTGCATTTCCTTCTTTAGGAGTAGTTTAGTATTAGGATTAGGTAGTGGAACCAACCTTCTCTCGGAGTTTTGTCTCATAGTGGAGGTTCCACAATTTGGAGACATCCCATGTTAGCAAAGAGTAGGGATCTGTAACAGAAAAATCCTAGGGTGCTACTTTTTTGACATAATTGAACCTTCACAAGTTGACATATTATTGCAAGAATTCCATGAAGGTTTATCATGTGGCCATTATGCTCTAATGACTACTGCTCTCAAAAAAATGAAAGAAGGTTTTTACTGGCCAAGTGTTTTTAAAGATTGTTATGCATGGGTCAAAAGATGTCAAAAGTGTGCTTTATTCGTGGGTAAGAAAAAGCTTACAGCCCTTTCTCTTCATCCTATTTTAGTAGATCAGCCCTTTATGCAATGGGGATTGGACTTTATCGGAATGCTTAACCCACCATCCATTTTGGGTCACAAGTGGATTCTTATTACCACTGATTGTTTTACCAGATGAACATAAGTAGTTGCATCAAAAGAAGCAAATGAAACTAGTGTTGTTGACTTCTATGAAGGTATTATTACTAGATTTGGAGTTCTTCCTATTATTATTTCATATAATGGTCTTGCTTTTTTAGGTTCTAAAATTATAGAGTGGGTTTTCTAAAATGGTATTTATTTTAGTAATTCATCAAATTATTACCCACAAGGTAATGATCTTGCATATTCTACTAATAAAAAATTGTTGAAGATTATTAAAAGAGTTCTGGATGAAAATAAGAGATCTTGGCACACCAAACTCAAAACAACTTTGTGGGCTGATAGAATCACTCCCAAAATGTCTATTGATGATTCTCCTTATGTATTAGTTGATGGAAAACAAGAGAGACTACTAATTTCTCTTAATCTTCCCACTTTAGATCTTATTCATTAGTTAGAGTCATTGGAAGCATGTTCCATGGAGGTAAGGTATGTTAAACTTATACAAATGATTGGAAGAATTAAGACATGAAGTCATGGTCAACATAGAAATTCACCAAGCTCAAGTAAAGAAGAATTTTGATAAGGAAGAAGTCGCAAGAGTCTTTCAAGAGGGTGATCTTATCCTTAAGTGGGATGCAAACAAAGAAAAATTGGGAAACCACGCCAAATTTGATGCTATTTAGAGTAGGACATCTGTTATTTTAGCTTGCAAGCCTCACAATGCTTTTCAGTTATCTCAGTTAAATGGAAAATAACTACCAATCCTAGTTAATGGGATTTTCCTCAAAGCTCGCTATTGAGAATATAACATCATTAGAATAGTTTACTTTCCAATAAGTGCTTGCATGCACATTGTTTTTTAAGTTTTCATAGTTAGTTGTATTTTCAATAAGTTCTTGCATGCACATGTTTTCCTTTTGTTGGAGAGGGTATTTTAGTCAGTTTGATTTAGAGGATACAAGTTGTTGATAGAGGTATAGGACTCCATAGCTCAATGGATGCGATAGGCTCACGATCTTCTTGTTTAGCGGGAAAAAAATCTTGTGATGTCACCAAAAGTCATCACATTTCCACTTCCCTATAGAAGTCTACTCCAAAGGAGGGATAATGAGGTGCATGGAGGTGGGAATAAATAAAATAAATAAAATAAATAAAATAACCTCCTATTTTTGGCACAAAGAGGAGAGATACATGGAAGTAATTAAAAATAGGAGCCGGTGTTCTATTTTTAGGAGTTTGAATGATGGAGGATTAAAATATAAATAGAAGAAATAAGAAAAGCATGTTGTTCTAGTTTTAGAGATTGACACTAAACATGAAATAAATAAATAAATAAATAAAAGAAGTTCTAGTCTATATTTGGCACTAAACATGATGGAGAGAGATAAAAAAGCATGATGTTGTTCCAATTAAAGGTTGGTGCTAAGTATATGAAGGTGTATGGAAAAATAATACAAAATAATTGTTGTTCCTAAAGTTTGTGCCAAAATGATAAGGTGTGTGGGGTTGAATTAAACAAATTAAATAACAAATTTTGTTCCATTTGCACCAAGGACCAATAAGAGAAGAATAAACTAAAATAGAATTGTTGTTCTAAAGCATGCGCCAACAAAAGAAGAATAAAATAAAGTAAAACAACAATCTATTCTTGGAAAAATAACAATTTATGGCATGCCCAATGGACATTACAAAAAATTGCTAAATAAGTTGATGTTATTCTTAGCAAATATATCGTGTTTCAGACACAAATATTCTACATATGGCAACTCCATTGGCCCAAAGATCCCTTTTTATCAATCGCAGATCATTTCCTCCATCTTTTCATCTTTTTATGAGGTTGTGCAATCATGAATTCAATTCATTATTGGAATTCCCAATCCCAAGAGAATTATTATTCCCCTCCATCTCCTTTTCCCCAAAATCCTCCTCCAGATCAATATTATAAGCCCTATCATAATGAATATGCCCATGATCCAAACCTCACTAATCCATATGGTTATCCTAATAATCATGGTGTTTTTCAGGAGTAGGAATATGCAGATTATAAAAACAATTCCATGCCTAATGATGATTTGTAGATGCAGGTACAACACTTGGAGATAAAAATGGTACAAATGAGGGCAACAAGTTCCATCAAGGCAGCCAAGCTTGGATTTAGGGTACCCTACCCATGGGTTGGTCCTATGCCAAACTGGTATAGCCCTCAAGAGAAGATAGACTTTATGTCTGAATTTTTACCACAAATATTAGAGTGGAATGAAGAAATGGAAGCTCACCAATTTAGTTTTGAGAAACCTTATCAATGGGGTAATTCTTCACTATCATCATCTAGCCCTCATACTTCTACTTTCCAACCACTTCAACTGGAGCCCAAGTACCTAATTCCTAGCTTTCTTAAAGCTTCTCCTCCATAAGATATTACACCTCTCTAATCATCTCAACCATTACAAAATATGTTAGCAACCCAACCCACCCCTTCCCTCATATTCCCAATCCATTCTAGAATGAAACTAATCAAAAATCAGTTTGGAAGAGCAACCAACTAAAAATTCAAGTGAAGTTCTTAGGAAAAATCTAACAAAATGGAGCTTCTTGTTTGAGGAAAAAAATTCCATGGTTGGTTAAGCATACAATAGAGGAGTGCAATAAAGTGGTTGAAGTTATAGAGCAACAGGAGGAATATGACCAACAAGAAAAGGTTAGACAATTTTTTCTCAAATCTCTTGAGATACAAAGTAAAGATAATGTTTTGAAGGAGCATATGAATGTTTCTAAGGATCAGATCAACAATCTTGAGCCTATATCATCTTCTAGTGAAGGAAATAATTCAATAAAAGTTGTTGATTGGTATGATTCTGATATAGAAGATGAGAATGTGCTAACCATGCAAGAAGAGTTGTCCACAACTAAAGAACACAAATCAGTGTTGGATGAAGATCAATTTTAGAGTAAAGATGAAGAAGGATTATCAAACTCTTTGTTAAATGATAAGAATGAGGAAGAAGTAAAACACATTTTAGATCATCTTACTGCAAACAACCATACGAGTTATTTGAGATAGTTTCACTCAAAATTTGAAAATGTTATAAGAACATGACTTGTAGCATTCAAGTCTAGTTTCTAAACTAATATTTTTTTTAAATGGTTGAGTGTAAGTGGGTTAAAGATTTAAAATGCCAATAGGTGCTCTTGTTTTTGTAAAAACATAGTAGACAATGGATCGGTTGTCGCCCACCCCCTTTTTTAGCGCTATTTAATATTTTTGAAACCCTTTGGTAGAAAGATAGATAGGAGCATCTAATTTGGGATAGAATTTTTAAAAGAATTTTTTACTTTTTTTTAATGATTTTTCAAGTACAAAGATTTTAAATTTTGAAAAATAAGGGATAGCCGATTGTGCCCCCTAACTACCTCAAAAATATCAAAAATAAGTTTTTTTAATATGTATAGAATTAGTCCTAGTTTGGGACTGTATTTTTTTATTAAATTTCGATGAGTCAAAAAAAATATACACAATGAAAAATAGGCGTGTATAAAATAAAAAAATATCTACAAAAAGACATAAAATAATTAGTATGAAAACCTTATATTAGTCAGAAAATTTGAAAAATCATATTTTTAGAAAGAAGAAAGTTTACTCGACCTCGTAGTCATATTTTTAATAAATTTTTTGATCGTTTTAGTTGGATTTATTATGGAGGAAGACATATTTTACCATTTTCTTTAAAAACACGTTGTTTGTTGTGTTTTAGCAGGTCCATGCCTCAGGCTTGGGGATCCAAACCGGATCCAAGCCAAGAGGTTTGCCTTGGAATAAGGAAATATTAAAACGCATACACATTATAATGCGTATGCATTATGATTTTATATGCTTCATGCCCTCCAATGTCATTTTCCACCTCTTTCACAAGATTTCTATCCCCTTTTTGTCTGCTCTATAAATTCATGTACATTCTTGCGCGAATTTTGAGTAGTTGAGCTTGTCCCCTACCCCACTATCTATTTTTTTGTAATCACGGGGCATAAAAAATGACACAAAGACATAAATAAGTTCAAGAACAAGACATCGGACTAATTGGAAGATGTGAGAATAAAGAAAGTGAAGAGGATGCAAAAAATCGTGGAGGGCAAGGTACATCTACTATATCAAATGTACCTAATGTTTTAGAAAATGAGGATGAAATACATAATGAAAATGAGGAGAATAATGATTTTACAATGAATATTGATAATGAATTGAATGATAATGTTGGTATGGATAAAGAAATTGGTATGAATCCAAATGTTGAACCTTTACCTGAGAATCCAAATGTTAATCTTGAAATTTGCATGGAAACATTGAATGAAGAAAGTAACCTTGCTAATGAATCTTTACCTCTAAGAACACCTCCTTCCATTTTGCATAGAAAACCCATTCACTTAATTGAAATTGATGAAAACATTATAAAACCAATGCCTAACAAAATGTTTGAAAGAAATGTGAGAAGAAAATCTATGGGAATTTGAGATAATTACTTTGAGAAATTAAATGATACACAAAGATGTCAATTATTTGTTACGTTGATGAAATTAATTAAGATGAGACCTATAATGAAGACCCTAGGGTTAAGAACATCTAATGTTGATGGTCAAAATGTGGCAATTATTGAAAATATACATAAAGCATACCATATTGTAGGTGTCAACAAATGCACCAAAGATAGTAATGCTACATGGTGTGCACTTACTAATTGTATAGTAAGTGATAAAATAGTTAATAAATGCTTGATTAGAAAAACAAGTAGATATTTGAAGCTAAATAGAAAAACACTAATGAAAGCAATAGGGAGACAAAAAGTCTTGAGTCAGCCAATAACACTAACGACTATTGGGAATTCTCTAGTAAACTCCTAAAGAAAGACAAGGATACATATGATATTCTAAAAGAATTACTTGTAAAGTTTTGGAATGAGAACACAAGTGTGTCACCGAATAGAAGAGATACTGATAAAAAAAGAATAGGTTCTCGTAATTGTGAATCATGTGCAAAAACATTTCTTGAATATGACTCAAATACACTTTCTCTTTAAGTTTTAGAATGAAAATCCAGAAATTAACATTAGCCAAATATTTTTTGAAATGAACAAACCCTTTTATGTGAAAATAAATCACTCACGTACCACTTGTTTTTGTAGGCATCATGTTGAATTTTCAATGCATTATGATGTTTTTTCAAGTACGTTGTGTTTTACATACTGACATCATGTTGCAGGAGTGTGGATTAAATGTCCCACCAAAATATGCAAGGGAATTTATTCCTATGATATTTTGTGAAAGATCAACTAGACAATTTTTTTATAACAAAGCATGTTTGGATGGAACATGCAACGTATGTGGTGGCTTGCCAAAATTGAAAAGTTGTATCCATGAGGAGAGTACACATTCAATAGGAAAATAATTAGTTGGTTTCAACAAAT
This sequence comes from Taxus wallichiana var. yunnanensis, assembly GCA_018340775.1. Lineage (NCBI taxonomy): Eukaryota > Viridiplantae > Streptophyta > Pinopsida > Cupressales > Taxaceae > Taxus > Taxus wallichiana. The sequence continues at coordinate 605,897,963 of CM031234.1, forward strand.
ATAAATATATAGCATATCAATTAAAAGATGGAAAAGAATCTAAGAGGTGTGACCTTGTTATAGAATAATTACTTGTATCAGAATATATGGAAAAATTTAGAGAAAAATTGTTTATGAGTATGCAAGGCACACACATAGAGCTCGATGGTTGGATGAACAATTCAACTTAAGTAAGGACACATTCCCACTTGGTACTATTCTTTTAGTAGTTGAATTTGTAGAGAATTATTCATTACAACCAAAAATAGAGGTTCAATCACAATACTATAACTCAATGCAAGTTTGTTATTTTTGTGCATATAACATTCATGCACTCTCTAAAAAGTACTTGAACAAGATCAAAAATATTAAGAGAGTATCATTTCTACATCAATGATGATCGGACACATTCTACAAAATATGTGCAAGGGTGTTTCCAATTGTTTTATGTGAACTTGAATGAGAGGAACATTGTTTTCAATCAACATTACATTTGGTCGACAACTACACATCAAAATTCAAGAATGCACGAGGATGTTTTATTAGCTAAGAAGGATGCACATAGAAATAGGTGTACAACATATCTAGAGTTTTACTGAGGTAGGACATGGGAAAGGAGAGCATGATGGTGCAGAGCATGTGTGAAAAATATCTTGCAAGAGAAGAGTTAAAATTCAAAGATGGTGCTAAATTTACAGGTGTAGAAATCATTGTTTATTGGTGTATCAAGAACATGGGCCATGAATCTCAAGAGAGTTCAACGGTTCGTAGATATTCTAGTTGATAGAGGAACATTTGGAAAGCTATGAATATTGTATGACAATTATAGGATCAAGTGATATGCACTCATTTCATAGTTCAAATGCAAGTTATTGCACTATTCATACTAGGTGCATGACATGTTTTTGTATATCATGCATTGATTTTGTGTGGAATGAATGTGAGTCACAATAGTGGGTGGATGAATGGACTTGTAGACCTCTAATTCCACTCAACACATATCAAGTTCCATGAGCATTACAACTTATAGTGTCTTCAGATCATATGACAACATCACCTGACTTTGACCAAGTCTTTGATTTAGTGCAACAAGGTACATATGCATGTCATGTTATAAATTTATAAATTATTAAATGATCAAATCTTAATGTATTTTAAATTTGACTTGAGTTTTACTTTGTGATGTAGGGCATGTTTTTGTAGTTATTGCAACAAAATTTAATGAAGAGGGAACATGTTACTTCTAGTCCCTTTGTGTAGAGGGGAAACAAAAATTGAATTCCACAATCATTGATGGTGAAAACTTGAGTATCCCATTGGGTCAGTGGTAGTCACTAGAACTTGGATTTGATGATATCCTATCAAAAATAAAATATTTGGTTGTTTGAAGACTATGAAATACATAGAAAGATACTTCACTATTCACATTTGTTTCTTGCAACAAATATTCAATTGATCAAATATCGAGGTAGGCCATCAAACAAGAATATGTGAAGGTTTGTGAATCAGATCATGAAGAAATTATTTCTACTATCAAGAGTAGAGTTGATCCTTGTGGTTCATTGGATTGAATTTCCAAATGTATGTTCACTTAAGATTAGATATACATCTACATGAATTTAATTTGAATATTTACTTTAATTATTTTGTTTAAATTTTGTAGGTTTTAAAATTCTATTTAATTGCTTACTAACATGTTTACGTAGGTTAGTGGTGCCAAAAAAACTTCCACCTTCACGTGGTTGGCACTGTTAGTAGAGAATTTATTATTCTTAAAGCTAAGAGAAGTTAAGGGAAATTAAATATTAGAAAGGAACAACAAGCATAAATTATCATTTCACCACCTATATTGTATGAAAAATATCTTCTTACAATTCTCATTTCACCACCTATATTATATGAACCATCTCTTCTTAACATGTTTCCTAGTACTTGTTTCGCATTGAAGGATTTTGGGCACCTGAAATGAATCCTCACCCATGTTTATCGAGACACCCGGCAAGACGTGGGCATAGTTTGGTTTGGTGCCATGAGCTTTCGTTTGTAAAATAGTGCATTGGACAACCTTACATTGACTCACAATGTAGTATTTGACATGGTTGCAAAAAATAGGACATTAAGAGGACCAAATTGAGATGGGAAAAAATGAGACATGATTTTGTATAGGGTCCCAATGCGGAGTTGTAGGATTAGATGAGACCTTTCAAGGTACCATAGAGACCGAGAAATCACCCGTGGTACTTATATCATTTTTTCTCTCAGGGATCTTAAGGGACTATGCTCAATCAACATATCCCGAAAGCATCGGGATCATTGGGAACCAAAATGAAGCCTCCCCAAGAGTTTACCAAGACACCCCAATGTGTGGGCATAGTCAATTTGGTGCCACGAGATTCTGTTTGTAAAATATTGCATCGTACAACCTTAAACTGACTCAAACTGGACTATTCAAAGATAGTTTTGCAAACAATAGGACAAAAAGAAGACCAAATTGACATGAGGGAAACCAAGACAATATTTTGTATAAGGTCCCAAAGTGGAGGTGTAGGATCAGACGATACCTTTCAAGGTGCCATGGAGACCGAGAAATAACCCTAGGAACTTATAGAATTTTTTTTTCTCTTGGGGATCTTAAGGGACTACGCCCGACCGACATAGCCCGGAAGCACCGAGATCATTGGGCACAAAAATGAAGCCTCTTGAATCATTTACTAGGCCACCTTGACATGTGGGCATAGTCGGTTCAATGTGCCACAAGCTTCTGTTTTATAAAATATTACATCGAACAAACTTACATCGACTCACACTAGACTATTCGACACACGGTTTGCAAACAATAGGAAAACAAGAAGAAAAAAATTGAGATGGGGAAAACCAAGACAATATTTTGTAGAGGGTCCCAATAAAGAGGTGTAGGATCAGAAGATACCTTTTAAGGTTCCACGAAGACTGAAAATCAGCCCAGGAACTTATAGCCTTTTTTTCTCTAAGGGATCTTAAGGGACTATGCCCGACCAACATAGCTCTTGAAGCTCTAGGATCATTGGGAACCAAAAATAAGCCTCCCTAATCATTTATTAGGACACCCCGATGCGTGGGTATAGTCGGTTTAGTGCCACGAGCTTCTATTTTTGCAAAATATTGCATTAGACAACCTTACACTAACTCACATTAGACTATTTGACATGGTTGCAAACAATAAAAAAATGAGAAGATCAAATTGAGATGGGGAAAAAAAGACAATATTTCATAGAGGGTCCCGATGCAGAGAGGTGTAGGATCAGACAAGACCTTTCAAGGTGCCACAGAGATCAAGAAATCACCTAGGGAACTTATAACCTTTTTTTTCTCTCGGGGGATCTTAAGGACTACGCGCAATCCGACGTATCCCGAAAGCACCCGGATTGTTAGACACTGAAATGAATCCTCCCAAGAATTTACCAAGCCACCCTAGTGCACATGCCTAGTAGGTTTGGTGCCACGAGCTTCTGTTTACAAAATATTGCATTGGACAACCTTACACTGACTCAATTAGACTATATTCGGCATAGTTAAAAAATAGGAAAACGAGAATAATGAATTGAGATGGAGAAAATGAGACATGAACTTTGTAGAGGGTCCCAACATGGGGGTGTAGGATCGAGATAAGACCTTTCAATGTGCCATGAAGACTAAAAAATCACCCGACGAACTTATAGTCTTTTTTTTTTCTCTCAGGGCTCTTAAGGGACTACACCCGACCGACATAGCCTAAAAGTACTAGCATCATTGAGCAATGAAATAAATCCTCCCCAATCATTTACTGGCACCTAACCTGTGTGTGTGTGCGTAGTCTATTCAAAGGCCATGATTTTCCATTTGTAAAATATTGCATCAGACACCTTACACTTGACTATTCAACTACTATTTGAATTAAAACAATAGGACAATGAGATGAGATAATTGAGATGGGATAAACCAAGAGATTTTTTTTTAGAGGGTCCCAACATAGATATGTAGGATTAGAAAAGACCTTTCAAGGTGCCATGGAGATTGAGAAATCTCCTGGGAAACATATATAATTTTTTTTTTCTCTCAAGGATCTTAAGGGACTACACCTGATCGACGTAGCTTGGAAGCACCCGGATCATTGGGAACTGAAAATAAGCCTCCCCAAGAGTTTACCAGGCCACCCCAATACATTTACGCATTTCGTTTAGTCTTGGTGCCATGAGCTTCCTTTTGCAAATAATTTCATCATAAAACCTTACACATACTCACACTTGACTATTTGACAAGCTTACAAACAATAGGACCATGAGAAGACCAAATTGATTTGGGAAAACTAAGACAAAATTTTGTACATGGTCCTAATGCAGAGGTGCGGGGATCGATGAGACCTTTCAAGGGGCCACAAAGACCGAGAAATCACCCGGAATTTATAGTCTTTTTTTATTCTTAGGGCTCTTAAGGGACTACGCATGACCGACATATCCTAGAAGCATCGGGATCATTGGGCACCTAAATGAATCCTCCCCAAGTGTATAATAGGCCACCCCAATGTGTGTGCATATCCCGTTTGGTGCCACGAGATTCCATTTACAAAAAAATTCATTGGAAATCCTTATAATGATTCACACTGGACTATTCGGCACGGTTTCAAACAAAAGAACCACGAGAAGGCCAAATTGATACGGGGAAAAATGATACATGATTTCATATAGGGTCCTAATGCAGAGGTGTAGGATTAGACAAGACCTTTCAAGGTGCCTTGGAGACCAAGAAATCACCCAGGGAACTTATAGCCTTTTTTTCTTGGGGGCTCTTAAGGGACTACACCCAACTGACATAGCTTGAAAGCACCAGGATCATTGGGCACCAAAATGAAGCCTCCCTAAGAGTTTACCAAGATACCCCGATCTGTGTGCATAGTTTTTTTTGTGCCACAAGTTTTTGTTTGTAAAATATTGCATCGACAACCTTACACTAACTCACACTAGAATATTCGGCACGATTGCAAACAATAGGACCACAAGAAGAACAAATTGATGTTGGGAAGACTAAGAGAATATTTTATAGAGGGTCAAAACACAAAGGTGTAGGATCATACGAGACCTTTCAAGGTTCCTCATAGATCAAGAAATCACTTGGGGAACTTATAACCTTTTTTTCTCTCAGGGTTTTCTAGGGACTACACTTGATCGATGTAGCCCCGAAGCATTGGGATCGTTGGGCACTAAAATGAAGCCTCCCTAAGTGTTTACCAAGCCACCCCGATATGTGTGAGCATCCCATTTGGTTCCAAAATATTTAATTTGTAAAATATTGCATTGGACAACCTTACACTGACTCACATTGGACTATTCGACACGGTTACAAACAATAGGACCACGAGAAGACCAAATTGATATGGGGAAAATTAAAACATGATTTCGTAGAGGGTCCCTATGTGGAGGTGTAGGATCAAATGAGATATTTCAAGGTGCCTCGGACCGATAAATCTCCCAACGAACTTATATACTTTTTTCTCTCTAGGGATCTTAAGGGACTATGCCGACCGATGTAACAGGATAGAAGACTCTTGAAATGAAATTGTACATCATGCATTGTATTCTCTTGTGCTCTCTCTTTATCCTTACCTAGCTCACTTTATGTTTCTCTCTCACTCTCTCTCTCTCTCTCTCTCCCCTCTCTTTATCTCTCTCTATCTCTCTATCTCTCTTTCTCTCTTTCTCTCTCACTCTTGGTGATAAATTTTTACTTTTCCTAAATATGCTCTTTATTAATTTTGATTGAAAGAGATGAATATAATCTATGTGTAAGCTAATTTGTTCTCTGTTTTAGCATGCAATGGAATGAATAGACTGTGTGTAAGACCAAAACTGTGTTTTATTTGAATCTTATTGCATTGGATTGAAACTAAGTGATACAACTCTGGAATGTTGATGTATTACCCTTTTGGATAACTCTTGTTGCATGGTTTAATGATCAAGTGATAAATGCAAACTGTGTGCATGACTATACTATGTGTTCTCAGTTGAATAGTTAAGATCATTGTGGAAAGTGGAGTGTGTGCACATATTGAGGAAGATTTGTAGGTAAGGTGATTCCAACATAAGTGAAGGATTTACAAAGTAATAATTGAACACTATCCCCACTGTAGAACCAAGGGTTTCTAGATACCCTAAACCAACGTATGAGCGAGAAGAGGATTGTTGATTCAAGCCATTGATTTTGTTTTCAATATTTTATGGTAAGATAGGAGTCAAGAAGGAGTGGTGAAGATCATAAGAATCATGTTTGAGGTCTTGGAACCAAAAACCAACCATTTTATAGCCAAATGTTGCCTCTCGGGATCCACAAACCATACTCAAGGGGTTTAGGAGGGTTTGTAGTCTTGAAGCATGAAATCAAGGAATTATTGCATAATATTTGGAAGGAAAAATCTTGAATATGTCCCTCAACTATTAAAAGAATAATTTTTGAGTTTCATTGGTGGAAGAGTGATATTTCCTTACCAGTCCCTTAGAGGATTGTATGCACAGTTGTAAACCTAGTTTGAGAAGCCATTTTACAAAGAACCCAAGCTTTATATCTTGAGCTAAGCATTGAAACTTCTAGGGAAGTATAATAGGATTAATGGGTGATTGAATATGCTTGAGTTATCCTTAGGAACCTCATACAAGTGGATATATGCTACACAATACAGTGGGACAAGGCTAGTTAGTGCTTTAAGAGCAAAAAGTGAAAAGGTGAGCTCTAAGGAGTTGGAGTCTGATATTTTGGGAGCACCTTAGGGATGGAAAAATTGAACTAATGAATCTTGTAAGACTTTCTAGGTATCCTTAGATCCTTCTATCCATGCTTGTTGCAAGATACATTATCTTAAGGGGCATAGTTGATAGTTTTGGCAAGATGAACAACAATGGTGTTTGGAGCCTTATGAATCAAGTTAGTGATGGTCCTAATGATTTTCTAAGGTGTTAAAATAGGGGAGAATACTAATAAGAATTGAAGAAGGAAGTAGGTGCATGATAAGACATGAACTAGTACAAAGAGACCAAGAGCAAGAAGAAGCACAAGTAAGGTAAAGACAAGAGTAAGTGTTGTATAAAATACAAGACAACAAGTAAGTGTTGTATGAACTAGAACTTGTTTAAGGAGTCCTTTGACACTGGAAGCACTGTATAGAGATAGAGTAGAGTGTCAAGGAGACCATTACAAGGTGATATTGTACCAATTTAGTCAAGGTTTAGACAAATAGAATAGTTTTTAGCCATTTTGGCCTAGTGAATGATCCTCTCATGCAAAGATTGGTTGGGGTAGTTGTTGTTAAATCATCTTGAACTTGTGTAAATGACCATTTATTTATTTTCTCTGCATCAAAATCACATAAATAATGAATATGGATACTTAGTCATTATTATTATGAAACCACAAACAATTTATAAAAATTCAATAATATATCTTATTTAATTTGAATTGAAACTTTGAACCTAGGTCTAGAAAAGGTTCTCTAAACATATACACATTGATAAATTGAATGAATAATTACTCAAATTAGATAACTCTTTATACATGTTATATAAATATTGATTTCCAAATTTTCATGCATATTATACATCAAAACACTAGTATACAACACCAATAAATGAAAAAATATCCATAATGTCTTATATTGTCAAGTGCACATCATATTAGTTTGGATATAATTATAATATCATAAATGTAAGGTCTCATAAAAATATCGAGTTCCAAATAGTATTAACGTGCACAATAAATATAAAAATGTGAATAGGTCATATAATATCAAGTCAATGCCATATAGGTGTACATCATCATGCCGAATACGCATACAATGTCATTTATCTCACATAGGCATGCAAAAAACAAATGTTGTAACACACACACACACACCTTATCTCCTATTCATCAAAATATATCCCTCTTTTCCTACTCGAAGAAGGCCCTCCCTTAAATATAGATGGAGATCTATGAGATGACTTGGGATCATCCATGTCCTGACTACAAGTCCTCTTATGCTCAAAACTCATCTGTAGTTGAACCTATAAATGCATACAAGTTTTTTGTCAAAACTTAATATATATTTTTCAACATATATAAAACCATGCTAATGAAACTATTTACATGTACATGCAATTACCTCAATCTATCGATCACGATGAATTTGCATCTTATGTTTAAATCCCATTGAGAGCTACTGGATCACGAACCGGGGTGTGAAAATCATGAGCTCGGGGAGTCTCACCCCCTTGAAGAAAAAAATGGAAGGGGTTGAACCCTACATATGTTTCCCAACTTGTATCATGTTTTCATTGATGTCTCGTGAAATGTCCCATTTTATCTTTGTCAAGGAAATGGTGTATCCAAGGAGTTACAGAGTGTTGAGCTCATGTTAGTCTATGTTGAGTCAAATTGATGCTTTCTAGGTGCATGTGAGTCATGTTGGTTGATTCTCTCTGGTGAAAAGTGAAGCAGTAAAAAACTTGGAACATGTGTATCTCAGGTGGATGAACTCATTTCAAGGCTCGAAAAGTCAAGAAATATGTTTTGAAGCAAAATGTCACTTCTAGCCAAAACTTCCCTTGAGAAACCTAGTTTTCTTGCATGAAAATAGGATGGGATAGAACAATTCAGAGCTAAATTTTTCAAACCAATCATGGGAGAAGGTGAATTCAAGTATTCTTGAGCTTCATGCAAAATTTCAGGTCCTTAGGAGGTCATTTGAACAAGTTATTCAAGTTTTGGTAAGATTGGTTTCTTGAGAAGTTCATTTTGACACAAATCATTTGTCTTCTTAGGTGTCAAAAAATATGAAGGAATTATCAGATAATTCATAAGATATTTTTTTATATTAAATTGTCTTATAATTCTTGTGCAAAAATAATTTTGTCAAATGGAGGTGTATTCAAGAAGTTCTCATCATTCTTCTGAGCATGTTTCTCTAGTGTCCAAACAGAGCTCTAAATCGATAGGAGAAAAAAGTGTAATTGGCCTCAAATATATTGCTTGATCACTTCTAAATCCTTTAGCAGTGCACTCATGAGGTTTTCAAGGTTCGTATAGTATTGGAATGGGTCAAAAATCTTGAAGTTGCATGTAAGAGTGCAGATTTGGACTTAGACTAAATGGTTTCCTTATGATGATTAATTGTGCCAATCATACAATACCTCATGAGTTAAATATGGTGCTCATACATTGCAAAAACCAATACATGAAATTTTATCTTATGGGCTCCTTCATATGTCTAGGTTGATTGACAAATGTCATACTAAGCTTATTTCTTGATAGAGTAAGAACACAATCATAAATGTTGATGTTGCTTCACTATAAACCCGAAGATGATGATAATTCAAAGTTCTACAAGTAAAATCATAGGTTGGAAGAGGTAACAAGTCTATATATATTCCTCTAAAGGTGTTTAAGGTTGTTTATGATGCCCTCATTGAAGCATGCCAAGATCACTTTGGTGATTTTATAAACCTGAAATCACCTTTGAGAAGTGAAGGTGAGATATTTTCATGTATACATGTCACTGGGCTTAGGAATATGGTAGGTGATTCTCATTTTCCCCTTCATTTCATTTAGAGAGTAAGTTAGGTTTTTTTTTAGATATTTTGGGTTCACAAATGGCTAACTAGTCAAGTTTTTGACTCTAAAACTATAACACTATAAAAAGACTATAAGAAAACTCGATAATTTCAAGTAAGGTGAAAAATTGAAGATGGAAGTAATCACCATCATCTGCTCATAATATTTTGAATTTTGAATTTTAATTCATTATGGAGGGATAAATTGATTTTTATTTGTTCTCGAAAGCTGGACTAGTATAACCCACAAACTAGGGTTTCTAGGAAATAGTTTGTCATCAAATAAAAAATTTCAACCGACCAAATCTGTAAAAAATTCATGCAAATCTCTATAGGGTGGATTGAAATAATTTGCAAAATGAAAATTTGAATTTCATCTAGTCTCTGCTAGAATATTTTCGTAGCGTGATTCAAGTTCTTGTGCACAGGTTTTGAAAATACTTTGAGCCCTTCTTCGTTAATTAAAGGACATGTCTTAGAGAAAAGGTAAGATTGTGTTGATTCTTGCTCTTCAATATTCAAACAAGTTGTGGGATCCATTCTCTTCATTTGAAACAACCTCCTTTCATGAGAATGTAAATAATTTCTCCCGGATGCATGGTTTGTAGTATGGCATAGTCTTACAATCTTGCAAAATTTATCAAGGCTCAAGGTGTCTTCAAGTTGTTTAGAGTTGTGGAATATTCAAGTTCTCTTGCTCGAGCTTGTGAAACCTTTGAAGAGGTAATTAAGACCTTTTCAAATTCAAAGTGAATTTTGATTGGAATTGCAAAAGGAATTTTCATTTGAAATAGTGAATTATTCTAGTGAACTGCAAGTGGAAGAACATTTTCAAGTGGACATTGAAAAGATACAATCTTAAACACCTATAATTTATATTCCAGCTCAAATATGAAGGTAAAAATCATTCCTTGTTTATTATTATCTTATCAAATCCCGTTGATGTCTTAAGGGGATGTGAAGAGTCTCTATAGAAAAAATGATGTAGTGAAATTTTTTTGGAAATGAAGAGTCCATTGTGTTTTTCTTGAAGAGCTGTATAATAAGGAAGAAATGGGCGAGTGAGATGGTAGGCAATATAACCTTTTTAAGAACCATATAAAAGTGTGTGTTTTTAATTCTTTGAGGTATGGTGAGTGAAATCAGTATTGAAAACAAATAATATAAGGAGGACATATGAATTTTATGAAGGTGTATTGAGAGAGAGAGAGAGAGAGAGAGAGAGAGAGAGAGAGAGAGATGAGGCATATCTTTCTTCCAAGAAGAAAGCGAGAGAGAGAGAGATGGATGTAAATAAGAAGAATTCTAATGTAAACAAAAAAATGTTGAAAAATAGAGTGAAAGATATTTGAAATAATGCAAAAATATGAATGTATAAAGGCATAAACCATCAATGTTGTTGAAATGAATAATGGAGTAACCTAGTCATTGCAGAGATATAGATAAGGATAAAAGCTAGAGGATATCTGCAGGTGTTGCTTGTTGATGGAGAATGACCCAATATCAAACAAGAGCATGAGAAGTTGATTGAACACAAGTTGCTAAAAGAGTGTGACAATAGAGGGCATGACCATGAGCAATTTTACTGTGTGAGACAATTTTAGGAGCATAAGCATGTACAATTGACAATATAAAAGGTGTTGAAACAAGAAGAAGAGAGTGATATGAAGTTATAGATGAATTGATCTAGTAAGGAGATCATGATCTGTTGATGAAGCAACAAGTAACTAAATGATCAAATTGTATTTTGTTATTGTATCTTCCTAAGTGGGTGCTTAGGTCACCTAGTAGGTTCTACTTAAAACACTTGATAAACCAGCTAACTAGGTACTTTGTTGCCTTCCTTCCTAAGGTGTTAAGGATTTTGAAGTAGGTGCTTCATAGGTTGTGTGGATGCTCAACCAAAGTGAAAATCATCATATACTAGGAATCTATGTTTCTAATAAAAGCCTTGATTTCAAGTGGCTTTCCCCCTCTATGGGTTTCCCACTATAATTTTGGTGTCCTAAGTATTTTTCTTCTTGCATGTATCTTAATTTGTGTTCATGGTTTGATTGTTAATTTTAGTCAAGAAGTTTTAGAAATTGTTAAATTGATCAAGATTCCATTCGCCCCCTCTCAAGTAAAAATGTGATATCCAAAAACATACACATAAGATTATAAAATCAAACATCAAAATTAGCTTATAGAACTATATTAACAATAATTTTTTTGAATGTAGATCTAAAAATTTACGCCAACTAAGTACATATATGTGTAATGACAATATTTTAACTAATTTTATCAATATACAACTATTTTTATTACCGTGTCATGCCTATGAATCATATATACAGGGTTGTTATTTGTCACAAAACTCCTACATATACACAATGTAGTCACGTTGATTATCTACATGATGCTACAATGAAGGAAATTATTAAAATAATTGAACATAATATGAATTACATGAGCTATTTAACAAAAATACATAGTTTGTATACCTCAGTGAGTTGTTGTGTAGATGAAATCACAACTGGCAACACCTTTCTCTACTCCTCGAAAGATGGTGGTGTGTCTTGTGTGGTCATCAAATTTATAAAAATATATCACGTCAAGTTAGTTGAGCATATATAATATATATATATATATATAAGAACATACATATATAAACATATATTTGAGTGAAAGTTATATATATTTACATATGTGAAAATTTTACACAATTAACATTCTAAATTACCTTTGTGAATGTATACATAGGCATGGTGCTCACAACCTATGGTTGGGATGATGACATCCCTCCCACGTGTTGTAATATTAATGCATACATGTACATATGTATGTGTAAGTTAATAAATTTGACCAAGTTCAAATACAATTATTTTAAAATTTAACATATATAAGTAAATCAAGTACTCAAATATTTTTGTAACATGTAATAAAAATAAAAAATACCTTGTGAAGATGTTGTCGATGTTTGAAATCCAAATGTATCACTCAAAAAGTGTCAGACATAGCCACATTATCATGTGTACCACTGGCGACAACTCCACCAACACCAATCTACATGAAACTATCATCCTCATTAGGTCCCATGCATATGCTACCACAAGATGTGTAAAGATGTGGCCTCATGCTACTACTACCTAGAGGAATACTTTGTCTACCTCCACCAACATCGGTATTAGAAATATCCCTTGTATGTTGGAAATTGGTATCGAGAGCACTTGAAAGTGCGTGCGTGTATCAATCTCTAATGTCTCCTCCACTACTACAAAGACAACCTCAAGATGAGGGGGATTTTGTGCAGGGACTCTACCATGCTGAATATGAGCACATTGTGCACCTGGTATATCTTGTGCAGAGCCTTTTCCTTGGCCTTGAAACTCGCAGTAGTCAAAATAGTTCGGGATCTCGTTGAGGATAAACTCGCAATAGAGTTTCCTCAAAAGTATAGTGGAACCTCATTGTTATTGCAAGGTGGAATATCAAATACCATCCACCATTGGTCCCAAAAATTATTTTTTATCAAATCATTATTGCACTAGTGGATTGGAAAGTGTTTGCATGACAACAAACAAGAAAATTGGTTCTAGGGTCCGTGAATAATGCACATATGAGGTCTTTTGTAAAAAAAAATTACATAAGCATATGATAATTTATTAGCGTAATATTCCCTACAAGTATCGCTATAAGAATTCCACTGATAAATTTGACTTGTTTCCACATCAACTTGAGCCAATAATGCCTCCAATGTGTTTACAAGTGAGGCACAGTGGGGGTTTGTGGAATGGGGATCCCTCATTTTTTAATTAATTCCTCAATTTCAATCTTATTCTCCACTATATGGGCTACTAAATCCTCCTGACTACCTAGAGGATGTTCAACAATTATAGGAGGGTTGTGAGGATTTGCAGGGTTTTATTGTGGTTGTGGTGGAACTGTAACAATAAAAAAACATGTATTTAATTAAAATCTACAATATAATTACCAAATTTCATTGCAATTCAGAGAAAACAATTTTCCCTACCTCTTCTTCATGGCGGCATTTTTGATTCCACCTCAATCCAACCTTCACGGTGATCTACAGATGATTTTGGGAGCTAAATGGTTGAAAACAAAATGCTACTGTAGGGTTTGCTGGAGAATTCATGTTTGGGGAAAATGAAAATGAGGAATGTATTTTCTTTTTTATTTATAATTTATGGTAATGCTTACACATTATAACACATACACATTTTGCAAAATGCGCACATATTATAACATGAACTCATTATAATGTGCACTCATTATGGTTTGGTACTTACCAAACCAAAATTTCCCATCCTATCTCAAATTTTTGTTTCTCCCGCATTTTGTCCGCTTTTTGGCTCCCCAGATCTGTGCACATACCCGGACCTGTATCACCCCTATTTCCCATTTTCAACATTCCTCTTCCCTTTTCCTTATCAGATTTTTCATTTTTTAGATGATTCGAAGGGAAAAAACTCTCTTTGGAGGTTCACCTCGAGACATAGGTTTCCCACACCTTGAGGTGTTCTAATTTTATCAATAAGAGAGAGAGAGAGAGTACACACACCATTCTCTATTAGGGTGCAACTTCACGGGTGACAAAAATACTTCCATGAAATTTCTTTATCTCGTGAAATTATCATTAATCTCTAAAGTGACTGATCTCATTGTGATAAAGAGTGATTCATTGACTACCAAATACATTATTCTTAATGAATCATACATTATAATTATCTTATAACTTATGAAGGAGATCATTTTTTTGAGTAAATTAATGAAGTAGAATTTTTCCTTAGTATTGAATTGTCCTCGTGTGCATAGGTGGACCAAGAAGGACTATGGATTCAGAAGGAAATGACAACTTAATAAACTATGATGATTTTGAAATGAGAAATCAACAACTACAAGAGGAAGTGTTAAATCTAACCTTAGAATTAAAAAAACTTAAAAAGACATTTGAAAATAAAAGGGAAAAAAGGAAAAACAAGATAGGAATAACTAAATTTAGAAATAGAGAACAAGAAAATCTAGAAAAAAACATTAAATGGATGATAATACAACTTCATAAGATTCATCTGTGGCCTTGATACCGAATCAAAATCCTTTGATTCAAATGAGGAGATAAATTAAAAAGAAATTGATAATTTTGTAAGGAAAGTGAAATTTCCTAAATATTCTAGAGAAGTAGGTATTAGAGAGAAAGAAAAACAATGGTTATCTAGTTTAGAATGATATTTTGAGTTCTAGGGAATCAAATAGTTATGAAAGATCATGAATAGCTAGGTTTCAATTAAAAGTCACGAAATTGAACTAGTGGTTTTTTCAAGAAAGGAGAAATGAATTTTCTGAATTAAAACAAAGAGGGATTTCCATTAGTGATTATAAATGATATTTTGAAAGTCTAAATCGTTTATTACCATTCATAAATGGTAGAGATAGAGTAGTGAGATTTGGGAATAGATTAAGAATAAAGTACAAAGACAATGTCCTGGGTGTGTAAACCAAATTCAGTGGATGAAGCTGCAAATATGGTTGAACAATTTGAAACAGTTAAGAAATTCTATAAGAAGATAAGAGAGGAAATAAATAATTCATAACGTTCTTTTAATAAAAGAGATACAAAGATCAATATGATTATAAAAATATACAATGTAAGATAATCAATATATCTACTTCTCATAAAGATAAACATGCTCACAATACCCAAGGAAATCTTACTCCCACAATTTAGTGTTGTACTTGTGGTGATAATCATTATAACCAAAGATATTAAAAAATTAAAAGGGAAATTTCAAACTCATAAACAAAATACCTAACCTAACATGAGAGTTTATGTAGTAGTTGATACAAGTACAATACACCTTCAAAATTCATTAGTGGAAATTAAAGGGAAAATCAATTATCAATATATTAACTTTCATATATATTCAGGTAGTAGTCATAGTTTTATTTCTCCAAATATAGTTTCTAAACTACAATTATCTTCTAGAACAATTGAACCCATCCAAGTAGAGATGGAAGATGGAAAATTTATCAAAAAAACAAGTGCACTTATTGAGGATTTACCTTTTTATGGAGAAAAATTAAAACTAGTTATCATTTTCATGTTTTAAACTTAGGTAAATATGATGTTATCATAGATATGGGATGGTTAGAAAAGAATAATGCCTATATCGGATGTGAAATTCAACAAGTACTTCTAAGAAAACAAATGGGTACATTTTAAGTCCTATAAGGGGATAACACAACCAATAACTATAAAAACTATTTCAGCGATATAATTAAGATGTAGTGTCAAGAAACATTGTAAAAATTTTGTGCTACGGTAATTCAACAAGGTGATAAATTCAAGTTAGATATTAACATAAAACTTGTAGTACAAGAATTCATGGATGTATTTCCTAATGAGATCCATGATCTACCTCCTAAAATAATAGTGGAACATGTCATAGACTTAATTCTTGGAGTTGAACCAATATCAAAAGCCTCGTACCACCAATCAATCCCATAATTAGCAGAATTAAAAACTCAATTAGCCAAATTTCTTAAACAAGGAAAAATAAGACCTAGTGTTTCTCCATGGGGTTCTCCAATGTTATTTGTGAAGAAAAATGATGGTATTATGTGGTTATGCATTGATTACCTCCAATTAAATAAACTTACTATTAAAAATAAATACCCTTTACCAAGAATAGATGACTTGTTAGATTAGTTGAATGGTGACAAATGCTTTTTCAAAGAATAACCTACAATCAAGTTATCATCAAATATATATCAAGGAAAATGATATTTACAAAACTACATTTAGAACATGTTATGGGCATTATGAGTTTGTAGTAATGTCGTTCGGTTTAACCAATGCTCCTGCAACCTTTATGACCTTAATGCATGATGTGTTTAGACCATATCTGGATGTGTTTGTAATTATATTTCTAGATGACATTCTGATATATTCTAAAAATGAGAAAGATCACGAACAACATCTCTAATTGGTATTAGAAATACTAAGGAAAAATCAGTTGTATGCAAAGTTAAGCAAATGTGAATTCTTTAAACAAGAAGTATCATATCTAGGACACATTATATCAAAAAAGGTATTTCACCGGATCCTATAAAGATAAAGGCTATTAAAGAATGGTCCATACCAAAGGATGCTCATGAAGTTAGAAGTTTCTTAGGTTTATCAAGATTTTATCATAAATTTATTAAGAATTATTCTAAAATTGCTACACTGTTAATAGATTTGACAAGAAAAGATAAACCATTTAGGTGGACCATAGTTGGATGTGATCAAACCTTTAACAAATTGAAAGTTCTTATCAATTCTCTTATTCTAAGTATCCTTAATTTTTCAATCCCTTTGTTGTGATTATTGATGCATGTGGATATGGTGTAGGAGTACTTATGCAAAACCATTAAGTAATCTATTATGAATCTGGAAGTTACTCCCATCTTAGAAGAATTATCCAACCCATGATCTAGAGTTACTTGGAATCGTTCATGCCCTTAAGATATGGACACATTATTTATTGGGAAACAAATTTATAATAAAAAAAAATCATAAAAGTCTTCAACACATATTTACTCAACCTTTGCTGAATATGAGACAAAGAAGATGAGTAGAATTATTAACAGTATGATTTCAATATTCTATGTGTTTCAAGAAAAATAAAACGTGGTAGTTGATGCTTAAAGAAACAAACTTATTTATGCAAATGTTATGGATTTGGAACGAAGTGAGTTTGAACAATTTATTAAATCAAAATTAGTTGTGGATGATTTATTTCATGATCTATATGAAGGATTGCTCAAACATACCTCTAATGTACATTTGAGTGATCGTCTTACTTTATATATATTTGGATGAAATGGGCTATTGTATTACAAAAGACAGTTGTGTATACCTAATTTACCTAAGATCAAAAGATATATATTAAGATATTCTCATGATATACCCATAGTTGGTCACCCAGGTTTTCAAAAGACTTATCTTTCAGTTAAGAAACATTATCAAGATGAAACATGATATTCACATATATGTACAATAATGTCTGAATTGTCAAAAGGTTAAAGCAGAGCAATGCAGACAACTTGGTCAACTCCATCTGTAATCCATACCAAATTGGAAATGGGAATATGTAAGTATGTATTTTATCACAAGTTTACCCAATACTCGTAAAGGTCGTGACACTATCTTAGTTGTAGTTGATATATTAACCAAAATGGCACATTTCCTACCTATAAAGAAAAATTCTTTGCAATGAATCGATATATAGCTCACGTGCTTGTGAAAAAGAATTTTCATTTACACAATGTTCCTAAGAATTTGGTATCATTTGTGACCCTCGATTCACGTATTTGTTTAGGAGATCTCTTTTTAAACTAAGACCAAGTTTGTGTGTTTCCTATCACCTTGAATTAGATGGAAAAACTAAGAGAATCAATAGGATAATTGAAGACATGTTGAGAATGTATATTGCTGAAAGACCTAAGACTTGGGAAGATTATCTCCATTTGATTGAATTTTCTTATAATAATGGTTATCATTCTACTATTAAAATGTCACCTTTTGAAGCAATTTATGGTAGAAACTGTAATACCCCTATTTCTTGGTTTGATCCTGTCCAAAGAGTTTGATTTGAAAATGAAGAATAAAAGGATATGGAAGAGAAAATTGAAAAAGGCCAAAAAAGACATGAAAGCTACCGAGACCAATACAAAATTTGGGGTGATTCTAAAAGATCTATTCAACCCTTTGAAATTGGTGATCAAGTTTTTCTTAGAGTGAAACCCAAATGTAGCTCATTAAAGTGAGGAAAATATTTGAAAGTTTACCAACATTTTTGTGTTCTATTTGAAATATTAGAAACATTTAGAGATTTAGCTTACAGACTTGCTTTACCTCATGAATTGTCATAAATCCACAATGTTTTCCATGTTAGTTTACTTAAGAAATATATGCATAATTCTAAACATGTAATTGATTGGAACAATGTAAGTATTGAACCTAGTTGTGAATTTAAAATTGAACCAAAAGAAATTCTTGAAGAAAGAACTAGAAAATTAAGAAAAATAGAAATTAAAGTTAAATGGACTTATTGTGATGTTAATAGTGCAACATGGGAAAGAGATGATTATATTCAAGATCAATATCTAGATTTGTTTCACTAATCATATGTTGTATTATATGTTTTAGATCCACCACATGCTTTGTAGAGGACATCCAAAATTTAAAAGGGGAGAATGTTACGTGACTAAATCTCGAGGAATAGTGATAATAAATATATGAGGATCTAGAAGTGCTTTTATGTCCAAACAAGTAAATAAAACCAAAGAATGATCAGTTAAAAGAATTATGTGAAGAGTTTAAAATAAATATTGAATTAGAAATTGTAATTAAGCACCGAACAAATATATTGAGAGGTTGTTTGAATAAATGATGTTTGTGTGATATGTGAATTATTTAAGAAAAATATAAGGAATTATGTATTTGTCCATAGGTAAATGTTTGGAGACTTGTAACACTCTTAATATCAACGAGATGGGGCACAAAAGAGTGGGTCCAAGCGGTGGCACATAATGCACATCTTAGTGTCCTAGCCAAGACCAAGTGAATGTCATTTTTGCAATGTGACACAAGACCATGTCTAGTTCATCGTTGAGTGTGGTCTCATTGTTGGCTTACCTAGAAAAATTAGCTATTGAAGAAGTTTATCTTCATATATGTATTTCAAACTTGAAACTATTAATAATAAGTTTACAATATTGATTTGTGTTATTTGATCTATGAGTTTCATCGATTTCAATTATCATATTGTGTATTTCAACGTAACTTTATAATGTTTAATCTATTTATTGTTGTATGAATACGAATCAAATATCTCAAAAATAAGCACATCGCAGACACAAGAATGGCGATGAAGGAAATCAACCCATTTCCACCAAGTAGAAGACTTGATCCTCTTTTGGAAAAGAGATTCCTACATTTATGGACAAGATTCAACTAAATGACCAACATAAAAACAATATCTGCATCGAAAAGTAATCCGCTCAAAATCTAGGTGTTGGGCTCAAGTCAAACCCCCAATCTTTAGCATTATTTCCTTTTGCAACCCTTCGGAAAAATGCATTTCCACACAAATGCGGCATGAGTAACTTGGCTAAGATACCTTGTCTATAGAGGGATCAGAATGTACTTCCCTAAGATATTGTCAATAATTGAGAGCAATATTACCCCAAAAATGTAAAGGGGATTAGCCGGTCACACCCAAATTGAGGCAATTAAAAATTCTTGTGTTAAGGGGTTAAAATATGGGAACCACCACCGTAAGACAAGAAGAGGCGAGCCCCATGACCATGGTACAGAATTCAATATTTCCTTTTGATCTTATACCGAATCAAAAATCACAATGAGGGAGAGTCTTTGATTTGTAGTCACCACTACAACCAAAATAACCTCGAAGCAAAGCATTACTTGGTTGTGCTAGTGGATAAATCACATACAAGTTGATGGGAAGAAGAAACGGCTATAGAAGTGATGGGATCCATCTGTAACCTTTGATTAGCTATAGTTAGTGTTAAATTTAAATTTTAAATTGAGGCCAATCCCATGTTGTGCAATTACCCTTATTTTATGGAAATGATTATGTGAACCCTATTGATCCCATTCAAGACATTCCCAATATATAAGTGGTGTATAAAATTATAGAGGAGAATGCATCTCTCAAACTACTTGCCTCTTCTTTCAAAGGAAAAACTCTAAATTGGTACATAATCTTTAGCACATGATTGATCTCTTCATAGGATTAGTTGGGAGAAAATTTGAACAATTGGTTCAAGGAAAATGCAGAGATCATCTCTCTTGGAACACCTCAAAGCACCATAAAAATGCCCCCACAAAATGCAACGTCATACTTAGAAGACTTGGGAAAGAATTCTGAAAGAACGCATTCCCTATAGGTATGGCATTCTTATCCTACCTTAGAGTCTTCCTATGACCTTGTTGTCTTGTTTCAATCTCTTAGAGAAAAGGCTCTTTTGCATGTCTTTAACATAGGTATTTAGGCAGAGAAGATCCTCATTCAAGTTGGTGTTGAGAATCCCATTCCCATTTCCCCCCTCATTCCCACACATTGCGACATCACTTTATAAATTATCGAGAGCTTTGCACAACTAAACAATAGATTTATTCTGTATTTATTCATACATTACATAGGGCTATTAAATAGCCAAGAAGGTAGGTAACAAAACATCCTATAAAATAGGATGTATTACAAACAATAAACCCGTTAATAGTGATACGGGTATAACCACAAAATATATTGTTATTATAACAATATATTCTACTAAAAATATCTTACTAACAAACTAGTAAGTACTAATTTACCAAATGGTAAATCACCCACAATATTCATGTGAACATTAATATTCCTAACATTCCCCCTTAATGTTTACATGGTAACAATAGAACTTTCACACTTCCTCTATAGCCTGTTGCTCGTGCTTGCTCATGATCTTGGTACAACACTCAAACTAAAGGTAGAAGAAGGAACACATCAACTTCTTATCGACCATGTGTTGTCGGGAACACATCTGACCGACGAGAATGGGAACACACTCATGAATCATCTACTTATCAACCAGTCATTCTAGGGAACACATATGACCTAGCAGTGTGGGAACTCAAACAAGAACACATTTGAGCAACCTTCAATGGTTTTCCAGAGGCTAACCACAACCTAGGTATGAACATTAACACATCTGACTGTTCAACCTCTTCAAGACTCATGATGTTGCATTTCATTGTGATATTTTCTCTTCACTATGTTTTTGCATAGGGGAAATAGGAATAGCCACATACCAGTGAACATGAATGAACTGTTCTTATTTTTCAATTCACATTAAGACCACACCAAATTGAAATTCTAAAATCAAACACGCTGCACGATGAAATAAGGCACACCACACAAAGCAAAAACACACATGTGCCACCAAATCAGTGAAGCAGTCATGTCATTGGTTGTCCTCCATCCTCCAGTGATATACTGCTAACTCATCTTGATTCGGATATGAAGCTCAACTATTTCCACATTGTTTATTATATCATCCCTCCCGCAATGTGAAACACTTTATTTTTTCGGACGTCGGGTAACACCGAAAATGCATCCGTGAGGCAATTTTTTATTTTATTTTTGAGACTTTTACAATTTTTGACTCTTTTACAATAAATGATGTATTTAGACAATGACAAAACTAAAAACATAAGTCACTTTTTGTACAAATTGATAGAATATAATTTGACATGAAAAATGATGTGTACACACTTACTCTTGACTTTATATGTCTTTGATGACTCTAATAACATGTAACATAATTTAACACTAAACAAAATAACTATGACTAATGGAACATTTAATGTAAAAAATAACATTAACTAAACAAACGTTGACCCCTAAAAATAATGACCTAATGTATAGACTATATATTCAAATTATTGAAGAGTCGTATTTTTAAATCTATGTTATGGAATAAAGGAAATGAAATCGACTTACTAACCTAAATACCTTTATGATTTGAATTGACGAGGACGAATCTTCACATCATTGACAAAATAAGGTTTGTCACATAACTACAAAATTGAATAGAACTGCCAATGCTAGGTGTGTCAGGGGAAATTGGATCACCAACAAAGTGCACAATCACCGCCCAGGATCTTCCAAATGTAGATGGAATTGGAGAAACTGATCAACTAATTAATGGCATGTTCTCAATTACTCAAATTTTGGAGATGAATTTTGATCCAAATAGACAATATACATTGATGAAATGAAATGAAAGATTTTAATAACGTCCACGAGACTGAAGAGTCTATGGGACCACAAAAATTGAGATTTTAATCGATTTCAGACTCCTTTCAATATCCGCTCTTCGGCTGTGAATCTTGAGGATGAAACCCGCGGTCGCTTGAAGCTTTGTTCCTTTGAAGAGTTCCTCTAGTCTGTCCACCTTCAAGTTGTTTTCATACTGAATACGAATATCATCATATGCCGAACACTCCATGACGAAATGCCATTCTGTCTCGACGACCCCTTTGTTGCAGAAAAGACAAATTCTCCTTTCCCAATCTTCCTTTGGAATAGTCCATCTACCAGTTTCGCATCGAAGATGATGCGATCCGGTCCTTAACTGTGCCACTAGAATCCTTGCTTTACCCTTGATAGCTGCCCCTAGATAAGCTTTTTCATCATGTTCCCCATTGGGATTGAATTCTCTGATATAATGTGCTTTCTTTCGACCAATCTGACCCATCCACATGGCAGTCCTGAACTTTTCTATCACATAATTTTTTATTTCCCTGTTGCTGTTAGGACACTCTTGCAAGTTGATGCCCCATTTGTTCATCCATTTAAAATTTTGATTCATCCAGGTTTTCTTTCTGCGTTCCAAAGTATAGTCCACAACTATTTTGGGCCAGCGAAGATTGTCCATGCTTTCAACTTTTTTCAAATAGCTTATCATCCGAGATATTGCCGAAGCTTCCAACGAGAAAGTACCCGCTTCAGCCAACAAGATCTCATAAGGAACAGTTGATTTGACTTTAAGGGTGCTTGTGATTAGATGTTTCTGGATTCTCTCTATCTGTCTCCACCCGTGATTTGACATGCTACTTCCCCAAACTTCGCAGCCATAAAGAACCACCGGAGTGACCAACAGTCCAAAAAGGGTTTTCTTAGTTTTCCAGTCCCAAAGTTCAGCTTTCCTACACCTGTTTTGAAGTAGGTAGGATGCTTTCCAACCTCCCTGTATCCTTTTTGCTTTACAAGTCTCCCAGCTAAGTTTGTGGTGAAAGTCAATCCCAAGATACTTGTATTCATTGACTATTTCCAAAGGGCTCCCTTCAAAAAGAAAGGTACCTTGTCTTTCCTTCCTTTTCAAGGAGAAAATCATGATTTTTGTTTTGCTAGTGTTCACTTGCATCCCGACTTCTTGGCAGAAGAGCTCTAGCGCTTTTAGTTGTTCCCTCAAACCTTGAGCTGTTTTTGAAATTAGGATAAGGTCGTCAGCATATAGAAGTAACTTCACCACGTAACTAGCTAACTGAATACCTCCTCCCTCAGTTTTGTTTAACCATTCTTCAAGCTTATCAATGTATAGCCCAAATAAGGTGGGAGAAAGAGGGCAACCTTGCTTGACACCGATGTCACTGCCGAAACACTCGGACATACCTTCTCTGGTTCTGATTTTAGCTCTGACCTGCTCATACAATTTATGAACTGCTGCTCTAAATTCATCTGGAATCCCAAGCTCCTCCATCCTGTCCCAAAGTTTCTTTCTGGGCACTGTGTCGAAAGCTTTCCTGAAATCAACAAAACAACAAAAAGCTTCTTCTCCTTGCGTGTCCCAAACCTTCTCAATCAAATGTCTGAGAGTAATACAATGGTCAATTGTTGAATGTTTAGGCCGAAAACCCGCTTGCCCTTTTGCTCTTTTACCCTCTCTTTCGGCCCAACTGCTGATTCTCCGTTCTATCATGCCTCCAAAGAGTTTACCAAGAAGAGGGTTGATCATAATGGTGTGATAATTGGATGGGTTATTAATGTCACCACTTTTAAATAGAGGAATAACAACGCTAGTTGTCCATTCTGTCGGAAAGCCATTCTGGTTGACATCATTGAATATTTTTCTGATGTGTGGCGTGAGGACCTCAACCCCCATTTTAGAAATTCAGCCTGTAGACCATCGATGTCTTGAGCTTTACCACTTGCTAGATTCTTTATGCCCTGCCTGATGTCTTCTGTCGAGAAAAGCTCAATCGAAGTCTCGATTATGGGAGGAATATCTTTTTGTTGAGGACGCTCATAAAGGTTCCTTGCATATTCTAACCAATGAGCACCTGTGATATTATTTTCTATGTATTTTTTCTTTTGTTGTAGCTCCTTCCAAAAACCTTTGGGGTTGTGTTTTCCAAGAGAAATTAATTTTGTCCTTCTCTTGCACACATAGCTTTCTTTTTTGTGTTGTACCAATCTCTCATAAGTCTTTTTATTTTCTTTGTTCATCCCACTTTCTTTCAAAGCTCTCTTGGCAGTTTTACACTCTTCATCATACCATGGGTTTGTCGGAAAAGTATTTGCCGCTCCCTTTCTAGGTTTAGATCTCTTACAAACACTTAGAGCCTTTTGGATCAAGGATATCAACAGATTACTACGTATATAACCACTCATTCCCTTGGATGTCGTGTTCTCTATATCCTTTCTCATTATCTGAAATTGCTGCTTAAGGGCTGCAACAAATATTTCTTGATTTTCTTTATTGAGAATGATTTTTCCCTATTTTTGGAATGCCTTTTGCATGTGCTGAGCCTGATTCCTTTGTTGCTGATTGAAGACGGTCCCAAGCTTTATCAAGAGAGGACTATGATCTGATTTTAATTCGATAGGACAATCTCCAATTTCAAACTCAAGTATCGTGGAGATAAAACTTTGAGAACAAATTACATAGTCTACAACACTTTGACCATTGTATGTTTTACAAGTAATATTGCCTGATCTGGGCCAAGCCCTCATGCCATTGCAAATAACCATGTTGTATAAGCTACATAAGCCTAGAAGCTCAACTCCAAAATGTGACACCCCTCCACTACCGTCTTGAGATAATCTTTCCCAAAGCTTGTTCTCTTCTTCTTTAAGCCACAACGGATTGTCTTCACCTCCTTCTAAGCTAGTCAACTGAAGAGATTGGTTATTTGCAGTCCTCGCATTGAAATCACCCAATAGAATTATTTCTCCAGATGCACTGAAAATAGAAATGTCTTTTTTTATTGAAGCGTATGGATCTTCGCTATCCAGATTTCTTCTCTTATATGTCTTTGAACCTTTCGGTGCAAAGTAACAGGCAGCTAATCTGATTGTTGTCTTGTCATCTGTTATTTTCAGCCATATGTATTGCTTATTTGGATCTTCTTTTTCCACTTTGACATTTTCGATCCATATTTCCTTGATTAATACTGTGATTCCGCCATGGCCTTTCCCTGTTTCATTCCCTTCGTTCCAAACTAAAATTTTCTTGTAACCTTCAAATTCTGGAACCTTGCAGCCTTCGTGCTCATGTGTTTCTGTAAGAATAATAATATCTTTCCCTTCTGCTATGGGCCCCAAACCCGGTCCTCTTCTCCATGGATAACCTCTGCAATTCCAGCTTACTATGTGCATGAATTCCCGTGGGGCCCCTAATTCCTATTTTCTGTTTGCAAAATGATCGCTGATTTGGGCTTTCCCATTTCTCATTTGTGCCCATTTTCCTGCTTCCCTTGCTTTTCTCACTTTCTCCCATTCTTTCCTTCGATCTTCTTGTTGTGCGAATGTCAAATCCTCATCTAGATATATGTGTGTGCCTCTAAGAAGTCCCCTATTTTTTAGGATAGCATGTTTGTCTTCTATTTTTCTCATGACCACTCGCACGTGTCGGTCCTTTCCTCCCTCTGTTCTCCTGCCAATCCTGTTTGCTTGTTGTATGTAGCCTGTCCACTTCAGTTCATCTTTAAGAAAGTCTCTTGCCAATATGTCAGTTCTCTCTTTTTCACCAAAATCTTTTAAACCCTTGATAATAAAATTCACTGCTCTGTCTTGTTGATCTTTCTCTTCTTTTATCTGTGTTTTGATGTGTTTCTCTATGACTTGCTTTTGTTCATTTGATGATCCACTTACTAATTGAGACCAAGTTTTGGCTTCTTCTATCCGATCCTTTAGTTGATTTTCTTTTATTTCCATGTCTTTAATTGCTGATTGGATCTCATCTATCTGAATTGTTTCCTTTCCTTTTAACGTTTCGGGTCTTTTTTCTCCCCCTGTTTTCATATGTCCCAGATCTTGTTTTAGCATAGTTAACTCTTGTTGCCCTCTTTCCATGAGGTTTTGGAGATTTAGAACCTGTTCTTTGAGGATTTTATTTTCTCTTTCTAACTTGTATCTGACTTCTGTGAGTTCTTTCCTCTCACTGTTTTCTTGCAATTTCTGGTTTTCTAAAATTCCAAGCCTTTCCTTCATGTTCATGAGTTCCTTCACATATAATTTTGAAGACCACAAAAGAGGGGTCGAAGTAGGACTGTATAGGTATTTAGAGTCCTGGACTGCGTCTTCCCTTTCCTCCTTGTATGTTGCATGTCGTCGTTTTGTTCAGCTTTGGATCCTTTTTATTATCCTTCGAACTTGATTGTTTTTCTTCCATTTTATGTTCTCTAAAAAAAAATTCTCTTTGTTGTTTGTTGCCTTCGGTAGAATCAGAGTGAGGTTTTTCTTCTGGGTTCTTCTTAGTTTTTGGCCTGTCTACGCCGTAGAATCCCTTTGTACTGTTTTGCATTCACATATACCAACTTTTTAGCTGTACCCGCTGTATGATTTTGGAAGATTTCTACCTTTCCCCAAATTTTGTTTTCTATTGTTGTATGTGTTTCTGGGATAATAGAACTCTGTGGTACCATATTTGGATTGTCTTTGAAACCCTCATGTTTAATCATGGTTTGCCTGCCTTGTTGGGACTAGATTTGACAGAAATATACAAAGAGTGCTGCAAAGAATAAAAAGGGTTGGTGGGTCTACCTGAGAAAGTGACTTATCAAATACGATTTTACCCAGATTGACCTTTGAATCCCGAATATTCGCAGCCCTGGCCCACAAACTCTGTCTTCCACTCGTAGCCCTAGCCCGTAGCCCTGGCCCGCAACACTGTCCTCCACTCACAACCCTCCTTGTCTCAACTCTGTCGCAGCCATAACCTCCACGCAGCCCTCCACGCAGCCCTGTCCACAACAACACTGCCCTCCACGTGGGCCCACAACACTCCATAATATTATCAAATCATTTTTGATATTAATACAACGCCATACATTTAACAATCCATTTTTGCGCCCCAAAGTATTCACGTTCTTATCAATGGATAGTGACTGACCATTTCCATTCAAACTGAAATCTCTTCTTGTTGGATCTGGCGATGGATCGATGGAGAGACAGGAAATACCAGCGTATACGAGGTGGATGGAGTTGTTAATAGCTGATAATAGATGGTGGTTTGAAGATTGACCTGATCAATTTGTGTGCACTATAAATATTTTTCAGTCCTTCCAGCTTCACCGCTTCACTGGGGTAATAGGCGCACAAGAAATAACTGACAGGTGCCAAAAATCACAGTGCTAGATTGTAGATTCTCATACATGGAGATATATGTATGAGTGTGAGGATCAATAGAACTAACACTCAGATATTACCATATGCATAGGTCTGTACACGAAGGCAAGAGATCTGATAGAGACCAATAAATATTTTGGATAGAAAAAATGATCAAAACACCACGGTCTATACTTCACGTTCTGGTACGCTAGAGAAAAATGCATAGGTCTATACAGGCTAAAATGATGTACTCCAATTTCATGGCACTTTGATCAATGTAAGAATATATATAGCGAGATCTGCAATGCAAGAGTATTGACCACTGCAATTTAAGCGCACCCTACACTTTCTAAAAACCAACGCTATTTGTAGTATCTATAGCAGAACAATAAAATTATCTCTACCCATACAAACTAATCAAATTCCCATCACAGGTGAACACAAATATATAAATTTTCAGGGTCAAGGGCATACTAGCACTTCCCCTTAGCTAATTTCAACAACCCATTACAGGCACATAGATAATGATATAATAATGCTCTGATACCAAATATAAATTATCAGAGAGCTTTGCACAACTAAACAATAGATTTCTTCTGTATATCTTCATACATTACATAGGGCTATTAAATAGCCAAGAAGGTAGGTAACAAAACATCCTATAAAATAGGATGTATTACAAACAATAAACCCATTAATAGTGATACAGGTATAATCCACAGAATATATTGTTATTATAACAATATATTCTACTAACAAATATCTTACTAACAAACTAGT
Organism: Taxus wallichiana var. yunnanensis; assembly: GCA_018340775.1. Taxonomy (NCBI): domain Eukaryota; kingdom Viridiplantae; phylum Streptophyta; class Pinopsida; order Cupressales; family Taxaceae; genus Taxus; species Taxus wallichiana. Next base: position 605,926,470 of record CM031234.1, read on the forward strand.
AAGTACTAATTTACCAAATAGTAAATCACCCACAATATTCATGTGAACATTAATATTCCTAACACACTTTAGATTTTCATGAACTTGTTGTTCAGCCTTCTAAGATGCCTCGTGCAAATATGTCACGTCATCACAATCATCCCACAATGGTTCATCAATTCCCACAATCACATGATTCACTTGAGTCATCCCAAAAACATCATTTTTTTAAAAGTAAAAACCACCATCTTTGATGTTTCAATGATGTATGAGTATGAATGTCTATCCTTTGTAACATAAAAAAATTAAAGCCAATGAAATCAAGCACATGATAATGATGTTTAATAGAAGATGGACTAGACTCTTCATCCCTACTTTCTATGTTTACCATTCTCAAAAGGTTGGTTGTTTTAATCCACGAATGAGTGTATAATGAACATTTTGATGTGTTTCACTCTTTAAAACAACAAATATTTTGGTCAAGATCAACAATTTAGGAGATCCAACATTAAAAGGAAATGGATTTTACACAAAAATGTTAGGACAACTCTTGTGGTAGCTTTGTACACTTCAATTGCATATTTGGGTCACATAGATTGCTTGGTCTCATGGACGTTATTAAAATCGTTCATTCATTTTGAGTAGCAATCAATGTGTTTCGTAATGAGACTAGAATGTCCACTTGGCCCTTCTATTCCAAAATATGTTGTGAAATGTCTCTAGTGCCACCATGGGAAATTATAGTTGTAATTCATTGTTAATTATCAAACTCATAGTTGTACCTTCTTAATTTATACCTCTCATCTTCATGTTGTAAACCCACATCTTTTATTTGTACATGTTTTGATTATTAAACATCCTATTTTAATTTATTTTTGTACATAACAATGGTTACACTATGGAAATACAACCAACACATTCCTTAACGTGGAACATGCATGGAGGCTTAATTGGATTTTGTTCATCCAACAAACCTTGCTAAAACAAATAATTAACACCATAGAGGGAACAAGTAAATATCAATCTTGTGCTGAAATTTTCTATGCAATTACTAATGCAAGCCAAACTAAATTTTCCCCTCAAAAAAATTTCAAAACACAAACCATCATCCACAAAGAAATCTTAATATTTTGTTATGTGAGGAATAATTTGGCCAATACAAACTCACAAATTGTTTTCATATAATTTCTTAAATTCTCTATATTCAAATCCATTGTCTTTACCAATTTCATATGGTGAAGCAACAAATACTTACTCTATAAAAGTTTCCTAGTATTTGAAGCGAATTTAATCTCCATTAGTAAACCAAATAACTTGTTGAACAATTTTGAGGTCAATTTCAAATACATAACTTCAAAATTCATGGCTCATCTACAATGAACTTGAATTGGTCATCGTCCACATAGACTAGCATGCTTGTCATTTGGAGAACCATAGATAAACTCAAGAGTAGAGATTGTATTAACTTTGGATGAGTCTTACCTTTGAAACTCATAGCATAAAACAATCATGCAATCTCCATGTTATTTCTAACTTCTCATCCACCAACAAACATTCGCATTGCATGTGTATCTTCCTCTTCCTACTTTAGCCTCTTTCATGGAGGCTCATATATGTTGTCCATGATTTTGAGCTTTCTATACCAGGGGCCTCCTTGTGGCATTTATACCTTCTAGAAAAAATGTATAGGGTACTTCATTGGGTTATTTTGAAAATATATATTTCTAACTTTATTGTTTTTTCTACCAATGACTTTACAGGAATTCCTTTAATGGATTATTAAGAACATTTGCTTGTTCAACCTAAATATTTGTCCTTATTACAAATTATTATTAGTAAATGACTATGATAAATTCAATCATTAAATGTAATATGCAAATTAATGTTAGTGTTTTTATTGTAAATCATTTATGTGTTATCTAGTTGGCAATATTGAATACTACTATCCACTAGGCAATAACGAATACTATTAGCCGTTAGATGAATATATTAAGTCATTTTGTAAATACCATTAGTATAAGGTATTTTCCCCCATCGAGTAATGCTTATTAACTAGTAAGCACTTAGCAAATGTGAATAAATACAAATGATTAATATATAATGTATTCACCTACCTACAAATATGTAATAGTCGGTAAGCTAATATGAATAGGCCACTAGCCATTATTATGTATTAGTCTACTAGCTAATACATATTCACCGGTAATATAAAATGAATAAACCATTACTAATGTAAATAATGTATTAACCTTGTTTCTATAATAATCAAATGATAGATAGATGCAAAATTTTAAGGCATTGTTAGTATTAGTCGGTCGGCCTAGAAAAATTATTTTTAAGCATTGTTATTAGTGACCATATAATATAAAAAATCAAATGGAATATTGTATGATATCTAAAGTAAATCACATTCAAAACTACCTTCACATACAAGTAAATTGTTGAGAGTTTTGGAGAATACCATGCTAAAGATTTTGGTTTCGGAGATTCAATAAATATCAAGTAAAATAAATATTTTGAACTTACCCTCTATGTTTTAATTTAAGTTACGATATAGAGAAACCAATGTTTGGTTTTAAATTTGGAAAAGGAAAAGGAAATTATAAGTAGAGGAAACCCCTATTGAAGAACAACATGAATGATGGGGGAAAAAATGAGGGCTACCTTCAATTAGAAAGGAAAAGATGGCAAGACACTAATTCATAATTGCAAACTAATTAGGGTTGGTTTATACTGTTTATATATGATGGTCATGGATTTTAATGAAAATGAGTTGTAATAGCTTGTAGAAAATTACGCACCTACTTGAAAGGAAGGCTTTGTAGATGAAAAGAGAAAAGTGCAAAAGGCACCATTAGAGTATCTACAAATGTCATTAATGAAGCTATGAAATTACATGATGACACAGATAGTCTACACATACATTTTAAGAGGGCTACAAAAATCAATCCAATCAGCTTACTTTAGAATTTGTTTGACACCAAGGAGGATGTAGAGCGAATAAAATCCACTCAAGCCTTTTCTAGCACAAGGCTACCCTCTCCATGGTTGTTTTAGTGCAAGGCTAACAAAGTAAAGTAGGTCACCGCATATGAACAAAAAAATGAATTCCACATACCATGTTTTTGTTAAAGAGCAAAACATAAATAAACTTAAATGTTTAAGGGTCAAAAATATTTCTTTTTCTATTCTAAAAACTATCAAGGACATCTTGTTGATGTTGTTGTTGTGCTCATTCATTCTACATGTATAGTGGTGACAAACTTGCACACACACCCATATACTCACACATATAAGTAAGCATGCATGGTTGAGAGGATGCCATTAATGTGACCCATGGAACTTTTTAAAAATTACCTATAGAGTATATGGCATTCCTTCACTATTACCACCTCAACATGATCATGTTGATGTCCCCGTGATTTCACCTTGAAATCCAGGACTACCCCTTTTAAAAATTTTGATCTTTTTGAGCGAAGGGTCATGTTTTTGTGTTTTGTTTTGCCTTCGGTTGCTCGTGTTGCTCAAAGGTTTCCCAAAGAAGTTATAAATCCATGTTCGTAAAATACCCACATGAAAAATCTCACTCAATTCCTTATTCAAACTTTGTTCAAAAGCGTTTTATTTATTTTCATAAATAAATTTCTTTTAAAAATAGATTGAGCTAAACTTAATAAATTTAGGTTATATAAAGAACTTCACCCCATCATTATTACCACACCAGTAGCACTTTCACCTCAAAGTGGAACATTCACCCGGGGAAGGGTTTTTACAGACTAGCTAATTGAAGAGTTTTTCGAGCAATTGCCCACAACTTCTTTCTGTATTTTGTTTTTATTTATTTCTTGTGTTTTGGTTTTGGTCTTTCTTCATGTTCCATTTGGAAAATCCCCATAGCCTTTTCTTTCTTCCTGCGGATATGTTCCCTGGCCTAGGGTTTTGAAAGAATCATCCAGTGTTTTTAATTGCAAATCAATTTGTCTGCCATAGCTTGTTTTTGAAGGTAACCAGATCAACCAAGAGGAAAGCTCAGGATTTTTTCCTTGTCTGAGGTTTAATCCAAGTTAAAAGATCAAGCAAATTGTGGATCTGGAAAAGTTTGTCTTCCTTTTGCAGAGCAACCATGGCCAAGGAAGAAAACGCAACATTCTGGAAGATCATTAAAGGGCAAAGTCACTCAGCTGTTCTTTCAAAGCATCCACACAATTCTTCTAAGGAAAATCATGGTTTTTCAGAAGTCTTGTCTTCCTTTGCAAAAGCAGCCATCCTTCATGCAAATCCACGTTGTCTTTTGGAAGGAAAGAACATTTAAGTGAAATCATGGATTTCTATGAGCTTGTCTTATTTCAAAAAGCATCCACTTCATCCCAAAATCCACGCAATTTCAAAAGAAAGTCTTCCCAAAATTCACGCAATTTCAAAAGAAGGAAATCACTTAAGTGGTGTCGTGAATATTCATGGTCTAGGCTTCTAATTTCAACGCATATTTTAGAAGAGAGAAATCACTTAAGGAAATCATGGATTTTAAAGTCTTTGTCTTCTAATTTGCAAAGTTGCCTTTCCACTTGAAAAGCCACATGGCTCTTTAAAAGCTCACTAAAGTGAAATCGTGAATTTTCATAATCTTGTCTTCTAATTTGCAAAGTTTCCTTTCCACTTGAAAATCCACACATGGTTTTAAAATCTCACTTAAGTGAAATTGTGAATTTTCATAGTCTTGTCTTGTAATTTGCAAAGTTATCTTTCCACTTGAAAATTCACACAGGTCTTTAAAGCTCACTTAAGTGAAATCATGAATTTTCATAGTCTTGTCTTCTAATTTGCAAAGGTGCCTTTGCACTTGAAAACCCATGCATGTCTTTAAAAGCTCACTTAAGTGAAATCGTGAATTTTCATAGTCTTGTCTTCTAATTTGGAAAGTTGCCTTTCCACTTGAAAATTCACATGTGTCTTTACAATCTCACTTAAGTGAAATCGTGAATTTTCATAGTCTTTTCTTCTAATTTGCAAAGTTGCCTTTCCACTTGAAAATCCACACAGGTCTTTAAAAGCTCACTTAAGTGAAATTGTGAATTTTCATAGTCTTGTCTTCTAATTTGCAAAGTTGCCTTTCCACTTGAAAATTCACATGGGTCTTTAAACCTCACTTAACTGAAATCGTGAATTTTCATAGTCTTGTCTTCTAATTTGCAAAGTTGTCTTTCCACTTGAAAATCCACACGGGTCTTTAAAATTTCACTTAAGTGAAATCGTGAATTTTCATAGTCATGTCTTCCTTTTTTTGAAAGAATCCTCCCTCCTCAACATTCATGAACCTTTATGGAATCAACGCGGCCTATGTAAAGAAAAGAAAATACAAATCAAGGAATTGAGTGGATATTTAGGTTATTGTCTTCTAAATTGAGAGAAAACTTCCCTTCTAAAATTCACACCATCCACTCATCCTAGCATTTATGCAAATTCACAAGAAGGAAAGCATTTAAATTTGTGTGGACTCCTGAAACAACTTGTCTTCTAAATTCAACACAATTATTTCCCTCTCTAAGCATGTATACATCCTTTCATCTCCTCTAAGAGCTCAAACGCAGCCCATGTAAATGCATGCAATCTCCCAGTTGAGCCCACTTCTCTTTGCTTGCATCTGGAGTAATTCCTCAGAATTTATGGTTGCCCATATATATAAATAAGGAGGTGATGAGTTGCATATTTTTCTGAATTGTTTACAGGAATATTTCACTTGTGCACATACTTGTGAGAAGAAAGTTGAGGCCAATGTAGGATACATTAAGTATATCCTCATAATTAGGAGAAGCAGTTGTAGCTTCTACTCACGATGATCTGAAAACATGAGATGTATTTTTTATCACTTCTAAAAGTTTCCAAAGATCGTGATTTTCTTAACCAATTTTAAGTATTCTTGAATCCACAATTGATTAAATTCTGATTATTTTGCATCCATAGAAGTGCGGAAAACTTGTGTAGCAAAGAAATAATCAGAAAAACTGAAAAGACTCAGATAACAAAAGAGATTGTTTACGGGGTTCGGAATTCCTACGTCCCCGGGTTCAGATTGAACCGATCCATTAATAATATTGAAATGCAAGTACAATAACTCTTACAAACAATCAATAATGAATCAAAACCTGCAAATGAGCTGATCAATGTCCCAAGAACTCTGAAAAATAGCAGAAACTGTCCCAAGAACGATCCGTGGCTCCTACAGTGTTTTCACAATGTGATCTCCCTGCAACTGTGTTATAAAAACACCTACAAATGGAGATTTAAAAACAATATATGAAAAAAATCATATGTCTGAGATCAGATCTGAATTCTGAACAATTTTCATGTTTACACCAAGTCACAATTCGGACTAGAAGTGCATTGAAATTCGTGTTTTCCAACTGGCTGTCTTGAAGATCCCTGTTAAAATCTGCATTCAAAGCTTCCAAAAATAGGTTAAAATCATCAAAAAAGATCAAACCTTACATCGTTGGAATCATCTCAGAATTATCTACATTTCATCTTTTTACTCCAAGTGCCCAATCTGAGTGCACGGCCTTCAAAAATGGAGTTCTCTGCAATCTGGTCCTTAAGCTTCTTGCACAGACCTGTACCTCTTCCTATTCAAATAGAATATAGCTCCTTTTATATTGTTTAGGCGCCTCCTGGTATGATGGCTGGGCGCCTATCCTTTTACTTGGCCCACCCGAGTTCCATTCCCCCTCCTTGTCTTTTGGCTTATCCTTTTGGGAATAAAATCCCACATTGGGCGCATGGAAACTAGGATATGGGTTTTAATTAGAAGGTAGGTGCGCATTTCAAGTGGCATGGAAGCCACCTAAGCCTATGTAATAGGCGCTTTGACTTGGGCACATTTCTTGGGAGGTGCATGGCATATTTTTAGGCACCCAATCCCTTAAATGGTGGACAGTTCAAAATAAGGCGTGGGAAGTTTTAAATATATGCGTGGCATTTGGAAATAAGGCGTAGAATATGAAAAGTGGTCTTATCAAGATCATATAATTTCGACCCAATTAATATAATGACATTCCAAATGAAATGTGGCAATAAAATACCACTTGTCGACCCTCGATAGGCAAATCGAGTGAATTCGACGATTGGTGGCAAGCCACGTGGTGGCTTGTGGACCCACCACGTCGGCGATATTACCTTAGTCCACACAGGCCGCGGGCTCCCCTCCGTAATAAAAGTTGAGCCTCTTGTTCCCGAGCACCTTTATTTTTTTATGCTCGTCGAAGACCGGTGGTCAAAAACCAACAAAAAAATCCCTTTTGCCTTTTCACCACGTGTCGCAGCGCGATTGGTCCATTATTGACCAGTTGACTAGAGTTGACATTCCGTTGACCAAACTTTGACCGGACATATCTAGAGCTCCCGATGTCCATTTGTCGCGTTCTTATAGTCGTTGGAAAGCTCTCGAGATGATATTCTGCACTGACACCATTTAGGGATGTTTAGGGAATGTTTTCAAAAATGATCCCCTGATCACACCTCCCCACTGAGAAAGGCTTTTTGTCCACAAAAAGTTGTGTATCAACCCACAAAAACATGCTATCTCTTCCTGCATTGCACAAACACATACAAGAACCCAAAATAACATTATAGGTTAAATAATTACAAATAGTTGATTAGCTAGTCACATAACCGATCAGATAATAACACCCAATTAAGCTAGTGTTCAACTGAAACGCTGCAACCCTGTCAACTCTACGCACAACTGTGAACTGTCATACCCCACTGTAATGCCATCACAAATAACTGACCAGATAATAACACCCATTCTATTACGGAAAGCTAGTGTTCAACTGTCACTTTGTGATACGGCCGATTACCAAAAATTACAATTCCATAACACAGATCAGTATACAAGACATCTAAACTGCCCACAATTAGGCTAGTGCCCACTGCCCATCTGAAACTGTAACAACTGCAAGTATTCACTATCAGAATATAATAGACTATCAACGCCCAAAAATAGCTATAGTCAATAACTGAATCAACATGAATATGCCAAAACATTGTATTGCCATCACAAATAATAAGTCAGATAATAACACCCATCTATAACAGAAGCTAGTGTTCAACTGACACTTTGTGATTACTACTGCAAGTTTCAAATTTAGACATGCTACTGATGCCTATCCCTGCATAGTGTTTTCAACAATGGAACTACCAACCAATCTGAGAAAACAAAACATGAGTATGATGAACCTATCACTCAAATCTTCTCTTCAGCTGTTTCCATTCATTTTCAAAGCTTAAATATCAACTTAGGAACAAATCCTTATCAATCAACAGGAATCCCTAAAATATAGCTCTAAAAACAATTTGCTTGCCTACTATCAACAATTTACTGTAGTGCAAATATAAAGTTAAGGAGTGTTTTTCCCAACCAATCACTTGGGTTTTTCCGTTTTGGTTGTTTTACCTCCTCAGTACCACATTGAGTTTTAGTTAGGTTTAGCACTGTTGGTTTTACAATACTGTTCTTTTTAACAACTTTCCAATTTTGTTGTTTAGGAACAAACCAACAAACCTTAACATCATGACCATTCCTATTACAATGGGAACAAAATTTAACTTCCCTGTTTTTAGGAATCTTACCCATTTTACCATTCTTAGAACTCTGTCTACGAGAATGATTCCCCTGTTTAGGAGAGGTAACCTTCTTGCCATTTCTCGCCTTTCCTTGGTGAGATTGGTCTTTAGCACCTGCCTTATCATTCACAAAAGGCGTTAACTTCTTAATCAAATTTTTCCTCTTCCAACAATATGCAACAGAATGATTAGTACCTTCACAAAATGTGCAAGGGAAAGCATATTTCTGTCTACCAAAGCTATATTGTTCCAACTGAAAGAGTGTATTAGAAGTTTTAGGATTTGATTTTCCCTTAGTGCTATTTTTAGTGTAAGTGGAAGGAGGTGGAATCTGATTACCTCTTTTACCTGTTTTCTTACACCTTTCATTGTTCCTCCTGATGGCGGAATCCTGCAATTCTAGTGGTGTAGATCCTTGGCTGTTGGAAGCTTGTCTTCCTTCAGCTACTTTGGAACTTTCTCCAATTTCCATTTTCCCACTAGAGTAACCCAAACCTGCAAACCGAGGCTGATCCTCTACCTGTATTGGGTTAGCATCACCTTGTCCATTTTTACCAAGGCCTATTCCGTTAAATCCCATCTTAACCATTAGCTTAGACCCAATTCCCTTAGTGTGTTTTTCAAACTGACCCAAAGGAATATCTGAAACTGAATGAGAGGAAGAATTAGAATGTGAACTACTTACAGTGCAATCTGTCATAGTACCTGCATCTAATTTGGAAGGCATTTCCTTCTTGTGTTCACCTCGTTGCAGCTTTTCCAAGAGGGCATCCTTGGTTCGTATTTCTTCCTGCAACTCTTTCACAAAGCCCATCAACTTCTTGCTCTCTTCAAGCATCTTGTTGACATACTCCTCTTTCTTGGTTATAGAGGATTGTGGCTCAGATTTTAACCGCACGATTTCCTCTTCTAAGGAATAAAAATTAGCTCTCAAGAAAGAGTTTTCTTCTTGGAGTTGGCGGTTTATGGCTTCAAGCTCATCCAGTTGCTCTTGTTTGGATGACTTGCCCATGATTCCCGGTTCCTGCAAACACAACCTGTACTTCCCAAAACTGCACACTGCAAAAGAAGATTAACAAGCCCCAAAATGTCTGCACACTGAAAACTGAAATCAATACTGAAACTGAAGCCAAACACAATTAGAAGCTAATCCGGCAATCTAACTGCTCTGATACCAAACTTGATCTGAAAACGTGAGATGTATTTTTATCACTTCTAAAAGTTTCCAAAGATTTTGATTTTCTTAACCAGTTTTAAGTGTTCTTGAATCCACGAGAGATCCAGTTTTCACAACTACAAAAGCTTCGGTAGAGGTAGAAAAGGGAAGTCTCGGATAAAAGCATATTCAGCGGGAAGAAGTGTGGTTACAAAGGTTATCCCATGAATTATGCATAATGTCCAAGCTTGCTGAAGTGAGTGATACAAACATGGGGCACATGTCGTCAGCGAATTAATTGACAGATCAAGGGCAAGAATGAAGTGTTGCAGTTGGAATGACTTCTTTCTTCTCCTCCTTTTTCTTCTCCTTTTTCTTATTTTCTCAAACAAAAATTTTAAAGCTAAAGTAATTGGGTTAAAATCCATTACTTCAAGTTGTTTGAAAAGGTTTTTTAATTAAGAATAGGTGGCACACATGTAAGACATTGATTTAGTCTTCAGTTGTAAATTATGCATGTCATGCAAAGAAGAATTATAGGAGAAAGATTGTCGGTTGGTCCCTTTTCGTAGCTTCCACATACATGAATTCATTGAGAATTTTGTATTTGTATTTTTCCTCTATGCACTATAAATAGAGGAAAAGCATATCGGCTAAAGGATCACAACTTCTTTATTAGAACTTGTTTAGTAGAGGCTTTTGTAATTGGAGCATTCTTGAGTTCTCAAACTTTGTGTTGGAACCCTTGATGTGATTTCTGTGAAAGTTGGGGATTGAATAAAAGGTGGATTTCTAGAGAACTTTGTGTCTACAGTGCTTTGTTGAGTACTTCTATTCAAAGGTTTTAGATAAACGTGTGTTATCTTAGATCTAGGTTAGAATTTATTTCTTTCCCTCTTTGTTAAATTTTGTGAATTATCTATTTATTTAATTTGTGTGGATGAGACCAACTCTGATAACTATTGGTTGAGTCAGCACATCTTCCTTTATTCTTTCCCTACTTCTATTTTTCTCCCTACGTAAATATTCTCATCACAACCACTTACTTGCTACCAAATTACCTAGTGTGGTTCACGAACTAATGAAATTAAAGTAAAACCCCGAAAGCAATTATTAGGATTCACCCCTACAAAATAGATAAAAATCTTACACAGGAGCTTCACCGTTAAATGAAGGAGATTTATCTCATGACTGCCTAGGCTTTATGTTGTTCATTAAATATAGCCAACAATTTTTGGTGACTCTACTGGGGACAACAAATCTAGCAGACCATAGCTTCTCTTGTTAGTTCCCATCTATATTGAAACCTCAACCTGGAAGAATGTACATTCACCCGATCTAGCAAGGCTCAAGGAAGGACTAATCAATTTTATAGATTGCAAGAGCAATTTAATTTCAATCATCCTCCTCAAACGAGGATGCGCAGATCCAATATTTCAGCAACTAGAAGAGTGCAAACTCCTCATGATCATTTCCAAAGATAATCTAGCAAGAATGGAATTATTCACTAGGTCTATTCTCGAAGAATATTTACTTATTTCATAATGCGAATCAACCACTTGCCCCTACTGACACACTGTTACATGGGTGTGTAATGCCTCCGTTTTTGTTTTAAAAAAATATATATATATATATATATATATATATATATATATATATATATATATAAATTAAGCTAAAATTTAATAAATGGAGACAAATCAAAACATTAACACAAAAATAGAGGAAAGCCCGTGAAAGGGTGGATTAGGGAAAAAGTGGGACTTTTTTTTCCGTCGTTTTGGGTTTTGCATGGAGGGAGGGAGTGCTGCTCTTTGCGACGCCATGGGGAAGAATGAGAGCTCTGCACTCAGCTTGGGTCGCAGCTTCTCACAAACAATGCGTCTTGGGCATTTTTTTGGTTGGTTCACTTTTTTTGTTGTTTTGTCAAATATGCTCGCGAAATGTCATCCCATGGAGTGCCATGGTTATTGTTGACGTGCCAGCATCCTCCCAGCCTCCTAGTTATGCCAACATTCTCCCAGCCATGCCAAACTCCTGCGTGGGTTCGATTTCAATGCCAAAAAAAAGAAGGATGGATTACGTCGATGTTGTAGCCGCATATGCTTTGGGTGGGGCATTTTTTCTTCATGTTTAACCAAAAGATAGAACGAGACAGCTCCTCATGGAATCAGTGCGGCAATGCGTGGGAGGGCATGGGTAACTCATAAGGAAGGCACACTGTTTCACCATTTACAATAGACAAGGGGCCCAACCCAATCAGTTACATTTGCCAACATACTTCCAAACGTATGCACAAAATGGTTTTTAAAAAAAAAAAAGGAAAAAGGGGGCCTAGGAACTAATTGATAAAACGCCTCAAATAGATGCGGGCTCATGGAATGCCTTGATGGCGGAATATGCACAAAATGGTTTTGTGGAAACTGCATTGGAAACATTCCAAGCAAAATACGGTTGGCAGGTTTGAAGCCACACTCCACAACCTTATCCTAGCATCCTTGCAACCTTTGTCAAAATGGGAGCTCTAGAGCAGGCCTCGGACAACCGTCAAGGCATAATGTTAGAGGATTTTTAGTTGCAAATGCGCTAGTAGACAAGTATGCAAATGGCGGAAGCTTACACAAGGCAAGTCAACTGTTTGACAAAACGCCTCAAAGAAATGTTGTCTCATGGAATGCCAAGATTACAAGATATGCACTTAATGGATCTGTTCAAAAGGTTTTAGAAACGCTCAAGCAACTACTTACTCTGTTGGAAAACTTCAAGTGATCGGGAAGTTGTTGTGACGTGGTGGAGCTGAGGATGCTCATGAACTAGTTGACGAAGTGCCCAAGCAAGAGATCGACCCAAGCTCGCGGCTTCACCAACTTCCTTCTACACGGGCATGTTTCTTCTTCCCTTACCTCTCAAAATTCTCGTGTTTTAGTTATCTTTTGTAACTAAAAGAATTTAAAATTATTAGGAATTTTAATACGATTAACGTCCCTTGACTCATTACAAAACAATAAATTGTCGTGTCGTAACTCTCGACGTCATTATAACTCATCTAATTTAAACCATGAACTATCACCCTCGCTTCGAGATGACATAGAAAACTCTTCCCTTTTTATTGCTTCAATATCGTTTTATCGACTGCATAAATTTGACTCTCCATTGATTAAGTTGACCTTCTTCCTGCTTAAAATAGTTAAATTTTGCAATTTTCGGAGGCTCACTAAGTACCCTTCGCAACTCTAGAAAAGAGATGTGAAGTTTCTTTCGTGTACCTTGGTATATGAGGAGTCTCCTTGAATTTTGGTTTGACCCGAAACGATCATATGACATCCTTTTGACGCTCTTCTAGGAGACTGTTACACCGGTTTACAACACTAGAGAGTTGTTAAAACTAGAAAGTTGGCTTTCATTTGGGACCACCATTTGAAACCCAGAAAGAGAAATCACGTTCCGTCTTCGCAAACCTCTAGCGTTTATACTAGAAAAATGCATGGAACTTTCAACATACGAAAGAGCACTATTCGGGATAGTTTGGTGAAGCCATTTTGTAAGCCTCCGAGCCCGTTTTGTACGTTTCGTAGCTAGTGAGAAAATGTAAAAGTAGAAAGTCTGCGGGACCTCATAAGGTTGCTTAATCACCACGAAAACATTTAAACACACGTAAATAATTGTTTAAAACACTATAATGAAACTTGTTATTTGTATTAGAACTTTTGGCAAAACGATGTTTTCTCTCTCTTCCCTTCTCTTTCTTTCTCCTGGGTTACAAAAATGAAGAAAAAAATGAAATGCAATGGACACATGTTCCTAGACCTTTTTATTTCGATTGCAAATTGTAATTATTGTTAGATGTAAATGGGAAACTGAAATATGATACTTATGACTGTTTAGGGTGGAGGCCATGCCAGCAATTTATCGTTGATATCATGCTCACGTGGGTTTTGCAGGATAGAAGAATGACGACGAAAAAGGTGATGTGTAATTTAATTATTATTATTGAAATTTTTACGGTCATTGTAAAATGAATAAGCGTATAGTGTAGTCTCTTATTCTTGAAAAGTTATATTTAAAATTGTTAATATGTATGAGATGCTAGTTTTAGGGATATCTTAAGAAATGTGCATCTATTTCACCGGTTCAATTTAGTTTCTTAGTTGTGTATGGGAAAAGAAAGATTTGATTTATACTTAGTAAATTGAAAATCAAAGTTAATACATTGTAGTACCTTCTCGTATTTAATAAATGATTAAATTAAATTCGGGTTATCTTCTTATCTTGCAAACATAATAAAGAGTTTTAATGGGAACACTCAACCTTAATAAAATATTCGTGCATAACTTGCCTACATGTGTGATCCTTTTTACGAAATTTTAAACCGAAGAATGACCTTAAACTTTGTACTTGATGAGACCTCATAGGTTAGGTCAATAAAACCCCTCGTTGGAGTTTACCGTCATAGTCTTTATGTCTAGCGACAACTGTCGTAAACCCATATCTAGGAATTTCATGGTCCAACCTATCCAGGTGTATGGGGTTTCCTTCTAGTTTTGGAAATCGCGAGAAGAATGTCCTCTCTTCAGTCCGACACGGATGAGTGGTGAAGACTGCCTTGGAAGTCACTTTATGAGCCCTTGATAGAAGGAATGACTAAGTGGTGTAACCTTCCCATTTGTGGAGTAGGTAGAGATATGACTCCCTTGTATCCTATTGGATTTCCTGGGCCTTACGAAATTAGATCTAGAGATTAAATTCATCAGTGAATGAAATCCCTTGTTGGATCCAAGTGACCTATATGAAGATCATGATATAGTTGTTCCATGTCTTGCATTCTCGTTAGTGAACCCTTTTTGTCCCTCGTAGATAAATGTCTTGTCTTGGGCTTGTGAAAATTTAGTGCTTTATTCTTTCATGAAATGTTATAGGGTAAATACATTTTAACCTTAATCACACCTATGATAGAGATTGAAGCCTTAGGTGAAACTGAATTAAGCTTAACCATGTGTTTCTTTAATATGTCAAACAAGTAATTTTGTAACTATTACGTTTAAAACGATGGTAATAATGAGATCCTAGTGCATCGCGAAAGTAAATCATATGAGAGTAAAACCAAAATTTGAGGTTGGGAATAATGTCACTTTGGGAGTCCTTGTGACTTAATTTAAGCAACTCCATGTGATACAAAGATTATGAATTGTCAAATGGTGTGATCAAACTTCGAAAGCAAAGGATGTATGTATATATATATATATATATATATATATATATATATATATATATATATATATATATATCAAATTTGGAATTCAGCAAGTTATTGTACTATAATAATAATGATAGGAAAATGAGAATTTCATGGTCGAAGGATGTTCTTGGAAAAGGCTATCTTGAATCTATGTCTTCCTTAATCCCAAGATTTCATCTTGACATTACAATAGATTTTGTTGTGTAGCAAGAGTAAGTTTTATACATTAAATAAACATTTGAGAAGCAAAATCTTAACATAATAATGGGAGATTTAAAATCGGTAGGCATTTTGAAATATGGAAAATACTTATGTAAGTGATGAAGGTTTGTCATAAGGGTAAAGAGCAAAGTAAATGGTTGAACAATAAGTGAACTGTGAAACAAACTTTCGAACATGTAGGTGGAAAAAGGGAGAAAATCATGCTTACCTAATAATGACCTTGGAAAGTTTGCCGTAACTAAAATACATTTAAAGTAATGATATGTCATGGGTTCATCGTTCCTAAAGTCATGTTTCTTGTGGTTGGGTCTTTACTAGTAACCTTCCATTGGGAAAAGTGTAGCGTCAACATGCCGATGTCGTTTGCATGTTTCTTTGTGAGTCGATGACTTATGTGATTGTCGCATGTGTACCGAGTCTGTACTTGGAGCCCTTACTGTGTATTGTGTAGTGAGAAATGTAAGTCAAAAAAAAATTATCCTGGTATTTTACTGTTGTATTTGGGTGTGTAAAATGTGGGCACTACATATGGTATCAGAGCGAGGTTCATGCTCTCGAACCTCTGGGACAGATTGGAGTTGTGATGATTCTGCATGATGGTGGTGGATAATGGAAGAGTAATGTGATATATGTTGTTATGTGAAACTATGTCGTGATTGTGACCTTATGGAAGCACATGTGGTGCATGTCACTTAGTGCGTAATTTTTGTCATGTTGATGTGCTTGTGATGAGAGTGTCGACTCTCATTTTCGTGGATTCAATAAGGAATCCGTGTGTGATGTATTGCCTTGTTTTGTGTGAAAGGAATGATATTGTGAGTTGCGGGTGTTGAAGCATTTTGACCTTATGTGATGTGAAGATGTAGTGATGTATTGCATGAAGAGATTGATGTAAAGTGAATTTCAGTTTATCGTGATGTCATCACAGTATTGTGATTAGTTGTGTGCTTCGTCGTGTTGTTTTGCAAATTGACTATATGCCATAATGTTAGACATTGTGTTCCTCATGCATATAATTCATGTAATATGTGATGGTTCATATCGTGATTTAGGGGCATATGGTGAGTATGATCCCTAGCGTACAGTGATTGCACCTTGGGTGCGGGATGTGGTAATGTGATGTATCGT
The DNA here is from genome assembly GCA_018340775.1 of Taxus wallichiana var. yunnanensis. Classification (NCBI taxonomy): domain Eukaryota; kingdom Viridiplantae; phylum Streptophyta; class Pinopsida; order Cupressales; family Taxaceae; genus Taxus; species Taxus wallichiana. Next base: position 605,942,810 of record CM031234.1, read on the forward strand.
AACCCATGAAAGTAGTGATTGTGTTATACCCTGTATATATATATATATATATATATATATATATATATATATATACATGCGTAATACGTTATGGTTGTTGTGTGAGAATTACCATTGTGTTAGTGATGTAGTTATGTGTATGTCGTGGACCCTACACTAGACGACCCTAAGGGGATGAACTGTCCAAAGTGTATGTGTGGAGAGAGGAGGCATGGACCAAGTTTTCATAATCTTGAGCCGAGTACGAGTGAGGAAGTGGAGTCTTATATAGAATGAAAATCCACTTCTATCATTTAGTATACTTCGAGCTTGCTCGGTATATTGTGGTGCACACCACCTTAGGCTCAACTTATGCAACCTTGTGTCCCCTGTTCCTTCCTATTGGATTATTCATTAAATAATCCTATGTGATTTTGACTATGTTGATCCTTGTGGGAGTATGGAGGAATGGTTCAGCGAGATGATGACAGATTACATTATTTGATACACTCATTTATGGTTACATGTATTTTTTTTTACGAGTGAGGCTCGTTGTCCAAGTGCCAAAGAACTCGGCGAGTACCCCTTTGGTGGCGGTATGAGGCCACATAGTGATTGTGATGTGCTATTTTCCCATTATGTATTTTATTCGTAAATTAATCTTTCTCGTTTCGCTAGAACCAGCCGTTTTCTTGATTGACATGTTCTTATATTTTGGGCTTTTATTTGATTTTTGCATTAACATTTGGATTTTGCACTAACCAAGGCTAATTAGCCATTTGTTTTCTTGGTTTTAAAACTTTCTTTTCATATTTGAAATATTTGCAGCCTAGCCCAAGGCTTTTGATTTTGCCACTTGGCATTTGATTGGATTGTTATGTTGATTCTAATGTCATAATGTGTTAAATTAGGGTCACGGGGTTAACCATGGAGTGGTTGAACCTATGGACCTGCTTCGTTGTATGGGGGTACGCCCCAAGGACTTACAGAAAACTAGCGGGTTGTTGAACCACGAGTTATTATGTCACTTGGGTTGGGGGTGACGGGGCTCTATGTGCCCAGGGCCATAGGGTGACCCGACCTCATTAAAAGGAGCAAGGAGACGGGTCTCTATGGTTGAGTGACTTATTATTCTTTATGGCACTCTATGGTTGAGTGACCTGATATTCTTGATGGGGCTCTATGGTTGAATGACCCGACTTGGTTTTGGCACTATGTTTCTTTCTCCTTGGGAGGTATACGGAGCTTATCTGGTGATGCTTTGGGGAGGTATATGGAGTTTTACCTTGTACTTTTGGAGATATCCGGGGTTTGTTTCGTGATGTCTTGTTATGTGTGGAGTTGGTATAGTGAGTTATGTGTACCCTGTGTGAGTCTTTTTGACACCTTGTTATGTTTGAGGTTTGACTCTTCTCTTGGTTGGTATGGACTATTGGATATTGGATTAGAACTATGTGGTTACAGTCATGGATTTTTTGGGGGCTTGTGATACCCGTTGTATATGTATCAGCATGTTGATTTTGTTGTCAGTCATATGTGTGTACTAGATCTATGTCTAGGACGTAATTGTTGGAAATTAATTGTTATGTGGTCTACTTGTTGTCATTCCATGGTTTGGTGAAACCTTTGTGATGTGATATGGTCGTGTAAGTATGTAAAAGTATGCTTGTGAAAATTAGGTGTTGTGTATAACCCTGGTAGGGTGTTGTGACTATAGTTCATGATGGGAACCCACAGGAATGAATAAACTAAAATTCTTAAAAATGAAAATTTAAAGGACTTGAATTAAGAATAAAGTTAATAGAAAGAGACTAATGAAATAACAAATAAGAAGGAACTGCCAATCTTCACAGAACCTTGAAAATTAAAATTTCTACCTGATGTTCCTAGGGCCACCTCGTGGCCGTGATTTTGTGTTTGAAATCTTAACTTTAGAGCGTACCTTCGCCACATTCGTCCCTTGTTGCGTACTTTTTCTTTCTTTCTTCATTGTATGTCGCATCGAGGATGATGCTTCTTAAGGGGAGGAGAATGTAATGCCTCCGTTTTTGTTTTTTTAAAAGGAAATATATAAAAATATATGTATATATATAAATTAAGCTAAGATTTAATAAATGGAGACAAATCAAAACATTAACACAAAAATAGAGGAAATCCCGTGAAAGGGCGGATTAGGGCAAAAGTGGGACATTTTTTTCGTCATTTTGGGTTTTGCGTGGAGGGAGGGAGTGTTGCTGCCGCAGACGCCATGGGGGAAGAATGAGAGCTCTTCACCAGTTCTTTGGTTGCAGCTTCTCACAAACAATGCGCGTTGGGCATTTTTTTTGGTTGGTTCACTTTTTTTTGGTTGTTTTGTCAAATATACTCCGCCAAAAGTCATCCCAAGGAGTGCCATGGTTATTGTTCATGTGCCATCATCCTCCCAGCCTCCTAGTCATGCAAACATTCTCCCAGCCACACCAAACTCCTGCGTGGGTTTGATTTCAATGCCAAAAAAAAAAGGATGGATTCTGTTAGATGTTGTAGCCGCATATGCTTTGGGGGCATTTTTTCTTTAGTGTTTAACCAAAAGATAGAACGAGACAGCTCCTCGTGGAATCTGTATGCGGCTATGTGTGGGAAGGCATGGGTAACTCATAAGGCGGGCACTGCTTTCACCATTTACACACCAAACAAGGGGCCCAACCCAATCAGTTACATTTGCCAGCATACTTCCAGCGTATGCACAAAATGGTTTAAAAAAAAAAAGGGGGCATGGGAACTAATTGATAGAACACCTCAAATAGATGCGGGCTCATGGAATGCCATGATGGCGGGATATGCACAAAATGGTTTTGTTGAAACTGCATTGGAACATTCTAAGCAAAATACGGTTGGCAGGTTTGAAGCCACACTCCACAACCTTGTCCCAGCATCCTCACAGCCTCTGTCAAAATGGGAGCTCTAGAGCAGGCCTCAGACAACCGTCAAGGCATAATGTTAGAGGATTTTTAGTTGCAAATGCGTTAGTAGAAAAGTATGCAAATGGCGGAAGCTTACACAAGGCAAGTCAACTATTGGACAAAACGCCTCAAAGAAATGTTGTCTCATGGAATGCCAGGATTACAAGTTATGCACTTAATGGATCTGTTCAAAAGGTTTTAGAAACGCTCAAGCAACTACTTCTCTATTGGAAAACTTCAAGTGATCGGGAAGTTGGTGTGACGTGGTGGAGCTGAGGATGCTCGTGAACTGGTTGACGAAGTGCCCAAGCAAGAGACTGAACCCAAGCCTGCGGCTTCGATCAATTCCTTCTCCAGGCATGGTTCTTCTTCCTTACCTCTCATAATTCTCTTGTTTTAGTTCTCTTTTGCAACTAAAAATAATTTTAAATTATTAGGAATTTTAATACAGCTAACATCCCTTTAACTCATTGCAAGAAAACAATAAATTGTCGTGTCGTAACTCTCGACGTCATTATAACTCATCTAATTTAAACCATGAACTATCACCCTCACCGAGATGACATAGAAAACTCTTCCCTTTTGATTGCTTCAATATCGTTTTATTGACCGAAAAAATTTGACTCTCCATTGATTAAGTTGACCTTCTTCCCGCTTAAAATAGTTAAATTTTGCAATTTTCGAGACTCACTAAGTACCCTTCGCAACTCTGGGAAAAGAGATGTGAAGTTTCTTTCGTGTACCTTGGTATACGAGGAGTCACCTTGATTTTGGTTTGACCGTAGAAACAATCATATGACGTCCTTTTGACGCTCTTACGGGAGCCTGTTACACTTTGGTTTACAACAAGAGAGAGTGTTAAAACTAGAAAGTCGGCTTTCATTTGGGACCACCATTTGAAACCCGGAAAGAGAAATCACGTTACCGTCTTCACAAACCTCTAGCGTTTATACTAGAAAAATGTATGGAACTTTCAGCATAGGAAAGAGCACTATTCGGGATGGTTTGGTGAAGCCATTTTGTAAGCCTCTGTTCGCAGTTTGAATAGGACAAACTGGACCAAATTTCTCCTTGTCGCTCCATAAAACTTGCCACCATTTGAAAATAGTTTACTAGTTCTCCGTCTCGTCGACTCTGATGAACTCTCCTTATATAGGGGAATGAGTAGGAGATGTCTCATTGCATGCTCCTCCATTGAACATTTGTTTGGGACGCGGTTTTCTTGCCCTCGAGTTAACTTATGGCATTTTACAACTGGGTGAACTACGACCAGTGGCCCCAGAGAACTAACTGCCAAACGCAAACTCTTCACTCTTTTTCAATTCCGTTAGTTGCTATGAATTCCTGGTATATCTGGGGACACGTAGAAATTTAATCGTGATGTGTGTGATCATCGGAAGATAACCTTTGGAAGCAGTTTCTTAGCCTCCGAGCCCATTTTGTAATGCGTTTAAATAGTGGTGAGAAAATGTAAAAGTAGAAAGTGCGGGACCTCATAAGGTTGCCTAATCACCTTGAAAACGTTTAAACACACTTAAATAACTGTTTAAAACACTATAATGAAACTTGTTATGTGCATTAGAAATTTTGGCAAAATGATGCTTTCTCTCTCTTCCCTTCTCTTTCTTTCTCTGGTTACAAAATGAAGAAAAAAATGAAATGCAATGGACACATGTTCCTAGACCTTTTTATTTCGATTGCAAATTGTAATTATTGTTAGATGTAAATGGAAACCAAATATGATACTTATGATTGTTTAGGGTGGAGGCCATGCCAGCCGATTTATCGCGATATCATGCTCACGTGGGTTTTGCGGGATAGAAGAATGACGGCGAAAAAGGTGATGTGTAATTTAATTATTATTATTGAAATTTTTACAGGTCATTGTAAAATGAATAACTGTATAGTGTAGTCTCTTGTTACTGAAAAGTTATATTTGAAATTGTTAATATGTATGAGATGCTATTTTTAGGGATATCTTAGGAAATGTGCATCTATTTCATCGATTCAATTTGGTTTCTTAGTTGTGTATGGCAAAAGAAAGATTTGATTTATACTTAGTAAATTGAAAATCAAAGTTAATACATTGTAGTACCTTCTCAGTATTTAATAAATGATTAAATTAATTCTGGGTTATCTTCTTACCTTGCAAACATAATAAAGAGTTTTAATGGGAACACTCAACCTTAATAAAATATTCGTGCATAACTTGCCTACATGTGTGATCCTTTTTACCATATAAGAAATTTTAAACCGAAGAACGACCTTAAACTTTGCACTTGATGAGACCTCATAGGTTAGGTCAATAAAACCCCTCGTTGGAGTTTACCGTCATAGTCTTTATGTCTAGCGACACCGTCGTAAACCCTTATCTAGGAATTTCATGGTCCAACCTATCCAGGTGTATGCGGTTTCCTTCTAGTTTTGGAAATCACGAGAAGAATGTCCTCTCTTCGAGTCCGACACCAGCCGAGTGGTGAAGACCGCCTTGGAAGTCACTTTATGAGCCCTTGATAGAAGGAATGACTAAGTGGTGTAACCTTCCCATCTATGGAGTAGGTAGAGATATGACTCCCTTGTATCCTATTGGATTTCCGAGCCTTACGAAATTAGATCTAGAGATTAACTTCATCAGTGAATGAAATCCCTGTTGGACCCAAACGACCTATATGAAGATCATGATATAGTTGTTCTATGTCTTGCATTCTCGTTAGTGAACCCTTTTTGTCCCTCGTAGATAAATGTCTTGTCTTGGGCTTGTGAAAATTTAGTGCCTTGATCTTTCACGAAAGGTTATAGGGTAAATACATTTTAACCTTAATCACACCTATGATAGAGATTGAAGCCCTGGGTGAAACTGGAATTAAGCTTAACCATGTGCTTCTTTAATATGTCAAACAAGTACTTTCGTAACTCTTACGTTTAAAACGATGGTAATAATGAGATCCTAGTGCGACGCGAAAGTAAATCATATGAGAGTAAAACCAAAATTTGAGGTTGGGAATAATGTCACTGGGAGTCCTTGTGACTTAATTTAAGCAACTTCATGTGATACAAAGAATATGAATTGTCAAATGGTGTGATCAAACTTCGAGAAAACAAAGGATGTATATATATATATATATATATATATATATATATATATATATATATATATATATATATATATATATATATATAAATCAAATTTGGAATTCAGCAAGTTATTGTACTATAATAATAATGATAGGGAAATGACAATTTTGTGATCGAACGATGTTCTTGGAAAAAGGATATCTTGAATCTATGTCTTCCTTAATCCCAAGATTTCATCTTGACATTACGATAGATTTTCTTGTGTAGCAAGAGTAAGTTTTATACATTAAATAAATGTTTGAGAAGCAAAATCTTAACATAAGAATGGGAGATTTAAAATCGTAGGCATTTTGAAATATGGAAAATACTTATGTAAGTGATGAAGGTTTGTCATAAGGGTAAAGAGCAAAGTAAATGGTTGAACAATAAGTGAACGTGAAACGAACTTTCGAAACATGTAGGTGGAAAAAGGGAGAAAATCATGCTTACCTAATAATGACCTTGGAAAGCTTGCCATAACTAAAATACATTTAAAGTAATGATATGTCATGGGTGCGTCATTCCTAAAGGCACATTTCTTGTGGTTGGGTCATTCTAGTAACCTTCCATTGGGAAAAGTGTAGCGTCGACATGCCGATGTCGTCTGTAGGGGTGTCTTTGTGAGTCGATGACTTATGTGATTGGCGCATGTGTACCGAGTCAGTACTTGGAGCCCTTACTTGTGTATTGTGTAGTGAGCAAAGTAAGTCAAAAAAAAAAAAAAATTATCCTGGTATTTTACTATTGTATTTGGATGTGTAAAGTTTGGGCACTATAGGGTGCAACTTTTGGACCTCGAACCTAACTCCTCCTATGCATGAGTTACCTAAAGGGACAAGAAAGAATTTTCTAAAATTCTTTGGAGATGGCAAACAGAATCTAGATGACCACTTGGCTACATTATTTATATCATGTGGAGTACTCACAGTCGAACATGAAGACGTATCTGTCAGACTCTTCATAGAGACTCTGCATGACTTGGCTGGAGAATGGTTCTACCGGTTAGCTCCTAGAACCATAGCCAACTGGGCTACTATGAAAAATGCATTCATGAAAAGATTCAAGCTAGTTGAGGATTCCAGTACTTTGATAACTCAACTTACTCAGCTGAAGGAGCCACATGAGCACATGCGAGATTTTATTGCAAAATTCCAAAGATTACTTTACAAAATTTCGGCTGCTTATTCTCTGGGTGACGAGAATCAAAAGGTATTCTTCATCAATGCATTACTTCCTGAAGTAAGTTATCAACTGTGAAGAGCATGTCCTGCTGATTTGTTAGCAACTCAAAACATGGCAGTTGAAATTGAAGATGACCTTATCATGGATGGAAAAATCAAGGGCAGTACGTCTAAGGCCAAAAGTTCTTCCTCTGCTACTACTTCTGATTCACTATTACAAAAATTAGCAAATGAGATGTTGCAGATGAAGAAACAAATGGCTCAGGGAAACAACACTACCCTGTTGGGAATTTTAACAACAACCGAAACTACATTTCTAGTCCTCAAATATTAACAATTGAAGTTGCTCCCAGAAACAACGTGGAGATGAACAAAGAAGATCAGGAAGCTGTTACCGATCAGCTTGAGAATGATGATTTTGTAGATCTTGTGGCAACTCCAATATTGGTTACCTAGACTACGAATCTGAACATGACTATGAGGAACTTCTTGAAGATGATCATGGTCATACTTATGCAGTATTTAAAAGATCACAAACTTGCCAAGCTGAGGCATTCCCTGATGAACAAAGAAAGGATTCCATATCTGATGTCATTATTCTCAAAAGGGGCAGTCATTTACCTTCTTCCTTAGCTACCAGAGATAAGTATGTGAGTTCTTCATCTCAACCACAAAAAGGCATCTCAGGTATCTGAAATTAATGCATCGATACCTTATTTTGACATTATTGATCATGCCAAGAAAACTAGAATTCAAATCTTAGAGGCTGAATACTTGAGATCTTTTCCTGAACAACTAAATAGGCTAGTCAAATACGTGCAATCACCAGGACCATCTAATGCATCAAAAGGCCTTTTGCCTAAACCCAAAGATACTCCTTCCTAAAACAATGTTGCAGTTGTTAACCCCCATCATCTTCTAAAAGAATAAAACCTTTTTATGTCTCCTTATTGCTTAATGGTTTCAAGTTACACAACTGCATTTTAGATTAAGGTGCTTCTAACAATGTCATGCCAGCTAAAGTTGTAGATGCTCTTGGGTTTACCTTGACAAAGACCATAGGAAGGTGTTTGTTGGCTAGATTTTTTGCATAGCATCAAACCTAGGCGGTCATGAGATAAATCTCCCTCATTTAACTGGTGAGGCTCGTCTCAGTGAACATCTTTTTCTCTTATCGAATGACAAAGGGAAAAGATGAGATCCCAAAGATCTCTGGTTTTGTATCTTGTCCTTTGGGCACAGGGTCAGGCAAACAAACACAACACAACACAACACCAAAACAAGACAAAACAAGGAAAATAAACAAAGTTTTATTTATGTACATACAGGTTTTATCCTACTTCTCATGTTCGGAACAGCTTCAAGTGTTGCCCATTGAAAGGCAACGGCAATTCAACTCCATCCTGATGAGCAAGAATGAAGCTATCTGCTCCGGTGATCTTTTTGATCACAAAAGGCCCTTTCCATAGTGAATCGAACTTTCCATGCATGCCTTTTGTTTCTCTTCTTTTGTCCCATAAGAGGACCCAGTCGTTAACTTCAAACTTTCTTTCCCTGGCTCTTTTGTCGAAGATGACTTTCACCTTCCTCTGATGCTCTGTCAACCTATCTGCAACTTGAGTTTGTACTTCCCTCAGTTCAGTCAGGTACATGATTCTTTTATCTATAGCATCCGTGAATGTGGAATCCTCCAGGGCTTTAGAAAGTCGTAGGGCAGGCAATTCCAAGGTGAGAGGCAGCTCTGTGTCTCTACCATATAGCAGCTGAAATGGGGACATGCCTATCGCCCTCTTTGGTGTGATCCTATCGGCCCATAATGCATCAAACAACTTTTTATGCCAAGTCCTTTGATTTTCTGTTACAAGCTTGCGCACGATAGTTACCAAGTTCTTATTACTAGATTCAGCTTGACCATTCCCTTGTGGATAGTAGTTTGAGGAATGAACAAGTTGAATCCCATAAGTGTAGCAGAATTCCACCAACTCCTCAGAAGAAAGATTCGGAGCATTGTCTGCTACAATTTTGCTGGGTACGCCAAACCTGACAATAATATTTTCTTTTATAAAATTGCACACTTCGGCGGAAGTGGCATTCTTCACAGGAATAGCTTCTACCCACTTACTGAAATAATCAGTAGCTGTTAGAATGTAATGATGACCGGCGCTGGAAGCCGGGTTAAGCATTCCAATAAAATCCATACCCCACTGTTGGAAAGGTTCTTCAATCACAATGGGTTTTAGAGGTAATGCAGGCAATTTCACACGCCCAACAAAATGTTGGCATGCTTGACACTTAGCTACCCATTCTGCAGTATCTTGAAAAAGGGTGGGCCAGTAATACCTTGCTCTAAGGATCTTGTGTGCAGTGACTCGGGCTGAGAAATGACCACCACAAGCCATGTCATGAAACTGTTGTAGTAGTTGATCCTGTTGAGCTTTATCCACGCATCTGAGAAATACACCATCAATTCCCTTTTTGTACAAACCATTATCCCAAAGAACAAAATCTTTGGATTTAAGTTTGATTGTTCGTTTCTCTTTTCTGGAAAGTTGATCTGGGCATTCTCCATACGTTAGAAAGTAAGCAATGTTACTGTACCACTCCTCTACCAGATCTATAAACAGTACTGCAGGTAAATCTTCATCTATCCCATCCTGATCTGCTTCAGGTACTGATGCTTTTATTTCTGTCATTAGTTCACACAGACCTCTTCCTCGGACTAGCTTTGTTGGTTTAATGTCCAGGTCATATTCTTGAACTTTTGTCACCCATGAGCCTCTCAATAATCCTAACTCTTGCTGAGTAAGAATGGATTTAACTGCAGTATCTGGAACCAAAACCACAGTGTGCGAGGAAAGAATATAATACCTGAATGCCTTGCATGCCTTCACTACTGCATATGCGTGCTTTTCCATTGGAGTGTATTTCAACTCATAGGCTTTAAGGGGCGTGCTCATGAAAGCAATAGGAGCTTCTGCATCCTCTTGATTCTTCTGCATTAGAATTGCTGACATGGTGTGTTCGGAAGAATAACAATAAAGAATAAATTCTCTACTGAAGTCAGGTGAAACCAAGACTGGAGCTTTCGACAGGGCCTCTTTGATTTTCTCGAAAGCTTCCTTCCCTTCGCTGCTCCATTTAAAATCTTGTGTCTTCTTCATCATATTTGAAATATGACGGGTTAGCTCAGCAAAGTCAGGAATGAATCTTCTGAGAAAATTCACTTTTCCAAAGAAAGAGTGAACTCCTTTTTTGGATGTGGGCAAAGGTAATGTCTGAATGGATTTGACACGCTCTGGATCTATCTTTGTTCCTTCTTTGGAAACAATGTGCCCAAGCAGCTTTCCTTCGGTTACAGCAAAGATGGATTTCTTAGGATTCAAAGAAATACCATGCTTGCGGCATTGTATGAAGACCTCTTCCAAGTTTGAAATATGTGTGTTTCTATCTTTGGAAAAGACTGTCAAATCATCCAGGTACACAACTATGCTTATATCTTTGAGATGAGCAAAGGCTAGATCCATAGCTCTTTGAAATGTAGCACCCGCATTAATCAGGCCAAAAGGCATCTTCTGGTATGCGAAGGTTCCCCAAGGTGTGATGAACGCCGTTTTGTATTGATCTTCCTCGGCCACCTTGACTTGATTGTATCCTGAGAAGCCGTCAAGCATGGAAAGCATCTCAGATCCAGTGACCACCTGCAGAGTGTGATCCATGATGGGGATAGGGTAGTTATCCTTCAATGAAGCTTGATTAAGGTTGCGGAAATCCACGCACAACCTAATTTCACCACTTTTCTTTCTTACAGGGACTATGTTGGCCAACCACTCCGAATGGTGTATGGGATAGATAATCTTTGCATCTAACAACTTCTGGATTTCTGCAAAGATGGTTCCTGAAATGGTAGGATTGTGCCGCCGCAGCTTCTGCTTGAAAGGCTTCTGTTCTGATTTAAGTGGGATGTAGTGTTGAACTTCCGCAGGCTGATATGTTTTTAGATCCTGATAGGACCAGGCAAAAATATCCATGTATTTCTTAAGAAGCTTAGTGAAAGCTTCCTTTTCAGCTTCCGAACAACACTTACCCAGATTTACTAATTTGGGATCATTGCTGGCTCCCAAATTTAGTAATTGTGTGTCGGAGGAAGAGCCTTCCTCATTTTCTTCATTTTTCTTAAGCATCTGATCATGCTTATCAAACATTTCCTCAAGAGATACCAAGCCTTTGGGAATTTTATTTCCCTTTAGCTGGATAATCTCCTGACCTCCTGAGACGTCAGCATCCATTTCTCCGACAGTGGTCTGCCTAGGAGGTGAATTGCTTCCCTCATAGTAGATTTCTTCAAAGTTGTCTTTCTGTTGGAGAAATGCAGCAATTTGTGTATCATCATTGAAAACCTGCCATTGCTGGACATTGTCAGGAACCTTTGGGCGAAAAACCATTTCCACCTTGTAGTCTCCTTGTCTAAAGAATGCAGGGGGCTGATCTGGATTCAACAAGGCTGCAGTCACTGCAAGCGAATCAGCTCTTGAATTTTGTTCTCTCGGAATGTAAGATACTGAGAAAGCTGAAAAATCCAGGATAGCAGAGTAGACCCGATCTCTGTAGTGCCGCAGTTTGTCTTTTTTGACTTGGTAGAGGCCCCTTATCTGCTTCACAATCAGCTCAGCATCTCCTCTTGCATGTAATAATTTGATTCCCATTGTTCTTGCTTGCTCCATGCCTAACAACAATGCTTCATACTCAGCCGTATTGTTAGTATTTTCGAACATCAATTTGAAGGAGTGCGCATGCACCTTCCCTTTAGGAGAGATAGGAACAACGCCTGCGCCGGATCCAAATGAACAGTAGCTACCATCAAATTCTAGAGTCCAAATCTTGTTATCAATTTGATGTGATTCTCGAATCACCGGTTGAATTTCTTCTTTATCCATTTCTAGATAATAGACTCCGTGATCCGATTCCTGAAACAAGATCTGAGATCTAGGATCTTCAGATTTTGATACTGTGTACTTGGATTTCTTTTCAGGTTCCAGCTTCTGATTTACTCCTTTGATTGGTATGTGCGCACAAGACCAATCCATCTTCACTTCTCCACCCATCTCCTTGCAAAAATTTATACTCAATAGCATGCCATAAGAGACTGGAATGTCTCTGCTAAGGATAGTCATTTTAAATATTTTATCTGGAAGGAAGCAATCGCTTTGCACATATTTGATTTGCCCCACAAGAGGGACTTGCCTTTCCATGGAATAACATCTTCCAATGGTTTTTGTCAATGTAAGACCCAAGGCATCAGCAACTTTGGCAGGCATGACGTTGTCGGAAGCTCCAGAATCCAAGATGCAATTGCTTAGCTTATGTCCGTTGATGAGCAAAGACACATAGAATGGCTCAATCCTTTCTGATGTAGCAGGAGAAGGGGTGGAAGGAGAAGAACTTGCAGCAACATTATTTGAAGGTGGAGTAATCTTTGGACTTGACAAGATACCCCGTGAATTATTGTTCGTTGGGCTGGGACCATTACTTTGCACATATTTGACCAATCTACTTAGCTGATCAGGAAATGCCCTCAAATACTCAGCTTCTGACATTTGGACCTTGTTTCTCTTGATGTGATCAATTATGTCAAAAGCTTGACTTGCTTCAGCAGGATGTGCATTGGTTCTTTGCTGTGAATTGAAAGAATTTGAATATTTATCCTTGGGCGCTAATGAAGAAGGAAGAATGCTACCTCTTTTCAAGATAGTAACATCCGGGCCAGGATCTTCTCTCTCTTTTCGGCCGCTTGTGGATGCTTCGGCATTTTGGCGCGTCTGAGACCTTGTAAACACCGCAAAAGTGTGACCATCAGAATCTTCAAAAGATTCATAATAGCCCTCATCAGATTCGTAGTCCAGGTAACCAATATTGGAGTCGCCAGCGGGATCTATAAAGTCTTCATCATCAAATGATTCATCAATGCCGAGATCCTCTTCATTAGTTTCCAAGTTATTCCTTGGAGCAGCTTCTATTGCCAAACGCTGTGGTGCAGCAGCAAGTCTGTTTCGATTTTGATTTTGATTTTGACCATTGAAGGTCCGGGTAGGAGCTATTCTTGAGGGGGGTGCATTCCCTGCTTGAGAGATCTGCTTCTTGATCTGCAGCATGTCATTAGCCAATCTCTGCAACAAAGGATCAGAAGTACTAGAAGAAGCACCATCACCTTTGTGAGATGGTTGTTTAAGTTTTCCAGCCATGATCAAGTCGTCCTCAACCTCCACGGCAGCATTTTGTGCATCCAACAAATTTGCAGGTCTTGCCCTTCTTAGCTGATATCCAACTTCAGGCAATAGAGCGTTTATAAAAAACGTCTTTTGATTTTCGTCGCTCAATGCAGCAGAAGTGGGGATTTTATACAAAATCCTTTGGAACTTTGCAATAAAGTCCCGCATGTTCTCGTTTGGCTCTTTCTTCAACTGCGTCAGTTGAGTGATCATCGTGCTCGCGTCCTCTGCAGGCTTGAATCTTTTCAGAAATTGCTCACGCATAGTCGTCCAGTTGGTTACGGTGCCAGGAGCCAGCCGATAGAACCATTCTCCAGCCAAGTCGTGTAGAGTCTCAATGAATAGCCTGACTGAGACATCTTCATGCTCCACTGCAAGCACACCACAAGATATGAAGAAGGCTGCCAAATGATCATCCGGGTTCTGCTTTCCATCTCCAAAGAATTTTGGAAAATTCTTTCTGGATCCCTTTGGCAGCTCGTGCATAGGTGGAGCCAAGTTGAGAGGTCCAAAAGCCGCTCCCCATGGAACAGGTACAATTTGGTGCACCATGTTAGCTTGAGCACGTCTCCTCCTTGTGTAGACTTGATAGACTTGATGGATAATTCCAGCCGCCGGATTATGCTGAATACGATCCGGATCTGGATGGGTGTGTACTCTCCTTCCTGGTGAAAGACTAGATCTGCGGCTTCTAACTTGAGGAGGATGATTGAAATTGAATTGCTCCTGCAGTCGGAAGAAATGATCAGTCCTTCCTTGCGCCTTCATGGATCGGGTGAATGGACGTTCAGCCAGGTTGAGATTTGTATGGAAAACACTCTGATCTTCAATAGAAAAGCTTTGATCTGCAAAGATAGTTGTTCCCCAGCGGAGTCGCCAAAAACTGTTGGCTAGATTTTCTGCATAGCATCAAACCTAGGCAGTCATGAGATAAATCTCCCTCATTTAACCGTGAGATTAGAATTTCTGTGTTATTTTAGATCTGGATCTAGAACCGCCTTTGCTTTATAATTCTGTGTGTTCAAATCTATTAAGTTTCTTCTATGTGCATGCAATTTGCTCTGCTATCTACTAATTGGGATGCACATCTTCCTTACTTCTTCTCTCGTAATACCTTGACTTTCTTCTTCTATGTTCCCGATGAAATTATAAACTTCTAAGTTATTGGTTTTGCAACCATTACTTGAAGTCATGTGGAACCTTTCTATTAGTTGAGTGATACATGTGTCACTTAAGAAGAAGTTAGTTGAGGATGATTGCCAAATGTCATCTTTACTTGTCGTTCATACTTTAGTTCGGTTTGAGTCTTTTATTTGTACTTTCCTCCTACATTCTATAAGTAGGAGAAGAACCTACTGGGTTAATGATCAATCAGAATTTGTAAGCAGCAATCCTGTGTTCTAGACTTTGTGTTGAACCCTTGAGAGCAACTTGGAGCAAAGGAATACAAAGGAGCAGGTTTCCGGAGAACTTTGTGTCACGGTGTACTTTGTTTCTTGCTTTTAAATCTTAGATCTCTTAAGTAAACTTTGTGTTATTTTAGATCTGGATCTAGAGCTGCCTTTGTTTTATAATTCTGTGTGTTCATATCTATTAAGTTTCTTCTATGTGCATGCAATTAGCTCTGCTATCTACTAATTGGGATGCACATCTTCCCCATTTCTTCTCTGTATTTCCTTTACTTCCTTCTTCTATAAAATACTTCCTTTCTTAAACAGCTGCTTACTTGCTGCAGAACTTCTTAGTTATGGTTCATGAACTAAGTGGTTAAAGTAAAACCCCTGATAGATAATAACACATTTTTATTGACAAATCTGACACGGGAGCCTCACCGGTTAAATGAGGGAGATTTATCTCATGACTGCCTAGGTTTGATGCTATGCAGAAAATCTAGCCAACAGTTTTTGTAAACTTCTAAGTTATTGGTTTTGCAACCATTACTTGAAGTCATGTGGAACCTTTCTATTAGTTAAGTGATACATGTGCCACTTAAGAAGAAGTTAGTTGAGGATGATTGCAAAATTTCATCTTTACTTGTCGTTCATACTTTAGTTCAGTTTGAGTCTTCTATTTGTACTTTCCCTCCTACATTCTATAAGTAGGAGAAGAACCTACGGGTTAATGATCGATCAAAATTTGTAAGAAGCAATCTTGTGTTCTAGACTTTGTCTGAACCCCTGAGAGCCACTTGTTGCAGGAGGAATACAAAGAAGCAGCCGGAGAACTTTGTGTCACGGCGTACTGTGTTTCTTGCTTTTAAATCTTAGATCTTTAAAGTAAACTTTGTGTTATTTTAGATCTGGATCTAGAACTACCTTTGCTTTATAATTCTGTGTGTTCAAATCTATTAAGTTTCTTCTATGTGCATGCAATTAGCTCTGCTATCTACTAATTGGGATGCACATCTTCCTTACTTCTTCTCTGTAATACCTTGACTTTCTTCTTCTATAATTTTTCCTTTCTTAAGCAGTGCTTACTTTGTCATGCAGAACTTCTTAGTTATGGTTCATGAACTAAGTGGTTAAAGTAAAACCCACAGTAGATAAAAACACATTTATATTGACAAATCGACATGGGAGCCTCACCGGTTAAATGAGGGAGATTTGTCTCATGACTACCTAGGTTTGATGCTATGCGAAAATCTAGCCAACAGCTTTTATCTATGCATAGCATCAAACCTAGGTAGTCATGAGATAAATCTCCCTCATTTAACCGGTGAGGCTCCCGTGTCGATTTGTCAATATAAATGTGTTTTTATCTATCAGGGGTTTTACTTTAACCACTTAGTTCATGAACCATAACTAAGAAGTTCTGCAGCAAGTAAGCAACTGTTTAAGAAAGGAAAAATTATAGAAGAAGAAAGTCAAGGTATTACAGAGAAGAAGTAAGGAAGATGTGCATCCCAATTAGTAGATAGCAGAGCTAATTGCATGCACATAGAAGAAACTTAATAGATTTGAACACAAATTATAAAGCAAAGGCGCTTCTAGATCCAGATCTAAAATAACACAAAGTTTACTAAGAGATCTAAGATTCAAAGCAAGAAACACAAGACACCGTGACACAAAGTTCTCCGGAAACCCGCTCCTTTGTATTCCTTTGCTCCAAGTTGCTCTCAAGAGTTCAGCACAAAGTCTAGAACTCAGATTGCTGCTTACAAAATTCCCGATTGATCTACTAAGAATTTGTAAGAAGCAATCTTGTGTTATGATTACAAAATCCAGATCTATTTTCAAAAATTGTTGGCTAGATTTTCTACATAGCATCAAACCTACCGAGTCATGAGATAAATCTCCCTCATTTAACCGGTGAGGCTCCCATGTCGATTTGTCGGTAAGATAAATGTGTTTTTATCTATCGGGGTTTTACTTTAACCACTTAGTTCATGAACCATAACTAAGAAGTTCTCGCAGCAAAGTAAGCAATGCTTTAAGAAAGGAAAAATTATAGAAGAAGAAAGTCAAGGTATTACAGAGAAGAAGTAAGGAAGATGTGCATCCCAATTAGTAGATAGCAGAGCTAATTGCATGCACATAGAAGAAACTTAATAGATTTGAACACACAAAATTATAAAGCAAAGGCAGTTCTAGATCCAGATCTAAAATAACACAAAGTTTACTTTAAAGATCTAAGATTTAAAAGCAAGAAACACAGTACGCCGTGACACAAAGTTCTCCGGAAACCTGCTTCTTTGTATTCCTCTGCAACAAGTGGCTCTCAGGGGTTCAACACAAAGTCTAGAACACAAGATTGCTTCTTACAAATTCGATCGATCAAAATCTGTTGGCTAGATTTTCTCGCATAGCATCAAACCTAGGTAGTCATGAGATAAATCTCCCTCATTTAACCGGTGAGGCTCTCGTGTCGATTTGTCAATATAAATGTGTTTTTATCTATCGTGGGTTTTACTTTAACCACTTAGTTTATGAACCATAACTAAGAAGTTCTCGCAGTAAGTAAGCATTTGCTTTAGGAAAGGAAAAATTATAGAAGAAGAAAGTCAAGGTATTACAGAGAAGAAGTAAGGAAGATGTGCATCCCAATTAGTAGATAGCAGAGCTAATTACATGCACATAGAAGAAACTTAATAGATTTGAACACACGCACTTATAAAGCAAAGACAGCTTTTAGATCCGAGATCTAAAATAACACACTCGAAATCACATTGGCTAGATTTTCATAGCATAAGATCAAACCTAGTCATGAGATAAATCTCCCTCATTTAACCGGTGAGGCTCCCGTGTTAGATTTGTCAATAAATATGTGTTATTATCTATCGGGGTTTTACTTTAACCACTTAGTTCATGAACCATAACTAAGAAATTCTCGCAAAGTAAGTAAGCAATGTTTAAGAAAGGAAGTATTTTATAGAAGAAGGAAGTAAAGGAAATACAGAGAAGAAATGGGGAAGATGTGCATCCCAATTAGTAGATAAGCAGAGCTAATTGCATGCACATAGAAGAAACTTAATAGATATGAACACACATGTAATGATAAAACAAAGGCAACTCTAGATCCGATCTAAAATAACACAAAGTTTACTTAAGAGATCTAAGATTTAAAAGCAAGAAACAAAGTACACCGTGACACAAAGTTCTCCTAAACCTCGCTCCTTTGTATTCCTTTGCTCCAAGTTGCTCTCAAGGGTTCAAAGACAAAGTCTAGAACTCGGGATTGCTTGACCACCTCGAAATCATGACTACCAATTCGAAAAAATTTCGTACTTCTAAAATAATGGGTCATTTGTTGTTTTTATTGCACGAAAGTTCTTGTATTGCGTCAAGATAATCCCAAAGAGCCATATTAGCCCTTTTCGCCAAATACCCGGATGCCCAAAATTGTTTTATTCTCATTGCCGGGATTTGTCTCATGGGAAATTTGTATTTAATTATTTTAAGCCCCGTATGAGGCTATTTGCGCTCCGTTTGACTCTGTTATGAGTGGATATGTTATTATTCCTATGTACTGTAAAGATTTTAACTTATTTTAAGTTTTGGGCTTTATTTGTAACTTTTGGCAATTTTTCGTGTTTTTGTGGTGTCCCGTTCTGTTTTCTGTAAAATTTCTCTGGAACAACTCCTTCACCGGGTAAGCCCGATTTTTGGCCTGGAGCAGCTGGAAAACATACACGCACATTTTTCCCGGAGGAAGTCGTCATCGGAGGTCTGGATCACTGGGAAAAAGTGAAGTCGTGCACAGAAAAGCCCCTGCGGGGATGGGCGCATTTTTGGAAAACAAAGGATTTAAGCTGCGATGGGAAAAATATAAGCCGCAGGCAGGGTGGGAATTGTATACCTGCCTGGCAGGGTACTTTTTCCCGTGTTATAAAAGTCACTTAAGCTTGCAGTGGGAAAAATAGAGGTTGCAGGCGGTGGGAATTTATTGCCTTGCCTTGCAGGTAAAAATTCCCATGATATAATAAAAGGAAAGTGACTTAAGTGAAATCATGGGATTTTAGTGTATGCGCCTTGCAGGTAAAGAATCCCATTGTCAAAAGTCAAATCACTTAAGTGGATCACGGGATTTTGGTGCACACTGGCGGTAAAGAATCCCATTATGGAAAAAATTCTTAAAAATAGAATTACATGTGCAAAAAAGTGCGCCCCCTTTGGTGATTGATTAAAAAGATTAAATTGATTATTTTTAATAATCTTTCTTCTTAAAAAAGTGCGCCCAAGCTTGAGGAGGTCAAAAAGTCAAAAAGGAATAAAAGAAAGGAATTAAATTAATTAAATTTAATTTATTTAGTGGCTGCCCCTTCCTCTCAAAAAGTGCGCCCCATTTGGGCATTATTTAATGTTTTTGAAGCATTAAAACATTAAATTAATTTCTATTTTCAGTGGCTATGGTCAAAGCACACTGTGGGGCTTGAGTGAAGTGCTGTGTGAAGGATTAAATTGGATTAATTTAATTTATTGGATGGCTGTCCTTAAACATGCTATTTTTAAAAGAGAAAAGCATGATTTTTAATTAATTAATTGCCTTTAATTGTTAGGGCAATTATTAATTATAGAATTATGAAGGTTATATAAGCATGGGCAGCCATATGGATGAATTATTTAATTCACAGGTTAAGAATTGCAGCAAGGAGGAAAAGTGCGCCCCATTAGAGGAAGGATTTTGCTCAGACAAAGTGCTAACAAAGGCTAAAAGCTTCCAGATTTGGCGCATGCTTTGGAGAAGGTTGATCTTCGTCTGCATAGTTGTTTTCACAGGTGTTACAGGAGCTCAGGTGTTGATTGAAAGGATTCATGCTCTCTTTATGTGCAAATTAAACACCAATTTTTGGGGCAGCAGGCTTGAAAAGTGCAGATTTTTATAATTTAAATTCACTATTCATACTCCGGTGGCCATTTTTGTCTGAATAAATTGCAGGAACTCATTACAGGTGCTTTATAAAAGAAAAGGAGTTTTATCAATGTCCAATACATTGCAAATATCCTCCGAATCTGAAGAATTGTCCAGATCTGCACCAGTATTGAAGAAATCCGGCCAAGTTAGAAGAAAAAGAATTATTCGGACAAAGATTGATAAAGCCATGGCGAAAGGAGATGAAAAAGAGAGCATGATGGATTCATGCATTGCTTCCAAACTTTCAGACATAGGAGACACAGATCTAGGCCCAGAACCTCTTTCTGATTTGATTGATAGATCCAGAGCTGGAAAGACTTCACTCATGCGTGCGGTCAAAAGTAGTGGAATTATTCGAGCCGCAGGCTTTCCCAGTATGCACCCAATTGCGAGTTTGTTGTGCTATATCTTATCATCCTTCATCCAGATTAGTGCGTGATGTTGCGGGAAAGACAATAATTCGTTTGGATGCGAATTCTTTAATTATTGTCTCGAAAATTCCAAAGATCTTAAAGGTGGTGACTTCTATTAGCATTCGGGATGCCGACGTGAGGTGGGAAAAGCATAGAGCCGATCGTGTGAGCATCATGAATAGCTAGTTAATGAAGAAGCCTAGATCTCCTTCCAAGTTCACGAGAACTCTTCCACGATCCAATTTGGTGCAGGAGGTGGATGATACCATCAAATTGCTATGCAGGTTGAATGGTGAAGCGATTGCCTACACTTTCCGGACATGGATGTATGCTTTCATCAGGACCATTGAAATCAACAAGGCTGATTCTATAATCAATTGGTCAGAAATTATTAGCAACAACATCGGTGAGCAACTGCGGAACGTGAAGCGTACCTTCAGCTTCAAGATGACTTCATACTTGGTGTATGTTGCAGCTTCACAGGGTGTCTTTTCCAAGCTGGATAGATGTGGTATTCTTTCCAAGGATCCCATTTTCGAGTGCTACCCACAACTTACTGTACCTGCATCCGAGAAGGACTTCAAAGTGATCAACGATGACTTCTTCTATGATTTCATCTGCAGGTTAGACAAAGACTTGAAGACTCACAGGGTAAGCAAGGAAGCATGGGAAGCAGTGTCCAAGATTGGCAGTGTATTCATCCAGTTTGCAGATTTCACATACCTCAGGGTTACGAGCTTTTCAGGTGAACCAATAAAGATGCCAAGGTACCCGAGTGATAGATTGATCGCCATGGAGCTGAGCAGGCAACTTGTGGAGTTACACGACCTTCAGTCGAAGCGGCACAAGTCTACGGGCTTCTTCCCACTCACTGTGGGATATTACAGTTGCATCAGCATTCACAGAGCTCGAGGGATGGAAGCACAAATGTTGTCCGAGTATGAGCAAGAGTTCTTCCCTACACGGCTTAATTTTGATCCATTTGGAATAGCCAGGAAGACAATCTCCACGGAGTACGCACATGTGCCTTCGTTAGAAGATTTCTGGATGAAGTGCAGAAGTGAGTACGAGGTTAGAAAGAAAGATTTCAGCAGGCTATCGGCAAAGCAAGTATTTGACTTTGGACTAGCGCGGATACCTGCGGATCTTAAAGATGATGGGAACGTGGTACTTGACACTTACCATCAAATGGGAGGAGATAAAGCTATACTGCAGGATAGCAATGGCGGCTGCAACACAATAGAAGAAAGATCTGGAGCTGTGTTGGTGAATACTTCGAACTGGTTACTGACGAAGGGATATTGCCTTGATGAAGCATTGATGAATCAAATCACAGGCAACTTCGGCACAGGAGATTCCCTCAAGCGAAAGCATGAAGGAGAAAGCAGCAGAAGGTCCGAGAAGTTGAAAGTACACAGAAGATCTCAAGAGAAAGAGAAGACCACTTCTACGGCCATAGCTTTGACTCCGACTTCTCCAGTACCCAGAGGATCACCAACTATTGCACCACAGCAGCAGGATGCTTCCATGCCTTCATTAAAACCAGCGACGTTCGTCTTCTCTCCGCAGCCACTTCGTTCATCACCCGTTCCAGAAGAGGTGTTGAAGCTGCAGATGACGGAGTTCGAAAGAGCTTTGTCCTTGGATGTTTCAGAAGATGGCAGCCATGATACTGTGGCACTTTCTGATGGAGAGGATGCAGAGCGGGAGATGGTAGTGCACTCAGCGACTTCTCACTCTCCGAGAAGTAATTTCTCGGAATGGTTAGCTATGCAGTTGGTTCCGGAAGCAAGAGTAGAGATGAACTTAGAGGAACATGACTTGCAGCTACTTCAGGATCTGAGCAGAAGAGACAGAAGGCCTAAAGTTGCTAAAGCAACTTCTAGGTTGATCATCAAGGATTCGGGAGAGAAGTTTGCTGAGATATCAATTCCGGCGGAAGGAAAGGTAGAAGAGGAGCTCACGGCAGAAGATGTGACGGTGACCAAAATACCACTCGGTCAAGCTACCACTGAAGGATTGAAGCAGGACACGCAGACGTTGCTGGATGCTTTGTTCCTTAGGCTTGACAGTGAAAAGGCGGAGAAAGAAGAGCTACAGAAGCAAATATCTCAATTATGTGAGATCATAGCCAAGGTTGCTAAATCTTCCGTTCAGCCCATTTCAGCGCAGGTGAGTGATCATCTTATGCAGGAAATGGAAGATGCAAGCAATCAAGTAAAGGCTATTGACGAATGGAAGGATCTGATTATTCGTCAAGCTTCTGTGCAACTTGGGGAAGTGCCAGCCCGCCTAAAGGTTATGAACGATGCAGCAAATCAACTAAAGCAACTGATAGAAAGCATAGAAGGAATGAATACAGTTGCAGAGAGTAACCTGAGTATTTTGGCCGAGATCAACAAGCTGCCGGGAGATGTATTGGTTGCAGAACAAATTGTGCCAGATGGATCAGTCGAGAAGGGGAAGCAGCTAGAGTTTGCAGTAT
This sequence comes from Taxus wallichiana var. yunnanensis, assembly GCA_018340775.1. Classification (NCBI taxonomy): domain Eukaryota; kingdom Viridiplantae; phylum Streptophyta; class Pinopsida; order Cupressales; family Taxaceae; genus Taxus; species Taxus wallichiana. The sequence goes on from CM031234.1 coordinate 605,965,541, forward strand.
CTTTCCGTTTGGAGATCTACAGAGTTTTGCTGAAAAGGATGCAGGCGCTTGAGAGTAGAACATCAGATTTTCCGACAGTATCATTTCTTTCACTGAGGAAAGAGTGGATGGAGGTGTTACTTCATACGTGCGGATTATTTCTAACGAGGTGCATGATTCCCTGGAAAGTTCTCTTCTGATGGTACAAAAGAGAATTGATAAAGCTACCAAGCCTTTCACGATGAACTCTATCAGTAGGCTGGTGACATTGCAGGCAGACATTGCGAGATTTGGGCCAAGTTTGGAAGAAGTGGAAGCATGCAGCAAAGTGTTGAATGAAGGGTTGCTGCAATTCAGGACAGAAAAGGAAGCAGTGGCTAAAACAGATGGAAGGATGCTGAATTATATGTTCGACAAGTATATCAGATATCAGAACAAGAAGAAGATGTAGATGTTACAGCTGGCATAACTTCTTCTATTCTTTCTTCTTCTACTTTCTATGTTCCCGGATGAAATTGTAAACTTCTAAGTTATTGGTTTTGCAACCATTACTTGAAGTCATGTGGAACCTTTCTAGTAGTTAAGTGATACATGTGTCGCTTAAGAAGAAGTTAGTTGAGGATGATTGCAAAATGTCATCTTTACTTGTCGTTCATACTTTAGTTCAGTTTGAGTCTTCTATTTGTACTTTCCCTCCTACATTCTATAAGTAGGAGAAGAACCTACGGGTTAATCATCAATCAGAATTTGTAAGAAGCAATCTTGTGTTCTAGACTTTGTGCTGAACCCCTGAGAGCCACTTGTTGCAGAGGAATACAAAGAAGCAGGTTTCCGGAGAACTTTGTGTCACGGCGTACTGTGTTTCTTGCTTTTAAATCTTAGATCTTTAAAGTAAACTTTGTGTTATTTTAGATCTGGATCTAGAACTGCCTTTGCTTTATAATTCTGTGTTCAAATCTATTAAGTTTCTTCTATGTGCATGCAATTAGCTCTGCTATCTACTAATTGGGATGCACATCTTCCTTACTTCTTCTCTGTAATACCTTGACTTTCTTCTTCTTCTATAATTTTTCCTTTTTAAACAAACTTACTTGCTACGAGAACTTCTTAGTTATGGTTCATGAACTAAGTGGTTAAAGTAAAACCCCTGATAGATAAAAACACATTTATATTGACAAATCTGACACGGGAGCCTCACCGGTTAAATGAGGGAGATTTATCTCATGACTGCCTAGGTTTGATGCTATGCAGAAAATCTAGCCAACAACAAGTGTTATTCCATGGAAAGACAAGTCCATTTAATTGGACAGATCAAAGATGCACAAGTTGTTTTGGCAACTTTCCCTAACAAAAGATTGAAAATGACAATCTTAGTAGTAGATATTCTTGTCTCCTACAGGACGCCTTAAGAAAAACTTCGCAAAGAACTGGGAGGGGAGGTAAAGATGGATTGGTCTTCTGCTCATATTCCTATCAAAGGAATAAATTGGAAGTCAAGCTGGAAAAGAAGGAGAACACAGATTCGAAATACGAGGATCCTAGATCTCAAATTCTTTTTCAGGAATCTGACCACGGTGTCTATTTCTTGGAAATGGGTAAAGACGTTCTAGAATTAGAACTCCAACCAGAGCCAAAGCCAGAAGAAACTAAAAACGTTTGGACTCTAGAGTTTAACGGCAGATTATTGCTCTTTTGGATCAAGAGCCAAAGTTCTATTAATATCTCTAGATTATGAGATATTCCCATACTCCTACAAGTTGATGTTTGAGAACACCAACAATACAACGGAGTATGAAGCATTGCTGCTAGGAATGGAGCAAGTTAAAAAGAAAGGAGGAAAACTTCTCAAAGCCCAAGGAGATGTTGAACTTATAATAAAGCAAGTTCAAGGGAAATATTAAGTCAAAAGAGATAAGTTGAGACATTACAGAGATAGATTGCTTTCTGCCACACTCAATTTTGCAACCTTCTCTATCGACTTCATTCCAACAAATCAAAATTCCAAGGCAGACTCTTTGGTAGTCACAGCTTGCACTATTAAATCTGGATAGACCACCATCCATATTCACACAAGGAAAATATAAGGTGGAGATGGTCTACCTCCCAAAGTCCTTGATAATGTTGAATAGTGGCAAATTTTCAATGACGACAAACAAATATTTACATTTCTAGAACAAGACAACTTTGACGAGTTGTATTTTGAAGGGAGTAAATCACCACCACGACAGACAGCCACATGCGAAACTAATCCAGATTATGATGACAGTAGTGGAATAATCCAATTGAAAGGTAACAAAATCCACAAGGGTTTAGTTTCCTTAGAAGATATTTTAACAAGCATGATCAATTTCAAGAAAAATAAAGAATATGGTGAGAGTTCTTCCTCTGAAGTGCAACAGGTAAATCTGGGTACTAAGGATGAGCCCAAGATTGTGAATCTTGGGAAGCGCCGCTTTAAAAAAAGAATACGACCTGGACATAAAACCTACAAAGCTAGTAATAAGCAAAGGTTTATGCCAATTGATGACAGAGATAAGACAAGATGATCCACCACAAGATGAAGTTGATGAGGACTTGCCCACGGTTCTTTTTGTAAATCTGATTGATGAATGGTATAGTAAAATTGCTTACTTCATGACATATGGGGAATGCCCGAGACTCACAAGGAGAAGTGTACCATCAAATTGAAAGCAAAAGACTTTGTCCTTTGGGATAATGGCTTGTACAAAAATGGAATTGATGGTGTATTTCTTCGATGTGTGGATACAACTCAATAGTACCAGCTGCTAAATTTTTTTCACAACATAGCTGTGGTGGTCACTTCTCAGCTAGAGTTATTACACATAAGATCCTCCGAGCAAGGTATTACTGGCCCACCCTCTTTCAAGATATTGCAGATTGGGTATCTAAATGCCAAGCATGCCAACAGTTTGTTGGGCGTGTAAAATTACCAGCATTGCCCCTAAAGTCAGTTGTAATTGATGAACCATTCCAACAATGGGGCATTGATTTCATTGGTATGTTAAATCCTCCTTCCAGTGTTGGTCACCATTACATTCTGACGACAACTGACTATTTTAGTAAGTGGGTAGAAGCCATTCCTCAAGTGAATTCTTTTGAGGAGGTATGCAACTTCATCAAATAGAATATAATTGTGAGATTTGGTGTACCTCATAAAATAGTCACAGACAATGCTACAAATATGTCCTCTGAGGAGCTAACTAACTTTTGCTACACTCACGATGTCCAATTAGTGCATTCTTCCAACTATTACCCTCAAGGAAACGAACAAGCGAGAATCCAACAACAAGAATTTGATAACAATCATCAGAAAACTGGTAGAAGAAAATTAGAGAACCTGGCACAAGAGACTTTTTGATGCACTCTGGGCAGACATGATTACACCAAAGAAAGCAATAGGTATGTCTCATTTTCAATCTGCTGTATGGGACAAATGCAGAAATACCTATTACTATTGAATTGCATGCCCTGTAATTATCCAAGGCCATAGAAGATGTTACATACCAAGATGCCTCGATAAAAGAGTTATGTATTTCTCTAAATTACAAGAAGTGCATATGAAAGTTTAAAAGGTATTTGACAAGAAGGCTAGAGAAAGGAAGTTTGAGATCGGTGATTGGGTACTCTTGTGGGACAAGAGACATAAACCGAAGGGCATGCACAACAAATTTGATTCACTATGGAAAGGGCCCTTCATGATCAAAAGAATCTGCTAGAATGGATAGTTTCATCCTTTCCTACCAGGATGGAATTGAGTTATCGTTTCCTTTCAATGGGAAACATTTGAAGCTTTTTAGGAATTGAGATATAGGGTAAAACTGTGTGTACATAAATAAAACTTTCAGTTGTTTTATTTTCTTTTCTTTTTCTTTTTGTTTCTTTTTGTTTTCTACCCCAAACCCAATGGACAAGACACAAAACCAAGAGATGTTGGGATCTCATCTTCACTTCTTTCATTTTGACAAATAAAGATGTCCACAGACGGAGCCAATTGGTGTCCCTAGGATTTCACCCTGAAATTTGGGACTACCCCTTTTTAAATTTTTCGTTCTTTTTAAGTGAAGGGTCATGTTTTTGTGTTTTGTTTTGCCTACAGTTGCTTGCATTGCTCAAAGGTATCCCCAAGAAGTTATAAAGCCATGTTCGTCAAATACCCACATGCAAAAGCTCACTCAATTCCTTTCCCAGACTTAGTCTGAAAGCATTTTATTTATTTTTATAAATAAAGTTATTTTAAAAATAGATTGAGCTAAAATTAAGAAATTTGGGTTATATAAAGCACTTCACCCCATCATTATTACCACACCAATATTACTTTCACCTCAAAGTGGAGCATTCACCCGAGGGAAGAGTTTTTATAGACTAGCTAATTGGAGAGTTTTTCGAGCAATTGCCCGCAGCTTCTTTCAAGTATTTTGTTTTTATTTATTTCTTTTGTGTTTTGGTTTTGGTCTTTCTCTGTGTTCCATTTGGAAAATCCCGTAGCCTTTTCTTTCTTCCTATCGGATATGTTCTCTGATTTCTATGAGCTTGTCTTATTTCAAAAAGCATCCACTTCATCCCAAAATCCACGCAATTTCAAAAGAAAGTCTTCCCAAAATTCATGCAATTTCAAAAGAAGGAAATCACTTAAGTGGTGTTGTGAATATTCATGGTCTAGGCTTCTAATTTCAACGCATTTTAGAAGAGAGAAATCACTTAAGGAAATCAAGATTTTAAAGTCTCTGTCTTCTAATTTTTAAAGTTGTCTTTCCACTTGAAAAGCCACACGAGTCTTTAAAAGCTCACTTAAGTGAAATTGTGAATTTTCATAGTCTTGTGTTCTAATTTGCAAAGATGTCTTTCCACTTGAAAATCCACACAGGTCTTTAAAAGCTCACTTAAGTGAAATCGTGAATTTTCATAGTCTTGTCTTCTAATTTGCAAAGCTTCATTTCCACTTGAAAATCCACACAGGTCTTTAAAAGCTCACTTAAGTGAAATCGTGAATTTTCATAGTCTTGTCTTCTAATTTGCAAAGTTGTCTTTCCACTTGAAAATTCACACGGGGCTTTAAAGCTCACTTAAGTGAAATTGTGAATTTTCATAGTCGTCTTCTAATTTGTAAAAGTGGTTGCAAAGGTTATTCAAAGAATCATGCATAGTGTCCAAGCTCGTCGAAGTGAGCGATACGGACATGGGGCACATGTCATCCACAAATTAATTAATCGATGATCAAGGGCAAGAATGAAGTGTTGCAATTGGAATGACTTCTTTCTTCTCCGACTTTTTCTTCTCCTTTTTCTTATTTTCTCGAGACAAAAATTGTAAATCTAAAGTATTTGGGTTAAAAGCCATTACTTCAAGTTGTTTGAAAAGGTTTTTCAATTAAGAATAGGTGGCACACGCGCAAGATATTGATTTAGTCTTCAATAAATCATGCATGTCATGCAAAGAAGAATTATAGGAGAAAAATTGTCAATTGTTCCCTTTTAAGTCGCTTTTACATGTCGGAAATTCAATGAGAATTTCCTATTTGTATTTTCCTCTATGCACTATAAATAGAGGAAGAGCCTATGGGCTAAAGAATCACGACGTGTTTATTAGAACTTGTTTAACATAGACTTTTGTAACTGGAGCATTCTTAAGTTCTCAAACTTTGTGCTGGAATCTTTGATGTGATTTCTGTGAAATCTGGGGATTGAATAAAATGTGGATTTCTGGAATAACTTTGTGTCTACAGTGCTTTGTTGAGTACTTCTATTCAAAGGTTTTAGATAAACTGTGTGTTATCTTGAATCTAGGTTAGAAGTTATTTCTTTCCCTCTTTGTTGAATGTTGTGAATTATCTGTTTATTTAATGTGTGGATGAAACCAACTATGATAACTATTGGTTGAGTCATCACATCTTCCTTTATTCTTTCCCTACTTCTATTTTTCTCCCTTCGCAAATATTCCTATCACAACTGCTTACTTGCTGCCAAATTACCCAGTTGTGGTTCATGAGCTGAAGGAATTAAAGTAAAACACCTAAAAGTAGTTATTAGGATTCACCCCTATAAAATAGATAAACATCTTACATGGGAGCTTCACCGTTAAATGAAGGAGATTTATCTCATGATTGCCGAGGTTTAACGTTGTGCATAAAATCTAGCCAACATGTCAACTAATGGGATAATCTAGGTGTAATGATGAATTAAATCAAGTTTAATAGCACATCATAGTAAAATGATGACTCAATATGTCTTTAAACATTTAATTTCAATTATCCTCCTCAAACGAGGATGCGCAGATCCAATCTTTCACCAAATAGAAGCGCAAACTCCTCCCGATCATTTCTAGCATAATCCAAAGAATCGGAATTATTCATTAGGTCTATTCTCGAAGAAGATTTACTCATCTTCATAATGCGTAGAATCAACCACTTGCCCCTCTGACACCTATTACATGGGGTGTGTAATGCCTCCGTTTATTGTTTTTTTAAAAAAATATATATATATATATATATATATATATATATATATATATAAGCTAAAATTTAATAAATTGAGACAAATCAAAACATTAACACAAAAATAGAGAAAGCCCGTGAAAGGGCGGATTAGGGCAAAAGTGGGACTTTTTTTTCCGTTGTTTTGGGTTTTGCATGGAGGAGGAGGAGTATCTTTGCCGCTACGCCATGGGGAAGAATGAGAGCTCTGCACTTTGCCTTGGGTCGCATCTTCTCACAAACAATGAGCCTTGGGCGTTTTTTGTTGTTCACTTTTTTTTTTTTTTTTTTTGTCAAATATGCTCCGCTAAATGTCATCCCATGGAGTGCCATGGTTATTGTTGACGTGCCAGCATCCTCCCAGCCTCCTAGCCGTGCTAACATTCTCCCAGCCACGCCAAACTCTTGCGTGGGTTTGATTTCAATGCCAAAAAAAAAAGAAGGATGGATTACTGCCGATGTTATAGCCGCATATGCTTTGGGGGCGTGTTTTTCTTGATGTTTAACCAAAAGATAGAATGAGAGACGCTCCTCGTGGAATCAGATGCGGCTATGCGTGGGAGGGCGTGGGTACCTCATAAGGCAAGCACACTGTTTCACCATTTACAGCAAACAAGGGGCCCACCCCAATCGAGTTACATTTGCTAGCATACTTCCAGCGTATGCACAAAATAGTTTTTAAAAAAAAAGAAAAAGGGGGCTTGGGAACTAATTGATAGAACACCTCAAATAGATGCGGGCTCATGGAATGCCTTGATGGCGGGATATGCACAAAATGGTTTTGTGGAAACTGCATTGGAAACATTCCAAGCAAAATACGGTTGGCGAGTTTAAAGCCACAATCCACAACCTTATCCCAGCATCCTCGTAGCCTTTGTCAAAATGGGAGCTCTAGAGCAGGCCTCGGACAACCGTCAAGGCATAATGTTAGAGGATTTTTAGTTGCAAATGCGCTAGTAGACAAGTATGCAAATGGCGGAAGCTTACACAAGGCAAGTCAACTGTTGGACAAAACGCCTCAAAGAAATGTTGTCTCATGGAATGCCAGGATTACAAGTTATGCACTTAATGGATCTGTTCAAAAGGTTTTAGAAACGCTCAAGCAACTACTTCTCTGTTGGAAAACTTCAAGTGATCGGGAAGTTGGTGTGACGTGGTGGAGCTGAGGATGCTCGTGGCTAGTTGTTGACGTGCCCAAGCAAGAGACTAAACCCAAGCCTGCGGCTTCGACCGACTTCCTTCTCCATGCATGGTTCTTCTTCCCTTACCTCTCATAATTCTCGTGTTTTAGTTCTCTTTTGCAACTAAAAAGAATTTTAAATTATTAGGAATTTTAATACAGTTAACGTCCCTACAACTCATTGCAAAACAATAAATTGTCGTGTCATAACTCTCGACGTCATTATAACTCATCTACTTTCAACCATGAACTATCACCGTCACTTCGAGATGACATAGAAAACTCTTCCCTTTTGATTGCTTCAATATCGTTTTATCGACTGCACAAATTTGACTCTCCATTGATTAAGTTGACCTTCTTCCCGCTTAAAATAGTTAAATTTTGCAATTTTTGGAGACTCACTAAGTACCCTTTGCGAACTCCGGAAAAGAGATGTGAAGTTTATTTCGTGTACCTTTGTATACGAGGAGTCGCCTTGATTTTTGGTTTGACACGAAACGATCATATGACATCCTTTTGACGCTCTTCTAGGAGCGCTATTACACCGGTTTACAACAAAAAGAGAGAGCTGTTAAAACTAGAAAGTTGGCTTTCGTTTGGGACCACCATTTGAAACCCGGAAAAAAAATCACGTTAAAGTCTTCGCAAACCTCTAGCATTTATACTAGACAAATGCATGGAACTTTCAGCATAGGAAAGACCACTATTCGGGATATTTTGGTGAAGCCATTTTGTAAGCTTCCGTTCGCGGTTTGAATAGGACAAACTGGACCAAATTTCTCCTTGTCGCTCCAAAAACTTGCCGCCATTTGAAAATAGTTTACTAGTTCTCCATCTCGTTGACTCGATGAACTCTCCTTATATAGTGGAATGAGTAGGAGATGTCTCATTGCATGCTCCTCCATTGAACGTTCATTTTGGACGCGGTTTTCTTGGCCCTCGAGTTAACTTATGGCATTTTACAACTGGGTGAACTACGATCAGTGGCCCCGGAGAACTAATCGCCAAACGCAAACCGTTCGCTCTTTTTCAATTCCGCTCGATTCTTTATGAATTCTTGGTATATCGCGACGCGTGAAAGTTAATCATGATGTGCGTGATCATCGGAAGATAACCTTTGGAAGCAGTTTATTAGCCTCCAAGCCCGTTTTGTACGTTTCGTAGCTAGTGAGAAAATGTAAAAGTAGAAAGTTGCGGGACCTCATAAGGTTGCCTAATCACCCTGAAAATGTTTAAACACACTTAAATAACTATTTAAAACACTATAATGAAACTTGTTATGTGCATTAGAACTTTTGGCAAAACAATGTTTTCTCTCTCTTCCCTTCTCTTTCTTTCTCTGGGTTCTAAATTTGAAGAAAAAAATGAAATGTAATGGACACATGTTCTGACCTTTTTATTTCCATTGCAAATTGTAATTATTGTTAGATGTAAATGGGAAACTAAAATATGATACTTATGATTGTTTAGGGTGGAGGCCATGCCGGCGATTTATCGCCGATATCATGCTCACGTAGGTTTTGCAGGATAGGAAAATGACGCACGAAAAAGGTGATGTGTAATTTAATTATTATTATTGAAATTTTTACAGTCATTGTAAAATGAATAACTTTATAGTGTAGTCTCTTATTCTTGAAAAGTTATATTTGAAATTGTTAATATGTATGCTACGCTAGTTTTAAGGATATCTTAGGAAATGTGCATCTATTTCACCGGTTCAATTTAGTTTCTTAGTTGTGTATGGGAAAAGAAAGATTTGATTTATACTTAGTAAATTGAAAATCGAAGTTAATACATTGTAGTACCTTCTCGTATTTAATAAACGATTAAATTAAATTATGGGTTATCTTCTTATCTTGCAAACATAATAAAGAGTTTTAATGGGAACACTCAACCTTAATAAAATATTCGTGCATAACTTACCTACATGTGTAATCCTTTTTACCATATAAGAAATTTTAAACCGAAGAATGATCTTAAACTTTGCACTTGATGAGACCTCATAGGTTAGGTCAATAAAACCCCTCGTTGGAGTTTACCGTCATAGTCTTTATGTCTAGCAACATTGTCATAAACCCATATCTAGGAATGTCATGGTCCAACCTATCCAGTGTATGGGGTTTCCTTCTAGTTCATGCAAATCCACGTTGTCTTTTGGAAGGAAAGAACTTTTAAGTGAAATCTTTGATTTCTATGAGCTTGTCTTAATTAAAAAAGCATCCACTTCATCCCAAAATCCATGCAATTTCAAAGAAAGTCTTCCCAAAATTCACGCAATTTCAAAAGAAGGAAACCACTTAAGTGGTGTTGTGAATATTCATGGTCTAGGCTTTTAATTTCAACCCATTTTAGAAGAGAGAAATCACTTAAGGAAATCGAAGATTTTAAAGTCTCTGTCTTCTAATTTTTAAAGTTGTCTTTCCACTTGAAAAGCCACACGAGTCTTTAAAAGCTCACTTAAGTGAAATTGTGAATTTTCATAGTCTTGTGTTCTAATTTGCAAAGATGTCTTTCCACTTGAAAATTCACACAGGTCTTTAAAAGCTCACTTAAGTGAAATCGTGAATTTTCATAGTCTTGTCTTCTAATTTGCAAAGCTTCATTTCCACTTGAAAATCCACACGGGGCTTTAAAAGCTCACTTAAGTGAAATCGTGAATTTTCATAGTCTTGTCTTCTAATTTGCAAAGTTGTCTTTCCACTTGAAAATTCACACAGGCTTTAAAGCTCACTTAAGTGAAATTGTGAATTTTCATAGTCGTCTTCTAATTTGTAAAAGTGGTTGCAAAGGTTATTCGAAAGAATCATGCATAGTGTCCAAGCTCGTCGAAGTGAGCGATACAGACATGGGGCACATGTCATCAAAGAATTAATTGACGGATCAAGGGCAAGAATGAAGTGTTGCAGTTGGAATGACTTCTTTCTTCTCCGACTTTTTCTTCTCCTTTTTCTTATTTTCTCGGACAAAAATTGTAAATCTAAAGTATTTGGGTTAAAAGCCATTACTTCAAGTTGTTTGAAAAGGTTTTTCAATTAAGAATAGGTGGCACACGCGCAAGATATTGATTTAGTCTTGATTGTAAATCATGCATGTCATGCAAAGAAGAATTATAGGAGAAAAATTGTCAATTGTTCCCTTTTCGTAAACTTACATGCGGAAATTCAATGAGAATTTCCTATTTGTATTTTCCTCTATGCACTATAAATAGAGGAAGAGCCTATGGGCTAAAGAATCACAACGTGTTTATTAGAACTTGTTTAACATAGACTTTTGTAATCGGAGCATTCTTAAGTTCTCAAACTTTGTCTTTGGAATCTTTGATGTGATTTCACGTGAAATCTGGGATTGAATAAAAGGTGGATTTCTGGAGAACTTTGTGTCTACAGTGCTTTGCTGAGTACTTCTATTCAAAGGTTTTAGATAAACTTTGTGTTATCTTAGATCTAGGTTAGAAGTTATTTCTTTCCCTCTTTGTTGAATGTTGTGATTTATCTGTTTATTTAATTTGTGTGGATGAGACCAACTCTGATAACTATTGGTTGAGTCAACACATCTTCCTTTCTTCTTTCCCTACTTCTATTTTTCTCCCTTCTGCAAATATTCCCATCACAACTACTTACTTGTTGCCAAATTACCCAGTTGTGGTTCATGAGCTGAGGGAATTAAAGTAAAACCCCTGAAAGTAGTTATTAGGATTCACCCCTATAAAATAGATAAACATCTTACATGGGAGCTTCACCGTTAAATGAAGGAGATTTATCTCATGATTGCCTAGGTTTAACGTTGTGCATAAAATCTAGCCAACATGTCAACTAATGGGATAATCTAGGTGTAATCTGATGAATTCGTCAAGTTTAATAGCACATCATAGTAAAATGATGACCCAATATGTCTTTAAACATTTAATTTCAATTATCCTCCTCAAACGAGGATGCGCAGATCCAATCTTTCACCAAATAGAAGAGCGCAAACTCCTCCCCGATCATTTCCAAAGCATAATCCAAAGAATCGGAATTATTCATTAGGTCTATTCTCGAAGAAGATTTACTCATTTCATAATGCGAATCAACCACTTGCCCCTACAACACCTATTACATGGGGTGTGTAATGCCTCTGTTTATTGTTTTTTTAAAAAAAAAAAGGATATATATATATATATATATATATATATATATATATATATATATATATATATATATATATATATATATATATATATATATATATATAAAGCTAAAATTTAATAAATTGAGACAAATCAAAACATTAACACAAAAATAGACGAAAGCCCGTGAAAGGGCGGATTAGGCAAAAGTGGGACATTTTTTTTTTCTCGTTGTTTTGGGTTTTGCATGGAGGGATGGAGTGCATGCCGCCGCTACCGCCATGGGGAAGAATGAGAGCTCTGCACCCGCCTTGGGTCGCATCTTCTCACAAACAATGAGCCTTGGGCGTTTTTTTTTGTTGGTTCACTTTTTTTTTTGTTGTTTTGTCAAATATGCTCCGCCAAATGTCATCCCATGGAGTGCCATGGTTATTGTTGACGTGCGGATCCTCCCGACCTCCTAGCCGTGCTAACATTCTCCCCAAACACGCCAAACTCTTGTGTGGGTTTGATTTCAATGCCAAAAAAAAAAAGAAGGATGGATTACTCGCGATGTTATAGCCGCATATGCTTTGGGGGCGTTTTTCTTGATGTTTAACCAAATAATAGAACGAGACAGCTCCTCGTGGAATCAGTATGCGGTATGCGTGGGAGGGCGTGGGTAACTCATAAGGCAAGCACAATTTGTTTCACCATTTACACAAAAACAAGGGGCCCACCCCAATCGATTACATTTGCCAAAGATACTTCCAAACGTATGCACAAAATGGTTTTAAAAAAAAAAAAAAAAGGAAAAAGGGGGCACGGGAACTATTTGATAGAACACCTCAAATAGATGCGGGCTCATGGAATGCCTTGATGGCGGGATATGCACAAAATGGTTTTGTGGAAACTGCATGGAAACATTCCAAGCAAAATACGGTTGGTAGGTTTGAAGCCACACTCCACAACCTTATCCCAACATCCTCGTAGCCTTTGTCAAAAATGGGAGCTCTAGAGCAAGCCTCGGAAAAGCTGTCGAGGCATAATGTTAGAGGATTTTCGGTTGCAAATGCGCTAGTAGACAAGTATGCGAATGGCAAAAGCTTACACAAGGCAAGTCAACTGTTGGACAAAACGCCTCAAAGAAATGTTGTCTCATGGAATGCTAGGATTACAAGCTATGCACTTAATGGATCTGTTCAAAAGGTTTTAGAAACGCTCAAGCAACTACTCTGTTGGAAAACTTCAAGTGATCGGGAAGTTGTTGTGACGTGGTGGAGCCGAGGATGCTCATGAATCGTTGACGAAGTGCCCAAGCAAGAGATCGAACCCAAGCTCTGCGGCCTCTACCGACTTCCTTCTCCATGCATGGTTCTTCTTCCTTACCTCTCATAATTCTCGTGTTTTAGTTCTCTTTTGCAACTAAAAAGAATTTTAAATTATTAGGAATTTTAATACGATTAACGTCCCTTCAACTCGTTGTAAAACAATAAATTGTCGTGTCGTAAATCTCGCGTCATTATAACTCATCTACTTTAAACCATGAACTATCACCCTCGCTTCGAGATGACATAGAAAACTCTTCCCTTTTGATTGCTTCAATATCGTTTTATCGACCAGACAAATTTGACTCTCCATTGATTAAGTTGACCTTCTTCCTGCTTAAAATAGTTAAATTTTGCAATTTTTGGAGACTCACTAAGTACCCTTCGCAACTCTGGAAACGAGATGTGAAGTTTCATTCGTGTACCTTGGTATACGAGGAGTCGCCTTGATTTTTGGTTTGACCCGAAACGATCATATGACATCCTTTTGACGCTCTTATAGGAGCCCTGTTACACCGGTTTACAACAGTAGAGAGTTGTTAAAACTAGAAAGTTGGCTTTCGTTTGGGACCACCATTTGAAACCCGAAAAGAGAAATCACGTTCCGTCTTCGTAAACCTCTAGCATTTATACTAGACAAATGCATGGAACTTTCAGCATAGGAAAGAGCACTATTCGGGATAGTTTGGTGAAGCCATTTTGTAAGCCTCCGTTCGCAGTTTGAATATGACCAAATTTCTCCTTGTCGCTCCGAAAACTTGCCGCCATTTGAAAATAGTTTACTAGTTCTCCGTCTCGTCGACTACGATGAACTCTCCTTATATAGGGAATGAGTAGGAGATGTCTCATTGCATGCTTCTCCATTGAACGTTTGTTTTGGACACGCTTTTTGGCCCTCGAGTTAACTTATGGCATTTTACAACCGGGTGAACTACGACCGGTGGCCCCAGAGAACTAATCGCCAAACACAAACCGTTCGCTCTTTTCAATTTCGTCGATTCTTTATGAATTCCGGTATATCTGGGGACACGTAGAAAGTTAATCGTGATGTGCGTGATCATCGGAAGATAACCTTTGGAGCGCTTAGCCTCCAAGCCCGTTTTGTATGTTTCGTAGCTAGTGAGAAAATGTAAAAGTAGAAAGTCACTAGACCTCATAAGGTTGCCTAATCACCCCGAAAATGTTTAAACACACTTAAATAACTCGTTTAAAACACTATAATGAAACTTGTTATGTGCATTAGAACTTTTGGCAAAACGATGTTTTCTCTCTCTTCCCTTCTCTTTCTTTCTCTGGGTTACAAACTGAAGAAAAAAATGAAATGTAATGGACACATGTTCCTAGACCTTTTTATTTCGATTGCAAATTGTAATTATTGTTAGATGTAAATGGGAAACTAAAATATGATACTTATGATTGTTTAGGGTGGAGGCCATGCCCGATTTATCGGCGATATCATGCTCACGTGGGTTTTGCGAGAATAGAAAAATGACGCACGAAAAAAAGGTGATGTGTAATTTAATTATTATTATTGAAATTTTTACGAGGTCATTGTAAAATGAATAACTTTATAGTGTAGTCTCTTGTTCTTTGAAAAGTTATATTTGAAATTGTTAATATGTATGAGATGCTAGTTTTAGGGATATCTTAGGAAATGTGCATCTATTTCACCGGTTCAATTTAGTTTCTTAGTTGTGTATGGGAAAAGAAAGATTTGATTTATACTTAGTAAATTGAAAATCGAAGTTAATACATTGTCGTACCTTCTCGAGTATTTAATAAACGATTAAATTAAATTATGGGTTATCTTCTTATCTTGCAAACATAATAAAGAGTTTTAATGGGAACACTCAACCTTAATAAAATATTCATGCATAACTTGCCTACATGTGTGATCTTTTTTACCATATAAGAAATTTTAAACCGAAGAATGACCTTAAACTTTGCACTTGATGAGACCTCATAGGTTAGGTCAATAAAACCCCTCGTTGGAGTTTACCATCATAGTATTTATGTCTAGCAACAACACTGTAAGTAAACCCATATCTAGGAATGTCATGGTCCAACCTATCCAGTGTATGGGGTTTCCTTCTAGTTCATGCAAATCCACGTTGTCTTTTGGAAGGAAAGAACATTTAAGTGAAATCTTTGATTTCTATGAGCTTGTCTTATTTCAAAAGCATCCACTTCATCCCAAAATCCATGCAATTTCAAAAGAAAGTCTTCCCAAAATTCACGCAATTTCAAAAGAAGGAAATCACTTAAGTGGTGTTGTGAATATTCATGGTCTAGACTTTTAATTTCAACCTAGATTTTAGAAAAGAGAAATCACTTAAGGAAATCGAGGATTTTAAAGTCTCTATCTTCTAAATTTTAAAGTTGTCTTTCCACTTGAAAAGCCACACGAGTCTTTAAAAGCTCACTTAAGTGAAATTGTGAATTTTCGTAGTCTTGTGTTCTAAATTGCAAAGATGTCTTTCCACTTGAAAATTCACACAGTCTTTAAAAGCTCACTTAAGTGAAATCGTGAATTTTCATAGTCTTGTCTTCTAATTTGCAAAGCTTCATTTCCACTTAAAAATCCACACGGGACTTTAAAAGCTCACTTAAGTGAAATCGTGAATTTTCATAGTCTTGTCTTCTAATTTGCAAAGTTGTCTTTCCACTTGAAAATTCACACAGGGGCTTTAAAGCTCACTTAAGTGAAATTGTGAATTTTCATAGTCGTCTTCTAATTTGCAAAAGTGGTTACAAAGGTTATTCGAAAGAATCATGCATAGTGTCCAAGCTCATCGAAGTGAGTGATACAGACATGGGGCACATGTCTGTCAGCAAATTAATTGACAGATCAAGGGCAAGAATGAAGTGTTGCAGTTGGAATGACTTCTTTCTTCTCCGGCTTTTTCTTCTCCTTTTTCTTATTTTCTCAGACAAAAATTGTAAATCTAAAGTATTTGGGTTAAAAGCCATTACTTCAAGTTGTTTGAAAAGGTTTTTCAATTAAGAATAGGTGGCACACGCGCAAGACATTGATTTAGTCTTCAGTTGTAAATCATGCATGTCATGCAAAGAAGAATTATAGGAGAAAAATTGTCAATTGTTCCCTTTTCGTTGCTTCTACATGCGAAAATTCATTGAGAATTTCCTATTTGTATTTTCCCTCTATGCACTATAAATAGAGGAAGAGCCTATGGGCTAAAGGATCACAACGTGTTTATTAGAACTTGTTTAACGAGACTTTTGTAAGCGGAGCATTCTTAAGTTCTCGGACTTTGTGTTGGAATCCTTGATGTGATTTCTGTGAAATCTGGGAATTGAATAAAAGGTGGATTTCTGAATAACTTTGTGTCTACAGTGCTTTGTTGAGTACTTTTATTCAAAGGTTTTAGATAAACTGTGTGTTATCTTGAATCTAGGTTAGAAGTTATTTATTTCCCTCTTTGTTGAATGTTGTGAATTATCTGTTTATTTAATGTGTGGATGAAACCAACTATGATAACTATTGGTTGAGTCATCACATCTTCCTTTATTCTTTCCCTACTTCTATTTTTCTCCCTTCTGCAAATATTCCTATCACAACTACTTACTTGTTGCCAAATTACCCACTTGTGGTTCATGAGCTGAAGGAATTAAAGTAAAACCCCTGAAAGTAGTTATTAAGACTCACCCCTATAAAATAGATAAACATCTTACATGGGAGCTTCACCGTTAAATGACGGAGATTTATCTCATGATTGCCGAGGTTTAACATTGTGCATAAAATCTAGCCAACACGTTAACTAATGGGATAATCTGGGTGTAATCTGCTAAATTCATCAAGTTTAATAACACATCATAGTAAAATGGTGACCCAATATGTCTTTAAACATTTTTTTATTACAAACCAAACATCCTTGTATTCTCCGTGTACCAACAATATTTGCTTGTTTTAACTCTTGAATATGGGTTGAGTTTGTAAGGAAAGTAATGTTTTGCATATCCCTGCCTTGATGAAATATTTGCATCTATGCCCATCACAATTGCAAACAAAACAAATATTCACATTCCAAGCTTCCAAAAAGGGGCTAAAAATTTGACATTTTAATTTTGATGTCCTTTAGATGGTTGTAGTCTATGAGACCACGAGATCACATTATATAAGATGCCACCTTGAAATAAGGTTGGAATATTACTATTGAACCATTTCGTAAGTGTCCACAAGAAATAGGGAGGCAGCTTGTGAGAATTTTATTAATGTAAAATGAGCAGACTAGAGTGCAATAGAATTCTGCAATATTTATAGATATTGGACAACAAATTAACCAACATGGTTATAACTTCCTAAATACATCCGGGAAGATTAACCAACATGGTTATAACTTCCTAAATACATCCGGGAAGCATAATAAAAATGCAATACAGACAAATATTTGTTGCACAGGTGCAACAATAAACCTATGTGAATACAATATGACAGATATGGTTATAACAATACAACAATATTAATAACCAATATTTACCCAAGTAACTACTAACTATTTACCGATAGTGAATGTAACAAACCATTACCTACGATAAATAGTAAATGCATAAATTAACCTAGTAAACTATGTTTTACCTAATAGTAAGGCACACTACAAACAACATATTTTTGTGCCCCAAAGAAGAGGAAATACAAATGGAATTAGATGACATCGATTCTAAAATTTATTTTCATCCACAATCAAAAGGTCTTCTAAAATACATGGATCATATCAATAACAAGAAAAAACACCACTTTAGTAGATGAGGATTACATCATGTTTTTTCTACTAATGTCGTCATCAGATTTCTTGTTACTTGTTTCCTTCATGCTGCTTCAGTCCAGAGGACTTTCTATATTAATGCAAGGATATAATTGGATCCATACGTTCCTTTGTGATCAGTCTCTTCTGATTAAAATAGAAAAGCCATCACCTTTCTCATTTCATCTGAGATGCCTCTAATTGAGGCTTGCATTGTCTCTCTCTACAATACTATCATCAAATACATTACATTACATTATTATGACTGATGTTCGGGGAAATAAGGTCTCTTGACCATTTCTAAAAAAATTCATGGTTATAACATTCATGGCAATCATGATCACCTTTTTGCTTCCTTTACATTTATGACTCAAGTTCATCCTTACAAGTGGTTTGTTGCTTGATATGTCATTTTATTTTCCATTATTATGGCATAATATCTGAGACTTACATTACAAAGGAATATAATGTACATTAAGAATGCCCCCCTCCCCATTGACCTGCATCATCATACCCAAGCCATACAAGGGACAACATATACGATTGTGCTCTACAATCAAGATCAACAATGTATCTTCCAAGCACAAAATCTTAGCACAAGCCACAACATATCCATAAGTCACCGGAAGATATCGAGTATGGCTTTCAAAACCTGTAATAAGAAGGCCTTCAACCAGAGCTCTAACTTGATTGCAGCACCTTTCCTTCAGCTTGAAGTCAAAAATAAAAATCGAAATAAATAAACTGTTATCTTTGGGCTAACCATTGCTCCTCATTATGCACAAGCCACGACATATCCATAAGTCACCGGAAGATATCGAGTATGGCTTTCAAAACCTGTAATAAGAAGGCCTTCAACCAGAGCTCTAACTTGATTGCAGCACCTTTCCTTCAGCTTGAATTCAAAAAATAAAAATTGAAATAAATAAACTGTTATCTTTGGGCTAACCATTGCTCCTCATTATGGATTATCTAAGCCAGTATTCTTTGATTCGTGCTTCTCTATGACTTACATTGAAGCTCAAGATATTAGTGCATGACTTATATGAATCAGCAGCACATGGAATTGCTATGTTTGTTTGTAGGATATCTCATTTCCATGCTGGAATAGCTTTACCGCACCATCTCCACCACAAGTCAGAAAACCATATGGGAAGATTTGGACATCTGTCACAGAAGCCTGCAGCAAACAAAAATTAAAAAAACCGAAATCACACTTCAAAGACAAATGCGTAATACAAATTGAACATTATATATTTACAAAAACTTAACAGCTATCTGATATCACAATATTTGGCAGTTGCACTTGCACATTGCTTTGGTAGAAAGCATTTCTCCACCAAATACATAAACCTTAATGAGTTTACAATCCCAAAATTTGCACCAAAACATATGAAATGAAACCTTGTCTGAAAATAGAATTTCTGGACAGGACTTGTATGACCAATAAAAATGATACAAATATAAAGATGCAGAGTTTTACAAATACAAACTGGATGAAACATCAGGGGCTGTGGTTAAATTGCTGCTTGACATTACACTAAAAAGCTAAATAGAAAAATAAATCAAAAAGCTAAATATTATACTAGCGTCCATGGTTAACCAAAGTGGTCAATTGGACAATAGAAACTAGATGCATATAAAACGAAGGCAACACAAACTGCATTTTCACTTTTCAGGCAGTGGGCGAAAGCACTTGCAAGAACATGAAGGAGAAAGCAAATTTACTACAGCTATGGAATAGAAAGCCTAGAAAGAAACTAATTATATAAATGTGCACAAATGACCAAAGTAGGTCAATGGGGCTTGAAGGTGCATCCAAATATAACAGAGAAGTAACAGGGTATAAGGACCTTGGGTTAAGTAGCTCAACACTAAAACCTAAACAAAAGGCAACAAAGCAGCTGAGGGTAAACCATGTGAGGAAAGGACCACCCAATGAAGCACAAAGTTGATACAGACTAAAATGGGTGAACGACAATTAAAACAAGAACCGTCAGACATCTATATCAAGGCTTAGGCTAGAAGAACCAACAACACCATTGTCAATTACGATGAAAGGGCCAATACAGAACCTGATAACATCATCACAAAATGTCTAGGGCTAATGGGATGAGGTTTGATAGTCCTAGGAGGAAGCGCGGTACTACACCCAAGACCTCCCCCAACACTAAAGGTCAATGAACGTTTGGTAATGGGAAAAAATGCTGGTAATGCGCACTTGTCCTCACGACCCTAAGTTTGGGGAGGGGGATAAAAAGTCCCCAATGCTTAAAGAAAGAAGATCGATGGCATCTAGAATGAGAGTGGGTGGGCTGGGGCAGTGAACCACATTGCTCACACAGTGGAGTTGTGCCATTGATCTTTCCCACACTGTATGTGAATCAGCAGCCAAAGGGTGCTAAATGTCTCCATCTTTGCCACAATGGGATTAAATAAGAAGACAACCCGCCTAGTAGCTCTAGGTGTCCCTTACAATGACCTAAGCTTGAAAGTGACAACCTGTTGAAAGAAAAAAGCCTATGACCAAGGCAACAAAAGGTGGATAGAAAATTGCAATTCTCTAAGTAAATAATGATACCTCCCTTGGTTCTCATGGTAAACAAGACTCCTAAAGATGAAGTCCTCCTTACTCTCCATATCCTAGAGGAAACAAACAAAACAGATCCTCCTAATGCAAGGATAAGGTAAGCCATCTCAACTTATATTTGGTGGGAGCACACCCTCAACTAGCCAAGTAGCATCCTCAAGGCATGTGACCAACAACATTGGAGATAATCAGACCAAACAATGGTTCCATCCACAATCCTTAATAAAATGCTCATCATAGAAGGTCAGCTTTGGGCTGAGAGGCTCCAAGGACAGGTCCAACTGGCCTGGATGCACTATCAATATATGTATTCCAAAAAATTATTGATCACTTCCTTAGAGAAAAAGGCACATAGTGGCATCCAAGGAGTATCCGGAATTAATATCGATATTGATGGATTGAAGAGAAAACTGGTCTTAGCATACCAAGTGTGTCGATGCCCAATAAGACAAGGAGGCAACCCTATCTAAAGAACAATGTGCCAAATAAATGTATCTCTCATGAGTTTACATTGGCTGGGTCCCAAAGGAAAAAGTCGTGCATGAAAAAGTGCATCTAGTTTTAGGGAGATACTACTGGCACAAAACTTATTCTTTTTGATCCAGCAATAGCTATTCCATATATGTCAACCCCTGAATTCTTGATAAAAACTCCAGCCATAACTATTTGAGGGCCACAACCAGCAAATTCAACAAGAACATTGTTTTCTGTTCTTAATAAAATGATCATATCATAAACGATTTAAAATCTCATACACAATTTTAAAAATGAAACAAGTCCTAACACTTTTAGCTTACCGAGCACAGACTATTAGAGTAGGATGTATTACTTGTCTATGGCAGAAAAACTGTGAATCAGAACAGGAATGATATCTTTCTTTTAAAAATACAGTAGAAAATTGCTCAGATGTAATTTTTACTATTTTAAAGAAAAAGATGAGCATAACTTCGAGTTCTCAAAACACTACATTACTTATAGGTATCTCCCAACTAGTTTGTTCTATTATATAATTATATTAACCACATCTTTAATCCAATTCCTTGCAAACACTCTAATGCCATCATGAAAATTCAAATGGTTCTCAGGCATTACCCTGACAACTCCACCAAATCCTCTTAAGTTTGGTTGAAGAAAGGTGTGCTTCTCATGAACTTTAGGCCAATGACACAGGAGTTCAAATGTTTTCACATCCCAAAGCTTAACATCTCCATCTCTACTCCCTGTTAAGAATAAATTTGTCCCAGGAACAGCCGATATCCTTGAAATGCTTCCTACAATCCAAGAAAATAGAAGTCTGTTTGAGAGCAGTTGTAAGAAAATATTTCATTTCCACAATCATTTCTTTTGTTCGTGTGTAATTTTTAATGAAGATAATTTTTTACTGTATAATTCAACTGAATCCTAAAGGTAAAACTAGAAGCCCAGAAAATATGGTTCTTTGTCACAAACACACGTATAATTCATTTGTAAAATTAAAAGTAATCATCAATGTATTTGGAGTGGTATAACATATTAGAATTCAAGTTAATCAAACAAGTATAGGAATGGAACTAGGCTACCATAACGTGAAACATTGTGTGTTCAGATATTTGAGGTTGTTTTAGCAGTGTTGCATCTTTGTGGAGTTTTCTGGAGTAAGCTGTAAATATCTTTATATATGCAGCTGACTCCAGAAAACTCCACAAACATAGTGTTACCAAACATACCAAAACCACTTGAAAGAAACTTAGCAAATTTACCACTGGAACAAGACATTTATGACACTGATTATAATTTTTTTGAACTTTTAAGCACAATCCCATGCTTTGGTATCCCAAATTCTCTTCACCTTCTTGAAACTACGTGGATACTTATCATACTGACACAATCATCAAGAAGAGTGAATGTGCAAACATAGATAATTTGACTTATGAGAAGGGAAGTCTATGTACCTAGGTGTGCTTTCGGTAAGGACCAAAGCATCCCATTAGAATTTTGTTCACCAAGCTTTCTGGGTAGGCCAATTGCTTCTTTTGTGTTGTGTGCGTCTTTCAAAGGGGAAGATGGAAGCATATTTTCTTCCTTCGTAAGTTTTTTCCGTTTATTTTTACCTGTTGTGATGAAACGGAAGTCATGCACTGCAATATCACCCTCTTTACCCCCGTAACAATCAAGGGCGATATAGATCCACTTCCTATATCATGATCGAACATGGCAAGCGAACAAGCACCGCCTGCACAAGGTTGAATTAAACAATATAAGGAAATATAAACTCTCCTCAATTATTTGAAAGAATGGACAGTGACCACTAAAATAATAAGCAACAATGCCATTTCTTATTCAATTTTAAACTGATCACGCACTCAGTTCCACTAACTAATATTCTCCACTCAATTAAAGGTGCCATTAGGTAGGACACAAATTGATATACCAGTGAGCACTATCTTATGAATTTTTGTTTTCAAAACTAAAATTGTCTGCACTTCCATCTGTTTTATGCTCATCAAATTTTAAAAATATTACGAAACTCCTCAAGGTTAATTAGTAATAACAGGCATTTACAAAAGAGCTTTGCAGCTACTTCAGCCTGTTCTTTGTATGCCAGATTAAAATAACTTAAACTTTACATAATGGGTTAGTGAATATTATTAGTGCAAAATCATTGACATCATACAATTGATGAGTCTTAACTAATGAGCCGGTACCAGTAGTATCTGTTGAGGAACTGTTTTGTGCACAATAGATATTAAGGTTAATTGTTCTAGCTGCGTGCTTTTGAGGAAATACCCATCCCTATATGAATGTGTGTCTCCTAGGCTGTATTTTGTGGCTTTGAATATCAGACATATTCATCAAGTTCAACTAATAAAATGGCTATGGCTATGGCTCTTTGCTCCTACTTGAGAAATGCCCAGAACAGCAATGACTATAAGCTTCTTTTACTATCTTTTCATATTTGTACACTAAAAATAACTGTAAGAGACTGACGTACATCCTCTCCATCCATTCAGGAAAAATAAATTGCATAGAGAGTAAACTGTAAGACTGAAAGAACCTATTTTAATTGAAAAGTATAGAATGCGATCCAAAGACATTTATTAAGTAACTGAATACCACAATTTGACTGAAAACACTTTGAATACAAAGAAATAGTTTATTCAGGCTCTCTAGTTTTGGTAGTTCCATACCAACAAAATTAAATAAATAAAGTAGGAGACCATCCTATGAAATACAAGGAGAATGGTCTAATGTCAGAAAGAGGACAAACATGTCCACGCACCAACAGTCAATGTAAGTGTTGCAAAAGTGAGATCAACCTCCGGAGAAGGCCAGCTTTCTTGTTACACGGGTTTGAGAAAACCTGCATAACACAACCTACTTCTAATGCTAAAGCTACTCCTAAGCTAATCCCTATTCTAACAACTTCGAGGGACCAAGAAGAGAGATGTATGAAATAAAATCCTATGCTAAGGGGCAGTGATAGCACCAAAAGAAGGTGGAATTTTTCCCAAATCCAAATGACGCAGGTGCAAAAACACAAAGGCTGGGGTAGCGAAAATGCACTCAGTTCAGATGCAAACTAGACTGCACGGATACGGGTAAAGGTACGGGTATGGTATGCCGATACGGCAAATTTTTAAAAATCTTGGGTACAGATCGTTTTTATATATATATATATAAATTATAAATTTAAAGAAGCATTTGCATACTTATTGAAATTTAATTCTCATACATTGCATACTTAGTGAAATTTATTATTTCTCTATCACGATTATTTATCTTAGTGACGTGTGATAAGATTCAAGGAGTTTTGATTGTTCATGCTGACCTTCCTTGATCCACTCAAGACGATAGTATTGTCTCGACATATTTCTGAAACATCATAACTAAGCAGGAAAAATATGGATCCAAGTCGGCAAGTGGGACGATTAGTCCGAGCATGGGAGAATACTCGCCGAGTTTTGGAAAGCTATCCAGTATTTTTAATTACTAATCTGTCTACAGGCAATCAAAGCTCATGATTCTTTCAGAAGATTGCAAGAAGTTGCTTGGTCCAAAAAGGTGCAAAAATGGATTTTATGAAAATAAGAAAAATATTGCCATCAATGCGTAGAGCTCGAGAAAATATACACTTTTAGAGAAAACGGCACCTGAAACAGAGTCACATAATGAAAGTTATGGCACATGCAAGTTTTTGCTGCTACATCTTCCCGAGACCCTTTCCAAAAATGGCAAATTTTTTTCTATGCTTGTGATTTTTTCACCAAAAATCCAAAAAGGAAAGAATTGCCAAAAAAGGAAAGAAACGTTGTCTTTGGCAAGTTTTTTTTGGACGGGTACGGCTGGAAACGTACCCATAGGGACAGGGTATGGTCCGAGTACGGTTACCGTGCCGTGCTTGACCATACCCTATCCCCGTGGGTGCGTTTCCACTGTACCCACAACGCATGCACGTGCACTCGTGCATTGCACGACTGCACGCTTTCCCGTGCCGGGTACGAGGACCCCGGGGCATTTCCATGTAGTCTAGGATGCAAAGGAACAAAAGAACATGAAACATACAAAAGGGCAAAATATTCACACCAAAAACAATATATTTGAGGGAAGGAAGCCGACGTGCATTAATCATTCTTCGAAGTTTACATACAAAGTCGAGGTGAGAAAACACCAATCGCGAGTTATAGAGGTCGACAGCATGAAGTTTCGAGTTTCACAGAGAAGAGCTCGAAAATTTGCTAAGGGAGGAAAGAGGGAGAAGAACCGTTTCAAAGTGCATCAACTTTGTATTTATACAATTAGTAGCATGAAAAAAGAGAGGAAAGGGACGGAAAAGGACCACCGAAATTTGGAACTAACATTTGAAATGTGTATTGAATGAGTGTGGTCGCCATGATTCATCTTTTGAGTTTGTCTCAGTAGTAATGGTATTGTTGCCTCCAAATGCAATCAACAACTATAGCAAGGCCCTCCCTCGAGTCTATCGCACACCATCGACCGATCAAAACGGCACCATACTCTGCTTAATTCTAGTGGTTGGGGTGGTTGTCTCTCTAGTTCTAGTTCGGCGGGGCTTAGAGGCCTTCTATGGCTTCTTAGTTTCATGCGGCTTCTACCGTGGCCATTCATATTTTATGTGTTTCGTGGACCCTCATACTTTCCCCACTACTTTGAACAAAAAAATCCTCCACACCATTCATGAGGGTGCAACTCTCAATCCACGGCTATTTCCTTTGTTCCGCAAATTTGAGAACACCCACGGGACATTAAAATTTGGTAACCCACGTAATGCCAAACTAGTGTTGCGCAACATTGAACTTAGCCGATTTCCCTAACTCCTCCACGGATAAACAACTCTCCGATACTCCGTCTAACTTAATTATGCCAAGGACTTACTTCCTTAGTGTTGCAAGAGTATAGGAAGATGCCGTGCAACACTAAACTTCATCAATTTCCACCTAAGTCCCTAAGTTACTTCCTCCGTTCCGCGGGTTAGGAGAACTCATGCGGAACACTAAATTACTGCATTCCGCAGTAGACTGAACTAGTCTTCCACAGCTTTTCTAGAGCGAGAAAATAGTTAATTTAGATGAGTTGTTAAAAATTACAAGGGTGGTAATTTTGGATAACAACTAAAACTGAAATGTACCATTTTTGGAGTATCCATAATAAGTGAAATAACCATCTCCTCAGTAATAGGAGAAATAACCATCTCCTTTTGTTGCTCATCTATGCTTCCCTGCTGCAAAAAACCTTTCACAATAAGATGAGCAAAGTGTCCATGCACTCCCGACCTTTGAGCTAGTGCATCCGATTGAGTGACATGTTGTGCCATCTTCACCATGCACCACCAACTCATCCTAGATAGTGGAGTCTTTGTCCACATTAACTATGCATCTAAGTGAGGAAGTCCATCCTCCCAAGGCATTTCAGCCTCTTGCACATTCTGTATTGAGTGAGGAATTCCTTCCTCTTACACATTTTGTATAGTGGATATTCCCTCCACAATGAGTGCATGTAAGTTGACTGAAGTAGGGTCAACAAGCCTATGAGGAATTTCATCCTCCAGCACATCCTGAATGGTGGAATCTCCCTCCATGCATGCTTTTAAGTTGACTATATTAGAGTCAACAAACCTATATTGGCCACCTTTCCCAATGCATAGGTCAATTACCTGCTCTTGTTTTATATCAGACACAGCATAGTGTTGCCTAGTGAAATTTACAACAATATTCTGTTAACTGACAAATAGACAAGAGTTTTATGCATGCTAGGGACATACATAACATTTCTTACTAATAGTTTATTAGCATTATTCAGCACGATGCATACATCTATCCCTTCTACAGTAAGCGACTCTCTATATGCTAATAAAACTGAATCAAAAATTGTTGTAGATGTTACATACCAGTCCCTACAACATGAAAAATGTTTGGATGCGCTGGAATCAATGAACCAACAATTGGTATCACTATCAATTGAGCATATTGTAGTAGCATACTCTTCCAAGAGAGCATAATCTTCCTCTAAATCCCGTTTATTTACAAATGTTGCCACATTATACTCATCCCGTGACTTTTTGTTTTATTGGGAAGGGTATTACCATTGCTTCCGGATCCTTTTTGAGATGCCCAAACTTATGACAGTAATGGCATTTCCCCTACTATTTTGAAGATTCACCAAAATGACATCTCCACTTTCCCTTTGACTAAGTTGTCAATGCACTCTCTAATTGTCTGGAACTAGACTCAATTGTTTGTGTCTACATGCATTCTTTTGCAACAAATACTAACTAACCTCATCGAATGTTTAGGACCTAGCTTTCTACCATCAAATGTAGAGCCTCCACAAATGTTTCATAGAAAGTTCGCAAACAGTTCAAAACAAAAGTAACCACGTTGTCGCCATCCACCTTTTTAGTGATGGAGCCAAGCTAGTCTTAGAGATCTTTCATGAAAGAAGGTGTTTTGACAGGGACCCATCCTTCGTCATCCTTGTTGAAAACAATGAATTTTTCGGGTATAAAACCCAACTTTTTCTAAAGTCGTGTACTTGCTCTTCAGAGGTCAGACTTGTCCATAGCACACTAGCTTCTGTGACAGTCTAGACCTCACGTATCAAATCATTGGACACCGACATCTTTAGCAATAACAAGGCCTTTTATGACATTTGTCATAATTCCCAAAATCCACAACAGTTATTCCTTCATTGCCAAGAATGATTTTATCATAGTCCTAATATTCTAGAATTGTCAGTATCTTGTCACTCCTGACCTTGAAATTTTGTCCAGTCAATTTATGTGCTTCAGACAAATCAAGATTCTGAATATTGGCCATTTTCCCCACTATTCTTGATTTTTGACCCAAAAATCAATGCAACAAGCAAAAGTAAGTGTAAAAATGAAATTTCAAATTATAGTCTATATTATGACTTCTGACTCGCAAATTAATGAAAGGGTAAAATATGAAAAGCAATATGAAGTAAAGCACATCAAACTTCAAATTTTGATTTATATTTGTAGAATAAAATAATCATGCCCTAGATCAACATAGGACGTACATCAAAGAAAATATAGGTAGAATCTAAGTCACTATATTCGCCAAATTTGAAAGCAGAAATTCGAAATTCGGCGGATTTAACAGGCCGTGAAGATATTCATCTAAAATCGCAAATAAATTCGTACGGGCAGCAGACGTCTAATTTTGTATGAAATCCGCTTTAAAATATTGTCTAAAACTTGTTTCAAAAGGTTTTAAATTTGTTTTAGCCTGATTTGCATTTAATATTTTAGGGTTTCTTGCCCTAAACGCCACCGTTTTGGGTATTTAACCCCTGCTGCATCCCTCAGTGTACATACCCCTGCTGCGTCCCTCGGAGTTGTCGGTCTGCGTCAGGAGCTGAAGGTTAATGTGTGATTTGGCGTCTGGAGTTTGGACACGGAATATGTTGTGAGCTGCTGCTGAAAATTAGTAACAGGTAATATTTCTTGGCATATTTTATAGATAGCCGGGCATATAATATATGACGGATTTAATAGATGTTAGAATATGCCGGATTTAATAGATGTGACTTATATAATATACAGCGAATAAATGTATTGGTAACTTGTAGGTTTTAGTACTATTTAATAATATATATAATAGTAAGTATATATTCGTCAATAAATTAGTATCTAATAATTATGAATTGATGATAGTAATATTAAATCATAACATTAATAATGTGTTAGTATAGAATAGTAAGTAAATTAGAAAAGTAATTTATTATTGCTATAGTAAATTAATAAATTAAATTAGTTAATATAATTTATTATTACTATAGTAAATTAATAAATTAAATTAGTTAATAATAGTAAATTAGTGAAAAAATAGTCGAATTTAAAAATATTTTTTAGCTTGTATTATATTTGTAATTAGTAATATCTTATTTTATACTTTTAAAAATATAAAGTATTTTTTTGTAGTCGAATTTAATCAATAATTTTATCGTTGATTTTTCAACGACAATTTTTTTACAAATTTCATCTTTGGCGAATTCGAACACGAATTTGAATGTGGTGACTTAGGGTAGAATGTCATGCCCTAACAATTGTCAAAAAGGTAAAATCTTGGGCCCTAGCAAGTCGTGGTCTTTGTGTCCTCTTCCAAGGTTTTCACATCCTTTAAACTACATCTACTATAAAATGCCTCCTCGCACGAATCAAACAAAACTCTTTTCTTGTTGTTTAGATGAGTGACCTTCACCCACAAGTTGTAGATTTTTGTGCCTTCAATTAAGAAAATCAAAAGACAATGGCATTTTGTCCCAAGTCCGAGGCATGCCTTTGCGTCTACAATAACTACCTTGAAAAACTCGCTTTATAAATCGCAATTTTCAGACCATAATGTGTATTACAAAATAGCAACTTGTTATTTATCATTCTTCCTCGCGATCTACCTTCATTTCTATGAAATTCGTGTCTAAAATCACTCCACACAATCATCTCCATCATTTGTGCCCTCGAAATCATTTGAAATGTGTATGTTTTTGGTTTGTGTTTCACTCACCAATTGTGAGTCTTTTATGCCCTTCTACTCACGATTGTTTTTCTCGTGTTTTTCCTTATGTGAACAACATTCTTCTAGTCATAAATCCTCTTGACATGCCCTAACAACAAGAGCTCTATTTTGCAACCTCTTCTTCTCCTCAGTATGTACCCTACTTCAAGGGCTTCCTCAAATTTTGCATTTCTTGAGCACCAATGTCGCTTATACCAATGTTAGAAGATGTGAACACAGAAAGAATGAAGAGAAATGAGAAAGGCACACGACACACATTGAGAGGTGTGTGGTGCTCGTATTTATTATGCTGAAAGAGGTTACAATATAGTTGGGGAAGTTCATAACCAAACATTAGTTAGTTGATAACTAATAGTTCATTAAACATTAACTAATATACTTTAACAGCTTGGTGATTTATTAACACTTAATGCCCAACCTTAAATTTGATGTCCATTTGACCATCACAGTGCAATTTCAACCTTAAATTTGACGTTCATTTGACCTTCACTTAAATTTTTATCTTTTTACTTAGAGAATTCAATTGAAATATTGTAATATCTTGGCTAAATTGAAGTTAGTTGAATTCTCCTAATCAATGTAAACAACCACAAGACAAACATCCACATGCATGAAATCAATCAAAGCTTAAAGCAAAAACATAAGAAAAAAATTATCAAGGGTAACATGACAATCACAATTTTATCAACAAGCTCTAACTTGAATTAGCCATAGTAAGAATAACTCTCTTCCACAATGATGCCCACACATTATCTCTCCATGATCTTATAAAGAAAAGCTAAGAGGCTAGGGTTAGGGTTTGGAGAATAGTTGATTGAATGAATGAATGATTTTAGTAACGTTTGAGGGACCAAGTAGTCTATGGCACCCAAAGCCGCAACTAAAGTGCATGAAACCACCCCAAGAGTTTCCCAAACAATTTTGCATAGAATCCATTGCCTTTTTGATGTTGCATCTCTTGTTGATGGATCTTGACCAAAAGATTTGTTGTTTTGACAAGTCTTTCTTCCTCAAACAAGGATGGTAGGTTGTCTACTTTCAAATTGTCCTCATACTTGATACGGATGTCATTATATGTTGTGCACTCCATGATATAGTGTCATTCTGTTTCCACTACCCTTTTGTTGTAAAACATGCACGTTCTTTCTTCCCACTCTTCTTTAAGAGATGTCCATCTCCCGGTTTCACACCTAAGATGGTGTGAACTAGTCCTTAACTAGGTCATCAACATTTTTGTCTTCCATTTGATTTTTGCCCCTAAGTAGGCCTTTTCCTTGTGGTCACAAGTTGGATTAAATTCTTTGATGTAGTATTCTTTCTTTCGCCCAAGTTGTTGTGTCCACATGCCTATCCTGAATTTTTCTTGCACATATTTTTAATTTCCTCATTAGTGTTTGAACACTCTTGCATGTAAATATTCAACTTTTTCATCCATTTAACGTTTGTTTCATTCACATGTTTTTCCTTTTACCTAGATTTTTTTCTACAACCATTCTAGGCCACCTATGAACTTCCATGCTTTGTACCTTTTTCAAATAAGTTAATAGTCGAGTTATCGCTAATGCCTCTAAAGGAAAGGTTCCCGCTTCAGCTAACAAAATCTCATATGGAACCAACATTTTAATTTTGAAGTTGCTTGTGATTAAGTGCTTTTGGATTCTCTCTATTTGTCTCCACTTAAGATCGACACATTGTTGCCCCAAACTTCACAACCATAAAGTACCACCGGTGTGACAAGCAAGCCAAACAAGGTTTTTTTGGTTTTCCAATCCCACAATTTGCATTTTTGCACATATTTTGTAATGAATATAATACTTTCCACCCTCCTTGAATTCTTTTTTCCCTACATGTTTCCCAACTAAGCTTGTTGTGAAAGTCCAACCCAAGATATTTGTATTCTTCCACTACTTCTAGCAGTTTTTCTCAAAAAGAAAGCTAATTTGCTTCTTTTTTCTTCGTAGAGAAAAGATCGTGACTTTGGTTTTGTTGATGTTTACTTGCATTCTAACCTCTTGACAGATGTAATGTCCCACTTTCTGAGATCAATAGAAATTAGGCAAACAACCAACTCTTCAATGCATCAATCAACTGAACACAACAAACTATTTATACCGGTTGAGTAGATGACTCAATAAACCCAAAGATAGGGGTTTAATGGCCTCTATCAACAACTCACATAGATAATTCCTCAGCTGAACTTCAACAATCAGATCTAAGCTTCTAATGCAACCACTGAATTGAACATCAAACAAACAATGACACTGTCGAACTGAGTACTGAAATTACACAACATTCAACCAATCATGACCATTAGGGAGTACAAATCTGGAGTAATCTTTCATTGAAATATTGATCTAATATTGCACATATAGATCGTTATAAAGAATATCAAACCCAATCCATTCTACTGCCAAAAATGATGAAGAAATATGCTTCAACTCAGATTCCTTCTACTACCATAGCTCGCTGTTATAGAACTCCAAGATACCAGTAAACCCAGCTTTGTTCAATCAGCAACAACAGTCACATGTATCTTCCCAGGTTGCTGTCCAAAAAGGGGAGCCAAACATATGAAAATATAGCTAAAAACAAGTCGCCATTTCCAGCCAATAAGGCCACACAGTTCGCAGGTCTTTTGAGGGTCAAATGCATGCATCAATCATTCAAAATACTCCCAAATGGAGTCACTGTTGTTAAGGAGAGATCAGCAGCTTACTTCAATCCTAAATCAGGTCACAATACACCAAATATCATCGCTGTTAGCTTAGCAAACCAATACTAACAAAGTCGCTGATGTTGGGAAGATCAAAACAGGCATTTAAAAGCTCACATTCACCCCTGAATAAAGTCGCAGATTTTAGAGGAAGAACAGCAGTTATAACTCAACCACCGTCAACCATTATACATCCAATTTAGTCGCTGTAGCTAGAGGACACAATCACATAACCAGCCAATCGAATTACACAGAAAATTGCATTTAAATCAGTCCCAAATCATCTCAAGGCAAGTCGCTAATTCTGGAATGTACTCATACATCAAATACACCAAAATATGCATAGGTCTAAGTCGATTTACTTCAAAGGACAATATAAATTCCAGCTGGTCGATTTCACGCTAGATATAGCATCTAAAATAGTTCACAAACATCAATGACAAGTCACCAAGGCTAGGAGCTATAAACCACTATCACAAGGAATATTAAATCAGCCAAATCGATATGCAAGGAGCAAGAGATCACACCCAAAACCCGCTGCTACAGTGAAACGCTACAGTGATTCGCTACAGTAAAAACATGCAGATTTCTACTTGCAAATTCAACCAAAACAAATAACCTCTTCAATTTGATATTCAAAGATCAGCTACAAAGATCTCCCAAGCATGAGAGAGAGAAGGAAAATATCAATGGGCATGCATCCCAACTCCAAGCATGGAGTATCAAATAAATTTCATCATAACATGAATGTAACAATGATCCTAGCACTCCTTTTATAAGCAAGGAGGCACAAAATTCGAAATCCCTAGGAGAGGGAAATTATTAAATAAAAGCAGTTTATCTTTCCTAGGTGTGGCGTCCCCTTTTCTAAGGGTGATTTTATCAATAAAAGCCACCTAAATATTTATTTAATTAATTCCCATTTAATTTTTATATTTTGGGAATTAAATTAAATAATCTTCATAATTAAATAATTAAATGATTATTGCTCCAGGCAATAATATTTAATTATTTAAAAAATGTCCCCCTTGCAACATCCCAAAGCCTACAGGAAGGACAGGCTAAGGGTCTTCAAAAAAAAGGACATTACAACGATGAAGAGCTCAAAGGCCCTCAAGTGCTCTCAAATTGTGTGGTGTTTTTGCAATTAGGACGAGGTTGTTTACATAGAGAAGCAATTTTACTACATAGTTGGCTAAGTGAATGCCTCCATCCATTTTGTTTATCCACTCCTCTAGTTTATCAATGTAAAGCCCAAATAAAGTGGGTGAAAGTGGGCATCCTTGTTTAACACCAATGTTGCTCCCAAAACTTTTAGACATTCCCTCCTCTATTCTGATTTTGGCCTTGGCTTGCTCATAGAGCCTATGAACAACCACTCTATACTCATTTGAAACTCCAAGTTCCTCCATTCTACTCCCAATTTTAATAGCGGAATTCAATATCATGATTGATATTCTTCTCTATAAATAAATGTGGATAAATGTGCACCAATGGGTGAATTATCCACATATAATGTTACAAGTGCATCTTAAATCATAAAATAGTGTATGAAAACTAAATAAACTAACATTTCCTCTTAAGATGTACTTTGATGAAGGGAAGGATGGAGGAATCACAAAACTATCCCCTAGACGAAACCTTCCTTCACTCCCGGAAGTTGCCTAAGCTAAACAAATCAGGCCTCAAGTAAGGGATTTGTGAAGATGTCTATAACTTGATTTTCTATTCGACAAAACTTAAGAGCAACAACCTTGTTCTAGATCAGTTTCCGAATATAATGCATGTGTATCACAATGTGTTTTTTGCGTTCGTGCTCGACTAGGTTATGAGAGATGTGGATAGCACTCTGATTATCGCACCAAAGCATTGTGGGTTGGGTCAGGAAACCCGAATCCAAAAACATGTGTCGCATCCACACTAACTCACATCTTGCAACAACTTCGCTATACTTCACCTTCATAATAGACGAAGAAATGTTGGTCTTCTTTTTGCAAGACCAAGTCATGGGACCTGCCCCAAAATGATAGATATATCTTGTAATTGACTTGTGATCATTTGGATCTCTTGCCCTATCATTAACTCGAATAACCTACAACTTTTGTTTTGAAAGGCACTCTATTTGCTGCTACTTCCCCGAGGTGTAACCAGAAATTGAGGTATACCACATGACTTGTACTCAATCCCACAATTAGTAGTACTGTGAACATACTGTAATGTATTTTGGAGCTTGCCAATGGCTTTTATGGGGTCTTGACAATAGCGTGATACAAGATTCGCCGCAAAAAAATATCATGACATGTATGAGTCAAGTAGAGTAGGCTTCCAACTAACTTCCTATAGAGTGTCCCATCAACTGAAGGAGAAGAACACTTGATAGAAAGTTTGACAGCTGATTGAAAAGGAAACGGTGCAGACTTGTAGTTTTCCATGTCGAAGTGGTGGAGAATGTCTTGAGCATATTTGGACTGATGGATGAAAATACCTTTATCGACTACGAAATTTGAAGGCCGAAGAAAAAATGTAGAAAACCCAAATTAGTCATCTCAAAAGACTTCTTCAAATATGCTTTCAAATCATGAATCTACTTTGTAGAAGCTCCCGCGATGATTAAGTCGTCAACATAGAGGACTCGAATGAGGAACTTTCTGTCTACTTTCTTAGTGTAGATAGTAGGTTGGAGAGTAGTTGTTTGCAAAGAAAGTCTTAGAAGATATTATTAATAACAGAAGTTCATCAAGTCAATAACTTGATTAATACTC
Source organism: Taxus wallichiana var. yunnanensis (assembly GCA_018340775.1). Classification (NCBI taxonomy): domain Eukaryota; kingdom Viridiplantae; phylum Streptophyta; class Pinopsida; order Cupressales; family Taxaceae; genus Taxus; species Taxus wallichiana. Next base: position 606,000,465 of record CM031234.1, read on the forward strand.
CTCTACTAATAAATGTCGATAAGTGTGCACCAATGGGTGAATTATCCATATATTATATTGCAAACATTATTACAAGTGCATCGTAAATCATACAATGTTGTATGGAAATTAAATACAGTAATATGCCATACGGTGGGAGTTTAGAGCCCATTTTTTAATCCCAAAAGGTGTTTTTGAGCCTGAAACAGTGGTGCAACTAAAATGATGTCGTTTGTTACCAGTCAATGGAGAAGATAATGGAGTTATTAATCAATGTGGTATGTGAAAAATCCAAGATAAGGGCCTTGAGATTGATATCTCTCGGCATTTTTCAAATAGATGTATTTAAGATATTTGTACTAGTTATATTGTTTTTGTACATACTGAACTGTCTACAGTTTTTGGCCATGACTCATCCCCCTTTCTTTTCTTACTTTTACGGCTACCTAGATTTCTTCTAATTGATTTATTTTGCATTTTTCATTTATATGGTACACATCTAAGAGGAATGATGAAAAAATGATACAAAGTTCATTAATAAGATGAGAAAGACATCACTTTAGACTTGTTATTCTGGAACATCAAATTCATCATCGTTGTCATAAATGTCCACTACCCAATAAAGCTATGAAATAATAAATGAATTCAAGGTGCTGGGAAGAAACGGTACCTTCATGGCATGCAATAGAAACACGAGAAGTGGTTGGAGGAGCTAATGTGTCCCATATGACCATATTGTGACCATTAGAACTGAAACCTGTTGCCGCAAGAATGGATCCACTTGCACCAACAAAAGCTACATCCCTGGTGCAAAGGAACAAAACTGAATCAGATATCATAAAACAGAAAAGGATGTTATTCAAAACAAAAACTAGCAACATAACAATTCATATTAAAGTTTGACTTGTTTGTTCAAATACATACGATGCGTGCTGATGAAAAAGAAGAGAAGATTCTGTGGGTCGAACATTACTTCTCGCCCCAACCTCAAGTTGCCATGCGCAAACTGTGCCATCCAATGCAGCAGTAGCAAACCTCTGTCCATACCGATCAAATTGTACAGCTGATATTGATGCAAGTGCATAAGGAGGAGGGACATTTGCAGCTGGAAGAACTCCATAAGTTGCAAGTGCAGTAGCCTTCCCAAACTGCTTTTGAAGTACTTGTTATTCAGAATATGTATGAAACAGTTTTGGAATGATTTCTAGAGGTCAATCAAAACATTCATCGTGCAATCTACTTGATACTAACAGTTCTAATCAATCTGTACTCCAAAATGAAGCTCAAACCACCCCAACCCTTCCCCCACCCAAAAAAATCAACCAATCAATCCTATAATAACAAAGCTCTTGCAAATCATCCAGTGTTCATGACATATATTCAGTACTGTCTGTTTGAATTTTATTCAGAAGCTCAGCACACAAGTGCTTATTAGTGGATTACATTCATGAAAAGCGGGGATCTCACAATCCACAATAAGAGTGAAGATTAAATAGATATATTGGATAATCACCGCAATAGACTAAGTACCTTCCTAGAAAAAGATGATCATAATCTTTGTTCAAACTTAAAACTACAATGTAATGGGTTAGTTAAATAACAATGGCATCAATATTGCCATTTATGTCACGAATAGAATGTGGTATAAGAATATAAGGCATGTTTATAAGATGTCTACCTACAAGTTTGTTGTAACTTGTTGTAACCGGTTGTAACCACTTCAACCGTTTGTAACTACATCGTTCATAATAAATAGACGAACACACAATCTCGAATGTGTGCAATCCGCCTTCTCTTTATTTCTTCCTTGTATACGTCTTCTAACAGTGGTATTAGAGCGAGACCAAGTGAGGAAAGAGAAGGGCAGAAAATCTGTTCCATTAGGGCTCGAAATTTGAGGTCGAAGAAGTCTGAATCAAATGTAATCAAAGAATAGTCGTATTTTGAAGGACACAATTGCAAATATAGGGAGAAAACGAAAACATTGTCGCTCGCTTTCGACAAAAATCTAGGGCACGTTCATTTTCGTGAGGGCGGAAAAATATAAGGAGAAAAACGAAGACATTGTTGTTTTGGTTTTCGACAAAGATCTAGGGCACGTTCATTTCGTGAGAGCAAAAAAATGTAGTTGCGAGTACTAGATTGTAAACACAATCACAAACAAGGAGTTGCGAATCTAGAGCAAAAACTAAGTTGCGAGTGATGTTTTTCAGAAAATCATAGTATTTTCGAGCACGAAATAAGACGTGAATAGAGTCACGATTAACAAACATTTGAAGGCCATTATAATCAGCCATTACAGTCACGAATTGCAAGGGCACAGACGTTTTCCACAAACATAGGGCAAGAAAGACGCAGAAGCAAAAAGACAATACATGTGTTACGACACGGAAATGTGTAACTGGTATTTTATTATTTTTATTCATTTTTGAAAATACGCAGTTGTATTTATTCTATTTTATTAAAATGGAAATGCCCGTAGAAAAATATTTTGGTCTAAATTTTCATACATGGAGAGTGAAAATACAAATGCAACTTATGAATAAAAATTTGAGGGTCATTGTAAATGGGAAAGAGACAACACCTACTGATGCATCGAAATTGTTAGATTGGCAAAGCAGAGATGATAGAGCGAAAGCTATTATTGGCCTTGCTCTCTCCGACTCTGAACTTCATCATGTAGACCTAGAAAAATCATATAAGGAAATTTGGGATACTCTAAATAGATTATTTGGAGCGAAAGAAGTCAATGCCAAATTTTCCCTAAAACTTAAGTTTTATAGGTTCAAAATGGATGGAGGAGTCTCTATGTCAAGTCACATCAATAATCTGAGGTCCCTTATCAGAAAACTAGCAGAAGTCAAAGCTGCGATTAAGGATGAGGATGCCAAAACTATCCTATTAAATAGTATATCTTCAAAATAAAGCAATGTAGTTTTTACCCTCAGTCAAATTCAATCTCAATCTCTAGATGATATGATTGCAACTCTTCTAGCTAAAGAAAAACGAACTACAAAAGATGCAGAAGGTCATTCTCAGCAAGAAAGTGCATTCTATTCCAGAACCAGAAACTCTCGTAGAAAATCAAATAAAGATAACCGGGAGATTGAATGTCATTATTGTAAGAAAAGAGGTCACACAACATGGGATTGTTGTGTTCGAGCCAATGATGTGCTCAAGGGTAAAGGCATATCAAATACAACCAATATAGCCATGGTTGAATATCCACCAGATGTAGAAGGTAGCGAGGACAATGACGAATACGCAATATAAAAATGCTCTAAACTTTGAAGGTAGGTAAGGATATAATTAGATGAAGCTCGGTATGGACGGTTGCTCGAGATAGTTCGGGAGACTATGGATCTTGGGAATTATACCCCCATGAGGGTCATGAGACAACTTGATGGAGCTTGTGGATGGTTTAGTATGGATGGTTTTCCAATAATTTCGGAGATCTGTGATTCGTGAGTTTGGGGAGGTGGAATCCGGGAACTCGGGAATTCAGCTCAGAGCTACACCTTTACAAAGGTTATGAAGCGACTTGATGGAGCCCTACCTAGTCAAAGCACTACTTTCAAAGTAAAAGCATTTGAAGATTACGTAATAGAAGAAGAAGAAGATATTTTTAAGTAATTTTATTTTGTTAGAATGTTTGTTTTTGTTATATGTAGAATAAGCCTTAAGAGGGGGTATGAGAATATAAGGCATATTTATAAGATGTCTAACTACAAGTTTCTTGTAACCGGTTGTAACCACTTCACCGTTTTGTAACTACATCGTTCATAATAAATAGACGGACACAATCTCGAATGTGTGCAATCCGCCTTCTCTTTATTTCTTCCTTGTAGACACCTTCTAACATGTGGTAATGGAACTTTCATGCCATCAGCACCACTTACTATGAAAGAAGAAAAATTCCAGCTCTTGTTGGTATTAGATACCTTAAGAGAGCACAATATTTCTAGTAACTCTTGCCCCCTAAATAGCTTCACAGATACCTTGAATTTATGGATTGTTCCTTGCTTGTCATATCTTAACTTTGTAGCAATAATTTAATGATACTGTTGGCTTCCTTCCTTACGATAGTCTCCTAGTGACTATGCATTTCCTAAGATCGATGAGGAAGGAAAACAAACACCGAGAAATCTTGAAACAGGCAGAGACAGAACGAAGCCTACTGATGTATTGTAAACAGGATTCCAATATCAAAAGGCATCAATTTCACCTTTAAAGAAAAACCCATAACCACTTATTCAAGTCCATACATGTTGAGCTGAGAAGGATACATCTCAATGCATGTAGTAAAACAAAAGGAACACAGAGAAAAACACTTTCATGATAGAAATGGAAGCGGTCATGCTAAAACAGAGTAGCATCCAAATCCCTCAATGCTTTAAGCGATAGATGCTGAAGCACCAAAACATTCAACGACGGAAAATAAAATAGGATAGAAAAAAAAGCACCCCACATTATTAAAAGAAAACAAAAAAACACAAAAAAAAAAACCAAACCTATTCATGTCAAACATTTGTTGTCAGTTATTAGTTGCAGGTTTCAGATCTCAGCTATTTAAAATTAAAATTGAATTTCTTATTTCAAAACTTTGCCTCTGTCAGACATGTTTTTTTATGAATCATTGCATTGCAAGTTGGAAAACTTATTAGGTTACATAAATTTCATTCCATTCTACATAAGTGATCACGCACAAGTCAGAAAGAAGAATCCCAGCTCTGAGAAGTTATGAAAATGATAAGAGTGGCTGGTTGCAACCACCATGAAAGGTGGCACCTGAAAGGCTTAAAACTGCCCAGTGCACCTGTAGATGCTTCATATGATAAACAGAATGCATATTTACCCATTCAAGATGTAACTTATTGATCTGAAATGGATCATGCGGGTAGCATCCTACAATGCCATAGCGCACCATATGATTTGGCACCAAAGCTGAAGGGGGAAATGATCAAATTTGGTTCAGTTCCAAGTGGACATAACTCATGCAAAATTTAACTTACAATCATCCCAAGGTCTAAAATTGATTAAGTCCATCATTTAGTTTTTGGCCTGGTGACAATTATGCGTCAAGAAACTGAAAGTAACTTAAGGTGATCATTGAAACGTCCCATCAGTGCCACAACAGTATGGGAAGATAAGAGGTTTTTATAACTGTGAGAAATGGTAATTCACCTGTAAGGAACCATGAAATTCATCAATAACTCCAGCACAATCCAACAACCATTTAGGATCAACGACAAAGGAGAAAGTTGTGGCAGTGTTGTGAATTTCGCTCCTGACAAAGATGCTATCTACTTCATCAAGGTAAAATAGATAATATCCTTCATCGAAATTCAAACATGATTCCATATTTAGATTCCTCTCAAGAACTTCTACACTTTCAAAATAACTGGCACCTGATTTCGAGTTTGTATGCAATAGTTACGGCCTCTCGGAAGATGCGGCACATTATATGGTGGAAAAACCACTAAATTTCAGTTTCACAGTTTGAAGGATGCCATAGAGGATTTTGGGCCCTCCAATGTTGTGTAAGCAGTCACAAATGCAACAATTGTGTACAGAACTGTTGGTTTAGAGCACTTATAAGCATATATTTTGGATTCCATGTTGTGTGCATGCTTTAAAGGATATTTGCAAGATTGAATAGGTAAAATAGGCGGTGTTGGATGCTAGAGATGTGCAAATGTTTATATGCAACCACCACACCTCATTGGCGTTGTTAGGGTCTTTTTCAAGCAAGGAATTCCTCAAACCTATGGAAACAAGAAATGCCAATTATTTCATCTTGTTGGAGAAGATGCTTGAGTTACAAGAGCCCTTGTAACTTATGAAAATGACTAGTGAGTGGCCTAGGTGGGTTAAGCCCAAGACAAATGGCAGCAAGGGAGTGATGGAATTTGTGCTTCAAGATGAGGGAATTTATCTGATTTTCTATGATTATTTCTCATGCAGGAGTAAAGTGCACTTTCATGTGAAGATTTACCTTTTGTAACGTCCACAATTGTTCTCTTTTATTTAGCAAAGAGTGCTGAAATCATATTTTAGGCTTTGTGAAAGCATCTGATTGAGAGTAAAAATTACATTGCTATACAAAGAAGGCAAATTGTTTAACAAAATAGCTTTAGAATCTTCGCCATCTACTTCAGCTTTAACCTCTACTAACCGTCTAAGAAGAGGTCTCAGATTATTTATATCATTGAACATAGTAGCATCTGCCATCATCAACCATCTTAAATCGAAAGAGTTGAAGCTTTAAAGAAAGTTTAGCATTCATTGCTTTTGCCCTAAACAACCTATTTAGGTTATCTCCAATATCTTTGGACGATTTGTCTAAATCTATATGGAGTTCAGAATCAGAAAGAGCAAGCCCAATTATAGCTTTCGCTTTATCATCGCGACTTTCCTACTCTAACAATTTGACATCATCAATGGGCTGTGTTTCTTTTCCATTAACAATACCCCACAAATTTTTGTTCATTAATTGCATTTGTATTTTAACTTTCCAAGTGTGAAAGTTAAAGCCAGAATATTTCTCCATTGCAATTTCCATTCTAAATATTTATTTAGACAGAAAAAATAAGTGAATAACAAATAAGTATGAATACCTGGAAAATGTCCTCCAATCTGATTGATATAACGTATTAAAACGTTTGAGACAATGAAACCCTTCTACAACTGCTGTGATTATGCCCTTTCGAAGCAGTCTGAAATCTTTATTCTGTGCCCTAGGCAGCTTGCAAACTAGCGAAAAACACGATTTTTCTCCTCTTTAAAAATGCAGCACCAATGTTATTTTAAATCACGACTGAGCTTGTATTTTTGTGTTGAATAGGGTTGTTTTTGACATCTATGACTTGTGTATAATAATGTTGGTCGTTTCTGCCTTCCGCGATTGGTGTGGTCATTTTTGTCACGTTTGTATATGTGCATGTAAAACACTATATTCACAATTTGCAGGACTATATATGCTCAATCGACGGAGTTGCCCTTGGCGACTGCAAACTTGAATTGCGCCTCAATTTACTAGTATTTCGTGCCCTAACGGGACTGACTTCCTTCTCTTTCTCCTCGCTTGCCTATCTCTGATACCAATGTTAGAAAATGTGCACAAAGAAGAATGAAGAGAAAGCGGAATGCACACATTATCATTGTGTGTCCATCATTTTATTATGAGAGAGATGGTTACAAAATGGGTAACATGGTTACAACCATTTATTAGTTAATACTTAACTAATATTAACCAACTACTAAATTATAAGTCTTATATTTTAATAGGATTTGGGCTTTCTGGTGATTGGGAGGGGGGGTTTGTGGATGGTTGTTGTGGTGAGGGTGTGTGCTTTCAGTCTACCCAAGGTTCAGTTCATGTTTCTTTGCATGGCGTTCTAGGAGAGGCAGTTGCTTCTATTGGTATTGATGTAGTCTCTCATGGTAGGGGGTCCTCAGTTGAGTCTATAGGAACTGCTCAGGAAAGGTCTTCAAGGTATAACCTAAGGCCTAGGAGGGAGTTTTCTGTTGGTTTGTTTGAGGGCTTTGTTGATGGTTTGGGACTGAATGATGGAAAGGGCCCTAAAATCCCGGTAGAGGGATAAAGTCTTTCCGACTTTAGCTTGGGAAAGGGCTGCAACTGAAGTGTTAAATGGTAGGCAATTGTCTAATGATGGGATTCTTAGAGCTTTGAATACCCCTGGAGGGGTTGCTCCATGATTTGTATGTCTTTTAACTGTCAAAAGCTGGCCAGTCCCTCTAAAAACAGGATTTAAGGAAAAGTTTGTGGACATAGATAAGCCAGACCTGATCTTGTTGCAGCAAATTACGAGTGAAGGGGGAGATAGTGAAAGATCTTGAAAATTTGCTGGGAGGTTGGGAATTTTTGTATGTGGATTCTGGGGGCAGATCTGGGGCATTATATCTGGCTGGAGGAGCAGGTCATTTTTTTGTTCTAATTGCTGGTCTTTTGATTCAGGTTTGGGAACTACACTCTACTCTCAGGAGTTGGGAAAAGAGTTGACTGTCCTGAATATTTATGGTCCCTATGTTGATAGGATTGGATATTGGGAAAAAAATTAATGGGAAATGGATGAGAATGGAGAATATTATTCTAGGTGGGGATCTTAATTTTTCTATAGGAGTTTGGAAGTCTGGGGCTCTTCTGCTCAGGTAGATCCTTTTTCTGATTTCTTTTTAAGGAAAATGGAAAATGTGGGATTATTTGATATTGAGCCTGTCAAGCTGAAACCATCTTGGAGAAATAAAAGGGTTGTCATGGATAGGAGTAGCTACAAGATTAGACAAATTCCTTTTATCTGAATCCTTTTGGAGGGCACAGTCGGGATAATTCAGTGAGTGATCTCACGAGGGGACTCTGACCATCTTCCTGTGCTTTTGGAGATGGCAGGGGTTGGGAATAAGCCTTCCAGTCCTTCCAAATTTAATCAACAGTGGCTTGAGGAGGAAGATTTTGTTAAGATTGTCAAGGAATGATGAACTCCTTTTGATAAATCTCTTAGGGAATTATCTTCTTTACAGTTTAAATCTAATCTTAAAAAGACAAAAAAGCTGCCATTGCTTAGGCCCATGCAAAGAGGGAGAAGGATGATAAGGAGCCGGTGGAAGTTAAATCAAAGTTGGAGGTGTTGTATTCTTCTGATGGGGCCAGTTATCTTTCAGAGGAATCAAAATTGAGGTTAATGCTCTGGGGCAGAGATGGAAGCTATTGGATGATAAGGAAACTGCCTGGAGATTAAAAAGCAGAGCTCTTTGGCTCTCCAAAGGTGATGATACTGCAAAATTCTTTCATCGCCGTGCAAATCATCGAAAAATGTTAATACCATCAGGAAAATTACTAGGTCTGATGAGCAGGAGGTTAAAAGCTTTAAGGATATTATAAAGGCAGGGGTGGACCACTTTGGAAACATATACAAAGCTGAGGAAAGGGCCTCTATTGCAGAGGTGTTGAAAATGACATCCTTCTTTCCGAGTTTTTGAATGACGCTGAGAATCAAAGCTTAATGGAGGAGGTATCTACGGATGAGCTACAGGCTGTCCTGCATAGTTCTCAAAAGTATAAATGCCTAGGGCCTGATGGCTGGCCTGCAGAATTCTTTTTGGGATTCTTTGACCTCATCAAGGGGGATCTGACGAGGGTTATTGAGGATTCTAGAACTTCTGGGAGAGTTTTGGCAGCATTCAATGATACATCCATTGCACTCACCCTGAAAGCTAATAATCCTACCTCTTTTAAAGAATTCAGACCCAACTCTTTGTGCAATTGCATTTACAAAATCATACCAAAGATCATGCCAGGAGGGTTAAAAACTTGCTGTCTAAACCAGTATCAAGAGAGCCGTTTGGATTCTTGGAGGGGAGGCAAATCCATGATGTCATTGGGGTGGCCCAAGAGGGTCTTCATTCCATAAAACCAGGAATCTTAAGGCTGCAGTGGTCAAAATTGTCCTGTCCAAAGGTATGACAGGGTTGGTTGTGTTTGAGGATGATGTTGATTCATTTGGGTTTCTGTGTACCTTTTGTCAACTGGGTGTTGAGTTGGATATCCTCTGTCTCCTTCTCAGTCCTGGTCAATGGTGTTGCTTCTGCTTTTTTTAGACCTAAAAGGGGGCTAAGGCAGGGCTGCCCTTTATCCCCACTTCTCTGTCTTATTGTAGCTTAAGGGCTTAGCAGAGCCTTAATTGATGCAAAGAGGACTGGTTCTTTCAAGGGTGTTAAGGTTGGGGGTTCTTTTAATCTCTCCCATCTTCTGTTTGTTGATCACATATTAATATCTTGTGATGGGACAAGAAGGGATGTTGATGAGCTAAAGGAGACCCGGAACTTTATTGTCGGGCTACTTGGATGATGATCAATGTAGGTAAATCCTCCATTTCTTTTGAGGGTGTTGCCGATGAGGACAAGGACTACTTTTCTGGTATGTTTCCTTATCAGCAGATCAAACTGGAAGAAGGGCTGAAGTACTTAGGTTTTAGTCTAAAACCTAATGCCTATTTTAAGAACTGGGCTTGGCTGATTGCTGAAATTGAGAAAAAATCAATGTGTGGTGTCATCACTGGCTCTCAAGAGGAGGTAGACTGCTTTTGGTTAAAGTTGTTTTGGAGGCTATTTCAATATATTGGCTGTCTCTCTCTTGGATCCCAAAGGGTGTGGTGCTACGTTGCCAAGGTTCGTCCCCCAGCCCCCGTACCCTGCCTAATACGTATCCAGTACGGATACGTCATGGTATAGGCACAGATATATCCTGGTACATCTAGGTTCTTCCTGGGTACGCCACGGGTACGTCCAGACATACCCGTGACGTATCCGGGAAGAACCCGGACGTACCCGGAAGAACCCAAGGAGAAATATGGTTTTTAAGGCATTAAAACTTTTTTTTTTGTTTGTTTTGACATTAATTGTAAATATATTCATGAAAGCAGTTGGTTCGTTTGAATTTTGAAGTATAGGGGCCTCTTTTTTTCCTCAGCTTATTTTTTGTCTTGCTTTCTCAAATATAATGAAATGAGAGAACCCTGAAGGCTGAATGTTTTTTATTTGCCATTTTCAGATAAATAGATATTTACCAAATCACAAGTGACAACACATTATATTATTAAGCTACATACACGAATGTTGCAAACAATTTTTCTTGGAACAAATCCACATTCCAACCCATACAAAGGGCCAGCTGAAAGTAAATATCCAGTGCGTTCATATGTTGAATATTATGGTTTAACATAATGATATTAATTTAAGTGCAGCAATGTGTCTGGATTCGAAATAAAATTGTAGGAAAAAAATTGGAACCCACAACCCTCTGTCCACGTGATCAATGAAATGTAAAATCTTAAGTATACAAATATTGTATGTTTTGAAAATTTGAACATTGATCCTAGCATATTTTTCAAGTTTTGTTTGTATTCATGTTGACATGATATTCGTATATCATATGTATGGCAGCCACATGATCAATGAAAATGTAAAGTCTTAAGTGTATTGGATGTTTTGAACATTGATTCAAGTTTTGTATTACTATTTCAGTTTTTATAGATTAAAAATGAGTAAAATGAGTATATATATATAAATTTTTTATATATGTACGGACGTATCCAAGATGTATCGTACCCAAGGGTTTTTGAAAATTGATGTATCCGCAGTATCGTACCGGTACTGCACTTACCGTATCCTGGCAACGTAGGTATGGTGCCCTTGATCATTTGAGGAGAATCTGTTTTAGATTTCTTTGGTCTGGCTGTAGGCAGAAGAGGAGTATTCCATTGGTGAAGTGGAAAAGATTGGCTATTCCCAAAGCTTTTTCTGGCTGGGGATTAAAAATATATTTCATTTCTCCAAGGCTTTGGCAGCCAAAAGTGTTGGGAGGCTCATAGGGTAAGGGTCTTTGTTTCCATGTTATTTTTCAAAAATATATTTTGCCCGATTCAATAGAAAGTGTTTCAAGCATCTGCACGATGTGTCTATCTTTTGGAAAGATAGATTGTACTGGTTTTTCCTGTTATTGGCAAAAGGCTTGTGTGGAGGGTGGGGAATGGACAATGTGTTAAGATTGCAGGAGTAACCTTGGGTGGGGTGTGGATTTGATTTCAGGCTAACATTTCACATGCTTCAGTCTTTCAGAGATAGAGCTTATTATGAGCTTTTTCAAGTTCCTAACCCTGGTCTCACTTCTATTTGGAGACAAGAATGGTTATCAGCTGACAGGTTTGAGTTTAGGGAGATGATGCTTTTTTTTTTTTTCTGGGAGGCTTTTGTTGTTAGACTAAAGTCTATCCATGCCAAGATTACAGAAAAGATGGTAGGCTTCTTTGGGCTAAAACTACTACTGGGGTTTACACTCCAAAAGCGGGATATAAAGTCTTAAGCTTAAGTGAAATCCAAAAAAATGTTGTGTGGTGGTGGAGGAATGTTTGGAAACTCCAATGTCCTCTAAGTCTCACATTTGCATGTGGCTGGTTTTTGTTAAAATATGCAAAGAGAAGAAAGAACTAAGAGAAGGCAAACTGCACTGCTGAAATGACACAGGCAGAGGTTTATTTATTATAGGAAGAGGTAGTTACATTTAGTTACATTTGGTTGTTTGGTTACAACCTCTTCAACTGCTAGGAACCGCATTACATTCTATATAATGCTCTATAGCTCTATATTTTAACACCCCCTCTTAATGACTAAACCGGAAACAATACCAAGTTTATCCCGAAATTTTACAAATTTCCTAAAGCCCATATGTTTAGTCATTACATTTATAGACTGTGCCATAGGTTGTACTTCAAAATCATCAGTCCATGATTGTGTTGCGGTTGTCAAATGAAGAAGAACCGCAAAACAAAAATCTAGTCCCAAGAACAAAAGATATGACAAGTGGTCCACTGATTCTCTGTTACATGATTCATTGACCAGCGATGAATCACCAATGGCTAAGAGTGTCAACCCCATCTCTAGAGTGTTGAAATCGAACCTTGAAGATGTGGATTAAAAAATCTATTCTAGGATTGTGTAGCCTATTGAGTCTATACAGAGACTTAATTATCCTCGCAATCGAAGTCACCTCGATCACGTCCCTGCAACACTGTGTAGTGCTCATCCAACTTTCTCAGTAAGAGAAATGTGACCATTTGTGCAATAGGAGTTAGAACCAACTCCGAAATAGTAGGAGAAATAACCATCTCCGTCTCAGCAGTGGTCTCCGTCTCAACAATGGTAGGAGTGAGAATCAACTCCTCATCTATTTGCTCATCTCAATGTTTTAAAAATCGGAATTGGCCAAGGTCCGGAGTGGTTCAAACTCAATGAACCGGTTTACTAAAAAATACATAAAATTTAATATTTTTAATGAAAATAATATATTTGAAAGGTTAAAAACCAAAATTCCAACAATTGCACACAAAATATGCAAAGTTTTCTCTTATATATATGCAAGAAAGGTGTTTATAGCAAAATGGCACGAACTCCAAGTCCAATACACAATACATATATCATAGATGAGATTCCGAAACAAAATACATAAACAATGAGGCTCTAAATGGCCTCCATAGTTCAAGACTCCAAAAAAGCAACATGATATGATCATTGATACATTACAAATACTACAAGTTACAAAACTCTAGAATAAACTAGATGACATCAATGATCAATCATCAAACTCTGCACCGCTGCTGGAAATGGGATCCTCAAGGTCATCCTCATCAATATCATCACCGGCCTCTGGCTCTGACTCGGACTCATCCAAATCCTCATATACATCTGCAACAACTGGAGCTGCACGAGGTCGGGGAGTAGCACGAGTGCGACTAGTGCCTGCTGTGTCTCATGACGATGGCAAAATGGTCTGCTGCTAATGGCTCATCAGATTCCTGATCCAAACCCATCCACCCCAAGTCATCGGGATCAAACTCTGCTGGCTGACTCTCCTCTACACATTCTGAGGTTGGATCTATATCATCCAAGACAATGGGATCGATCGTCTTCGATTCAACAACGGATCGTGCCTTATCCAAAGGTTGTACTGCACAAAGACAAGATCATTCAACCGTTGTTCCAAACGGTTTCTTTTCTTCATGTGAATCCGCTCAAAGACGAACCATTCACTCGCACCCGGAAGCACCGCAAGTTTGGCTCAGATCCTAATTGCAAACTTTTGCAATTGACGACACTGAATACCAAATGAATCCCATTAATGTGCTGCGATAAAAAGTGTAAATGTTTAATTAGTAAACAATGACGATAAAAAGTTAAAAACAGAGTTAAAAATTAAAAGTAAAACATAAACTTATAACTTAAAGGTTAAAGCGTAATTCAACAAATTAGATAAAGATTGTCTTATGCTAAAAATTCATGATTATTCATTAAAAATTTTAATCAAATGAACTTCAAAAAACTTAGAATTTCTTACCTAGTTGGTCCACATCCTTGCAATCTTTGCAAGGTTTTTCCCAAAGGTACCTGTGGCTCTGCTGAAGAAGTTGATCCACAATGAACCTCAAGTTATTGCATCTCATCAGGGACCATGCGCTCTAGGCACTCGTACAAACCATCTTTTACTTCTCATGTTTGATCTTCTCCAAGTTGAGCTCTGTAATGATATTTCGGGTTCAAGAAATACCTAGCTGCATGTATAGGCCGATGGAGTTGATTGTTCCATCTATTATCTATGATCTCCCATATAGGCCCATACTTAGTTACCCTGTCTTTGTATGTTGCCCTTATCTGCTCCTTTACTTGATCCATAGCCTCATAAATATAGCCCATGGCTAATTTTTCCCCATCCACCAACCGCAACACCTTAACAAGAGGCTCAACAACTTTCACAATCTCTGCTATTTTTTTCCAAAATAAATTATCAAAAAGTTTCTTCTTTGTGTCTTTCCCATCCTGTTTCCGGCACCACTTTGATGCATTCCATTCATCACTTGAAAACATCCTTTTCAAGTTTTATTGTTGGGAAATAAGAGATTGCAACGTGAGGAAGTTTGTTGCAAATCTCGTGATGGCTGGCCTAACAAGTTCTCTCGCCTCGTTCTTCTTCCTCATTAGGTTCAATACCCATGAGTGATTGTAGATGTATTTGGTGATGCTTTTGCCATGCTCTACAGTGTTCTTGATCCAATCTTTTTCCCTATATCCTCAAGCATGAGGTCTATGCAATGTGCAACACATGGAGTCCAAAATATTGTTTTGTGTTTAGCCTCTAACATCTTACCAACGCAAGAACATAGTTAGAGGCATTATCTGTTATGATTTGTACAACATTTTCCACCCCCACCTCTAAAACAATCTCATCCAAAAGCTCAAACAATAAATTTGCATCTTTCACCCTATTAGATGCATCTACTGATTTCAAAAACATTGTACCTTGTGGACAAGAGGCAAGAAAATTTATTATTGTGCGGTTCTTGCCATCACTCCACCCATCTGACATGATAGTGCATCCTGTTTTGGCCCATGAAGCTTTACAACCTTTCAAATATTCATCTATGGATGCAACTTCTTTCTTCAAAAGTGATCCTCTCAAGTCATGCATACTAGGGCCTTTGAAGCCCTTACCAACAACAACAATGGAATCAAACATCGGTTGGTAATAAGGTGAGCGGGCAGCATTGAAAGGGATATCTGCATCATACCACCAGCTATGTGTACTCAAAAGTTGCTTCTTCCAATGGTTATCCAAGGTGGGCTGATTTTGTGTTGGCATGGAGGCACTAGCAGGTGTGGAAGATGGAAAAAAGCTTTGAATGGTCTTTCTTTTTTTAGGCCGGTTTTCTTGACTATGAGTGGATGGGGGAGGCATATACCGAAAGGGGTCTCTAACAGTCATAGAAGGGTCAGAGCAAGATCCTTCAACACTCAAGGCATGTTCCCTCCTCCCTATTTCAGCTTCCATCTCTTTTTGCCTAGCCTTCTCTTCTCTATGTTTTTCAAGCATGTTTTTCATTTCCAACTTAATGTCATCAATATCGGGTAACATGGCCTCTTTGACCAGCCAAGTGTTGTTTCAACCTATGAATCCCCCTCGATGTGTTTCTTACAATATTTACAAAAAACTTGATCATCAATTACGTCTGCATGGGTCCATGTAGGGTCTTTTGTTTTGGGGGCCATTGCAAATGCAAACAAATCTGAAAATGCAAATAAAAACAAAATAAATTTCATATTTCTTATTTAATAAAATTTACAAATAAGGGGCAAGTTTAAAATGTAACATACCTTTCAATGTGCACACAAATGAGGTGAAGAAATGCTCCAAGCTTGTATATGGCACCACAAAGAGCCCACACTCCAAATGTAGATGTAAATGCCACCACAAAGAGCCCACACTTGATGCCAAACAACGCCCAAACTCACTCCAAATGAACACTATTCAATGCTGCCCCAATCCTCCAAATCCTTGCAAATAAGAGAGGTGCTCACAAATAGAGGTGAGGTGCTCACAAATGGATGCCAATATCACCACAAAGAGCCCACAAGCAATGCCAAACAAGCGCCAAACCTCAAACTTCCAAGCTCACTACAAAAAATAAACTCTTCAATGTTATGCTCACAAATGCTTTTGTTCACAAATGCTCACAAATGCTCAATGAGAGAGGTGTGAAGTGAATAGAAGGGGTGTATTTATAACACCAAATTAGGGTTTAGAGACGATAAATTTTAAAAAAAAAAAACAATTAAAAAACGTATTTTTGAACTAGCCGCCGTATAAGATAAATCAGTCATAAACCGGCCGGTTTAGGACGAAACCGACCTTAGGGACGAAACCGACCGTTTGGGCTAAAACCGTCAAACCGGTCAAGCGGTTCGGGTCGATTTAAATGTCCGTCAAACCAACCGGTTTATGACTGATTTACCTTATACGGCATTGCTAGTTCAAAAATATGTTTTTTTAATTGTTTTTTTTTTTTAACGGTTCATTCTAAAAAATGTCAAACCAGCCGGTTCCGGTTCCGGTTTGACCGGTTTTTAAAACACCAGAGCCTCATCTATCCCCCTCTATTAGGAAAGATCCTTCACAAAACAATGAGAAAACTGTTCATCCTCTACTGTCCTTCGAGCAAGGACCTCTGAGTGAGTGGCTGGGCATGCAATCTCACCATGCATCGTCAATGCATTTGAAATAGTGGAGTCTCCGTCCACAACAAATTGTTCTTCAAAATGAGGAAATCCATCCTTCCAAGGCATGTCCGCCTCCCGTACTACTAGTATAGTGGATACTCCCTCCACAATAGGTGCATGTAGGTTGATTGTATCCAAGTCAATAGATTTGTGAGGAATGACTTCCTCCCAAGGCATTAGCCTCTCCCGCACTTACCGAATGGAGGAGTTGTCCTCCACACGTGCATTCATGTTGATCACAAATGGATCAACAAGTTGATATTGACCACCTTCCCCAATACCAAGGGCAATTATCCATCTTTGTTTCACATCAAAGACAACACACTTCTTTCCACAAAAATCCATAGAAATATTGGGATTTTCAGTCAATTGATGAATAGATAGAAGATTCTTTTGTAAAGAAGATACATATCTAACATTCTGTACTAACAATTTATGAGCATTATTCAATACAATGCATATATCTCTTATCCCTTCTACTGCAAGTGATTCTCCATCAGCTAGTACTATTGATTCAAAACAAATATTTGCAGTAAATGAAACATACCAGTCCTTCTACACATGAAAAGTGTGCAGACGCACTTTGAGTCAATGATCCAACAACCGGTACCACAAGCCAATCGAGCATGATGTCGTAAGACAATAAAAAGAGCATGCCCGTCATCCGAATCTGTTCTTTTTCGCAACTTCGCCACATGTTCCTCATTACATGGCTTTTTGTTCTGTTGCGAAAGATCATACTTCCACTTCCGACAATCCTTCTTGAGGTGCCCAACCTTGTGATAGTAATAGCATGTGACCTGATACCGAGTGGAAGACTCACCAGATTGACGTTTCCACTTTCCCTTTGACTGAGTGACAAGAGCACTCTCTGAATGGTCACAATTAGATTCTGCCTAAAGTTGTCTCCGCTCCTTTTGCAACAGGTAGGAACTCACCTTGTCAAACGTGAGTGTTTGACTTTTAGCCATTAAATGGAGTGCCTCCACAAATGACTCATACAAAGAAGGTAAGTTGTTCAAAACCAGAGCCACCATATCATCGTCGTCCACCTTTTTGTTGATGGAAGATAATTGGTCTCGGAGGTCTTTCATCCGAAGTAGGTGCTTAGACAACGATCCACCTTGTAACTTTACGGAAAAGAGCATATTCTTCAGGTATAAAACCCGCTCTCTTTCGACGCGTCGATATTTATCCTTTAGATCGGTCCACAAAGTGCTTGCCCATGTGGCATTCCGCACTTCCAGATCATATCATCCAACAATGACAACTTGAGAAGCAATAATGCTTCCTTATGACGTTTGTCATAATCCCCAAAGTTCGCCGTCACGATCGATGTTCATCACCCTTGATTATTTTATCACAATCACGAAACTCCGCATCAAGTAAAATCTTATGACTCCAAACATTGAAATTAGTGCCCGTTAATTTTTGTCTCCGACAAAGTCAAGTGTGAAATATTTGCCATTTTATTACTCCAAAGTTACGGAAATAATAAAATAAAATTTTGCCCCACACTTAATAAAATATTACTTTTCCAAAAATATATTTTTGGCCCCGCACCAAAAAAATATATAATTTTATTCCAAAGAAATATAAAGTATTCGCCAACTTAATAAAAAGTGTGAACCCTTAATAAAACAATTATTACTTATTCCACCAAGTAATATTAAATTAAAGCACCTTCAAAATGCATTCGAACCATATTTGCATTAATAAATATTATTAATGTGAGAATACCTTTGTAGATGAAATAAAACAAGTATGATGCCCTCAAACTTTTTTTGCTCCAACAACTCAACATTTAACTGTGGATTTGCACGATTTTTGTGCTCTTGTTTTGTCTTCTGCAACAATCTACTACTCAGACTTTGCCTCACGAACTGCCCTCCACGATTTCTCCTTCACACAATTTGTGACTCAGGATTCATAACTGGGTATTTGCAGTAGCCACGTTTTTCTATCTTCTAATGATCGGATCTACCACGAAAGCCTTCGCTTTTCTCTCGCAAATAGTCTGTTGCCCACGAATGGAGGAATTTCTTCCTTCTTTGCCCTAGAGTCCGGTATTTTTCTCCAAATACCCCACATTTTACCAAATTCGTGCCTTTTAGGGCTTCCTCGATTTTTTTGTTCGTGCCTCTTGAAGGCTTCCTCGAACTACAACCTTGGACACTCTGATACCAAGGTTAGAATATGCAAAGAGAAGAACGAACTCAAAGAAGGCAAACTGGACTGCTGAAATGACACAAGCAGGAGGTTTATTTATTATAGGAAGAGGTAGTTACATTTAGTTACATTTGGTTGTTTGGTTACACCTCTTCAACTATTAGGAACCGCATTACATTCTATATAATGCTCTATAGCTCTATATTTTAACAATTTTGAATAACAAATATTTGACTCAGGATAACCTATAGATGAGGAATTGGTCGTTCGGGGAGGTGTCCTCTATGAAAGGTCTATGAGGAGTCAAACACACACCTTATGATGACATGTGCGTACACAACACAAGTTTTTCACATGGAAGGAGATTGAAGATTTGATAGGGCTAAGGAATATATGGAGTGGTGCTTCTATTGAAGAGGCTTTAAAGGGATGGTATCATGGTGTGGTAATAAATAGCAAAGGCTTTTAAAGTACTTCCAATAATCTTGGCTTGAGGTATTTGGCTGGACAAAATGCTAGTCTGTTTTAGGATAAACAAATACCCCCACCAATTCAAAATGCTTCTCACGGATTATGTATCCTCAAGAGCTTCCCCCCAAGAAAAGTTGGGCAAGCCATTGAGACAGATTGTGTTAGAATATGCGGAGAGAGAAAGAATAAAGAAAGATTAGAATGTACAAAGAGCAGATGAAAATAAACCGGAATCCAAATATTATCATTGTGTGTCCGTCATTTTATTATGTGAAAGATGTTTGCAAAGTGGTTGAAGTCGTTCCAACCGTTTATTAGTTAACACTCAATTAATATTAACATAACACTAATAAATAAGCCTTATATTTTAATACCCCCTCTTAAGGCTTACTCTATAGAACATACTAACAAAAGTTTAAAATAACAAAACCAACCAAGACTACTCATTCTTCATAAGCTTTCCTTTTGAAAACAATTCTCTGACTAGCTAGAACTCCATCAAGCTGCCTCCCTGACCCTCGTAAAGGTGTAGTTTCCAAGCTGAATTCCCGAGTTCCCGAATTCCACCTCCACAAACTCCTGAATTACAAAATCTCCCGAATTGTTGGACAACCATCCATACTAAGTTACTCCCATAGTGCTCCATCAAGTTGTCTCATGACCCTCATAAGGGTAAATTCCCAAGATTCGCAGACTCCCGAACCATCTAAACAGCCATCCATGCCAAGTTTCACCTAAACTAAATTCCTTCATGTCTTCAAAGAGTTGGGAACCTTTTAAAATACGCATTCTCTATCAGTGAGTTCATCAATTTCAGCATCCGGTGGATTTTCAACAATGGCTACATTTGGTTTGTCTTGGAATTTTCCCTTCATTTTTTTCTTTACGATCTGACCCTTCTCTTTGAAAAATATTTCATTCAATAACTTGATAATATGAACTTTCTTCACAATTCTTTATCACTCTCCAAACATCTTTGGCTTGTCACAAAATTCAATCCGAAATTCGTACAGCGTTTTGTGTTTTCGTGCCCTAGAAATTTGTGAATGCTGTACCTTTCAACCTGTAGCCTTCAGAAATTGCGATGATTGTATTTTGCCCAAATCGCAACTGTATTTTATGCAAATCGTGACTGTATTTAATGCCTTTTTGAAGCTTTGAACTGATGACAGTAATGGCGGTGGCAATTTGATCCAAAACAAAAACGACTGTATTTTCATCTGTATAAAAACAACTGTATTTTGCCCTTTTGAATGTCTGAAACCTTGCCCTTTTCGCTTATGAAATTCATGGCTTCACTTGCTTTGAAATGGCAGACGGCAGTAATAACCCAATGGCCTTTCTCCTCTGTGGTATTTTCGTTATGTACCTTTCACGACTTCCTGAAATTATGCGATTTGCAGTCTGTATATCAATGGTGACTGTATTATCTTCTGATTCACTGGTTTTTCGTGCCCTTTTTTCCCTCTCGACTTTGTGAGTCACATTTTTGTATATATTCTGCCCTACAACTGGTAATTCACGTTTTTGCCCTTCGATTTTCAAAATCCTCACAAAAATCTTCACGAAAAATGTCTTGATTTCTTCAACGTGCCCTAACAGGACTGTCACGAAAATGTCTTTCTTCCCTCTCTTGCTTGCCCCACACTCTGATACCAATGTTAGAATATGCGGAGAGAGAGAATAAAGAAAGATTAGAATGTACAAAGAATGGATGAAGAGAAACCAGAATGCACACATTATCATTGTGTGTCTGTCATTTTATTATGTGAAAGATGGTTACAAAGTGGTTGAAGTGGTTACAACCGTTTATTAGTTAACACTTAACTAATATTAACATAACATTAATAAATAAGCCTTGTATTTTAATAGATTGTTGAGCTGGTGGATAAGGCAGGGGCATGGGCATATTTTGATGGGGCAGCCCAAGATGACCCCCAGATTTGTGGAGCTGGAGGAGGGCCGTCCTTAATGCTTCTCACTGTTTGAAGTTTAGAGCTGAGTTGTAGCAAGTAACCAACAATTTCACTGAACTTATGGCTCTAAAACTCTTACATTCTTTGGCAGGTGAAAAGGGGGCTACAAAGTTACGAGTTTTGGAGACTCTCTAAACGTGATTAAGTTGTCAAGAAGGGAATGTAATTGTTTACTTTATTTATTGCTACAAATACTTAAGGAGCTTCGTGGCCATAGTTCTGTTTTCATAAATATCTCCTTCAATCATGTTTTCAGGAGAGAAATACTGTTGCTGATGCTTATTCAAAGCAGGGATACAAATGGCTCGTGAACAGTGGTTTATTCAAGAAGAAAGGTAGCGGCAGACTTCAGATTATTACCATCCTCCTTTTCGTGATTTGAGAAAATGCACTGTAACAAGTTGCTGTTGCCGGTTTGGGAGCTGTCTATGTTTTCTGTTGGGTTTTCGTTTTACTCTGGTCTTTATAATTCTATTTTTCCTGTAATATGTTTTACTCTATGGTGGTGTTTCTCTTAACCCCTGATACTGTGATGAGCTAGGTTTTTCTGTATAATTTGGACTATTGATATTTGTGGTTGCATAGTTGGGACTGTTATGTCTACAGGCTTATTTGCTTCCTGGGTGATAAATATCCTCTTTTTTGAGCTGTTACTTCCTGCTATTTGCAGGCTGTTGGAATGCTGTCACAGCATTTTGAAAAATGTAATTTTGTTCTCTGAAATAAAAATATGATTTTTTTCCGTGGAAAAACTAATGGTAACACAAGGCAAATATTCTCAAAGCATAGAAGACTATACATGGGATTTTAATTCTCCACTGCTCAATTATTGACTATACCTATTACCAAAAGAAGAAATCCTTTCCATAAACCTACCTGACTATAACATTGAACAATAAGCATAATACGGAAGAATATCTCTCACTAGCTTGCTAAAACTAGTAGCATCATCCATATTATCTAGTACAGCAGAATTCATGTATACAAGATAAAGGCATACATAATGAATAAACCCATTTAATGATTGAGGTTATCCTCAAGAGTCAAGAGTACCAATGAGCCTTGGAGAGACATATGGGAACAATCTCGATTAACAAGGCTATACCAATTATGAAAGACCTTGGAACAACATTAAAAAAAAAATTGCTAAATTTACCTATGGACAGGGCCTTAGCCAGGCAGAAAAACAATTAAGTACAGGTGGGATGCTAACCGAAGTTCAGCAGCCCCACAAATGAAAGCATGTTATGATGCTAATATGAGGAGAGAGAAAGATGAAGTCGGCAGAATTTTGACCATGCCATTCACCACCTTCAGTCATAATGACTAACACGTCCATCAACCCAAAACCGATATAATTGACCTATGTGCATATCATTGCAAGTTTGTTGTCTTGCCAACCCTCTGTGTTGTGCCATGGTGGTTGTGCAGCGCCATGGAAATTACTTTGAGTGTGCTGAAAGTGTAATGCAAAAACTGTATTGTGCAGTGGAAAAATGTGCCAAACTGTGCATGTAAAAATCTCATCAGATCTGGACTCACATGCATCTGAACATGGTATATATTTATTCTATGAAATATATAGACCTGTACAGTCATTAGTCTTTTTGCAATATCAGATTACAAAACAGGGCTCAGCCCTATAACCTCCATTGCAACCGGTGCAAATAATGCTGGCCCTGAGTTGGATGCATGGGGTCCAAAATAACAGTCTTCGCCCACAGTTTAGTCAATTACTATTACCTCCTCCTCCTCCAGCGGCTTTCATCTGAATAGGGCTTAGACACACACAGCTGAAGTTCCATTTGAGCGGCAAGGGAGAGATGGATGCCTGAGGCTTCAGCCAATTCCTTGTCACTACTACAGCACATGGATCCCCTTTCAGTATAGCATGGAAATGAAAATTATTGCCCCCCTGATTGACTGCCATGACCTCCTTCAAGTCTCTGTGGTCTTTATGCAACACGAAGCTCCATGCCGCATTGGCCAAGGTACTGGCTGCATTTAGGTTCTGTGCGATCTCAAATGTGTTCGTCCTCCTCAAAGCGTGACTTGGATCTGCAAGCAGGTTCTTCATCAAGCCTTTTAGTTCAGTCACATCTGTGTCTTCCATCTCCTTGGCAATGGTCCAGACCTTCTCAACCCACTGACACATCCAAGGATTAGAGATTTCCTTGTCAAGAATCTCTACAAATGAACTCAAGGATTTGCATGTTGATTTTTTCTGGGCCAAGGACTTGTCTTGCAATCTTGCCTCTCTCTTAACCATCTCTTGCTTCACAATTTTCTTCTTCGCAGGCGCCATCGGTAAATCAGCTGCATGGAAATAAATTTCTGGCATCTGCTTTGTAGATTAATAATTATAAAAGCCTTCCCACATGCCAAAGGTCATGAGATGATTCAAATGGGGTGGGAGATTGGACAACAATGGAGCCCCCAATAAATGCTCAGTTATGCCATTTCTTTCCATTATTACCCCATCCAAATACTCATTAGTATAGTTTTATGGAAGTGATTATTGTGCAAGCTAATTTTGATTATATTGTTGAATTAAGCTAAGTAAGAGGATTTTTCATCCTTCATTATTTGTGCTCTTAATTATGTATGCAGGGATTCATTCCAATACTGAATTTCTGCTCCTAAGGGATGGAGTAGATTGACACCTAGATTAGAGGCTCTATCCACTACTTGGTTACCCTATCTCTTGATGTGTTGGAATTTCACCTCTTCTAACTGCACCGCCAGTCAGAGGGCTTCTTCTTGGATTAATCAAAGAGAGCATGACTCGATCTTTCTGCTAGTCATGCCTTGAATCCAAATCTGTGAATCAGCCTCAGTCACAAGGTGTTTCCACCCTTCTTGATTGGCTGCTTATAGACCCCTAAGCAGAGATAGACTATCAACCTGATTATTGAAACCAATGCCTGCATCAAATGCATAATCCAGTTTCAGCTGTCCCAATTCATCTCTGAATAGACCTTCCCCTCCAGCATGGCCTGGAATATCCTTTGCTGCTCCATCAAAGTTGAGTTTAAGAAATCCTTTCAGAGAAGGGGCCCATAAGGCCTCAAGATGAGCTTGTGATCTAGATCATGATCCAACCCCATTATCTAGGGACTTTTGCAAAAATCAGATGATGCTTTCGAGTGATTTATGATATGCCCAAATTGAGAGCCACAAAGAGAAAATTATTGGAAGGAGACAGCCTTTTATCCACATGAAAAACCTCATGCTGCCAATGATGTCTACATCCATATCGATTATATTAGTATGCAATCAATAATGATTAGCATGGGACACAATCAATTATCCAATGATTATTGATGACCCCTTTGCATGAAGATTAACGTATGAAAAACCTTAAAAATTCTCCTCATCTTACATATGATTGTAAAGATTGTTCCTACACTGGTCTGATCTTTTCCTGTTACAGGCTCAAATAGAGGTTTTGTGGAAATCCAAATTCTTTAGAGAGTGTTCTGATTTGGTCTAACAGGTTGGTGGTTTAATGTAAGGCTAATTTTCTACATACAGAAAGAATGGCCTGCTATGTCTTGTTTGTTTCATCTGTACATGTCTTCTAACAAGAATTCAGCTTTCTGTAAAATCCGAATTTCTTCTACAGCTGTGTTCCATGAGACTGCCATGAACTATGTTCTGAATTTTACCATAATCATGACTGATATTAGGAGAGTCAATCGGGAGAGAAGGGGACTTGCCTGTTTCAAATAAGAGATTCCATCCTCTGCCCTACATATTATCAGTATAGGGAAGTGGCTTGCCGATAACATTTGTTTTCTGTTGTTATAATATTCAAGGAGTTCATATTCTATCCACTATTGTTGATCAGCATTCAAGCACCAGAAAGGAGGCCATCCCAGAGAGAATCAAAGATTAAGATGGGTTTCAGTCTCACTGAGAATTATGGGGTATCACCCACTTTATTCCTAGCCCAATCACTCCTCTTAGGCCTGCTGATATATTTGCTTTCTCATCAAGTTATTTGTACAGTGACATCCTGTCATGTTGTTCTACCCCTACAATATCATGTAAGCTCAATTAATCCCCATATTTGGAGGATGAGGAGGAAAAGGTGTTCTGTTTCCAGGAATCAGCAATTAGGGTGGAAAGAAAACCAGAGTTGCTTCCTCTGTTTCCCCTGCATACTACAACAAAACTCCCCAATGCCTAACTGTTGTATTCTTCAATTCCTTACACCTTCCATGATAAATTTTTGTTGCAAAATCTATTTGTGTGCCTTTTGTTTGCTTCCACAATTTGCATGCATGTCTATCGAGGTAGAACAATTAACTTTTCTCACAAAAATTGATCGGATAGCTTATTTAATTTTACATATCTTCATACCCTATTTTACAGCCCCCATTTTGGAATACCTTATCGAGCTATCATTTTGGATTACTTTTTGTGCATACTTAAAGTATGTAGACAAAGGTCATTGAGAATGTCTTCACCTTGCTAATTGAATTCACTAATAAAGCTCCATTGCTTCACCAGTAAGTCTGATTTTTTCATTTCTCTTATGCTTGAATTTTTGCTAGGGTTATAGGATATGACATCCCCTGTTGTTAAGGCATGTGAATATGCATGCAAGATATGGATATGGGTGCGGCACTGATCGAATATGGCCTGTCTGTATTCATATGTGATTATGTAATTGGATTGTATCAGATACCATCAGATACAGCATGCGGGCCAACTGTAATCATATCTGTTTTTTTAGTACTTTAGCAACAACCGAGGATGTGGAGATGACAACAGTTGATTAAAATTTTAAAAAGATATTGATAAAAATGATGGTAATAATCATGAAATTTGAAGTTTGTTATTTCAATTAATTTGCAGAGATTTCATACGAATTTTGGTTTAAATTTAGATTTTTAGTATTGAATGAGAAATATATTTTACTTTCCCAAACTAAAATGTAATTTCTATATATATACTTACTATAAAGTGTAAAATATATTTCTTGTATTTGCATTGCACGCTCTACATCAAAATTTATTTCTGTTTCCTCTTCTTTTAATATTCCTATTGGCATTTCCATTGCAACTTTGGTTGCAATTGCTAGTCTATCTACTATTAAGTTCTGGAGTTGTTTGAATGCTGTTTACTGCGGCATTTGTTCTCAAGTCTCCATCATCAATCAATTCACTACATTCCAAAGTTTGAGATGATATTTTACAATTTATGTAGAATTTAAAAAAATTATTTTTCCATTGAAAAATATCCCACGTTAATTCTTTTGATCAATGAACCCTATTATTATCATCGCTTGTATTACATTCATGCGCCATTATGCATCGCACATTGGTTGCAGAGCACCTTGCTATTGGACAACTTCATGCAAGAGCATCCAGTGTTCACATGACATTTGGCATCAACCAAAAATAGTTAAGAGTAGATTTTGTTGTTTTTGCATATTTTATGAGAGGAATTGGCATATTGCTTAGAAAGGTCCATGGTATTGTTTTGAATCTAGACAACCTTCCGAACTTGACACAAGTATGTATTCTATGTCCAAGAGATAAAATAATGATTTTCTAGCTAGAAGATCTTGTGCGGGTAAGGAGTCCCCAACATGCATTACGGCACCTCCACATCATGTATACACTTCATAAAGGATCTTCGAGAGATGGCACAAGGCTTAGAAATCATGGCATCACACTTCTATGTTTGGCCCGATATCTAAAGGCAAAGCGCGTAACCCAAAACACTACCATCCAAAGAAAAATTACGCAATATAGTGTCAACCGAAACTCTATTAACATCAAAAGCCAAGAAGAAGTTGGTGACCTTCATCCCAACAATTGTTTGAGGCTTATAATATCTACCCTTACTAACTGTTCTCAAAAGGGTAACCTCCAGTTGAGCCATCCAAAGATTTGTTGTGTAAAAGAGTTTATGCATTGCAGATATCAAATGATAGTAAATTCCATGATACAAGAAGCAAAAAAATAACCAATAAACAGTTGAGCAATTGCAATGGGGAGATGGAGAGGCTAATGGTACATGTTCAAGAACACAGTCTACAAATTCACTCAAATCGGAAGAGCAACATGCATCTAGACCATAAGAAACCAATAACACAAATTCAAAGAGAACAAATAGAATGAAAAAGACGATACGAAAATTAAAACAAGAAGCAAAGATTACTCAATGTCTCTGCATATTCTCGATCATGTAAGCAATCTCATCCATTCCCGAGGAGAAAAAGGTAGAGAACCACAAGACAATGTTAGTGACAATAAGAAGATTTGCATGCATGTTGGCTAGATTTTCTGCATAGCATCAAACCTAGGCAGTCATGAGATAAATCTCCCTCATTTAACCGGTGAGGCTCCCGTGTCAGATTTGTCAATAAAAATGTGTTTCTATCTATCAGGGGTTTTACTTTAACAACTTAGTTCATGAACCATAACTAAGAAGTTTTGCAGCAAGTAAGCAGCTGTTTAAGAAAGGAAATTTACAGAAGAAGGAAGTAAAGGAATTACAGAAAAGAAATGAGGAAGATGTGCATCCCAACTAGTAGATTGCAGAGCTAATTGCATGCACATAGAAGAAACTCAAATAGATTTGAACACACAGAATTATAAAGCAAAGGCAGCTCTAGATCCAGATCTAAAATAACACAAAGTCTATTAAGAGATCTAAGATTTAGAAGCAAGAAACAAAATACACCGTGACACAAAGTTCTCCGGAAACCTGCTTCTTTGTATTCCTCTGCAACAAGTGGCTCTCAGGGGTTCAGCACAAAGTCTAGAACACAAGATTGCTTCTTACAAATTCTGATCGATGATTAACCCGAAGGTTCTTCCTCTACTTATAGAATGTAGAGGGGCAATTACAAGCTGGAAGCTTTAGTTGAACTGACACATGTGGAAGTCGAAAAAGAAACAGCTGGCAATCTCCTTCCTGGAATTCCTCTTTGCGTGACATGTATGATTTGCAACTGAAAATAGAACCTTCTATTATGCACGTCCGCCACCTATCTCCAAGTAATTGACTTCTTCAAGTAATGGCTTTTAAACCAATCACTTAAGTTGTATAATTGAATTGATCGCTCAATTACTTTGTCGAAGGAAAGAAGAAGGAAGAGGAAAGCTGACTTTGTCGGAGGAAAGAAGAAGGAAGAGGAAAGCTAACTTTGTCTTTTTTCATGTCTGCATGCAGCTGATTCAAACTGGATCTGGAAACAAGCTAGAATTAGTTGGATCTTGAAGCGGCTGGATCTGGAAACAAGCTGGAATTGCAAGCAGTTGGAATTGGAAGCAAGCTGGAATTTTTCCTTCACATTGTCTTCTCTTTTATCCTTTGAAGCTTTTGCAGTTCTTCTGTTGTACATGCATCAGTGCAAGGTTGGCCGTAGATAACTCATCATCCTTATTTTTAATTGCATATGAGCAATTAAAAATTCTGGAAAGCACTCCGGATGAATGAAAATTCAATGAAAGCTTCAACTGGAAGATGAGAGCACATGCACCGGATCTTGGAAGGAATTTTCCACGCACTATCTTCTTCACGGGTTGCATTCAAAACAAGAGGATGAAGCCTTTGTGCCAGAAGCTTTTGCAACTATGAGATCTGGATCTGGATCTGCATATGGATCTGGATATAGATCTGCACCTGCATAACAAACTTTGGCAACTGGGCTATGGATGGAAAAGCTGCAACTTGAATAATTCCACTGCTTTCAATCTGCACGCATGAGTGAAGTTTCTCCTGCTCTGGATCTGTCTATCAATTTAGCAAGAGGTTTCTTTTTCATCTTTCTTCGCCATAGCTTTGTCTATCTTTGTCTGAATGTCTTTTTCTTCTTATTTGACTGGAATTCTTCAATACTGGTGTAGATCTGGACAATTCTTCAGATTCGGAGGATATATGCAATGTATTGGACATTGATAAAAGCTCCTCTTCTTTTATAAAGCACCTGTAATGAATTCCTGCAATTTATTCAGACAAAAATGGCCACCGGGGTATGAATAGTGAATTTAAATTATAAAAATCTGCACTTTTCAAGCCTGCTGCCCCAAAAATTGGTGTCTAATTTGCACATAAAGAGAGCATGAATCCTTTCAATCAACACCTGAGCTCCTTTAACACCTGTGAAAACAATTGTGCAGACGAAGATGAACCTTTTCCAAAGCATGCGCCAAATCTGGAAGCTTTTAGCCTTTGTTAGCACTTTGTCTGTGCAAAATCCTTCCTCTAATGGGGGCGCACTTTTTCTCCTTGCTGCAATTCTTTACCTGTGTGTTGAATAATAAATCCATATGGCTGCCCATGCTTATATAACCTTCATAATTCTATAATTAATAATTGCCCTAACAATTAAAGGCAATTAATTAATTAAAAATCATGCTTTTCTCTTTTAAAAAATAGCATGTTTAAGGACAGCCATCCAATAAATTAAATTAATCCAATTTAATCCTCCACACTTCACTTCACTTAAGCTTCACAGTGTGCTTTGACCATAGCCACTGAAAATAGGAATTAATATAATCATTTAATACTTTAAAAAGTATTAATTCCTTCTCAAAAGGGGCTGCATTAAATAAATTAAATTTATTTAATTTTAGAATTCTATTTCCAATTGATTTATTCCCCTTTGCTTTTGTTGACTTTTCCACAAGCCTGGGTGCCAAAATTGGGTGAATAAATATTAACAAATATTTATTTAATGCATTATTATTCACCCAAGGTGGGTCGCACTTTTTTGCATAATAGAATTCTATTTTTAAGAATTTCTGACAATGGGATTTTTTACCCTGCAAGGTAGGCACCACAATCCCATGATCCACTTAAGTGATTTGACTTTGACAATGGGATTCTTTACCCTGCAAGGTAGGCACTAAAATCCCATGATTTCACTTAAGTCACTTTCCTTTTATTATATCATGGGAATTTTCACCCTGCAAGGTAGGCAATAAATTCCCACCTGCCTGCGGCCTCTATTTTTCCCACTGCAGCTTAAGTGACTTTTATAACACGGGAAAAAGTACCCTGCCAGGCAGGTATACAATTCCCATCCTGCCTGCGGCTTATGTTTTTCCCATCGCAGCTTAAATCCTTTGTTTTCCAAAAATGCGCCCATCCCCGCAGGGGCTTTCCTGTGCACGACTTCGCTTTTTCCCAGTGATCCAGACCTCGGATGATGACTTCCTCCGGGCAAAATGTGCGTGTATGTTTTCCAGCTGCTCCAGGCCAAAAATCGGGCTTACCCGGCGAAGGAGTTATTCCAGAGAAATTTTACAGAAAACGAAACGGGACACCACAAAAACACGAAAAATTGCCAAAAGTTACATATAAAGCCCAAAACTTAGAATAAGTTAAAATCCTTCTGGTACATAGGAATAATAACATATCCGCTCATAACAGAGTTAAAACGGAGCGCAAATAGCCTCATACGGGGCTCAAAATAATTAAATACAAATTTCCCGCAGACAAATCCCGATGACAGAATAAAACAATTTTGGGCATCTGGGTATTTGGCGAAAAGGGCTAATATGGCTCTTTAGGATTATCTTGGTGCAATACAGGAACTTTCAGGCAATAAAAACAACAAATGACCCATTATTTTAAAAGTACGAAAAATTTTCGGATAGGGTAGTCACAGATTTCAGGTGAAATGCAGGTGACACCAATGCAATACATAGAAAGAAAGAAAAAGGAGCTATATTAATGTCCACGAGATGACCAAAGTATGTCAATGGGACTCGGGATATAAAGAACTAGCAATAGAAAGTTCTAGGAAGAGAGAATCCTAGAAGCAAAATAACAAAAGTACATAAGACAAAATAAAGTTGTGCCACTAACACAGTGCAATGAAATAAATACGAGATAGCAATGAAGGGCGAACAAGAGCCCCAAAAGCATGTGCTGATGAAGACTAGAAGGAAATCTCATCGAATATCTCTCTTCTATGCACAACTGGAGGAGTCATCTCGAGCCATCATCGATCCATCATGAAAGATTTGCAAATGCTTACCAGGGAATATCCAAAGTCGAGAGAGCCTATCTGGGAGATCCTAACTGGAAGCAAAGCACTTCCTCTAGAAACTCCCCTAACATCTAAGGCCGGTGTATATCTCATAGTAGAAAAGAAACTCGTAATATGAGCCTCCCCTATGGTTTGAGGGCAGCCAGTAAGTAGTAGATCCATGTCACCGAAAGGGGTGCCGACAGAAAGGAGCAAAGCCATGACACTGAGGAAGACCAAGTTGAGGAATCTAAGTAATTTGAATAGTAATGGGGGCACTCGGTTGATGGCCTTGTGAAGATAAAGAGCTAGGCACTGCTGGTCTGGATATGTGAAGAAATTAGATAGAGTATTTCCCGAGTCCCTATAGAGGCAGTGATATCTTTCCCAGATCTCATAATAAATGGGGCATCTGAAAGTGAAGTAGATAAAGAAGGATCGTGAAGACATAAGCAATACAGTGGGGATAAATGTGAATTTGTAAACTTGCTATCTAGATTGAGCATCAATAGAGTGTACTTTGCTGAGGTACAAAATAAAATTGAAAAAGATGCTGGATGTATGGAGGTTGCCTAGAGTACTCAACAAAATATAGCAAATCCATGACCATCATGTATGCGGAGGATAGAATTTTCCCACATTCAGTAGCAACGTGAAGGCAGACCCAAAAAGGAACTGCAACACATTTAGATTATTTGGTCTGGTAATGAACAAGTTGATTTATGATAAGAACTAAATAGATACTTTCCTAGCCATATTAAAAGATATAGCAAAGGACTGGTACTAGGATTTATTGGCTGAACATTCAAAAATGCATTGATTTTGAATAGAATTTAGATTACTAAAGGATTATATAGAAATCCTAGATGAGAATTATTAAATGCAAGAGGAGTAAGACAATAGCCTCTACCACAACAGATTAATCGCCCTAATGAGGAAGTTCTAACACCTGCAAAGGAATGCCTTGAAAACAAAATGGGTCCCTGGAGAGGCTTGTTCTGAGGCAATATAGTAATTTCTGATGTTTTCAACCACGTGAAAAAGCAACCAAGAGGAACTTAAATCCGGAGACACGAGATAAAACTAAATCCAAGGTAAAGGCTGTCAATTCCTGCAATGCTGATGATAAAATGTCATCCATTGTAGCCTCACAAAACGATATGTTAAAATGATTAAGGAAGCAAAAGAGAATACAAAGAAAAATTGATACTCAGTACACCCAATCAAAGATGTAAAGAAAAGCTAAAAAGAGCTGCTCATGCAAGAAGTTGTAAGACATTTGCAAAGGGGCAGGTCCTTTGATGCATGCCTGTTAAACTTTAAGGCATGAAGAAAGAAGAGCAACAAGCCTTCTTTACAATAGGAAACTCATCAAAGAAGAGAATTACCACCAGTAAAAACAAACAACGCAGAATAGCCACTATCAAACAATTCAACAGAGGGGTCATACAAATAACAATCCTACTAGTGGACCTACTGTTAAATGTAGAGGTTGTAACAAGTGGAGGTAATTAAAAGGGGATTGTCCGATTACCTGCTATAATAGCTAGTATCAAACATGGAAAGTATATACTATCTTTGGCCGAGGTATGGTCGTAGATGAGGAGGGCCCCCCCTCTATAGAGTTCTATCTGGCGGAGATGAGGAGGGATTATTCTATCCGAAGGAGTGATACTTAAAAGGAAACAAATTACATAGACGACACACCATCCTGACCTACCATATATATACATGATTGTACAGTGAAGAAGCAATTGCCAAATAAAGAAAAGAAGGAAAAAGCCCACCCATCAAAAACACACCTCAGCAGTACCAGAAAGGGAAAAGAACAGATAATGGACATGCAATTGATTTGTTAAAATCCAATCTTCTAAATGACCAGAGCTCATCAGCTTGATGTTAGATAATCAAATCCTTTAGCAAATTTAAATGCATAGGAAGATATCTACCTCCCAGAGATAAACATGGGTGTTGCTGGATCCGACAAGAAATAGAGGCCTTAATGGATGACTAGCCAGTGCCCTGGCACTTACATTGTCAGCAGTAGCAGGAGGATCAGTGAATCCCTCAAAGTCTTCCCATTCGCCCCACCCCAGACCCATTGCTCCAATTCCAGCATAGCCAGGAATACCAAAGGTTACTCCACTTGAATCTTTCCCTGACCTTGGCAATGCACCTAATCCTACTGTAACTCCACCCAAACCAAGGCTTGAACCCTCTTTGCTTCCTAGCCCCACCCCAGGCGATATGAAGGTAGGCACTGGAGTAGAATCTGATCCAGCCCACCCATTTCTCGGCCACTCAGCATTTGACCATAAATATTCAAGGGTGTCAAAGTAGGGTTCCACAGTTGTCAAGTTAAGATTGATAAGCCCCTACAAAAGAAACACCAACAAGATTGTAATGTAAGTACATGCACATGTTTAGAAGGAAAAACAGAATTCAAGTTAAATCATCTAGATTGAATGCCTATAGATTGCTTAAATCTCCAGATATAAGGTCTATTAACATTTCAAAATGTATTAAGTATCTTGGCATCTAGATAAATAATTTTCTAATCCTGAATTGCCGTATCTACCTTACAGTTCTTAAAGCATATGACATGGCCTAACTATCTCAAAACATATAAAGGTAGCAAACAAAAGGGTCATAAGAAATGAGATTAAGTTCCCTATTTTTCAGTGCATGTTGTAGAATAAGAATTTCAGAAATATTCTCCTGCATTATCCTGTCTGTTGATAAATTTATTTTGCATTAAGACATCAAACTAACTTGATGTCAATTACGGTAATAAATACAGGAAAATGTTTCTGGTCAAATTAGGATGGGGAATATTACACCCTCATATTGACAGACTAGAGAAGAAATAGGAAAGATAATGGGCAATAGAAGTAAATATAGTTAGCTTTGTTTATTAGGACATTCCCCAGTCAATGTTAGAATTTTCAATACTATCAGAACAGGATGTGTTTTTCTCACAACGAGAAGAAAATTAAAAATTGATCAAATACCTAGTTTAGGAAACAAATATGTTGCGTCATAAATCCAATGGAGATGTAGACTAGTACAATAAGCAGCGAGGTATAGCTGCAGAAGAAATTAATATCTCTATAAGTCACCCAAAAGTTAACATTGACAAATCTTTTGACATGCTATGTTACAGTTCACAACTACCCCATAAAACAACAAGAAGGTGGGATTGGCTTCCTAAAGTCAGTTTGGTTAAAGGCTGATGAAACAAATGTAATAAAAGTACAGCGAGGAGAAATCAACATAAAAGGAACATTAGAATAAGCTGATTTTGTTGATGGTCGATATTGATTTTAATAATGCTTAGATAAGTTGTTGGTTAACAACTAAAACACTGAATACCAAAATAATGATATGCAGATGTGTTAATCTTTATTAAATTGGATATTCTTTTAATATTATTCCTAATGATCCCCAAAATATTCAATTTTTGTACATTGCTAGTTATAATAGTCCTTTCTGAACTTCTCAAATTTGATACCGGTGTATGCCTGACAACCAAAAATGTAGATTAGCAGAGGGGGTAATCGAGTAGAAAACTGTGGATAAGGAAAACGAATTCGAGATAGTAGTTTCGCACAACATTCTAAACAAATTATTGGAGTCATTTTAGCACTAATCTACGACTCTCACGCAATAGAAAGTGACCAGAAACCAAACTAACTAGAAGGAAACCTAGACTGATGGTTTCCCTAGGTAAGTGACAAGAATGAATAAGACTGGCAACTCCCTTATATCATTTAATACTTTAGGATTGTGACAAAAAGGGATAAGGCTGGACCTATCAGTAAGTGACCTGAAAGCAAGATAAACTAGCTGATACATGCTCCGGGAAACCCATGAAAAATATGAAATAAATATTTGCCCCCTGTAGTGATGTAAAAGGAATTATTAAGGAAAGAAAGGCATGATGATGGCAGGCAGCTGAAATCACTGACTGAAGTTTGCTGCAAAGACACAACTTTCCTCATGACTTAGTTGGACTTAGTGATATCTATTGTTCCATAGGGACATGTTCTCTGCCCTCGTGGGACACAGGGGTGTCCCCTGCCATTTCAGGGATGAGTGGAAGAGGGTGAAACATGCTTCCGATGTCCCCTCTTCTTTCCCCCTCTCTTTGTTGTTCCAGGAACTTCCCCTACCATTTTGGATTTCCGGGGCATCCTGGGATCCCCGAGACATCTATGGGCCATCCCGACACAATTAGGGGCATCCCTTGACAATCATGGTGACATTAGGATGTCCCCGACATCAGTCAAATTTAAAAACATTAAAAAAATCAGACTTTAAAAAGGGAAAATAGGGGTTCAGGCCCCTAATAGACACCACCCTCACAAATCCTAAAAGCAGTCGTTACAATCATTTGCATGAAAGAGGAAAGGGAGGAAAGAAGAGAAGAAATTCGAAGGCGGGGGAAGAAATTTGCAGTCATGAGGAGGAACCTGGAATTTGAAGCACCTCAGGAGCAAATTCCAGAGGTAACCACAGCATCCAATCTCACTTCAACAATGGAATTCCTCATAATCATGTTTAAACATTAATGTCAGTGGAACTTTTCTTCAAAATCTTGAATCAGCATCTGATGCCTCTTCATCATCACATCAGATGTAATGCTGCCACAAACAATTATAATACTGTAAATAGAATTGGCTATATGCAATGTGCATACTTCTGATGTAAATAGTACCAATAGATTTTCTAAGTCCCCGAGAACAAATAGGTTTAGCTTTGCTATGGTAAAAGAGATATTTAATAACTTTTGTTGATGAAGATCTGGGCTCAGCTCCTTTAATGTTTCATTCCAAGAACCTTTGATCTTCTTTGACTTCCTTCTGATCGTCCCATTTCGAACCTTGTCCACCAGGGGTGCTCCCTGAGCTCAAACCACAGTTCACCACCACTAATGTGCGCTAGCACATCACTTGCATCCGGTCTGCATGCAATTCTGATGACCCAGAAAACGCTTCACCACTAATTAGCTGCCCCTATGTGAGAACAATAAAGCCCACTTCCATCACCTTTGCATACCCGGCAAGAGGATTTTCCCTACCTACGCAGGCATTGGCTCAAATCTCTTCTATTTGACAACACAATTGCTGGAGGGTATCACATGAAACCTCATTAGTACCTTGTGAGCCAAGACATTATTTCATCAATGCCCAAACACTTCTCAGGGGACATCCTACTCTGAGCTTTCACCACGGTGCCACTACCTTCTTGAATTTCGTTTCTTTTCTTCCTTATCAACTTCTACATTCTGTACTTATACTAGAAATGTTGTAGGAACTCCCCTTATCCTACTCATATTTGTAATACTCAATAATCCCATTGGCCTTGTTGTAAGACTTGCCTCTTATCTGCACAATTACAGAGAATATATTTATACATGGAAAACATGTATATTCCAAAGGAGCTTTTCTAGCAAAAACTTGTTGTAGTCACTAAACCAAAACTCAAGTAAAGACAGATTCTTGTAATGTTGGTGAAATGGTTTTGAAGCCATTTTTTCCATTGCAATGAAACATTCAGTAAAATATCTCATGAACATGTATAGCCCTCAAAGGTATTGTGACTCTAGCTTAGATTACATTCCATGAGAGGATTATTCCACCATAAGGACTGCTGACCTGAACCCTCAGAGGTACTATACACAGAAGTATTATACCCACTATAAGGAGGGTAATTTGGGCTCTGGAGGGTACCTATCCTATTAGAAGTAGTACCTAGAGAAGGCCTTGCACAGGCAGCCAGATTGTAAAGCTCAGCCACTGGATAGAATTGAGTAGGGGTTGGAGCTCTTGGTGCCGAGGAGGAAGCCTAGTTCTCATACTGGGTGGATTAGAAGGTGTATTAGCCACTGAAAAAGTTAAATTTAGAGTGCTACTACTATACATACCTGGGTGCTGGACAGTCAGGTACTGCACACTCCATGTGACTTGAGACTCGGCTATTGGTCCCTATCATTAATACTGGTGGGTTGACCGTCCTTCTATTCAGAGCACTCTGCACTCATATTCTTTAACTGGGTATTTCCAGCCAAGGTTGCATTTTCTTCTTTCTCACTCTATACACTTACACTTTCTTTTTCTACTACTCTCACAATTGCATTTGGAGAGAGCCACTGTCCTTTTATAGCTGTCTTGAAGCCTCATACTCCTTCGCTTCATTTCAGGAAGAAACTCAATGTTCACTTGAATGATATCTTCTTCATGTGATTAAAGAAGGTGATAAAATCTGTTCCATGTCCAAGCAACTGATTTTGACTGTCTTAGCTGCCACTAGTTCCGATCTATGAAAATCTAACCAAGCATAGTTAGATGCTTTTGGGGGAGTGGATGTATGGTCAAGGGATTAAGGGCTAGGGCTTTCCCCTGTTCTTATTTGCATTTCTTCCGCCATCTGCTTTTCCCAGAAGTAAATCATCTGCTTCATTTGGCCTCTTATTTGTCTTAGTTAATAGTGAAGCAGCCAAAGTACCACATAATCAAGCTATGGCAAAATAAGAATAATGTGCAGATATTATAGTTACTTGAACAAGAAGTGTTCGAGAAAGACGCAAGTTAAACAAGGGATAGTACAAACCTTACGATTGCTTGCAACCACCGCTTGTTCTGGGTTGCAGGAATTCACACAAATTGCCTGTTCATAAATAATGAAGTAAAAGTCATATAACCTTTCATGAATAGCTTTTAGAATTTTGAAGCAGTTCACAAGCCATCGCATAGAAATTCTTCAAAATGGATTCTTCGCTCATAATTACTTATCTGCCAGAAGACTATCATCAACAGACAACAGATAAATAGAATGTTAACTATAAAGCATATAATAATGGTAACAAAGAACTTGAATTTTTTTCTCGACATCTATGAGACTTGGTGTCTATAGAAATTGTAGCAATAAGCTACACTGTATCCTTTAACATTTATGTAGAGTTCATGGATATCAAAGAAAAGAAAAGTAATGCAGAGTAAAAAGGAGCATAAGCACAGAAATCAGACTTCAAATCAAACTGAGTTATATAGAAAACATCAAAACCAAAGTTTATATTAGAAAAAGGAATTACCTCAAACAACTCTCCATTTCTTCGTAATACTTCTTTTGGCTTTTGAAAAGAAATGCAAGTTTTCTTTTTTGACATGCCATTTTCTGTTCTGTGCCCAGAACACTGTTCTCATTAGATGTGAAACTCTTCACTGTGGATCTGATTGTTTTGCTTCTTAGAGCATTTGTTCCATTATATCCTACGGATCTTTGATTATTTTCTGTGCCAGTCTCAATGCTATCCTCAATCTTTAACTCTTTTACAAGGTAGGACCAATCATTAACACCATTGTTTCTGTGTTCAAACCCTCTAAACCCTTTAGATTCAAGAGCATAGAAAACGTCTTTCTGATTTACTAAGTTCTCCCAAACTTCTTTGAAACATGCATTGCTACTATTTTCAGGTGTCACTAGACCATCAATTCCCTGTTGTGAATAAAAATGTTGTCATTTTCAAATTCCAACGCTCCATGACCATTAAGACCACCTAAAGCACTGTTTCGAGCATCCATTTTCACAGATGTATCCATAGACCAGAACCACAACAAAATAGGATTTTGAGGTGTTGTATGTAAACTTTGACTCAAATACCATGCAAACTGTCTTATCAGGCCAGCAGAAATGCACGCTAAGTTACCCAACAATAATCTTCTAAAATCTTCTATAGTTATCCCACCTGGCCTTGAATGCACATCTGCCTTCTCAAAAGAATCACTTACAGAAGGTGAATGAATAGATAACTGAGTTGGAGGACTTGGTAATGGACCATTATCATAAGAACTGTCTACACTCGACACTGTATTCAACTGTTCACAGACAAAAGACGTAAGACGGCCCCAGAGGCAAACTCCAACAAGCCGCCACCTGCTATCATTTATGATTAGCTGCAGACGAGATTTTTCCAGTTTAACATTTTCTTGTCGTGGATTGCTATTAAAGGTTTTAACTGCAGTATTTACCACTGAATATTGTTGTGCATGATCTATAAGGGAATACAACTGCTGATACCTTTCTGTCATCTTAAATTCTTTCAAAGAATTATCATTATTAGCCAACATAGTGGTCTTAATCAATGTAAGTAGTGTTCTTGCATCCCTTCTCAACCAGGCAAGAGCAACACACATGGCCAAAGTCAAATGATCGAGAACCTTGAAAATTTTCTGTTGTTCTTCAGAATGCAACCCTCGTTGGTCACAAAACATGTAAGTAGTTGTATTTCATAAGAAATATACAGAAGATCTCTAAGATTCAGAAAACAGTTGTGACAATCAGATTCACCGTTGCTTAATCCATTATAGTTAGTGAAGACTTCTTCCACTGAAGAAACATTATAACCACAAGCCAGAACAACACTAGCAAGCACATTAAAGGTTTGTCTTGTAGCTTTCTGAAGCAATTCAATTGCAGAGGGAAACACAGAAAGACGTTTTGTGATCTGGAATGCATTTTGAAACCCTGGATATATGTAGGTATGTAATAGACGACACCAGAAAAGTGCCGCCATGATGGTAACAAAAATTTGCAAGCTGTCAAAAATCAAAATAAAATACCATCATCAACTCCTCACGAGGAAAACATATGAATCAAGAAGTCAACAACCAAAGATAAAAGCCAAGATTGTCCACAAATTACAAAGATATACCAGTACTAAGCAGTTTAAATTCATCTAACTTCTATAACAAAGAAACATACCGCCTGAATAACACCGGAAATTTCTATTAAGTACTTCTGCTCGAATATAGAAAGACTCGTACTCAACTTCTGATCCGAATCCTTCACTAGCAGAAGATACTGAGGGTCTTCCTTGTTTTCAGTGCATGTATCAACCATTATTTTATAGGATAAAGGATACATGAAACCCCAGTGTGGATGTGCAATAATGAGCTTTGACATATACTGCATTGCTAAGTTTAGCTTGTATGTGCTTTCCAACTTGCCAGCTAAGCTTCCTGATATCCAATTCATTTGTGTGTCTTCTGTCTTACTGGGTTCGTATCTTCCAAGAGGATCCTCATGGCTTCCTATGACAGAAAGCCCTTTGAAACCATCCTTCAAAAGAAAATTGGTGGAAGAGGAAAGACACTCCAGGGCTTCAACCTTGAACCAAGCAAGAACATCAAAATAAAAATTAAATGCTATGTGAATTCCTTAAGAAAAAGAATCCTATAGACAAGACAACAGACTATGTTACATGAATCAGATAGAAAATAAGTATACCCACCAAAACATATTATCAAAAAGTGTGAATAACAGTATTTCTAACAACAAAATGACACAAAAAGTGCAGTTTCTTCCCATCTAAAAGATGATATGAAGGTGGAAAGAAGGATTCACGGGTATAGAGCTATACAGTGCATAGTACAATCAAGAGATGCCCACAGCACACCCTGCTTCCCTAGAAAATCTATCTCTTCAGCATGCAGCATATAAAATCTTGATAACTTCCATATTCAAGACATAGTAACAGCTGTCTTTAAATTGTATATATAGCCTCAGATATCACTTCTTGAATAGTCTCAAACATTCATTTACAATTTTCCAAAATCAGAAACATGGAAAATGTAAAAATTGAAATTTCATACTGCGAAAGGATTCTAAACAGCACAAAAGTGCATAAAAATGCTTCCGTAAATTCCAAGTCATCTACAAATTTAATGAAGTGTCCAAGAAACTTACTGGAAATCCAGACCTTTTCAAGGCGCTTGAAGTCTTCATAACACCCCACCTTGCTAAGGCAATGGCCTTACTATCTCCTATCCGTCCTTTTACACTATTCTTCATAGCTACCATCGCACAGTACTGCCCGACATTAGAGTCTAAGCATGATGTGTCAACAATATTAGCTAAGCCTGACAAAGGATTATCCACCTGCAAGCATAGTTCTGTGTTCATGGATGCTCTGGATGGTTGAATCAGCTGCTGTAAAGATTTCATAGGATTTCCCAGTAACCACTGCAACAACATTTAAAACAGTTTTCATTTCAACAAGATGCTTAGCAGATATGACATATGATGTAGGTTATCATTGAAGAACTTAGATAATAAGTCCAACTAAGAAAACTGAAAAATTGCTTAACAAACCATCTGTTTGTATGCAAAACTTGCAACAGAATTCTTGAGTACCTGCAACAGGCTTGCAAGCCAATAGTCTTTCTTGCCTTCTGCAATAGGAAGAATATGGTTCGATATAAGATCCTGTTCCAGTGGTCCATTTGAACCCTCAACAAGACGGCAGATCACTAGTGCAAGTTGTTCATCCCCTAGATTTTTGCACAAACAGAAACTGCAGAACTAGGGTCCTCACCAAGCAAGAAAAAAGCTACTGCAAGCTCAAATTGGTGCCTTCCCTTCAAGACATAAGCATTCTTCAAAGCAGCAGCTTTATTTTTCTCTTCCTGTAATCTCAAATTGATCAGTATGTGAGCCATATGCATGATCATAAGCAGCACTACAAATATGATTCATGATTGCAAGGAGTGAGATTCAACACCAAGGCTTGCAGGAGGTAAACCTGCAGAGAATCATAATACAAAGATATAAATAATCAATCTAGATTTGATATTATTGCAAAGAGGCACAGGCAATGACTCGGAGCTGCAGGTGATGGACAAAGTGGATCTGAATGAATTGTAGGAAATACTTTTGAAATACAACCAATCAGATTGAACAATGCCCCAAGCCATTGAACAAAAAGGAGATGCCTTCCATCAATATTTACAAGAATATAAAAGAAAGCACTCTGTATGAGTCTCTTTGGGAAGAAAATTAAAGGCCCGAACATATCAAGAGAATAGAGTATCATACTAAGTTCCACAGAAGACCAACACTTGTAAAAACTAAAAACTGATGAAAGATGTGAAATGATATTGCATGAAAGTTGATTTGTAAAAATATTTGAAGTAGACGGAAGATATATCGGGTGTAGGGGAGTAGGAATGAGAAAGAATATATAAGGAACCGTGATTGCTGAAATTTTTGGGTCTGAACCAGAAAGAGCAAACTGTTAAAAAATCAGGTTTTATTAATGAAATCATGCCTTCACAAATCTGCATTTTTATTGTGATCAATTCCCAAGGTTATATTTTTGTTTTATTATAATTGATTGACAATTGTATTCTCAGGAAAAGAGAAAGATGAAGAGTGAAATATGATTTTGTTGCAAAGAGGCAAGTGAATGACAGATCAAAAGCGAGGTAATAAGTACCAAGGTATATCTTTGCAGCAGTGATATTCAAGAAACGTCCTTTCCAAGACAAAAGGGTGCCAACTAGAGACATAAAATATCAAGGGAAATGGACAAAGAATAGTCATCTCAGTAAAATGTTTATGTTTGAAATCCTATTACCAAGGTTTGGCTAATGACATTTATTATTATTATTATTAATAAAATGCATAGTTACCTAAGACTCCAGGATGGCGGGACGTAGGGACGGGGTTTCCGGGACGGCAATTTTTTTGAAAATTTGGGGACGGCGGGGGGATGGCTAATAAAAAATATATAAAAATATATATAATTTATTAATTTTACAAATATAACATGAATAATTCAATAAACTAAGACTTAAAATTGAAAGTTTGAAGATTGAAACCATAATGATTAATCCAATTATTCATTTGCATCAGCTTCAAAAGATTTCGACAGGGATTTAAGAGGTAAGAGTCTTTATTTGAAGTTTTTCATTTTACTTTTTTTTGTTTCCCATTTAAGTAGATCTATATGTTTTGAATATATATATATATATATATATATATATATATATATATATATATATATATATATATATATATATCCATTTTTTCTTTCTTTCACGGGCTGCTAGGATTTTTAATTCAAAAGGTAACCTTTGTTTTATAGGTGTTATGGTTTGCAGTTTGCATATGGCAATTCAAAGTGAAAACAAGAATGGCAATTATTGAGAGTATTGCTTAGACATATGGAGAGCCGTAAAACATAAAGTGGTACTGGCAAGGCAGAATAAATGTGGTCTGCTTGTCTTTCCCTAATGAAGTTTGAATTTCTGTGCAAGTGACATGTCGAAAATGGTCACCTCAGAATATTATTCCAGTACAGTGACAGTGCTTACTTGAGTAGAACAGTGAGATATATTGGGAATTTTCATCATTCACAAGGATGGTACTTACTACAGGCCTTCATCTTTCTCTGACCATTTTCCATTTAGTTCGTCATTATTGACAGATAATCAGTTACTCTGCAACAACTTACCCAAATTGGCATCCCGCCACCTGGTAATCCCTTCACTCACCGCAATATCAAAGAGGCAATAAGGATTTTGAACTGTAGCAAGGCAGCGGATGTGGAAGGTTTCCAGGCTGAGTTCTTCAAGCAGGGTTTTGAGGTCTTTGGTAAATATTTGACAGATCTTTTCAATCAGGTGGTTACCATGGGCTTCCCTCCTACTTGGTCTCTTCATATCATTCACCCGATTCACAAAGTTGGGTCCATTTCTGATCCGAATAACTACAGGACTATCATGGTGGGCCATTCTTTCTCCAAACTCTATGCTACAGTTCTCCACAGGTTGTTGTCCGAGATTTTGGAGCAGAAGCAACTCAGAGCCAGAGGTCAGGCTGGTTTTTGCCTGGTACCACACCATCGACCACATCTTCACCCTTCAAGCTATCATTGAGGAGGCCCGTCACCGCTCTTCGAAAGTTTATTGTTGTTTTGTAGACTTTCGAAAAGCTTTCGACTCCGTACCTCGCATGGCCCTCTTCCAGCGACTCCGAGACATTGGTATTTCTGAGATTCTTATTATCGCCATCATGCGCCTCTATGAGTCCATCCTTGGTCGTCTTCGTACTACACACGGACTGTCTGATTTCATCAGGAGCACCATTGGGGTTAAACAGGGGTGCCCCTTGTCTCCTACCCTCTTTGGCATTTATATTGATGAGCTGGAATCTTTTCTTCAGGATCACATTCAGGAAGGGGATGGTTGCCTTCTTCACCATGTCTTGATTTCTATTCTCCTTTTTGCCGACGATATTGTTTTACTCGCCTCTTCTCCTGAGGGGCTTCAGAGACAACTTGATGCACTTGCTTTATTCTGTGATCTTCGGCATTTGACGGTCAATCTGGTAAGACCAAGGTCATGGTCTTCAACGGGTTGAGGACATCACACCTCCACTTTTTCTTCAAGGGGCAAGAGATTGAAATTACTAATACATACACTTACCTGGGAGTCCAGTTCTCAGGGCCTAGATTCAGTATGAGGCATGCTCTTCAGTCGAGGGTGAATAAAGGGTATGGGTCTCTTGCCATTCTCAAGAGACAGTGTTTTCGGCACCACTTCCAAGACATCTCTTCCAAGATGTTTCTTATGAACTCCCTCATCCGCCCCACTGTTCTCTATGGGTCTGTTGTCTGGGGGCCTCCCTCTTAGACACAGATTGGGCTTCTGCTAAGAGGATTCAGACTCTCCTCC
The DNA here is from genome assembly GCA_018340775.1 of Taxus wallichiana var. yunnanensis. Taxonomy (NCBI): domain Eukaryota; kingdom Viridiplantae; phylum Streptophyta; class Pinopsida; order Cupressales; family Taxaceae; genus Taxus; species Taxus wallichiana. Next base: position 606,045,197 of record CM031234.1, read on the forward strand.
TTTGCCGCTTCATCAGATGCAAACAAACAGTCCCCCAACATATTATTTTGGCAGAGTTCAGAGCCCGACCTTTCCGTCAGAGACTATATTTGACATATCAACCTTTCTTCACCGTATCAGGAGGTTTGGTGATCTTTCCGATGAGCAGGACAGGTATCTGTATCTCGCTTATTGTTCCTCTGTGAGTATTGCCCAGTGTGGGCCGTTGTTGGTTTTCCGAGACTTCTGCCTTGTTGGATTCAGTTGGTATCCAGATTGATCGTCTCCCCCCTTTCCAGTATTCCCTGAATGCTCCTAGTCATCTCTTGCCCACCAAACAAGTGTTGAACAGGTCCATCCGGGAGGATATCTACAGAAGCTTCATTCAGACTACTTGGGTGAACCCTCCTGGGGGTTTGTGCCCTAAGATGTCCTTTTATGCAGAGCACTTTCTTGAAATCAGAGATACACTCATCATCCGCCCCTCGGGACACCTCTCGTCGTCACTAGGTGCATGCCCTCTCGTATACCTCAGGTCGGGTTTGAGTCACTCCCACGAGACTTCGCACGAGACTGATCACCACATTGATCGGGAGGACAGACTTTGTAGGCTTTGTAGCCTTCAAGAGGTGGAGACCGAGACTCATTTCATCTTCCGCTGCCCCATCTACTATGAGATCAGAGGATGATTTCACTATCTCTTTAGAGGGATTCAGACTCTCCTGTCTTCTTCAGATATATTGACCAGCGGTGTCTTGCCCTCTACATCCGTGAGTCTTTGCTGTTCGGACCAGATTCTTCATCCCCCTCCGAGAGTCATCCCCACGAGACGAATTACAGCCTTCTTTCCGGTTCTACCCGCAGGTGGAGGAACTAAACGACAGAGCCTTTCTGACCCAGATACAGTGCATAGATCAGTTCGTCCCCGGTTGGACCTTCACACTTCCCTCGATCACCACCAACAAAATCGGATGCACACACGTACCAGAGGGCAGCTGGCTCCATTCGTCCCCTTGGTCATCGCTTCAATCTCTCGATCAAGCTTTATTTGAATCTAGGCAGCGCCTCATCTCTGACATGGCATGATTGACGGAATCTTCTTTAACTTCTCTTCTTGAAAGAATGAACAAGATCGATTCATTAACAAAATGTCAATTCTAAGCACTTTGGATGTCAAAATCGACGGTTGGTGTTGATTTTGGGCCACGTTTTGTCTTCTAAATGCGGCTGAGTATCAAGTTTGTTGCATAGTGTCCCAATTTCCTACACGACACTAATTGGTGCATTGGGACTTTTTACTCTCTCGCACACTCCTTCAGAAATCTCCACAATCGTGCCTTGATTCTTATTAGGCAAAAGAAGAGCACAAAGTTAGTTATGTAAAAGGCGATGCGTAAATAAAACATAAATAAAATGTGTGTTTATGCTTCCTTAGATAATTTCTAGCACAAGAATCACATGCACATGATATTCCATAGTCCACACAATACAAGGATTGCATGTCAACTATGTGCATTGTCTTCCTTAGAAGAATCTCTAACACTTATTTTATGCAGTCTTTAATGTGTTGCAAATGCATGTATAATACCTACATAACATAAAGCCCAAGAGAAGCCAAGAGTTCGGTGTTAGATTTTCCCTAGTGGGCCATAACTTATTCAAATATACAACTGCGAGATAGAATGGGAAGTTAGGTGATTACGCGCAGATATAATGTGATGCTTGGTGGGTAAACAAATGTCACGAAGCCCGGGAGGCTGCAGGACTTAAGGTTTGGTCGTGCAAGGATTGTGCAAAGCTTGTTTGAATGCAATGGACTCGCACAACGTTGTGGTGACTTGGTGAAGCACGGGACAAGCAATTAGGATGCGCAGGACATTGTGCAAAGGGGATGCGCAATCCAGAATTTAAGGAACTATTGTGCGGGACTCAAGATATTGCGCAAAGAAGAAGGGCTCGTCTGCAAGGTAAAAATGATCTGCACATGAGTGAGTTAGCAAAATGGGAGCACCAAAAGAAGCGAAGCCGTGAGCACGCAAAAGAATTGTGCACGAAGCAAGAAGGTGAAGAAAGATTATGCCGGCGAAGGAATGCCTTGTAATGGTATTGCATGCAAAGTTTTTAGAAGGGTGCATGCGGATGGGGACTTCAATGCCGCAATAGGAATTGGGACAAGTGAAACTACACGCGCATGAAATGTGAAGAACTTAGATGAATAGGGCCAAGTAAGATTGCGAAGAGGCAAACGGGAGAAAGACAGTTTTAAAAGTATAGAAATTGAGGCGCGCAAGAATTCAACTTTTAGATAAAGGCAAAAGAAGAGGTTCCCTTATTTCCTTAGGGAAATTAGGGGCGAGTGTTAATGGACACAACAACACCATTTGCAAATCCATAAGTGTTGCAAATCTATTATTGACAATGGTAGCACGATAATATGGTGTTGAATGAGATCGTAGAGAAGCTTGAGTTAATTAGAATCACACATCCAAGTTTGTACAAGGGTTTTTATTGAAAATAGGGTACCAAATCTTGGTAAACGAAAAAACTTTGGTCAATTTTCAGATTGGCTCTTATAGAGATGAATTTTTCTACGATATCATGCCAATGAATCTGTTTCACATGTTGTTGGGTAGACTATGGTAATTTGAAAGAAAGGCCATAAATGATGGTAGAACATGCACCTACACTCTTGAGAAGAATGGAAAGAAGTATACATTGAGCACATTGAAGGACAAAGGAGAGGAAGCAGACATCAGTCCTAAAGTTATGTTTTTCTCTCATTCCTGAACCCATGCAAGTTGGGACAATGGGTAAGGAAAGTGATTTGCCATGTGAGATCAAGAATTTGTTAGATGAATATGCAGAGATTGTTTTCAATGAATTTCCAGATGGTTTACCACCCATGAGGTGCATCAGCCATCACATAGATTTGACTCCCAGATCCAGTTTGCAAAACAAGGAATCCCTTAGACTTTCACCAACGGAGCATGAAGAAGTGAATGGACAAGTCCAAAATGTTGTTGGAAAGCAGTTTGATAAGGAAACGCGTTTAAGCCCAATTGCAGTTCTAGCAGTGTTAGCACCCAAGAGAGGTGGGGAATGGCGTATGTGCATGGGTTTTGGAGCAATAAACAAGATAACAATCAGGTACAGATTTCACTTGCCTCAGATGGATGACTTGATGAATTGTTTGAGTAGAGAAAATATTCACAAACAGGGATTTAAAGAGTGGGTACCATCAAATCAGAGTTACTGAAAGTGATGAATGAAAGACCATGTTCAAGAAAAAGAAAGATCTGTATGACAGGCTGGTTATGCCATTTGGGCTAACAATTGCACTGAGCACAATCATGAGGCTCGTGAATGAAGTGTTGAAGCTATACCTTGAAAGTTTGTCATTGTTTATTTGGATGACATTCTAAATTTTAGTAAGACCAAAGAGGAACATTTAATGCATTTGAGGCAAATGTTTCAAAGGTTGAGATAAGAGAGGTTGCTAGAGAGCATGAGAGCTAATAGACAAGAATTCAAATGGACAATTGCAGGTGAGAAAAGTTTTTGAGTTGTTGAAGGAGATCAATGAATAGCCTGTGTTAGCACTGTCGGATTTCAACAAAGTGTTCCAAGTTGATTGTGATGCTAGTGGGACAACCATAGGTGTTATTGTGAGTCAAGAGGGTAAACCCATTGCATAATTCAGCAAGAAGTTGAATGATGCCAAGAAGAAATATTCAGTTTATGACCATGAGTTCTATGCAATTGTACAAGCACTTAAGAAATGGAGACATTACTTGCTATTAATGGGGATTGTTTTGTACATAGATCATCAAGCACTGCAGTTCATAAACAGCCAAGGTAAGTTGAACCAAAAGCATATAAAGTGCACTGAATTCCTTCATAGCTATTTTTTTCTTTGAAGCATAGAAGTGGCAAGTCTAATAGAGTTGCAGATGCACTGAGTGGAATATGTCTCTTATTGAATGAATGAATGACTAAAGGATTTTAATAACGTCCGCAAGACCAAATAGTCTATGGGACCAAGAGCCGCAAAAAGAAACTGTCCAGATTAAAAAAACATCGTGTGACAGAGGTTGCTTGTTGATATTGCAAAAATTTTAACTCCTTTCTCGATGTCAGCTCTTCTACTATGTATCTTGATTTAAAAACTTGATATTTTGGTTAGTCTTTCCTCTTGAAATAGGTCCGTTAACTTGACAACGCTTAAATTGTCCCTGTAGCTGCTCCGAATGTCATTATAAGTTGCACACTCCATAATGAAGTGTCATTCTGTCTCCACTACCCCCTTGACACAGAATAAACAAGTTCTTGTTTCCCATTCTTCTTTGGGTATTGTCCACCTACTGTTTCACATCTAAGATGATGTGAGCTGGTTCTCAATTGGGCAATTAACATCTTTGCTTTCCATTTAATTTTTGCTCCTATGTATGTCTTTTCTTCGTGCTCCCAAGTGGGGTTAAAATGATTGATGTAGTATGCTTTCTTCCGTCCTATCTGCCTTGTCCACATGGTTGTCTTGAATTTATCTTTCACATACTTTTTTATTTCCTCATTGGTATTTGGACATTCTTGCATGTTGATGTCCCTTTTACTCATCCACTTCTTGTTTTGCTTCATCCACGTGCTTTTCCTTCTACTTAGTTTTGCTTCGGCTGCTATTTTGGGCCATTGATAATTCTCCATTCCCTGCACCTTTTTTAAATAACTTAGAGTTTGAATCATTGTTGATGCTTCCAGCGAAAAGGTACCAGATACGCCAAAAAATCTCATATGAAACCAAGGCTTTAACTTTGAGGCTACTAGTTATTAAGTTCTTTTGGACCCTCTCTATTTGTCTCCAATTTAAGTCAGAAACATTGCTGCCCCAAACTTCACACCCATATAGAATCACTGGTGTGACTAGCAGCCAAACAAGGTATTTTTGGTTTTCCAATCCCACAATTCTACATTCCTGCACCTGTTTTGCAATGAGTATAAGGCCTTCCACCCCCTTGGATTCTTTTTGCCCTGCATGTCTCCCAACTAAGCTTATTGTGAAAGTCAAGCCCAAGATATTTGTATTGTTCCACTATTTCTAATGTGTTTCCTTCAAAAAGAAACTCATATTGCCTCTTTTTTCTCCGTAGAGAAAAGATCATGATTTTTGTCTTGTTAGTATTCACTTGCATTCCCACCTCTTGGCAAAAAAACTCTAGAGCTTTCAAATGTTCTCTCAAACTTTGGGCCGTTTTTGCAATTAGAATAAGATCATTTGCATATAGAAGTAGCTTTACAACATAACTAGCTAGATGGATGCCCCCTCCACTAGCGTTATCAATCCACTCCTCTAGTTTATCAATGTAGAGACCAAACAAGGTTGGAGATAAAGGACAGCCTTGTTTGACTCCAATGTCACTTCCAAAGCATTCTAACATACCCTCACTTGTTCTGATTTTGGCCCTGACTTGCTCATAGAGCCTATGCACTGTTGTTATATACTCATCTGGAACACCAACCTCCTCCATTCTACTCCAAAGTTTACATCTAGGGACCATGTCAAATTCTTTCTTGAAGTCAACAAAGCAATAGAAAGCTTCCTCTCCCTGATTATCCCATAGTTTTTCTAGAAAGTGTCTAAGAGTAATGCAATGATCAATAGTGGAGTGTTTTGGCCTAAAACCTGCGAGTCCTTTTGCTCATTTACCCTCTTTTTCTAACCAGCTGCTGATTTTGCGCTCTACCATGCTACCAAATAGTTTTCCAAGAAAGGGATTCACCATGATGGTCCGATAATTGGACGGATTATTGATGTCCCCACTTTTATAAAGAGGTATAACGACACTAGTCATCCAATCTGTGGAAAGCCTTTTGAATGATACCATTAAATGTGTGTTTAATATGTGGTGTGAGGGTTTCCAAGCCCCACTTTAAATATTCAGCTTGCAGCCCATCAATGTCCTGCGCCTTACCCCCTGCAGATTCTTGATGCCTTGAATGATATCCTTCGTAGAAAAAAGCTTAGTTGTTGTGTTGATTACCGGAGGTTTATCTTGAACTCTTTCATATAGTAGCTTGGTGTACTCTAACCATTGTGTGTTAGTAATATTGTTCTCTATTTGCTTTCTTTTTTGTTGTAACTCCCTCCAAAAACCTTTGGGGTTATGCTTTCCAAGGTAAATTAATTATTTTCTTCTTGTGTTCACATAACTTTCCTTTTTAGACCGAATAATGCTTTCATAAACCTTTTTGTTTTCTTTGGTCATTCCAAGTTTTCTCAGAGTCCTCTTCGCTGCCTTGCATTCATCATCATACCATGAATTTGCTGGAAAACTACTTGCACTCCCATTCTTAGGTTTGCTTCTTTTACATGCATTTAAAGCCTTTTGAATTATAGAAATCAGCATATTATTATTATATTTGAATGAGATGAGAATAGAGGTGATTAGATTTGAAACCATGAAAGATTTGTATGAAGAACATTTGGATTTCAGTGATGCACGGAGACCATGCAAAAGCCCAACCAACATAGATAGAACTCGATGGCTGGATTGCTTTTTGCAGGATGGATTATTCTTCAAAGGACTGCAGTTGTGCATAGCACAGCATCAATGTGAGAAAACTTGATAAAGGAGAAACATAGCAGTGGAAAGGCTAGACATTTTGACACAGATAAGACATTGGCACAGTTCGATGAGAGGTACTACTGGCCCAAGATGAGTGGTAGATGAGTGGAAATTTGTCCAAAATTGTACCAGATGTCAATATGCTAACACGAAAGTCAGAATATAGGTTTGTAGAAGCCATTTCCAATACCAAAAGAAATGGGAATACATTAGCATGGATTTTGTTCTTGGATTGCCAAAGACACAAAAGAGTAATGGTTATATCTTTGCTCTTGATAGATTTTTAAAAACAGCACATGTCATGACATATAAGAGACTAGTGGTGCCACAAACATTGCAAATTTGGTTTTCCAAGAATTAGTTAGGTTAAATGGATTTTATAAAAGCATGATGTTGAAGAGACACACCAACTATCTTGGCCTTTTTTGGCAGACTTTTAGGTATAAATTGTGTACTAAATTGAATTTCAGTTCAGTGTACCATCCACATACAGATGGGCAAACGGAGGTTGTAAATTGGAGTCTTGGTATCTTAATGACATGTTTGGTGGAAGATAAGCCGAAACAGTGGGATTTGATCATAGCATAAGCTGAGTTTTCCTTTAATAAACCAGTCAATAGGAGTACCACAAAGACCCCATTCCAAGTAGTGTATGGTTGCAGCCCAAGAGGTGCTGCTGAGTTGCGAAACATCGGCGATTTGTGTGCAAAGAGTGTTGTAGTGGAAAATTTAAGTATAAGCAAGAAGTGCATCAACAAGTAAGGGAAAGGTTGGAGAAAAGCATCATGAGATACTAGCAACATGTTGATCTTAAACATAGAGCAAAGGAGTTTCAGATTGGAGACTTAGTTTTGGCACATTTGAGGAAGGAAAGGTTCCCAAGGGAACATACAAGTTAAAGTAGAAGAAGATTGTACTCTGTAAGATTCTGAGAATGTTTTCTGCGAATGACTATGAGATAGAGCTACTGGATGGGATTGATATCTCGCCTACCTTCAATGTAGCGAATTGGTATCCACTCGATGAAGTGCAAACACTTGGCACATGCAATTAAAGACCTATCCATCAATCAACTCACTTGATTGACACATTAATGCATGACTCAAACAGCTGAACTAATCAGTCAAAATTGATCATTAAATAGATGTGTCACCTTGAAGTTATCACTGGTGATAACAAGGTGAGGTCATCCTTAATTAAGCCATCACTTAAGTTTGGCTAGCTGTAATTGCCTTTCTAACTAAATGACTTCAAATAGGAGAGTAAGTGGCACCATAACTAATCTGTCCGGGGTGGTAATATTAAGCATGATGTCATACCATCCAAATGGCACCACAATTTCATCAAATGGCCTTTTACAATTGCATTTATTACATTACAAATAATCCTAAATTCTAATACGGCTTAATAAATGCATTTTGACTTAAACATTAACTTATTACATAGACAGTGGCACATAACCAAGAATTGGAAAAAGAAACAAGAAGAATATCAGATCATAACAAATCAACTAACAAGGATCTCAGGCATTCTGCTAGTAACACACAAAGAACAATGTTGTCTTACTGATCTATCTCCCTCTTGGCAAGATTTGAGAATGACTGTAGGGTAATGTCCATTGCTGAGGAGGTTACGCTAGACAATCTGAAGAGATGTCAAGTATTCACCTTGAGCCTCCTAATGTCCACACTCAATGAAAGTCCAGAAGCAGAGAAAAAACTAGTAATGCATATCTCTTACATGACACGGCTGCGGACAAGGGGGAGGTCCTCAATACTGAAATAATGCAGATCCTCCACACATTAAATAAGCCTGAGGAGGCTGGGGTATTCTAGCACTAACATGCAAAGAGGAACATCGTCTCAATGATCTATCTCCCTCTAGGCATGAACCAATTGTGTCCAGGGAGCACTTAACATCTCCAATTCTTGTAGTCGTCTAAAAGAAGTTAGAAATCAGTCTGGAAGCCCAAGGGGTCCCCTGTAAGGATCTACATCTGAGCATAGCAACCTCCCAAAGAAAATGGACTAGGTACCTCTAATCAAGGTACTCAAAGATGGATAAAGTAACACTCCAATCTCTAGTACCAGTGCAGGCGTTAAAGTCACCTGAAAGAATAATATCCCACAATGATGAGTGATGATAAATCTCTAAATATAGGTCAAAATTTGGGTCACCGTCGATGTGAACAAATAAAATTGGAGAAATAACAAATTGTGATGAAGATATTGTGAACAAGGGGTGGGTGCCTTCGAAATCGAAGCCACATGTATGGAGAGTGTGCATCTGATGCTAACCTTGACACCTTAGACAAAAGGCAGCCATAAATGAGGATAGCCAACCCATTAGATCCTAAAACCACCCAACCTTTGAGTCTCACACCCGAAAGCCGAGACAGAATGGTTACCAATAACAAGAGGGATAACTCATTGAATCCTAGCAAGAAAGATTAAGATCTATCAAGGAGACCATATCCTCAAAGCTGCCTAGTAAATACCACACCACACTGTTACAATTGCAGCATCAAATAGAAAAGCCACCATAGCCTACTAGGACCCAAGAGCCCATAATGTAGTGGGCTAGGAACGTGACCACCCTAGGGGAATCACTAACCAGTTTCTTGCAATTTAGGATTACAACTCATTATTTATCATTCCTTGAAGCCACACCTTGGGTACAAGCCTTTTGAAGCTCCTCCACCTAGTCTTGTGAAATCTTCATCCAAGTAAATCTTGTTTGGAAGGGAGAACAGCTTCTTTTTACCTTTCAAGGCTCACAAATTCCCCTTGGCAAACTGGGAATTGAATGATAAGAGCATTGCCTAGAGTCATCCAACACATGTCAAGAAAAATGTACCTAAATTTCAAAGTCTCATGCAAGAAAGTGTGGCCTACATGCAAGGGATCAATGCACTTTGGGAGGCAAAGAACCAAAAGAACAAATTCTTTGACTAGTTTTCCACTTTGCTCTTTTAATTTCCTCTAAAGAGCCAATTCTATTACAGAGATATTTTTAGTTTTACCTTTGAAGACCTGAAACCAAAAACTATGTTCTTCAACTGGTTTCTGAGTATACTTCTGCTGAGCTGTGGTTTCCTTTTCAAAGACCTCATCTTCAAAAGGAATCCCTGATATCTTATTAATCTCAGATGCTACCTCCTGAAGGTTATGAATTCCATGTGTTGGGGTGTTTAACGCTGCTCTCGTTTGGCAATCCTTCCCTCGTGTCATTGTTTTGAATAAAGTCAAATTATATTATATCAAAAGAAGTAATACAATCAAAGGAGCTCCCAAAATCAGAGCTCAAGAACTGTGATTAGTTACAATGAGGGACTGAACCTTAAAGGCCAAGTAGGAATTTTACAAGGGCAAAACACTAAGAACACTATAAACAACAGGAGCATTCTCCAGAATTCCAAACAGAATCACTTGGCACGAAGCAAATAAAAGAAAAGCTGTTGACCTGGATAGGACGGGTGGCCCATGCTTGACTAAAGGAGAAAGCTTGCACAGTAAATAAACAGTCACTGAACTTGACATTTAAGTTTCACAACAATAGTGTCCTCCACCTATTACTGACTCTGAAGCTGCAATACTTGGACATGAAGCTCATGCCCCAATCTATCAAGACAGAAGATTTGGCAGGATAACCTCCTGTTTTAATCTTTAATTTCTTGTACTGTATTGGATGTTTTTACCCTTAGAGTTCAAAATTACAGAACTTCGGAACATGGTCTAATTTTGTGACAAAGGTTGTAATAAAGAAGATATGCATGAAAAAGATGATGAAATTTGCAAGGATCCAAATGTTAAGGATCCCAAGAGTTATGGTGAAGATTGCGAATGCATTTTGAAGGCCATTTGAAAGCCAGTTTACTTCCCAAATAAACATTATAGGGAGATGTCAAGATAATATCCATTTGCAAGCCTTATCTTATCCCATCCAAATACAATTCATGGGGAGTATACCAATTTTGATTTTTTGACTAATTAATTACGTGTAGAGTTGGCTTACAAAACATTAATTGGTTAATTGTCTACACATGTATAAACATGAATGACACTGATAGATAAATCATAACGGTGATGATGGTGATATGGAGTACATGGCGCATTTAAAATTATATTCTTCAAATTTGAATCATGCCTTTATGCACCTCTATTTACATATTGTGATTTATAGTTGTGATAGTCGTTTTGTTTTTTCAATATAATTTGGGAGCTTCTATTCTCTCATGTATAAGATATTTATTTGAATGGATTTTGATTCGAACATTCTACACTGTTGGTGGTGCAAGACCACCGGGACCCAACATTAAGCTTTACATCTTAGGATAAACAACAATATTGATGCTGAAACTGAGACAGTTATTTAAATTATATCTTTTAGTATACACTCATTTTAGGATCTAGGAAACATAGTTAATGTACAGATTAAGTGAACATTCACACCACATACAGAATCAGTAGTTCATCCTTCATATAAATCAGATTTACCAGTCATAGCGAAAACAAAATATGAAGTTTCTCACATAGTAATGTGCACAATGTTATCAGTATCAAAAAGGACAAACAATATTAGAATTTAGTATACATAAATATGTAAATCTTGTAAAAGAGAAACCCAACACAACTAATACCTGGAAATTACGTGCAAAAATCCGACTAAAGGCTTATCCTTTTCATCCTTGCTCAACTTGAAAAGTCCCAATAAAACATTCCGTCGATTCAGAGCCATATATAGCAGTGCACAGTCCCTTGGGTCTTTTCTTTTCAGATATTGTGCTCGAGCAAGTTTCTCCATCTGCAAAGTGTTTACAGTCATTATTTGAAAGCTTTTCACTGAAAAACAAAATATAGGGTAAATCTTAGAGAGATCCATTAGCAACAAAATATGCTCAATAAGTATTTATGAAGTTGATGCAGCCCTGAAGCTCTGAAGATCATGGAAGGTTAAATAAGATAAAATATAGAATTCCCAACTGTAATTTACGGCTCTTTTGGGCTTCACAACTGGTTTTTAGGGCCTCACAACTGTATTTTTGGCTTTCTAGTACTTCATGACAGGTTTTTAGGGCCTCGCAACTGTAAATTTTAGATTTTTAGGGCTTCATGTCTGCTCTTTTGGGCTTTTTGTCTGTAAATTTTGGCTTTCTAGGATTTGCGTGTTTTATAGCAGGTTGCTCGAGGGCTTGTGATCTCCTTAGCAGGGGTTTTGAGGGTTGTAGGCTGTGCTATTGTGTTTTTGTCTGTGGAAAATAGGTCTCCTTATCCAGGGCAGAAATCTGTATTTTTAAATCTGCTTTTGTAACTTTCTCAGATTTAGGTCTTGCCATTTGTATCTACAGTGTGGACAGTTTTCATCCTTTGTGACAGTGCTACGTCACCATCTTAGCAGGGGTTTCAAGGTTCGAGACCTTTGTATCCTTTACCTCTTTCAAAGAGGGGAGGATTTATGAGGAGCACAGGTAAATCGGATTCTCCCCAAGAGCAGTCGAATATGGTAGGTGCACGGTCTATTTCTGATCCACCTGATATTGTAGGAAAAGGAGAAGCCAATTACGTTTGGGCTTATACTGGTAAAGGCCCAACTGAAATCAAAAACTTAAATTTTAGAGATGCAGTCAGAGGTGCTGATTCTGTTTCCGACAACCATTTCCAAAAAGGACCTCTTCGGATGTCTAAGGTTGATTCCAGAAAACTGAGTCAGGATGTATGAGGATGGCAGATGGGTCTCCGGTTATCGAGCTTAGAATGGAGGATCTTCAAGCCGGCATAGATGTTATGGAAACATGAAGACTGATTTTCTGTTTGATGGGTTTTCGTCCTTCTTTGATGGCATTTAAGATTTGGGTGACTCAACAGTGGAAGGTGAAAGGTGAGTTCATTGTTTCTATGTATCCTAATGGCTATTTTCTGGTGCTTTTTAGTAATAATGAAGATAGAGAACAGGTTTTCCAAGGGGGCCATGGTTTTATGGTAGGGCAGGGCTTTTTATGAAACCTTGGCACACAAAATTCAAAGCTGAAGAAGACCTTCCTTCCAAAGGCCCAGTTTGGGTTAGGTTATTTGGTTTACCTACTGAGTTTTGGAATCCAGCAATCTTCATGTCTATTGGGAACTCTTTAGGAACCTATATGATGACAGTTGATGCTACATCCCAATTTGAACATATTGTCTATGCTCGACTATGTGTTCTTATGGATTTTGATAAGCCGCTTCTGAAAAAAATAATTTTAGCATTTGAGGAGAATACATGGGAGCAAGAGATGGATTATGAAAACATTCCTTTTCGATGCAAATTTTGTCATGAATATGGGCACCTTATTCAGGATTGCAAACATATTATTCCAAAACTTTCCCGAATGAGAAGTTGCCTAAGGTTTTCAACTGCCTAAGAAGAAGAATTCTATTAAACAACCTTTGGTTTGTGACCAAAATGTCATGTCTCATAATAGATTTGCAACCTTATAGGTGGATGACCCTTTACAGGATGCAAAAACTTGTATGGTATCAGTGGTCCTTGCAACTCAAGATGATCATAATAGGAAAGTGGTGGAAGCCAAAAAGATGGATACAATATGGAACAAGTGGATTCTACTTAGGAAATACAAGAAAGAGGTTATCAACAGAAAAACAAGTGGGATTTTAAGAAAAATATCACCCCGTAGTTCAGAGACACGGAGAATCCTTAATACATTAACAATTTATTCTAGACCTCTAGATCTAGAGGGTGCTTCACAATCTACTGGAATTACTCAAGCCTCTCTTAAGAAAATGATACTTGATACCAATCAAAAACCCGACATACGATCAAACTGAAGTTATATGGGACAAGATGGTGAAAAGTCATTGGAGTTGGGTAAGGCAAGGGATCTTGCCCAATTTTTAAACATAGTAATTCATGAAGTGCATTACTTGGAATGTCAGAGGGTTGAAAGGTTGCCCCTCTAAGCATAATGACATTAAAAGGTTAATTCAAATGCATTAGCCTCATGTGATTTTTCTTCAAGAAACAATGGCTTGAGAAGAAATGGATGTTACTAGTAAAAAGATTTGGCCGCACAATGAAGGGACTTCTCTGGGATCTTCTGGAGCTTCAGGGGGAAGAGATTTTCTATGGAATCTAAAGGAAATGGTTGTCCCAGATATTGTGGCTAATGGGAGTGTTAGGCTTTTGTTTGAAAGTAGGTAATCTTCTCGAGATATTTTTATGCTTGAATGTTTACTCTCCCATGCCCTTAGAAGGTAAAAGGTTGGTGTCCCCGTTTCACCTTGAAATGAGAGACTACTCATTTAAAAAAACAAATTGTTCTTTTAAAATAGCGAGTCTTTTGTGTTTTTATTGCTAGAAGTCCGTATTATGTTAGGATATTCCCAATGAATCATATGAGCCAATTTTGACAAATACCCAGATGCCCAAACTCATTTTATCCCTTCACCAAGTTTTGTCTGCAGAAAATTTTTATTTAATTATTTATTAAATAAATAATGCCCCGTTTGAAGTAAAATGTGCTCCGGTTGAATCCTATTTAAGTTTTGCATGCCACTATTCACTCATCTAATTATCACCAGGAATGAATTCAGGGCATTATCTGCAACTTTTGGCAATATTTTTCGCTTTTATTTATTTCTTTTGCGTTTTTCTCTGCAGGTTTTCTCTGTGAAATTCCCCTAGGTATGTTCCTTGTCTAGTATAGTCTATTTAATTGCCCGAAGCATCTGGAGATCATCTCCGACGCAGCACTGCAGAAGAATCACCTCAAAATGCAAGCTTTTGACCAAAAAAGATTAAGTCATGCACAAAAAGCCTCTCGCAGGAGCAAGTAGCATTTTTGGAATTAATGAGTATAAACCGCAATGGAATTTCTAGTAGTCGCGAGTGAGGAATTTCTTACCCGCCTTGCAGGGTAATTTTTCCCATAAAGTCAAAGTCACTTAAGTCGCGATAGGAAAATTAGAGGCGGGCGGTGGGAATTTCTTATCTCGCTGCGGGGTGAAAATTCTCATTATAAAATAAAGAAAAATCACTTAAAGCACCGATGGGAATTTTCTGCTTGCTTGGCAGGCTAACTTTTCCCACCAAAGAGGTTTATTCACCCATGCAAGTCACACTTTATCAAAGGGGGCTAATTTTAATGCAAGTCGCACTTTTTGGGAGATATTTTAATTTAATAATGGGAATTTTGGCGTGTGAGCGAAGGGAAATTTATTACCCGCCTTCCAGGTAAAAATTCTCATTATGGAAGTCAAACAACTTAAGTGAAAGAAGGGATTTTTGGAGCTGCAGTGCAGGGTAAATAATCCCATCAAAGTTGACTTCTTATATTTAGAAATCAGCCCTGCCAAAAAGTGCGACCCATTTGGGCATTAAACAATGCTTTTAATGGTATTTATTAATAGCTTTTCTGCCTAATTTTGGCGCCATGGATGAATGGAAAGTCAAAGCAAGAAGTCAAGCCAAAGACAACTGAAGGATGCATGCTAAAAATAAATAAAATAAATTTATTTAATGGCAGCCAGCAGCATGCACAATTGGGCGCCCAATTTGGGTGAATAAACATGTTTGTTTATTAATTAATTGCCAGGAATAGGATGGACAATTATTAGAAATAGAATGTTGAGGGTTATATAAGCATGGGCTGCCATAATGAAGAAGCAATTAATTCTTTTTGCTAAGGATTGCAGCCCAAACAGTTTTGGCACCAAAGAAAGGAGGATTTGTGCATCCGGAGATGTTTTCATTGCGGGAAGCTTGAGTTTGGCGCCTAAGGTTGCAATAGCTTGATTTTTGCTATGATAATTATTTGCGTTCTTATAAGTGCCTGTGGGAATTTAAAAATATTTATGCTTGCTCTGCGTGCGCAAGCAAACCCTCAAATTTTAGGGCAGCGGGCTTCATATGCAGATTTTTGGTGACAGTAAATCAAGTATTCATGATCTGGACTTCATCTTTGTCTTAAATAATTGCAGATATTCATTACAAGTGTTCATACAAGTGAAAGGGAGTTCAAATCAATGTCGGTACATTGAATATATCTTCCTCGAATCAAGAAATTGTTAGATCTACACGAATTGATCCAGGTTATAAAGAATTCCTAGCGGGATTAAAAGAAAACAACACAAACAAAGATTGCTCCGGCCAAGATAAAGCAAGATGAAAGAGAAGGGTTAGCAGAATCATGCATAGCTTCCGAATTTGTAGATATCAATGACCCGAGACATAGGCCCTAACCCATCTCCGAAATAATTGTGAGATCCGAGAGTCGGAAAGACATTTCTCATGCGGGTAATGAAAAGAAATGGAATTATTCAAGCATCAGCATTCCCATTCACAACTTAGTTGCCCGAATTTGTCATGGAGTGTGCAAGATCATATCATCCTCTTTCTAGAACAATCCGAGATGCTACGGGAAAGACAATTATTAGGTTGGATGCACAGTTTATCAATTATTGTCTGAAGATTCCGACACGAATGGTGGTGATTGCAATCGCATCTTTGGATGCGAGTAAGTGATGGGAGAAACACAAAGCGGTTATCATAGGCATAATGATAAGCGAGATATATCAAGAAGCCCAGGTCTCCATCAAAGTTCCCGAGGACTCTTCCGCGATCCAACTTGGTGCAGGAGGTGGATGATATCACTAAATTGCTTTGCAAGTTAAGTGGAGAAGCCAATACTCACAACTTCCACTCATGGATGTATGTTTTCATGAGGACTATCGAGATCAACAGAGCTGATTCGATAATCAATTGGGCAAAGATCATCGGTGACAAAGATCGGTGAGAAACTTCGGAGTGTGAGACGGACTTACAGCTTCAAAATGACTTCATACACGTATATGCGCAGACCTCGCAACGTATATTTTCCAAGCTGGATAGACGGGGCATACTGGCGAAAGATCCTATCTTTGAGTGTTATCCACAGTTGATAGTTCCTGAATGCCACAACGATTACAAAGCGGTCAACGATGGGTTCTTCTATGAATTCATCTCCAAACTAAATAGTGATCTAAAGACCAACAGGGTGAGCAAAAAGCTTGGGAAGTTGTATCTCAGCATGGCTGCATTTTCTTCCAGTTTGCGAGACTTTACCTACCTCAAGGTAGGCGGCTTTTCAGAAAACCACTAAAGTTGCAGCGAGGTATCCAAACAACAAGTGGGTCATCATGGAGTTGTGCAGCCAACTCGTGGAGATGCATGACTTACAATCAAAGCGGCACAAGTCTACAGGTTTCTTTCCAGTCACCACTAGAGGAGTCGAAGCTTTGAAATGTTTTCAGTATGAGCTCGAGTTCTTCCCAAAGACGGTGAACTTTGACCCATATGGAGTAGCGAGGAAGACAATCTCCCAGGAATACTCACATGTGTCTTCGCTTGGAGGACTTCTCGGATGAAGTGCAGAGCAGTATGAAGTCAAAATGAAGGACTTCACGGAGTTATCGACAAAGCAAGTGCACGATTATAGTTTGGCACGGATACTTGAAGATCTCCCGAGATGATGGGCATGTGATATTTGACTCGTATCATCAGATGGGAGGAGATAGAGCTGCTCTTCAGGAAAACATTGGCGGCTGTCAGACGATTGAAGAAAGATCTTCCGTAGTTACTGTTAACACTTGAATCGTCAGTTCGTGAAAGGATATTACTCGGATGAAGCTTTGATGAATCAAATCACAAGCAACTTTACCACGAGAAACTCTAGCAAAAGAAAGCACGGAGGTGAAAGCAAGATAAGGCCGAAAAAGCTTAAAGTTCACAAGAAATATCACATACAGGAGACGGCCAAATCTACGGCTATCGTTCCAGTTCCAGCTTCTCCAACATCAACTCATAGCACTTCAGCAGCCCTTGAACCTCAGAGAGATCTTGTTGTTCCTCCTTTTAATCCAGTGTCATTTGTGTTTTCTCCTCGACCACTCAGGTCTTCACCTATCCATGCGAGAAAAGTTGAAAGCATAGATGGCGGAGTTTGAAAAGGCATTATCTTTGAACAATTCAGAGGGTGGCAGTCATAACACGGTGGCAAATTCCGATAGAGTGGAGTCAGAGCATGAGATGGTGGTGAACTCGGCAACTTCTCATTCCCCAAGAAGCAACTTTTCATCATGGTTAGCTTTGCAGACAATCCCGAAAGCCGGAGAGGAGATCAACTCGGAAGAACACGACTTTCAGGCGGCTCCTGAGTTTGGGTGTTAGAGAAAGAAGACCTAAAATTGCAAAAACAACTTCTAGGTTGATTATTGAGGAATCGGGATAGAAGCTCGCTAAGTTATTTGTTCCAGCAAAAGGAAAACACAAAGGAGAGCTCATAGCAGCTGATATAGCAATGACCAAAGTGCCAATAGGTCAAACTACCACGGAAGGATTAAAGTAGGATACACGCAGACACTAATGAACGATTTATTCCTTGAGCTTGACAAAGAGAAGGCTGAGAGATCCAAGCTTCAAAAGCAGGTGTTCCAGCTATGCGAGATCATTGCTAAGGTTGTCAAACCTTCCTCTCAACCCATTCTAGCACATGAGCAGGTGAGTGATCATTTGATGCAGGAGGTAGAAGATGCAGGGGACCAAGTCAAAGTTATTGCCCACTAGAAGGAACAAATCATTCACCAAGCTTCAAAGCAATTCAACCAATACCGGTTGAATTGGAGAACATGCATGTAGGCGATATCTCAACTAAAGGAACTGATGACACAGATAGAAGATGAGAACATAGTTGCTGAAAGTCATCTGGATACTTTGGCTAAGATACACTCGTTGTCGAAGGATGTGTTGATTGCAGAGCAGATCGTGCCTGGCGGATTGGTAGAAAAGGGGAAGCAGTTAGAAATTTCAGTTTCCTTCCGCGTAGAGATCCTCAAACTCATGTTGAAGAGGATGCAGTTGCTGGAGAGTAAGATGGGAGAAGTGTCGGAAAGTATCCCGGATGATTATCTCGCTTCCCGTGAGGAATTTATACTGGTTGTGCGAGAAAGAAGTTGATGAAGCCACCCTACCTTTCACGATGGATTCAATTGGTAGACTCATAAAGCTTCAGCGGATGTTGAGGGATATGGGCCTGGTTTAGAGAAAGTGAAAGCTAACATTGTTGCTTTATCCAGAGGGTTGTTACAGTTCAGAACAGAGAGAGATGCTATTGTTAAAACGGATGGGAAGATGTTGAATTACATGTTTGACAAGTATATTCAATATCAAAACAAAAAGAAAGTATAGGTGTTACAGCTGGTAGATCTTCATTCTTCTCTTCTTTCTTCTCTTATTTCTTATATTCCCGAATGAAAATGTAAATTAAAGTTATTGGTTGAAAAACCATTACTTTAAGTTATTTGGAAAGATTCTTTAAGATAGGTGGCAGATGTGCACAATTTTTGCTCAAACTCCTAATGCATGTCACTAAGAGAGGAATTCTAGGAAGATGACTGTCAAATGTTCCTTTTACTACTTCTTCGTATTCTAGTTCAATTATAGTTTCCCATTTGTAATTTCCCCTCTACACACTATAAGTAGAGGAAGAACCTACGGGTTAAAGGATCGGAATTTGTAATCAGCATTCTTGTGTTCCAAACTTTGAGCTGAAACCCCTGATTTCTACAAGCAGAGGAATAGAGAAGAGATTTCCGGAGAACTTTGTGTCAACGGTGCATTTTGTTTCTTATTTCTTTTTAGATTTATTCATAAACTTTGTGTTATTATAGATCTAGATCTAAAATTTTCCTTTGCTTTGAATTTTGTATTTCATGATCTATTTGTTTTAATCTATGTGCATGCGATCAACTTTGTAAACTATTGATTGGGTTGCACATCTTCTCTCCTTTCTTCCTATTTCCTATTATTTTCCTCTTCTGCAGATTTTTCCTTTCTTTTACAAATGCTACTTGCCGCAAAACTGTCCCAACTATGGTTCATGAGCTATATAGTTAAAGTAATACCAACAAATAGCTACTAGAAGAAAACATAACCGACAAAATCTTATGCGGGAGCCTCACCGGTAAATGAGGGAGTTTTATCTCATGATCGCTAGGTTTTCATTGTGTAGAAAATCTAGCCAACAAAGGCAATTGCGGAAGAATATTTATTTTATCATCAATTACTTTCCAAATGTTTGATCCCTCTCGGGAGATACTTCAATACCATTTTATATATGGAAAAGAAATTGGGAGGTATTAGAAGTTTAGATGGAAGTGTGGCTCTAATGTCAGAACACAATAGGTTCCTAAATCTAGTTTATATAAAACCCTAATGGGGTGTGTACTTGGATGAACAAGAGACAAGGGCAAGATTGTATTATGAAGAGGTCGGATAGATTTCTAATTTATAATGCCTTCTTCACTTCTAGTTTCATTCCTACATCTTCTATTCTAGTTAACACAACTGATCATTGGCTAGTTGATTGTAATAAAGGATGAAACATGATGATGTGGGAATGTTTGAATCAGTTCTTGATGTGTGGCATTTGTTGTGGATATGTTCTAGAGTCGAAATGGTGGTGATAAAGCATAATTGGGGGTTGTATTCACTAAATGAATGAAAATATGGGAGATTGTATTTACTACAAGAGTGTGAATTCTAGAATTTAATCAAATTTTCAACATTTTATTTCTTCTTTGGTTTGATAGGGATGTCGTGGGTTGAAATGGGGGAATTTTTAGAATATGGAAACCATCTCTCCTTTCATATTTCAGCTTATGTGGCTCTAGGATGATGCTTTTAGAAATAAAATTATTCGGTGGTGGTGTGAAGGAAAACCAAGATATGGTACAAAAACAAGTCTAGAACTCTCGTCCACCCATCTCTCCTTTCAGATTTCAGCTTATGTGGCTCTAGGATGACACTTTTAGAGATAAAATTATATAGTGGTGGCATGAAGGAAAACCAAGATATGGTACAAAAATGTTTACCTTTGTCAAACAGCTTCAATTTATCAAAACTCAAGCTAAGCATTAGAATCGGAAAGAGTTCAATAACGTTACTCGAGAAAAAGAAAGAATGTGTCAACAAATTGGCGCAATTGAATGAGGTCATATGTTGCCAAGGTAGGATTGATCTCTTTGCTAAGCAGGAAATCCATTTAATCACCCAAAAAGAAGAATGGGAGAAACGTGAAGAGATTTTGGTCAAACATAAGTCTCATATTCATTGGCTTCAAGAGGGGGCTTATAGTACTAAGTTCTTCCATAAATCTCTCTTAGCAAGAAGATAAAAAGTAAGGACGGTTTTCAGGACTACACTTGGGCAGGTGCAAAAGATGTCGCTCAAACTTATTATGAAAATATTTTTAAGCAGAAGACTTAAACATAGAAGCCCAACATCAACTTCTTGCAGACATTCCCACTCTTACTTCAGAGGAAAATAACAGCAATTTGTATGCCAAAGTTCAGATGTCAGAACTTGAGCGAATTGTTTTTAAAATGCAAAAAGGGAAGACTCTTGGTCCAGATGGTTTTCCTATTGAATTCTATCAAGAATTTTGGGATACAATTAAGGATGAGCTTTTAGAGGTGGTGGAAGAGGCCCGCGTAGCCAAGTCCATTCTTAAAGAGATCAATAAGACTTTCATTGCACTAGTTCCCAAATCTCAAGAAGCTGATGACATTTCTGGCTTCCGACCCATAGCACTTTGCAATGTTCTATACAAAATAATTACTAAGCTTATGGCTGACAAGCTCAAACCTTTGTTGCATAAAATTATTTCACCGAACAAGGGGGCTTTGTGGAAGGCAGACAAATCCTGGATGAAATAGTGTTGGCTCAAGAAGCCCTTCATTTGATGTAGGCTCAAAAGATTCCCTCTATGTTTATCAAGTTGGATTTATCCAAAGCCTATGACAAGGTGGATTGGCATTTCCTCCTCAAGGTCTTGTATAAGTTTGGCTTTGTGATAGATTGGGTGGATTGGGTTAAGGAATGCATGTCTTCAGTTTCCTTTTCAGTCCTTATGAATGGCTCTCCGACTCATTGTTTAAAGCCTCTCATGGGATAAGACAAGGTGTTCCCCTCTCCCATTATATCTTCATCTTTTTGGCTGAAAGTCTCAGGCAGAAACTTTCTAAAGATAGAGACGCTAGAATTTTAGAGAGTATTACCATTGTTCGAGGGGCTAAACCAATTACTCATTTGCAATTTGTTGATGATTCTACTTTAATGGGGCAAGCTAAGGTTATAGAGGTTAGTAGATTTCAAAAGATCCTCAACACTTTTACTAAAGCTACAGGTCAACTAGTAAATGAAAATAAATCTAGAATTATTTTCTTTCATTGCTCTCAAAGGCAGGAGAATTTAATCATGAAGAAGTTCAATTTTGTCAAAGCTTCTCTCCCACTTACCTTGGTATCCCCTGCAAGATAAGCATCTGAAGGATTGGTCTTGGTTGATTCAGCGAGTTAGATAAACTCTCTAAATGGACTAATAGGTGGTTATCTTCTGGAGGAAGAATTACTTTGGTTAAATATTTATGTCTCTTCAGTATTGAATATTCCTGCTGCAGTTTTGAAGGTACTTGACCAGTTTAGTTACTGATTCCTATGGAGTGGCTCTCAGCAGAAATGGAAATGGGCTTTGGTGAAATGGGATACTTTATGTCATCTTAAAGCAAAAGGAGGTCTTGGTTCAAATCTGCAACGAAGAATGCTAAGGCTCTTCAAGCCAAACTCTATTGGCGATTTCTACATGGGTTGAATGAATTATGGGCTTATAATCTACGAGCTAAATATGCGGAAGGCAGGTCCCCTGAGGAGATTATCCATCTTCGTCTTCCAAGTCTTGGTTCTCCAGTCCTTTCTACTTAACGGTGGGCGAGGAGATGCTCAAGAAGCATCTCTACTGGATTGTTAAGAATGGTCAGCCAGCTAACTTTTGGATAGATTCGTGGGATGGTCATCCTCCTCTCATCAAGCAGTTTCCTCTTTGGAGACCTATTATGGAGAGTCTCCATTCCAAGAATTGGATCAAGGTGGCACATTATTGCAAACCGTTGAATAACATAGCAGAAGTAGGTAGAAGTTGGATTCCTCTTGATGATTGGCCTGTTCAATTGGCGGACACTCAAAAGTGGGACATCTTTTCGGTAACCAAAGGAGGTCACGCTCTTGTTCGCAAAATGAAGATATTATTGGTTCGGATATTCGGGGAATTATATTGTCGCTAGAGGTTATTATGTCGTTTGTAGGACCACTCCTCATCCCCTAAAAGACATCTTTAAACCTCTCTAGTCTCAAAACCTTTGGCCCAAAGTCTGCTTCTTCATATGGCTATTGTTGCATCACAAAATTCTCACGGGGAGCAATTGTTGAAGTGAGGGTTTCATGGTCCCTTTAGATGTGAAATGTGTTGGGAAAGTGAGGAATCTATTCACCATCTCTTTAAAGACTATTCGATCACAATCAATATTTGGCACAGCCTCGTGAATTTGTTGGTAGGGAGTCATAAGTTCGGACCAAATCTTGAGGGACTAGATCAATCAGGATCAACCTAATAACTATGTTTGTCAAACTATGTTAATTAGCACCTCTTCTTCTATGGAATATTTGGAAGGAGAGAAATCAGCAAATCTTTAATCAGGAATACAGGGATAGCTATTTTGTTTGGAACAAGACTCAAGTAAATATCAAAGAATTTGTACATGATTTGATAACACACCCTCAAACACCTAGTCAGAGATGGGTTGGTATTTTATCTAGGCTTCAAATTCAGTCTAGGTAGTCTATTGGTAGAAGAAGGGTTGTGATGGATAATAATGGGCAGTGGTCTCCTCCTCTTGTTGGGGTAGGTAAAATTAATATTGATGGGGCCTCCAGAGATAACCCTGCTAAAGCCGGTATGGGAGAAGTAGGGGGTCAAGTGATGGTGTTCCACTTTTCCTATTTGTGACAAATTTAGGGTTTCCATACAATAATATGGTGGAAGGATATGTGATTTTGAGAGGACTCCAGGAGGCTCTAAAGGTAGGTTGGCAGCATATCATAGTGTGGAGTCGACTCAAATTTGGATTATCTACAACACGTTACAAAACTAAAGAACACACATGATTGGAGATTGGGAAGAGTGTTGGAAACAATTGAAACTATTCAATAAAACTTCCAATATATCCCAAGGAATCAAAATAGGGTGGTTGATGCTTTGGCAAATTGGGTGTTGGACAAATCCGATATAGTTTGTTATGGTCTCCCCGTGTTGGTGGTCATCACAAACCAGGGATGTTATCTACACTCTTCTTTCTTTAGATGCTACCAAGGTTTGGAATCTATAATTGTTTGAAGTATGTGTATGTGGATTAGTTGTATTTGAAATGCTACAGTTCAGCACTACACCTCTCGAGCTAAGCACTTTGGTTTGTAGTGTGTATGTGCGGAAATCGACGATGTAACTTTGTCGTCTACTATTGAATAAAATAGATCCTCCTTTTTATCCATGAAGTCCTACAAAATTAATTCTTTAAATATACCCTCAACTAACTACTTAAAAATTTCCTGTGATCTACAGCAAATAGATTTCAAATCTGAGATAAAGATGAACCTATGATGGAGGTAAGAAAACAACTCTAAAACTACTAACTTTCCACGGATTGATACAAATTGCAATATCCCTTGTGGGATACCACTTAAAAATGCACCAAAAAATATAAAATTGCAGCAAACACAAATTCTGATTTTTGCAGATTTTTAACAGCTAGGGCAGTGAATTGAAGAAAATTGATATCTCTCAAAATACTCACTCAAATCACTTGAAATTTTTAGGAGAGCTTGCTAATATTATAAAGAACATAAGAAAATTATTTTTGGAATTTTTGGAATAATATAATGCAGCCAGAAAATTACATGGTGTCCCCAAATTTCACCCTGAAATCTAGGACCACCCATTTGAAAAAAATCGTTCTTTTAAAATAACGGGTCTTTTTGTGTTTTTATTGCCAGAAGATGTCTGTATTATGTTAGGATATTCCCAGTGAATCATATGAGCCAATTTCGACAAATACCCAGATGCCCAAACTCGTTTTATCCCTCCGCCAAGTTTTGTCTACGGAAATTTTTATTTAATTATTTATTGAATAAATAATGCCTCATTTGAAGTAAATTGTGCTCCGATTGAATCCTGTTGCAGTTTTGCATGCCAGTATTCACTCGTCTCATTAGGGTTTTCACCAGGAATGAATTCAGGGCATTATCTGCAACTTTTGGCAACATTTTTCGCTTTTATTTATTTCTTTTATGTTTTTCTTCGGTTTTCTCCTCAATTTCTCTGTGAAATTCCCCTAGGTCAATTTCTTCGCCAATATAGTCTGTTTAATTGCCTGAAGCATCTGGAGATCATCTACCGACACAACACTAGAAAGAATCAACCTCAAAATGCAAGCTTCTAACCAAAAAAGATGAAGTCATGCGAGAAAAGTCTCTCCCTGTGCAAGTCGCATTTTCGGAATTAATGAGTATAAGTCGCATAGAATTTTTGGTAGGCTGCAAGAAAGCGAGAATTTCTTACCCGCCTTGCAGGTATTTTTTCGCATGAAGTCAAAGTCCTTAAGCGGCGATGGGAAAATTATAGGCGGCAGGCGGGCAAGAATTTCTTATCTGCCTTGCAGGGTGAAAATTCTCATTATAAAATAAAGAAAAATCACTTAAAGCACCGATGGAAAATTTTTTGCCTGCCTTGAGCTAACTTTTCCCATCAGAAGGTTTTATTCACCCATACAAGTCGCACTTTTTCAAAAGAAGCTATTTTCAATGCAAGTCGCACTTTTTGGGAAGTCACTTAAGCTGCAGTGGGAAAATTAGAGGTGGCAGGCAGGTGGGAATTTATTACTTGCCTTGCAGGGTAAAAATTCTCATTATAAAAGTCAAATAACTTAAGTGGAAGAAGGGATTTTTAGAGCTGCAGTGCAGGGTGAAAATTCCCATCAGAAGTTGACTTCTTAATTTTAGAATTCACCCTTGCCAAAAAGTGCGACCCATTTGGGCATTAAACAATGCTTTTAATGATATTTATTAATAGTTGCTTTGTCTAATTTTGGCGCCAAGGATGGAGGAAAAGTCAATGCATGAAGATAAGCCACAGAAAACTGAAGGAAGCACGCTAAAAATAAATAAGTTAAATTTATTTAATGGCAGCCAGCAACATGCAAAAATAGGCGCCCAATTTGGGTGAATAAACATGTTTATTTATTTATAATTGCCAAGAATAGCATGGACAATTATTAGAAATTGAATGTTGAGGGTTATATAAGCATGGGCTGCCATAGTGAAGAAGCAATTAATTCTTTATCCTAAGGATTGAAGCCCGGACAGTTTTGGCGCCAAAGAAAAGAGGATTTGTGCATCTGGAGGTGTTTTTCATTGTCGGGAAGCTTCAAGGTTTGGCACCTAGGGTTGGAATAGCTTGATTTATGCTATGATAATTATCTGCATGTTGTTATAAGTACCCAGGTGAATTTAAAAATATTTATGTTTGCTTTGCATGCAAGTAAAGCCTCAAATTTTAGGGCAGCGGGCTTCATATGCAGATTTTTGGTGACAGAAATTAAGTATTCATGCTCTGGACTTCATCTTTGTCTTAAATAATTGCAGGTATTCATAACGAGTGTTCATACGGGTGAAAGGGGTTCAAATCAATGTCAAGTACACCGAATATAACTTCCGAATCTGAAGAAATTGCTAGATCTGCACGAATTGATCCAGTTATAAAGAATTCCGGCAGGATTAAAAGAAAAAGAACACAGACAAAGATTGCTCCAGCCATGATGAAGTGTGACGATAGAGAGGGATCAGCAAGAATCATGCATAGCTTCCAAATTTGTTGATATCAATGACACAGACATGGGCCCGAACCCATCTCCGAAATAATTAACAGATCTAGGGCCGGAAAGACATTTCTCAAGCGGCAATGAAAAGCGAGGGAATTATTCCAAAGCATCACTCCCAAATCACTGGCTCGGTTGCCCGAATTTGTCATGGAGTGTGCGAGATCATATCATCCTCTTTCCGAACAATCCGATGTTGCGGGAAAGACAATTATTAGGCTAGATGCACAGTTTATCAATTATTGTCTAAAGATTCCGACACGAACAAAGGTGATTGCTTTATCGGCATGTTGGATGCAAATGTAATGATGGGAGAAACACAAAGCGGTTGCGTGGGCATAATGATAAGCGAGATATGAAGAAGCCCAGGTCTCCATCAAAGTTCCCGAGGACTCTTCCGCGATCCAACTTGGTGCAGGAGGTGGATGATATCACTAAATTGCTTTGTAGGATAAGTGGAGAAGCCAATACTCACAACTTCCACTCATGGATGTATGTTTTCATGAGGACTATCGAGATCAACAAAGTTGATTCGATAATCAATTAGGCAGAGATCATCAATGACAACATCGGTGAGAAACTTCAGAGTGTGAGGCGGACTTACAACTTCAAAATGACTTCATACCTAGTATATGCAGCAACCTCAGCAAGCGTATATTTTCAAGCCGGATAGACATGGCATCTTGTGAAAAGATCCTATCTTTGAGTGTTATCCACAGTTGATAGTTCTGAATGCCACAAAGATTACAAAGCGGTCAACGATGGGTTCTTCTATGAATTCATCTGCAAACTAAATAGTGATCTAAAGACCAACAGGGTGAGCAAAGAAGCTTGGGAAGTTGTATCTCAGCATGGCTGCATTTTCATCCAATTTGCAGACTTCACCTATCTTAGGGTAACTGGCTTTTCGGAAAACTAGTAAAGTTGCCGAGGTATCCAAACGACAAGTGGGTCATCATGGAGTTGTGCAGACAACTCGTGGAGATGCATGACTTACAATCAAAGTGGCACAAGTCTACAGGTTTCTTTCTAGTCACAGTGGGTTACTACAACTACCAAAGCATCCACAAAGCTAGAGGAGTCGAAGCTGAAATGTTTTCTGAGTATGAGCTTGAGTTCTTCCTAGCACGGCTAAACTTTGACCCATATGGAGTAGCGAAGAAGACAATCTCCCAGGAATACTCACATGTGCCCTCGTTGGAGGACTTCTGGATGAAGTGCAGGAACGAGTATGAAGTCAGAAAGAAAGACTTCAGCAGGTTATCGGCGCAACAAGTGTCTAATTATGGTTTGGCACGGATACCTGCAGATCTCACCGATGATGGGCATGTGATACTTGACTCGTATCATCAGATGGGAGGAGATAGAGCTGCTCTTCAAGAAAACATTGGTGGTGTCAATGATTGAAGAAAGATCTTCCACGATTACGCTGTTAACACTTCGAACTAGTTCGACAAAGGGTGTTGCACGGATGAAGCTTAGATGAATCAGATCACGACAACTTTACCACGAGAGATTCCAGAAAAGAAAGCATGTAGGTGAAAGCAAAGAAAAGGCCGAAAAATCTTAAAGTTCATAACAAATCTCACATACAGGAGAAGGCCAAATCTACGGGCCGTCGTGCTTCCAATTCCAGCTTCTCCAAAATCAACTCATAGCACTTTAGCAGCCCCGAACCTCAGAGAGATCTTGTTGTTCCTCCTTTGAATCCAGCGTCATTTGTGTTTTCTCCTCGACCACTCAGGTCTTCACCTATCCATGCGGAGAAGTTGAAAGTACAGATGGCGAAGTTTGAAAAGGCATTATCTTTGGATAATTCAGAGGGTATCATAACACGGTGGCAAATTCTGATAGAGCGGAGTCAGAGCATGAGATGGTGGTGCACTCGGGGACCTCTCATTCCCCAAGAAGCAAATTTTCATCAGTGTTATCTTCTGAGACAATCCCAAAGATCCGAGAGGAGATCAACCTAGAAGAACACGGCTTTCAGCTGCTCCAGAGTTTGGGAGAAAGACATAGAGGACCTAAAGTTGCCAAAATGACTTCTACGTTGATTATTGAGGAATCGGAACAAAAGATCGTTGAGATATCTATTCCAGCAAAAGGAAAGCACAAGGGAGAGCTCGCAGCAGCTAATCTAGCAGTGACCAAGGTGCCAATAGGTCAAACTACCACAGAAGGGTTAAAGTAGGATACGCAAATGCTAATGAATGCTTTATTCCTTAAGCTTGACAAAGAGAAGGCTGAGAGATCCAAGCTTCAAACGCAGTGTTCCAGTGTGCGAGATCATTGTTAAGGTTGTCAAACCTTCCTCTCAACCCATTCTAGCACATGAGCAGGTGCGTAATCATCTGATGCAGGAGGTGGAAGATGCAGGGAATCACGTCAAAGCTATTGCCTTTGGAAAGGAGCGAATCATTCACCAAGCTTCGAGTAATTTGAACTAATACCGGTTGAATTAGAGAACATGCACAAGGCAGTGTCTCAGCTAAAGGATTTGATGACACAGATAAACGATGAGAACATAGTGGCTGAAAGTCTTCTAGATACTTTGGCTAAGATACCCTCGTTGCCAAAGGATGTATTGATTGCGAAGAGAGTTGTCACACAGCGGATTGGTGGAAAAGGGGAAGCAGTTAAAGACTTCAATTTCCTTTCGCGAAGAGATCCTCAAGTTCATGTTGAAAAGGATGTAGTTGCTGGAGAGTAAGATGGGAGAAGTGTCGAAAAGCATCCCAGATGATTTACCTACTTCCCATGAGGAATTATGTTGGTTGTGCGGAAAGAAGTTGATGAAGCCACCCTACCTTTCACGATGGATTCAATTGGTAGACTCATAAAGCTTCAGGCAAATGTTGAGGGATATGGGCCTGGTTTAGAGAAAGTGAAAGCTAACGTTGTTGCTTTATCCAGAGGGTTGTTACAGTTTCGAAAAGAGAGGTGATATTATTAAAACGGATGGGAAGATGTTGAATTACATGTTTGACAAGTATATTCAATATTAGAACATAAAGAAAGTATGTGTTACAGTTGGCGACTTCATTCTTCTTTCTTCTTTCTTCCCTTATTTCTTATATTCCCGAATGAAAATGTAAATTAAAGTTATTGGTTGAAAAACCATTACTTTAAGTTATTTGGAAAGATTCTTTAAGATAGGTGGCAGATGTGCACAATTTTTGCTCAAACTCCTAATGCATGTCACTAAGAGAGGAATTCTAGGAAGATGAATGTCAAATGTTCCCTTTACTATTTCTTCATGTTCTAGTTCAGTTGCAATTTCCCATTTGTAATTTCCCCTCTACACACTACATGTAGAGGAAGAACCTACGGGTTAAAAGATCGGAATTTGTAATCAGCATTCTTGTGTTCCAAACTTTGAGCTGAAACCCCTGATTTCTACAAGCAGAGGAATAGAGAAGAGATTTCCTGGAGAACTTTGTGTCAATGGTGCATTTTGTTTCTTATTTCTTTCTAGATTTATTCATAAACATTGTGTTATTATAGATCTAGATCTAAAATTTTCCTTTGCTTTGAATTTCGTATTTCATGATCTATTTGTTTTAATCTATGTGCATGCGATCAACTTTGTAAACTATTGATTGGGTTGCACATCTTCTCTCTTTTCTTCCCGTTTCCTATTATTTTCCTCTTCTACAAATTTTTCCTTTCTTTTGCAGTGAAAAAAAAACTATCTAGCTATGGTTCATGAGCTATATAGTTAAAGTAATACCAACAAATAGATATTAGGACATATAACTAACAAAATCTTACACGGGAGCCTCACCGGTAAATGAGGGAGATTTATCTCATGACTGCCTAGGTTTTCAACTATGCAGAAAATCTAGCTAACATTACAAAAAGCCCTAAACAAAAACACTTCAAAATTAGTAGATTCTCCAATAAGCAAGATAAAATTATGAAATTCTGGAAATTACATATACTAATATGGAGAATGAAAGCCCAACCTTCAGATCTGAAAATGGCAACCCAGAAACCCTCCAAATAAGGGCTGCATTCTCCAAAACAAGTCGCCCCCTTTGGAAAATGATCAAAACCCTTTGAAAAGTCTCTAGAAATGATGTCAAACCCTGCTTTATATCGCTGTCAGTAAATCTGATCTGAAAACCCTTTGATTTTCTCCACAAAATGTCTCCAAAACCCTTCCTCTGAAAACCTCTGAAAATATCTCTAAAACAGCCCCTACAAAACAGCTTCAAATGACAAGCTAGGGTAGATCTCTCACTACCAAAGAATGCCCTACTAGCTAGGATGGTCTCTCACCACCGAAACTAGGGTCCCTATGGGATTTCACTCGACAAGTCAGTAAATTTGCAAGCAGCAAGTTTGCACATGAAGGAAAATAATTATGTATGCAAGAATGACCTTTCCTTTTTCCTCTCGGTCATATAATTTTGCCCAAGGAAAAAGCCCCAAATAGCCCCAAATAGCCCAAGTCGCATTTTTCCTTAGGAAGGACCAATAAAATAAAAGTAACGTTACTTTTCCCTTTTTAAGTCGCCATGGTCCAAAAGTGACCCCCAACGCAAATTAGAACATTGTCATATGACCCCTTCCTAACGACAAAACATAATATCTAGTTCCTCCAAAACATTTTACGCTTATGTCAACGAAAAATTATAACAGAATGGACTAGATATTCATACCCAATAGCTCCTAGCGTCCATAGCCCCTTGGGTATGACCAAGGCTTGGACTCGAATTGGCCTTTAGGCCTTTGGCGTAGGAAAGGGGACATTACACAAATTAAATATCAGTTAATGGAATAACTAACAACAAATAGCTCAAAACAGACTAAGACTATTTCTCTGTCCATGAGGTTTGCCATGAAGGGATGTTTCTTCATGAAACTTTCTACGACCATTCCCTAGTTCTGTATGGTTTCATTGTATGTATTGTTAAAATTTCGAACCTAATAACATTTGCTTTGATCGCAGTAATTTTTAGCTACTACTTTTGTTTTCTCGACACAAGGCAAAATATATTAAGGGAAAAGTTGTACAACAAGGATGCCTTAAAGAGAAAAATAGGTCATCCAAGAGGACAGGAGAGAGAAGATTACATCAGTTAGGCAGTGCTTTGAAGACACAATCCCGCATCTCATGCATTTGCATGGCATTAATGCTACAGTTATTACCATGCTTAGCACGGAATATACAACATTGATTCATACCGTTTCTACAAGTCATAGTAGCAGGAAAGACAACTGCTGTAGATATTGTAGTTATAACTGATAAGATGGCCAGTATATATTCATTATTTCTTGTATAGAGGCGAAGAGCCATACAATAAAGAACATGCAGACTTGTAGACATTAATAGACGCTGCTGTGAATCCAAAGGCAAGAGGATTAGAAGAAAGTTTCTTGTTGGGGGAGCAAACAGACGAAATTTGCTCCGAGATGGAAGCTTGCAGTTGGAAGAGAGACATTTGCCACACCTTTCCTCTGGTGGTAGCCTCTGTAGTGCTATCAGAAGTAGTAGCTAGTCTTTTATCAGGAGGAGCCATCTGTGGTTGTCCTTGACTAATATCTGCAATTTGTCTTCTTGCATTTTCAAAAAGCAATGATGGTGTTACTTGCTTCCAGAATTTGATCATGTTTTTCCACAATTGTCCCCAACCTGTCCACACAATTTGTCAACAAATTTATTCTCTTGTTTTGCTTCGGGACACAGTGAAGTAGCCTAGAAAGTACTCTCTCCAAATACGGGCAGTGGACCCCTTTTTCATCTATAGGTTTGTTCATGGTTTTCAGATAAGCAGAGATTTCAAGCACAAAAGCAAAGATGGCGGAGTCATTACTTCCAGAGTTGAGGTTATTTCCTTGATGACTCTCATTGGTATTGTGTGGATTCTCCTTTCTTGAGGGGATTGGATTCTATTTCAGCCATTGAGGAATCTAAATAGTAGGGGATAATTCATTAGTTATATAGTTATATTAATGTCCATGTATGACCAAAAGTAGGTCAATGGGACTCAAGAATACATCCAATTACAATAGAAAGTGCTAGGGTAAAAGGACCCTAGGATCAAAAACTAATTAAATAAAAAGAAAAAATTTACAAAAATAAATAAGAGGTAAACTAAAGCCCCAACCCATGTGGTTAAGGTACCAATACAAATAGCCATGTGGAGGGAGCAAGAACTCTCAAAGAGCATGGGCTAATGAAAGTTGGAAACACTAGACGGTAATCCCATTAAATATTTCTGACCGTGTGTGGGGCAGAGTAGTCGTTTGTGTTCATCTATTACTGTAAAAGGGCTAATGCAAGATCTGATAATGCTCATCGGGAGTGTCTAGGGCTGACGGGGGCAAGTTAGGTAACCCTAAGAGGAAGTAGGTCACACCCCTAGAATCCCTCCTAAAATCCAAGGCCGAAGAACTCTCGTGGTAACAAAGAAACCCATGATGTGTTTGTCCCTACGGCCTGAGAAGCGGTCAAGAAGGAATGGATCCACAGCGCCAAGTAGAAATCCATGCTGCTGAGAAGGAACAGATCCCTGTCACCGAAAGATGGTGTGTTGTGGAACATTAGTAGTGTCGCATAGAGATGAGCGCCACCTCACTGATCTTCCCCCCTCAATTGTGTGAAGGCAAAGCAGCAACCGCCGAAGCGTGCTTAATGCTGCCAACCTCTACAATGGGCTGAAAGAAAGAAATGATCAACTTAAGGCTCAAGGGGCTCGCTGCACAACCCTGCATCGAACAGTGATAATCTCCCAAAGAAAAAGGGCCTGGCATCATTGGTTCGAGTACTGAAAGAAAGTGGATAGAGAAACCCCTAAGTGGGAGAAACAAAGTATTGTTGCCTTGGGATGTTTAGATGGTTAAGCTGAATACCGAATCTATTGAAAGATGGGGCAAGGCCAGGAATGATTCTTCCCCAAAGAGGACTTGGGTTACGGGTAGCAGCATGAGGGGTGAGATATACAAGAGGAAGTTGAGAACTATATTTATTCTCAAGAGCAAGACAATAAGACATTGCCCGTATCCTACGTTGCATGGATACGCCCAAGACCCCCTCGAATCCCCTCTGATACGTATCGGAAACGGATACGATACGGATACGTCACGGATACGTACAGACGTATCCGTGACATATCCCGTACGTATCAGGCACGTATCCTGCAGTAAATACGTCTTTTTAAGTTTTATTTCATTTTTTTTAATTTTTGACTTTTCTACTCCCTAAAACCGAACCCTAAACACTAAATGAATAAAATAATACACCCTCTCCTATATCATATGTATGGCAGCCACATGAACAATGAAATGTAAAATCTTAAGTATATTGTATGTTTTGAAAATTTGAACATGGATCCTAGTATATTTTTCAAATTTCAAGTTTTGTTTGTATTCATGTTGACATGATATTCGTATATCATATGTATGGCAGCCACATGATCAATAAAAATGCAAAGTCTTAAGTATATTGAATGTTTTGAACATTGATTCAAGTTTTGTATTACTATTTCAGTTTTTTATGGACTAAAAAATGAGTAAAATGAGCAGATGTACATAAAAAAAAATAAAAAATAGTGTGTGTGTGTGTACGGTCATATCCGAGACGTATCGTATCCAAGGGTTTTTTAAAATTGACGTATCCACGTATCATATCCGTATCCAAACCGATACTCGTATCCGTATCCTGGCAACATAGCCTGTATCAGATTGAGTTCCTTTGTCTGATTTATTCCTTGCTGAAACAGATGGGAAGGCTGCTCATTGTTGACAACTTGACTGCATGGTCGATAATAGGCTCCTTGTCATCAATATGAATGAGATGTTGACTATCATCTTCCTTTCCTGGCTCTTGCTTCATCTTGACTGACTCCTTATGAACGGTTTCCTTTGTCCTTCTCGTTCTCTTGTTTTCTTTTGTAAACTTGTCGAGTTTTGAAACTGAAATCCTTTGTTGTATATTTGTCATTGATTTTCCCCTTATTTATTATGTGTTTTCTGAACCTCTTCCTTCTCTTCAGGTTCACAACACCTGAAAGATTAAGATAAATTTGAGAAATGTTCCTTGAATTTAAATGAATCAGGTAATATAATCTCATGTAGATGCCAGAAACAGATCTATTGGAATTGATGGCAGCTGACAAAACTGCACAGAGTGCAGGGAATTCAAGCCACTTTCCTATAAATGCTTGGAGCAGGGTGTAAACCTAAAACATTCTCTTTGCTTTTTCTATTTGTGGTACTACCAA
Organism: Taxus wallichiana var. yunnanensis; assembly: GCA_018340775.1. NCBI lineage: Eukaryota > Viridiplantae > Streptophyta > Pinopsida > Cupressales > Taxaceae > Taxus > Taxus wallichiana. The sequence continues at coordinate 606,079,816 of CM031234.1, forward strand.
CCTTGGAACTAACATGTGGATCATCACTGCCTTCTTCCACTTCCACCCACTCAGCCATTACTTGAGTAATTAGCTAAAATTTTATCATCTGTTTGTCAACAGCAAAGATCAACGTGCAATCCGAAAATTGACTGAAAATAGAATAAGTTGGATTGTGCACTTTTTTATGACAAAAGGTGTTATATTAAAACACAACATCGAGGAATTACGACGAGAAAGAAAACAGGGTTGATCACAGGGATCAGGCAGAAAGAATGAATTATAAAGAGGATCAAAGCCAAAAAAGTGGTCCGTATAATTTCCAAATTTAGTTATAAATAGCTTCCTTCCATCCAGTCTGCCCAATACTCCATGTGCCCAGCTCTGCAATATTTGGAATGAGAAAGAGGAGGGATGATTTGTGACAGAGATGATGTGATCCGCAGGTGATACTCAGCATTCTTTATACCATTGATATTATGCATAAATCAGATCTGATTGTGGGCACAAGTGTAGAATGTCTAGGTGGCATGGAACTGCTGCATGGATTTGGGAGATCGTGACAGCTGGGATAAGCATAGCTGGACAGATTAGAGGTTGGGAATAAAGTAAACAACACACGGGGATAAGAAAAAACTCAGATAAAGACAAAATGGGGATAAGACAAAAAGGGGATAAGACAAAACCCAGATTAAGACTGAAAAGATAAGAGGAAAAAGACAGGTCGAGAGACTGAGGAATAAAGGTAGCATGATGACAAAACATTGCAGCAGTCTGATTTCAAGTAATACTTGTCCAAAGGAGGCATAACATGAGGGATATGCTGCACGTCGGGTCAAAAAGGGAAGTTGGCCAAGGCATCAACAACTTTATAACACCCATGTGGTTTATGCTGAAATAGGGTCTGTGAAATCCAGATTGTGGAGAAAACCAATTGCATGATATTCAACATTTTCCAATTGGATGGAGTTTGAGGTGCATGTAATGGTGAGGTGCTAAGATGGATCGCCTGAGAGATCAACTGAATAATGGATTGAGATGCCCTTCGACAATGAGCCGTTGAATATTACATTTATGAGCTTATGCAACTACATATTGGCAGGCAATCAATTCTGCAAAGTTGTTGGTTTGTGAGCCTCTATAGTTGGTCTCCACTTGCTTTGGGATGGATGAAGCAAAATTTTAAAGAGGCTCCTCAAGGCAACCTGGGTCTAGTCCGCAGAGGTGCTCTTCTTTGCTCCCATAGCAAGGCATTTGAGGTTGTCTCAACTTAATCAGAAGTTTGGGCACTTGTTGATGACCTCCAATTTCCCAAGTTGCAATGAAATATCCCTTGTGGGATACCACAAAAAGATACACAAAATATAGAAAAAATTGCAGCAAAGGAAATATTGATTTTTGCAGATTTTTAACAGCTAGGGCAGCGAACTGAAGAAAATTGATATCTCTCAAAATACTCACTCAAATCACTTGAAATTTTTAGGAGAGCTTGCTAATATTATAAAGAACATAAGAAAATTATTTTTGGAATTTTTGGAATAATATAATGCAGCCAAAAAATTACAGAAAGCCCTAAACAGTGGTAAAACTTCAAAAATTCGTAACTTCTCCAATAAGCAAGATAAAATTATGAAATTCGGAAATTACATATACTAATATGGAGAATGAAACCCCAACCTTCAGATCTGAAAATGGCAACCCGGAAACCCTCCAAATAAGGGCTGCAATCTCCAAAACAAGTCGCCCCCTTTGGAAAATGATCAAAACCCTTTGAAAAGTCTCTAGAAATGATGTCAAACCCTGCTCTTATCGCTGCCATAAATCTGATCTGAAAACCCTTTGATTTTCTCCACAAAATGTCTCCAAAACCCTCAAAACCCTTCCTCTGAAACCTCTGAAAATATCTCAAAACAACTCCAAAATGACAAGCTAGGGTAGATCTCTCACTACCGAAGAATGCCCTGCTAGCTAGGGATGGATCTCTCACCACCGAAGCTAGGGTCCCTGTGGGATTTCACTCCACAAGCTGTAAATTTGCAAGCAGCAGTTGCACATGAAGGAAAATAATTATGTATGCAAGAATGACCTTCACTTTTTCCTCCCAACTCCTTATATATTTTTCCCCAAGGCAAAAGAGCCCCAAATAGCCCAAGTCGCATTTTTCCTTAGGAAGGACCAATAAAATAAAAGTAACTTAAGTTACTTTTCCCCTTTTAAGTCGCCATGGTCCATAAGTGACCCCCAACGCAAAATTAAAACATTAAGTGTCATGTGGCCCCTTCCTAACGACAAAACATAATATCTAGTCCCTCCAAAACACTTTACGCTCATGTCAACGAAGAATTATAACAAAATGGACTAGATATTCATACCCAATAGCTCCCAACGTCCATAGCCCCTTGGGTATGACCAAGGCTTGGACTCGAATTGGCCCTTAGGCCTTAGGCATAGGAAAGGGGACATTACATAGCAAGGCATTTGAGGTTGCCTCATTGAATCAGTTTGGGCACTTGTTTATGACCTCCATTTCCCAAGTTGCAAGCGGTAATAAAGTTAGTCATGTAAGGTGACTAGCAAGTCATCACGATGCATGGTCTACAACTTCACACACTTCACTTTGGCAAGTAGACAAGTTTCTTTTAGGCTTCCTATAGATCTTTTTAGTATTTAAGGAGGCAAACACACTTTGAGACATATAAATTAGGCTCTTCTAGAGATCTATTCCTCTTGTCAATGTCCTATGACTCCTAATAGGTGACCACAACCTTAAAATGCTTTTTCATTCAATAAATACAAAACAGAGTTCTTCACCCTTATTGACTAGGTCTCTCTTCTTTGATTTCACTAGTCACTTCCAAGATCTATGATTTTTCAATGGCTATCTCGTAATGTCCCCTTTTTCGAGACATTATTAATATTTATTTTTCATTTGCATTGTAACCCCTTGGCATGCCTAGTGCTACAAGTGGGAGTCTTTTTAGTTAGTTTAATGTGCACATAGGTTAGTTACTTTTATTTATTTAATTAAAAAATAAATAAAGTGCACATAGTCTTAGTATTAAATATTTTAATGAGAGTTTATGTTTTCCCTCCAAAAGGGAAAGGTAGGTCTTTATTGGATATTGCACCCCTTAGTTCTATAAAAGGGAGGTCGCATTTCCTTAGAGGGCATGTTGATGAATTATTGATTTCACTCCATGCTTGGAGAATTGGGATGTATGCCCATGGGATGTATGCCCTAGTTCTTGCATTGATCTCTCTCTTATTTGGATCCATTATTGAAGATTATTGAAGACTCCATTGTTCTTTCCATTTTGCTCTCTTGTGTTGAAGGTGTTTGTGCATGATATTTTCTCTCTAGCTTTGGCGACTTGTCTAGGGTATTGGCGCATTTTATTGAGGGTAAAATCTGCATGTTATTGAGTATTTTGAAGGGTTCTAAGTGCTAGAAATTATTTATGCAATTCACCCTAATCCTAGCAGCCGGTTTGGGATTTCGGGGGTGATTTCAGGTGGTTTCTACTGCATGCAAAGATCTGATATTTATTTTGATGAAAAGCTCATAGTTTTTCCTTTCTCTACGCATTTGGTTTCAAGTTAAAAGAGTTAGTATTTTGGGAGTTATAAATTTTCAAAGTTTCGATTAATTTTCAGCAATTATTATTTTTATTTTTACTTCGCAAACCGTATTGGATAAAGGAGTGTAAATACCAACTGGATTGCCCATCAAACCCTCACCTTGGCTCACTCCAACCCTATTTGGGTTGTATTGAAGCTGACACTAGGGTTCGTTGAGGTAAACCTAGGAGGGTTTATCTTCTAAGTGTTTATTTTTGCAAGTATTTAATAATAATCAGTTAATATCCTACAAGGGGATATTACAGTGGTATCAGAGCTTCTTTCCTCTACTCTTGTGGGGGTTTGTGTGGCAAAAACAAGGAGGAATAAGGCGAAATTAATTTCATAAATCTTGGAGTTGAATTGGTGCCCTAAATGTGTTGGGCGACCTAATTTTTGGGCAAAAATTAGGGTTTGGTGTTGGCTAGTCAAAATCTGGTTTTGGGATATTGTTTCTCATATTTTTGTGACCCAAGATCCAAAATTTCAGCTCTTTTGGACTTTCCTAGCCAAAGATACGGATTTTTGAAGTTGCTATATTTTTCTGCAGTGTTTCGGGTTTTAAAAATCAGATTTCAATTATTTTCAGAAAATTCCTTTTGGAAAAGTTGCTCCATAATATTATCTACCATTCCCCAAAGTTTCATGCAATTCCGAGGTGTTTTGAGCAAGTTATGTCATTTTTCTAAATTCAGCTAGGGATAGTGACGAACTTACTATTTATAGTAAGTCTCCCATTTTCAGATTTAGAAAAAAATTGTTTTGGCATATTCAGATTGGAAAAAAAAAATTCAGAATTATTGCAAGTTGTTTGAGGTAAATCAGAGCAGTTTTCTTCTTTTCCGGCGGGTATTGTTTTGCAGATCATGGAGATTGCCAGTGACGAAGGTTTGAGAACCAAGCTCTATAAGCTTGGGAAACGGCTCAAAAAGATTTCATTTGAGAAGAGTGTATTGTTCCACACTCTTGAAGAGATAGTGAGTTGTTTATGTTTGATAGAGCAATCTGATTATAGCTCTATGTTTTCAGTTGTAGCTCCTTTGGTAACACACTTGGCTAGAACTAATTTGTTGAGACATGAGGAGGTGGATGTGAGACTTTTGGTCATTGCATGCATTAGTGAGGTCACACGGATAAGCAGCCCCAAGTTTGCCATATGATGATACTACTATGGAGGAGGTATATGATCTCATGGTTGGAAGCTTTCAAAAGCTTTGGGACATCACAAACCCTCACTTTGATAAGAGGGTTAAGATCTTGAAGAACATGGCTCAGGTAAGGTCTTGCATTCCAATGTTAGATCTTGATTGTAATGACGTCATTTTGCACATGTTTGAGGTTTTCTTTGATGTTATACATGAGGAACATTCACATGAAGTAATGGATTCTATGCAAACAATAATGTCTCTAATGTTGAATGAGTATGAAGAACCTCCACAACCTTTGTTATCCATACTTGTGGAAGGATTGGAACAAAAGGAGTCATGTCTTGCTCACTCCTTAGCAAGAAGAGTTGTGAATCAATGTGCAAGCAAAGTAAAGACATGCATCCAAGGTATGAGCACTTTTGTTTTTGATGATGAATTTTTGGCATCTAATGATTGCATGGGTTTGAATGGGTGCAAGGAGAAATCAAATTTGGTTGATGGGCATGAAGAGGATATTAGTGTCAAGCATATGCATGATCAAGAAGAAATGATGGCAAAGGAACATGTGATGGAAAAATCATATTTGAGGGGAGTTGTTCAACCCCACCATGAGCCATTTGAAGGGCAAGGAGAAGGCATGGTCAATGATCTCACCGTAGAAGGGTATACTCATTCATATAATACATCATTTGTGTCTACTTCTATGTGGCAAAAAGAAGAAATCTTGAAGCATTCATTGTATGGTAATAATCTTTTGATGTTTGACAAATTATTAGTGCCTACTAATTGCATCAAGTTGAACATGAGTGCAAAAGGAGCAGGTTTTCAAGAGGACTATGAAGATGGGCTTGTGAAGAGGTATGCTTATGAAGAAAGGACATCATGGAATGTTTATGGTAATTTGTAGTTCGCTGTAATTTTCCAAACAGCAGGCCCTAATGGGCAATTGAATGAGGTTTGTCACCCAAGCATGAGTCTCATGGATGTCCCAAGTCATTACCCACCAAGTATGAATGCTTGTGGTGAAGACAAAGAGGTTTTAGACAAGGAAAGTAATGAGGAACTAAGTGTTGTTCCAAACTCAGAAATTCTGAGTTTTGTAGATGTTAGGGGCAGCCCAAGGTATGATCTTTCTTGTTTTATTTCTCCTCAAATCTTGAGTTTTGATGGATATGATTTTGAGCATGATAGGGAGATGGATATGAGGTGCAACATGGAGTATATTGGTTGCATTTTTATTGGTACTCTTGCTCTTAACATTTGGGTGCATATGGAGCATGATGGAAAAGGAGAAAGAGTGATCATCACTCTTCCCAATGATGGAAACCATAACAATAAGTTTGTTGGTCCGTATGAGAAATTCATCATTAGAAGGCACAAAGGTATGATGATTTCATGTGTTTTGCCTCCTATCATAAGGGAAAATCATTGGCACAAAGTAAGGTACAAGGTTCCTTGGTTTCTCTATGATAATATTCATAAATGCATGCATTATATTTCAGCTCTCTCATTTCCTTTTGAGTATAGAAGAAGAAAAATTTGTGGTGTTATCTTGCACATATTGCTTCATGTGGTAAGAGGATAAAAGGATTTGGGTTTTGCAAGTTTGGTTTGGATATAGGAATATCATTTCATTTCCTTTGTCAAATGATGCTAACTCCTATCTCTTGGGAAGACGTGAAAGAAGGATGGATCACATGGACTACACTTTGCATGGTAAGAAGTTCATTTTCAGATTTTGAGCTACAGTTATGTCTTCCATTTGGGTGTTTGATTGAGATACTTCCAAGGGTAAAGTCAACCAAGGATAAGTATTGGGAATGTATGAGTGATGTTGCTTGCATGGCCACCATCTTTTGGGCTTCAATGAAAAGTATGAGAAGTTTGAAGGAACATGGTATGAACTTTTCTCAAGGCATTTCATTTTCAGCTGTGCATGTGGATAATTTTCAGTTTGTTATGATTGAGGATGAAATTTCAGCTATATGGGAGCCATTTTTATTCACTAGGTTGATGATCATTCATGTTGGGAAAAGAATTCTGAATTATGCTAGTTGTTGTCCTCTCATTTTTATGGATAATACTATTAGGACCAGCTCCACTATCACTCCCAAAATTCAGATTTTTTACATACATTTGGTGACATGGTTGTTGGTATTTGATTTTGGCTCATGGGTGACTATTTGGGGGTGGAAACCAACCATCCTAATTCTGATTTTCGAGGAAATAATGCATGATTACAACAGTGTTGGGAGCCACATAACAGATTTTGGGGACAACCCATACATGAGAAAGATTTGGGAGCTCTCCATGCCTTGGAGACATGAAGAAGAAACAGGAAAAGTGTTTCTCAACACTTGTTTTTCTAATGAGTTTGCTTCATGTGCAGGATTGAAGACATGTGATGGAAGATTGTTGTCCTATTCATTTCATGAGGGCATTTTTGAGTGGGCAACCTTGGAGCTTAGCAAAGCTCATCCTATTGATGACTCTCTATGCCATATTGAGGACACCATCTCTTGGAGCACATGTTATGGAGCTGATGACCCATATTTTTGGGTTGACATAAGTGAAAGAAATTTGTTCTTTCCAACTCTTCGCCACTTGACAGGCATCGGATTGAGGCTTTGGATGCACCACCCCACATCTTCTCTTTGGGGCATGATGCATGGATCTATGAGCTTGTTATTGCTTGAGGGCAAGCAATTTCCGAGAGGGGAGGACTGTAATGTCCCCTTTTTCAAGACATTATTAATATTTATTTTTCATTTGCATTGTAACCCCTTGGCATGCCTAGCGCTACAAGTGGGAGTCTTTTTAGTTAGTTTAATGTGCACATAGGTTAGTTACTTTTATTTATTTAAGTAAAAAAATAAAAAAAGTGCATATTCTTAGTATTAAATATTTTAGTGAGAGTTTATGTTTTCCCTCCAAAAGGGAAAGGGAGGTCTTTATTGGATATTGCACCCCTTAGTTCTATAAAAGGGAGGTCGCATTTCCTTAGAGGGCATGTTGATGAATTATTGATTTCACTCCATGCTTAGAGAATTGGGATGGATGCCCATGCGATGTATGGGTTCTTGCGTTGATCTCTGTCTTATTTGGATCCATTATTGAAGATTATTGAAGACTCCATTGTTCTTTCCATTTTGCTCTCTTGTGTTGAAGGTGTTTGTGCATGATATTTTCTCTCTAGCTTTGGCGACTTGTCTAGGGTATTGGCGCATTTTATTGAGGGTAAAATCTGCATGTTATTGAGTATTTTGAAGGGTTCTAAGTGCTGGAAATTATTTATGCAATTTACCCTAACCCTAGCGACTGGGTTTGGGATTTCGGGGCTGATTTGAGTGGTTTCTAGTGCATGCAAAGATCTGATATTTATTTTGATGAGAAGCTCATAATTTTCCCTTTCTACTGCATTTGGTTTCAAGTTAAAAGAGTTAGTATTTTGGGAGTTATTAATTTCCAAAGTTTCAGCTAATTTTCAGCAGTTATTATTTATTATTTTTACTTCTGCAAATTGTATTGGATAAAGGAGTGTAAATACCAACTGGATTGCCCATCAAACCCTCACCTTGGCTCACTCCAACCCTATTTGGGTTGTATTGAAGCTGACACTAGGGTTCGTTGAGGTAAACCTAGGAGGGTTTATCTTCTAAGTGTTTATTTTTGCAAGTATTTAATAATAATCAGTTAATATCCTACAAGGGGATATTACACTATCCCATGTTTTAACCAATTTCTTTGGGCTTGTCGAGATAACCTTTAGGTCTCTAAAGTATCTACTCGAACCCCAATCTTCAAACTCTTGCTTATCTAAAAAATTGTCTTATAGGGCTATTAGGCCAAATGTACAAAATTCAGAGTTATGCCTCGATTCATGACTTGGGAGGACCTTGAAAGGCTTGGAGACTCTTACCACACCTTGTAAATGATGATCCAATAATTTGAAGACTTTACCCGCACTATAGAATCAAAAAATTGCAAATTTCGCTCAATTTAGCCCTCAATTAGGGCTTCTTTGGACCTATAGAGAGATGCATCATCAATATCTTGCATTGTACGGTATGAAAATTTCCCAAACAACCAAAATCATTAGAAAACCTCTAAATCCACGTATCTACCAAGTTTGGGCAATTTTGACAAAACAAATGATATTCAAGATTTTCGTTCAAAACCTTATGTAGGACTATGCAGAGCTCGAGAACACATAAAAGGGCATAATTTTCAATTTTGAGGTTGTTTCCTAAACTACCACTTGGATAAGGTCTGTATGGGCCTAATGCACCTTTGTAAACAATTAGAAGGCATTGGATAATCATGAAACACTCCAAACTATCTCATTTGAATGCCGAAACCCTCAAAACTGTGTAAATCCAAACGTCTTCTACAAACAAAAACATACGTGCTAGATCAAGTTAAGAAAATATCAACAATGAATTGGTGTCCCAAGATTTCACCCGAAATCTAGGACTACCCCTTTTAAATTTTTCGATCTTTTTGAGCGAAGGGTCATGTTTTTGCTTTTTGCTTTTTGCCTTCGGTTGCTAGCATTGCTCAAAGGTATCTCCAAGAAGTCATAAAGCCACGTTCGCCAAATACCCATATGCAAAAGCTCACTCAATTCCCTTCCGAAACCTAGTCTGGTTTTATAAAAACTTTTACTTATTTTTATATTAAATAAGTAAAAGTTCATTTAAAAATAGATTGAGCTAAAATTGGGAAATTTAGGTTATATAAAGCACTTTGCAAGGTCATTATTACCACATCATTATTACTTTCACCTCAAAGTGGAGCATTCACCCGGGGAAGAGTTTTTACAGATTAGCTAATTGGAAAGATTTTTGAGCAATTGCCCATAGCTTCTTTCAGGTATTTTGTTTTTATTTATTTCTTTTGTGTTTTGGTTTTGGTCTTTCTCCGTTTTCCATCTGCAATCCCCATTGCCTTTTCTTTCTTCCTGTCGAGATCTTTTCCCTGGCCTAGGGTTTTGAAAAGCCATCCATTGCCTCAGACAAAGGGAAAATTAATTGATAAATGTGTGGTTTTCAAGTCCTTATTTACAACGCAGCTCTATGAAAAGAATGCAGTATTTTAGAATGGAAAATCTTATAAAAATTGCGTAGATGCCCATGGTCTGTTCTTCTTTTGTGAAAGCATCCTCTCCTCCTAGCAAGCACGCAGCTGTTCACTCAAAGTATCCACGCAATTCTTTTAAAGGAATCGTGGTTATGAAAGTCTTTGTCTTCTAAATTGAAAGCATCCTCTCCCTTCTGAATCCACACAATCCAAAAGCCTTCAAAAGCACAAAAGCAAAATCACTTAAATCAAATCATGGATGTCCAAGGTCTTGTCTTCCTTTTGCAAAGCATCCTCCTTCTTCAGTATCCACACAACTTTTGGGGAATGTACGCAATTGTTTTTTCTTAAAAGGCAAAAGCAAAACACTTAAGTGAATTGCGTGGATGTGCAGCACCTTGTCTTCCAATTAGAAATCATCCTTTCCCCTTCAAATCCACGCATGAGGAATTGAGAATCACTTAAGTGAAATCGTGGATGTCTATGGCTTTGTCTTATTTTGTGAAAGCATCCTCTTCGTTCCAAAACCACACAATCCTCCTCCATAATCCACGCAGCCTTTTGTAATAAAAAGCAAAAACACTTAAGTGGTATCGTGGATGTTCATGAGCTTGTCTTCTATTTTTCTAAGCATCCAATCACCCTAGCATCCACACAGCCTTAGGAAATCAACGCAGCCTTTGATTGGGAATTGAAAAGCATTTAAAATGGTGTGGATTCCGAGCACTTTGTCTTCTAAATTCAACACAGCCATCCTTCCTTAGTATCCACACAATTTTTAAAGCAAAAGCAAAATCACTTAAGTGATTGCGTGGATATGCAAGACTTTTTCTTGCCTTTGCAAAGCAGACTTCCCTTCTTAAATCCACACCATCCTCCCTTCCCTGCATCCACACAGATCTATAAGAAGAAAAACATTTTAAAGAATTGTGTGGATGTCTGAGGCTTTGTCTTCTATTTTGAACGCAACTATTTCCCTCTCCAAGCACGCAGACATCCTTGCATCCCCTCTAAAAGCCCAAACGCAGCCAATATAAATGCATGCAAAGTCTCCCAGTTAAGCCTTCAAAAGCCCATGCATGTTGTTCCCAATCTCCCAGTTGAGCCCAAGTTGAGCATACTTCTCTTTGCTTACACCCGAAGTAATTCCCAGAATTTAAGGCTGCCCATATGCATAAATAAAAGGGTGATGAGTTACATGTTTGTCTGAATTGTTTACAAGAATATTTCACTTGTGCACATACTTGTGAGAAGAAAGTTGAGGCCAATGTCGGATACATTAAATATATCTTCAGAATCAGGAGAAGCGGTTGCAGTTTCTACACAAAGAGATCCAGATTTCACAACTGCAAGAGCTTCGGGTAAAGGTGGAAAAGGGAAATCTCAGGCAAAAGCAGGTTCAGACAGAATGAAGTGTGATGACAAAGGTTATCCAGCAGAATCATGCATAGTGTCCAAGCTTGCTGAAGTGAGTGATACAGACATGGGGCATGTGTCTATCAACGAATTAATTGACAGATCCAGGGCAACTTGTCGGACACCCCTTATGCGGGCTATAAGGGATGGCGAATCATTCAAGCTGCAGCATTTCCGGCTACTGCCCAGTTACCTGAATTTGTTCTAGAATGTGCTAAATTCTACCATCCTCTATCTAGAACAATCAGGGATACAACAGGAAATATAGTGATAAGGTTGGATACTCAGTACATCAATTACTGCCTCAAGATTCCTGCAAGACCTAGAGTAATTAAAATCAGCATGCAAGAGGCTATTGATAGGTGAAGAACAACACGATGGACTGTGTAGGTATTATGAACAAGAGCTATATGAAGAAATCTAGGCAGCCATCTAAATTTCCAAGGACCCTTCCTAGATCAAATCTGATACAGGAAGTTGATGACATCACCCAGTTGCTATGCAAGAATAAATGGAGAAAGTAACGCAAAGAACTTCCACTCATGGATGTATTACTTCGTCAGGACAATTGAAATCAACAGAGCTAATTCAATGATCAATTGGGCAGAAATCATAAGCAACAACATCGGTGAGCAGCTCAAAAAGGTTAGGCAGACACTCAACTTCAAAATGACTTCATATCTTGTGTATGCCGCAGCCTCAAAAGGGGTGTTCTCCAAGCTAGACAGAAGAGGGATACTTTCCAAGGATCCTATCTATGAGTGTTACCCACAGCTGGTGATACCTGAATACTATAAGGAATACAAGGTAGTAAATGATGGCTTCTTTTATGAAGTCATTTGCAGACTAAATAGTGATCTGAAGGCAAACAGAGTAAGCAAGGAAGCTTGGGAAGTTGTCTCTCAGTATGGTTGTCTTCATTCAGTTTGTTGATTTCACTTATCTCAAGGTTAGTGGCTTCTCAGGTGCACCAATCAAGCTACCAAGATATCCCAATGATAAGTGGATTATCATGGAGCTATGCAGGCAGCTCGTGGAATTGCAGGACTTACAATCAAAACAGCACAGCCAACAGTTAGCTTCCCAATCACAGTTGGCCACTATAGTTGCCAGAGTATTTACAAAGCCAGAAATATCCAAGCTGAAATGTTTCTTTACTATGAGCAAGAATCTTTCCAAGCTAGGATGAATTTTGATCCTAATGGAATAGTGAAGAAAACAATCTCCCTAGAATACATGCACATCCCTTCATTGGAAGATTTCTGGATGAAATGCAAGAATGAATTTGAAGTCAGGAAAAGAGATTTCAGCAGATTGATAGCTCAACAAATTTTTGATTTTGATTTGGCAAGAATACCTGCAGACCTTCCTGACGATGGGCATGTGATACTTGATGCATACCATCAAATGGGAGGGGATAAAGCTGCTCTTCAAACTAGTATAGGTGGTAGCAAAACAATTGAAGAAAGGTCTTCAATAGTCCTTGTTAATACCTCAAATTGGTTGTTAGAAAGAGGATATTGTTTGGATGAAGCATTAATGCATCAGATAACAGGGAATTTCAGCAAAAGGAAACATGATGGTGAAAGCAGCAGAAGACCAGAGAAGTTAAAAGTGCTCAAAAGGTCTCAAGCATTGGATAAAGGAAAGTCTTCATATGTTACACAAGTGCCACTTACTGAAAAAGTTTCTCCTACATCAACTCATAGCACTTTAGCGGTTCCAAAGCACCACGAGAAGTGTTGGCTAGATTTTATGCAAAGATAGAAACCTAGGCAGTCATGAGATAAATCTCCCTCATTTACCGGTGATGCTCCCATGTAAGGTGTTTATCAATATAGTAAGGGTGGATCCTAATAACTATTTTCAGGTCTTACTTTAATTACCACACCTCGTGAACCACAACTGGACAATTTTGCAGCAAATAAGTAGCTGATTTGGAATATTTGCAAAAGGGGGAAATAATAAAATTAGGGAAAGAAGAAAGGAAGATGTGTTGACTCAACCAATAGTTATCAGAGTTGGTCTCATCCACACAAATTAAATAAACAACTTAAAACTCACAACGTTCAATAGAAAGGGAAAGAAATAGCTTCTAACCTAGATCGAGATAACACAAAGTTTATCTAAAACCTCAAATAAAGCAACCAACAAATCACTATAGACACAAAGTTCTCCAGAAGTCCACCTTTTATTCAATCCCCAAGCTTTCACATCAATCACCTCAAGGGTTCCAACACAAAGTCTGAAGACTCGAGAATGCTCTAATTACAAAAGCTCTTGCTAAACAAGTTCTGCTAAAACAAATTGTGATCATTTAACCCGTAGGCTCTTCCTCTATTTATAGTGTATAGAGGGCAATTACAAATAGGAAGTTTTTAATGAATTGCCACATGTGGAAGCTATGAAAAAGGGAAGTAACTGGCAATCTTCCTCCTAGAATTTCTCTTTACATGACATGCATGATTTATAACTGAAAATAGAACCTTCTATTTTGCATGTCTACCACCTATTTCCAAGTAATTGACTTCTTCCAGTAACTTGAAGTAACGGCTTTTAAAGCCAATTACCTAAGTTTTACAATTTTAATTGATTGCTCAATTGTTTTGTCGGAGAAAATAAGAGAAAGAAGAAAAAGGAGAAGAAATTAGAAGAAAGCTGCAACGCTCCCGGTCTTGTTCTTCTTCCATACTCTGCATGCTTGATCCAACTGTATTGCACTTCCGCCTCATGAATGATTTGGATGATATTTCTGCCTCGAACCTGAGATGTTTTTTTCTCCTGCATGCGGTTGACTCTTTGCCTTTGATTCTCACCAAACTGGATCTGGAAGCAACTGACTGTGATTTTTCTTGCGGGTGTTGCCTCTGACCTGTCTTCCCCTTTTATCCCTGAAGCTTTTGCAATTCTTCTCCAGTACATGCACCAGTAAAATGTTTTCCGTAAACAATTTAGACAAAACTCATCACCTTTTATTTTTAATTGCATATGAGCAATTTTGAATTTTGGAAAGCACTCAGTGAAGGCAAATATAAGTAAATTCAATGAAGGCTTCAACTGGAAGATTGGGAGCACATGCATGTGCTCTTGAAGGGATTTTGCATGCAATGACTTCCTCCCTAACTTTGGCGCCAACCCTTGCTAAAAATAATTAAAAGAAATCAATTTTTAGGCATGAAGTTATGCCAAAATGGGTCGCACTTTTTGGCTAGGAATTGTGAAAAAAACATGAGGGCAAGGAAGTGGAAAAATTCACCCTTCCAGCAGCCCCAAAATTTCCACTTTTCACTTGGGTAAATTAACTTGCTTTTGCAAAAAAAACATGAGGGCAAGGAAGTGGAAAAAATGCACCCTTCCACGCAGCCCCAAAATTTCCACTTTCCACTTAAATGACTTGTGTTAAATTACAACCTTCCAAGCAGCCTAAGAATTTCCACTTTTCACTTAGGTGAATTATCTAGCTTTGTGGAAAAAATATAAGGGCAAGGAAGTGGGAATTTTCAACCTTCCAAGCAGCCCCAAAATTTCCACTTTTTACTTGGGTGAATTAACTTGCTTTTGTGGAAAAAACATGAGGGCAAGGAAGTGGAAAAATTCACCCTTCTAGGCAGCCCCAAAATTCCCACTTTTCACTTGGGTGAATTAACTTGCTTTTGTGGAAAAACATGAGGGCAAGGAAGTGGGAATTTTCAACCTTCCAGGCAGCCCAAAAATTTCCACTTTTCACTTGGGTGACTTGACTTATATTGTGGAAAAAAAAAACATGTCGGGAAGCTCCAAATTTCCACCTGCCAGGAAGCTCCAAAATTTCCTTGGTCGTTCTTTTAAAAAAAAATCGTTCTTTTCAAAGTAAAGGGTTGTTTTGTGTTTATTTTGTCTAAAGTTGTTTGCATTGCTCTAGGGTATCCCAGAGAGTCATAAAAGCCAAATTCCCCGGATGCCTACATGCTAAAACTCACTCTATCCCTTCGCCAGGGTTTTGTCGAGAGAATTTTTTTATTTATTTTTTTATTTATTTATTAAATAAATAAAATTCTTTTAAAAATAGATTGAGCTAAAATTGGAGGACTTAAGTTATATAAAGCACTTCACCCCATCATTATTACCATAGAACATTCACCGGGGAAGAATTTTCAGATTAGCTAATTGGAAAAAAATTTCGAGAGATTGCCCACAGCTTTTTTTTTTGTTTTATTTCTTTTTGTCTATGTTTTGGTTTGTTTTCTCAACAATTCCCATAGCCTATTCATTCTTCTTGTAGATCTTTCCTCGGGCCTAGGGTTTTGAAAAACTATCTAGTATTTTTAATTACTAATCTGTCTAAAGGTGATTAGAGCTTAGGATTCTTTCAGGAGATTGCAAGAAATTGCTTGGTCCAAAAAGGTGTAAAAATAGATTTTATGAAAATAAGAAAAATATTGCCATCAATGCGTAGAGCTCGAGAAAATATGCACTTTTAGAGAAAACGGCACCTAAAACGGAGCCATGGAGTGAAAGTTATGGCACTTGCAAGTTTTTGTTGCTACATCTTCCCGAACCCTTTCCAAAAATGGAAAATTTTATTCTATACTTGTGTTTTCTTCACCGAAAATCCAAAAATGGAAATAAAATGTTGCTTGATGAGTTTTCACACAACTTTAAAAGCAGAAGTCATACAAGTCGCACTTTTTGGGAAGAGCAATTTCTTAATGCAAGTCGCACTTTTTGGGAAGAGCAATTTCTTAATGCAAGTCACACTTTTTGGGAAGAAGCTTTCTTCCATGCAAGTCGCATTTTTTGGAAGGAGGGCTTTTAAGTGCCAATGGGAATTTTGGTGGTAGCAGGAAGGTGGGAATTTGGAGCCTTCCTGGAAGGTTGTTTTTCTCATCATTAAAGTTAAATCACTTAAGTGCCAATGGGAATTTTGGTGGTGGAAGGAAGGTGGGAATTTGGAGCCTTCCTGGAAGGTTGTTTTTCCCATCATTAAAGTTAAATCACTTAAGTGCCAATGGGAATTTTGGTGGTGGAAGGAAGGTGGGAATTTGGAGCCTTCCTGAGAAGGTTGTTTTTTCCCATCATTAAAGTTAAATCACTTAAGTGCCAATGGGAATTTTGGTGGTGGAAGGAAGGTGGGAATTTGGAGCCTTCCTGGAAGGTTGTTTTTTCCCATCATTAAAGTTAAATCACTTAAGTGAAAGATGGGAATTTTGGAGTTGCTGGAAGGGTAAAAATTCCCACTTCCTTGCCTTCTTATTTTTAACATGACTTCTAGCCAAAAAGTGCGACCCATTCTGGCATAGCTAAATGCCTAAAAGCTGACTTCTTTTAATTGTTGGGAAGCATCCAATTTTGGCGCCTAGGGTTGGAAAGGCTTTCTTTTTATTATTGAGCATTTGTATGTTGGTACAAGTGCATAGGAGAATTAAATAATAATTTTAGCTTGCTTGGCATGCAAGCAAAGTCTAAAAATAAAGGGCGACAGGCTTTATAATCAGATTTTAGTGAAGGAATTAAGCATTCATGCCATGAATTCCATGTTTGTCTGAATTATTTGCAAGAACACTTCATTGGTGCTCATATTGGTGAAAAGAAGGAAAATTCAATGTCAGATACATGGAGAATATCTTCAGAATCAAAAGGAGAATTTGCAGGTTCTGCACAAATAGATCTAGCTCTCATATTTGCAAAGTCTTCTGGCAGAAATAAAAAAAGATCTCAGACAAAGGTTGATTCAAGCACGATGAAGGGTGATGAGTTTTGTCTGAATTGTTTACGAAAAACATTGCACTGGTGCACGTACTGGAGAAGAACTGCAAAAGCTTCAAGGATAAGAGGGAAGACAGGTCAGAGGTAGCACCCACAAGTAAATCTCAGTCAGCTGCTTCCAGATCTAGTTTGGTGAGAATCGAAGGAAAGGATTCAACAACATATGGGAGAAAAAAGCATCTCAAATTCAAGGCAGAGATATCATTCAGATCATTCATTGCTAAAGTGAATGAAGCAGAAGTGCAATACAGGTTGGATCAGCATGCAGAGTATGGAAGAAGAACAAGACTGAGAGCGTTGCAGCTTTCTTCTAATTTCTTCTCCTCTTTCTTCTTCTTTCTCTTATTTTCTCCGACAAAGCAATTGAGCAATCAATTAAAATTGTAAAACTTAGGTAATTGGCTATAAAAGTCGTTACTTCAAGTTACTGGAAGAAGTCAATTACTTGGAAATAGGTGGCAGACATGCAAAATAGAAGGTTTTATTTTCAGTTATAAATCATGCATGTCATGCAAAGAGGAATTCCAGGAAGAATATTGTCAATTGCTTCCCCTTTTCATAGCTTCCACATGTGGCAATTCATTGAAAGCTTCCTATTTGTAATTGCCCTCTATACACTATAAATAGAGGAAGAGCCTATGGGTTAAAGGATCACAATTTGTTAATCAACATTCTTGAGTTCCAGACTTTGTGTTACAGCCCTTGATGTCATTTTTGTGAAAGCTGAGGAATTGAATAAAGGCAGATTTCCGAAAAACTTTGTCCACGGTGCATTTGCTTCTTACTTTTGTGTGGATCTTTAGATAAACTTTGTGTTATTTGAGATTTAGATTAGAAGTTTTCTTTTCCTTTACTTCTGAATATTGTGAGATCTACTTGTTTATTTAATCTATATGTATGAGACCAACTCTGTAAACTATTGGTTGAATTACATATCTTCCTTTCTTCTTTCCCAAATTTCATTATTTCCCCCTTCTACAAATACTTCATAAATAATTGCTTACTTGTTGCAGAATTGCTTAGCTATGGTTCATGAGCTTTGTAATTAAAGTAAAACCCCCACAAATAGTTATTAGGATTTATACTTACCAGATTGATAAACATCTTACACGGAGCCTCACCGTTAAATGAGGGAGATTTATCTCATGACTACCTAGGTTTTTAGCTATGCAAAAATCTAGCCAACATTCCCACTTTTCACTTAAGTTATTTGACTTATATGTTGTGCATGGAAATTTAAGTGAAAGGGCAGCTTTGAAAAATGTGACTTGCACTTGAAATTGACTTCCCAAATTAAGGGCAATTGCATTTATGACTTTGCACAGAGAAATCACCCATTTCTAGAAAGTGTGACTTGCTTCCAAGTGCTTCGTTGAAAACCAACATTTCACAATAGATTTTACTTTTTTTTGAGGCCATGGATGACTTATAAAAACCCTAAGCAGTTGAACTGGTTAAGCGGAATGAAAGAAAAGACCAAGGGGAATTGCCAAACAGACCAGAGAAAAACCGAAAACAAACACAAGAAATAAATAAAAACGAAAAACCTACCAAAAGTTGCAGACAATTGCTCAAAAATAACTTGTCAATTAGTTGGTCTGTAAAACTCTTACCCGCGTGAATACTCCACTTAGAGGTGAAAATAATATTGGTGTGGAAATCCTTAACGGGGTTTAACTTCAGCACAATCTATTTTTAAAAGAATTTTATTTATTTAATAAATAAATAAATAAAATGCTTTCAAACAAAACCTGGCGAAGGGATAGAGTGAGTTTTAGCATGTGGGTATTTGTCGAATTTGGCTTTTATGACTCTCTGGGGATACCTTAAAGCAATGGGGACAACTGCAGGCAAAACAAACACAAAATAGACCCGTTACTTTGAAAAGAACAAAAATTTTAAAAGGGTAGTCCCAGATTTCAGGGTGAAATATCGGGGACACTTAGAAGTCATAGGTATTCCATCATTGAAACCAAGATCATTCATATACACTCCTCTTCCGCCACCCGATTCTCCACCTCCTACGGAAGAATTGAGGGCACGAGATGGCGAGAATTCAAAAGAGCACTTTCCTAGATGGCACAAAAGGAGAGAGACATGATACAGTGTTAAATTCTGATACGATAGGGCCCGAGCAAGAAATGGTGATACATATTTAGTTGGTCTCTAAAACTCTTACCCGCGTGAATACTCCACTTAGAGGTGAAAATAATATTGCTACAGAAATCCTTAACGGGGTTTAACTTCAACACAATCTATTTTTAAAAGAATTTTATTTATTTAATAAATAAATAAATAAAACGCTTTCAGACAAAACTCTGGCGAAGGGATAGAGTGAGTTTTGGCATGTGGGTATTTGTCGAATTTGGTTTTATGACTCTCTGGGGATACCTTAAAACAATGGGGACAAGCTGCGGCAAAACAAACACAAAATAGGCCCGTTACTTTGAAAAGAACGAAAATTTTTAAAAGGGGTAGTCCCAGTTTCGGGGTGAAATATCGGGGACACTTGGAAGTCATAGTTATTCCACCATTGAAGCCAACATCATTCATATACACTCCTCTTCCGCCACCCAGTTCTCCACCTCCTACAAAAGAATTGAGGGCACAGATGGCAGAATTCGAAAGAGCACTTTCCCTAGATGGCACAAAAGGAGAGAGCCATGATACAGTGTTAAATTCTGATACGACAGGGCCCGAGCAAGAAATGGTGATACATATTGATGCTTCTCATTCCCCAGATAATAACTTCTCATCTTGGTTGGCTTTGCAAATAGTTCCAGAGGCTAGGGAAGTAATAAACCTGGAAGAAGAAGATTTACAGTTGCTCAAAAGCCTTGGAGGAAGAGTTAAAAAGCCAAAAGCTGCCAAAGTAACTTCAAAGTTGGTCATTGAGTCATCAGGGCAAAATTTTGCAGAAATATCAACTCCAGCTGAGGGAAAGCAAAAGGGAGAACTGACGGCAGTGGATATATCAGTGACCAGAGTGCCACTGGGGGAAGTCACCACTGAGGGATTAAAACAAGATACCCAGACATTGATTGATACTTTGTTCCTCAAGCTAGAAAGGGAGAAAGTAGAGAAAGCCAAACTCCATGAGCAGATCTCCCAACTGTGTGAAATTATCACCAAGGTTGTTAAACCTTCTTCTCAGCCAATACTAGTACAGGAGCAGGTAAGTTGTCATTTGATCAAAGAAGTTGAAGAAGCAGGTGATAAAGTCAAGGCTATTGATGAATGGGTAAAGCAAATCATCCACCAAGCGGCAAAGCAATTCAAAGAAGTACCAGATAGCTTGGAACATATGCAAAGAGCATTGACTCAGTTAAAAGAATTGATGACAAGTATAGAAGGTGAAAATGCAGTTGCTGAAAGCCACTTGGAGACTTTGGCTAAAATAAATTCACTGCCTGAGAGTGTATTGATTGAAGAACAAATTGTACTAGATGGATCAATACAAAAGGGTAAGCAACTGGAAATGACAGTGTCTTTCCACATGAAAGTTCTCAAACATATGTTGGGTGAAATGCAGTTGCTGGAAGACAAAATGGAAGAAGTGTCGGGAGTGTAATCTCTTTCACTACAGAGGAAGTAATTGATGGTGTCCATTATTATACAAGGTTCATTCCCGACAAACCACCAACTTCCCTTGAAGAATTTCTTCCATTTCTCCAAAAGAAGATTGATGAAGCCGTCATACCTTTCACTTTTGATTCAATTGAAAAATTAGTAAGGCTTCATGCAGATGTCAAGGGATTTGGACCTAGTTTAGAGAGGGTAAAGACAAGCATTAATATCCTATCCAGGGAACTACTAAGGTTCAAGACTAAAAGCGGAGCTATTGCTAAGGCAGATGGGAAAACAATGAACTACATGCTTGACAAATACATTCAGTATCAAAACAAAGGGCAAGTATGAAGTGTTGCAGTTGGAATAACTTCTTTCTTCTTTCTTCTCCTTTTTCTTCTCCTTTTTCTTATTTTCTCGGACAAAAATTGTAAAGATGAAGTAATTGGGTTAAAAGCCATTTCTTCAAGTTGTTTGAAAAGTCCTTTACTTAAGAATAGGTGGCAGACATGCAAAGCGTTGATTTAGTCTTCACTTGAAAATCATGCATGTCATGTAAAGAGAAATTCTAGGAGAAAGATTCCCAACTGTTTCCTTTTTCATAGCTTCCACATGCGGAAAATCATTAAAAGTTTCCCATTTGTATTTTCCCTCTATACACTATAAATAGAGGAAGAAGCCTACGAGCTAATCATCAATAATCGAACTTGTTTAGCAAAGGCTTTTGTAACTGGAGCATTTTTAAGATTTCAAACTTTGTGTGGAACCCTTGATGTGATTTCTATAAAAGTGGGATTGAATAAAAGGTGGATTTCTGGAGAACTTTGCGTCTACAGTGCTTTGTTGAGTACTTCTATTCAAAGGTTTTAGATAAACTTTGTGTTATCTTAGATCTAGGCTAGAAGTTATTTCTTTCCCTTATTGTTGAATGTTGTGATTTCTCTGTTTATTTACTTTGTGTGGATGAGACAAACTCTGATAACTATTTGTTGATTCAACACATCTTCCTTCCTTCTTTCCCTACTTTCATTTTTCCCCCTTCTGCAAATATTCCCAACACAGATTGCTTGCTACAAAATTACCCAATTGTGGTTCACGAGCTAAGGAAATTAAAGTAAAACCCCCAAAAAGTAGTTATTAGGATTCACCACTGCAAATAGATAAACATCTTACACGGGAGCTTCACCGTTAAATGAAGGAGATTTATCTCATGACTGCCTAGGTTTTACGTTGTGCATAAAATCTAGCGAACATGAATCAATCACACCTATAAGAGCATAAACAATATCATGGAAGCCTTATTCATTCATTCATTGCTTGGAAACCAACATACAACGCCCGCATCCTTCACATGCAATCTATTCCAACCCCACAAAAATAAGTTTCTCCTCCTTTTTATGCTTTTCTAAGCTTCTTCAAACTTGTTCGACCTTCTAACCTCTTGAACTAAATGTCTAATCCTGGAAACACATCCCAAAATCTCTCAACAACTCTGATCTGGATTAACATGTTTGATTTAGTCTTTTTGTCAAAGTTGGAATAAGGCTTATCATGGCTTAATACATGATTTGATTATTTAAAACCAAATGTGAAGTAAATTACCCTTACCACATACTAACAAACTCCAAGGATCACTCATCTAAAGACCAAGATCCATGAAACACTCTAGAAATCTCCAAATAGACTAAAACCCATTTAAAATTTGAATTGTTTGTTTTGGGGAAAAATCTCAAATACTTTTGAATGTCCTACAAACCACAACTTGAAGCCTATGTAGGGCTTCTTATTGACATAATAGGACCTATAACCCTCTTACAAAGAATATAGCCTCATGACTTTGCTCTATACCTTGATGCACTTAACTCACATCATTAATGCAACGATTAAGAGCCATACTCGAATTGGAAACTGAACCAGATTATTCAAAAGCGATCGAATTTAGTGATTAGCTTGAGGCTATTTTCTTGAACCATTGCTTTCGAAGCAAACCGTCCAGCAAACTTGCTAATATGAGGTTGACCTTGTTGAAAATTGGAAATCGATACTTCCAAGCGGCCTAATTGAACTCCTTTCTCAAGATTCTGTGGACACCCTTATCCCTATTTGTTAAGGAAAAAGTTTTTATTTTCCGAATATTTGTTTGTCCCTTTTTGCAGGGTTTGACGGGCATAGGAAATATCAATTGGAAATCAATTTCGAAAGAGTGATTGCTTTCTCATAAGGCAAGATGGTGCGTTGCTGAAAGGACAAGATTTTTCTGGAGCCATGACACTCATACTCAAACATTAATTGATGATAACGTGTGGTAAGGATTATTTAAGTGGCTCTTCTCCAAAAAGAGATCTTCACATTTCATCTGGTTTTTCTGAAGTCTTTTTCATTGCTTCTTTGCTCCCTCCTATGGCATCTTATCCGCATCCTACTCAGTCATCTGCTATTTTTGGTGTGATGGTTTCCTTATGCCATCTGTTACAATGGTTTAATATAGATAAAAGTACGTGAGATGATTATGTTTCAAGGAAGCAATTCCTTAGGGAAAAGGAGTGAGCATGTTCGGCGATCATACCAAAGCCCGGCAAGTTAAGTGCATCGAGAGAACAAGAAGCATTTCCGCACAAAGTGAAGGAGATGTTGAGGAGATTGAAGAGATCGTTTAGGATGAATTTCCACCCATGTGCGTTATAAGTCACCGAATGGACTTGATACCAAGTTCAAGTTTTCCGGTCAAAGGTGTGTATAGAGTGACACTGCAAGAGAATGAAGAGGTGAAGAAGCGAGCCGACTGCAGCTTGACAATGGGCTAATGCACGAGAGTTTGAGCTCGTACATAGTACCTGCAGTGCTAGCACCAAAGAAAGGAGGAGAATAGAGGATGTACATTAATTCCAAAGCCATCAATAATATAACCATCAAGTACATATTTCTATTGTCGCACGTGGATGATTTGATGGATTTTCTAAGTGGAGCACAATACTTCACCAAAATTGATCTGAAGATTCGTTATCATCTGATCCCAATCAAAGAGGGAGATGAATGGAAGACTGCAATCAAAACACAGGATGGTCTATATGTGTGGTTGGTTATGCCTTTTGGTCTAACTAGCACAAGCAAGCATGTTCATGAGACTCATGAACAAGGTACTAAAGCCTTTCCTTGGTAAGTTTGTCATTGTTTATTTGGATGACATTTTGATTTTTAGCAAGACCAAGGAGGAGCACTTAGCGCACTTGAGACAAGTGTTGCGGCATTCGCATGACAAGAAGTTGCTTGTAAATGTAAAGAAATATGACTTCATGAAGGGTACGAAGTGTTATACTTGGGATTTGTGATATCTCAAGATGGATTGAAGATGGATTCAGAAAAGGTGAGAACTATTGTTGAATGGCCATTACCGGAGAGCACCTTTGAAGCACAAAGTTTCCTTGGATAGATGTCCTAACCAAGATGAGGCGCTTGTATCATGTCTAGCGACGGGATAAGTGACAACTCAACTACCATCCATTCTAGACTCAACTACCATTCTAGATCTAGTTCTATAGGCACTCGAGAACAAGACAAGATAGAATCTCTTGGCAAGCTTATATAGGAAGCTCATAACAGACTTCAGCAGGATTTATGCACCTACCATGGAGGCAAGGAACGCTGATATGAAGGAGTTTTTTCTGGATTGCAAACGCAAAATATAGTTCCCAAAAACTGAAGAAAAAGGTGACAACAGCCAGTGTTAGAACTTAGCATTGCCTAATTTCAACAAAGTGTTTCAAATGGATTGTGATGCTAACAGCGCAGCAATTGGAGCCATGATGAGTCAAGAAGGTAAGCCCATTTTTCACTTGAATGAGAAACTGAATGATGCAAGGATAAAGTATTCAATTTATGATCAAGAACTATATGCTATTGTGTAAGCATTGAAGAAGCGGCGGCATTATGTGTTGCCAAAGGAGTTTGTGTTGCACACAGATCACCAAGCTCTACAATTTATAAATAGTCAATTTAAGTTGATTCAAATACATGAAATGGGTAGAATTTTTGCAACATTAATCGTTTTTCTTGAAACATAGGAGCCGAAAATCTAACAAAGGTGAAGATGCTCTAAGAAGAAAATGTGTCTTGTTGACAGAGATGCTTCTGGAAGTCATGGAATTTGATTCCATAAACGAGTTATATGTGGAGGATGAGGATTTTAAGGATGCATGGAAGGCGTGCACAGAAGCGATGAGTGCAGGCAGAATGCCCTGGTTGAATTATTTTCTGAAAGAGGGGTTGTTCAAAGGAGCGCGATTATGCATACCTAGGGGATTATGCACGACAATTTGGTCAAAGAAAAGCATAGTGGAGGATTGGCTAGTCATTTTGGTGTTGATAAAACATTGACATAGCGAAGTGAAGGGTATTTTTGGCCACACATGTCTGTGGATGTGCGTAGATATGTTCAAGGATGCAAAGTTGTCAATTGGCAGAATGCCAAAGTCGAAACACAACGTTGTATCAACCACTGCCAGTACCTGAGAGACCATGGAAGCATTTGAGTATGGATTTTGTTCTTGGTTTCCCTAGAACGCTAAAAGGGAAATGACTCTATCTTTATTGTGGTGCATTGATTTTCAAAGCTGATTCATTTTATTGCTTGCAAGAAAACTAATGATGTTACACATGCAAATAATCTATTTTTCAGGGAAGTTGTAAGGTTGCATGAGGTTCCGAGAAGCATTGTATCTGATAGAGATATGAAGTTTGTGGGACACTTCTGGAGAACATTGTAGAAGAAATTTAACACTGATTTGCAGTTCAACTCAGTATATCAACAAGATGGTCAGATGGAAGTGATAAACAAGAGTTTGGGAAATCTGTTGAGATGTCTAATAAGAGAATTTTGTACTATGGAACTCGGTATTGGTGCAAGTAGAATTTGCATACAATACTTTTGTAAATAGTTGTGCTAGAAATACCCCATTCTAGATTGTTTATGGGTAGATTTTGAGAGGTATCACAGAATTGCAGAATACATAAGGATAGAAAGGGAAGAGCACAATACCAAAAGATTTTGTGGAGTATATGTGTGCTGTGTAGAAACAAATGCACGTACAATTAGAAAAGAGGAATGTGCAGTACAAGCAACACGCAGATCAGAAAAAGAGAAAAGTGGAGTAACAAGTAGGAGACATGGTCTTGGCACACTTGTGGAAGGAAAGGATCCCTAGTGGAACATATGACGAATTGGAGTGGCAGAAAATAGGACCATGTAAGGTACTGAGAAAAATTGTAACCAATGTATATGAGATAGAGTTTCCTAATGGGACAGATATATCACATATCTTCAATTTTACAGATTTGTACCCTTACAGTGAGGGACAAAACAACACAAAAAAGCGATAGTATAGATTCTGGAGACTTGGATTGGAGACAACAATTGCTTGAGAAAGCACCAAAGGAGATTGAACAAGGGATCAATACCAAAAACAAGAAGACAAGTGAAAATGTGTAAGGAATATTTGGTAAAGTGGAAGGGCCGAGAAGTTAAAGATGTGAAGTTACTAAACATGGAAGATATGTTGAAGAACTCAAGGAATATCCATCACCGGGAGCTCATAGCTCATTCCTTTTACCCAGGTTGAATGATGCAGAAGCATTCAGGCGCACAAGTAATCTACGTCATCAAAAAGATAAGTATGGATAAGTGCTTTGTGCAACCTTGTGCATGCGTAGTAGAGTAGTGCAATTGAATAAGGACTTCGATCTTGCACAGAAGTAGTCCTGCACAAAGGTTTGAATTGCACTCTAGGCGCAGAATATTTGGTCTTGCACAAAGGTTCGAATTACACTCTACGCACAGAAGTTTTGGTGTTGCACAAAGGTTGGGAGCTTGCACAATAAGCTGAAATGTGTAGAAGCAAAGTGCAAAGGAAACACTTGTGCAGCTAAGTGAAGGACGTGTAAATGGAAATCTTACACACATGCAAAAACATGTGCTTCTCTATGCAATGGATAGTAACGTGCAATGGATAGTAACGTGCAATGGCGCATTCCACTGGTCATGGACCTTGCATGCACTCATTAGCATTTGTGCGGATGGGAGATGGAGTGACATGCACTTGTGCAGATAGGAGATGGAGTGACATGCACGTGTCAGTTGGATTTTGCATTGCCTCGGACGCCGCATGTCACTTGATGAAGGTTGTGATGATTGAACTAGCATAAATGAAGGAAGGTGATCATGAACAGACTATTGGTTGACAAACAAGATGAACCATTTCGACTTCCGTGACTATTTGCTGATCCAAGTCATTGAAGGGGATGGCAGCCAGAGTAAGAATGTACAAAGTTAAGTCTGATGGAGGACTGTGAGTTGTTGCAATCTGAGTGGGAAGAAGGAACAATAGTTGATTCAAGCAGAACCTTGTAAAGCCTACAAGTATAGAAGTATTTTGTTTTCAACATCCCATTCAAAATCATTGTAATCTTTGAATTTCAAGACTTTAATAAGAAGGCCATACTCTGTGCCTGTAACTAAATTTCCTCCATTGAATAAAATTCTATTATTTATGGTGTGTTGTTATCTATTGTTTTGTGCACCCAATCTGGGTGTTAGTCCTTCATTAGACCCCTAGCCGCAACTGCATGAGTAGGGTCGGCCTAGAATCTAGATGGTCTCCATAGCATAAAGTAGGTGTACATATCAGGTAGGGTTTGTATTAGAGGATCATATTGTGAATTCAGTTCTTATTATAAGGTTGTGTAGGTTGCCCCTTCAAAGTGGCATGGTCATATGCTTCAAGATTATTCTCTTATTTCCATCCTATTGTCTTATATTATTGTTATTCTACTTCATTGATATAGAAATTTCAATATAGTCATCTCCAAAATCTAAGAAATGTTTTGCTCTCACCCGAAACACGTCACATTGTTTTGTCGTCCTAAGAACTTATGTAACACTGCAAATAATTGATGGTCTTGTAACATTGCAAATATTAATGTCCCACGCTTCCCCGTGTCCCTAAAAAGATAAAAAGACAAGGGATATATCAAAGATGGCCTAAACAGGGGTGTACCCTATTTTTAAGGCATCGGGACGTCGTGACATGCCCACGATAGTCGACGGACATCCCGATGTCCCGACACCTTCACTTTAAAACAAACTTCCCCACCCACAAATAAAATCTATTTTTTAAAAACCCACAAAACATTAAAACCTAACCCTAAAAGAACCCTACAAAACTTTAAATAAACCCCTAAAGTACAATGTCAATCAACATTCAGCAAAAGTGCAAAGAGGAGGGCAAAGAGGAGGAAAGGAAAGAAGCAAGAACAAGAGGTTTTTGGTTTGACATCGTACTTTGTAATTGAGAAATGATAATCATAATTTATCATCATGAATGCTTAAAAGATGCTTGATTATTTATCCTTAATTATGAAGTGAGGTTCATGATTTCTGGTAAATGTCTCTTCTTGTATTTGCTTCCATGAGATCATCACTTACTGCAACTCCTTGGTCCTTCTGCCTATGTCACAACCTTTAGCGGTCAGAACAGGGCCCTTATTGTAAATACTGTTGGTAATCTGCATTTTCCTGAACATGGAGGGATCGAAGCTTAGTTGCGGATCTGTGGGCTATGATCTGAACCCCGGTTTTCTTGGTGATTGCTTTTGCATTACACTTTCTATTTTTTCCCCTAAGCAGCAATGGAGTCCAAACCTAGCTTCAAAGATATTCTGCGAGGAAATTTACAGAACAGTGCATCAGGAAGGAACTGGCAAAAATCAACCCTGCGAATGCCCAAATTGGACTTTCGAAAAAATGAGAAAGGTTACACGAAAGCCATGGATGGCACACCAGTCATAAAATTACAAAAAGCAGATTTGCAAAGTGGAATCAATAAACTTGAAAGCAGAGGATTAATTGTTCAATTTCTGGGCTTTCGACCTTCACTCTTAGCATTCAAAGATTGGGCAAAAAAATGTGGAAGACTCCAGGTGAGTACACTATTTCTGTCTACCCAAATGGTTACTTCCTTGTTTTCTTTGCTTCAATTTTAGACAGTGAACATGTATTCCAAGGATGGCCTTGGTTCTTTGGCAGAGCAGGTTTATTCATAAAACCCTGGCACCCCATGTTTAAAGCAGATGAAGAATTACCCTCCGTAGCACCTGTTTGAGTAAGGTTGTTCAGTCTCCCAACAGGGTTTTGGAATAAGAATGCTTTCATGACGATTGGTAATACTCTTGGAACATTCATGACGACAGCTGATGCGTCAATAAAGTTAGAACAAATGATTTATGCACGTATCTGTGTCCTGATGGATCTTAGTCAACCTTTGCCTCAGAAGATTTTGTTGGTTGTGGAAGACGAGACATGGGAACAGGTACTGGATTATGAAAATATTCCTTTCAGATGCTGAATATGCCATGAGTATGGGCATCTGGTCAAAGACTGTCCGCTCAAAATCCCAGAACCATCTATTGAGGAAAAGACACAGGAAGACTTCATTACACCAAAAAGGAAGAAAACAGTTAAGAAGAACCCTTCACAGTCGCCTGAAACAAGTAACCAAAATAGGTTTGCAAGCTTACAACAACTCCAGGAAGACAATAAAAATGAAGAAATTTTGGATTCTTAAATACAGGAAACACAGATGAATCAAGGGGAGCAGCCCCTAGTACAGCAAGAAGATGTGAATCAAAAACAGTTAACAATCATACAGAAACAACCAACTGTGGAAGTAGCGAGCATACCCCTGAAAATCTAGCACAAGACCAAATACCAAGACCAATTTTTGAGCTCAGACCATCAACTAGCTGATGGCGAATCGATGGACAAAGCTTTGGTGTTAGTGGATAATGCTCTTAATCAACAGAAGACAGACAACTATTTAGGGGTTGTGCAGGTTAAGACAAAGAAACTAAAGACAGATACAAATGTTAAAGTTGGTCGCAAATCGAATCAACTTGCTCTTCAAAATGAAGGTAATAAGCTGAGTAATGCAGGAACAGTTCGGGACTTGTCCCAAATATTTCAACACCCTTCACAATGAAGATCATAACCTCGAATATAAGAGGGCTCAAGGGTAGCCCATCTAAGAAGAATGAATATCCAAAACCGTCCTATGCTCGTATTCATACAAGAGATGAAATCATCTATTGAGCTTGTATCCATTTTAGCAGAAAGAAATTGGCCTAAATCTCACCATTTAACTTTAAGTTCACAAGAAGCCTCAGGAGGTTTAATCTCTTTGTGGGATCCACAGATTATTACAGTGTTGAACTCTTGTGCAGTAAGGGGGTCTCCTTCATCATGTATACTCTAAGGTGGATGACCAACAATTTGTCTTAATTAATGTTTATGCCCCCACGGACTTTGAGGCTAAAATACAACAATGGCAGCAAATATCTCTCATGGCTCGAGCCTTTATGGGGGTCCCTGTTATTCTAGGTGGAGACTTCAATACTATTCTTAATCTCCGGAAGAAGAAAGGTGGAAAAATGCAGCTAGATTCTAGTTCCTTAGCTATGCACCAATTCATCCACTCTAACCATCTGGTGGATATTACCACTGATAATGGGGTAATGACATGGACTAATAAACGACAAGAACAACAGTGTATTATGGAATGATTAGACCGGTTTCTGGTTTCCAAAGAATGGCAGATAAAGGAATTCATTCCTAAGGCCCAAATTCTCAATAATATAGGTTCAGATCACTCGCCAGTTTATTTAGAAATTGGCAAGTCAAATCAGTATTATGTGCCATTTAGATTCCAGTTGATGTGTCTTCATCATGAAACATTGGCAAATTATATTAAATAATGGTGGAAGGAGGGCACGCCATGATATGGTACTCACATGTACACCTTTGTAAAACGCTTGAGCTATCTTAAATCTAAACTTAAAGCATGGAACTAGAAAGAATTTGGAAATATAACAGAAAAGAAAAATGAAGTTTTAGCACAGCTACAAGAAATAAATGGGCAAATTCGTATGGAGGGAAGCACACAGGATCTCCTACATAAAGAACTTTTACTAAAAGTAGAGCTGCAAGAATGGGAAACACGGGAGGAGATAATGTGGAAACAGAAATCGAGAATACAATGGTTAAAGGAGACAAAAATTCTGCCTTCTTTCATAAATCATTATTGGCTAGAAGGGCACATAACCACATCAACTCCTTTATTAAATCTGATGGACAGAAGGAGTATTCTTTGGAGGGAATGAAACAAGTGGCTGTAGGATTTTTTAAGGAGTTGTTCACTGTGCAACCCCTTAATAGAATTTCACAACAAACAGCTCTAGATACGGTACCTCGGCTGATCACTGAGCAGGACAATGAACAACTTGTAAAGCCAATAGCGGAACAGGAATTAAAGAATGTGGTCTTCTCTATGGAGAAAGGTAAAACTCCTGGACCGGATGGATTCCCAATTGAGTTCTATCAAGTGTTTTGGGATATTGTTAAACAGGACTTACTCAATGTAGTGGAAGAAGCAACAAAAGGCCAAAACCATACTCAAGGAAATTAACAAAACTTTTATCACTCTTATTCCTAAATCTTCTGAACCAGAAGATATCTCAGGATTTAGGCCTATAGCCTTGTGCAACGTTCTGTATAAAATAACAATAAAGCGATAACAGACTGGCTAAAACTGTTTCTTCATAAAATCATTTCCCCTTAACAAAGTGATTTTGTCCCAGGATGTCAAATCCATGATGACATTGCACTAGCCTAGGAAATCATGCACTCTATGGACTCACAAAAATCTCCTTTCATGTTTATTCAATTGGATCTATCCAAAGCATACAACAGAGTTGATTGGAAATTTTTATATCAGGTTCTAGCCAAGTTTGGTTTTTCAGAAGAATGGATACAATTGATTAAAGCCTGTTTATCCTCGGTCTCTTACTCAGTCTTGGTGAATGGTACTCCTCAGCTATTTGGAGCATCAAGGGGGATCGGGCAGGGTGACCCATTATCACCCTTATTGTTTATCATCCTGGCAGAATGCCTTGGAAGACTTGTTGGAAGAGCTCGTCAAGAGAAAAAAATTCAGGGGGTACAGTTAGCCAGATACACTAGGCCACTCTCCCATTTGTAGTTTGTCAATGATTCAACTTTGGTGGGAAGAGCTACAGGTAAGGAGGCAAAACAATTCCAGAAACTTCTTCACGTTTTCTCCTCGGCCACAAGCCAATTAATTAATGACACAATCGAATATTACTTTCTTCCCTTGTTCATATAGACAGGAAGAACAAATTCTTAATACCCTTCATTATAATAGGGGCTCTCTTCCAATCAAATATTTAGGTGTTCCTATAGCCCCTAAGCAGATATAGAGATTGGAGTTGGCTCATCCATAAACTGGAGGCCAAAATGCAGAAATGGACAACCAGGGGGCTCTCTACAAGTGGAAGGAAAATGTCCCAGTGAAGAATTTGTGACAGAAGTTGATGTGTCCACAAACCACACCAAACCTAAAAAGGAAAATGTAGAATGGGGAGTCGAATTGACCCTAGCGGTCACCCCAAGAGTGAACTTACGACCGAGCGTTGCACTACATCTTAGACTCCATGTAGTTCTAGTGAGTGTGTGTAAAAATCGTGCCCTAGGATGACCTTGTGCAAGTTGCACTTTATAGCGGGTTGTAGCTTAGAATGTAGCAATGTAGTAGTATGTGTGGATGGAATAGAATAGACTTCCCCTTCCTATGATGTATTTGCGAAGTATGCAATCCTTGTCTCTTGAATGGATGCTTTAGATGGATGTCTTTAGAATGCTTTAGGTGCCTTTGGATGCAAGTTTAGGTGATAGTGGTAATGCTTAGTGTTTGGTCATTTATTTTGAACACATAACTATGTATTTATATGATTCCCTTGTTTTAATTTCAGAATTGACAACTAGAAGGACGACCCATAAATGAAAAAGATGCCCAAACGATAAAAGAGACCCAAAAGGAGGGAGTAAGATGAGAAGGGGTCAAGGGCGCCCAAGAGGGAAATGAGCGTCGGGCGCTTTGTTGTCTGGGCTGGACGTTGCTTATCCGAGGCCATGAAAGATAAATCGAGTAAAGTTAAGTGGGCTATAAGGTATGCAAGACCAAAGAAAAAGAAAAAAATAAAGAAAAGAGGCCAAAGATAGTTGTCAACCACTAGTTTTCTTGCTTAGGAATCATATAAATGCTAGTATGAGGAGGAAATTTCAACTCAGCAGGAAAATCTCAAGAAACAAGCAGACGCCTAGGTCCAGTAGTGAAGGGGAAGGACAAAAATACCCCCTTGGAGCGGTGGAAGAAGTACAAGCTAAATTAGTGGAGGAGAGAACCAGACGAGCCAGGGAGCTCAACCTCAAGGTGAGAGGGCTGCCCACACCTCCTCCTTCTTCAAACCCCTGGGGTCATTGCTACAGACTTTATCACAGGAAGTTTGGGGCTTCCTGATGTGAGGCTCGATAGAGCTTGGTTTGACTAGATTCCACCCTCTTTCTCTCGCTTCAAATTTGCAGATGACAGGCTCAGGGCACTCAGAGCCAAACACAAGCTTTTCTCTCTCCCCAATAAGGTCTTTCTCGATGAAGATCTCACTAAAGAACAGTAGCAGAACTCAAAAATCTCGTGCAATTGTGATGGAAGTGAGGAAAGCAAGGAAGTGGGCGAGTGGTCGCAATCTCAGGCTTGTCATTCGAGATACTTTTCCTCCAGGGTGGGTCCCCGAGTCCGGTCCCAAATGACGGGCCCGTTGGGAGCGACGTCAAAACAAGGGCATCTCCATCACTTGTTGGAACGGGAATGGGTCCTATTGGTCTTCTCTGGGTACTCTATATGATGCTCTAGGTCTTTCAGACCTCTTTGTAACTGAGACTCATGCGAGCCCTGTTCGCCCTCTCCCGGACGTCAGAGGTTACTACTGGCTCTCGGCATGCAGACAAGAAACTCAGAGCTCTGGAGGGGTTAGAGGTTCTGGAGGAGTTGCTTGCCTGGTCAGGGAGTCTCTTCGGAGTAGGATTTTTGTGGTTGCAGAGGACGAGTTTGCCCGCTTTCTTTGGGTCAAGCTCAAACAGACTTCATCTCACCTCAGAGATATCTTCATTGCAGTCTGTTATTTTCCCCCCGCTTCCTCTTCTTTTGCCATTCACAATGGCCCAGACGGGGACCCCTTCTTCGACCTATATACAGCATTTCCCAATACTCGGTGAGCGGGGAGGTCATCATCTTAGGGGACTTTAATGCACGTACCAGAATCCCAGGTTCCACTACATGACAGGATTGATGACGTACTTTGTACATCGGAAATGGACCCTGATCTGGTGGGTTTTCAACGGGATTCTGAGGATGTAGCAGGACCCTTGACATCATACGGCCGACATCTCCTACAGTTGGGAGAATCTCATGATTTGTTGATTCTTAATGGCATTCAACGCTTCCTGGTCCCGCTTCTTCACTTGTAGACCTCATGGTGGTGGGGCCAACATGGTGGATTACATCATGACTACCTCTATCTGATTCCCTACATTCGCCATTTGTGTGTATCCCCCATTCCCCTTGCCGACCATGTGACCCTTTCCTTCTCCTTACAAGTAATTCCCCCCATTCCCCGACCCCCTCCCACTGCCCTCGCCATACCATCTGGAAGTTTGATGAAGGTGACCCTGGAGACTTCTCTTTTCACCTTCGTCAACTTCTTCCCCCTACACCCCAATTTGCCTTACTCTCCTCTAGTGTGATGTTTGATACCCTTTCCTCTGCCATTCGCGGTGTTGCTCAGTGTTCCTTCCCCCACTTCACTCCCACCCTTCCATCTATGAGGACCTGCCCCATGAACCAGTGGTACGATGATGATTGCAAAGCCCTTCACCGACAACTTCGCTTTGCTTTTACACACGCTCTCCCCTCCTTCCCGTCCCTCAAATCCGACTACCGTTGTCTCCTCCGCCACAAGAAACGCACCATCTCTCGCCGCCGATTTGAGCTCCATGCTTCTCTTATGTATTCCCCTAAACGTTTCTGGCGTACCATTCTTCCCCGCCATTCCTCTTTACCCCAGGACTTACCTCCCAATTCCATGTTCACCCATACTTCCACCCTTTATGATATTCCTGGCCAGCCCCAGATACAGGTGTTTTCCCCTCCCCCTACCTGCCAGATCTTTACTTACACGAATGTGAAGAAAGCCATTTTAGCCATGAACAGTAGCAAGGCAGCTGATGAGGAGGGCTTCCAGGCAGAATTTTTCAAGCACGGCTTGGACACTCTTAACAACTACCTGGTTGATCTCTTTAATCAAGTTGTTTGTACAGGTTTTCCGAAGTCTTGGTCCCATCATATCATTCACCCTATCCACAAGTCGGGTCCCACTTCTAACCCGAATAACTACAGGACAATCATGGTTGGCCACACGTTCTCCAAGCTCTATGCCACGGTCCTCCACATGCGGCTTTCCGAGTTCCTGGAGCAGCACCATTGCAGAGCCAAGGGGCGGGGGGTTCCGGCCTACCTACCAGACTATTGACCACATCCTCACTCTTTGAGCCATCATTGAGGAGGCTCGTCACCAATCCTCTAAGGTCTTTTGTTGCTTCGTTGATTTTCGGAAAGCCTTTGACTTTGTGCCATAGGAAGCTCTCTTCCATAGACTCAGTGATATCGGTATTTCAAAACCCTTCTTACTGCCATTATGCATCTATACGAGGATGTTCTGGGTCGTCTTCACATTGCTGTCGGTTTTTCTAATTTCATTAGGAGTACTATAGGGGCTAAGCAGGTTGCCCCCTCTCACCTACTTTGTTTGGTATCTACATTGATGAGTTGGAGGACTTTCTCATGGACCATATCCAGGAAGGTGATGGTTGTCTTCTTCACTAGGTGTTGATCTACATCTTCCTTTTTGTGGATCACATTGTCCTCCTTGCCTCTTCCGCGGAGGATATAGAGACAACTAGACGCCTTAGCCCTCTATAAAGACCATAGACAGCTGACGGTTAACCTTAGTAAAACCAAAGTCGTGATCTTCAATGGGTTGAAGACTTCGGACTTCCATTTCTTCTACCATGGGGGAGATTGAGATCACCAACTCCTATACTTATCTGGGAGTTTTGTTTATTGTCCCCACTTTAGTCCTCGGCCTGCCTTTCAGCCTCGTGTCAACAAGGGTTATGGCTCTTTGGCAATCTTGGAGAGATAGTGCTTCCGCCACCATTTCAAGACATCTTGTCAAAGATGTCTCTCTCGGATTCTCTCGTGCGACCCACGGTTCTCTATGGTTATGAGGTTTGGGGACCATCCTTACTTGACTCCGATTGGGCTACAGATTGAGCGGGTCTAGATCCTCATGCTCAGATGCATCATCAAGTGCAGAGAGACAATTCCGCATAATATCATCTTGGCCGAGTTCGGAGCTCATCCCTTTAGATTGGAGACTATATTTAGCCTGGTTTCGCTTTTGCATCGCATCCGAGGTCTCTCAGGCTCTTCCGCTAGCAGGGATAGGTATCTCTACCTCGCCTACCGTTCCTCAAAGGCTATTGCTCTTTCTGATCATAGCGGTCGTTCCCACTGCTTTGGTATGCTGGAGTCTCGCATCTTCTTGGATCTCTCGGGATTCAGATGGACCGTCTCCCACCTTACAGATACTCCCTTGATGCACCTGCCCACCTCTTACCGGTAAGCAAGATCTGCACAGATTATCAGAGAAGACATTTACAGGCAGTTCATCCAACACACTTGGATCAGCCCTCCGGATGGTCTTCGCCCTAAGATGGCTTTCTATGTTGCACATTTTCTTGAGATCACAGACGGCTTATCAGCAGACCCTTTATATCACCCCACACTGAATTCTGATCACTTTGCATTTACTAGGCGATTCGAGAATGGGCTCTCATAGGCTCCGCATGGAGGATCACCAGCTGGACCGCTCTGAGAGGATTTTCCAGCTCTGTTCTCTCCAGGAGATCGAAACGGAGGATCACTTCATCTTCAGGTGTCCTATCTACTACGAGATCAGAGGGAGATTCCACTGCTTATTTTGGGAGCATCCAACTTTTGCAGATTTCTTCAAGTACCATGATCAGCGGTGTCTTGCTCTCTACCTGCAAGAGGC
Source organism: Taxus wallichiana var. yunnanensis (assembly GCA_018340775.1). Lineage (NCBI taxonomy): Eukaryota > Viridiplantae > Streptophyta > Pinopsida > Cupressales > Taxaceae > Taxus > Taxus wallichiana. The sequence goes on from CM031234.1 coordinate 606,116,445, forward strand.
TCTCAGGCTCGAAATGAGACCCTTCAGTCTCCTCCCAAGACAAGTTGCTACTCTACAGATTACTTCTTTCTTTACGGTGCTTCCCTCGGTGAGGGGCATCAAGAGGCACTTCGATACCATCCCAAACTCCCGGACCAAATCACCGGGACCCAGGGGGCTACCTCCCAATCCAGAGGTATTCATGATCGCACTCGGTTGGGGTCCCCTCTCAGAGATCACGTCATCCGGAGAAAGCGAGAGAACCCGTTTTGCTTGCCCTTCTTTCAAACACCGTTATCCTAGTCTTCCCACGGTTTGATACGAGACACAAGCATATTGCACAACTACTTTCATCGGCCTTGGATGCTTAGGTGTGGCGTCGATGGCGAGATTCTCTAGTCCTCTTCAACTCCATCCATTTGCACTCTCCCGGCCACGACGGCTCTTGCTTCTCCTCCTCCTTTCCTCTCTTTCTTCTTCTTTCTCCTTTTATTGTTTGGATGACCCCTTTGGGTCTCCCTTCTGGCACCTTTTGCATTGTATTGTACAGTCCCATTGACCTACTTTTGTGGTCATTCGTTGGACATTAATATAATTATCTTATCTTATCTTATCTATTTATGCTTTAAGAACCTAGAAATGTACCCAAGTGCGTGATTTTGTGTCTATATTTTGCACTTCTCTCTTCTTCTTGGTCTGCTCTCTATCTCAAATACATCAGCATGCTCTCGGGTCCCTAGAACTCCCTCGATCTTCAAACATCAGCTATTCTTCATACACAAGCTCATCTCTCATGAAAACACTCAAACTGCCTTCTTTGCATACTCGCTCTTCCTTCTTCTTCACCTTCTCATGGACATGGACAAACTTCCTTCTCAAGCTAGATCACATCAAATGTTCATTGTACATGCATTATTCATGGCCTTTAAGACCCCATACAACTCATTCAAGCCCTCATAGATCGCACAATTCTTCTTCCACTTCACTAGCTCAAATAGGCCTAATAGCCAAGTATATATACCTGTTTCAAGCAACCAATACCTCATAGTTCGGCCATAATGCACCAGGTCGGCCATGATATATCAAAACACATCTTATAAGCATAAAAAACTCATAACATAGGCTCCATAAGGTCTGCAATAGCTCCATTAGGTCTTTTCCTTCTTAAGGACTCAAGAAGCCACTTGAACCAACCTGTTCTTGCACAACAAAGCAACTTGACACTTCTAAGAACTTCTTCAAAGCTTGAAACTCTTCAAGGACATTGTCCATGACCTCCTTTGACCTTTACCATGCTTGGGAAGCTCTACAACATTCATTCATACCATGAAATCACTCAAAAACCAAGACTGTCCTATTAGGACTGCATACCTAGAAAATTGCCTTTAATAGATGAAGCTTGTACAACCTTCAAACACTCAACCATGCCAAATAAAAATATTGTACAGTACCACATGATCTCTACAACATCACCATATGCATTAGACTCATCAAATCAGAACACAAGGGCTCAAGAACTTCTCTTCTCCAAGACTACTCAGAATTGCCAAAACTGTCCCAAAACCAATCATGAGAAATTGATTTGGTTAGGCCACCTAGGGACTCAAACTTGCTTGTAAATCATCATAGACATGTAGTACAGGTCCATGGCATCATGAAACATTCATTTATTCAACAAGTCCTTTTCAAAACTTTATTGCTACAGAAAAATCTTCATAAACAAGCCATTTTCAGTGGGGTCCACTCATCCATTTGACAAATCAAAACCACCTAGAGATAGTTGGGAGAGTCCTCTACATGCTCCAATCATCAAACAAGCAAAACAATTCACTTTTAAGCCTATTCCGTCAATATCTTTCATATCAACTTCAAACAAGGGTTTTAGGAGGGTTTTTGACCTGTTTTGGTGTTAACAATTGTTCATAAAGATGTGGACCTTAAACCCTGAACTAATGCCACCTAGAGAAAGTTGGGAGAGTCCTATACATGCTCCAATCATCAAACAAGCAAAACAATTCACTTTTAAGCCTATTCCATCAATATCTTTCATATCAACTTCAAACAAGGGTTTTAGGAGGGTTTTTACCTGTTTTGGTGTTAACAATTGTTCATAAAGATGTGGACCTTAATTTGGTTAGGCTATCTAGGGACTCAAACTTGCTTGTAAATCATCATAGACATGTAGTACAGGTCCATGGCATCATGAAACATTCATTTATTCAACAAGTCCTTTTCAAAACTTTATTGCTACAGAAAAATCTTCATAAACAAGCCATTTTCAGTGGGGTCCACTCATCCATTTGACAAATCAAAACCACCTAGAGAAAGTTGGGAGAGTCCTCTACATGCTCCAATCATCAAACAAGCAAAACAATTCACTTTTAAGCCTATTCCGTCAATATCTTTCATATCAACTTCAAACTAGGGTTTTAGGAGGGTTTTTGACCTGTTTTGGTGTTAACAATTGTTCATAAAGATGTGGACCTTAAACCCTGAACTAATGCCACAAATTCTTAGCTAGGACACATATCAACTTGTCCCAAAGAGATTAGGTTCCCATGCAGAAGATTTACGTTCCAACGAGCATCACAAAGTTGACTTACAACTAGGAAACACCATTTCCAAACACCCAGTTTTTGTTAGTGTAAATAATTTTATTTACGATAGTAAATAATAGTTTACATTTACACTAGATTAAACTCATAATTAGGAGTTATTATTTTACCAAATTTGTTATTTTGTTTTTAACAAATTGGTCTCCCGTAGAGGATGTTCAAACAACTTTTGTTTGAACATTACTATTGTAAAGCCTATTTAATAGTCATTCTTATAATGTTGCCTTGTGTGAGTTTTCTTTCAGTTAATAAAATAGTCTTCCTCTGTGTGAAATGATTATATGGTTGTGGTAATGGTCTGCTAGATTAATCTTGGTTAAATAAGAAGGTTTCAAATATTCTATATGGCATCAAAGCAGCTCCATGCAGCCATTATCTAGTCTTTTGAGGTCATTGCATTTGCCTCGAATCATCTTCTATCAACATCTTATATTATTGTTCAGCTTGGCCTCTTTGTCCATCTACACTAGCGATCACCTCTCCAGTGTGACAACGTTGTTCTATTCAATTTTGGTGGGCTACGTCTAAGGAAGAATTGATTACAAAACGAGGGGGCGGCTGAGATTTGTGTTTGGACTGCATATTTTATTGGTTTATTTGGGCGCTTGTAGTCTGCTTTTGCGGCCCATTCTCCCATGGTCAATCCCTCTTGCCACGCCGTGCTCCTTTGCATTTGTGTGTGGGCTCCATCATTTCCTCCCACGGCTAGCCCTCCACGCCTTCTCCCTCCTGCTTCTCCCACGTGAGCTTATTTCATTATTAAACTTGTTGCATGCACAACCAATTCTAATTGGACAATTAAATTATTTTTGCAAAACTATAGTTTTTGAAAATTTTATTTTTCTATAGTTTTGCTTAAATAATTACATTTTGGGGGTAATAAACTGTTTTCTGGCCTATTAATATGTTTTGGGCGGGTTGTTTGTAAACCGAGACCATATTTGAAATCCTCATTTCCTCCCGGTTCCAACAAGTGGTCACACGACCACAATGGCCTCTGTTTTGATCAGTTTTTAAATTGGGAGCAATTTTTAATTAAATAGAGCCTATTTGTGGGAAAATTAAAACACTTATAACTTTTGCACGTAGCTCGAAATCGAGCACTGTTTTTTGCAAAAGTGCCTATTTTTTTATTCCCAATCTATTGGTTCCATTTTTCTTGCAATTCGGAGAGGTTAGTTTTTACTCATTTTTTGGAGCATCCTTCAACAATATATTTGGGAGCACATTCTCTTTGTGGAAGCATATTTCCTTTTGTGAAAATGTCGAACCCGGTTATGGATCAGAGGTATTTTGAGCCACTAAATATGACAAACTACCACATCTGGAAACCAAAAATGTAGCAGTTATTACAATCCAAAGGGCTATGGAGAGTTTTTCAAGATAATGTGCCAGCATTCACATCAGAGAAGGATAAATATGCCTATGGATGCAAGCAAGATGAAGCTCTCGGCTTAATTGGATTGAATGTATCAGATAGCTTGCAGTTCCATATTGTCGTGCCAAGACTCCAAAAGAGGTATGGGACAAATTTGATGATTTGTTCGGTAAAATCAATGAATTTAAAATACTGCAGTTAGATGCCGAGTTAACTTCATTGTCTCCATCGAACTTTCATCAATTGAAGATTTCTTGACAAAATTTAAGTTGATCAGATCTCAGTTAAAAGCAGGTGGGAAAGAAAAAAAGGATAACGAATGCATTTTCTTGATTCTATCAAAATTAAAAGGTCCTTATAGTATTTTTGCTTCTACTTTCTATTCTACAATGGATGCCCTAGGAGATGAGTTTAAAATGCCATCATTTGAGTTGTTCTATGAAAGGTTAACTCGTGAGCAAACAAAATTACAAACACTTGATGCCTTATCAAGCTCAAGCCATGCTTTAGTTGCTAATAGCTTCAAAGGAAAGTCTCCACCACCTCTCAAGGGACCTCCAGAAAAATCATCTCAAACTCCCAGGATCACTAAAAAGAAGAAAACATATGGCCCATGTAATTTTTGTAGTGGTCCAAATCATGATGAGAATAGATGCTTTAAGAAAATGGAAGCTTTAGAGGCAGCATTGAAGCAACATCGGATCACTATTCCGTCTTCTTCCACTCCTTCCACAGGAAAAGGCAAGGCACTTTCAGCTTGGGTCACTCCTGCATCAGATGATGAATTGGATTTTGGTTTTGGAACTCCTCTTTGAAAGTTCCACACATAACTCCTCTTACCCCTTGTGTTTTGAGCTTTGGGTTCTTGGCAGTGTTTTTTTGGAGCAACTCTCATGTTTTTTTAGATGGCATCTTCTACAGATTGATTGCATTCTAGTTCTATGCATCATTTGGTGTGTTTTTGATGGGATTATTTTGTAATCGCACTGAGTTATAAAGTGTCATGGGGTTTTGCTACTTAGCCTTGTTCACCTTCATGTGTTTGTGCTCTAATTCTTTGGGCACTATTTCACTATTTCAGTTGGATTACTCCATCACCACCAAAGCCATCTTCTTGAGAGATTTTGTATCTGTATTTTTGGACTTGTTTTTGGCAGGTGACAGTCTCCTTCAACATGTTTTTGAGGTTTCCCTCCTTCTGAAGAGTAGCTATTCTGGTGAATTCCAGTGTCAGCTTGTCCTTGTCCGAGCAGTTGGTTTCTCCACTCATACAGATTCTTTGAAATCACTCCACCCATTTCAGCATTATGGGGGTGTGTGCATATACTGCAGATATTTTATGACTTTCAAGTTATTTATGTTTTTCTGAATATTTGTACATGAGTACCTTATCAGGCTAGTAGCCGGGACTCATATTTTTCTCTCTAATATTCGTTTAAGGGAGGGTGTTAGTGTAAATAAGTTTATTTACGATAGTAAATAATAGTTTACATTTACACTAGGTTAAACTCATAATTAGGGAGTTATTATTTAACCAAATTTGTTATTTTGTTTTTAACAAATTGGTCTCCCGTAGAGGTTGTTCAAACAACTTTTGTTTGAACATTACTATTGTAAAGCCTATTTAATAGGCATTCTTGTAATGCTGCCCTGTGTGAGTTTTCTTTAAGATAATAAAATAGTCTTCCTGTGTGTGAAATGATTATATGGCTGTGGTAATGGTCTGTTGGATTGATCCTGGATAAATAAGAAGGCTTCAAATATTCTATAGTTTTTCCAAAAACTCAATATCTTGCAAAATACTCCAAACTAAGACCTGAAATTTTTCCACATACCTATATCAACATGTCAAACAACTTCCCATACTCACCTTTGCATATTGGCACTGAAAAATGATCAAGCTACCTCATTAGGATAGGCAATTCTTAAGAATTTCTCTAGTTTCAAACCTCAAAACCAACTTTCAAGCTTTCTCCTTAAAGACCTGGCCTCAAAACTTTATCGACATGCCTAGGACAGCATGTTACAGCTCTGACAATACTCACATGACCATACTTACCTTGGAAATTGAGACACACTTCACTAAGACCTGATTTCTCCAGTTTTCCTTCAAATTCTCTCTCTGTACTCCAAATGACCTGACAAACAACTGACATCCATCATGCAGACCTTGACATCATCATTAGGCATCATTTGACATCATTCAACATAAATGACAACTCACAACAAACTCTCCACATCACTCTCTAGCATCAACAAGGCACAATCTCCAATTTGACATCAATGACATCACTCCAAACTCACCTTGACCAACTTGACATCAATGACAACTTCTCAACAGAAAATACAAAGTGGCTACAGGTCGAATTAATCAAAAAATGGCAGCAATACATGGGGAAAATGGTTTGCATTAGAACGTGGAAGGGAGGAATGTGGTTGAGAAATGCAGATCGAAAACTGTTGTGATTTGAAACTACTTGGTACCAAACCAATTCAATTTATAAGGAAAATATTATAAGAACAATTATTATTACAAACTGTTAATAAACAAAATAACAATGTATATAAGTCAGTCGAAGTTACTGTCAATTGAGGGACCAGGACGTAGGGTGTATGTGTGTGTGTGAGAGAGAGAGAGAGAGAGAATACATGACTGATCATGCTTTAAAGGTAAAGCACCATTTGGCTGTAACCTTTCCTAAATATATTTATAGTACCAGCTCATACTCTCGAACCATTCTTACCACAAGCTGGCAACATAACCTACGTTATCATGGCAAAAATTTGCATTGGATTTATACTGCAAATACCCATGTATCCAGGTGTTCTAATACATAGACATAACAAATAGCTGCCACACTACAATCAATTAACTAGTTTGTCGACAGTATTAATGGCATCAAATTTTAATTGAATCTATGACATAAGATTATAAAGGATATATGCAAGGGAGAAATAATTGCTGATAGACAACACGAAATATGATCAAAATCTGTTTTCCATTACTGTTGTGAAGACTTTGCCAGGCTGGTTTGGTGTAATAAAACCATTTAGTTAAGAAAATCGGTCCAACAAGAAATTAACTTTTATCTGAAACAGGAAAAGAACAAGACAACAGTAAACCAGAACTATTCTTACCCTTGATCGAAGTGAAATCACATTTGTAAACCAAAAGCCCACTCCTAGACTTCGCATCACAGGCCAGGATGGTTCATCCACCAGGCATAAATCAAGTAAAACATCCTGACAATCTGATTGACAAGCCCACACCAGTGTCCTCGACTCCACGGTCAGTTCCTCAACAGCTGTAATTCTCCCCATTTTCCGCATAAGAGAATTCCGTCTAAAATGCACCAGCATCCAGAACCTTTGGGGAGAACAATAAATAGAACCATGAGTGAAGCTTGCAACAATAATGACAAAAATCTAGTAGAATTTGGTAAAAAATGTCTTCTTGCCAGGCGACAGTAGTTTTGAATCAGTCGCTCCATTTCACTCAGACAACACACCCTACATTTCATAGAGAATCTATTCACGCTTTGAAAACAACTACAAGAGAATATTTGAAATACATGTGCCTACAACAATGAATCTGGTGATAATCTAGCAAAGCTTGCAAAAATAATGCCGGCAAGTAAACAATCCTAGCAAGAACTGAACATAACTGCACAGAATTTCCATTAAAAATATATGATGAATAAATGCATCTCAAGAAAAATCATCTCCTATACATGAATAAATGCCTCCCAAGCACAAAAATGCCCCAAACTACAAAATAATCAAAGCGCCCCACAGTCACTGGTCTCTCAAACATAAAGCCTTAGAGCCTCTGATACCATCTAGAATTAAATTTGCATTGCAATAGCCTATATTTATTACCAGGAAAATAGTACACCATAAGATCCTTCCCATATCATGGGGACAAATCAAATCCTAAAGCTCCTTAGTTGTAACAAACTAATAATATGCTAACAATATTTGAACAATATTGAGCAATATCTAATATATCTAACATACCCTGTAAAACAAATTATACTTGGCTCAAAAAGATAAAATAAATTTGCTTCAATTTTCCCTGGAAATGATGCAGTATTAAGCCTATTAGGCCACTAAGATCTTAAGCATCATCTACATGCACAGGCAGAACAATTTATCATGTCATGTATTTATCAAGTACCATGTTTTGTTTAAGTGAAATATTAAATCATGGTTGCTAGCTCATACTCTATGTACCTTGTAAAACCTCAGTTACCATAATGCCTCGCTGTGGGATAATCATGATGGAGTGGCTGACCTTTCTTTCCAGCAACACACTACACAATTAATAAGCAAGATACACATAATAATACTAAGCTCCGCATCTTCTCTTGTGTGCTAGCAAGCCACATAAACATTTGGATTCTGGAAAAGTAATTCTCGAAGAAAATATGAAATATGACTTTTAGAAAATACAAATTAGGAGCTAAAATCGAGCAATAGATTCAATGGATTATAGGAAAGGAGGTTTGAACAAGTATAGAGAACTCGGTTTGCATCCACAACCTTGTATCAGAGAGTTTTGTCCCAAAACAAAAATCTCAACAGCCAAAGCCCCAAACCTATAGGGTTTTATTAAAAAGCACTTGAAATCTCGACATTAGGATACCCGACCCCAACATCAAAATACAAATCCAACAATATACCAATCACCTAGACTCTATCAAGACAACAACAGGCAGGTACCATTATACCCTTTGGGTATATAAGGCATTGGAGAAATCCTTGTTAGTGCAAAGCCAAAGAGTCCACACATCAAGCTTTAGAACAACAAGGATAACTTATTAACACCCCAATCCCAAAATATGCAAAATTCATTTAGTTTGGAAGAGGAACCAAAATCCCACAATAAGCAACAAAATCAAAATCTTATTTGAATAATACAATGATGTTTTCCCAATGACCTGAACCCCGGCTACCACCCCAATGAAATACAAATCATCAAATAAAACTATAAAAGCGATACCAAATAGCAAACTGACTATTAGGGATCCATGCAAACTCAGATATGCCTAAAAGCAAGACATGGTGATCCATGTGGCAGTTCGGGACAGTCTTTTGAGCAAAATAACAAAAAACTTGTATATCACTAGTACATCACCTTATCAAGGTTGTAACTCCTTGACCATAGCTTGGAATTAGAAATCATAATATATGTTGGAAAGCTAAATTGATAGAGATGCAAATGAAGCTTTCCCATCAGAAGCTCCATCATGTTAGGATTACTCCCAGCAGAGGCAAAGTACGACGAAGCTATGCACGAACTTCAACAACTTACAGGAAAATAACCATTTTTGCAATGAAACATAAAATGACCAGGCTATCTTACAAGCTGAATTTGAAAACTGAAAGGAAGGCACTTGCTACAAATGGCAAACAGAAACAGAGGAAAACATGGTAAGTTATTTCAGCTCCTCACTTCTTGATTATACTCCATTTGTATTTAAATTTGAAAAAACCACAAAAGGCATTGGTTTCAAGTTGTTACAGAAAACAAGACACAATAGTTAAGGCCTTGGGAAAGATGCTCAAGACATTCAAAAACCTCTTGAACTAGAAATAAGACGTAAGAATTTTGGCCTTGGGTACACTCAGGGAACCTTCTCAACTAACCATGGGTCCCACTTTCATTCAAGAAAACCTATACTGCCAGGGTAATGCGATACAGGTACGGGTTCAGTACGCAATTACGTCAATTTCAATAAACTTTTGGGTACGATATGTTTTGGGTACGTCCATACATATATAATAAAAGATTAAAAATATAATATACATATATATATATATACTCATTTTACTCATTTTTAGTCCATAAGAAATACAAAACTTGAAAAATATAGTAGGATCAAGGTTCAAAACATTCAATATGCTTAAAATTTTATATTTTCAATGATCATGTGGCTGCCATACATATGATATATGAATATCATGTCAATATGAATACAAATAATCTAGAATATATCATCTAAATATTCCTTAAGCAATGGCAACCTACAAACATAGATCCTCCTTGCAATAAAATTCAAACAATCGCTTCCTCCAAGTGTGATGTCTCCTCCCTTGAATGATCAATAAAACAAGGACTTCCTCTAAACAATGATTCCCTCTAAACAAACTTGAACTCCTTGCAAGCAATGGCTGCTTCCAATCTCGTCCTCCTTGCAATGGCTACCTCCAAACAAATCCCCCTTCAATGGCCACCTCGATTCCTTTTTGGCTCTCTGCTCTTACACTTGCAAAAACCAAAAAAGAATTGTGTGTTTTGGTAATGCTTGAGTGCCTTTTTATAGCTTTTAGAGTTTAGGGCTTTTTAAAATTCATTTATGAGTTTAGGGTTTGTTTTTGTGCATTGACTAATTCCAACAAAAAAACATTTTTAAACAAACCCTATTGCCAAAACCTAGAGTACGCCACAGGTACATATGTGACGTACCGAGACGTATCTTTACCGTACTGAGACAGATCCATTCCGGGTATGTATCCGGGCGTTCGGGGGGGACGTACCCATGCTTCCCGAGAAGAAAACATGTATGCGAAATAAATTGCTCAACATCATTGCGAACATTCTACTCGTACAAATATAAGTTGTTTACTTCATCAAATTATTTCTAGTTATTGTTTTTGAAGAGGTCATGATTCTAGTCATTGTTGGAATCTTCATTCATGAAAATTATGTGAGAAGTCCAACAATGGCAGGTCTACGTGATGGTTCGCTAGCATCCCTACACGAGAGATCTATGAAATAAGTAAAAATGAATTTTGGATGGGCCACCACACTCAAGTGGAAGGAAATAACTCCTAAAGTTTCCTATGTTCATCGAAAATCAAAACTAGGATCAGTAGGGCCATATTCTTCTCAAGGAAGAGTGAATGATCCAAGTGGCAATTTAAAAAAGTTTTTGGGTAACATACTTAAAAGCTAGTATACCACTCTTGTGTTACCTTGCCAAGGTCATAACTCCTTGACTATAGCTCTGAATTGGAAACCAAAATGTGTCGGAAAGATCATGAAGTGAACTAGATTACATGCCCCAAACACATGTCTTCGACAACTATTTAGAGAATCTAACTAGTTCCAAGTTCAAAAACACTCAAGGGCCTCAAAAATGCAAAAACAAAAATTGCGAATTTAAGACCAAGAAAAGATTAATGGCACATATAAAGTTAGCCAAGTAGGATAAAAGGAAGAGGTAGCGAAGAACCATGGAGGGTGTCAAATTGTAGAGAGATGTCTGAAAATTGTGGATAGATCTCTGCAAATCATCGATATATGTTTGGAAATCGTGGATAGGTGTCTAAAAATCGTGGTCAGTGAAATTTGTGGATAAAATGCACAGATCTCTTACTTATGAACTCTAACATATGCTTCTTGTGAACTGATCGTGAATTTTTGGGCACAAATATGCCAAGTTGGGCATTGATTTGCAGCTTTTGGGAACCAACCTACATGTTTCGACACCAATCTGCCATTTTTGGGAACAGATATGCAATTTCTGGCCACAACTGCAAATTTCACGAACAAATTTGCTCTTTTTGGCTATCTAGTATGCAACTTCTTAGCAATTTTCAGAATCTTCTCGACAGCAATCTTGGGATAGCTGGACACCCCATTGAACTAATCCCTTCAATTCTACTAGTGGAGGAGGTCATGGCCTCCTCTGATATACCATCCCCAAAAGTCTTAAGCTATAAAGGTGTACTTTCCATTGAAATTCCTATCATAAACACGTTAGATCTCCAGCAATTGCTACAATATCATGCTCATTGTACCATCACAAGACCCTCTTCCCTACAAAGAAAACCAATGGTTGCTACCTTAAAAACAAAGAGCTTCCCAAGGTCTCTTTCTCCTTAGGTGAAATGGAAAATCTCCTCTTTGGCTTCTCAAAGAAAAGTCCCTCATTTGTAGATTCATAGGAGCTTTTACAGGGACCCCAAACCCTCAAGATTTGGGTCCAAGCTAATTGGAAAATAGGAACCATGCACATTTTCATGATGCCCAAGGGTTATTTCATGGCCATCTTTAGCACCACACAGGAGCGAGATCGGGCCTTTCAAGGACCACTGGTTATACAATAAATCAAGATTATTTATCAAACATAGGTCTCCCGTATTTAATCCCAACGAAGATCTCCCCAATGTGCTCCCTATATGGGTTAGGCTAGCACTTTTACCGAGTGAATACTAGCACAAATATATTCTTCCCAAGATTGGCTCTACCTTGGGAGAATACATCACAACATTAGAGTTTACTAAGCATCTATGAATCCTTAATTGTACTCACAATTGCATCAACCTTGATCTCGAACAACCTCTTCTTGATTGCATCATTACGGCTAACTCAAAGGAATCAAATGGAAGCAACCTTTGGATTACAAAAATATTTCCTTCCGTTGTAGGATGTGTCACAAATAGGGGCATATCGCATGTGTCTATCCCCAACAAGAGGACTTAAGACCCTACACCCTCCATCAACCCAAAATCAAAAGCAGCCACCGCCTCAAACAAATCAACAAATTTTAGGTCCCCAACACCCTCCAACAACCTCAAATCAGCAAGATTCTTCCTCCGCATCTCCTCCAGTATGGTCTCTATTATTTCTCCCACTCTTCCCCTCTAGCAAAATTATAGGTTGCATACTCCTACAAAGGAAAATAACAGTCTAGTATTGTAACCCTTCCCTTGCATAAACCATTCGAGGCCTTTATATACCATGCTTCTCAAGAAATGCACTCTCTCCCCACAATTAAAATTGCCTTCTCCCATCCAACCTCCACCAAAACCCACGTCCCAATCATCTACCCCCATAACGAATTTAATCTTTGTCACCCCGCATGGTTAACCATAATAGCGGGAAAACAAGAGTTGCATTTCCGGGAGGATTTCTTCCCCACCAACCTTCAACTTAGGGAATCATTAAAATCTCTCTTAAACACTACCAAAGACAGAAAGCCCGTGACTTGAGGACAACAAATTTTTTTTTAATAGATGCTTCATATATAACAAAAAACAATATTTACAACAAGGGTTGTACAAAAGAATAAAGAACTGTACAACAGTATTTACAAGGAAGATTATACTTTATAGCTTAGTTTATGCAACTAGAATAGCAATAAAATCAGAATAATTCATGGACTATAACTTTTTAATTTCTCGGTGTAGTAGAAAACCTTTTGCAAGTAATTGTGATCGAATTTCACCTTTCCAATAATGAAAAAATCATCCAGAGCATACCTCATTCCTGAAGACATAATTACATCTAAGCTTCCAAATAATGAACAAGGCAGAAAGTTGTACACAATTCCAAATACTCCTAAAAGGGTGATGGATAAGAGCATTGGAATCACTCAGCACACCTGCCTGCCAATGTATGTGTCCCTGAAAAAGAGCTTGCAGTCTAGATTGAACTAACTTCTAACATGATTTTGCAAAAGAACATTCCCACAAAAGAGACTTAACAGTTTCCAATTTTCAGCACTGAATATAGAGACCATCAATAAGGCCACTCTTAAACAGTCGAGCCTATGAAGGAAGCCCTTAATATATCACAAGCCAGCCAAAAACTCGATGTTTATAAGAGACCCTTAATGTCCACACCTCTATTCTAAAAATCGTGATATATCGGGCGATAATCGCGATAAATCGTTTTTCCCATGCAAACCGATTTATCTTTCCATAAATCGCGATTTGTTTAATGGCGATTAATCGCGATTTTCGGCGCTGTAAAATCTGCAAAAATCGTGGAAAACCGTGTGAAAAATCGTGGAAAATCGTTCCATTTCGTCGTGGTCGAATCGTTTTTAGCTTCTGCGTTTTTTTGGCGTGTTTTCTGCTGCTGGAATCGTTTTTTCCTTTTTTGGCATTTCTTTCCTTTTTTGGATTTTTGGTGAAAAAATCACATGGAAAAAAATTTGCCATTTTTGGAAAGGGTCCGGAAGATGTAGCAGTAAAAACTTGCATGTGCCATAACTTTCATTCTGTGGCTCCGTTTCAGGTGCCGTTTTCTCTAAAAGTGTATATTTTCTCGAGCTCTACGCATTGATGGCAATATTTTTATTATTTTCATAAAATCCATTTTTGCACCTTTTTGGACCAAGCAACTTAACATCATTATAATAGTATATTGTATAACGATTTAACATTTAACAGCATAACGATTTAACATTTAACATCATTTAACATTATAATAGTATACTAGTATACAATATAATAGTATATACTATACTGTATACTGTACAGAGTCACTTCTCGCATCATTTAACATTGTTTTTACATTTAATTTAAGTATATTTTATGAATTTAAATGTTTTTAAAAGTAGCGATAAAGTTGCCGATTAATGCCGATTTTTTGCCGATTCCCGATTTTCGATTCAAAATTTGGCTGCGCAATTAATCTGATTTATGATTTTTTGAACTATGGTCCGCACGCTATGTAGTCTACAAACCCATACTACTTTTGCATCCAAAGAAATTCATCTTGCATTGAGAACATGTGCGAGGGCTCATTTTTATGTAAAATGTGATAAAGATGGTGTGTCATATTGGGATATTGAATGTCCATAAATCCCTCGGCAAATAGGCCTATGCGTGTCCAAATTCATCTTAAATAAGTCTTTCGGAGGAATAAGATTTTGGATGTCCTTTATAGAAGACTTGTCTGTAAAGAATAAAGCATACCCAAGAGACTAAGGATTGCCAATCCTTCCAGCTGCATGTATTGTTGTTCCACAAATCCTTCTAGAAGAATATGCCATTTTTGTTGAACCTGCGAGCCTGAAAACATGGAATAGTGGCTAGAGACATGTCTATAATTTCCGCTTCCATATAGGTTTGTTGGCCAACTCCCACCCAATTCGACTACCAAAAACTCTCCAAGTGACCAAACCTGCAATTTTTGCCAGGCTGTCCAAATACCTCTGAGAACAAAAGATCCAGCAATCTGAAAAATTAGTTGGATCAGCAATGATATCACAAAGGCCAAAGGAGCCTCTGATCTTGCTCAAATGATGGGCTGCTAATAACCAATGCCGCATGAAAATCTGCCATGAAGAACCCTCCAAGCTACGGATCACCCATTTGGCTACCAGAATACATCCCTATGTGACAAACTCTTAAACCCAACCCTCCTTCCTTGGGCATAATACAAATAGCCCACGGAACCAAAGGAAGACCCCGAATGAATACCACCATATTTTGACTAGAGATACGTTCTCAAAATTTGTTTGAGACGAAGAAATTGAGATTTTGATGGCAGCCAACATGAAACATAATAAACATGAGATGCCTGAAGAATTCTGCTCACCACAGTTAATCTGCCTACAAAGGAGAGATCTTTGTTCTGCCAATAAAGAAGCTTTGTCTGAATTCATTGAAGAACCCACTCCCACATGCTCGCCAGAGAAAGATTCAATCCAAAAGCAAATCATAAAGAAACACATCAAAACACAAATAAAAGAAGAAAGGGACAAACAAGACAAAGAAACAAATTTTATTATCAAAGGTTTGAAAGACTTCGATGAAAAGGAAAGAACTGACATTCTAGCAAGGGACTTCCTTAAAGACAAGCTGAAGTGGACAGGTTATATACATCAAGCCAACAGGATTGGTAGGAGAATAGGAGGAAAGGATCGTCATGTGCGAGTTGTCATGAGAAATGTAGAAGACAAACATGTTATCCTAAAAAGTAGAGGACTTCTTAGAGGCACACATATATATCTAGACGAAGATTTGACATTTGCCCAACAAGAAGATCGAAAGAAGGAATGGGAGAAAGTGAAAGAGGTAAGAGAGGCAGGAAAATGGGCACGGTTGAGGAATGGGAAAGCCCAAATCAGCGATCGAATGTCAAGCAAGAAATAGGGATTCGGGGCCCCACGAGAATCCATGCACATAGTAAGTTGGAATTGCAGGGGGTATCCGTGGAGAAGAGGACCCAGATTGGGGCCCATAGCAGAGGGGAAAGATATTATTATTCTTACGGAAACGCATGAACACGAGGGCTGCAAAGTCCCAAAATTTGAAGGGTACAAGAAAATTTCAGTTTGGAACGAAGGGAACGAAACAGGTAAAGGTCATGGGGGGATCACAGTGCTAATCAAGGAATTATGGCTTGAGACCGTCAAAGTTGAAAAGGAGGACCCAAATAAGCAATACATATGGCTGAAAATATCAGATAACAAGGCGACAATCAGATTGGTCACTTGCTACTTTACACCAAAAAGTTCAAAGACTTATAAGAGAAGGAATCTAGATAATGAAGACCCATATGCTTTGTTAAAAAGACATTTCGATGTTCAGTACCTCAGGGGAAATAATTTTAATGGGTGACTTTAATGCGAGGACTGCAAACAATCAATCTCTCCAGTTGAACAGCAAAGAAGGTGGGGATGACAATCCTTTATGGCTTAATGAAGAAGAGGACCAGCTTTGGGAAAGAATATCGAAGATGGTAATGGAGGGGTGACACATTTTGGGGTCGAGCTTCTAGGCCTATGCAGCTTATACGACATGGTTATTTGTAATGGCATGAGGGCTTGGCCTAGATCAGTATCACTTGCAAAACATACAATGGTCAAAGTGTAGTGGACTATGTCATCTGCTCCCAAAGCTCTACTTCTCGGTTGCTTGAGTTTGAAATAGGGGATTGTCCTATCGAGCTAAAATTTGATCATAAACCTCTCTTTGTCAAGCTTGGTACCATCTCAAATCAGCACCAAAGAAAACAAGTTCATCACATACAAAAGACAACTCAACAACAAGGCAAAATCATTGTAAATAAAGAAAATCAAGAAATCTTCGTTGCTGCCCTTGAGCGGCAATTTCAGATAACAGGAAATGATATAGAGAGCAAGGCAACCAAGGGGACAAATAGCTATGTACGCAGTAATTTGTTGATTCCTTTAATTCACAAGGCATTAAGTGCTTGCAAAAGATCTAAACCTAGAAAGGGAGTTGCAAATACTTTTCCAACGAATCCGTGGTATGACGAAGAATGTAAGGCTGCCAAGAGAGCTTTGAAGGAAAGTGAGATGAACAAAGAAAATAAAAAGAAATATGAGAAATTGGTACAATACAAAAAAGAAAGCTATGTGAATATGAGGAGGAAAGAATTAATTTCTCTTGGAAAACACAATCCCAAAGGATTTTGGAGGGAGCTGCAACAAAAGAAAAAACACATAGAAAATAATATCACAAATGCTCAATGGTTAGAGTATGCGAGGATCCTCTATGAGCGGTCTCAACAAAAGGATACTCCTCCCATAATACTTCAACCGAGCTTTTCTCCATGGAAGACATCAAGCGGGCATAATGAATCTAGCAAGTGGTAAAGCACAAGATATTGATGGGTTGCAGGCTGAATTTTTAAAGTGGGGTGTGGAGATCCTCACTCCGCACATCGAAAAATATTCAATGAGATCAACCAAAATGGCTTCCCATTGGAGTGGACGACTAGTGTTGTTATTCCTCTATTTAAAAGTGGTGATATCAATAATCCATCAAATTACCGCACCATTATGGTCAATCCTCTCCTTGGTAAACTTTTTGGGGCATGGTAGATAAGATAACATAAGATAAGATAACTATATTAATGTCCAACGAATGACCACAAAAGTAGGTCAATGGGACCGTAGTCCAAAATATACAAAGTGCGGCAGGGACAACAGTCCTCGCCTTGGGTAGAATGTCGAATCAGGTTTGTTGGGCGAAAGAGAGGGTAAAAGAGCAAAAGGGCAAGCAAGCTTCCGACCTAGACACTCAACCATCGACCATTGCATCACTCTTAGGCACTTGATTGAAAAGGTTTGGGATACCCAAGGCGAGGAAGCTTTTTGTTGCTTTGTTGATTTTAAGAAAGCTTTTGACATGGTGCCTAGAGACAAACTTTGGAACATGATGGAGGAACTTGGGATTCCAGACGAGTTTAGAGCAACAGTGCATAGGCTTTATGAACAAGTTAGAGGTAAAATCAGAACCAAAGAGGGTATGTCAAAATGTTTTGGCAGTGACATTGGTGTCAAGCAAGGTTGTCCTCTCTCTCCCACCTTGTTTGGCTTATACATTGACAAGCTTGAAGAATGGTTGAGCAAAACCGAGGGAGAGGGCATACAGGTTAGCAAGTTATGTGGTGAAGTTACTCTTATATGTTGACAATCTTATTCTAATTTCAAAAACAACTCAAGGATTGAGGGATCATTTGAAAGCCTTAGAATTTTTGCCAGGAAGTAGGGATGCAAGTGAACGTCAGCAAAACCAAAGTAATGATTTTTTCTTTAAAAGGAAAGAGAAACAAATTAAGTTTCTTTTTTAGGGGCACATGTTGGAAATTGTAATAGAATATAAATATCTTGGGATTGATTTGCACAACAAGCTTAGTTGGGAGACATGTAGAACAAAAAGGATACGGGGAGTTGGAAAGCATCTTACCTACTTCAAAATAGGTGCAAGACAGCTGAACTTTGGGATTGGAAAACTAAGAAAACCCTTTTTGGATTGTTGGTCACCCCGGTTGCTCTTTATGGTTGTGAAGTATGGGGAAGTAGCATGTCAAATCATGGATGGAGACAATTAGAAAGAATCCAGAAACATCTAATCACAAGCACTCTTAAAGTCAAGTCAACAATCCCTTATGAGATCCTGTTGGCTGAAGCAGGTACTTTCCCGATGGAAGCATCAACAATAACTCGGTTGCTAAGTTATCGAAAAAGGTTGAAAGCATGGATAATCATCGCTAGCCCAAAATGGTCGTGGAGGAAAAATTAGATAAGATAAGATAAGATAAGATAAGTATATTAAATGTCCAACAAATGACCACAAAGTATGTCATGGGAATTTGTACCATACAATACAACGAAGAAGCAACAAGGGAACCCAAGAAGGTCCCAGAGAACAACAAGAAAAAGAGAAGAATCTCGGGTGGAAGGGACGAGAGAAAGCGAAGAAGAGACTATACAAAGAAGGGGAGGGGGTGGAGGGAGGATCCTCAATACCAACCCTCTCGGTGTCATCTGAAGGTTGGCTAGAAAAATCAGTGATATATTGATGTCCGGTATCCAGGAGCTAGAAGAGGCCTAGTACACATACGCCTGCGGAAAGTCTAGCTCTCTGATTAGACACAGTGAATTACGCCTTTATAGGGGGCTCTTGGCCGAGTCTGAGTCTGGATGCCTCTAGGGTGGGAAATAGCCCCTAGCCACGACAGATCTGATGCAGGGTTCTCCACTGGGGAGCCCCGCATGCCCCTCTCACCGGGAGCACAAAGAAAGTAGTAGGTGATATGTCGAATGGTAGTCTCCTAGAAAGGGGATGGAGCATCCCATCACGAAGCTTAAAAGCTTCTTGTAAATAAAGGCGAGACACCTCTGATCATAATATCGAAGAACCTCGTGAACGTTGGGCATTCACGGAAAAAGCAAAACCTCCCTCAGATCTCATAGTAGATGGGACACTTGAAAATGAAATGTTCCTCTGTCTCGATCTCTTGGAGGGAGCAAAGTCGCGAGATACTCTCGGACCAGTCCCAACTAGTGATCACTCTCGGCTCGAAGCCTATGGGAGCCAACTCGAACCGACCTAGAGATATGTGAAGAGCACTTTATGGGAGCCAACTTTGAAGCCGACCTAGAGATATGCTTAGAGAGCATGCATCTAATGGGGCGGGAGATGTAGGTGGGGCGAGTGATAGTCTATCGTTGATCTCAAGTAAGTGATTGGCGTAAAGGCCATTTTCGGGCGTAGCTCACCCAGGGATTACTCCAGTGATCTGGATAAACTGTATCAGTAGATGTCGTTCTGATGATTTTGTGCAAGTCCTGCTTACTCGGCATAAGGTGTGTGGGAGCATCCATGGAGTAGCTAAATGGGGGAGACGGTCCATGTTGATCCCAGGGATCCCGAGACGGAAACTAGCACCGAGCACGGTCCGCTATGGTCGAAAGAGCAATGGCCTCCGAAGAACAGTGTAGCGAAGATAAATGTACCTATTTCTTCCTCGTGGAAGAATCGACAATCTCTAAATGCGGTGCAAGAGTGAGACGAGACCAAAGATGACCTCCAGTCTGAAAGGGTGAGCTCCAAACTCGACAAGGATGATATTGTGGGGAACAATTTCCTTACACCTGATGATCCGTCTGAGCATAAGGATTTGAACTCGCTCAATAGCAGCCCAATCCAACTCGAGAAGGGAGGGACCCCAAACCTCAGAACCATAGAGAACCGTGGGCCTCACAAGAGAATCAAAGAGGGACATCTTGGACAATGTGTCCTGGAAGTGATGGCGGAAGCATTGTCTCTCAAGGATCGCTAGGGAGCCATACCCCTTGTTGATGCAGGGTTGAATAGCCGGACATAAACTGAAACGAGGTCCAGAGAAGAGAACTCCCTAGATAAGTGTAGGAGTTGGTGATCTCCAGCTCCTCCCCTCTATAGAATAAATGGAAGTCTGAGGTCTTTAAGCCATTAAAAACCATAACCTTGGTTTTACCAAGGTTAACTGTCGGTTGTCTATGATCACAGAAAAGGGCTAAGGCATCCAGTTGTCTCTGTAACCACTCCACAAAAGAAGCCAAAAGAACCACATCGTCTACGAATAGAAGGATGTAGATCAAAACCTGGTGAAGAAGACAGTTGTCCCCCTCTTGAATATGGTCACTGAGAAACTCCTCCACTCATCAATGTAAATACCAAACAGTAGGAGAGAGAGGGGAAACCCTATTTGACCCCAATTGTGCTTCTAATGAAGTCAGAAAGACCAAGACAACATGCGGGCGGCCCAAGACCTCCTCATATAACCGAGTGATGGCGGCGAAGGGTTTCGAAATGCCATTGTCTCTAAGTCTCACGTAAAAGAGCTTACCGCGCATGACAGTCAAAGGCTTTCCGAAGTCTACAAAGCAACAAAAGACTCTAGATGAATGATGACGTGCTTCCTCAATGATAACACGAAGGTGAGAATGTGATCAATAGTCCGGTGAGTTGCATGCCGGAACCACCTGCCACGTCCTGCCCCGTGTCTGCTGCTCTGAAACTCGAGAAAGTTGCTGTGGAGAATCGTGGCATACGGCTTGAAAGGTGTGACCAACATAATCGTCTTGTAGTTATTCGGAACAAAAGTAGGACCAGATTTATGAATAGGGTGGATAATATGGTGGGACCAAGACTGCGGGAAACTAGTACACACCACATGATTGAGAAGGTCTACCGGATAGGTGGCGATAGTGTTGATCCCATCCTTGGAAAACTCTGCTGTAGCCCTCCTCATCTGCCACTTTGCTAATTCAAAACCGAGATGGCCTTCTTAACATTTGTGTAGTTGAAGATGTGGCGGTAGAGGGTGGCGACACACCACGAATATGGGGTTGACACAGGGATATCATAGAGGGTGGAAGTATGGGTAAACATTGTATGGGGATCAAGATCCAGAGAGGTAGAGGGAGCACCAAGAAATGATGGTACGCCAAAAGTGTTTTGGGAGTGCATAAGTGAGGTGCAGAGCTTCCTCCTCCTTCTGAGCAATGAAGGTACATTTTTGTGGCGAAGTAGATGAGGATAGGCATTTTTGAGGAAGGGAAAGATGGGAGGCCATGGGAAAAGGCAAGGCGGAGTGGCGGTGAAGGTTTTGCGGTCATCATCATACCATTGGTTCATGGGGCAACTCCTCGTGCTACGAGTGCGGAGGTGGAGTGTATTGGCGTAGCATTGTTTAACACGACGAGATCCCTCTCCACCATTAGCTCGAGCTTTTGGTGTGATGGCAAGTCGTGCATCTCTCGATACCCGGGCGAGTTAAGCGCGCCCGACCCCAGGAGTAGTGCTAGGATGGGTGACCTCCCGGAAATTCTGGGGTCACTTCCTCCTAATGTTGTTGGGCACGATTGGGTGTATACACAGCTCCATCGTGCGGAGGGTATTGGCGTAGCAATTGTTTAACACGATGAGATCCTCTCCACCACTAGTTTGAACTTTTGGTGTGGCGGACAAGTCGTGCAACTCGATACCAAACGATTTGTCGTCACACCAAAAGCTCGAACTAATGGTGGCGAGGATCTCATCATGTTAATCAGCTTCTGGAATTTCCCGAGAGGTCACCCATCCCAAAGCCTACTCTCAGGGGCTAGTGCGCTTAATCGCCCACTGTATCGAGATGCACGACTTCTTTGTCACACAGCTCGAGCTAATGGTGGAGAGGGATCTCGTCGTGTTAAACAACTACTACGCCAATACCCTCCCGCACGATGGAGCCGGGTATACACCCAATCAAGCCCAACAACATTAGGAGGCAGTGACACCAGAATTTCCCGGGAGGTCACCCATCCCATCACTACTATGGGGCTAGCGCGCTTAACTACCTGGCTCTGATACCAAATGATTTGTCGTCACACCAAAAGCTCAAACTAATGGTGGAGGGGATCTCATCGTGTTAATCAGCTGCTACGCCAACACCCTCCCGTGATGGAGCCGAGTATACACCCAATCGGGCCTAACGGCATTAGGAGCGGTGACACAGAGAATTTCTGAGAGGTCACCCATCCCAAAGCGGCACTACTCGGGGGGCAAGTGCTTAATCTGCCTAGTATCGTAGCTACATGACTTGCCGTCACACCAAAAGTTTGAACTAGTGGTGGAGAGGGATCTCATCGTGTTAAACAATTGCTACGCCTAATAGAGTGGGAGTATGAGAGCAAGGTTGCTTCATGTATGGCATAAAGCGAAGGTCGTACATCCTGTTAGTAGGGAGCGAGGGTAAAATGGGGCAAGGGGGAAAAAATGACGGAGATGAAAGGAGAAGGAAATGGGATCACCGTGCGTTGAATCTCGGGGTGGTACGTGAAGAAGCAATGGGGAGGCTCGGGGTCTAGGGGCGGTTTCGAGGAAAAGGAGAGGGACCGCATGGTCGCGTGGGGATGGGGGAGATGGAAAAGTGGTGAATAAAAGGAAGAAGGTGGGGGTAGTCATGACGTAATCAACAACACTAGCGCCACCACCGTGAGGTCTGCGTGGGGAAGCAAGATATGCCATTAAGGATCAACAATTTGTGGGATTCCCCATCCGTAAAGGTGTCTTCCATAAGCCGTCGAGGCCTGCCACATTGTCTAGTTCTCTCTCAAGACCAACTAAACCCGGGTCCACCTCTCGAGGTGAAAGGGCATCATTTGTCATGTCATGCGAAGGGAACACAGGAGGTTTTGGTTCGTGCATTGAAGTCACCTAGCGGGATGACCTCTCAATGCAGAACTCGAGAGATGCCCGTAGAAAGGTCAAAAAAGGTCGAAAGAAAAATTTAGGACTGCCATGTGGACAAGGCAAATTGGTCGTAAGAAAGCTTATTACATCAAAGAATTTAACCCCACTTGGGAGCATGATGAAAAAGCTTATCTTGGGGCAGCTATCAAGGGTAAAGCAAAGATTTTAGTGGCTCAAATGAGGACCGGATCACATCACCTTCAATGTGAAACCAGTAGATGGACTATACCCAAGGAGGATTGGGAAAGGAGAACTTGTCTTTTCTATAGCAAAGGGGTGGTTGAGACGGAATGACACTTCATCATGGAGTGTTCAGCTTATGAGGATATTTGTATCCGGTACGAAAATGACTTGAAGGTGGACAAATTAAATGAGTTATTCGAAGAAACAAGGCTTGAAAAGATCGTGGGTTTTGTGCTCAAGATTCAAAATAGAATATCTGATATTGAAAAGAGTCTAAATTCATCTTAAAGTCTCAACTTTTGGTCCCATAGACTCTTGAGTCTCGTGGACGTCATTAAAATCTTTCATTTCATTTCAAAGGAATGCCTAACTATCTAACAATAGTTCCACGTGGAGAAAATGACCACTCAGGTGGAATCCAAAAATGTTCATTATCCCAACCAACAAGCCAATATTCAAATTTATAATGACTCACAACAGCTCTGGATTCAATGCAAAAATTATCCAAACACTCGTTGGCACCCTCAATAGAGTTCAAAGTTGCTTGAACAAAAGAAGAGAATCATCAACAAAGTGATTGCTAAGTGATTGGGACTCATCAAGAAAATTAATACCATTAACCCTTCCCTAAGTGCAAGCCACTTCTAGGAAATAACCTAGAGCATCAGCACTAAGGACATAAAGATATGGTGCAAGTGGGAAATCCTATCTTAAGGAACGATGAAGCATAATACGTGGGGAAAGTACATTGTTAACAGCCAAAAAAGAAGAAGCACAATCAAATAAAGTGCACATCATCATTATAAACTGTGAGCCAAAGCCAAGAGCAACTAGTATTTTTGAAATGAATGCCCATTCAATTTAATCATATGCTTTATCAAAGTCTATCTTGAGGAAGAGTATATGCTGTCCCATCTCGCTATCCCACTCCATAGCTTCCCAAGAAAACAAAACCGTGTCTAAAATGAAACGCCCTCGAACAAAACTGGTTTGCTCCTTACAGACAATCCGGCTAGCAACACTCCTTACTGTAAGTACTAAAGCCTTGGCAAGGATCCTATACACAGCTCTCAACAAGGTTATAGGACGCCATCCACTTATAGTGTCCCTAGCTGTAGATTTAGGGATTAACTTGATTAATCCCTGATTCAGGAATTCTGACAAAGTGCCTGAAGCGAATATTTCAGCTACTAAACAAATAAAGTTGTCACCAATGGTATCCCACATTTCTTCGTATAATTCACATGGTAATCAATGAAGTCCATGTGATTTTCCATTGTGTATTGAAGAAAGAGCAGTTAACAGTTCTTCCTTGGAAAATTCAGCATTGAGTTTCATACGATCACAACTTGTCACTCGGAGGCATGCATTCCGGGCATCGATGACTTTAGGCGAGATTGAATAAGGTGAAAAAATCTTCTAAAAGTGTTGATGAAACAAATTTCTAATTCCTTCTAGATCTTCTTCTAAAGAGCCATCCACCCTATGAAATCCAAGAAATTTTTCAGAAGATACTTTCTTCTTTAAGTAGTCAAAGAAGAATTTAGAATCCTCATCTCCCTCCGAGTCCATTGGAGACCTTCCTGAATCTGAGCACCCCTTGCCACATATTCCTCTTCCTTACGAAATAATTTCTTCTAAGCGATCAGCCTCTTCTTGTAAGGATTCATTATGAAGACCTTCTAATAGCACCTGGGCTGATTCTAGCTTGTGTTTGGCTTTCTGAACAACACGTCTATGTCTCCGAACAATCATACAACCCCAGCCTCTCATTAATTTAATGCATCTACAAATATCTGATTCCCACCATAAGATCCAACCTTTGGTACCATTTGGTAATGGTACTAGATTCCAAACATGATAAACCAGGGCACGGAAATCTGGAGATTGCAAATGTGACACATTCAATTTGAATAAGGAAGAATGTTTCTCCTCTTCAGAATGGCCAATAGAAAGGGAAGTTTGAATAGGGAGATGATCAAAACCAGTTTCATCAATTAACATCTCAACAGGATAAGAAGGGCCTGAAAAGACTGAGTCTTTAGGGGCCCATAAAAACAGTCCAATCTAGCTTGAATTATGTTTGTTCTTCCAAAATTGCACCATGTGTACCAACCAGCTCTTGCTAAAATTTTCTTTCCCCAATTCAGATCAAAAAGTTGGAGGGAACCCTTTTATTTAGCCAATGCTATTTTTTCAGAACCAAAAACAATAGAACCTGAACCACCCATCATGATCTCCTTCCCATTCCACCATATTAAAATCACCCCCAAGAACCCACTTAGCAGTAGGCAAAGAGGAGTCAAGCCATTCCCATAACCGAATGCGATCAGCACTCTGATTGGGAGCATAAACAGAGAAAAAGCAAAGATTATGTCCTGAAGCAAAAGCGTAATCCACACAAACCAACCATCAGGGTATATTCTATGACCCACAAATAAAGGTTGCAAAGAAGGGGAGATCGCCAAAACAACACCTCCACTACCCTAAGAGTGATTTGACAACTAGAACTGTCCATTCCAGCATTAGTTCATTCTATTTTTAACTCAAAACATACAGATTTGACTTCCTGAAGAAAGACCACAACTGGTCTAACTTTTTGCACCATGCGGCAAACAAACTGTTTGCGACATGGGATAGCGATCCCTCTAACATTCCAAGAAAAATACGGAGCTTCATTCTAGAAAGAGAGGGTTACCCAAAGAACTGTATCTATTGTTGACTGCTAAAGCTGAAACATTAATATCTGGTGGAAGAGAGACAACCTCCTTAAAGGATTTGAAAGAGGTGCTAAACTCTCAGTTGGCTATTATTTTTCCATTCGCTCAGAAGATGAAACCTCCTTCGATTTTTTGGATTTCACTCACCAACCCTAATAAAAACTGCTATTGAGGATGGGAAATTGTGATGATTATGTGTGCTATCAAAATGACCTTGGGTCGTGTGGTAAGCAACAGCCCCATCTCTTTGGGGCAGCTTCTGATTCCCACCTCCATTTGTTGTAACCATTTGCTTAGGAGGGGATGGCTCTGATTCTTAGTAAGTTTCCCTTTATTTTCCTTATCCAGGGACGCTCCATTAGAAGATTGAGAGTTCCTACCCTTGGATTTTACAGTAGGAGCCATACCTTTATCTTGAGATTTATTAGATGAAGAACGGTGAAAAGAGTGAGAGTTTGTACCCTTGGATTTAACCGTAGGAGCCATACCTGCATCTTGAGATTTATTGGATGAAGAGCGGCGCAAGAGCAGTCCCGGATAAAATGATCTTGTGCTTGGCAAGTGAAGCAAACATTTGGAAGATTCAAATAATGCACTTTTTGATGGCAGACCCCGTCTACTGTCATGACTGCAATAGAAGGGGGAAGCTTCTTTTTTAAATCCACTTCAACACAAACCCTTGGATTGGGACGAAAAGAGTTCTGTTTACCATTTGGAATGAGGACCTTACCAAAACGAGCAGCAAAAAAATTCACAAATGGATGTAGATCTGCAGGTAGCACTGGAAACTCCAGCTATAGTGGGTAATGAGCGTGTTCATTATCATCAGAATTGAAATTCAATTGCCATGATTGAACATATGCAAGAGAGCAATATTCCAAGTCCCATATTGTAAAACCTGCCAGGCAGCCATGTCCAAATTGAACAGCAAGCATACATATTTAGAACCGAGTCCCCAGTAGGAGTTTAGAGAAATGCCTTTTGCCTGCCAGTTAAGTAAACACCATCTATTTAATTATTCTTTATCTGGCATTCAACGAAGAAAGTAAAGAATGACACTCCAGCATTCCAAATTTTGTTTTCCCTTTGTATACTCCTTATTGCTGGCCAAGGGAAACTTGAATTCATTTTCTAATCACGGTTAGGTAAACGAGGAGCTGTCATACCAGCTAGAGCAGAGAATGAACAACTAACAGGAGGTGGGGCATGTAAATGAGAAGAAGACATTATTAACATCCCATTACCTACAAACTACCCATCGATGGACATTGGAACTGCACTCTGTGCACCCAGCTAATCACAGTCATGTTCATAATCAGAAACAGAACCATCAACACTATCAACATAATCAGAAGGGATGAGTGCCAATGAATGAAGTTCTCTCCCTCTCAACCGAGAAGAGGATTTATGAGTATACACTCTAGTTGCATCATTACTCGCAGCGATAGAACTTCGAGAATCTGAGTCCGATAGCAAGAGGAGATCATGAACTTCCAAGGTGACCTGACTAGGTTCGAGCATGGTCAGGGGCCATCACGACCTAGATAGGATGATCAAACACCTAGAAATATAAGCTCTCAAGATAAAAAACTCCTATCTTTCACGACTGGTATTTAGGGCTTCATATTTTAATATTTTATACTCTCTTCTTTGAAGATTGGTAAATCAATCTCACTGAATCAGCTTGTGGCTCCTTT
The DNA here is from genome assembly GCA_018340775.1 of Taxus wallichiana var. yunnanensis. Classification (NCBI taxonomy): domain Eukaryota; kingdom Viridiplantae; phylum Streptophyta; class Pinopsida; order Cupressales; family Taxaceae; genus Taxus; species Taxus wallichiana. The sequence continues at coordinate 606,144,292 of CM031234.1, forward strand.
TCATGAATCATGTAACCTGTATATCGTGATTTCCACAACCTTCATGTTTGGACAGAGATATTCACCATGTACACTTCCATCATTAGGTTTGTTAACTTTTGTGTTGGCTCATCATCAATTTCCTTCTCTCCTTCCACCTCCTTCGTTAAATATCAAAAATCAAGGACAACAATATTTGCTAAGGAGACTCCCAATTTCCTTGAACCTCTAGACAATGTAATACAAATCATGGCACCTTCTATAGCAAGCACCCAGGGAAACCCAAGGGAACCACCCACCCAAACAACAACCCCTTGATGTGGAATCTCACATGCAATACTCGCAGTTTGGGTACTACCAATAAGTTTCATTTCCCCACAGATCTTGTCCACCCATACACTGCAGATATGGTTCTTTTACACATGGGAAGACATTTATTTTCTATTTGATTCATGCAAACTAAAACTATGTAACTTTGTGTTGGTGATCATATCATTCATAGACTCCACGCCTCTAGTTCCTCAAATCCTTCACTCTTTCTGATCCATAACTCAATGAGATTTTGTAGTGTTCTTGACCTCTGTCTTTGAGGAATTCTTTTGATCGTATAATATTTTTTATCATTATTATATTTTGCCCTTACTATTAAAAAAGTAGAGAATACCTAAATAATAGTAAAAATGTATTTTTGTATTTTAAATAATTTTGGGTCATGACAAAACCTCTCAACTTCTTGGGAGTCCAAAACAAGAAAATGAAGATTCCATTCAATGTGTAAAAATCATGAACTGGAGCAAAGATAGAGACAAATCAGAGCCTTGGAACTTCTCATCTCTTTGCAGTGATTGCTACCATTTTGTAATATGCAGAATAGAGAGTCGTGTCTTCACATCTCTTCTCAAAGATAGTGACCCACAACTCTTCTCAGAGATACCATACAAACCTCCCATATCACCGAAGCAATAAATTATTTTCGGTAGAATTTGTGCTCTTTCTGTATATTTCATTTCCAGTGATTCATAGTTCATTTTGCAACAGTTCTATAATATTAATTAATGCTTGTTGTATCTAAATCACTTCTACCTATAACACATTAAGTTTCTGCAATTTATTGTGTTGTTCACCAGATTCCCAAACCAATCCAGCTAACACAGAAAAACAAATTTTTTGATCCCTCCACAACCTTCTATGCTCCCTTTTGGTTACCTTTACCCTAGAGAAAAGGACACTACAATGAGGATGTGTATAGAGTCATCGACTACCCTGAACAATTTCCTTATAAAAACCTTTTTACCTCGAATGAATGTTCACCTACATGCCCTTAAAGAATTGTAATCATCCCCAAACAAATCATAAAAGAAGATACCAGCAAGTAAGAATTAATAGGAAGATTTAGCAAAGGCATCCTTCACACTAATAAATGGGCAATGAATTTTCCGTAATGCCTTTTTAGGCTGGCAAATACCTATCAACCTTCATAAGACCGGTGACTATCATAAGCTTGCTAAACATGATTTTAAGTAGTAGGATACCTAAAACAAATAGTATCAAACAAATTATAATAAATTGGAAAAGCAACTAGCATTTAGAAGCTTTTGAGACTAATGGGACTCTATGAAAAATAAATCCTTTAACATTCTCAAATAAAAACAAAACCTCATAAAATGTTAACAATCCACACGTTTGCTAGTGGTCAGGACATAAGAGTTGTCTTATCTGAAGATGATAATTAGTAGCCTACAGAAGTAGAAAATCTAGGAAATGCATGATCAAGAATACATTTCACAACCCATACTTGACATGATTTACTCAAGCCCTTATTGCAATTTTCCTTCATAAGAACAACTAATTAATAATGGACAAAGTAGATGGATAAATGCAAAATCCAAGCTTGTTTATATATTCAGAAAAGAAAACATAGTAAACAATACCTTACCCTAAATATAACCAATCTCAGTAATTAAGCGAAGCCTCAAGAATTAAAGAAGAGGAGGAAAATAAATTGACAAAGAATGCCCAAATATCCTCAATCTTTTAAGCAAGCGCCTAATACCTAACTAAACTACGAAAAGATAACCCTCGACTAGAAACAAGTAATAGTAGTACCAAACACATGGTCCTTCACAATTTTTACAACCTTTGCAAACCATGTAAAAAATTTACAAAGACAAAAAAGCATTATCAGAAAATACACAAGTATATAAGGACTGAATGTAAATGCTAAATTGGCCATGACCATCTCTAACAAGAAACCTAATGCTCATGATAATTAATAGGGAAAATTGCTACTGATTTCTAACCCATTATTACATTAAATGTACAAACAAAAAATCATCAGAATATGATGATTGTTGAACCAATTCATGTATGGGACACCTAAAAATATTTCCCGAAGGACATCAATGTTACGGTGCCTAACCCTTGGTGTCTCATGTCAACATAAGACCAATATCAAAATTGAAAAGGTAAGCTTTATATCTAGTAAAAGTTGAGAATGGAAATATTTCCCTTAAAATATATGTTGAAAGCTTTCCAATGATATAACATGCCTATGCTTGGTGAAAATCCCAAAAAGTATTCGTTTTAATCTATTTGTGCCATTTTCACCTTGCTGATATCAACTAAGATCATTATGACGTTTGCACACCTATCATACCCAAAATATTATAAATACTAGTCTAATAGCACATTTTCAAAGAATCATTGAAATTGATTTATCGCCTAATATGTGAAGGGGATTTAAGGGAAGAAGTGAACATCTTAGGCATTTGTCATGGACATCAGAATGACATTGGTGCGTTGGTTTGCTCTAGTCTTGTTCTATTTAATTGTTGACATCAGCAAGGTAAGTAATTAACCTCCTATGACAGTTTTACAATAATAGATGCAATTAGACTGCTACGAATGTTGAGTAGATTGCCATCTATGTTAGTATTATAGTGCTTAATCTTCGCCAGTCCATGCTAATAGAGAAAGGATTCTGGAATGACCTGTGGATGAGATTTTTATCAATGTTTAGAATCACCCTATGTGATCCATCATCAGGTTTAAAAGTAGTTGATTGTTATAGATATTTTAAACTGCAACAAAAGTTATTTTGACGAGAACATATGCTAATTGGGTATAATAAATGCTCTAGAACTTTATTACATTTGTGTTGATTGTCCTCAAAAAGTTTTACTTCCAGAAATGCTCTTTGACTTATTGCTATGTACCTTGGGATATGATAATATAATATATATGGGTTGATGGAGATGCCGACATGTGGCACACATCCCCTTAGTTATATGTATGGGTTCACATGGGATATAATATTATAATGTATATGGGTTGATGGAGATGCCGACATGTGGCACACATCCCCTTAGTTAGTTATATGGGCTCACATAGGAATTAATTATATTGGGTAATGGGTCGGCCTACATTGGGATTAGGTGTTACCCATCCTATTTAAAGGATGTGAGTATCATTATGAGGAGAGGTAGGTATGATTTGAGTCTTCTACTTGGTAGAGGTATATTGGAGGTGTCCCCCTCGAAGTGGATTCCCATCTTGGGAGATTGTGGAGTTACTCCTTCCTTAAGGAGCATTGTATGGTGTTGCCCTACCTTAAGGGTATTATTCTGCATATATTGATATTTAGGGCATCTTGGCCCCCATATCTCTTGTGTTTTATTATCTTCTACAATTTATTGATTTATTATATGCAAGGTTCTTATCAAGTGGTATCAGAGCATCGATTTCAGCAAAAATTGGGTCCAAACCCTAATTTTAGTGATTCGGCTATATTTTTGAAAAGGCTTCGAATATTTTCTCAATTTTTTACCACAGTTGTGAAAGCATTTTAGAAAGCTACGAGATAAATTTCAGAATTTTTCCAGTGTAATGTGGAAGTTATTGCATTTATAGGGTTTCACCTAAATTTTCTTCACAGTTGTATATCAATAAGAACTCGCATATAATAAATCAATAAATTGCAGAAGATAATAAAACACAAGAGATATGGGGGGCCAAGATGCCCTAATATCAATATATGCAGAATAATACCCTTAAGGTAGGGCAACACCATACAATGCTCCTTAAGGAAGGAGTAACTCCACAATCTCCCAAGATGGGAATCCACTTCGAGAGGGACACCTCTAATATACCTCTACAAAGTGTAGACGACTCAACTCATACATACATCTCCTCATAATGATACATCCTTTAAATAGGATGGGTAACACCTAATCCCAATGTAGGCCGACCCATTACCCAATATAATTAATTCCTATGTGAGCCCATATAACTAAGGGGATGTGTGCCACATGTCGGCATCTCCATCAACCCATATAAATTATAATATTATATCCCATGTGAACCCATACATATAACTAAGGGGATGTGTGCCACATGTCGGCATCTCCATCAACCCATATATATTATATTATCATATCCCAAGGTACATAACACTTATGTTGACTTCTCAATATCATTTCTTGATTTTAGAGTAGAATATCATTACCTAGAGCCATTACTACTTATATAGTTTCTTCTCGTTGCATGGGCAAAGCCCTATAATTGGCTAAGATTTGGCATTGAACCTGTTATTTGCTAAAGATGAAGCCCTCTTATTGGGCAACCTTAACCTGTACTTACATTTGGATCCCAAGATGAAGAGATATTATTAGGTAAGGCCAAGAACGTAAGATGTTTCCTCAAATGAGGCCCTATTAATCAGTACAGTTGAGGACCAAATCTGTTGTTTGCCTGGGAAAAAGTCTTATTACTGGGTAAGTGGATGACCAAAGCTATTGTTTTCTCAGTATGAAGCCTTGTGATCGGGTATGGTTGACCATCAAGACATTGTTTCCTCTTGAAACAAAGCCCCCATTAAACAAGCTCAAGGGCCTCCAACACTGTCTTGCAATCTTAATCACAACATTCAGGCACTTATAGCCTTTGGGAACCAAACCTTTGAGAATAATCTCTATTTCTCGAAGTGATGCTAGTCACAGAGGAGTTGGTTTGAATCCCAAATTAGTTATCCTTAAAGACAGAATGTCAAGGGACACCCATTTGTGGATATGGTTTGGCAATGAGCATTCTCAAACTAAGCCCTTTGTGCTTTTCTCAAATATTACTGACACTTTGCAAGTGTCTCTGTGTTTCGCCACTGTTCGTCCAAGTGCTGGTATAAGGGAAATCCATAATGCTCCAATGGATTGTATAGACCTCAAGATTCGCTCTTGTCACGAATTCCTTAGGCAGTTTCAGTGCATTGAATCAGCACAGATGTAATTTTTAAATCCGTGATTATACTTGCACATTGGACTAGGCAATTATGGATCAGATGATATCAGAGGGGTTTTTCTTAGTGGCTTGCGTAACGTTTTGCCAACACACTAAAGATCTTTGTGTATTTGCTTCCATATTTTATATATCTGGCAAGATATTGCAGGTCATTTTGTTGCATAGCTCCACATTGTGAAACGCTTCAAAGAAAGAAAAACTCTAAACAGCTTCAAGATTTCAATCCGAAAATCAAGAGAACTAAGATCTATAGAAGACTCTTCAACACTTGGAAGCAGAGAAAGAACGGTCGCAAAATAAATTTTCCAGCCATATAAATTTCTTCGTAGAAGCCATGGAAGAGGTGGAGAAGTGTAGAGCCCAGCTCTTGGCCAGTGGGGAATCTATTCTTAGGAAAAGGACTGGCTAGAGGGAAGGAACCCTCAAGCAATGATAAAGCTACAACAAGAGCTACCATTCAAGGAGCTATTGTTGCTAAAGCTCCAACTCAATTGTAAGAAGTTGTTAGAGAGAAGGGTCCTCTACTAAAGGCAAGCAAGATGCCCAAACCATGACAAAGTTGATTAACTTGAGTACTTTGTACTAATGTCCACTAGTAATGATTAAAAGGTTAATGAGATTGTCGAACCTAGACAGCAAGAGCAGGGGAAAGCTTCACATAAAGAAATATTATAACAAATTGTGCAAGAAGAGAAAGTTCTAGGAAACTCTTGACAACTTTCTAGAACCCTAAAATGTAGAAAAACACTAAAGGGATGAAAAGTGGGGCTGGTGGCCAACCTAGACAAACATCATCCACTCTTAGCATTTATGGCTGAGAAATAATTGGAAACCACAATGATGAAGCGCTTTCACCTTGTGATCCACATCAAACTGACCAAATGTGTTGGAGATGATAATGAGGCCACTTGGCAACCTGGCTCTCTTAAAAGATGAAAGAGGAACTAATAAAAACCACAAGAATTTTATCTTATCACTAATCACTTACCATTGCCAAGGCATATTCGTTGTTTAAAATATTGCCGTGCAGAATCCCTTAGTCATCTCAAATCAGAGAAACTTGAAAGTTAGGGCCCTAGGGCCAAAAATGTATTCATTTAACATTCGTGAAATATTTGATAATCTTATATCTTGTATACTATGTTAGCTTTCTAGCTTTCTCTATCATGCACAGAAGCAAATTTTAAAAGATACTGTTATTTTAGTCAATGAAGCAATTTGCATGAAGAAGTCTACTAGAAGAATTATGACCTCTTTTCTGGGCACCTAATAAGTTCTAAAATTAATAATTAACTTTTTACCTTCGAGCTGGCTCATCAAAATTCTCATATTGTGCAGCTTCTTGAGAACCGCTTATTTCTCCCAAAATATCTAATACAGCAAAAAGGTGAATTCTTTCTTCATCTGTTATGCCAGGTACTCTAGGGCATTTTTCAAGAGCTATAATGAAGCCCTCAACTTCAGATTTACTAAGCAAGTCATCACTATCATTGGGAAGAGAGTTTTGTCCCCTCATCAACCAACTACCTTCACCTGCATGTGATGCACTAGATTGAGTCCATTTAGTAGTGCTAGAAACTGCAAATTTTGTTGCAACACTCCACTGAGGTTCTCTACCATAGTTTCTTTCTGTTACGCCCAGTTGCAAATACTGAGACAAATCTAGTTGGGGGATAGAAAGAAATGGCTTCTGAATCTCGTTACTTTCTTTATGAGAGATTCCTGAGCCAACATATGCCATGAGATGCCTAACAGAAGCAACTGCACGTTTCCTTGCTTTCACCATCCATTTTAAACAAACACTTCCTGAAGAAACAATAAAAATTACAGAACATATATCAGTTATTTATTCACAATTTCCACAAGAATTGTGTGATCAAACTATTCATGACACAGTATCACAGTTTATGTCCTCTAGCAAAATAAAATATTTATCTCGTGTTGGTTACATATGATTAAACCATCGGCTGAGGTTTATTACATTACAACGGCCTGTATGTACAACCAGGCAAACAGTACATCACAAGATCAACTCAAATCCTAGAACAGCCTGGTTGTAGCAAACTAACAACTAGTTAATCATAAGGTAATAATATGCTAAATATATGCTAGTATTATACTAACAATATTGTATGGTATCTAACACCCATTAGTGACTAAATGTAGTGTCCCTTTATAGGGCTAAATCTGGAAATAAGGGTTTGGCCACAAACCCTAAGAAATTAGATCTGAAAATACACCAACACCAAACTGAAAATAATCTGATTTTATAACAGCAGATCCAACAATATTAGAAACCCTAGCAGCGAACTGGAAATTACACCTTTAGGGTATCAAAATCAGCTCAGAACATTAATTAATATCCCTCTAGGGCAGTGAACTGTACCAGCACTTAGGAACAATCATTCACATGCAATATGGACTGAAAATTATCATAGAAATATCCCAAATACTCAAATAAACCAGCAAGATGAAATCTAGAGCAAATATGTATTTTATAAATTTATTTTAAGTGCAAATACAGCTGAAACTTCTAAAATTCATAACTCCATCAATACTTGGAGTTTCAACACAAACCAATGCTCAAAATGATCTTGAAGAGACCAGCTATCCAATGAAAGTGAAATCAGATTTTCCAACCATGGAAACCCCCTCAAAACTGATCCCGAACTTCCCAAGTGGGTCGCTCCAAAGAAGGGTGCCAACACCCTAGAAAATTCCCTAGTTGAAGTAAAAGTGCCCTATGCATGGAAGAATACCTCGTTGTTTTGAAATCTGCCCTTTTTGGTGCCAAGAGTCATAAGTGTTGTAACTATTGAGGTTTCAGTTCTCAAAATGAGCCACACCAAGGTTTCATTCGGGTAACTTTTTCCCGTGACCAACCTCTTTAAGTGCATACTTCTATTTTTAATTTGTCTTTATGAGCTTTCCAGCCCAACCGACCTGTCCTTAGGAGGAAAATACAAAAAGAAGCATTAATAGAAATGAAAGAAAACATAAATGAAACCCACATACTTCCCTTGCTCAAATTCTTCTTGGCCACGGGAAGAAAAATGGCAAGAAGTCTTCATTTGGAACTAATTCGAAAAAGGGGACATTACAATCCTCCCTTCCCAAAATTGTTTTCCCTCAAGCAATAGCAAACTCATATTCCCAAGTATCATCATATCAAGGTGAAGGAACATGTTGTAGTGCTCCCATAATCTAGATCTTATGCATGTTAAATGAAGGAGCTTCAACCCAAACAAACTCATACCTCTACTGCCCCTTTCTTTGCTTGTCATCATCTCATAATTTCCACCCAAATGATGGATTCCCAATACTTCAGTAATGTTGTCCCAAAAACAGCTGTAACCGCATTTTTCTCTCAAAAATCAAAATGTACGAGACCAGAAACAAAGTATGACAGTCATAAAGCACCTGATTTTTCCCCAATTTGGAGCTATGTTGGCTGAAGTAGTTGTCTTCTTCAGCTAGAACCATCTACCACTATTTTCCAATGATTTAATGACCTCAAAATGATCACTCTTGCAGCTGTTCAAGTCTGAAAACAACTCATAATCTGATTTTATCAAAATTAGCAACTTAAAAATGGAATAGCAGCTACAAAACTGAAACCTCCTTGCAAAATTAGGAATTGTGAGCATGGCAATGACTAAAAACACCTCTCTAAAGGCTGAAAAATTCTCCCAACATTCATCAATCGAAAAATGCTCCATCTCTTGACTGAAAATACTTGCCTACCCACTTGTATGCATGCAAATGAAATCATGTGGTGGCTGATATGAATAATGACAGCAGTACCAAGTCTGAAATTCTGAGCTATGGTTCTCCAAAGTACACTCCTTTTGTCACCACTAACCACCCACATACTTTGTTGGTGTTCCCTTGCATGAATACTCAACCATGAAGTAACTCTACCATGCTTATGTTGCGCTACTCTGATATTATACTTGGCTGGAAATGTACAAAATGGGGCATGTTTTGTGAATCCATCAACCACAACATGTAAACAACTCTTACCTTGAACCATGGGCAGACCAGTGATGATTTCCATGGAGATACCTTTAAGTGTCACCTTCTTGCCCATATCCATAAAGCTTATTTCCATGTTTTGGAAATTGAAAGTGAGTTCTCCCAAAGAGTGCAACCATTGGACCCCAAGCACAAGATAGATACCAGCCATGCTAATCAAATAAAATTCAGCACATACCTCATGTTTTCCCAATGTGAAGAGGAGTTGGGGGCACCTCCTTGTACATGGCATAGAGTAGCCAACTGCTATCTTAACCGTGAAGTCTTTGAAGTCTTCCACCTTCAAATTCACCTTTGCCCTCAAACTCTCATCAATGAAATTGTGAGTAGCCCCATCAATCAAAACTGTGACTCCTTGTCCATGGAGAGTAGAACTTGGTTTCAAGGGACACTCTAAGAGTAAATCCTTCACAACTTTGTTAGGATACATAACAAATTCCAAACAATCCTCCATAAAATTTCTTCCTAACCATATGTAGGGAGTAACAACATTGAATTCAACAAGGGTTTCCTTTTCTTATAGATCAAAGGATTGACCGAACTCAAACTTTAATGCTCACATAGTCTTGCAAGAAAATATCTATGTGCCATATGTTACTCAAGTTCTTCACATCATCACCAATTATATTACCAGACATCAAACATGACATAATATTTTTAACAAGCTGCCCATAATGACACAAGTATGGCAGTGGCATAAGAGGAAATAAAATGTGATTTTTTTCATCATACCTTGGGCTGCCAACAAGGATCCCACCATTCTTTTGATGGTACTTGTTTGGAACATCTCCGGAACTCATTCAAATGCAATATGGACTGAAAATTATAATAGAAATATCCCAAATACTCAAATAAACCAGCAAGATGAAATCTGGAGCAAATATGTATTTTATAAATTTATTTTAAGTGCAAATACAACTGAAACTTCTAAAATTCATAACTCCATCAATACTTGGAGTTTCAACACAAACCAATGCTCAAAATGATCTTGAAGAGACCAGTTATCCAATGAAAGTGAAATCAGATTTTTCCAACCATGGAAACCCCCTCAAAACTAATCCCAAACTTCCCAGGTGGGTCGCTCCAAAGAAGGAAGGGTGCCAACACCCTAGAAAATGCCCTAGTTGAAATAAAAGTGCTCTATTCACAGATGACTACCTCCTTGTCCTGAAATCTGCCAATTAAGTTCATTTCGACTCCCATATGAAACCACCAATGTAACAAATGAGGGTTTTATTCCCCAAGTGTTGTGACTATTGAGGGTTTCCTCCCAATATGATCCAATGAAGGTTTCGTCCTCAAAGTAGAGCCACACCAAAGGTTTTTCGTCTTCAGTGGAGAGTAGGGCACATCGTGCACAAACCCAAGATATCAATTTTCGAAATAAACATGCATAACCTTCTTTAGGCCATTCGATTCACCTTTATATCCTCCCTTTTGGCACCAAGAGTCATAAGGGTGACTTTCCCCATGAACGACCTCTTTAAGTGCATACTTCTATTTTTAATTTGTCTTTATGAGCTTTCAAAATTGGTGAGACCTATCCTTGGGAGGAAAATACAAAACAAAGCATTAAAAGAAATGAAACCCACATACTTCCCTTGCTCAAATTCTTCTTAGCCACAGGAAGAAAAATGGCAAGAAGTCTTCATGTGGAACTAATTCGAAAAATGGGACATTACATTACATGACAAGAACAACTCAAATCCTAGAACATTCTAGTTGTAACAAACTAACTCAGAAAGATCCCAAACCCTTTTTACCTGAATATTTTTTATTTATTTTTATATAATGCTCATGTGTGGAGCTGAACTGATAACATCAAGCAAATCCATTGAACAACATACTCATACTGCATAAACAAATTAAATAATGCAAACCCCACAAACCGGGTGAATATATATAAAGGCGCCTAGGGTTTTAATGGCAGATTTCTTCATAAATAATGCAGCCGTATATTCAATATTGATTTCTGATGATAAATTATTAGGGTAAACACATATAGAAATCTGCAGATGAAATGATAACCAATATTGTCTAGAATCCACTTGTAAATGATCCAACCCAAGGCGATTTGATATATATTTGTGGCTGAAATTTACAACAATAAACTGGCATGAAAAATACCTCAAACACTGCATAAATCAACTGCAGAATAAGTCGCCCCACTCTGGAAGTTGTATAAATGCTCACTGCTGCAATTTATTCCTTCTTCTGAAACTACTGAAATGATAAATAACCTGTGTAAACAATGAAGATCCCTGAGTGGAAACTTCTCTCACTGCTCCTGGGGTTTCCGTCCGCAAGAGGAATAATCTAGAGGGTTTCCGTCCTTGGATTTGTCTGCAAAAGCTCAGAGCTAACTGAGGGAGAAAATAATAATAATCTGAATACCTTTTCCCCAAGTCGCATTTTTTCCTTATAGCCAAAAAACCCTCCAAAGATGCAAGTCGCACTTTTTCCCAAATCAGCATAATTAATTTTTAATTAATTATTTCCTTCACCAAGCAAGTCGCATTTTTGGCTTATTTGACCCTTCCCCAAGGCAAGTCGCATTTTTTGCCTAGGAAGGCACATTAAATAATTTATTAATTTATTTAAATGCACTTTCCTAAGTCAAAGTCACTTAAACAATCTATTAATTCATTATATGTGCTTAAATGATATTTTACTTTATTTTGAGCACAATATAATAAAATTAATAAACCAAAGTCACCCTTGAAAACACCCTTTGGCCGTCGGGTAGACAAAACGGGCCAAAGGTCTTCGACCAAACTATTCGAGAAACAAGGACATTACACTAACAACTAGTTAATCAAAAGGTAACAATATGCTAAATATTTGCTAGCATTATACTAACAATATTGTATAGTATCTAACATCCATTAACTAACTCGGTTAAGATCTAAATGATTTAGTTTGTATATCAATACTATGATGTTGTGTAGAATGTGGGCCTCAAAAGAGTTTGTTTTAGTCCAAACATAAACTTAATCAATGTGTAACTTTGCTACCGATGTAGCAAATATGACTAAGTGTCCATATGGTTGCCCTTCCATCTCACCGAGTACATGGGTAACAAGCCACCTGCAACCGCTAAGTAAATTACAAAGTGGTGTTGAGTTCTAAGTTCATTTAGTTGTAATTTCTAAGTGCAATCTATGTCGACCTATCTTCAATATTGGGTGCTTCATCCGTATGTTGAGGTCATTAATCTCAACAAAACTATATCATATTGAGGTAGATTGTCTCAATATAATTAATTGATTGTAATTTCAAGACTAAAAACAATATATTGTCATGTTATACACTTCAAGGGTATGTTTGAGCAAATTTTCAGAATGTTCAATTCCCGACATGATCCTATTTTGAAGTATCACGGGACATCTACCGCACATTGTGACTATTGTGTCATACTTGCATTGCCATAAAGCACACCATAACAATGGTGGCTAACTCCAGCCTTGAATTCCTTGAAGTATCTCGGGACATATACCACACACAATACTATGGTGTTCTATTTGCATGCCCCTACCACCCACTCTAACTTTGAATGTATAGAGGTACAAATTTAATGATTGCTCTTACCCTAGATGAGACAATTTGTCCCCGATGGTTATACCATTCCCCTTCACAACATGATCACTCTGTTAGCCTCAAAAACTTCTAGTGATAGAAGTCCCATAACTAACGAATTGATAGGTGCCACTTCTTCAAGTGCTTATTACCCGTATCTTTTCCAACAATGGAAATCTCATCACTAATGACTTAACACATACCACTTTTTCATGTGCTTATTACCTATGTCATTTCCAAAGACACTCTTCAAGTCCATGTCCATTATTAAACGCCACTAGCCTCCACTTGATTGTAGAGAGTTACCAAATCAAAACACCTCACAACTTGAACAATTCATCTAATGCATCGTTTTCGTATCGAAACGCCCTCAAAAAATCCTCCTTGGCTCCCCGACCTTAACACGCACCATCCATCTTAATGGATGTGATACTTTCCTCTTTTTCCAACTTGACATAAATACACCATTTCCAAGCACCCTATGACATGCTTGCATGACAACATTATTTTGTCAAGAAATATATGTCCATCAATCCCGAGCATCTATTATATAGAAAACTTGATGTTGGAATACAACTTCACATATCTACAATAAATTGCATTAATCAAATGAAAAACTTCGGATGAACCACACTTTGCCACAAAATCTATAATGCAATCAAGAAAACATCTAATATAGCCCATACTTTTTTCCATTTTGAGCATACACAAAAAATATTACCTGCTCACCATTTGGTTCCAATTGTTTCTTGTATCATGTAGATCGGCCTTCCATTTAATGTGGCAATCTAGTGTTCCAAACATCTTTCACTGTGGCATAATGGCACTTCAATCTTCAAGTCTAGCTCCACTAGTTTCCCTCCGGAACTTGACTCCACTTATGTTACCAAAGACTGAGACTTACTCCAAGACCATAACTTATTCAAAAATTATCAGCAGCGATCTTCCGTACAATACTATTTGTAGACTTACCAAGATAATATATCTCATCTACACTCATATATCTACTATCCAAAATAATTTTCGTGGAGACATCTAGTGACCTATATTCTTTTATCGCTTATTATAGCCAACCAACATATACATGTTTCTCTTTGCATATAACATACTAGCAAAACAACCAAAAACATGAAATAAACTTAGGAATGGTCTCGATCTTAACCAAGCTTCCTAGAAGTGAGATCCTTCAAAACAACCATACCCATTCTTTGTTAGGAATTAGTACAAACATAGTGATGAGTCATTACTAGTTGTGTGAGTAATATTAGATATATGAGTGTGTGAATAACATGTGGGTGAGAGAAATACTAGTATGAATGTTAATGTAAGAGATATGTAAGGTGTGAGTTGTGTAATGAGTTGTGAGACAACTCATCATGGAGATAGATGTTAGTGATCCTAGGAGAGATAAAGTGGGGGTATTTGAGTATTTGTTGGGATTTGTGGTTGGTAAGTGATTAGGCAATCTCCATAATAAAAGGAGAATAATTGCCTATACAAGTAAATGTCTTGTATTGTATTGAATAAAATGAGGGGAGTTTGTTTTGTGTTTTAATGTTTGTAATATAAACCAAATTTTACATTTGGCATCAAAGCAAGAATGTGATTTTAAGAGGTATAAAGGGGCAGATCGAATATTATTCTTTTTATTTTCCAACTTTGTGCAACCCTTAGATACCAATATGTCAACATCAAATACCAAAAAATCTTTACCTTGAGTTGTATGCTCATTGATCTCCTTCTCATTTCTTGGCTCATGCTCCACGATTTCACCAAACCCTTCTTCATATGTAGTGTCAAAACCCTTGCATGTGGTGTCCTTATGGAATGTTGACCTCTTCCTTGTTGCTTGGGGTTTTAACCTTGTGCCAATTCCAACTCTCTCTGTTTCCAACTCCACGAACACAAAGAAAAGAAAAGGCATCCTGGACCTTTTCCGAAAGAGCTCTATAGCGAAACATCAAATCTGGAACCTTGGAAGACTTTGGAGTGGCTTCTTCTTTGATTGCCCTAGCTTCAACGAGTTTCTCCACAGTTAGGGTGAGGGTTTCTATTGACCTTGCTAACTTCCCTTGCATCTTCTCGAACCTTTCTAACTTGTCTTCCATGTTTCACAGGCTGGGAGGATGATGCTTTGATACCACTATAATGTCCCTTTTTAGGGGGACTCGGAAATGACCAAAAGCTGAGATGTAACTTAAAAATCAGATTATGGAGTTGTTGTTAGATGGCTGATATAACCCTACAAATCTGCAAATTAGACCCTTCCTAGGGCAGTGACTTCCTTAGAGGAGTTAAACCCCTCAAAGGTGGGTCAAACCTTGCTAATGCCCTTCAAATCTTATGCCAAAATTATTAGGAAACCCTCAACAAACACAATCAGCTGTTAGAAATCAGATTTGAGCTTGAAAATAATTAATTATGGAACCCTCAACCAGCGAACATCAACAAGCTTGGAAAAGAGTAAAACACCTTCAAAATTCACAAAACTTGAGATCTTGGCCTTAGAAAATGTGGAGAATAAGATAATAAACTCAAATTTGCCAAATTATCATCACACAAACCAATTCCCAAGTGGGTCGCTCCACTCCAAATAAATAGATCATTGAACCAAAGATATAAATCATGCAAGAAAATGATACCAGCTTGCATACATAAAATCTTATGGAAGGGTTTCCATCCTCCACAAGTCCTCGACCAAGGGTTTTCATCCTTGAGAAAGGTCCTCAATCAAGGGTTTCGTCCTTAAGAAAGGTAGATAAGGTGCTTCACAAGCAAACCTTAACCAAGATATGAATATTCACCAAAACATAATTCAATAATGACCAAGCGACCTCCTTATATAACCACAAGGAGTGCTTTACAATGTAAAAATGATGGCCGACCCCTTAAGGTAAGTGCTTTTCAATCGGTATTTGGAGCCTACATGCTCATAATACCTTTATTTCCTAACTACTTAAGTCCTTCTATTGGAGCGCTAGGCTTCCCAATAGGATACATGATAATAAATAAAACAACTACCTAAACAACAATAAAAATATAATTCAGATCTTCCCCTTGCTTTCCTCCTTAGACCCACGGGAGAAGAATGGGTTAAGGTCTTCGAAAATCAGCCTTCAAAAAGAGACATGACAGTCCTCCCCTCTCGAAATTGCTTGTCCCCAAGCAATTGCAAGCACTTGGATCCCAAATAAATCTATGTTGCTCCCCCTTCTTTGTACCTACACATGAGACAACCTTGTTGGAAAAAACAAGGGCTTCTATTAGCCCTCCATCATGCCTCATGATCATGCAGACCAGCCTTCTTCCATCTGGATCAGCCCTCCTATTTTTCCCACTCAACTGGTTGGTGTCCATGCTAACAAGAGTACAACTGTAGCTAATCATTTTCATTTTAAAAGAGGCATAGTCAATGACTGAAATCACTTTTGTAAGGGCTAAGAACAGATCATTATGCAAGGTATTTTGAATGTTCTCCCTCCAAACTGTTGTGATGTAAATCTGGAATGTGTAATCAGCAGTTAGACAAACCCAAACAGTCCCAATAGTTGTTCCATTGGTACCAATCACGATAATGAGCTGCCTTCTATCCGTAAGTGTGAAACCGACCAACCAAAGTGATGACTGCTGGGAATAAAGATTGTTTCCAGCCGGAACCTTTTCCTACCTTCTCCTATTTCGAATAACTTCAAAACTCAACTCCTTTGCAGCTGTATATGCCGGCCAAGGGCAGTCCTGAAACTGGATTTTGCATTCTCATCCATGCTACACAAGTGCCATGATGACCAACATGAAATATTAATGGAAGGGACCATCCCATGAAGGTGGTAGAAACTGAAAATTGCTCTAGAAGGACTGAGAATATGCAATCAGCTGATATATCCACTCTAAAATATGTAAAAACGGTACAGTCGTGTCCATTCCTACTTTCTTTGCACATGTGTGGACGTGATTGCTCCAATGACGATGTTTCATTTTTTCTTCATTCTTTATCCTTGGTCCTGCACATGAAATAATATTAGAAAGAATAAGGTCTCTCCAATTTGTTGCTCCTTTGTGTCTCACTGGTATGTGGGGTAACTCCTCATTGCTCCTTTTCACTTGTGCAACTTATCACAACGGTAAATCTGATTTACCCTTGCCAAATTTAAGGGTGTAAAGGTTAAAATCTGCCTAGCATCATTTTGGAGCATTCCTTCTTTCCATTCGTTCTCAGATTTCAACTCTTTACACAAGCAATGTATGCCCATACCCCTATTTACCTTTTTAGAATTGTTTCCCAATGAGAACATGTACAGCCCAACCTTAGGAATTGAAAAGAAAATTATATCATGGCTGTAATAATACCTTCCCTTACTCAGCTCTAGAATGACAAGGGCTGGAGGCCACCATGCATCAGCTGAAATCACCTTGTCTGTGGCCCAAGATGGAAGAGGCATTTTTCTTATGACCCGACCTATCTTTGCCACTTCAAAAGGCATGTAGTAGAAACTAAAGTTGTTGAGGATTGCAATCCAACAATGTGTAACAACTCTTTTATCAAAATATTTGAGCAACAATTTCCCTATTTCCCATGCATCAATCTTGTGGGTGTCTTCTTCACTATGCAAGCCACTTTGATCCCATACTTTCCTCTTAAAAACATGTGTATCAGCTAGTTCATAGACAATATGGAAAAAGAAAGTTGTTACCTTTTCCAATAAACCATAGGTCTTGCCAAGAAGGCAACTTCTCATCATTTCATTCCTATTCCATGTGCATAAGACATCCTTTACCTTGATCCTCCTAGAATTATTTGAACTTCCCATGGTAAGGTTTGATTCCACTTTTATTCCCAAACATACAAAGATGAGATTACCAATAACATTGATTTTAAAATCAGACCTCCTTCCCTTTTCAAAATTCACAACACCTATCTTGTAATGTCCCCTTTTTGAAGACCCTTAGCCTATCTTTCCTGTGGGCTTTTGGGATGTTGCAAGGGGAAAACTATGCTAGTAATTGAATGATATTGCTTGGAGAGTGATTATAATCATTTGTCATCATAAAGCAATATTCATTTAATTATTAGTTCTCATTTAATCATGGATGCTAAGTGGTTTTTCCACTACTTTGTATTATTGCTCACAAAAGAATATTTATTGAGCAATTAGTGTAATTTATTATTTAATTTAATTCCCAAAAATACAAAATTAAAAGGGGATTAATTAAATAATATTAGAGTGGCTTTTAATGTCAAATAGACCCTCAAAAAGGGGACGCCACACATAGAGGGAAAATAAAATAAAAGGGGAAATTATAAGGCATGCCTTATAATTTCAAATTGTGGTTTTCCCTCCAAAAGGGAGTCGCTCCACCTTGGGAGAAAACTATAAATATATGTTTTGCCATTGAGGGAAGGGTTATGTTGATGAATCTTTTGATTTCACTCCATGCTTGGAGTAATGGGATGTATGCCCTAGCTCTCTCTCTCATTGTAAGCTTCACTTGGAGCCATTGTTGAAGATATTGAAGACTCTATTGTTCTCCTTATTGTGCTCTATTGTGTTGAAGTGTGTTTGATGCATTGTTTTCTCCATTCTAACATTGGCGACTTGGCTTATGTGTTGGTGCATTAATTTGCTGAGTTAAATC
Source organism: Taxus wallichiana var. yunnanensis (assembly GCA_018340775.1). Lineage (NCBI taxonomy): Eukaryota > Viridiplantae > Streptophyta > Pinopsida > Cupressales > Taxaceae > Taxus > Taxus wallichiana. Next base: position 606,162,808 of record CM031234.1, read on the forward strand.
TGCATGTTGGGGTTCCATTTTAAGTGTTTTTGGAAGGATTTTATAGTGCTAATGATCTGCTGTTAATGCTGCAATAAATTCCAGCCCTAGCGACTTGCATAAGTGATTATTTGGCATGTTTTGGTGATGTTTGAAGTGGTTAATCAATCTGGTTTATTTTGGTATATTTATTCCAGCTATGGCGACTTGATTTGGGCATTATTCTAACATGTTTCAAGGGTGAATCATCTATATTCATAATCTGATCTGTGTTGGCTTGTTTTTCTGAGTTTGAGCAATTATTTGGGGTGCATTGGAGGGTTACAAAGTGCTGGAAATAATTTAATAAATTTATCCTAACCCTAGCGACTGGGTTTATGATTTTGGGGGCTGTTTTGGAGGGGTTACAGTGGTTCAAAAATTCAGATTGATAGCTCTTTGGAAAGCTCTTGATTTATAGAATAATCTGCAATTTATTTGGTGAAGAAATATTGAGTTTTGAGGAAAATATTAATTTTCTAAGTTTTAGTTGTTCTGGTGCATTTTTATTTAATTCACTGCTGCAATTAATTTCAGATTTTGAAGTGGTTAATTTCCTATTTTAAAGTGGTTAATTTCCTAACTAGTTCTCCCATCTAACCCACCACCTTGGCTCACTCCAACCCCATTTGGGTTGTATTGAAGCTAACATTGGGTTATTTGAGGTCGAACTAGGAGGGTTTAGTCCTTCTAGCATCGATTGGATAAGTTTAATTTGCAGATTTGAATAATATCCCAAAAGGGGATATTACATATCTCCCACATGCAAAAACAATCTTGAGGTTGAACCCAACCATCCATACGTTCTTTACCACAAGAGATACTTCTTATCTCCTTATTTCTTGAAATATGTTGATCATAAGGACATAAACATGGCAGTGACATGGGAAAGAGCAATGAAATTGAAACATGGTTATCATTCCCAACCAGTTGTGCATGATGACAACATACCTGAATTGACATACTGGTAGGCAATGAATCTGAGATACCTTTGTACCATGAGCTGCCCATGACCTTCTTAGGACTCAGAATTTCTGAGTTAGAATCAGCACTCAGAAAATATTCCAAAGGTACCTTACTTCCATGGATTCGCTCCTCCATAATGTCATCCTCATAGGCCCTTTGCAATTCTTGCTGGACTGTCTTCTTTGTGGGTCCCAAAACAATGGTTTTGGACTGAATTATTGGTGCCTTGTGTGGCTCATTGATGGCTGGTGTGTTCGATTCCTTTCTCAAGGCATCCTTTGTTTGTAGGCCTGTCCTAGGGACTGTAACTTTGATATCAACAGGCTGCTTGTTGGTTTCTTGCAATTTCGGAGGATCAATTGCCCTCGCTACCCCTTTCAAGGGTTCTACCATGTTGTTGATCTGAAAATCAGTCTTGGGCTCAATTAATGAAGCTTCTTCTATGGCTTTACCCCTCTCTATGACTGCCATTAGGGAAATTCCAGCAGGCTGGAGGTAATTGATTTCAGTTAGAAGTTTGGTTACATCTACCAATTTCCTTTCACAAGGCTGAAGTTTGGCTTTTTCTTCTCCTTCTAAGTGCAGTCCTGATTTTCCTTTTTTATTTTCCAGCTCTATGCAACCCTTAGATACCAACATGTCAACATCAAATACCAAAAATATTTACCTCGAGTTGTATTCTCATTGATTTCCTTCTCATTTCTTGGCTCGTGCTCCACGATTTCCCGAAACCCTTCTTCATATGTAGTGTCAAAACCCTTGCGCGTGGTGTGTTTATGGAACGCTGACCTCTTCCTTGTTGCTTGGGTTTTTGACCTTGTGTCAATTCCAACTCTCTCTATATCCAACTCCACAAACATTGCAAAAGGGAGAGCATCCTGGACCTTTTCCAAAAGAGCTCTATAGCGAAACATCAAATCTGGAACTTTGGAAGACTTTGGAGTGGCTTCTTCTTTAATTGCCCTACTTCAACAATTTCTCCACAATTAAGGCGAGGGTTTCTATTGACCTTGCTAACTTCCCTTGCATCTTCTCGAACCTTTCTAACTTGTCTTCCATGCTACATGATGGGAGGATGATGCTCTGATACCATTGTAATGTCCCTTTTTAGGTGGACTCGGGAAATAACCAAAAGCTGAGATGTAACTCAAACATCAGATTATGGAGTTGTTGTTAGATGGCTGATATAACCCTGCAAATCTGCAATTTAGACCCTTCCTAGGGCAGCGACTTCCTTAGAGGAGTTAAACCCCTCAAAGGTGGGTCAAACCTTGTTAATGCCCTTCAAATCTTATGCCAAAAGTATTATGAAACCATCAGCAAACACAGTCAGCTGTTCAAAATCACATTTGAGCTTCACAATAATTAATTACGGAACCCTTAACTAGTGAACATCAACAAGCTTGGAAAAATAGTAAAACACCTCTAAAATTCACGAAACTCAAGATCTTGGCCTTAGAAAATATGGAGAATAAGATAATAAATTCATATTTGCCAAATTATCATCACACATACCAAATAATCACTCCCAAGTGGGTCGCTCCACTCCAAATAAATAGATCATTGAACCAAAGAGATAAATCATGCAAGAAAATGATACCAGCTTGCATACATAAAACCTTATGGAAGGGTTTCCATCCTCCACAAGTCCTCAACCAAGGGTTTTCATCCTTGAGAAAGGTCCTCAATCAAGGGGTTTCGTCCTTGAGAAAGGTAGATAAGGTGCTTCACAAGCAAACCTTAACCAAGATATGAATATTCACCAAAACATAATTCAATAATGACCAAGGACCTCCTTATATAACCACAAGGAGTGCTTTACAATGTAAAAATGATGGCCGACCCCTTAAGGTAAGTGCTTTTTCAATCGGTATTTGAAGCCTACAAGCTCATAATATCTTTATTTCCTAACTACTTAAGTCATATTAGAGTGTTAGGCTTCCCATAGAATACATGATGATAAATAAAACAACTACCTAAATAACAATAAAAATATAATTCAGATCTTCCCCTTGCTTTCCTCCTTAGACCCACAAGGAGAAGTATGGGTTAAGGTCTTCAAAAATCAGCCTTCAAAAAGTGACATGACATAAAATGTGTCAAAAATCCCCTTTGTATGGACGCATTATCAAACAAACCCAACATCTGCATTAGGGGAGCAGCTAGGACACTACCATGGGACCTTGCACAACACATTAGTGACAAATCAACTACGCCAAAATCAATAATGCCAAGGGGAGCTTCCAATGGCAATGAAGGTTGCCTATGTTGTTTGTGGTCAAGTGGCGTGATCATGAACAAAGGCAACAAATGGAGAATCCGAGGAGCTAGTCCTCAAACATTTATTTTTCAGTTTTCGTGTGTGTTCTATCAATGAAGTTTTTAAATTTTCCCCAACGGTGATGATAATGTAGATATCCGGACCACGGGGACTTTAGCGAGAGACGTTCTTGGCCAGGATGATGTAGGAGGGTCGTCCCACTATTTTTTGGTTGGTTCGGTAGATGTGTTCCCAGCCATTAGAGACGGTTGATGGGTTCCTGTGGTCGGTTGATGGGTTCCCAATCTATGGTTGATTTGTTCCTGTGAAGTTTTTGTGCAAGCTCGAATGTGATATGTTTGTGTGTTAATACCATGTTCAAGCTCCAAAGCAGCATTTTGCTTAGTCAAAGAGTGGTATTTTCTCCCATGTTCATACTAAAGGGGGAATGTTAGGAATTAGTACTCACATAGTGGTTAGTCATTTGTTAGGTGAGTAATATTAGATATAATAGTGTGATAATATCATGTGGGTGAGATATACAAGTATGGATGTTAATGTAAGAGATGTGGGGTGTCTGTGAGGAGTTGTAACTTGTGTAATGACTTGTGAGACAACACATCATGGAGATAGAAGTTAGTGATTCTAGGAGAGATAAAGTGGGGGTATTTGAATATTTGTAGGGATTTGTGGTTGGTAAGTGATTAGGCAATCTCTATATTAATAGGAGAATAATTGCCTATAAATGTAATTGACTTGTATTGGATAAAATGAAGGGAGTTTATTGTGTGTTTTAATGTTTGTAATCTGAAGCAAATTTAACATTTCTCCTATCAATACGATTAGAAATCTCTTTCTCACGGGATCGACACAAAGTCCTCGCAAAGATTTTAAAATGTTATAAATCTTCACTAATACAAGTACTTTTTTTGTGCTTTGCGCTCTATACAAGATGAAGAAACTCCATTCAAATGCCACGAATCAACAAACCCAAAAAGATGAAGAAGCTCCATTCAGAAAACAGTCTCACTTCGCTTCATCCCTAGGGATTCTTCCATGAAAACTACCTTCAGCTCTTGAGTAACCATATACCCCAAAATTGGCTGAATTTACATACAAACCAATCGATGGCCTTACACAATCCCACAGTCGCAGGCCAACAATAAAGCCTCAAATCCTACTCTGATACCGTATAAGATTTAACCAAGGGCCACGATTTATTTCATTACAATGGCATGTTTGTGCAACCAGGAAACAGTTAATCACAAAAACAATCCAAATCCTAGAACAGACTAGTGTCAACTAACTAACTACTTTATAATAAGCTAACAATATGCTAAATATATGCTAACAATATCCTAAGAATATTGGATAGTATCTCATATATCTAACAGGTTAACTAATGTTGTCTTCAATGTACAAGATCTAAATCTAAATAATTACGAGAATATTGAACACAATATATATATAATAGAAAAACATTTGGCCTCACATTATGTAATGAACGGGAAAGGAAGGAAAATCCAATTGTGGAATAGAAAATATCCATCCATATGGTTATGAACATGAATATACCCTCAAGAAGCAGGAATTGATCCTATGATGAGAGGTGGTAATTAAAATCCATTGTGGCATTGCACTATCCCACAATAGATCTTATATGTGTGCTATAATACGAGAAGCTACACAATGTGAGTCTCCTATTGAAACACAATTCTCATACTTGTGCATCCATATCCATTCCAAGTGTGAAAATTTTAGCATGAGCATTGACCCAAGTTTTGAGCTTAGCTTCGAGAGAGACTTTTCTAAGTGATTCTCAAGTCTAACAGGCCAAAGAATGGACAACATTACTGTGGATGAAGTGAAACAACTTCTCCAGTGGATGAATTTTCTTTAAATTTGAAAGAAAATGTTTTCCTCGAGGAAGCTTGTCTTAACTAACATCCAATGTTGTGATATTCATCTTGCAAAAGTTTGAGACACTGTAGCAAGAGCTTATAATTGGTAAATCTTTCATTCTCCAAAGTAGGCAAAATAACGAGAATAGATTATTTGTTCCATTCAAAGGCATTTCATCTGCCGTGAATTCCATGCTATAACTTCACAACTTATTCAGCACTATCAGCTCAGATAGAACAAAGTTTTATTAAAGCAATAAAATGTTGCTTGCCCTTCAGCCTAAATATAACTAACACAAATGAAGAATATAATCCAAAAGACTTATAAGTTTTCCAATGGTTATAGCCCCAATATCAACAATCTGATAACGTACACAAATGAACTGGTATTACATACCAAGTGTTGTGCTAAACTAGAACACAACGTAAGTTCATTTCAAATCTTCACTCATGTTTCCCTATTTTGCAAAGCCGGCGAGCTTACAACTTATTAAGGTGTAAATAAGATTGGAATTAACTGTAAGTAAATGTAAATAGCAAGACACAAGTAACTGTCGGCAACAAGTTGATGCATTCGTGGTCAGAGGGTCCAATGGAACACTGTCTTGGACCACACAGCCCACAAATCAGATCTCACACAATGCGCAGCATATAAAATTAACATCCAGTTTATTGATCTCAGTAAGGAAACAGAATATATATAATTTGAGCACGCCTACACATCTCCCTAATGTCTGTTCACAGACTTACAGCTCTAATGCAGAATTACACGGTCCCAAGAATGGACGGATCTGCCCCCCCTCATACTCCTCTCAGTTCACATAACTCTTGTGCTCTCTCTCACAAGCCAATCACGGTTTGCGGCCCGGCTACTCCTCTTTGCAGTCCTCTCTTCCGCAAACTCCAAGCTCCCTTCAAACTCACATTGAAAGTAAATCGGTGTCTTGCCAACCAATAGATAACCGCCACCTCCTCAAGATCTCTCGGCCAAGCTGCCAATTTTCAGATTCTCAAGGAAACTTTGTTATGAAGGAATTGCACATTGATCCTTGATCAGCCACTACATGGATCAAACTCAGACTGCACGGTGCAAGTTGTGAAAGGCTACACAAATAACCAATGCTGTACAGAGCAAAACCGCCTTCCCTTAGTGCATGTCTCCAATTTTCCCATCCTACACAAGACCCAGCAAAACCATCACACACAACCAAAGAGCATGCACAGAGTTACACAATGCATGCGCAAACTGAAATGACCGTGCTCAAGCCAACAACTACACCGTATTGTTTATTCAAACCTAACATCTTTTTGGTTGATGCGTGATTGCCCATGAACCCGGATGCTCCTACATCATACACTCTTTGTAAGAAAATGCATGAGCATGGTGCTCACACACTTAGGCTAGGTGGTCATATCACCCTTTGACTTGTTGTTGAGGCCTTCGTGTGCCTTGTGCCAAATGGGAACTCCCCATCTTCCAGGTTGTTGCACTCAATTGGGTATGAAACCGACCTCCTCCAAAACCACCTCTGCATACTTGTACCTCTGTCCCTTCCCTCCTCAGGCCAACCACTTCTATTTTCATGGGGTATTTATCTCCATGGTTCGCTACCTCCTACATCCATTTCCGCGTAATGTTGTCACGCATAGAAAGTTTCCTTGGTTGTTCACATTCTAGGCATTCCTCAACATTGTTGACCACACCCTACTTCTCTCTCTGACCAATGCATATTTGTCTTTGCACAAGACAAGATGGTCCCCATGCACATTCTCGTGCCCTCTACTCTGCACGGTATCCTCCACCTTTGTGCAAGCCATCTCCTATTCGTCCCCGCAAGACCTACTCTCATCTATGCACAACCAAATGGCTTTGGTGCATAACCTCATCCTCACCCTTTAATGGACTAAGAACAAATATTTGTCCATCCTTTTACACATGTACCATATTGGCCATGTCACATACAACATCCTCTCGATCCCAAAGCCACGAACTCCCCTGCAAAACACGACGTGCATCCATTGTTAAGATGTTGCATAGTACCATGTTTGTGAATCTACCAGATCTTCATCTCCACCTCGCATTGCTCTAAAGACAATGCCATACAAGACTTCCACCAACCTGGTGCTCTATAAGGCTTCGAGTGAGGCTTTTTTACCAAACCTAACTTCTCCACCATCTCTATAAACACCCAAGATGTATGTTGATGCAGGAGCATAGGCTCAAGACCAAGCAAGTGACCTTAAGAGGTGGAAAAGAGGACATTTTCATGTTTTCAAGTGGTCTTGCAAGTCAAGACATCCATTCAGTCATTTGGATAAGGGTTTTCCATTTTCCCACCAAAATGGACTATTTGAAAATTTGAATTGCATAAGGACTTTTGGAGACCTCAAACATCAATATGAAAGGAGTCAAGAAATTGTAATGACCTTGAAGGTCTTATGGAACCTATTTATGTTCTTTTATATTGTAAAACCACCTTGACATGTTGTCAAAGGTGAATGAGTGCTTGTAAAAGAGTATAAGGGTAATTTTGACTTGGTAAAGGAAGATTATAGGCTAAATAAGGGCCTTAGAGCCATGTCATCATGTGGAAGTGTCAATATAAGAGCTAATAGGTAGGATAAAGTGATATTTATCACTATTCCATGTTTAGTTGATGGTTGAATCTTTATAGGGATGTTGGATAATAAGTAAAGTATGGACCAAGGTGTTTTGTGTGAAGAGGGACTGATTTATATCATGCAAGAGAATGATCTAAGCGTGTATTGATCGAACAAGAGCAGGGGAACCTGGATAAAGAAGATTAAAGGTATGAATGCCATTGTTTACCTCATATATGCTTGGATAGGATGGATAATGTTGTATGTGTATGCAATATACCTTCTTTGACTAATATGCAATCATCAAAACGATATAATGAAGATCCTCGGGTGTGGAGCAAGTGATGGAAAGAGGAAGCATTCTAGTCTAAAAGCTTAGAGATGAAGAAAGTAATGTATGATTTAAGGTTTATAGAATAGAGAGAGTTAAAATAAGTAGATCCCTTACACCATATGTGCTCCTATTATCAACCACACTAGGCAGCATTTACCTCTAGTCTTAGACTTTGTCTAAAAAAATTGTTGCCTCGGCGTAACTCCTCCCTTTTTCTTACAACCTTCAAGACTACCCTCACTACAAGTAGGCTCTCCACATCCTCGGTTTCCTCTGCATGTGTAAGCACCACAATGGACTATGCACCAAGGCTTGTGCACAACTACGTCTTCTCCCCTCACCATCACTTTGTGCATTAGGACATTCTTATGCTCAATAACCCATTTCTCTCGCTTTTGAAGCACGTTCCCTAGAATGATCTACCTCTTCCTCTCCCAAAGCTACTCCTGTTCCTCGAAGCATACTCCTCTCTCGTGTGGTGCTTCCACAATTCTCACAATGGCCTCCCTCTCATTCTTTAGTGAGCAAGTGGCTCCTTCCCATCGCCTACCTTCCCCTTTCCTCGCCCAAAGCTCTATCGCCTACAGACAAGCTTCTCCTCATCTCACAAAGCATATTGATATGCTTCCTTTGTGGTTTGTAGTCTCACCATGTTGAGCTTGACTTGGATACTAAAAACCCAGTCATTGATGTACCGCATGACCTTTTCCTCATCCAACTCACTCACCAACTCGAATGGTAATCCTGTAGAAATCCACTATGTACTTCTTCACGGTTATCTCCCTCTGCCACAAGTTCTCGCAATCTCCTCAATAGGTCTAACTAGTAATCACCAGGCGAAAACTTTCCCTTCAGCTTCGCAACCATCCTTTTCCAACGAGTAATCTTATATTTACCTTTCTTGTGTTGTGCTCTATTAGCGTATGGATTTGCACGCATGCAAATGGCATGCAACAATAAGGGAACGAAGTCCCTCCTCAATGAAGGTGAGGCTACCTTTATTGAAAACCAAAATTGTATTTACATTTGTACATTCAAAATTGTATGTGGGGGTGTTTTGGAACATCAAATGGAAAGAAATGTGAATGAGGGAGATGGAATGGAATGAAGGAAAGAAATGGAAAGGAATGAATGGAAGGAACATGCAATAGTTAGGTAAAAGCAGAGCCTAATATTGCATAGAGGAAAACAATGAATAACTAACTCAAATAAAGCAGAGTTCGAATCAGCTAAACAAGAATGAATAAAAAAGAACACACATGAGCAAGTAGATAATCGAGCTTGTTCATTGTGAACTAGAACAACGTATTAATGTAGTTGATTAATAAGATCCAAGACAATATTTACATGCAAGATTCAAACGCTAACATCTAATGAACATAAGAACACCAAATGTTACAAGAGACAATGAATGGGACACAAATTTCATATTTCATTAACTCCAAAACGTCTTCTCAAAAGAACACAATTTCTTTCCTTGAAGTAAAGTTTGCATACAAAAGTATTTTCTTCTCCTCTCTCAAAGTCGCCCTTACAAATGAGCCTCTAACTTCCTTTTATAACCCAAAAGTTGGTTACAAAGTAGTTAGGGTTTTACATGAATATTAAATAGGGCATCTTAAATGACTTGACTTTTTCAACCAAAGCTACTAAAAATAGAAACCACTTAAGTTACCCAAAGTTTCCCAAAAGTGAGTTTAACAATAACCCATTTAAAATACCAATTTTAAAGTCATTTTAGGAAAAGTACATAAATAAAAGCAATGGGTACATGTGGACCCCACTTAAATGACTTGGACACACACATGTACATCCTAGTCAGCAACGCGCCACCTAGATCAAGACACCTAGGATGAATGCCTTATCCATTGGGCCAAGGGTCCGCATATCCCGATCGTACAAGAATAAACTCATTGACCGTGCTCCGCAATCCTCCGGATGATGAGATAGCCAAGCTTGAAACTTGAGTAATTCACCCACCTCTTCGTTTGAGCAACATCCTGGTGTGAGCAATCTTGTCTTTATTCGCATTCGCATCCACAATTACACACAATTCTCCACATACTCTGAATAACTTCCCATGGTGAATTCTTCATTTTCATGAGACCGTAGTCATTACGCCACCCTGGCTTGTCAGAATCCAACTCCTGATCTTTCGCCATTGAGAAGATCTTCCAAGAGTCGAGATTGCAATTCACTCCCTGGAGTTATGTCTTTCGTCTTTGTCACCATCCCGAAGTGTTGCCATTCTGATCCGCTCACGATCATCCAATTTGAGAACGCTCCAACTTTAAGACTGGCCGATGAAGTATCGCACCCACTACTAACTGAGAGTTGACAAGGACACACTTGAATGATGTGGCCTTGCTTAATGATCCGCACAACTGCACTTGTCATTGGTCTTGGTATGTCGATGAATAGATCCGTACAACGATTAAGTGAAGACAATTGATGTAGACAAGTTTCTCTCATTATCGATCTTTGCCGATAACAATGGCTTTTGACTCCGAAGAGACCTTTGCCAATAGCTACACCTATACCGCATAATGAGGAAGTCAGAGGTGACCCATTGGTGCCATTGAGAAGCGCCTGCACCGCAGAGACGAGACTGAGAACTCACAAGTCGAGGTCACTTCCACTTCGGAGCCGTTGGAGTTGAATCGCCACACTATGCAGGTGTCGTAGTGCATCCATGCAAGTGATGACCAATTCGGAACAAGTGTTGGAAAAATTGTGACTCGCCTTCAATTGATATGCGATCATAGAACCAACTTACGTCGACGTGTCCTAAGTTGTTATCGACGATGTTCTCATACTCTGAATGGAGCGTCGACGTGGGTAGAATGCCTGGAACCCATACCGCAACATTGTTTTGTTTGAAGATGACATGATTGTGATAGAAGCGTGATTTCAGGCTATTACTTCCTTCTTACAAAATTGCACAAATCGCCTCTGAAACTGCCCTAGAAAAAATAGAAAATCTTGTTCTGAGAAACTCTCACTGGATGAGGGAGTCTATTAAGGTACCACAAGTTTTTGGATCGAGAGTTTTTCCCAAATCAAATTCTTCAGTGAAATATTAAAGGTCAAAGTTGACTCTTTTGAAACTGCTAGGAAAATGCAAGTGTAAAACTGTGAAAATCCCGTTTGGTTTTAGCCTGGGAAAAATATCAAACATCACCTCAGGGAATCTACAACTTGGCAAGGGAGCATATGAATGTGGAGAGAATCCAAAGAAACAATCATTTTCTCTTGACGATCATCCAAGTTCAAAATATCGACTCTCAAAGTCAGTCTCCTTGACAGGCTGAAAACTGTGCACGCAGCGAAATCAAACAAACTACATTTTATTTGGCTCCGTGAAAAATATCAAACGAGGTGCTATGCATTTGCAATTTGGCAAAGAAGTACATTAATGTGGGGAGAATTCAACGAACCAAACCGTTCTTCTTGACAATCACTCAAGCCCAAAATATGGATTCTCAAAGTAGGCCTTCCGACAAGCTGAAACAGTGCGCGCGGCGAAATTCAAACGAATCTGTGTTTTATTTGGCTTCGTGAAAAATACCAAATGAGGTGTTGTGCATTTGCAAATGAGTATGTAAGCACCTTAACATGAGTAAAATTGCAGGCAATGATTGGTTTTTCACGAAAATCATTCAACTTCGAGATATCGAGCTCCAAAGTTGATTACTTCGACAGATACAAACCTGCACAGCCTTCGTTCCGCATCTATTATTTTCTTCATTAATTTCAATTTTTATATATATATTGGTAATGTGTTTTGGACTGATATGTGGAAAATAATCTCTACCTTGCGTTGAAAATCTTTTCTTTAATCTACCTTGTGAAAGTGTATGGATCTCCTTATTATCCTTCGACAAATATGTAACAATGAGTTCACTATTTCCTCCTTTCAACTGCGTGGTTGTGCTTGGACTGCCCGATGAATGCGTGGACCTTGCTTTGGGCGTGATGGATCCTTGACCTCCGTAGAAACAATTTTAACAAATGTTTGTGACCATTTCCTTTGTTCTTAAAAAAACCCATCCGCCCAAGTAAATGCGATGGTTTGCTTTGGCTTTGACCAATGGAGAGTTCCTCTATTTACCAATGCGTGGCTCCTTCCTATTTTGTCCCCGGTTGTGAATAAATGAACAGACTTCTTTTTTATTTGGACTATGGCGTTGAAAATTGTTTCCCTTTTTTTTATACTTGTTGATCTCCCTCTCCCTACGTGGGTGGTTGTTTTTTTATACTTGTGCATGCGTGGAGACCTCCTTCTACTGGTTGGGCATGGGAATTTATTTGCCTGTGTGGAATGTCTATTTAGCTGGACGTGGGCAGATTTCAAAGAAATGCGTGGATCTCTTCTTGCGAAACCTACGTTGGGTTTCTATTCTTATTGCTTTTCGCACGTAACCACTCCTTCCAATCATGCGTAGGAAGTTATCTCTTCTCCTTGGCTGTATGCGTAGAAAAATGTGTGAGAATTACTCTTATTCCTCCTAGCAAATGCGTGAACAACTGCTTCAATACCTTTCTTGGAATGAGTGGAGAATCAATCGTCTGTGAAGAATGTGCTATGAAATCTTGCAAACAAAATATTTCTCCGAAAATGCTTCTACAGGGGAAATAAGAAGAAATTGGAAATAAAATATCTTCAAAGCTTCTTCGCATGACTTTTTCCAACAGTCTTTCACGGAGGAAAAATTAAGAGGATTAAAGAAGCTTCCCCGTAACCGTTTATTTCTTTCCGTTGAAATAACCAATTTCCCTTTCTTCGGGTAGTGGGAATTAATTGTCAAGGAATATGGGAAAAAACTTAATCAGTTGCTGTGGCAATGGCAAAGCAGACTAGCAATTCCCATTTATTTCCCCATGTGGGAAATTGGGAGATCTTTTGCCATTTTGCCATCCGGTCAGGTTGGCAATCAGTAGGAGAAATTCCACAAGCGGGGAAAAAAGAAGACTTTGCCAGGAAAGGGAAAGCCAATTTGGCATATCCGACAATTGGAGGCGGAATTTTTATTTCCCACGACTAAGATAAAAACTTGTCGATCAATTTTTAATAAATATTAAATTAATATTTATTTAATTAAAAACCCCAAAAATTAATTTTATTAAATAAAAGGGTAATAAATTAATTAAATATTAATTAATTAATTATTAACGCAATTTGCGACCTGGCGGGAGGAGTTTTCACCCGAAATGGACAAAACGAAGACCAAAACGATCACGAGAATAAGATGATCGCGGCGAGGGTGATAAAACACACAAAAGAATACTTTTGGAAATTTTTAAAATTTTCATGCTTATTAATTTTGCGAAGTCAAAATTAGCTGATAACACGCTCCAACTAAACCTCTTTCCACCACAAGGCCGTATGATCCTTAAGCATTGTCCATGCCAACTTCACCTTGCGCAAATACGATAACTTGCCAAACTCGATGTACTCCTCTATCTCCATGAGCCAATTATTCATCTCTTTTGCCTTCAACGTCCCTAAGAACATGTGATCTCTATCCTCTTTCCTCTCCTAATCTTTGAGGTGGTTTAATGAGTCTCTCTTCTCCTGCATCCAACTACTCAAGTGTTGGAATTGATTCTTCCTCTATGTCCGGTTCTTCGACGCGTCCGCATCACTCACATCATCCTCTAGGATGAATCCTCCTTATCTATCTTCCTCGACCACGGTCATCCTTGTTTGTATTAACCTCAAAACCTCCACAATCTCGTTTAATCTCCCTCCCATACCATTAATTACCACTCCATCTCGCATAGGTGCTATTCTTGGAGGCATATTCACCCAAACCCACTTCCTGCAATCCTCGGATGCAAACCTATACAAATGTGTACACACATAGCAAGACTCCTTCACAACAAGATCTCACACTCTCCACCACCACCACACCTTCTACCCAACACTTCCACGATTGGAAGATGCATCCATTTTTACCCACTCTTAGAGAGCTTTAATTGCTTTGTTGTCAGGTTGATGCAATCATGGTTAGGGGGTCCAATGAAGTACTATCTACGACCACACAACTGGCAGATTATATATCACGCGATGAACAGTATAGACAAAAACATCCATTTTACTGATCTCAGCAAGAAAACGTAATATTTACAATCTGAACATGCCTACACATCTCCCTAATGTCCTCTCACAGCCTTCAAGCTCGATGCAAAATTACATGATCCAAAGAGAGGATGGATCTGCCCTCACACTCCCTTCGATTCACACTACTTTTGTGCTCTCTCTCACGAACCAGTCAATTTGGGGCTCAATTCCTCTTTGCAATCAGTTCTGTGAATTTCAAGTTCCTTCAAACTGACATTAGATCGCCTTTGTAGGATTCCTTTTGTCAGAAGTAAGTTTGTGCCTTTCAACCGGTAGATCACATGCCAACTCCTCAAATCTCTCCACCAAGCCGCCGCTTGTCGATTCTCAAGGAAACTTCATTATAAAGGAATCACATGTTGATCCTCAAAGATCTGTCATGAAAGACAGATCAGCCATTACCTAGATCAAACTCGGGCCATGGGGCACAAGTTGTGTACGGTTGCACTGACAACCAACACTGTATGTAGAGAGAAAAACCACCTTCCCTTAGCACACTTCTCCAATGTTCCCCACCTCACATAGTACCCGCCAAAGCCGTCGAACACAACCAAAGAGCATGTGCAAAGCTACACAATATGTCCACAAAATGGAAAGGACCAAGCACAAGCCCACATCTACGCCAATTTGTTTATCCAAACCTAACATCTTTTTGATGAACACACACTTATATTGAGAGGGGGTGAATCAATATAAGATAATATTTTACTTATTTAAAAACTTAATAACCACAATAACAACAATCACACAAGATTTAACAATTATGAAACACAAGATTTACGTGGAAACCCTTTCAGGAGAAAACCATGCGAGAAAAGACTACTTGGATCTATTGTCCAAATCCAATCATAAAATAATAAAAGTCTCTTACAAAATTTGTAGGCACCAACCCACTAGAGACACCAATCCCCACCGTTAAGCAATTTGTAGGCACCAACCTATTGGAGACACCAATCCCCACTTCTAAGCACCAACTTAGCAAGAGACATTGTTACAAATATATTGTGTAACATTATTAATATATTGTAATATTATTAATAATGAGTTTATATAACTCATATTAATAATATAGTTAGTGTGAGTGTGTTGTGATAAACAACTCACATAGCTATTTTGGAGTGTGAGTGATCCTAGGGATAAGCTTGAGAGATTCATGGAGAGATATATGTGGGATTGAGAGTTGTTGAGGATTGATGTTGACTCCTTATATTAAGGAGAACATCCTCCTATATATTGTGAACTCTTTGTATGAAATATTATCCCGGATGAATTTAATATAGTATTTTATATTATGTGTTTTTATGATATTATTGTGTTAGATTATTTCTAATAATCTGGACCAAATTTATTATTTGGTATCAAAGCAAGTTAACCATGAGAGTCTAGTAGAAGGGAGACATTCCAAAGGAGTCACGTAGGCGAGTTTTAGACCAGTGTTACAGGACGGGGGACGGCGGGGCGGGGTTTCAGGAGCAGCAAAAATTTCTAAATTTTGGGGACGGCGGGACGGCGGGGGACGGCTGATTAAAAAATATATAAATATTTAAAATAAAAAGATATAGTGACTAAATTATATAAATAAGCTGAAATAAAAACCATTTGAGATTTAAATAAGGTGAAACTTGAACTCATAAACATCAAATACACTATAAACTTTAAAGTCTAATATCAATATGTTAAACAGTTAATGTCATAAATTGAAAATTCATAATACATATTTGAATTTTGATTCTTGAATATGAGACAAGCTGAAATTTGAAATTTCAAATAACCATTCTAAAATACGATTGATCAAGTGACAATAGCTAATATTCATATCATTAATCTCATAGCCAAATACACCAACAATTGTCTATCATGTCAATATTACAAAAAAGAGGACAACTACAAGTATCGACCTAAAAATCGAATCTCCATCTCAAGCAATATCCATGAACTCCTCCTCGCTGGTACTAGTATCCTCGTCCTCAAAGGTAAGCCAATCAATCCTCATGCTGCACGGTGTTGTCCTCTTGAACCCCGCCTCGGCTCCTCGGGATCTACATCCCACCGTAATCTTGGGAGTCTGTTTGTACTCGGGTGTCTTGCGATCTATAAGGCAAAGCACTGCATATGTCAACTGAAGCTTCTCCGCTCTCGCAGAGGTAAGCCTATTCCTCTTAACGAGTGTATCCAACCATACGTAGACCGGTTCCTCTCGGAGGCAGGAGCTAGAAACCACAGGAAAGGAGGCGAATGGCAAGTGGTCGCGCAATCACGGAAGCCCATACATCGCCACCAACTCACCGGTTTCTCTGTGCTTAATGCTACTGCCTGTCTTTCTGATGTTTTGTACCCATCGAGTTCGGTGAAGTCAAGCCACTCCATTCGATCTGTGAAGCCTCTTGTGGAGTGTACATTTTTTAAAAGCCTTCATAAGGCCCTTCTTCACCTCATCATCATCCAGATGGGACAACTCTTGCACTGCCTCTTGCACATACCATTTGGGATTTAGTGCATACGCACCATATGAAGAGGAGTGTTCAACTTCTCCCATCTCCATTGAATAATGGGTTGTATATGTTCATTATAGAACTCCAAAGTGGGGTCCCTCACCTGAATAGCTGCCTTCATTTGCCCAAGCATGCTGTCAATGCACTCGTAGATCTCACCAAGATTGAGGTACATTAGAATCCCCATATTTGATGACACTAAAAACTGGAGCTATAATTGATATGATGTATTTCATATCAACCCAAAATGTTTCCATAACACCACTTCCTTCACTCTTTTCCCTTGATCTGTCTTGGACTCACGCCACCTAGTCCAATCCTGTGTCATAATCATAATTTGCAGGGGCTCCTGCAACTCAGACATCCTCTCCAACAAAATAAAATAGGATGCAAAGCGGGTGTCAACTGGTTTCAAAAATTCCTTCTTCGAAAAATTTCGAAAAAGTGCCAATGATGTGTGGTGATTGCATATGAACTTACGCACATCTCTGGCATCGATCCTTATCCGATTAACCACTTTGAATCTTCCCTATGTCTTTCGATTGCATTGTTCATGGCATTACACAACATGGAGTCAATAAATATGCCTATATTCCCGCTCCACTAGCTTGCATTGCTTTCTATCTGCACACATACATAAGTGCATCTGTGATAACACAGTACAACATTTGAAGGTCCAACCTCCTCAATGGCATCCTTGAAAATCTGAAAGCTGAAACTCACATCTTTTCGCTTCCCGAACAATCAATTGCTCTCAAAATGCGGTCCATTTTTGCAAGAGACAATGATATTGATGAGAGGACGGTGTCTAATATCCGTCCCCATCATCCATGATAATCTTTGCATCCATGTGACACCCATGTCACCTTCATCTCCTCCATCAATACATTAACCTTGGAATAGTTTCTATCCAAGATTGTTGTCCTGAGTTTTGTGTCTCCAGGAGGCACATAACTTGTCCACAACTTTAGAACCCAGCTTAGCCATAGCCTCCTTGTAATAAGGAGAGCGAGCAGCATTAAATGGAATCCCAGCAGCATAGAAAAATTTCCCAATAGCATCATCTGCCTCTTCCCTTGCCTTTGAATCAAACATGTCAATAACTGAATTTGGGGCTGCCCCCACGCTTTTCTCTTCCCTCTGCTTTCCACTTGACACTTCAAAACTAGAACCAGCGGTATTAGGAAGTTTGCAGGTCCTATGAGTGCTCATGGAGTAGTAGCCGTAGAACCACGAACTTCGGCACATTGCCGTGGTATTTCCATGGAAGATTCTCACCATCTCGGCTCTGTCTAGTGAAAGACCCTTACAAGTGCCAACCCCCTTCTGTAAGATGCAACAAGTGTGCATTGGTCTAGTGATCTTACCACCATGCCAAGTCGGTGCACATATGTTGCACTTCCATACTTTGCTCCCCCTCCGGACTTGGGGTTATCAATTATTTGGGCAAATTGTTGCGATGGCTTCTTCTTATCAAATGGTCGATGGCAAATTTGGACAACATTTGAGATGGGCAATTTAGCACTACCAGCTGAACTACCGATTCTTGGGTTGCCACTACATTTTGTGCCCCTTCTTCACTCTCCCCCATTGTGGCATCACCAACTCTTCCACGGCCACCTATCTCAACTTCCCGTTCACCCTCTCACTGCTTTCTGATTCATGCTCGATTCATACTCATACTCAGTCTCGGTAAGAAGAACTCATGGTGATGATTGCTTTTATGATGAATTAAAAACAACCATAACTATATGATTGATTGATTATGTAATGAATTAATTTTAAAAAAGCGCAGCCATTTAAAATTTAAAATTTAAAATTTTACAACCAAACCCTAATTCTCGGCTTATACGAATGCATTTTTTAAATCCCACAAACTAGATGCATGATTGCATTATGAATGTAGATCTGAAATGCTAAAAAACAACCCTAAAAAATGCAAAAAAAATCTAAATTTTAAACTAGAAATAAAAATGTATTTAAAAAAAAAAATGTAACCATTTACATTGTAGTTTGTATAACCAAACCCTATCACGATTACAATATGCATTTTTAAAAATCCTCAAACTATATGGCATTGGCATATGCATGATTACATTGTGAATGTAGATGCAAATGCTAAAAAACAGCCCCTAACAAATGCAAATATAATCTAGATTCTAAATTTAAAAAAAAAAAAAACTTTAACATGTATTGTAAGCAAATAAAATTATAAATACCTCTTGCTCCCTCTTGCTCTTGCTCTTGCTCTTGCTCTTGCTCTTCCTCTTGCTCTTCCTCTTGCCCTTGCTCTCACTCTTGCTCTTCTTCTTGCTCTTGCTCTTGCTCTCACTCTTGCTCTTGCTCTTGCTTGGTGTGAATATGAAATGAGCCCATATTGTTAATTTATAACATAAAATAGCACTTTTAGGGTTAGGGTTAGGTTAGGGATGTCACTTTTATGTTATTAGACATATACAATAAAAAAAAAAAGTGTTTTAATGTCTAAAAAGTATGTTTTTTTTTTAAAAGTGCGCTTGAAGCTTGGGGGGCGGCGGGGCGTCGACGTCCCGGGAAGTTCCGGGGCGTCAGAACGTCCCCGCCGTCCCCGCCGTCCCAGCGTCCCGGGGCGTTTTCACCTTCCTCGGCCGTCCCGGCGTTTCGCCCTCCCGCGAGGACTACATTGCCCTGAGAAAGGAGGACGCGTCCCGCGTAACTTTTTTTAGGCGTATAGGTCTCTGTCAGCGACAACTATAGCTTAAGCGAAATAGCTTTGTGACCACTATTCGTTCGCAGATTTTCTATTTTGGATTACACATCTGCATGTGTATTTGTTTATCTCTGTTCGGCCGTTTATGCACGATTATCGGTGGTTTGGAGGGAGACATACATCGCTGCACATAAACATCGGATCTGCGATGTAACACATGCGACATCGAGGCATTCATCATGTCGGTTACATTCCTATTTGATCTCAGCTCCAATCATGGAAGCGGTTCCCTTACAAATCATCCAATCGTGTAAATGCGTGAGTTATAACTCTTCTTATCCGTTTTTTTCCATTTTTGGATTCAGTGGAAAAAAATACAAAACAGAAAAAAATCCATTTTTGGAAAGGGGTCCGGAAAGATGTTGGATTTAAAATTTGTAGTTGCCATAACTTTCAGCTGGTAACTCAGATTGAGATGTTGTTTTTTTTTTAATGTGTGTTTTTTCGAGCTCTTTGCATTGATCATATCTGCGCATAACCATGCATTGTCTGTTCTTTCTCAAAAAAAAATCATGGGTATTTGGTAGCAACAAAGGAAGTATTAAAGTCTTGAGAAAGTCAAATTGTGACATTGTATTGTTTCGTCATTGTGAAAGTTAGTCAAAATATGTGAGTCAAAAGTTTATAAAAAAAAATTGCCTTACGGACGCATTTTTGGTTGAAACCAACGTCCAATTCTTTAAATCGACATGGACAAGTTGAATCGAATTGAAAAATTTGAAGGCAAAGATTTCCATACATGGCAAGTTAGAACTCAATTGTTGTTGATCAACAAAGATCTATGGGAGATTGTGGAAGGAAAAATCAAGAAACCACACGATGCAGATGAAGCAGCAAAATGGGAAAGCAAGGATCAAAAAGCAACGGCGATTATTGGCCTAGGTTTATTTGATGCCTACCTGCATCACATAAATCTAACAAAGACATCACATTTTATCTGGACGACATTGAGCAAACTATTTGGGTCCTGTGAGAGCGCAATAATGGCACTCGAGCAAAAGTTGTTCGGACTCAAAATGGAGGAAGGAGAAAATATGGTGGAACATATCAGTAAGTTTCGTTCTATTTCAAATCAATTAGCTGGAATAGAAGTTGATGTGCTTCATGGTGATGCAAAAGCAATATTACTTAATAGCATGCCTCCTAGCTATTCTAATATGGTCTTCACTTTGAGCAAAATAAATCCGAGTATAGAGGATTTAATTTCTTCTCTGATAGAAGAAGAAAATAGAAACAGAAGATTGATCTAGAAGAAACTGCAATGTATGGTAGAAACAAATCATATGCTAAAGGAAGATTCAAGCCTTCTTTTAAACAAAAATCAACCTCCCAAGGTCCACGAAAATTTCTTTGTCACTATTGTAATGCTCTTGGACATGGTATTATGTATTGTAAGAAAAGAGCACAAGATTTACTTGATGGTAAATTGAAGGATAAAGCCTTCATTTCTAAAAATAGAGACGAAGAAAGTGATTGGGATATGAAGTCTACCCACTCTAATAATGAGGAAACAAATGCTCAGCAAAGTGATGAAGACTTCTTGTATTAAGTAAAGAGTGCATTAACTGGAGGACAGAGGCACATGAGGCTAGAGGTCAATCAGTGACCTCTTGTCAATCACCAACGACAGGGCCGCACGAAGCTATGGTGACAGTGTGTGTTAGTTTGCTTTTATTTCAGAATTGCAGTTTGTTGTGTGCAGTATGATTTCAGAGTTCTGTTTTATGTTGAATAAGTGAAATGTTCACATTGAGGGGGAAAAGAACATGGTCTCAATGTTCCATTTTTATTTTTCCCTCTTTTCAGTTTGTATTCAGTGAGCAATGTTTCCTACATAATTCCCTGAAGGAAAGACATAGTGGACAGACGAAAGCACAAAGGAAAAGCAACATCATGATATTTGGGTTGTTGGTTGTCATGTAAAACCATCCTTGTTGAAGTTGTTGGTTGTCTTGTAAAACCATCCTTGTTGAGGTTGTTGGTTGTCCTATAAAACCATCTAGATCATGAGCACACATGGGCGGCAAGCTACGAAGGAAGTGTGATTGTTTTTTTCTCCCATGTCAACATTAGGGGAGTGTATATTGGGAATTAATAATGTTAACAATAGGGAGTGAATGTTACAAATATATTGTGTAACATTATTAATATATTGTAATATTATTAATAATGAGTTTATATAACTCATACTAATAATATGGTTAGTGTGAGTGTGTTGTGATAAACAACTCACGTAGTTATTTTGGAGTGTGAGTGATCCTAGGGATAAGCTTGAGAGATTCATGGAGAGATATATGTGGGATTGAGAGTTGTTGAGGATTGATGTTGACTCCTTATATTAAGGAGAACATCCTCCTATATATTGTGAACTCTTTGTATGAAATATTATCCCGAATGAATTTAATATAGTATTTTATATTCTGTGTTTTTATGATATTATTGTGTTTGATTATTTCTAATAATTTGGACGAAATTTATTCGACACTAATCTCTTCTCTTAGGAAGCACCAACGTCCAAAAAAACCTTCTTCAATGGATGACAATTAAATAGATCTCCTTCACAAAAATCTACCTTGAATGATCTCTTATATTTCTCTCCTTCAGAAATTTTCTCGAGTTTGAATGATATATCTATATTATTCCTCTCTACTTTTCTTTTCAACTACATCTCCTTTTATACCTTCTCATGTCACTTTGAAGGGGTGTGATTTCTCCCAAGGGACACTCTTTATTTTCTTGGGCGCTAGACATGGGTTGGCCCATAATTTAAATATTAACACCAAAATAGAGGGGGGTTGGCCAGCATTCTTCAATGATCATAAACTTGTCTTTAATGCCTTGGAATGGTGTGATCTACCCTTGAATAATGGAGATTTGAAACTGATTTTGTTTGGACAGCGATTAGTGGCCTTTGGCCTTCAACGATCAGATAATGATTTCCTTTGATAGCAAATTCCTTTGACATCAATGACAATTAATCCAACAATCTCCCCTTTGTCATTGATGGCAACCTTGCATAGAAATAACTTGTGAATATAGCAAGAACATAATGCTCCCCCTTTATGTAATTCTCCCCCTTTGACATCAATGGCAAAGAAACCACAAAGCTATAAAATAATGCAATGATTAGCTCCCCCTGACATAATGCTTCTCCTTAAGAACTTAGTGACTAGATGAAAAGATATCACCCCAACTTCTATCTGAGATATTCAAAAGTTTCTTTTGGAAGGGGCTTTGTGAAAATATCTGCAATCTGTTCTTGTGTGGCAATGTATTCCAACTTGACATGTTGTTCTGCTACCTGCTCTCTTAAGAAGTGATATTTGATTGGAATATGCTTTGTTCTAGGAGTGCATAACAAGATTCTTCGAAATGTTTATTGCACTTGTGTTATCACAAAATATTGAAATTGGATGAACATTTTCTACCTTAATATCTCTTAGAGTTTGCCTCATCCAAAGAACTTGTGTGCAACAAGATGTTGTTGCTATGTATTCAGCCTCTGTTGTGGATAGAGAAACGAAGCTTGTTTCTTGCTTAACCAAGATACAAGACTGCTACCAAGGAAAAATGCTCCTCCACTTGTACTCTTTCTATCATCAATATTGTCACCCAATCTGCATCAATATATGTTGCTAGTTCACCTCTTGGATACCACAAACCAAAATCCAAAGTGCCCTTTAGATATTTAAATATCCTTTTAACTGCTTGCACATGGGTTTCTTTTGGTGTAGCTGAAACCGTGCCACCATGCCTACAACTTGCATAATATCTAGTCTTAAAGTTGTCACATATAGTAGACTCCCAATCATTGACTGTATAGAGTTTGATTTGCTTCTAGGATTCATCATCTTTACTTAATTTGCATCCTGTGACCATGGGTGTGCTCATTGGTTTGCAATCTTCCATCCTAAACTTTTTCAACATCTCCTTGATATACTTGGTTTGTGAGATGAAAATGCCTTTGTCGAGATTGAAATTTGTAACCCAAGGAAGAATGATAACTCACCAAGCATGGACATCTCAAACTCCTTTTGCATTTCCATAGCAAACTCTTGACACATTTTGTCACTACTACCTCCAAAAATAATATCATCCACATAAACCACAACAATTAACTGATCATTACCTTTAGTCTTGATGTAAAGATTGTTATCAACAATTCCCCTTTTGAAACCTTGTTGTAGATACTTGTCAAGTCTTGAGTACCAGGCTTTGGGGGCTTGTTTCAGCCCATAAAGTGCTTTCTTCAGCTTGCACACATAATCCTTATCTTCTTATAAGAGGAACCCTTCTGGCTGTTCAATATATACTTCTTCCTCTAAATTTCCATTGAGAAAGGATGACTTGACATCCATCTGATAGACTTTAAAGTTCTTAAAACAAGCAAATGCCAAAAACATTCTAATAGCTTCTAGTCGTGCAACAAGAGCATAAGTTTCTTCAAAATCAATACCTTCAACTTCAGCATACCCTTTACAAACTGATCTTGCTTTATTTCTCACCACTTGTCCATCTTCATTTAGCTTGTTCCTGAAAACCCACTAGGTGTCAATCACATTTTTGTCTTTTGGTCTTAGGAAAAGTTTCGAGTTTCATTCTTTTCGATTTGATTCAACGCTTCTTTCATAGCCCCAATCCAATGTTTTTCTTCCATGCTTGTGCAAAATTCTAAGGTTCTATTTTAGACGTGGAGGCAGTTTGCATGTTCTGATGCATTTGCTAATCTTCTTCTAGTTTGTACTCTAGTATCTTTATCACCAAGAATTTGACTTTCTGAATGATTCTTCTGGACAAATCTAGATGGTGCCTTTGTATCTTTTCGTTCAATCACTTCTTTTTCATCTTCTTCTCCTTTTTCTTCTTTGCAGCTTGCTTCCTTTGGGTAATCAATTTCTTGTGCTCTTTCCTTTTGATACCTTACTTCATCCACTTTTACATTTGCACTCTCAACAATCTTGTGCAATCTTTTATTATAGCATTTATAGGCTTTGCTTCTTGAAGAGTAACCAAAGAAGATACCTTCATCAGATCTGGAGTCAAATTTTCCCAAATCCTCATCTCTTCTTATGTAGCATTTGCTTCCAAAACTTTGAAGTACTTAATTGTAGTTGGTCTACCCTTCCATAGTTCATAAGGTGTTTTACTATTGTTGATTCTTATTTGCCCTCTGTTCAAAATGTAGATTGTTGTATTAATCTGTTTCTCTCAAAATGTATTTGACAACTTAGATTCATTCAAGATTGTTCTTGCCATCTCTTAAACAGTTCGATTCTTTCTTTCAACAACTCCATTATGTTGTGGAGTCCTAGCAGCTGAGAGATGTCTC
The DNA here is from genome assembly GCA_018340775.1 of Taxus wallichiana var. yunnanensis. Lineage (NCBI taxonomy): Eukaryota > Viridiplantae > Streptophyta > Pinopsida > Cupressales > Taxaceae > Taxus > Taxus wallichiana. The sequence continues at coordinate 606,187,582 of CM031234.1, forward strand.
CTTATTCCATGATGCTCACAAAATTCTTCAAATTCATTTGAAGTAAATTCTCCTCCTTGATCTGATCTTAGGCACTTGATTTTCAGACCAGTTTCATTTTCAACTAAGGCTTTGAATGCCTTAAACTTTTCAAATGCTTGGATTTCTCCTTTAGAAAAGTAACCCATGTCATTCTAGAATAATCATCAATTAGCAACATAAAATAACTCTCACCTTGCAAACTTTGTGTCCTTGTAGGCCCACAGAGGTTTGTATGGACAAGTTCTAATGGTTTTGATGTTGAGCACTCCTTTGATTTAAAGCTTGCCCTTGTTTGCTTCTGTGTTGACATGCTCATGAGATAGTGTTTGAAGGCTTAACAATCCTTGATACAAGATTGCGCATGAATCTAGATGCTCTATATCACAAGTATGCAAGTACGGTGCCAAGTCTCAATTTTACTCCACCGAAGTGTAACTACGGTTTTCCAAGGTTTCATAAGACAAAGATAAGAGGAACAGGATGCAAACAAGGGATGAAGAGTCTTGCCAAGGCAGTTATAAGATGTTGACCATGCGAGAAACAGGGTGTCTGTCTCTTAAAGAGAAGAATGAGCAACAAAATTCAATTGATGTAAGCATTTGTATGTAAGTAGCATAAGCATCCGCACATAACAAATCCAAAGTGGAAACAGACGAGTAGACAAGAAATAAAAATATAACACAAATCCAAGAATTAGTGCAAATACCAAGGCATTAACAAGAGAATCTTAAACGGTGAAATAAACGATTAAATTTTGAGGAATAAAAATTCTAAATTACTTGTCGATGATATGTTGGTGGGTTGGTTAAGCGAACTGGTTGTGCCAAGCCCCGCCCAAGTTCAAATCTCACCAGGCATTTGAGGCTGGTTGTGGCCGTTTGTGTTGGATTTGAGGCTATTTATGGTTGTACATGTTGAATTTGTTGGGAACTGGACCTCCTATTTGTGTCCCAGCGAGCACTTTGGGCTCGATTGTGGTTCAAATCCGATTCATAGCTCCCGTCAAAAGTGTTGACCGAGCAAAAATAAAAAGTTCTAAATTGTTAATCAAGTTATGGTCTACTTCAGCAGCTTATATATTTGTTTGAATTTTACTTGGGTAGATCACAATGCATTTGCTCACGGTGCTTAGACTTTACCAGTTTTTTGGGTAAATGTATTTTCCAAAATCCCTCCTATAGTTCGAGTCCACTCGAAGATTGAAAACCGGCTTTGGGTTTTCTCCCAGCTTCTATAGACCTGATTGTGGCCCTTTCTGATCCTGTTCGGGATTAGTGGATTTTTTTATTTCCATATTTCTAGTTCAATATTTCCAAAATTTTCACCTACATCAAGCTTCCCTTGTACTTGCCATGTCTACAAATCCTACGCAATCTGTTGCTGCTTATCAGAGAATTCAGCTACTAATATATCTGATCTTTATCCTGCCTTGAACTCTACAATTTCTGGTCAGCTGTAGCCATTTGTTTCATCTATCAGAATTTTATTAAAACCCCAAAATTCATAGTTTCAGATTTATAAATTTGACGGCCTGATGTTTGTACGCCAAGAAGATAGGTCTTTTACCTTGATTTCCTGATCTTTTCCTGCTTTAAAGCTCTATAATTTAAGTCTCTTTTTTTGTTTAGGGTGTCACATTTTCAAATCTAACTACTAAAAGAAAAGGAACAAAAAGGAAAAAAAAAAAGCACAAAAAAATCATCTTTTGGTTGGTATCCAGCCTTTGGTGTAGTTTCAATTTTTACATTTTTATTGTCATGGATCTTTTTACAAATCCGAAGGTCTCATCGGTACCCATAACCTCAACTTGGTCCGGCTCCTTGCACAAGAGCTCCATAATTAGCAATAACAATATAATGAATTTCAACTCAAACTTATCTAGAAGATGATGAGCATGTTCCAACATCTAATGGGACTACAACAAGTCACCATCCCTATCATGTTTGCCATCCTGATTGCCAAACCTACTTTCAAGTTGGAAAACAAAATACCTATTTCCCATTTTCATGACACAATTGATGGGGACAAATTGAATGATTGGATTCTTTGCCCGGGGAATTACTTCAAGACCCGATCAATTCTTGCATAGCCACAAAGCAATGTGATTACAAGCATTGATATGAATGATTGGACCCTTACATGGTGGCATCTTACATCCAACTTTCTAGCCGCAACAAAACAGCCCGCAATTGACAGATCCAAAGTCTTCAAAGAAACAATGAGGAAGTTCTTTTACCCCCTCGGGTACAAAGATAAGCTATTGGCACATTGGCTCCATCTTTTCCAAACATCCGGAGACTTAATGTATTCCCTTATGATGGGTTATGTTAGGACCCAAAACATGAGGAATTATGTTTCTTTTCCAAACACTTATTGCTATTATTATTATCTAGAAACTCAATTGAACATTACATTGACTAATTCAATTGCCTCTCTCAAGTTGCAAGTGTAGGGCATTAATGAGGTCTTTCATGTCAAATTAGTCTTGCGTGCAAAGATAAGCTATTGGCACATTGGCTCCATCTTTTCCAAACATCTATTCCCTTATGATGGGTTACGTTAGGACCCAAAACATCCAAGACAACTGAGGATTTGGTGTATGTACATTCCAATTTGTGCATCCTATCACACAAGACTGAATGCTACCCTAGAGATCCCAACAAACTTTGGGATATTCATCCTGAGGCTAGTGACTTTGATGCTTTTGTTGCTACTCTTGCACAACTTTCACTACTTGGTATTGATGATGACAATCTGGAAGTTCTACACAAGGGATGGATAATAGAGCTAGTGAGAGGAGCTACCAACAGCATTCATGGAGATGATTATGAAGAAAATCTAGATGATATATTCTAGAATCTAGATTATAATCATGTATATATGAAATTGTAACCATGTTGAATCTTTTGAACTTCAATGAATACAAAATATTTTGAGTGTCTTATCTCTTATGGAATAAAATTTTCAAAATGAGTACTATATATATATATATATATATATATAGTGCAGACATTTCAAACGTTTCATACCCATGTTTTTGAAAATCGGTGTTTTCACGTTTCAGACCCGTACCCATACCCGTTTCCTAGTAACATAAGTTTTTTTGTTTTTAATAGAAAACACTTCCCCAACGTTTAATAGACTCATTTGATACATTTTGTCGTTATATTTAGTATAAAATTTATGTTTTTAAAAGAAATTTAGGTATTTTATTAAGTTGCCAACTTTTAGCCGAGTCAAAAAAATTGGGTCTAGTGAGTATTGGCTGTCATGTCCCCTTTTCAAATAAAGATTAATAGATTAATAATTTAACTTAAGTGCAAAAGTAACATTAATTAAAAGCACTTATGTTTTATTATTAAACTAAAAAGGGAATTTCTATTTTAAGTAACTCAACGCTGAAAGGAAGGATGAAGGGGTTCATTTGTGGGAAGGGAATATACATCTATCATTTGATTTTTATGAGTTGAGCACTCTTGCTTCTACTTTCAGCTATTGAGGACGGAAACCCTCCATTGCAACAAGGTTAGAGGATGAAAACCCTCCTAATCTGCAGATTTGAGGACGAAAACCCTCCAAATCTTTAGAGGTGACTCCATTACAGGGGTTACATTTGTGCTTCAATCAAGGATCTTCATTTTCAGACCTGATTTAGCAGCTAGGGCACACCTTCAAGGAAGTTTTCAAAATTTCTATAGCTAAGGCAGCAATAAATTAGTTGGGATTTCATTTGGGTAAGTTGTTGGAGAATTTTGGAGCTCTCCTAGGGCTGGGTGAACACCTTGAGGAACTAGACGACCCCCTTTGGAAGCCATTACAGCTGCAATCTGAGGTGCAGTGGGTGCTAGGGTTTGCACCAAGTCATGATCTGCCCTAGGGCATCATTTGCAACCAGTTGGAGCCATTCATTTGCTATATTTTTGCCCATATAGTCAGTTGTACTTGTTGCTTATTTTCAATTGGAAAAATAAAATAAAATAAATTCCAGAATTGTTGTTTGCCAATTCATTGTACTTTGGTTGAGTAAAATATCAATTTCCAAATATTTATCAAGGTGTTTTCTATTTTTACAAATTAATATATAGTGGTTTTCAATTAAAAATCAGTTTTTAGTGTTTTTGTCATAAGGGATTTAAGGAAAACCAGAATTTTATAGATCTGTCCTATAAGCGATATTACATTGGCTGAGTACGAGTATTCAAACTATGATTTGTATCGGTACCTTAACCACATAGGTTAGGGCTTCATTGCTTTGGATTTGCCCATTGTTTATTTCCAATGCTTTTGTTTAGTTAGTCTCACATTAGTCTTTGATCTTAGGGTCTTTTTACCCCAAACCTTTCAATTGTAATTGGATGTACTCTCGAGTCCTATTGACCTCATTTTGTTCATTCATGGACATTAATATAATTTCTTTTCTTTATTTTCTTTCTACCAACAATAGAGAAGCTTTGTTCACTCGTGAGTCGTAACTATCAATTCAAAATTTAAGTGGTGGAGTTTATCCTTAATAATGATAGCCAGAAGCACCTGATTGCACAAAATTTGGTGGATGATCTTCAGTTTCCAATTCAAGCGCAGCCACACCCCAACCACTTATCACAGGTCTTGAGCAAGAGGGACATCTGCTCTTGCATCTTTCAAGTCTTCTATCGCATTTTCCATTGAACCATTCCAAGAGTCAATTTATAGCGATGCCACTTCACTTGAAAATTTCGAGTGTAGATTCACTACTTCGATTTGTCATTTGTTCTCCAATAGGCCATCACTTAAACAAGTCGGTTTGCATAAATATTTTACTCTTGCTATCATTCAAGAAACTAAAGCAAGCAAAAGGTGTCATTATCTCACCCTAAGAAATCAAATCTCTTGTTCAAATTCCTTGGTCTATTTCAGTGTTTGACATTCCCAACTCACAACGACCATTTGAACTTGAGACCAATGCTTTTCATTTTTCTGCAGGCATGAAATTTAGGCAGGGAGGAGATTCAGTGGCTTATCATGCAAAGGCCTTGCACAACTTAATAATGGATTCCTATCTTTGGCACCCTATGAATCTAGTGGCTCTTCCAGCTATAGATATGTCCCACCAGTAGGAGGAAAAAACTTCTTCCTTTATGCACAAATTTGGACAAAGCTCCATGCCCACATTGAAATTTTTTTCCCTCAGACATGACACAAATTCAAGCCATTACGTGACTATCATCAAGAACCACATTCCTCCCAATTCAGTGATCACATTTTGTTTCATTTGAATAAGCAAAGGTTTCATGAAAAACATCGCAAGCTAAAACCCATTAGAACTCCAAGCAGTTGAGCCCAAAGGTCTTTGCTTGAATCTCCCAGCTCAGTTTGGCATTAATAATATTCAATATTGTCAATGTGAGCCAGCTTAAGCTAGATAAGCCAAGGTTTTCTACAGATGCAGATTGATCCAGGGGCTAGGGGTAACCAAGGGACAACACACCAACCCAATTCAATGTGCCTATGTGCAGAAATGGTTTATCAAAGCATAGGGTGCAGCAAGAATAATAATAAGAGTACTGAAATAAAGAGAACACAAAATCGATAGAACAATGTGCTAGAACTGCAATGCAGGACTGTGTTATGCATGTTCTGTACAATGATTCAAGAGATCAGATGTATCAATCACAGGACTCTGTTATCATTAATGTGAAGTGAGGAAGATTAAGAGACAGCTTGGCAGTTACAAGAAATAGAACTGCTTGCATTCAAACATTTTGTATTCTCTGTTTCAACTTTAGTCATCTTCTGTAGGTACCAGTGAACAAGTTTGTTGAACAAAGTTGTTTGTATTCTCTGTTTCGTCAGGTTTCGCAGTTTGACCATGTGTACTCAAGTTGATGCTGAAGTTAATGCTGAAGATGGGTGACACAGAGTACCACTGTTATACCGTAAGACAATCAAAGTCTCAAATCCTCCTAGATCAGAGGCCAAGTGGCTTTATGACACCAAATTTACAGAGAAGTTTCCTCTTCTCATATATAAGTGGGAACAACTTCCTCTCAGCGGGAGGAAATGAGATTCACTCTTGTAGCTATTTCCATAATGAGCTTTGTTATTATCTTTTTCTGACACAGTCTCCTCATATATCTATTTAATCCAGAATAACGAAGATTGTAAAATATCAGTTTTGGGCTACCCTCTTAGCTTTATCTGCCCTTTGTATGTTTTGTTTCTAATTTTCTGCTGCAGAGTACAGGAGGGTGATAACAAGTTCAGAAACTATACAAAAGTCCTAAAAGGCTGCTATGAATCAACTCTTTACTTAACATCAACATTAGCTAAAAACCATGAATATTAACTTAGATTGGGATATGTCTTCCAAGCTCCTGCTGCTTCTAACTTGATCCCAATAAGTGGAAAGAAAATAAAATGATATATCAAATGATCTTAACATCTCTAATACATAAATCTGTCTCTACAACTCACAATCTGGAAACTATAATTCCACGGTGTTAACACTCAATAAAGTCATTTTTGATAGAGCCATGGCCTATTACTAATGCATTATGCACTTGAGGTTTTGAAAAAGAAGAATGCAGAGATGCAACATCAAGCTCAGTCAGTCAATGATGTCTACTGCAATCAAGGGATTCAAGGTAAAGGTCCTGATTGAGAAATCTGCACAGTTAAAAGGTACTACCAAGTAGGAACACACAGAAATGTTAATTATTAGGTTAACCTACTTGGTTGCGGTCGAGTTCAGACCATAATGGATGCCAATATGTATAACAGGAATGCTACTTTTGTTAACGTTGAACATTCCAAATAACTTTCATCAAGCAGATCAACAATTAATACTTGAAAACTTAAAAGCATTTGATATAACGGTTGCTCTTTCTATATATCCTTTATGTCGAGAGTAATGCCTAAAAATAAAAATCTGACCTTAACCTTCTTTTCGGTTAAACAGGGACAATCACATGGGTATAGATTTTAAGCAATAGTATTAGCACACACACAGACACGCATGCACACATTAGATACTACATATAAATGAGACTGATAATACAGTTTTAGTCCATCATCAGACATTTGGCCATACGGTACATTTTACTTCTCTATCATGTGCTTTCCTATCAACATACAGTACATTGCATAGATCCTCTAGTATCACATTTATATAAATGTGTGGCACATATCCTAAAAGGTTTTGTGTACTAAGTAACAAAAGCTTGCATGCTTTCACAATTAGACATATAGGAATCAAAGGCAGAGTTTAACGCATGTCGGATTTGGATAAGTATGATTTATGAATTCTAGCATAGATAATGTGCAACTTGCAAGCATATGCATTGTTTTATTAAAATTGGCATCATGCTGTTCCAGGACTAAAATATGATGCAGAAAATAGCAATTGATCTATCCATAGTTACATTTGATTAAAGACACGGAGATCAAACATGCGACTGTTGAACAGATATCCCTGAAAAATATATAAGATGAACAGCTGTCAAACTAAATACCTGTTAACAGACAATGAAGCACTGCACTTGGGTGATAAACTGGTAGTGGCCCACCTATTTCATCAGCTATTTCTAAGAGGCTGTGCATGAATCCTTTTACATGTCGAGGGTGCTGTTCAATAATCTCCCCCAAGGCCACACTTGAGCATTTGTTCCTGTCTCCATTAGTGGACAATGATAATGATGCTTCACTGTTATCATTTGGTGATTTCTGGCTCTGAGAGCTAAGACTACCCACATTGATTAGGGTAGATTTCTGTACATTTAATTCTTGTGTTTTTCTGTCTGCATTGTATGCCCATTGACTAACAATACAAACAAGCTTAGATGAAACAAGAAGCAGTGTTGCTTTTGGTCCCCAAGAAAGATCTCTTATATAGGATGTGGTACAAATTGATGCAATACAAAACCAAATGTTTAAATTTGCATTATTTCCTTGTGTTATAGGTGTATCACTAACATGCCTCCTTTGTGAATAAACCCTCGCCTCATTTTGCATAGCAACACCCAGCAGTAACTGGCCATTACCTATAGTAAGCCAATCCAAGGCAGTGACACAACCTGGTAAACATATCATGTCCTCAAGCATGAAATTACCATCTCCCAAATAACTTTCAGCATCCCAAATATTAATGGTAGTACTATCTTCTGAAGTAATAGAGCTTGCAGCTGCAATCTTACTGCCACAGTTAGCCAAAGCAATTACTCTTGCTGTACCCTTGGGTATTTTAATAAGGCCCACACAGTTCCATGAAACCTCTACTGTCTGACAATGTAAGACAAGAGACTCTTGGGGATCACTTACTTTCCAAAGCTTTAAAACACCATCAGAATGGCATGTGGCAAAGTTGTAGGCAGGACCGTTATAGCCTGGACCATGTAGAGAATTATCTGATTGTTGACAAAAGAAAACCTGATTGCCTGTAGGCATCACAGCGATACTTGTGACCTGGAGCAAATCACTGGAATTCAGAAACTTAGGTAAGCACGCCTCCACTGATATATAATAACCTTTCTTTGCTAGGTTGATCTCATTGGTACACACTTCAGACACTTCTGCAATACAATTTTTACTTAGAGCAATTCCCTTTTTCAATAAATATTCAGATAACTGTTCGAAAGGAATCTCGCCATCATGTTGAACATGAAGCAAAATCTTCCATGATGCGACTATTTGGCCTTCCTTCCTAATCCTATTACCATAACACTATATTTAATGTAGTTTTCTGCTGCAGCAGCTGATAATAGCGTTGCATAGATGCATTCTAGTTGTTGAGGAAAAGAAACAGGGAGCTGAATGGTACAGGCCATTTCATGCTGAGCAGTTGTTTTTCTAATGGTACTCTCATCTCTAATGAAAACACAATCAAATCCTTGTGCATGTCCAAGAAAGAGAAGAGATTGACTCTCTTTCAAAACCAGGGTGCCCATGTAAGAAACCGATATTTGTTTTGTTCAGAGATTTTACAATCTGGCAGTTGATCAGACAGTTTCCATGCAGGATGTATAAAGGTTGGAATCTCGATTTGAGGCTCCACAAGTGAGCTTAAAGACCAAACAAGCACAACACCATTAGAATCCAATGAGGCAGCAAGTCCAGCTTCATTAACAGGATGCAGTTCCACGCGTAAAATCCTTCCAGAGTGACCACCTTGGTTTAGGATTTCACTTGTGACACACGAACTCCTTCGGCTCTTTTCATTAGTGTTTATAGTTTCTTCAAGAGACTTGCCAAGAACAGCAGTTGACACTGGGATCTCAACACGTGACCAGCTGAAGATATTTTGTGGCAACAATTCAAATAAATCTGCTGAAGATGGCGGAGCTGACAACTTCCTGCCAATCCTCTTAATGAAAGTTTTGGCAAACACAGAGCAAGCATGCGAGCTTAAATAGCTCCCAACTAATGGAAGCTTCAATCTTTGGGGGAGGAGATCAGTTCCTTTCTTCCACAAATATACACGCGGCACCTAGGAGGAGAAATATCATCTAGACAATGCAAAGACCACCAAGCAAGAGAGGCATTAGGACCAACTCCAAGCAACCATTCACAGCCACCAACATTATTACCTTTGGAGACCTCATCAAAACTACTTACCTCAAAGTGGTTTTGTTTTGTATACTAACACCTCCTGACTCACGTGTCCAGGTGACTGAGATGTTCGTTCCAAGAATCCCATTCAAACACTGATTCACTTCTATGACTGCACTCACAAAAAATGCTGGTTTTGTGTGTTTATCAGACATTTCCCTCCCATGTGTTTTGTCAATTTTTGCCCTACCACTATCTATCTCAATCCATAACCTCACAGCTCCATCCAAGCAGCAAGTTAGCAGCACCTGTCTTTGGAAGCAAGAAACGTTCAATGGCCTCCATTGTATCATTGAAACAGGCTGTGGATGAGAAAGCTCAATTTCTTGTAGACTTGAAACTTCATTCCAATGCCATACTATGACCTGCCCCTTTGAAGAATCGATAAATGAAGTAGGTTTCGTAGACCATGGGCATCTTGCACACATTGAACCATCAGCTGCTGTTGCTGCCAATCCCACAGTAGACCATGTCGCGGATGCAAGAAAATGAGATTGCTTGAGTTTTGTCTTCCACAGTGGAACCCAACCACTGTCCCCCTTACTCCACATAATGACATCAAATCCTGCTGCAAGTAAGCCATCTCCAGATTCTGTCCATACAACAGCATTAACTCTAGAAGAATGTGATAGTACATTGACCTGTCTCCAAGCCAATGGCAATTCTGTAAGCAAAAGTGGAATCAAGTTAGAATTTTCAAATCTAAGAATACAAGAAAACGAAAATGCAAATCCATAGTGTAACCATAATACCAAAAGGATTGAAAAAATAAACCTCAGTTCATTTTCAAGGGTCTCTCAAATAAAATAACAAAGGTTTCCAATGCCTTGTGCGCCTATGTTTTGGAACAACATTTGCAGGATCAATAAGGCATATGTCTTAACTCTTACAAGCAGTGCTGCAGATCTTGCAAGTATGCAAAGCATTAGGATTAGACACTAAAAATCAAATACAAGTGCCCTTATGCCAATTTAATGCAGGGCATGAGGCCTCCATAGTACAAACAGATGTCATACAGGTGGCCATTGTACTAAGGCATAAAGGATATCAAATCACCTAGAATGAGTCAGGCTACAGGGTAAGTTTCACCTAGTAGAACCACAACATGAAACTAAACTGTGTTCAATGGATTTAACTGCATAGATCATGCAATAAATGCAAGCTTGAATTCGAGTATAATATCATATACGTCTGGGCATTAATGTTTAGAAAGTAAGCCTCAACCTAGATGAGTTGAATTGATTAGACCAAGTCCTGGAAAACTGTTTGGTAAGTGGTGTACTAGTTAATTAGAATCATGATACAGGAGTTTTGAACACAAAGTCTACTTAAATAAGCCAATCTAAATTTAACGTATTTATTAACATTTAGTTAGGTACCTATGTAAATAAGCCAACATCTATGATAGATACATCATTATTTGGTCCATATGTTAAAAACTGAATTGAAAAAGAATATAATCTAAGTTACCGAAACGTTTTGGATACGGGAGCGGGAGCGGGGTATCCGATACACGGAAACGGCAAATTTTTTTTTGACCCCGGATACGGCGTAGGATACGGCAGTACAAAAACTATATAAAAATTAAAAAGTGGGTAAGATTTCACTAAATAATATAAACTTATATAAACTTATTTCAATTCTTCTAATCTAAGGTCACACAGTCTCCTCCTTCAACTTCAATTTTAAATTGGTCGTAAATAATATAAACAAATTACAAGAAGTTTATTTTTTCAGTTTTTTCTTTAAATAAAATTCTAGATTATCATAAGCATCGAATTTTTGCGTTTTTTGTAAGTCACATAAATCAAAACAGAAAAAAGCAAAAAAAATCCTCCCGTACAGTCGTCTTTGGTAACCATTCATAAAACCATACATAGGTAAGTAATAAAATATATTTTAGTTATAAACCAAAAATACTTAAATTGTTGGGGGTACACAGTGTGATATTTACCCATAGAATAGTGTCACAAGATGGCCCATTTGAAACAGAATGACACCATTTAGTAATTTTGACAAACAACAGAAGAATTTATTATTATTTATTGATTTGCGCCTTTAAAAAAGTGGAAAAAATTAAAAAAATTTAAAAACGCGTGTTTTTGCCTTGAGAGGCGGCCGAGGAGGCGGCCCGACAGCGTGGAAACGGCCGGTGCGCGCTGCATACCGGCCGTTTCCACGATCTTGGGGCCGCTCCACGCGCTCCCGCGCGCTCCCGCTCCCGCTCCGGCCCCCAAAACCCGCGTTTCCAATAACATAGAATATAATTTACCCCGTTGCTCATGTCACCCCACATTGTAATGCATGGGCAAAAACACCATGCCAAGACATTCAAAGCATTATGAAAGCACCAAGAGGTCAAATGTAGAATAATTATAATATTATTAAATCTACGCCTCTAATAAAATAAGTCTGTACACAAAGGCAACAAAGAACTATATAACTAGAAATGGCAGATTTGGATGTGAATGGCATCCCGAACAAATTGTCCCATTTATGAACAGTCAAAATGGGCTACCTTTTGTCATCATTTTGGGGAACTCCCCATTCTCGTGTGCTTCCGTCCGAGAAAAAGTTTGAAAACAATTGTTGTTACTCCATAAACTCTGATTTGTTTTTCAACCATTTCTCCGGCATATTGTAACCGTGCATGATGTCCTATATGCTCTACATGTAGCACTTGTATCTTGGAGTCCCCTGTAATATCCCCTTCCCATTCGAAGACCTTTAGCCTATTTTGTCAACCCGAGGGCCAAAGGAAAAATATAAGGGTGACTTAAGTTATTTAGTTATTATAAAGTGTCATTGATAAAAAAATATATAGAGCACTTATAATAATTTATATGACTTAATAATTACTAAATCTAGGATGGAAAAGGCTCAAATATAAATTGTTATCCATCCTAGGTGAAAAGGTGACTTGCCTTAGAAAGGGGAATGAGAACATAGAAAGGATAAATGCCCATTTTACTATGTATTTCCCCTAGAAAAATGTGACTTGCATTAGGAGGAAAAAGTTGTTGGGAAAAGCATTTAATATGGGAAAATATTAAATGCTTGCATAGGGAAAATCCTTGTGAACTAATTGGATATTGTAGAGGTTGTTTTGGGTCTCTTCTTCCTTTATAAGGAGAAGTCGACTTGAGGGGAAGATATTGCATAACCATTTGATATTTTCTGATTTGTGTCTTAAGCTTGTAGCTTTTGCATATACGCTTGGATTTTTTATTGCTTGTGGAGTAAGATCCCACAGGGACCCTAGCTTCAGTGGTGAGAGATCCATTCCTAGCTAGTAGGGCACTCTTCGGTGGTGAAAGATCCACCCTAGTTTGTCATTATTGGAGTTGATTCAAGGCTGATTTGTTTGGGAATCAAAGTAGCTTGTTTTCTTAATTTTTGGAGCTGATTTGATGCCCTAAATGTGCTAGGCGACCTACTTTTTCGGGCAAAATTAGGGTCTTGTGTTTGTTGTGCGAAAAATAATTTTGAAAGATTATTCTTCATATTTTTGTGGCCCAGATCCAAAGTTTGAGCATTTGGACTTCTCTAGCAAAAGATATGAATTTTTGAAGTTATGTTGCAAACAATGTTTTTAAATAATTTATTGCAGCCTTGTTTACATCTGAAATCTGCAATTTTATTCATATTTGGGCTTTATAAATTAGTGGTACTAGATTTGAGTGGAAAGATATAAATTTAGACGCTGATTGGTGTGGGTTTTCCACTTAACCCAAGTCACATTTCGTTTATAAATTCAGATCTACGTGATACTTGTTTGGTATTTTGTCTACAAGTTGCATTTAAAGTTGGGATTGCCTAAAATCCGTTTAGGGGTAAAATAATGTCCATTGGGGACATTACAAATGGTATCAGAGTTGTTGTTCCTCCAGCCTGTGTGGGTTAAATATGGTAGTTTGGAAAGATCTCAATATGGGTTTTATGAAGGAAATGTTCACCAACATGGTGAAACAACAAGAAGCTACTAACCTTTATTTGAGCCAGCTCACTCAGAATTTGAATCAAAGTAGATCTAGGGACAATAAGGAAAATGGTGAGAACAATGATAAAGGGCGGCCAATAGAGGTGATTGATGAGGATTCTTGTTGGAGGAAATATCAATCTTTGAGTAAGGGTTTCAGAGATAATATGTCATTTCCAGATTATTGCATGATGAAGATTGGTAGCAAGCCCAAGCGAGGTCATCATATGTCGGTACCTGAATTACAAAAGAACTCATTTGAAGAAGAAGAAGCTTCTAGAGAAAAAGGTATGATTTCCATTGAGAAAAATAATTGCATTAGTGAAACTTTGCTTGTTAGAGAAACTATTCCAGCTCAGGAGAAGAAATTCGTATATGCAAGCAAGGAGGATGTAATGGAAACTCTAAAAAGGTGTGAGGAATGGAATAATAGAGCTAGAGCTGCTAGATTGATAGCCGCTCAAGCAAGACAACACCTACAAGAGTTCAAGGAAAAGATGTGGGCAAATGATGCAAGGAAGTCTACACCCACGAAAAAAGTCTTTATAGAGCAACTTGCACATGAGGAGGAGCCTCACATGGACACTTGTGTGAAATTGCAACCTGTTGTAATTTCCAAACCAGCAACTTTTGATCAACTTTTAGATACTTTCAACGGGCACTTAGGCAACAATGTTGGGGCAGCTCAACATATCTATCTTGAACGCACACGGAGAACATTGATGGCATTGAAAGGTATGAAGAGCATAATAATGTGTCTTATTTATTGTTGCCTATTCCAATTTATTTCCATCATGAGATACATGGTATGGTAGATGATGAAGTCTTCATTATGGAGTTTGTTGAACCATTGCTCCAACTATGTGTATATGAGCATCTTGTGGATGATATATGGTGGCAAGTTTTAGCTCACTTAACAGGTACAGGGGCTCGGATGGTAGAACACTTCAACATGTTTTGTCTCTTGTGCATGGCTCTTGGACAAAACAAAGATGCAATTGCTTGAGGGCAAGCAATTTTGGGAAGGGAGGATTGTAATATCCCCTTCCCATTCGAAGACCTTTGGCCTATTTTGTCAACCCGACGGCCAAAGGAAAAATATAAGGGTGAATTAAGTTATATTTAAATTATAAAGTGCCATTAATAAAAGAAAAATATATATAGCGCACTTATAATAAATTATATGACTTAATTATTAAATCTAGGATGGAAAAAGCTCAAATATAAATTGCTATCCATCCTAGGTGAAAAGGTGACTTGCCTTAAAAGGGGAATGGGAACATAGAAAGGATAAATGCCCATTTTACTATGTATTTCCCCTAGAAAAATGTGACTTGCATTAGGAGGGAAAAAGTTGTTGGGAAAAGCATTTAATATGGGAAAATATTAAATGCTTGCATAGGGAAAATCCTTGTGAACTAATTGGATATTGTAGAGGTTGTTTTGGGTCTCTTCTTCCTTTATAAGGAGAAGTCGACTTGAGGGGAAGATATTGCATAACCATTTGATATTTTCTGATTTGTGTCTTAAGCTTGTAGCTTTTGCATATACGCTTGGATTTTCTTTAGCTTGTGGAGTAAGATCCCACAGGGACCCTAGCTTCGGTGGTGAGAGATCCATTCCTAGCTAGTAGGGCACTCTTCGGTGGTGAAAGATCCACCCTAGTTTGTCATTATTGGAGTTGATTCAGGGCTGATTTGTTTGGGAATCAAAGTAGTTTGTTTTCTTAATTTTTGGAGCTGATTTGATGCCCTAAATGTGTTGGGCGACCTACTTTTTAGGGAAAAATTAGGGTTTTGTGTTTGTTGTGCAAAAACTAATTTTGGAATATTATTCTTCATATTTTTGTGGCCCAAGATCCAAAGTTTCAGCTCATTTGGACTTCTCTAGCAAAAGATATGAATTTTTGAAGTTATGTTGCAGACATGGTTTTTAAATAATTTATTGCAGCCTTGTTTACATCAGAAATCTGCATTTTTATACATATTTGGGCTTTATAAATTAGTGGTACTAGATTTGAGTGGAAAGATATAAATTTAGAGGCTGATTGGTGTGGGTTTTCCACTTAACCCAAGTCGCATTTCCTTATTTAATTCAGATCTGCGTGATACTTGTTTGGTATTTTGTCTACAAGTTGCATTTAAAGTTGGGATTGCCTAAAATCTGTTTAGGGGTAAAATAATGTCCATTGGGGACATTACATCCCCTAGGAAACTTGTGGCTCTCAACCGGTATTTTTGAGGTGACCTGAGCCAATGCACTCATTTGAGGCATCTTTCGGGAACATTTTGGCCGTCGTTGGCCCCTTTCAAGAATGAAATGGAAACTTCAGCGGTGACTTTCTTAAAACATCCACACTGTGTGGCTAACCACTGCATTGCGATTGACTTGAAGAAATCTGCGGCACCATTGCAAAAAAGTGTTGTTTCCCTTATTTGTGGCATCTAATTGCTATTTTCCACATTTTCTGGATATGGATCCTCTTTCATATAAACAAGTGACAAATTTATTCGTCCCATCCTAATTCTAGAATGCAATATATAACGAACCTCTGAAACCCAATTTATACACCATGATATGATCTATTACACTTTCTATAGCTTAATCTTATAGGCCAAAACCGTGCATTTCAGCTACCATCAAGCTGCAACAATGGGGCATCTAGACCACTCACAACAATCTCATAACGATGTTTAGGAACGCATCTTGCTATTGTGGTTCCCTTGGCTACTCTTCCTCATTACCCTTGGTCACTTCACTCAAAGAAACCCATTAGGGTTCGGTAAAGAAGCTTCTTAGTTGTCCTTTCACAAGGTCATCAACACCTCCCAACCATATTCTATCACATGGCCTTGATTCCATGATTTGGGTAGTAACATATCCTATTGGGACTATTCTAAGACTTCATTGCTAATTACTATAAATTTCCTTTATTGTTATATTGTTTGCATCACTAGGGGTTTCGGTCATTGATTGTGCCACACATGTTAAGTTGCATTTAGAGTTTCTATTTCTATATTGCATCCATTTCCATGTTCCTTAGGGAATCAAGAAATATTAAATTGCATTCTATAAATATTAGCTGGTGATAGAATAAACGATGACGAAAATGGATCTTAGTCATATCACTTTATTGATTCTCAAACATGAGATTACACCATTGAAGTTCTTGCATCAGCAATCTATCTCCCACATGTTAAATAACGAAGTATTTCATGCTTCCCACTATCTAATTGTCTAACCACCTAGCTATCTAGTTGTCCAACCACCAAGCTAACTTACTAGCCCGACTAACTTACAAACATAGATCAATATAACTTTCTAACTCTAATGAGAAGCATGCCCCGAACATTATCATTAACCTTAAGAGACTTTGGATCAATACACTTAATAACCACCCGACTATCTTACAAACATGAAACATTATTAACTCTCTAACTTCAAGGAGGGGTGTCTCAAAGGAAGCATGCCCCAAACATTATTAAATTAATTATCAACCTAGAGACTAAAATTATCAACGTAGAGACTTTTGGATCAATAAACTAACCAAACCCCTTTTGATCCAAAGAAGACAAAAAGATATATTCTAGAGCAAACATGGTTTCCCAAAGAAGTCTGTCATGTCCCTTTTCGGAGGCTGATTTATGAAAACCTTAACCCATTCTTTTCCCCGTGGGTCTAAGGAAGAAAGCAAGGGAAGATCTGGATTATATTCATATGGTTGTTTAAGTAGTTATTTTATTTATTATCATGTATCCTATTGGGAAGCCTAGCGCTCCAATAGAGGGACTTAAGTAGTTAGGAAATAAAGGTATTATGAGCATGTAGGCTCCAAATACCATTTGAATATTTAAAAGCACTTACCTTAAGGGGTCGGCCATCATTTTATATTGTAAAAAGCACTCCTTGTGGCTATATAAGGAGGTCGCTTGGTCATTATTGAGACATGCTTTTGGTGAATTTTATATCTTGGTGAAGGATTGCTAGTGAAGCACCTTTTCCATCTCTCTCAAGGACGAAAACCCTTGATTGAGACCCTCCCAAGGATGAAAACCCTTGTGGAGAAGTTGGTGTGGACAAAACCCACACTTCATTTGGTTCTCTACTCTTCATTGTTGGTTCTAACTGATTTATGCCCTAAGCGACTTGCTTGGGAGAGGGTTTTGGGTGATGTTGCTGATTTTTATGTGATCAATTGGCATGATTGGATTCCCCATAATTTATAAAGGTGAAATCTTCCATTGTTGAGTGTATTTGAGTGGTATTTTCAGTTCTGGAAATTATTATTTAAATCTGCAGTGGATGGTTGCATGATAAAAATAAAAATAGCACTTGTGGGTTCCTAAAAATCAGTTTTCTTGCATTTATTGATTGCTGGTCATTTATTATAAATTCTGAGCATCTTTCCTTAAAGTTTGAGTGAGATTTGTGCCTAGGAAAGTGTGTTTGACTTCTCCTAAGAGGTCGCCACCCTAGGAGCAAAGTGCTGGCAGCATGTGGAGGGTTCCAAGGTGAATTTTCAGTCATCTACAATCTGCCCTAGTTCTGATTTCAACTAGCTTTTGGTCATTTCCTGAGTCCCCCTAAAAAGGGACATTACAAAGTCACTGCAATTGTATCCGTAAATTGTACCCTGTATACTGATCAACCTGTTTTGACACGTATATTGCTTCCTTCGTAGCTGGACATCATGTGGCCTAGTGCATACTGCAATCCTGCAGCCTCTTTACACTATCTGACACAAACATGATGATGAGTGTTCAATAGACATCATCATCCTCTAACCTTTGCACTTATACTCACATTATGGAATGCTCCAACCACGATGATCACTATTGCCTCCTTTGACCTATACATGTAGTGTGGAACATCTATGGCATGTTCCAACTATCCTAACCACCGTCTACAAGCAGTTCACTGCCTACAAGACCATTGTCAAACCTGTACAAAAAGTACTTGCTTAGTCGTACTCCATGAAGGACCATCAATACCCACATCTTGAAGGCTGATCTAAACACCTTCCCCTATTAGACGAGAGATGAGAAATCTATGCATCTCAAAATTATCAACCTGCTCCACATCAAGAAAATCTCAAATAAAAGTAACTGAGAAACTATCATGTAGTAAAAGTGGAGCAAAACCGAAACTGCCGCTAAATCACCATCCCTGTCTTCGAGCTAGTCGGTAACTTAAGATGGGTCTCTGCAATGCTCTCAAAGACACTCTCGTGGACTTGTCCACCTGGATCAGAAGCTTCTGCAAAACACAATGCTTCTTATAAGAAGAATCTCCACTAGACTCGGCAGCATAATGTGCAGCAGGATTCTTTCTATCTTTGGATGATTTTTTCTTGCAAGTGCATTTAGTAAGAGCTATGAGTTCTTTTCCAATCATTTCCCAAAGTCCATTGAAAACAAAGATATTTGTATTTTTCATATTTAGACTCCATTCTTTGTAATTATTTGGTGCAAGTTTTCCTCCTTGATCAAGCTTATTATCATAGTCATGATAACTTTCAAAAATAGAAACAACAAAAAGAAAATGTTCTACCGGGGTTTGGCCTTCACCCTCAAGTAGATCCTTCTTGTACAAATCTTATCACTCCATAGAAAATGTTTGCTTCTTATGTCTTCACTTTCAATTACTTCCAAAAGTAAGAATAGCATTCATCTTTTGCAAAAAAATCTTCCAAAGACACTCTGAGCAAAAATATAGAGAGTGGGATTAGAACCTAAGACCTCTAGGTGTGCAAAGCCTTAAAAAACTTATCTAGCCAACTCCATAACCAGAACTAGCTCTCTTTTGAAATTAAAAATTGTGCTTTAGGTAATATGAGAGGGTGGGATTTGAACTTATGACTTGTAGTTTTAGAGTGTCTTCAAAGAATGTTAGTGCCAACTCCTCTATGCTATACTTGAGAAGTAGATCATAAAACTCTTATATTACCCTTTTCAAAACTGCGCAGATTTTAAAATAATAAAAAAGGGTTCTGACACAACCGGCAGTGAAAAGAAGGGAACAATTGTGCAGGAGTCAGAATATTCTGAGGGGCCACCTACAGACAATTCATAAAGGCACCATACAGATTCAATAAATATATTAATTTGTTATACACGAGTTACTCTTTAACTGATGATCAATTAAACTATCCCAACTATATGGTAACTCTTTTCTAGCATAATAAAATGAGACACAAATCCCAATGTGTGCCTTCAATTTTCTCTTCGTTCTCTCTCACATATCTTATAACATTCAAATCAGAGCCATTGGTCCTCATAGTGCTTGAAGTTTGGGAAGCCCTTTATGTAGGGTGTAGACAACAAGGTCAAAATTGAGAAAATTGAAAAATCGGACTGACCTAGAGAGACCAGATTGAATCAAAAGTTTGAAGAGGTTACAAAAGATAGTTTCAGACACGGACATGACGACCAATTGACAAAAATCCGTGTTTTCTTGGACCAGATCACGGGCAGTGAACCAGGTCAAGATCACAGACCAATAAATAATTCACATATTCACAGTTTTTACCATTTCATAGTAGTGATTCATGTATTCACATTTTTACTATTTCACAGTCGCAATTTTTAGTTTTAAAAATTAAAACTCCATTTCAGTAATAATTTTCAATGTTACAACACCTGTGTAGAAGGAAAACATGTGAGCACAGGAAAAATGCCCATTACAGGCTCTAGCAGAACGTAAGAAGGCCATCAGGATGCATCTAGACATGATCAGGCACATGATCAGGAAATGTTTTTTTGTAACTGTTTTCTTTAGTATGCAGAAATCGTTAAAATGACATTACAAAACCAGTTCATGCTAGGGTGCAGGTACAGTCCATACCAGGAAGCAGCAGATCTACGGATTTGCAATTTTTTCAAGAGTCAAAAACACATTAGGGCAAGGGAAAAGAAAATTTGAAAGACATTTGCAGTGAACATTTTCACCAGACCATGAAGCATTTGAAGAATTTGCACCTGTATGTGGTTGTCCAGGATGCTGTTTAGACTTTGCATTTTTGTGTTAAATTGATTTACAGGTCAGAGATCAAATTTTGTGTGAATAATGGCCAATATTCAAAACCTGGTTTTGTCGGAAACACAAAAGTTGTCAGCCAAAATTATAATATTTGAAGTCACAAGATTTTGACGATCACTGGGTATAGGGACTGCGATAAAATCATGCTTGGCACTTAAGGAAAGCCTGTTGCAGATTATGCAAATTATGACAAACGTCATAAGAAGGCCTTGTTATTGCGGTTGTCCATGTTAGATGATGATACCCAAGGTCTGGAATGCCACTGAGGCAAGTATGCTTTGGACATGTCTAAAGAGCAAGTATCAGACTTCAGAGAAAAATCGGGTTTTGTACCTAAAACATTTGTTGTTTTCAGCAAAGATGCATGAGGGTGGGTCCCTATCAGAACATCTTCTTCGGATGAAAGATCTCCGAGACCAACTTGCTGCCATCAACAAAAAGGTGGATGATAATGACCTGGTTGCTCTTGTTCTAAACAATTTGATGCTATCATATAATTCCTCTGTGGAAGCTTTTACTTTTGATCAGGTTAGTTCATATTTGCTGCAAAAGGAATGGAGATAGACACGGATGCACAAGTCTTGTTCTGGGAAAACAGAGGGTGCATTTATTGCTCAATCAAAGGGGAAATGGAAACATAATCCTGAAAAGTCACCTTCCAAATACCAAGTGAAGTGCTACCACTGTCATAAAGTCGAGCATATTAAGAAGGATTGCCGAGAGCGACAATATTTTCTTTCTCACAACAAAAAGCAAAAGGGACAGCAAATATGGCAGCAGATGAAGTTGAAAGGGATTCTGAAGAAGAGTATGCTCTCATGGCATCATGCTCGGATGAAAGAGCTATCAGGTGTTGGTTCTTTGATTCCAGTGCATCCACACACTTCACGTATGTAAATTTTCATGCAAATACAAATTTTTTTGATTCAGTTTCATTTGGTGATGGAAGATAACATGTAGTAGAAGGAATAGGGGATATCTGCATCATATTAAATAATGCTAAAAGATTCATAGTAAGAAATGTTAGGTATGTCCCTAAAATACATAAGAATCTCTTATCTATTAGTTAATTAACTGAAAATTCCAACATTCTCTAAACTTCTTTGGAAAGAAATGTCTTGTGTCTAATTTAAAATAAACCAAAGTACCAGCCCTAGGCATTGGGCAAGGTGGTTTGTGTAGGCGTGTTGGGCCTATCACAGTCAACTTACATGCATTAGTTGTGGAGGGTAATACCAACGTTTTGTGGCATGAGAGATTTGGACATCTCAACCTTCGGTACTTAGCCAAACTCAACAAAGCCAACATGTTTCTTACTTTGCTAGCTATATAGGCAAAACAAGATGTGTGTGGGGGAATGTTTGGATGGCAAGTAGAAGCAGAAGCCATTTCCAATTGAAGGTGTTTGGCATGCAAAGGGGCTCTTGGATCTTGTTCATACACATATTTGCAAGCCATCCTAAAAATAACTTACAGTCCTTAGTGCGAGGTATTTTCTATTGGTGGATGATTTCTCCAGGAAGATGTGGTTCTACTTGAAAACAAGTTTGACCATTTTTTCTTTTTGAAAATTTCAAGGCGTTGATAGCAAACCAAACAAATGCAGATTTAATTAAAATAATGAGATTTGATAATGGGGATGAATTCACTTCAAAACAGTTCAAGGATTATTGTAGCAAGGCATTCATTGTCAATTGACAGCCCCATATACCCAACAACAAAATGAGGCGGTTGAGAGGCAAAACAGAATTGTCATGGAGATGGCTCAATGCGTGATGCATAATAGAGGCATGCCGTCTAAAAGACTGGGAGAAGCTAGTAAAAATGGCGGTATATATCCTAAATCGGAGTCCTTACAAAGCTTTGCAAGATGTCACACCTGAGGAAGCTTGGTCTGAAATCAAACCTAAGGTAACAACTTTTTGTGTTTTTGGTTCAAGATACATATACTTTGGTTTTTATGGAAAGAGGAGTAAACTAGAGTCTAAAAGTACAAGATATTTCTTTGTTGGCTATAATGACCAATCCAAGGCCTATAAACTTATTGATATTTCCACTAACAAGATCATTGTTAGTCGAGATGTTGATGTGAAGGAGAGAATCCATCTTTGTTTGTAACCAACAGTGAGCAATAACTAATAGTGTTGTGGTTCCTTTGAAAGATGAGGAATCTAGTTCATCTAGTACCCTGTTGCAAACTCCGCTACAACCATCTATGGCGCCCATGGCTGATATCTATAAAAGACTGATCTATAAGAGAAGCCAACTTGATTTGGTTCACAATCTGGTAGAGGTGTAACCAATATAGGACTCTTCAATGCAACGGAGGCCCGAGTTATTTTAGTCCGTTATACAATATGTGCAAGAAGATCAAATGCCTCAATCGAAAGCACGACCTTGGACAACTAGAACGAAGGTTATTGATTCAAAGCATGCTCATTTTGCTCTCTTATGATCTTTTCACTGGTGCATAAACCACAATGATATTTTAAATCAAAAGGCAAACATAAATGGGAGACTACCATGCAAGTAGAATATGACACTTCGTTGAAGAACAAGCACTGAAATTGGTGGAATTACCTCCGGGTAAACAACCCAATCGTTGCAGAAAATGGGAATACAAGTACAAACGCAAAGTTGTCGGTCCTTTGGACAAATACAAGGCTCATCTTGTTATGAAAGAGTTTTTCCAACATGAGGGAATAGACTATTAGGAGACTTTTGCTCCTACCGCAAAAATGGTCACATTTGATTGCTTCTCTCCATCAGAGCTTTCTTTGGTTAGAAGTTTCAAATGGATGTATAGAGTGCCTTTCTAAATAGAGACCTGGATGAGGAGGTCTATACGGTGCAACCTGAAGGTTTTCAAATACATGGACAAGATCATCTAGTCGTAAGTTGATTAACTCCTCATACAAACTTAAGCGGGCTCCACGAGCATTGTATATAAAAATTGATCAGCATCTACAAGATTTTGGATTTAAAATAAGTATTTTTTATTTGAATATTTATGTCAAAAGCAATGGTGATGACATTGTGATACTTATTGTCTATGTTCATTGTTAGCGATCTTGTCATCACATAGACTATGAGGAGACTTTTGCTCCTACCACAAAAATGGTCACATTTGATTGCTTCTCTCCATTGTAGCTTTGTTTGGTTGGAAGTTTCAAATGGATGTATAGAGCGCCTTTCTAAACGAGACTGGATGAGGTCTATACGGTGCTGCCCTGAAGGTTTTCAAATACAAGGACAAGATCATCTAGCTTGCAGTTGATTAACTCCTCGTACAAACTTAAGCAAGCTCCACGAGCATTGTATATAAAAATTGATCAGCATCTACAAGATTTTGGATTCAAAATAAGAATTTTTTATCCGAATATTTATGTCAAAAGCAATGGTGATGACATTGTGATACTTATTGTCTATGTTCATTGTTAGTGATCTTGTCATCACATGTAGTGGGGACACTGCTATTCAGCGAGTGAAATCAGATTTTTGTGATTCTTTTGACATGACTGGTCTAGGCCTCCTACACTATTGCTTAGGTGTATAATTTTGGCAACATGACTGTCTAATTTTCATAGCTCAGCTCAAATATGCCATGAATCTTTTGAAGTTTAGGATGTCTAATTGCAATCTTTCTTCTACACCTATGAAGGTCGGGCTGAAGATATCAGCCCTTGTGATTCATCACCAGTTGATAAATCATTCTACAAACAGTTGTTGGGCAGCCTTATATATCTTGCGTCCACATGACCGGATCTATGTTTTGTTGTTATTTATCTTTCTCGGTTTGTGTATAAGCCAAAGATCAGTCATCGACAACAACAAAACAAGTATTGAGATATGTCAAAGAAATTCTTGACTTTGGCATCGTATATCAAAGGGTAAAATCTTTCGGACTAACAAATTACATAAACTCTTATTGGGGAGGATCAATTGATACTCAGAGGTCTACCACTAGGTACATCTTTTCATTTGGTTTGGGATTTGTTCGTGGCGAGCAAGCTTTAGCATATTGTAGCTATATCTACGATCGAAGCAGAATACAAGGCAGCCAGTTTGGCTAAGTCATATTTTGATTAACATTCAACTTCCTCAAACTACACCTACTCCACGGTCTATTTTATGTGACAATCAAAGTGTATTGAAGTCAGGAAATAATCCAATATATCATGCTCGCAGCTAACACATTGAGAACCATCATCAATATATTCAACAATTGGTTGGTTACGGTGATATCTCTCTTCACTTATGTGCTCCTAAGGAGCAGCCTGCAGATTCAATTACTAAACCTCTTGGTCCCATCTTGCTTTTGAAATTTCGGGACAAACTTGGAGTTGTCTCTGGTTTAGTCATTACGGGAGTGGGCGAGACGGAGAATGGGAGGGCTATTACATATATAATTTGGTGTACATTAGTTACTCTCTAACTAATGATTGGTTAAAAACATAGTTATCTAAGACTCGGGATGTAGGGATGGGGTTTCAGACGGAAAATTTTTTTCAATTTTTGGGGATGACAAGGGGACGGCAAGGGGACAAGGCGATAAATATATATATATAATTTATTAATTTTACAAATATAACATGAATAATTCAATAAACTAAGACTTAAAACTGAAAGTTTGAAGATTGAAACCATTAATGATTAATCCAATTATTCATCACATAAGCCAAGGCCCAAAATGCTATATATTCAATGTTCATATTTCAAATTTCAATGTTTCATATTGAGTCATTGACATAATATGATAATAGTAATACATGTAAGATTATCATAGAATTTAGAAATTACTATTAGAACAAAGAATCCGAGATACATTGATACTTCATACTAGATAGAGATACAATGAATCAATGATACATCAACGATATCAATATGACAATGAAAATTAAAAACTACAAGTCTTCAATAATCAACATGAGAAGAGTACAACTACATATGTTATTAAATATTATGTCATAGGCTCATAGTCATAACTCAAAAGTATATATATGATATTACATAACCAATGACCATTTAGAATAAATAAAACAATAAAATTTTGGCTTAAACTTTAAGTTTTTTGTTTTTTTAATGTTTAAAAGAGGCAAAATGTAGGGGACATCATGACGCCCCAGGATGTCCCTCAAACATCATGGGGACATCACAATGTCTATACTACATCCCCCAATCTTAAAGCACCGGAACGCCCCAGGTGCGTCCCCAATCTTAGGGTACATCTCTTTTTGTTTTTTCGGACGTGGGGAAACGTCCCATCCCCATCCCCAAGTCCCGGGATGTTCCGGAAGTCCGGGGCGGCTGGGGAGAGAGAGGGTGCGCGTCCGCATAACACTGGTTATAAACCACCTCAGCTATATTGTAACTCCTTTCTAGCATAATAAGATGACAGATAAACCAATCCCAATGTGTGCCTTCCAGTTTCTTTTCACTCTATTTCTCTCATATCTTCTAACAAGATCTTCATTAAAAAAATCCCTTCACATCTGTACGGCATCTGATGCAACAAGATTTCAAACAGTCCAAACAAGCATATTTGTCGAGCACTCCCATTTGTATGGATTATCTGATAAAAAATTTCAAACTGCTTTTGAAAGGATTCAAATGCCAAACTACAAATACTCTACAGCAGAAGACACCTTTAGCAGATCAAAAACATCACAAGTTCGTACAGTTGTACAGCAGCAAACATCAAAAATAAAAACATCGTGCAGCAGCTTCTGCAGAAAAATTAGACTTAATCAGAATGCCTCATGCCATTGTTTTTTCTTCACATTCTACGAAATACTCCACTGCTTTCCTTCATGTTTTTTTCTATCTTCATGCAATTTGTATGACGGCACTAAAAAGAAATTGGCAGAAGAAGATTTGTCAAAAATTGGCATCCTCAATCTTCATCTTCTCACAGGCCTCTAATGGATGCATGGCTCTGACACCACTAATAGAACAAAATGATGACGAAAAATGGCTCATAGCCATGTCACTTTATTGATTCTAAAACATGAGAATACACCATTGAAGTTTTTGTATCAACAATCTATCTCCCACATGATTAAATAACAAAGCATTTTATTTCTACAGGACCCAACTGACCAACTATCTAGCTGTTTAAGTTTTAAACACCCCACTAACTTACAAACATAAAACATTCTTAACTTTCTAACTTTTAATAAGGGGGTGTCTCAAAGAAAAGCAAGCCATGAACATTATAAATAACCTAAAGACTAACTTTGGATCAACAAACTAACAGCTAGGTGTTGGGTCATTTGATCCAAGTGGTTTTTATTTTGTATGGGGGCATGCATCTTGTGAGAGACACCCCCTTAGTAAATAAATAAATTTTAGTCACTTTATATTAATGTTAGTCATTACTAATGTTAATAAATTAGAGGTAAGGTAGTTGTTCGGGTTGGTTGATGGACCATTGGGTCCCGTATGCAACCATCTCCTTGTGAAAGATTATATAAGTTTGGGAGCATTGTAAAAGAAAGTGACAGAGTATTTTACAGTTGATGCAATAGAATATGTAGCATCTTCCATTTATCCTATGTATTTGAAGTGAACAGTGGTATCAGAACTTTGGAAATGGATCTGTGATGAACAAGAAGCCATTTTGGAAGAGCCATAAAGAATTTACGGTGAAGAAGTTTTTTTAAATTCTGGTGAAGTTTTTTTGCTTGTGGAAGCTTTTGTTATTTATTTATTGTCTGAATATTTCTTGAGAGTAATGCCTGAACCACTAAATCTTCTTGGAGGGCGCTGTAGACTTTCTAAAGGGCATTGAAAATTTAATAGAAGCACTATTTTGTTCCTAAATGCAAGACAATAATTCCCTGGGGCCAAGACTGTCTTGATACGGGTAAGGGTACGGGTAAGGGTACAGTTTCGATACGCTGAAACAGAAAAAATTTAAAAACCTTGGGTATGGTACGCTTTTGGGTATGTTTTATATATATATATATATATATATATATATATATTATAAATTTAAAGAAGCATTTGCATACTTATTGAAATTTAATACTCATACAACTTAAAATCATATATATATGCATATAAATTATAAATTTAAAGAAGCATTTGCACACTTATTGAAATTTAATACTCATACATTGCATACTTATTGAAATTTAATACTCATACAACTTAAAATCATTCATAGAACATGAAAACAAATTTGAAATTTCCAATACTTTGAGAATTGAGACTTGAGATTGTATTGATTCATAATGTTCAAAACATGTTACATAATAGTTAATAACATAATATGATAATACATTCAAGTTCTCAACTTCTAGAGCATATCATCTTGATCTAGATGATCGTCAAAATCATCTTCATGGATGGCACTTGCAACTCCACTCCCACTAGCTCCACTTTCGAACCCTTGTGAAGGGCTCCCTGGAAGTTCATCATCAACGCCAAGAAGTGAAACATTGGCTAAACAAGTAAAAGAAGCTTCAAAGTCCGTGTTTTCAAGTTGGAGGTCCCAAAGCTTGTTAGGACCACTAGTATACTCTTTCGTCTTGTGTGTTAAGAGGCGCAAGTTGGAATGAACATATACTAGATCTTCAGCCTTCTTTGATGCCAACATGGTGCGTTTGGCTGAGTGGATGAAGCCATAAGTACTCCAGTTATTGCGCTCTATAGAAGAATTACTAGCCACCTATCACAAAAACAAAGTATTATTAATATAAAAAAAAGAATGATATCATTTTGAATTTTAATTCTTAATTGGTAATTAAAATATCAAATAACAAGTTACAAACTTTATACTTGTGAGAGCAATTTGATCGCAATTAGTCGTAGGTACTTGGCATCATGGCCATGTACAGTCCACCACATGATTGGATCAGAGTTGTGTTTGTCACAAAGAGCCTCTATCTCTCCCATGCTACCTTGTCCATTTACAAACATCGACATCTCCTGGAGGACTACACTAGATATAGTTGGATCGGAAACAACCTCCTGAATGTTGCCCTCGTCCCATTTGCAACCTCATGGTCATCATATGGTCGCCGCCTACCAACTCTCCCAACTATTTCATTGTTGTAATATTTGGGATTTAAAGCATAAGCAAGGAGATGCAAAAGGGGTGTCATTTTATTCCACCTTTTTACGATCACATTTTTAACTTCACCAAAAGTTTTCCTCGAGGTCATGCTCTTTAACTTGTATGATTTCTTTTATTTTTTCAAGCATGGAGTCAATGACATCATATATTTCTCCAATGCAAGCATTATCTTTGTCTACAAATCGTATCATACTTAGAATAGGCTCTATGAAACTCAACAAATATTCAACTTTTCCCATGATTTTATCCATTGGGCTCTCTCTGTGTTAGCTTGCCTCCAGACGGTCCAAACATTATCAATCACCATGCCACCCAAAGCACATCTCACCTTCACAAGTCGTCTCAAGACGAGTGTGTGAGAGGCAAACCTAGTCTCACCAACCTATTAAAAAAGAATGGAAACAATTCAATAACAACACAAATTGAAATTGATTTAAAATCAAATATTAAATTTAAAATGAAAAATTTTAAAACTTAAAAATAAAAAGTAAAACTTATAAGTTATGGCTCATGAGTTGTTCCTTTACCTTCAATAGCTCCAACTTTGAGAATCTTCTGAATATGGCTTGAGACATGTGATGGTTGGTGACAAACATCTGAATCTCGTTTGCCTCTGTGTAGATTTGCTCAATCCATGCAATTTTCTCAATCTTCTGAAGCATTAGATTTAAGGACTATATTGCACATGGTGTCCAAAATATGTGCTCATACCTACCCTCTACTATCAACCCCGTTGCCTTGCAATTTTTGGCATTACTCGTGTTGACTTAGACAACGTTCTGCGGGCCCACAAACTCAATAATGCATCAATGAGAATATTTGCAATGAATTGGGCATCTTTTACTTCTCCCTCACAATCAATAGCCTTCAGAAACATTGGCCCTTTAGGGCATACTGCAATAATGTTGATGAGAGGTATGTTTCGGAGTCTTTCCATCCATCTGAGATAATAGAGACTCCTGATTCAGTCCAAGAATCTTTAATTGGTTGTAGAGATGTATGTATGTGTTGCACTTCTTTTGCCAAAAGAGAAGTGTGAACCTTATTATAGTTGGGGCTTGTATACCCTTGTGGTGCATCACTAATGTCTCTCACCATCTGCTACCAATAAGGTGACCTCAAGACATTGAATGGTAGCCCACATGCAAATATACACCGAACCACCAATTCATCTGCAATTTCTCTTTTCTCAATGTTAAATGCTTTTTCTAATGGCCCTTTTGTTCTCTTGCTTGATGGCCCTGGGGTATCTTCATCAAAAGGGGAATCAACTGGAACAGTTTCAACATGAGTCTCAATGAAATGATGAAATGATGGTGTTGGTGGTTTTCCCATAGTCCTTTGTTGTAAAGAAATGGTTCTAGAGCGAGCTCTTGCTACTTCAAAGTTTGCATCTTCTTGCTCTTTTAGGTACATGGCTATTGTTTTCTTTTCCACCTTCTTACATGGTCTAATACTGTCCCTAATACCCCAGTTAGATGAGCTCTCAAACGGGTATATGAGGATTTAAATGTGGTGGCACAATGGGGGCACGTCCAAACACAGACACCACCACCGGCAACGAGCTCTACCACTTCCACATGCCTCCATAAAGGAGAATGAGGATCCATTTTCACTATCATACCACTCCCTCTTGCCCCACTGAAGTTGAACTAGATGCCATGATTGTAGGATTAATTTGTTTTAACCTACAATAAGAGATATTTTTAAAACATTGCTAAATAATTTAATTAAAAACAACAAATACAAATTAAAAATT
This sequence comes from Taxus wallichiana var. yunnanensis, assembly GCA_018340775.1. Taxonomy (NCBI): domain Eukaryota; kingdom Viridiplantae; phylum Streptophyta; class Pinopsida; order Cupressales; family Taxaceae; genus Taxus; species Taxus wallichiana. The sequence continues at coordinate 606,218,041 of CM031234.1, forward strand.
AATTTGTTAACCCATACACGTCAATCTTTGTTTCGATCACCAAGTTCAATTAAAAACGAATACATAATTAATTTTTAAAATTAAACAGTTAGCCATAAATGGTGCGAGGTGAGAGCATACACAGAGGGTAGACGTTTAAATTTTTAACAAATTCAATTTAAAACTTTAAAATAAAAAAACGAATACATAACTAATTAAAAAAATTAAACAATTAGCCCTACACGTCAATCTCTGATTCTGATCACCAAGTTCGCCATAAATGGTGCGAGGTGAGAGCATACACAGAGGGTAGACATTTAATTAAATAAAACTTCAATATTAAACTTTAAATACGAAAAAAATAATTAATATATTATATTTTAAAAACCGTAAAATAAATAAATATTAAAAACAAATTTAGATCATGATCAATAATCATGAATGATGTGTTTGAAACACATCATTCATGATATTGATCATTGATCATATTCATATACAAAACATTGCTCAAAAGATTTTTTTTTTTAAAATGCATGAAAAATACCTGGAAAAATCCTCCTTGTTTGTAGACTTGCTTCTCCTTCTCTCTTTCTCCTTCAAGCTCAATCACTCTTTCCTTCAAGCTCTCTTTCTCTCCTCCAAGCTCTCTCTTTCTCCTTCAACCTCTCTTCTCTCCTTCAAGCTCAATATTAGCAAAATAGCAAACAATGAGTGTGTGAATAAAGTAGAGGGATTAGGTGATTGGGGGTCTTTTAGGGTTAGGGTAGAATTAGGTTGCTTTAAATTTAAGAAAAAATGCATTTTTTTTTTTTTTGAGTTGTCTTTTAAAAAAGACGTTTTTTGAGGACAGGTACGTACCCACAGCGTACCAATACATGATACATTTCCAGGCTGGTACGAGGGGGTCTAGGACATTTCTAAACAGTCTTGTTTAGGGCGTTAAAAATTTCCTAGGAAGCATTTAGAGGCTGAAAATCTGATTTTAGCATTTAAAATTCTGATCTGAGCTTTCAAAATTTGTGTTTTCAAGTAGGTGTGCTTTTCCAAGTGCTAGGAGTGTTGTTTTTTTAATAATGATCTTCAATGATAATTTGATAAAAGCAACTTCAAATACTTTGACATCTACAAACTTCCAATTCGGTCAGAGCGTTGGATTTTGATAAATCTAAAAGCTCTGACATCTGCAAAGGCATTGGAAGCAGTGGTGTGGCGAGGGAAAACAGGCGTGAAAGCTGAAAAGATAAATGAACGATGTTAAAATCTGATAAAGTTGATTTTTGTCCTATTTTGAGTATATAAAAGCATAAACATCTGAGCCAAAGCTGAGAGGGACATCAAAATCTGACAAATCCTTACCTGAAGAAGGAATGGCATTGAAATATTGTGCTGAGTGCTGACAAAAATTGATTAAAGTTTATTTTTACTCGTAACGAAGCGTGGGAGCCACTTGCAGCATATTTGATTTTGCCTTGGAAATCACTTGTCTGGAAATGTTTTTGTTACTATGGGATAATTTATTATTGCAGCTGCATATTCAAACCACTGTGGATTTATTCATTACTGCATTACTGCACATTTCATTTGTGAGGTTGCATGGTGCAAAGACAGAATATATATAAGTTTGTGAAACTTTGTTTCATGCAAATGCATAGTTGAGTTTGTAAAGGGCATATTGTAATGGCTTTGAACGGAGTAGAGGTTGTGGGTTCAAGTCTCACATGTTAGCTTTTGCATGTAGTATGCTATTTCCAGAATTTTGCATGTACTTGTAAGTCAATTCAAAGTTTAAAACATCAGTTAATAGGTAGTTATTAAGAAGAGTTGGTCAAGGAGGTCCATCTAAGTCCTTGAACTTGAACAAGGTCGGGGATCTAATTCCACAAAGTGCACAATTGTGTTTTTGAATCCCATCATTTTGCATTCGGCCTATGTTATATGGTGTTGTTTTTGCCTAGTTGATATTTTTCCCAAAGGTAGCCATGTAGCCAATCATTTTCTAGGTTTTTGCCCATTCCAGACTCATTGGAATAGTCATTTATGTGGTTTGAGGGCTCCAAATATGTTTTTTTCAAAAAATGTATTAAAAAATGAAAAAACAAGGTGCTTGATGTACAACGGATGCATTTTTGGCAGAAATCGACACCCTACTTTTGCTCGAAGTTGAAAATGGGAAGTATGTGCTTAAAAAACATGAATGTAGTGTTTTCCATCGCTTTTGTTGTCAAAGACAATCATGTTGCACTTTGGAATTTACAAGTCCTTAGGAATCTAACAAGATGACAAAGCCAACATCACATCCATCGTGAATGAGCTACTAAGTCAATGATAGAGTTCTGTTATAGTAGTAATTTTGGCTTGAATGTTTTTGTTAATTTTTGTTTTCAGTTCTTTGATATCATTGATGAGGAACAGACTGGGATGTTTGGATTGGTTTTTTTTTGTTGCAGGACTTCTTGCCTCTCGCTTGATAAGGGGAAGAGACTCGCATTGACCTTCGATCACTCATCGGTGATTGTACGAGTTGACAGGGGAGTTCTTGCTTTTGATAGTGTCGAGCACGTCTCAAAGAGAAGCATGCCATGAACATTATAAATAACCTAAGACTAACTTTGAATCAATAAAGTAACAGCTAGGATGTTTTAGATTAGGGCTATTGTTATTAATGTTAGTATTGCATGTTTTTACTTCTATTATTTGAAAGTACCATTAGTAGTATATATCATAGTTCGCATACTCGTACTCAGCAAATACTCATCGGACCAAAAAAATTTGACTCGTGAATACTTGGCGAATACTCTAGAATACTCGTGAACTTAAAAAAAACACAAATTTCTTTAAAAAAACATAAATTTTAAGCAAGGCACATAGCTACAAAATGTATCAAATGAATCCATAAAATGTTAGAGAAGTTTTTTCTATTAGATTTGAATACAAATACAATGCAAAATCGCATCATCATGCGAATACAACAGCCGATCGATAAGTCTTTATGAATTTATGATGATTGTCATTGAAAAATATCATCATAAATTTCATATCTATGCAAGTTACAATATACAATAAGTTACATTTTACTCTTCCTTGCTCTAGAGAAATATTGGAGAGAGGGTCTAGTGCCTCTACTAGTCCCCACGCTAGTGACTCTAGCTCCAACCTAGTAGTAGATGGTGGTGGCTCCTCTGCTGCATGTTGAAGATCACCTCCAAAGATGTCATCCAATCCAATATCTCTTGCTAGTGCTTCTCCCTCCATAGCTTCCCTCTCAAAAGAAGCAATCTCGTCCTCTGTGAACGCAAGGATTTCCTCTTCTCGCCCAGTCCACTCGTTGTATGGATCTATCTCATCCAAATCAATAAGCTCCTCTGATTGGGTCTCCACTTTTCTTGTGCGAAGCCGGAGATTGTATTACACAAAAACCAAGTCGTTGAATCGTTTTTGACTCAACTTATTGCGCTTCTTCATGTGAATGGCCTCAAACAAACTCCAATCGTTCACATCCAGAAGCGCTACAAGGTTGAGATAGAATTTTGAGGGCTAGCTTTTGAAGATGCGGGGGTACTTCCTCCAACCAAGAACCTACAAACAAGATAATCAAAAGTTTATAAGTAATTAATAAAATAAAATTTGTAACTAATAACTAACTTGGTAAACATTCTAAAAAAATTATTACCCAATGTTTATGTAGTTCTCCCTCGAATAGCTAACACCGAAGAAAAGAGCCTCCCCGTAGCATGTTTGTAATTTTGTAGCTCTAAAATGACGAGGTCCCTCGTCTCAACATCTGGTATCATCCTCTCAATACATGTTGAAAGGCCCTCCATAACCTCTTTGTTCATATCTATGAAGCTATCGGAGAATAAATACTTGGCGTTGAGGTAGTACCCCTCTACATGAATAGGTTGGTGGAGTTGATTGTTCCACGTCCGATCAATAATCTCCCAAAAGGGACCATATCTGACGATATCCCCCTATAATAGTTTTGAATAGACTCTTTGGCCCTATCTATGGCCTCATAAATGTACCCCATACGGTTTTGCTCCCCATCAACCAAACGCAAAATCCTCACCAACGGCTCTAACACCTACACACAAATTGAAATGTAAGGTTACAAACTTACAAATAAAGTAAAAAAGTAAAAACAATATATTGACAAGTTAACAAATTAAAATAAAGGAATGAAATATAAATCGAAGTTTGAAATTACCTTGAAGATCTCTATAGCTCTTTTTGCAAAGATATCATCAAAAACTATCTTTGCAACCCTCTCTCCATCAACTTTCTTTGAATATTGTGAGTCTAGCCATGCTTGACTCACAAACATTTGCTTCAAAGATGTCAACAAACTAGAAATACTTTGCAACGTCAAGAAGTTAGTTGCAAACCTTGTGACACCGGCTCGAACAAGCTCTTTCCCCTTTGTGTGTTCTCTCATCAAGCTCAAAACCCAAGGGTGATTGTATATGTACTTTGTTATGTTTCTTGCATCTTCTACAACCGGCCTCACCCAATCAATTTTGCCTATGTCCTCCAAAAGAAGGTCAAGGCAATGAGTTGCACAAGGAGTCCAAAAGAGTGATGGATGTCTCTCCTGCAGTAGTCTCCCAATGCCACATATGTTGTTGCATTGTCTGTGACAACTTGCACAACATTCTGTAAACCAACGTAATACAACCATCTCTAACATAACACTCAAATTCTTTGCAGTTGTTACTATGTTAGAGACATCAATAGACTTCAAAAACACCCTTTCACCATTTGAAGCCGCTAAAAAATAAATGAGGGTGTGGTTCTTTCCATCCATCCACCCATATAAAAGAATGGTGCATCCGTATTTGTTCCATTGTTTCTTTTGCTCTTCTAGAATTGTAGTGGCATCTATAACTGCACCCTGGAGCAATTTCCCACTCAAATCTTTTGGAGAGGGTGCCTTGTACCCTTTCCCTGCAACTGTCAAAATTGTCACAAGTACTCCCAGTATGGGCTTTTTGCCACATTGAATGGAAGGTTGTTATAGTACCAGAAATTTACACATGCTTTATCCACTTCCTCGTGCATATCCTTATTTCAAGTTGTACCTTGCAATGAAGGTTGTGCTCCAGGTGTGTTCCTTGCCAAAAAAAAATATGTATGCCTTTTCTTGAACTTGATGAAGATGTGTCTCTTCCGGCTCTTCCAGTTCATATACGTAAACCACGAGTAGAGCCCACAATTGTTGCCACATCATCCTCTGAATCCTCTGTCATTGCAACCCTAGGTCTAATAGCTTGTGTTATGGTTGCCTGCACCCTTTCCCTCTCTAGTTTCTTCTCCTCTAGCTCTATCAGCTCTGCTCTCATCTCTCACTTTGCCTCTTCCGTAACTTCCGTAACATTGGGGCAAACCACAACATCCCGAAAAACAATAGATGCAAGGTGATACTTCAGACGATTGACGCCTCCAGACATTGTTCTGCCACAGAAATTGCAAGTAACTACTCCTACAACTGCTCCATGTACACCATACTTCCAAGCTTAGGTACGGGCATTCGCAAAAACGATTCTTGCTAGTGATGTTGACCCAAATGTCAAACATGATGTCGAGCCTGATGCCATTGTTAAGCTCTAATCTGCAACACAATGCACATTTAAAAAATTAAAAAAATATAAGTTTTAAATAAAATAAAATTTAAAAAAATGTGCTGAATAACCATATTTCACCGTAATTTAATAAAAATGATATACCTACGGTTGCAAATGAGTATTAAAAATTTAAAATGATTCGCAATCACATTGAACACATTTAAAATTACAAAACATATTCAATGAATCGATTACAATACGCATACATAAAATTTAAATAGTTTAGAACGAATTTGCATTAAAAAAAAACATACCTCCGACTGCAAATGACTATAAAAAATTAAAAGCATTCGATTTTACATTACATGTATTTAGAATTACAATATGAATCTATAAAACATAAATAATATACACCAAATTTGGAAAAACTTGAAAGTTTTTTTTTTAAAAACTTACCTCCAAATGCAATTCTCCAAATTCTCTCTTCAAATTCGCTCCAAAATCCGTTCAACACAAGCAATGCAAGCTCAAATGGTTGTGTGAATGAAAATGAAGTAGTGTAGGGCCTTATAAAGGGAAAAAAACGTGTTTTTTTGAGTGTGTTGGACGTGTTTGCGCGCGCTGATCACCAACGTCGACAAGTTAAAAACACGAGACTCGCTTGAATTTTGGCGAGTACTCACCAAGTTAACTCGGCGAGTCAAAAATGACAAGTTAAATGGGCAAGTATTCGTTTGGCAGACGAGTGGCAAGTACTCACTGAACTCGGTGAGTACTTGCCGAGTTTTCTTACTATGATATATATTTCCTCAATAGAAATCTATACCTATCCAAAGCCTAGATGTACACCCTATCTATTATTTTTCATTTTAACCTAGGTTTTGATTTGTTATCCTTAGAGCCCATCCATCACATGGAATCCCTTCTACGTGTCGAGAACACCTTGTTCAGTTCTTTGTTTTCTTTTTTACCAATCTACCTACCATTTTTGTGATTATACATTTCAGCCAACAAAAAGAAATGCAGGACTCCTCTTTCTTATTGTTTTAGTTTATTTCTGGTATCTTTCTACTATGTAATGCTCATGGTTTTATTAGATTACACATAATTACTTTAAGAATAAGAATTTTTACCCGTGTTGCATTTTGTCGGTTGTCTCTATATATTTGCACTTCTTGACCGCATTTGCATTCATGCACAAGTTGCTTGATGTAATTAATATTTAATTTGATAGGAACTTACGTTTATTTTGATGTCTCTAAAGTCAATTTGTTGTGGATATCCCCAATTTCGTTAAAAGAAAAAAAAATAGGTATTTTTTAATTTGTCAAGTTCTTGTTTATTTTTGCTAAGCTTTTTTGGGTACCAGTGAACTCCTTACTCTTTGGCTTGCCAAGTCTTACTTTGTTAAGCATGTCAAGGAAATGTTTTAATAGGAAGAAATGTATCCAATCAAGATGTCAACAAAACATCTCATCAAGTTTATATGATCAATATTAAGAATCATGATATCAATGTTGCTTATCTGAAATCTTAAGCATGATTCAACAAATAATGCTTTGGATATGCATATGTAACAGTTGATGTCTTCAGCAAAATTATCCTCCAAAAGTGCATCAAATATGACATGTATGCATCTTCCAATTATATCCCGCAAACTATGACTCCACAATATATCGAATTAGATTTTCACATCGGCAGAGACAAAGTTGGTGATCCGTATAGATAAGATAGTGTCACATGCCTCACTCTCACAAAACTTAGCGTAGGATCTAACTCCTAACACATCAAAAAAAAGTATAATGTATACAATTTGCAATTTGTGCCCTTACCTATCAATCAATTGCATTTTAACATCTAGGGTAGATTGTCAAACGCATTGGCATAGTCGAATGTTGAGCAACTAATCAAAACAAATCAGTGTTATGCGGAGAAATGCATCCCGATCTCCAAGCCATACAAGACATACATGACATTTTGAGTGCATTGGGATGGGGACAAAACATTGCCCCTATGTTTTGCAAAAAAGTGGGGCAACATCCCAAGGCCATTCCTTGAGATTGGGAATGCACTGGATGTTTTGGGTGCTTCGCAGAAGGGGGACACCACAAGGGAAACTATGACATCCCAAAGACAATCGAGGACATCTCAATGTCCCCCTGTGACATGCACTTTTTTAACATTAAAAATAAACGCTTTCAAAATTTAAAACTCTAACCTAACCTTAGTTAAAGTGTCACTTTACATCCCTCACCCTAAAACACACCAAAAAGACTTGTAAAAAACACAACCCACACTCATTCTAATCACACTAAGTTGAAGAGGAAGAGCAAGAAGAAGAAGAATAGGTAGAGGAAGAGAAAGAGCAAGAGCAAGAGTATGAGCACGAGTAAGGTATGTACAATGATCCTTTTCTTGATGTTTTTCTTTTCCAATCGCAAAGTGGGTTAAACAAGGGGATTGCTTTTTTTTCCAAATGCAAAGTGGGTTCAAGAAGGGCAGGGCATTGTTGTTTTCATTTTATTTTATTGTTTTCCCAAATGAAAAGACTATGTGGCTTAAAGAATTAAAGAAGAAGGGCATTGTTGTTTTGTTTAAAAAAAAAACCAAATCCACAATGTGTCATATTAGAATAGTTATATTGATTTTTTTAATTATTGCAGCCCCAAAATGAGTTCAAACAGTATGAAGTTGAATGTGAAATTCAAATAAGCGATGAGATGAGTGGGGGTATGCAAGGACAAAGGCAAATGACAGCTAACAGTTCTCATGGGAGAGTTGAGAAGTATAGTTGCCCCAAAAACATTTGAAACAATTTTCTCAAACAAATCAAACACTTCAGGGGGACTAAAACATGGAAGTGCAATATATGCTCATTGACTTGGTTGGGCAGCATTACTAGATTGAATGTGCACTTATTGCACATCTCAAGGAAAGGTGTTGGCCTTTGTGGACAACTATCACTTGAAGAGAGGGCAAAGATAGTGTGATTGTTTAATGGGATACCACAAAGAAACTTCTAGCAATTCGTGGCATTGGTGCCACACCTTCTAGTTCTCACAAAACTTCTAGGAGTGCTTTCTCAAATACTACAACAAGTTTTGAGGTGACTGAAGTAGATGTTTTTGGTAGTAGGGGAAGACGAAAGTCATGGCCTCCAATTCAGTTCTGTTTATGTATGATACAAAGGCTAGGCAGGAGGTTGATGATGCCATTGGAAATTTATTTTATTCCGTTAGCATCCCATTTCATGTTGTTTGCTCTCCTTATTACAAAGAGGTTATGGCTAAGGTAGCCAAAGCAAGTGTAGGTTATGTACCCCGGAGACACTTCCAAGGTCGACTTACGAGATAAAGGAGATGAGGTGCACATGGGTCTCTCATGGTTGCAGCATCATCATGGGTGAGTGGACAGATATAAAACACCACCCCTCATCAATTTCATTGTCTCATGCGAGAGAGAGGTCCTTACTTCTTGAGGATTGTTGGTACTGCCTAGGATAGAAGAAGGATAAAAAGTTTCAATTTAACATTTTGTGAGATGCCATTGAAGAGGTTGGCCCTATCAACGATGTACATCTTATTACAAATGCAACTTACATGAGCAAAGCAGCGAATGAGCTTGTTAAGGCTCACTACCAACATATATTTTGGACCCCATGTTGTGTGCATGTCATGAACAAAGCACTAAAATAAATCAGAAAAATTAATTTGGTTAAAAGTGTAGTGGCATAGGCTAGAGAGGTGCAGATGTTTGTCTACAAACACCATACATCATTGGCACTCTTTTGCAGCTTTTCAAGAAAGGAATATCTCGAGGCAATGCACACACATTTTGCATCCTACTTTATTTTGATGGATAGGATGCTTGAGTTAAAGAGTCCCCGTAACTTACGATCATGATGTCAAAGTGGACTAAATGGGATGAATCTAGGCGAGTTGGAGAAGAGGGTAAAAGCGGTGGTGGTGAGGGACACATTTAGGGCAGATGTGAGATACATCGCATCGATTGTATCTCCAATTTTCAGTGTGATCAAATATGGGGATTTTGAAAGCCCCAACCTCGATAAGATATACAAGTGTATTGACAATATGCTTGGCCGGATGAAAACCACAATTCAAGATAGGAGCCCACCTGGAGTTCTACCATTAGCATGTTCAACCCATCATTAAGCAGAGGTGGGAGAAGTTGAACCGCCCACTTACACATGGCCATATACGCAGAAAGTAAATCCTAAATGGTATATGGGGAGGCATGGTAGGATTGTCCTTGTAGGTGACACCGGTGAGGTGAAGAAGGGTATCTTGAAAGCCTTAAAAAAATGTATAATGCAGAGGATGCTTCACAAGTCATAATTGATTGGCTCAAGTTTTCTTATCTTGAGGGCTATAAAACTTCGGCAAAGATAGATAGGAGCACATTGGCACAAGAGAGTCCAGTGAATTGGTGGTGACTATATGGGCCTTTGGGATTGTTGCATACACTTGTCATTCACATTCTTTCTCAAGTTCTAGTTCCTCTGCTTCTAAGAGGAATTGGTCAACATATGGGTAAATCCACTCTCTTAAGAGGAACAGACTTACCTATAAGAGAACAGCGAAATTTGTTATTGTACCTAGTATATTGCGTCTTATGGATTGCAAAACACCTCAATACAAGGAAAGCCCAGCATTACAAATGGATGTAGTACTTGAGGATTCATGGCACATTGACAAAGATCGGGCGTAGCGGGATTGGTTGGGATCCCCTTCCAAGATATAGATGATGTTGATAATTCCAACAATGAAGTGTGGTTTGTGAGTATTCCCTTAGAGGAATCTGATTATTGAGTTGCAAACTATGTTTTAGACTTTAGTTTTTGCCATTTTGGTTATGACATATGTACTCTTCTCATGTTGATTAATGAAGTCTTTTGTTTTTCATTGTCATATTGTTGATGTATCATTGTATCACTATCAATGTATCTTGATTCTATGTTAATGTCAATGACTCAATATGAAATATGAATAATAAATATCGCATTTTGGCTTATGTGATGAATAATTGGATTAATGGTTTCAGCCTTCAAGCTTTCAACTTTAAGTCTTAGTTTATTTGTGTTACATTTGTCAAATAAATGTTATTTATTAGTTTATTAGCACTCCTTGCCATCCCCAAAAATTTGGAAATTTTCCACCGTCTTGAAACCCCATCCCTACGTCCCACCATTTCATTATCACAGAGTCTTAGGCAACTATGCAAAAGATTGAGAAAGAGCGTCGACAAATTTTTAAAATGTGGTCGAATTTTTAGGATATGGAACTCAATTCTTAGAGGCAATACCCTTACAAGGCATAATACTACTAACAATGAGAAGCTCTCTCAAAAGTGATTTACATCTCACAAAAAAATGCAATTGTATTTTCAACTATGGATGAGTTGTTGCAAAGACCTTGAATGAACTGCACTTTTCGATTTAAGCTAATAATGTACTAATCACAATTACAATACTTTAAACAAGTTCTCCTAGGCAAAACTTGGCGAATCAAGCACGGATATTTTTTTATTTTTGGGCTAGTTACAAAATTCACATCAAAATTAAATGTTTAATTCCTATTTAGTTTGAATTAGATGGTTTTAGTCAACATTTATTCAACTCTTCGTTGTATTTAAGCGTAGTTTTCTCTAAGCATCTGTTGGAACAATTTCTACTCTTTGGCTTGCTGAGTCATTCCCAAGTTCGAGTCCCGAGACAATGACAGTAAGTCGACTTTAAACCTAAGTCATTATAATAAAATATTCATACATTGGAAGGGCCTGTAATTGGATCCAACCAACCCTCCGGTATTTTGAATCGGTAATACAACTCTCTCAATTCATTCTCGGTGGGCATTATCCTTCCCATATTCGAATCTTTATGCAAAACAAGGTCTGAAAGCCAATTGAGTAACAAACTAAATCTTTATAAAGACACACAAGAAAACAAACAGGATGTATTAACATGGGACGAAGTTCACACACGAGCATGTGCCATATTTATTTCAATAGCTTACAATCAAGAAGCATCACAAATGATAACTACATTTTAGCATGTGGCCTACTTAGGAAGTGGGAGGGTTTGCCACCCAAGAAGTCGTGCCTTCATGGTTTTGCCAACGGAGTTGGAGTAAGGGTTATAGCCTACGCCCCACGTGGGCGTATCCCCTATGCTTTTGGGACCGTCCCCAACAGGGATGTTTTAAGGACTCGAGGACCGGTAGGAAACATCCCAACAAAGGCAAAACTTTAAAAAAATCAAAATTAATTAAAAAAAAAAGTGTAATGTCCCCTTTTGGACAAATAGAAAATTACAACTTCAACCCAAATCGAACCAAGAAGGATTAGATCCTTTTGAATCAACCTAAAATAGCCCAATTATAACTAATTACAACCCAAATGGGGTTGGAAGTGGTCAAGGTGGTGAGCTAGATTGGCGGAGACAATCTGATTTTTATTCTTCTCAATTCTTATTTTTATTACAGCAGTGAATTAATTTGAAACAATTGCAACAACAATGCTAAAAACTTCAAAACTTCATAACTCCATATTTTAAAGCTTTCCAATGAACTAAAGATCAGGTTTTTCTGAGCATTTAAACCCCTTCAAAATAGCATCTAAACTTCCAAATTTGGGCGCTAGGGTTAACAGAAATTAATAAATTAATAACCAGCACTTCCCTCAACTGTTTTCACCCTCCAAAAGTTTATTTTGATGCACAAAATGCCAAGAACATATCTAAAATGAAACCACGATTTTTAAGCATCAAAATGTGTCACAAACAATTAATAATCCAATCCCGATCGCTGCAACTTCTAAAATGATTTCCCACTTAACCAATTGAGCAAAAACCTTCAAACCTTGGACTTTGGACCACAAAAATATGAAGAATAACATTTTTAAATTAGTTTTCGCATACAGAGACACAAAACCCTAATTTTTCCCTAAAAAGTAGGTCGCCCAGCACATTTAGGGCATCAAATCATCTCTAAAAATTATGAAATTAATTGCAAAACATAGTAGATCTAAAAACCAACAAATATGCTCCAAATCATGCAATAATAATCAGATTTGCACCATAAATAAATTCGCTAGGGCAAGGAATTCTTTTCCAAGCAATTCACCACACACAAATGGATCCTTATCAAAATCAGATTTGCTTCAATTCCAAGTCGAATGAGAGAGAGAGAGCACAATGAGAGCTAGGGCATACATCCCTTGGGCATACATCCCATTTCTCCAAGCATGGAGAGACATAAATGATCAAATCAACATCCCCAAAAATGGCCATGCAACCTCCTTTTATAACATAAAGGTGCAATAAATCAAATGGTTGACTTTTTCCCTTTTGAAGGGAAAACAAATAAAACTTAATTAAAATATTAAAAGACTCACTTAATGTGCACTTTATTATTTTCTAATTAAATAATAAAGAGTAACTAACCTATGTGCACATTTAAAGACTAAATAAGACTCCCACTTGTAGTGCTAGGCATGCCAAGGGGTTATAATGCAAATGAAAGAGATGAACCGATATATTAGTAATGCCCCGGAAAATGGGACATTACTAAAAGGGATGTGGGGGCCCACAAAATCCCCACACTCATTCCTAACTAACCTAAACCTAAAACAACCTCTCTTACAACTAAAACAAAAAAAGAAGCTCATTTTTGTCATTTCCCATATTGTGAAGGAGAAGACAAAGAAAACAACAAGAGAAAAAAAAATGGCCATGAGAAGAAGGCAAGAGAGCATTATTCTACACCATTTGAGGTATGTTTCACATCCATTGTTCATTTTGCAAATTTACACAAATTATTTTTCATTTGTTTTTGTTTTTTTCAAGGTTTCAAAGACTTAGGAGGTTTTTTGTTTGCACTTGCAATTGCAGTTGTGTTTTGCATTTTCAATAAAAAAACAATGAGCAACAGTGAGGGTAGTGAGGGTGAAGAGATTCAAATGCAACATAGAGGTAGTAATAGGGTTTCTTCAGAGAGTGAGAGTGTTGTAGCAATTGTGGGTTCAAATAATCCATTTGAATGCCCTTCTCAACTCCTCAAAATTTATGCAAAGGGCCCATTCAATCCTAAAAGCCCTTTCACAATTTGCAACAGCCATTGACAAAGAAAAAAAAACTCAAGGGGGAGTAGAGTGTGGTTATGTCATATGTGCAACAAAGATTTTAGGGGCAGCTACATAAGGGTTTATTGTCATCTTTTGGGCATAACTAGACGGGGGTAAAAGGTTGTGAAAAAATAACATTAGCTGAGAAGGCCAAAGTGACTAGGTTGCACATGGAGGGTGAGGCAAGAAAAAAGGGATGCCATTGGAGACTATGCATGGTACACAATTGCCTACCCAATCCATGGATGTTGAAAGTCAAAGGGGAGAGGATTCTAACAAGGGAAAGAGAAAGGCTACTACTGTTTGGGGATGTTCAATGTGCAATCACGGGAAGTAGCTAACTCTTCTATTGCCAAATTATTCTTTGCAATGCAATACCATTTCATGTGTCATGCTCCTCTTACTTCAAACAAATTTTCAGAGATGTAATTGTTGTTGGCTCCTCGTATGTTCCTCCTGGAGAACATAAACTACGGACCAGTCTCTTTGATAAAGAATATTCTAAGGTGAGTTTGGTGATGGAGGAGATGAGGCAAACTTGGATACGTGTGAGTTGCTCTATCATCATGGACAGGTGGACCGATACTAAACATTGGGCTCGTATTTTCTTAGAGCTATTGATTGTACAGGAAGAGGAAGGATGCAACCTTCCAATTTCAAATTTTAAAGGATGTCATAGAGGAGATTAGGCCCTCAAATGTTGTATAAGTGGTGACTGATTCAGCCCACGTATGTAAGTTAGCTGACTTGATGGTTGAGGGTGCTTACAAGCACATTTTTTGACTCCGTATTGTGTTCATGCATTGAACAACGCATTGAAAGACATTGGAAAGATAGATTGGGTGAAGACAATGGTGGCAGAGGCTAGAGACATACAGATGTTCATTTGCAACCATCACACCTCACTTGCTCTATTTAGGACTTTTTCGAGGAAGGAATTCCTCAAGCCCGTGGACACTAGATATGCCAACTATTTCATTTTGTTAGAGAGGATGTTTGAGGTGCAAAAGCTCTACAATTAATGATGGTTAATCAAGAGTGGGGTAGATGGCTAGAGGCAAACACTGCTGAAGGAAAAAGTGTGAAACAAAAGATCCTTGACAATGATTGGTGGTCCACAGTGAGGTAAGCAATTGCTGATTTTATATATTTAATATTTATATTTTAAATTTTTAATTTTTTAATATTTTTATCCATGTTTCTAACTTGTAAATTATTTTAGTTTTTCATTCTTTGTAATAGCATTTTGATTCACTCTTTGAGTCTTAAATTCCTAATCTTTTCTGAATTTTTTTGTAACTTGTTTGCAGATATGTTTGCTCCATCATCTCACCTGTTGTGGGGTTATAAGATATGTTGATACAAACTCTCCTAGTCTTGGAGAGATTTATGAAACATTTGATAGCATGTCTTGGCAGTGAAGCAAGCCATTTGTAGCAGGGATACTACTCTAGGAATTTACGAGGAGCATATCAGGGCCATTGTGACACGGCGATGGAACACAATGAACACCCCGCTTCATATGGCAGCCTATGCTCTAAATCCCAAATGGTATGCAACACATCCAGGAGAATGCCTCCATCTGATGATGAAGAGGTGAAAGAAGGGCTCATGAAGGCCTTTCAAAAGATGTACATTGATGAGGAGTCCACTTTGTTGCGGACAATGGCTAGCCTTTGTCAATCTTCGTGGTCCAACATTTAGCAAACCAGAGGCGATGACAGATAGAGCTATATTAGCTTAAGTAGACGCTTATTGACGGTGGACATGGTATGGCAAGGATGCACCAGACTTGAGGATTCTTGCCACTCACCTCCTTTCACAGATTGTCAATTCCTCTGCTGCAGAGAGGAATTGGTCCGCATACGGCCTCATCCAACTCAATTAAGAGGAACAGGCTTACCTCTCAACAAGCAGAGAAGTTAGTGGCCGTGCATAGTGTCATGCAACTTCAAGATCGACTGACTCCCAAGTATCGTTAGACTCCCACCGCACATTGGGATATTAATCCCGAAGATGCCACCAGATCGATGAGGAGGCACAAGTGGGATTGGTTGGGGTTCCATTGGATGAAGCAATCCCTCATAGTTCCAGTGACTCGAACCCCGGGTCTAATTTAGATGTCATTTTAGCAAATTTTGATTAGGGGTAGCAATAGATTTTCATTTTCTATGTTTTGGACATTTTGTAGTTGAAACTTACAGCCCTTGGGCATTTCATTGCAATTATTATTGTAATTGAAACTTTAATCTTATGTGAAATCTCAATTCAGCTTTAATGTTATGTATTAAGGTTCTATAATGTGTGTGATGAATATTTTATCAATGTTATCATATAAATATTTGAAATTTCTTATATTTTTAAATTTTTCCTTATTTTTGAATAGTCGTCCCTAAAAAAGGCCTCGAAAAAAATTTGTCCTGGAAACACATCCCCTCTCCTTGTCGTCCCCATCCCGAAAACTTGGTGTAACATAGGTTATAACATAAATGCATACGTATTTGTAATCGAGTGGAAGCGTTATACACTTATATGACATGTCATCAGAGTTGTCCTTATCTAGGGTCTCATTTGAGATGTCACCTAGGGTGTTGGAGATGGAACCCTTTCAAAAGGTTTACCATTATTTGGGAAGTGTGCTTCCCTTGATTATTATGGCTCTGAATTGTGTTTGTGTTATTTATCCTTGTTATCCTGTCATAAAAATGCATTAAAAAGCAGACAACATAAAGACACAACCCTAATGTTAAAAACAGATTCAATCCATATGGACACTTCACAATAGTTCCTTTTATTTTCAACTCAATAAATACTTGTGAGATTTACAAATACGCAAGCAATTCCAATCATGTAGGATAGCTGTGACTGCAATGCAATTAAATGTGTATTCAATCCATATGGGTATTCTACAATAGTTCCTAGTCTCACCAAACCAATGAGTTCAAAATATTCGCTATGGGTTATGATGTCATGGTAATGGGGCACAATTATGAGTGTGCACTCCAAATTCAAATTGCCTTCATTGCATTAAGGTGGCCCATAACTTTAGAGGACATGCGGGATTCTCATGGTGCAAGGATTATGGGGTATACGTGAGGGGACTCATATTAACAGATTTTAACTCAAATCACGTTAGTTGTAAATAAAAATTTACACTAAAAAACCAAACCGGGGTCCTTGGTGAAGCGCTTACAACTTTTTAAGATATTGTATTCTCTCTAAAGCGGGGTTTTAAGCTTACTTGGCACGCAACATCTCACTCGGGAGAATTGAACTTGAATTGTTAAAATCATATACTTGAAGGAAAATTTTAAAAAATATGAATTAAAAACTTTAAAAAATCCAATGATCTCTACAACTTCATAATCAATTCATGATCACCTGGAATAGAAGTTGCAGTGCCTGCAATTAAACAGCCATTCATTCCATGTTGGTAATCTATACTAACCCCTCCCATTCCCAACTCTATATAAAATCAACAATTCTGAGGGGTAGCGGTGTAATGGTAATGATCATGCACTCGAAAGGGTGTGATCAAGGTTCAAACTACCTCATTGCAAAAATGCTACTCGTAACTCTGTAATGCAATAGTCCCCAATTCATAAAGTTCGAGGGGTAGTGATATAGTGGTAATGGGGTTCGACCCAAGTTCAAATCACCTCACTGTAATAAGCCTACAGATAACTCCCAAGGGCATGTAGACTAACCCCAGTGGATATGTGCCAAGATTGTAGTGTAGCAATTATGAAGTATATTCGATAAGGCACTTGCGTCAGGTTATGGTGAAACTATATATTCCATAATAACCTACGTTTCCAAATCTTAAGAATATAGTCGAACAGAAAAATGGAAAGAAATAAAAGATCAGTGCAAATACATAAGCAATTAATAATCACCTGGAACAGAACTTGCATTGCCTACAACTAAACTGTAGGGTTCATAAACACACACACATTCTCCAGCACCTACAGCAAGCAGCCCGTTAGAAGGAATAGCAGGGGCCCAAGCAACTGCCCTGATTTCATCCTCCTCATTGTCGTCGTCGTAATTATCCTTTTTGTGTTGGAACGGTTGAAGAATTTGTTGAAAAAATGGTCCAATTCGCTCTTCTTCTTCTTCTTGTCCTTCTGGCAATTGGATGGTGGTGATGACAACAAATGGGCCTGCTCCATATGCCACCCATCCGAAGCCTGCGAATTCAGGGATCCAGTCAATGGATGTTTTAAAAGATTTGGCGCTGGTGGAATGTGCTGAATCGGACGAAGTTGCAACGGTTCGAACCCGCGATCCGTATCCATTTCTCCTTCGGCTCTAAGTGCAACCGAATCCTCGCATTGAAGCCGATCAGCGAAAAAAATTAATTGAAGATGCTGCTTTTATTAACAAAATAAGAAATTGAAGTACAAAGACTTAAAAAGAGCCCTCGCGCCCCCAACATGGAAAATAAGGCGGGGAGCAAGTTATTAATAATTAAGGTTTGAATAAGATTGTAAAAACAGCAGATTACTTGACTAAAATTCATAATAGAAGGGTCAAGATTAGTAATGAAATTGAGAAAAATTTGATGTAGTGCTTTTGGGCCGGTTTCTTTGATGTATTTGGTAGGCTTGTTTTTGTTTTTCCGGTCCTATAGTCTATTTGGCCTCGTGGGCGTCATTAAAATATTTCAATTCATTAGTATGAATAAAACGTAAAATTACCGAGAATCAATTTGTTAGTCCTTCATCTTACCAATAATTACAATTGTGTCATGGATTGGTATTTTTATGTGCTCTATGTGTAGAGAAATGTAAGAGCGGAATTCAGCTTGTCGAATAGTTAAAGCAAAACTAATTGTTTGCACCGATTTTTTTAAATTTAGAAGAATATGATCAACCAATTAGTATTCCAAATAACTAATAGAGGAGGGGGAAAGAAGAGCAATGTGGGTTGTTTTTTGGTTGAAATCAAAGGGAAATAGATCAACTGGGAGAGAAGAGTAAATGTAATATCCCTCTTAGGGTAGATTAGCACAATTTTGGAATTCGGTTGACACCATTATTTGAAATATAACAAAGATTTGATTTTTATGCAAACACGTAAGACATAAAATACAACAATCAAATCTTTTTTTATTTATCAAATAATCACAAAACAAAAATACCCAAAAGGCTCAAAACATCTAATAACCCTCTTGGTAGAAGTAGATGATGAAAAATATTTTTTCTAACCAAAGTCTGAATTTATTTTTATTTATTTCTATGCCATTGAACAAGAAAAATATTGACAAGAGAAGACCCAAAGGAGATGTTGCAAAATCGAAACCAACTAATTCCGCCTAGTTGTTGATAACCTAAAAGCGATATGAAATCTAAAGGGGTGTAAATAGCCCTATAAATGCTTACAAATCATGTCCTAGTTGTGATGATCTAAAATTACGCTAAAAAGATATTGAGGGTTTTCGTCCTCAAGTGATGGATGCTAAGAGGATTTTCGTCCTCAATAGTTGAAAGTAGAAGCACAAGTGCTCGACTTCATAAAATCAAGATGATATATAGATGATAGAAGCCCCAAATGAACCCCTTCATCCTCCTTTTATAACTTTTCTTTCCTCTTTCTTTCAATTTTGGTGACCAACTTACTTTATTTAAAAGTCACTTTTATTTGAATAATAAAACATGAGTTACCTTATAATATAACATAAAGTCGCATTTAGTCGACTTAGTTAAATCATTAATTTTACTTGAAGTACTTAAAAAAGTTTTTATTTTAATAATATTATTATTATTTAATTACCTAGAGATTAGAAATGACCAAGCCCAACTTAAATAATAGTGTTAGTTATTTTTATCTAAAAGGGGACATTGCGAATCCACCCTTCCCAAATTTGCTTGCCCTCAAGCAAATGTCGATTACATGTGTAAGTATCATTATGTCAAAGTGATGAGTCGTGTTGTAGTACTCATAGAGCTTGTACCATGTACTTGTCAAATGGGATAACTCATGTCAAAGAACATAGTATGATATATCCCAAATGGATAATGAATGTAATTCTACCTCAATTTGATCCTCAAAAATTATAGATATCTGGAAACATCTGCATACTCCCACAAGACTAAAGGTTGTCATATGCCCATGTCATTGTGTTGTTGTCATCCTACTTGGCTCCTTCTATACAAAGAAGGTTTTGGGATACTAGATCCTTGGGTCTTAATGGCTCCTCCCATGATTTGGCAAGTTGTTCCTCCCCATATCTCATTAAAATTAGATGGTGGATAGGTTGAAATGAATTATAATGACCACAAATCACTTGGATTTTCATCCAACTAGTTACCTTAGTAGTTCCCATGAAGATCGCCTTCGGTTGGACCTTTTCTCCAACATCTTCCTTCAAAGAATTTCCCTTATTTTGTGCAAGCTCGCAACTATCCTTAGCTAATAACAACAATCTTATACCTATTTTTATGACCGGCGATATGAAAAAGGTACAACACGTACCAAATTGAATTTTTTTACAACAAATAACAATTCAAGCAATGCAAAGGTGGTCGAACAACCATGTAAGGACTGAAAATATCATATTAGCAATCACAAACTGAAAAGAACTCCTTCCCCTGACTGAAGGCACTTGTAAACCCACTTGTATGAGGGAAAATGAGGTAATGTGGTGGCTGATAATGGTAATGACAGCCATACTAAAAATCAAACTCATTGTTGTCCCAAGTGTGTTCCCTCTACCCTTTGATGGTAGGATCCTATCACCACTTGCTTCCTTCATATCCCGTTGATAATCCTTGGTGTAAATATTTGGAGTTACCCCATTCCAAATGAGCTCATGAATGATAGTATCACTATTGTTTTGACCCTTGGGAAGGCTCGTGATGAAGTCCATGATCACCCCCTTCCAATCTTGATGGGGAATAAACAATGGTTGCCACCAACTATCATTATGCTCCTTCCTGATTTGTTGGCAAATGGTGTTTTCTTCTCGACATTTGAGGATATCCTCAATCTTCTACAAGGACAAAGGAGTTGTACTATGGTTGTATGTGACGAGATGGCATCAGTCCAAAATTAGAAACCTTGGGGCTCAACAAATAGAAAAGAGTGTTGCAGCTGCAATACTGAAAATACTTTGCAAAAATCAGTAATGTTAGCAACATAGGGGTTGGAAACAACCAAACAATGACAATAAATGCTTCATTAGTAGCAACAAGAAAAACAAAAATCATTCAATTTTATGATTGAAAGCACTTGTATGGTTGCAAATGATGCAATGTAGCCACTAGAAGTAGTGATGATTTTAGCCTTCAAGTTGAAATTTTGGGGCATGGTTGTCCCCATTATGTTCTCCTTTTCCTTGGGAGGTAGTAGATCATCCACCCTTGCTCTTAATTCCCTCCCAGACAACCATAAGGGTGTTGGAATATTTGCACTCACTGATCTCATCAAGTGACCCCTTTCATACATCATGTTAGACCAAGAGAACTTCATCAAACTTGCCAATATACCTCTATCCAAGGAAATTATTATCATTCCAACACATGAAATTAGAAAGAGTATCATACCTTAGCTACAGAATTATACTTTCTTACTTAACCTTGGGCTTATGGCACTTGGAAACCATCTCGTAATGTAAAGCAAAAACCTCATCAATGGTTGTAGGTGGGATGCATCTTTCTTGTGACAAAATATTCTTCTATCTCAACAAAATGCATATGGGAGAAACTAGAAATGTGGGGCACAATAGTCCAAAAATTTGAGACAACTCCCATATCCATACCTGTATGTTAAGTTGATAACACATAACCAAAAGATCTCATTTTACCCATGTCTCACCTTTTGAATCTCCAAAGATCACCTACATCCAAAAGTTTCATCTACTAACAATTGGAACTTATATGAAAGTATTTATATGTCATTTGCCCCTCAAAGGGTTCTTCATCTATCACCATTTTCACTATGATGTCCATGTTGACCACAATTTTTTGTGATATACCATGAAGCATCAAACTTGACATAAGATCATTATTTTCTACATATTGCCTCATTAACAACACATCTGAAATGACATAATAGAAAGCAATAAATCCACGACACTTCCATAACTTTGGTTGTCCAAAACTTGGTCACCTTCCTTTTCCAGATGAAGAATGGTTGAGATATATTCAACACCTCCATCCTTATGACTCATTATTTCCAAGTTAGGATCAACATTATCGTTCCTCTTAGAATTTCCACATTCAATAAGTGAAGCCCTTTCCAACTTGACTCCATTCATATTTTGTTGACACATGCATGGAACATCTTTAAAGTTCTTTCAAGAGTCATGAACACCATCAACTTGCTTCTTATTGATTATTGTCCTAAAAATCCCACCAAGCTGAGCATCAACATTATCATCCATCCATTGGGCTTTAACCACAAAATTTTCTCCACAATCTTGCAAGCGTGACTTTCCTTCTTTCTTTAGCTCGTGCTTCAACATTTCTCCCTCTTCCCTCACCATCGAGGGAGAATTATTTGCCCTATTTCTTGTATGTGTTTTCTTGCTTGAGAAGTTATCAAATTACCTTCCTAGCTCTTCTTATTCATCCATCACACCTTTTTTGGGTCTTCATTACATCCTCTGCACTTGAAAATATGAATTTGTTTTTCTCTTTAACCCCAACATTTTGTTCCTTTGAATCCTTACCTTTTTCTTTAGAGGATTCTTCCTCTTCAATTTACATGGTGGTTCCTCTATACGTTATTTCTTCTCAATTTCTAGTAGTTGTGATTGCTTTTTTTCCTCTTCCTTCCTTAAGAAATGTTGCAAGTCTCCTTATGTAGCTCGTAGTTTAGGTCTTGGTCTAATTCCAACTCAATATTTATTCAATCCCACAAAGTTGGCAAGTGCTAGTTCTTTTTGGATCTCAATTGGAAGGGCTTTATATTCAATGATAGCTAACAACAATGGCATCCACTATGGAGGGTTGAGTTTCCCTCACCAGAACAGTTTCATCTTTTGGAAGGAAAGTAGGCCAAAATGACCTAGATGAAGAATCATTCACGCTTCTTTGTGGCCCTATTTATTTATTTCCCTTGAAGAGCTTCATTCACCATTCGGATGTTGCATGCTATGGATTATTTGTGTCGTTATATTAGCCACCTCTCTTTCCTTGGGAAAACCTCTCAAACCTAACATCGTTAAAAATTATGTCTGTCATTTTATCTTCTCCTCTGAATCACAAGCTAGTAAGATCAAGTGCTCTGATACCATTATAATATCCCTTTTAGGGTAGATTAGCACAATTTTGTAATTCAACTAAAACCCTTATTCAAAATAGAACAATAATATGATTTTTATACAAACCCGTAAGACATAAAATACAACAATCTGAAATCTTCCTTTATTTATCAAATAATCACAATACAAAAATACTCATAAGGCCAAAAACATCTAGGAACCCTCTTGGTACAAGTAGATGATGAAAAATAAATTTTCCAACCAAAGTCTAGTTTTATTTATATTTATTTTCACACCATCAAACAAGAAAAATACCCACATAAGATTACAACAATTTTTCTCACAAAAGATGCTCCAAATGACAAGTGGAAACCCAAAGGAGATGCTACAAATCAAACCAACTAATTATATATGTTGGTGATGCCCTAAATGTTTATTTGAATTACGGAGAGATGTAGATAGCCCTATAAATGGCTGCAAATCATGCCCTAGTTACGATGATCCAAAATTACGCTCAAATGTGACCCCTAAGTGAAGCCACCAAGAAGATATTGAGGGTTTTCGTCCTCAAATCTGATCACAATGAGGGTTTTTGTCCTTAAGTGATGGATGTTAAGAGGGTTTCCATCCTCAATAGTTGAAAGTAGAAGCACAAGTGCTCGACTTCATAAAATCAAGATGATAGATAAATGATAGATGCCCTAAATGAACCCCTTCATCCTCCTTTTATAACTTTTCTTTCTTTTTCTTTCAATTTTGGTGGCAACTTACTTTATTTAAAAGTTACTTTTATGTTAATAATAAAACATAAGTTTCCTCTAATATAACTTAAAGTTACATTTGGCTAACTTAGTTAAATCATTTATTTTACTTTTAAGTATTTAAAATTACTTTTTTAATAATTTTAAGTTGCCCAAAGATTAGAAATGACCAGACCCAACTTAAATACTATTATTAATTATTTTAATCTAGAAAAGGGGATATTATAAGGAAGAGCATTGATAGAAAAGATGATGATAGGTTTCAAGAACGGGCAAAAAAACATTTTCATGTGTAAAGGTCGGAGTTTAGATAATGTGTGACCAACAAAAAAATTCATATGAAGAATATGTTAACCCAATAATCAACATTTGACTTCAACAAGGGACTACCAAATATTATGAACCATCCATTGTCAACGAGGGTCGAGGAATAACATTAACCATTTCAAGTCAAGAGAGTTTTCCAACGGAAGTGGAGGTTATATTAGTTAATGCCTTAGTCGCCGCATTCGGCGGATTTAATGGAAAAAATTAAAAATTGTGAATATCAAATAAAACCTAACAAATTCATTGAAATTCGTGAATGTATTTGTATGGTTTGTTCCCTTCTTTTCACTTCGGTTTTTCTACCCTCCAAATTGTAAAAACTACCCGAAATTCATATTGGGTTTTTCTACCCGCAAATAGTTGAAATATGTTAAAAATGTGGAGGATTATCGTTATTGCGAATTGAATGTCGTGAGGGTATAAATGCTTGAATTTTTTTATTCAAGTCATATCTATGTATGCAAGCCATCTCGTGGGTGCAATCAGTAAAGACCTTGTCATATTTCCCACCGGAATACCTTCATCATTGTCTCGTGCTTGCTTATAAATATATGAACTTATAAATTATACATTTTGATTTTCTTAAAATGTTAATAATTTACGTTTAATATTTGATTTTTTTAGGTTTTTTAATATAGTTCATATTATTAGGTTTTTTAAATATAGTTACATATTATAATTTATAAAATATACATATTTTGATTTTTTAAAATTCAAATAGTTTATGTTTTGTTATATATATATTCTTTATTAAATATTTATTTGTTTATAATTTTATGGTTTTTCTTTTAGTCGAACTTAATCATGAATTTTATCATTGATTTTTTAGAACGATTTATTTACAAATTTAAGCTTTGAAGAATTTGAACACGAATTCAAATGCATTGACTAAGGCTAATACAAATGTCTTAGTAAGTAACATATGTTATAACCAATTGGTTATGTTGGCACTAAAATTTATATGGGTATGTAGGATATCCAATAATCTTAAGAAGGAATTTAGGATGAACAAGCGAAACATACGCCCACTTAAGGGTAGCGGAAATCCACATAAACAAAGTGCAACAAATTCTAAGGAAGCCAATTATAAGTGACTAGATCCCATATATACTTAATTGAAATAACACATCTATTAACAAAGGAATGGGATTTTTGTTCGGGTTGAATAATGAGAGGAATATTATTAGCTTGAATAATATGATTCCACGACAAGATAGAGTTGAGGATAATCAATCCATGTATAAGGGAATGATGGTCCTAAATTGTAAAAGGGGTCCGCTTTGTTTCTAGACCACCTAGTGATGCTTAACAGAAGAGAGCGTAAAATAGTAAAAGATCAAGCATTAAAAAATTTATCCTACCATGGGGTAGAGGCCCGTGAGTGTTTATGAATAGAAAGTCTTCCACGTTCCCTAACAAGGATCTTAAATGGTTTGGCACCTTGAGTAGCTCTTGCAAACCACTTGACAAGAAGGCATTTCCCTTGTTGTAAGTGGTCAATAACTTCAAGACCACCTGCAAATTTACATTAATTACAAATATCCCAAGCAATGAAAGCCATCCCTTTTTACCTAGAATGTTGATTTAAAGGAGAATGTAGATTACAAACCACCTAAATAAGTTTAGAGTAAGCTTATTTTGATGGAAACAAAAAGATGAGTAATAAGCATATATGGAAAATGCAATTGATAACACTTGGCTTCTGCTAGGAGAGAAACTTACAAGATGGGTTTTCCACTTTTTGTTGAAATTTATCAACACAATCCCACATATCACAAGGTGAGAGGTGGATACTAAAGGGATGCCTATATGTCAAGTAAATTTTGCATGGGGGATGATGTGCCAAGTCAAGGTTATCCATGCAGATTTAGGAGCCCCCTCGATACCTTTGATGAGTATGATCTTAGTTTTGTGATCACACAACTTGGACCCGATAAATCATAATAAACATCGAGAATCGTTTGGGCATTAACAATCTCGATTTCGTGTTCTTTAAAAATAACATAGAATCATTCACAAAATGAGAGTTAAGATACAAGAACCTTATGGGAAAGTAATTCCTTTTAGGTCTCCTTGATGGTGAACTTGGTGAAGCATGTAGCTAAGAAAATTTGTTGTTATCACATACACAAATGAGGCTAATAGGTATCATTAATGAATAGAGTATTATAGCTCAAATAACATTGTGAGTTTGTCATTGACCATGACCTAAGCTTATTCCTCCACAAAAACATTTGAATTTTATTCCTAAAGAGAGGATTGAATCCTAACCACTCAAGCATATTGAGATTGAAGTGTCATCGAATCCAATCATAAGCTTTATTGAAGTCAAGCTTGAGCAATAATACCTCTTGTCAATGTATTTAGTCCATTGAATGGTTTCTTATACGAGAGGAGATTATCAAGGATGTGCATGCATTCAATAAATCTAGTGTGTTCAAGATGAACTATATCTTGGGAAATAGGTCTAAGCTCCATATCAATAGTTGCGGCAATAAGTTTGTATGATGCATTGAGTAGAGTAATTAGGTGTTAACCATTAACTCTGTCCTTATTTCTAACTTTTGGAATGAGTTTGATCATTCTATAATTAATTATGGGCCCAAGGAACTATTAACCTTTGCCACTTCATAAACATTAAATAAATCCATCTTGAGTGTAGGGCACATAGGTTGGAAAAATTCAATAGTGAGCCCATCCAATCTGGGTCCTTTTAGTTTTTATTTCCCATAATACAACTTCAAGATCAATTAAAGCGAGATTTGTTGATGAAGTTTATTGGTTACCTAATCTAACTTATAGGGAATATAGTCACATAACCAATATTCCAAAAAATATTCATAATCATCGACGCAATGCTCTTTTAAGAGAAATTTTTGTAATGTTTAAAGAAAACTCCCTTGATACCTCCTTTTTTTTCTTCACAATAATACAATATTTTTTCTCATGGAAATGTTTACATTGTAATCACTTAATATTTTGCCCTTAACTTATGACATATATCGGATATGTATAGCTGACTGTAGCTAACATTATCTCTTATCATGTCATATTACATGTATTTATTCTTTCACATGCTTAGTAGGTTAGTCTTGGTGTTTTGCATAGCATAGTAGGGTATATATAGGAGTTAGTAACTAGTAGATGATCATCATATTGAGAACTTAGTCTTATTGTATGGTTTGGAGGTTTCCCCCTCAAAGTGGCTAAGTCATTCTACATGTATGTTGTGATCATTTATCTATGTTTTACTTTTCTTTGGTGTTATGTTATTGTTAATATTCATATATATCTAAATAATTTCATTACAAGTGATCGGGGATCATTTTTTATATCAAAAGTTCCCTAAACATCCCTAAATTATGTCAGTGCAAAAGATATTTTCGAGAGATTTCCGATGACTATGAGAACGCGACAAACGGACATTAGGAGCTCTAGTTATGTCCAGTCAAAGTTCAAGAATGGGAAAGTCAACTTTGGTCAACATGTCAATATTGGACCAATGACACTATGACATGTGGTGAAAAGGCAAAGGGAGTCATTTGTTGGTTTTCGATCTCCGGTCTTCGACGGTCATAAAATAATATAGCTCATGGGAGCAAGAGGCTCAACTTTTTTAATAGGGGAGCCCACCACCGTGTGGACTAATTTGTTATCGCCGACGTGGTGGGTCCACAAGCCACCACGTGGCTTGCCACCACTCGTCAAATTCACTTGATTTGCCTATCGAGAGACGACAAGTGGACTATGTGTTATGGATCAAGTTATACATCGAGCTATTGACCGAGTTAATTATTTTCTATGCCACAATGTATGGGTCGAATTTCTATTAACTCGATGAGACCACTCACATATCTCGGTGATCACAACAACCCAACATACATGCCACATGTCTAATTCAAAGTGGGTGGGCTTATTTTAAAGCCATGTATTATGTGAAGTGGTAAGTATTAAACCATACAAATCCAAGAACCTAATACATGCCAAAGACCATGTGGTGGTAAGCGGTGGGGCAAACTTAGACCCATGCATGAATGTTTCCACGTGAGAAGGAGGAGGGGGCGGTTAAGCCTCAAGTGGTCCTTTGACCACTATGTATTCATGGAAAAGGATTTAATAAATCCTTAAACATTATCCTTCCCACCAAATGTGGGATTTAACCCACTTAAAAATGTCACCCAAAATGGGATAATAAACCCATCCCCATGCCACGGCTAGGCTAATGATAGCCTTAAGATATTTTTAAATGCATTATTTTAGGGCCCCATTTGGGTATAAATAGGGGACCCATTTCTTTGTAAAACACACAACTTGGAATCTCAAAGAAAGAGCTTGAGGAAGATTTCCCAAGCGAGTGGAGAAGAGTGTTTTTTTGATAAGACATGTTTTATTAGGCTTATTATAAAGTTGTGAAGACCTATTTATTTAAATAGGAATTATTGTGGCTAGGAGTTTTTAATACTACCTAGTCAGCCCATAGTGCCACACTAAATTATTGTGAATCCTGGAGTTTTGACCGGAGTGCCATAGGGTGTTACGAAGTGTTTGGAAGGCCGATCGAGATCTGCAGAGGATTCTGAACAATGGAGTTGGTGCCATAGAGCTTGCCGAATACGCCAGAAAGGGGAAGTCGGGTGCTATATTTCACCCTTGTCATCTAAAGGTCTGGATATTCTTCTAAGAAAGTTCTTAATAGTTTCCATTAGGTTTTCTTGTGAAAGTACTATCAGAACTTACCGGGCTTTGACTAGTGGAACTGCTCGATAAGAACCCGAAGACATAGGAAATTGCCGAACTCCGTAATGAATATTTTTGCAAAGTGTCATGCTTATTGCATTATTTTAAGTTGATTTTTAATGGGGTAAAAATTAAACGGTAATTTGATAAGCCTACAAGTGTTCGAAGATCGAGTAGATAAAATTCTCGGTCTATTTTTGGATCAACAAGTGGTATTAAAGCTTCAATTTGGGCTAGAATTACGTCAAAACCCTAATTTTGAAGATTCAACTATATATTCAAAACAATGGAAAAAAATTCTCCAATTTTTAAACCAAAGTTACAAAATTGGTCAAGTAATGTTCTCTCCAAATGTCAAGATATTTTGACCTATTTTGCACAAGTTATATCCATTTTAAGGTTTTTCATAAATTCACTACACATGATGCAAGTTTTGGAATTTTTTAAGTTTCTTATATTTTTGGAAAGATTACCTAAAATTAGTAAGGGTTTTGTCTTTTTATTTTTCTTTATTTAGAAAAAAAAACTTACAAAACCCTACCCTAATCCATGTACCTTAAGACCTAAACCCTACATCATGACAGGGAGATAAATTAGAGCTCAAGGGAAGAGGAAATGCACTTTAGGAATGACTCCAAATAAAAAGATATAGATTATGAATATTCATATTCTAATGGTATCAAAGGTAGTCTCCCAACTTTAGGACAAGTTGAAAAACATGGTGAATAGGGATGATGGGCTTAATAATGCGAAGGTTGAATTTAGTAATAACTTGCACTTAATGAAGGGTGAAATGAAGATACATTTGGACAATGGCTCAAGTGCACATAGTGAAGGGTGAAATGAAGGTGGAATTTGATTAATCTAGAAAGGAATTGTTTCACATTAGCTCATTCATGATGTTTGGCATGAATTTCCATTCAAGTTACACAAGTTCCTCAAGAATGCACTCTTACATTCAAACCACACCAATCACTTTGGATCCTCTACACAACCTCGGTGGATATTCTCATTAGTGGTGAAATATGATTCCAAAAGTGGAAATGTGCAAGTTCAATGGGAATGATCAAGTCACCCAAATCAACCAAATGGAGATCTTTTTATTTATATCAAGTCCCAAGTGGACATAAGGGGTATTGGAATCCTTGTATTCTGAACCATAACACCATCTATTATAGATAGATGTATGAGAAACATTAAAAGAGGGGTCTCCTTTTTACTTGATCTATGTCCACCGATGATCTTCAAACACACTACAACAATATTGTTACAGAAAATTATTTTAGCCAAATAGCAAAACTTCGATAAATAAGGACAATAAAGGATTATATTTGTTGTGTGCCAAAATCCCCATACTATGTTATTTTTATACAATGTTTTATCGCTTACTTTACAAGGGTAACATTATAACCAATTAATTTAGTCCATTAATATTTATTGTGGGGATTCGGCACATAACAATATCCATAGTTCCAAAATCTCTCCTTACATGTGGATGAAATCTTAGAGGAGCATACAAATGATTTGTTCTTGGTGCACTCAAGGATAACATCCAATTTGATGTTCGCCTTCTTAATCCATATTTTATATCAAAATCCATGTTAGTTATTTGATCGATGGAGGAAATAGATATGATAAAACCGAGGAATTTCACTATTAGAAAAGAGAGTATGACTCTGAACAATCAGAACCCCAGCTACCAAACTGACCATTCAATAAATTAAAGATATAATGCTTATGTTTCAATTGTGATAGCAAATATAGTAAAGGACATAGATGTGTTGAAAAGAAGTTGTTATACGTTTAGGTGGTTAATGATGAAGTCAACTTGAGGAAGAACCAAAAGTAGAGGTGGTGAATGAACTAGGGTTTGGAGATTCTCAACCGAATATTTTTTTTGAATGCAATGTTAGGTGTTATCTCCCCAGAAACCCTAAAGGTAAGGTATATTCTAAAGGAACATAAGGTAAAAACATTGATTGACTCAGGGAGTCACATAATGTTATCACAATAAAGAATTGGTGGCATGTCCGAACTACTTTATTTTCCCATCTCCATAATTTAGTTCATGATTATACATGGGGGTACATGTAATTGTTCAAAGATATTCCATAGTATCAAACTTGAAATAGGATACTAAAATTTCAATTCCCTACATTTGATATTCTCATGGGTGGAGTAGATATTGTTTTTGGATTCCAATGGATCATAATCTTAAGCATAATTTAAATAAATTTCAAAGATTTCTTCATACATTTTTGTTCAAATGGAAAGATGTTTGAGTTAAAAGGGTTATAAGTAAAGTCACCTCCAAAGTTGAGTTCTCATCAAATGCAACCAATAATAGTTCCCCACAACAAAATTATTTTTAGTAGATGAAAAACTATCTCTATATTTTCAAGAAAGGGAAGAAAATAATTAATTGTTGTGGAGGATATGTCATTAGCCAAGCCATAAAGGAGAGTCATTGTTTCCAACAAATCTCATGATTTCCAACCAATACCTACCATATCAACCTTAAAGATCCACCTAAAGGTTTGAGGAGTCAAAGAAAACAATATGCACAAACAAAAGAAGATAATTCCTAAGTATCCAATCAATTTGAAGAATTAAGACAATGCAACTGCAACATGGGAGAAGGAAGATTACTTGTACCATTATTTCACAATGAAATTACTTAGATAGATATGAATATCAACAATAATATAACACTACAATAATAATAAATGATCACAATAGACAAGTAGAATGACTTATCCACTTCAAGGGTACAACCTTCAAACCATATAAGAAGACTCAAGTGCTCAATATGATGATGATCTACAACTTACTAGCTCGTGTGTGTGTGTGTGTGTGTGTGTTATTATGCTATGTAAAACACCAAGGTCAACCTACTATGCATATGAAAGTATACATAAATATGACGTGGCATGTTAGGAGATAATGTTAGTGAAGCAACCTAGAATTTGTTTTGAATAACCCAGTAAGTACTGACACATCACTCAGCCTAAGTTGAGTGCTCACCCAAAGCGTGCAAAGGCACTAGGTCCCTCTTTAGAGTTTCTTGTATAAGATGTTATCATGATTATGTTTAAACATATTTAGATTCATAGCTAGACATAAACATTCCACGGCATAATCCAAACTTATATCTTAGAGAATCATAATAAATGAACTAAATGATAACTATGATAATATTAACTATACAAGAACCATATTCATTATGTCTAATGCTCCATTTCATTAAATACCGTAAAAAACAGAAGCTTTTACACTATATCATTATCTCCATGAGTCACGTGCACGTCAAAACCAAAACACAACCCTACAATAATTCACCACTTCTAAACTACGTAAATCAATACATATTTATAGGGGTGTGGACTTGCCCTTCACCACCCATGCACTTCTTAAAATAGGTCACATGTTGATAATAACCATACGCCTTTACAACAATATGCACGACATGCAAGTGTTCGAACAATAGATGTCCTATAGTTAACTCCAAGTAGAAATCCTATTATTAGCTTAAACTATGCATGTCATTTGTTCCCAAAATACGATTGTGCGGAGCACAAGTCTTCATCTCTATGTGTGCTCGCACATTTTCTCAAAAAAGTCCTTATCCGTAAAATGGCTAAGTCTCGAGCCAAAGTGTTATGGTGGGCGTTTCCTTTCCTATCTTCCCATGCCTTCAAATGCGCCTTGTTCTTGCGCACACATCCTTTGCGTGTATTCTCCTTAGAGCAACATTTTGTCTTCTCAACATTACCCCACACTAAAGTACATTTTCGTCTTGAAAATGGGAATTATTTTTGATGTCTCCAACAATAAATAATAAGTAATGAAAGAATGAATGAAACACTGTACAAAAGAATGAAATTTACTCTGTGAGCACCCTCTTCTTCAACTGGAAGGATTAACTTTGGATATTTAGTTTTGATTTCAGCCTCCAATGTCTGCCAATCACTTAGTGCGTTCCTTGTTTTCTCGAATATCGGTGGCTATGACATCCAATTCGTCTTGTGTGATCTTCTCTTTCTCATTTTGTAGCACCTGGACAACATTGGCCATACCTGACAACATTCCTTCCATGAGATCCATCTTTTGTGCTATGAGTTTCCCAATCTCATCAATTCTATCCTTGTGCGGATCTTGGGTTATTGCGAGGGCCTCACGCTTTGTTTTACCAGTGCTAATATTTCTACACGCCCAAGTGTTTCATCTTTCATTTCCTTCAAAACTTCATTGTCCTCTACCATAGTTCTGATCCTTATTATGGCATTTGGTGCCGCACATATATTGAGAGCTTGGTCGAATTTCTTCAACTCATCTTTCAAGGTTTGGAGCAAAGCCTCATAAGTTGAAACTTGTCTAACAATATTGGCCCTTGCTCTTGTTGCTTCTTGTGTAGAATCCTTTGGTGCAGGCATTTGAATTGGCCCGTCATCTAATACCAAATTGACCAAAGTGTGCACATAATGCATAATAGAAGGAATTTTTCAGGAACTTGAGATTCTAGATGAGGCCTTATTTTAAGAATGTGATCACCAAGCTCCTCAGCCATGCTAACAAAGGCCTCATTCTTTGCCTGTTCTCATTCCTTCTCTTCTTTTAAGTGCTTTATCTCTATAGTTTTATCCTTGTTATCTTTAAGTAGTGCTCGAATGGTGGTGGCCTTATCAATGTTCCTTCGTGCCACCTCAACGCAGATACCTTGACCAAGGCATTGCTAACCTGCTCATCAAACATTACAATAGGTTTTATCGTCATGTGCCTACTTTGTGGTGCCTTCTTCACTCTATGCGAGACACAAGACTCTTCGCACACATCAAAATCTGGTTCATCCATATGAGTCTGCATGGACCAGGATAATTGCTTCCTTGTGCATGTAGTAGCCATATCTGGATCCATCAGCTCCCACCCATATAACTCTTTAAGGCCCACAATGCTCTAAAACGGGCATTAACAATTTTTCTTGTGTCTTCAACATAGCCCATATTAGGGACAACATATTCTTCACTTTTCCTCTCTCTTTTTATCCTTAGCCCCTTAGAAACCTAGGAGCCAGGGTCTGGATTTGGCCCTTCTCCTTCTTGAGTAGTAATGGGTGTGTTGGGTGGCTCACCCACAACTTCCTCTGCTTATTTCACCCCTTCCTCATCATCTCTCATCTCTTCATCCTGGTGCTCTTCTACATCTTCAGGTTGAACCAAAGTTCTGGAGCGCTCTCCCTAACTCCTCCTCCTCGTCCTCTTTAAGCTTTAGCTTTCTTCTCCTCTTTTTCTCGGGTGTTTCTTTTTTAGGGGAGAGTCGAGGTGACCTTCATAAAGGTTGGGATGTCCCCGCACTTGGGTTCTGGTTCTTTTGAACACCCTCTTGAACTGGCATTCCTCATGGACTTGTGTTTACGTCCAAGTCTTCCTCTTCTCCTTGTTGTTGTGGAGGAGTATATGCATGCTCACTTTCTGCTTTGTTAGTGGGCTGCCTCTGGCCTCTATGGTCCAAGCCTCCACTATCCTCATTGAGTTCTTCTTCCTCATCTTCCTCTAAGGTCGAGGTAGGCTTTGGAGCTGCCACATTTTCAACTGTATGCTTTCCTTTAGGTGGGCCTGGGAGCATGAACTCATTCTCCACGTACTTTCAGCCCTTTTCTAATCTAGGCTTAAGCTAGAGATAGATAAGCATGGCCCCACTGTCCCCAATAGCCAAACTTATTGGCTTCATACTTATGACATCAGAAATAAGCCTCTCAATGTAGGCAGATCGACCTGGATAAACATAAGTTTTCCTTAAGGTATGGTAGTCACAGTCTACCTTGTCCACGTTGTAGCTTAATTGACGCGTGTCAAAAAACCTGTGTATTGCTTCCTAGAAGAATTACGCTATGAAGGTGTATGGTAGTTTTCACCAAGGACTCCATGTCCCATCCTTCATTGCAAACCGCATGATGCAAAAATGTTGATATACCACGAATTGCATGCGACCTTGCCCACTACTAAGGGTAGCTCCTTTGAATGCGCCTTTCCTTCGCGAAGGTTGTGTGAAGTCAGACATACCATAACTCCGCCCTTTGCTTGAATGGACCACTCATTGATCCTTCACATAAATACTTTTCAAACCTCTCTGCGAGGGACTTCTTTTCCACGGGGTATTCCCATATTTTGTTGTTTGGCCCATCGGGCACTCCAATTTCTACAAACACAAGTGATAACAGGATAGCGCCAAAACTTATCTTCTCACATGTGTGTGCTTCCTCAACAATTGTATCTGCTATGTACCCAACTAAGTTGTAAACTTCTCCTTATGAAATCTTCTTAGTAACATGTAGCCACATGGTGTTCACTTGTGACACCTTTCTTGATCATTCAGCTTGGTGAATAAACGTGCGTCACTGTATCATAGGGTACTTCCTCAACTTATAAATATCCATCCTACATGGACCTTTCATATAACCCAACTCTATGCTTTGGTGGCCATGAAAATTGCCTTATCAATTAGGTCATTGCTAACCTTTATCCTAGTGCCCTTCAATCTTGTTAACATAACAATTTAGGGGTTGTGATCCTTACCCGCCGCCCAACAAAGTAGAAGAAGTCCTCATTTACTCGTTCATCACCACCGATATAGATTTTCTTGCTTTCCAAAGTACGGGAGTTTGTAGAACTAGTACACCCCTACCTTCTTCAACAACTTCTCTCCAACATCATTATACATTGGCATGTCATCAACCGTTTGCTTGTTGGTCTAACTATTCAACAATGCATCCAATTCCTCCTTATTTTGATCGTGCGATGTTTGTAAATCGCACACCTTGCACATGCAGATATGGGAATCCCTATCCCGTCGATAATTAATCCTTCCGATACCACATTTCCAAAAAATTACTCTGGGGAGCATCCTCGATCTCATTTCCTACCTTCTTCTTCCCCTTTGTTCCTGCTCCTAGTGCTTTCCTCGGTGCCATGATAAAAGTTGTGCCTTTTTTCTCTGTCGAGTAAGCTCTTGTGTCCTAGCTCAAAACCGTGTGCCCTAGCTCCTTCTCAATGCTTCTACTTTGCTTAAACCCTTCTCAAATGGGGATGTAAGCCGATTCTGTACACAAATATGCTCTCTCACTGGTTTCATAGCTCTCTACACCTCAATGTGTTTCACTCGGTTTGGTCACAACTAGCTTGCTCAAATACTTGTGATCAAAAAGGTAAAAATGAACCTACATCACGTCTT
This sequence comes from Taxus wallichiana var. yunnanensis, assembly GCA_018340775.1. NCBI lineage: Eukaryota > Viridiplantae > Streptophyta > Pinopsida > Cupressales > Taxaceae > Taxus > Taxus wallichiana. The sequence continues at coordinate 606,253,977 of CM031234.1, forward strand.
TATATAGAGTTTTGAAAATTTATCACATTTATTGCTCCTTTACCTACCACCGATCCTCTCATTAATTGACCATTTTCCCAATTTCTCTGCGCGACACATGTGCGCCATAGGCATAACCTTCTAAAGACGCCCGCCTACCTTCTAGCTACTACAAAATTCCTTCTACGTGGTTCCATGCGTTGAAGTACCTTGTCATTATGCCTTACTCTAGTATTTTTTACAATCACAACTTACCTCATGGTATATTGTTCATTCATTTGTTTCTAATATGGTCTTCTTTAGGAGTAATTTTCTTTCTAGCATCACCTTTCCATACTATTTGCACTTTTTAACAAGAGAAATCACCTGTAACAATATTTTCTTATGTGTACCCATTTTTTAATGGTAATCATCCCACACCAAGGGTATGTGCAGTCCTCTGCACATAAAAACACTTCAGATTGTGATCAATTTCTCGCGCAAAACACACCTATTCCACAAAAAAACTATACTAAATTGACAAAGCATAATGATGAAGATGGAAACACATTAAATGAAATATAGTAAGGGAAATCTATACTAAATGGCAATACTACCTTATTAAAAAACACCAAGAATTCTTATTTATAGTAGGGCTTCACCTACCCCCTTTAAGTAACTGGGTAATTGTGTTCCATCAAGTGCCTCTAATTGAAAGTGCCCGATTCAAAGTATGTGAGTGATAACATACAGTCCCAACCAATGCACCTTAAGCTTGCTCTCGGTGGCGCAAAAACTTTGAATCATAAAGAAGCACCATCTTCCCAACCTCAAGCATCTTTTCCTTGACGTGTCTATCATGCTATGCCTCATGTCCGGCCTTTTCCTACTTCCGACTCCAACGTGCTATGGCGCGCCTCTCATCCAAATTGTATTAATTTGTCAATTATTTCTTCTAATTATTGCCCATCACTAGACCTCCCAGTGTACATGAAATACACAAAAAGGTAACATAAATTCTATGGGAAGAACTACTTCACAAATACCAAATGAAAGGGTATGGCCTTATTAAACCTTTGTAGGTTGTTCTATATGCCCACAAAGACAACAAAAAGTTTATCATCCCAATATTTCCTTCCAACATCACAATTTTTTTCAAGGTCCGCTCAAGATCTTGTTGAAAGCCTTAATATTCCCATTTTCTTGAGGGTGATAGGGTGTGGTCTTGTGGTGTGCGACCATAAATTCATCCAACAATATCCTGATTGTCTCATTCAAGAAATGTGTGCCCCTATCACTTGTCAGACTCAACGAACATCCATACCTAGTAATAATATTTTCCCATAAGATCCTTGCTATTGTCAGAAATGCATCGTGTACAATCCTTTGTAGGTCCTGCTTCTTCCCACCTTGTAAGATAATATGTACAAGTGATGATGTAGCGTGATCCAGTTCTACGTGCGGTTGGGGAAATAGGACCCACAAAGTCTATTGCCCATTTTTCAAATGGCTTTGCACTAGTAATAGGCCTTAAAGGCATTTCATCTCTTTGCCTAGGTTTTCCAAGGCACTGATAAAGTGATCACATGCCTTATAATACTCCTTGCAATCCTTGTACAAGGTTTCCCACCATAAACTAGTGAGTAGAATCTTACGTGTGGTGGTGTCACCTATATAGTGTCCACCTGCACATCGCCATGAGCTTCTTCCATGATTGTCGTGCACTCATGCTCTAGTACACACCGGTGCAATACTTCATCTCATCCTAGTTTGTATAGGTCACCACTGATCAACATGAAAGGTGCGGCGCAAATTACAAGTTGTTTCTTTTCCAAGGCTTTCATTCCTTTTGGTACCATACATGTGCGTAAAAAGAAAACAATATCCTCCAATTCCAAAGGCATGTAGTTTAACCTGTATAACTATGCATTTGGCATTGTATCTTCAATTGTTTGTGTGTCCTCTCTTGATTGAATTCTTGATAAGTGGTCTGGGCCAGAATTACTTTTACCTAGCTTTAGTGATTTACTATAAAGTCAAACTCTTGGAATAAGAGAACCCATCGACATATGTGCCCCTATAAAACAGGCTTATTTACCAAGTATTTCAATGCCATGTGATCTATAAAACACAAAAGTGGTGCTAGCAAGTACTATCTAAACTTATGCAGCGTGTAGATCATTGACAAGGCCTCACGCTTTTTAGTCATATAATTATGTTCTGCAGGAGTCAAATTTATACTAGCAAAACAGATATGATGATCTATAATACCTTTTCCAGGATGAGCTAACACGCGCAATGGCCATGTCGAGGTGTCCACATGCACATGAAAAGGTTGTTTCCACAAGGGAAAACACAGAATAGGCATCATAGTAAGCCTCTCCTTTAATGCTTCAAATGTGTGCTGTTGCGGTTCTCCCCAATAGAATGTTGCTCTTCCTTTTAATAACTCCTCCAAGGGCACAAAAATATTAGCATATCCTTTGATAAATTTTCTGTAATACCCTGTGTGGCCCAAGAATCCATGCACCTCACTTTGACTGGTAGGTTCCTCTAGGCCTAAGATAACTACAACCTTGGTTGGATCTACTAACAAACCCTCCTTATAGATGATATGCCCTAGCAAAGTTCCAAAAGGTCTAGCAAATACACACTTCTTGATGTTTAACTATCTACACCTCTCAAAAATTAATTGCAAATTGTCACAATGATCCTTGACAAACCCATATACTATCCAATCATCCAAGTAAACCTGTAAGAATTTATGAATAAAATCCTAGAATGCTTGAACCATAATGCGTGAAAATACTACAGGTGCGTTCTTCAGTCCAAAGGGAATCATCGTGTATGCAAAACTTCCCCATTTAGTGGTGAAAGTTGTTTTCTCTTGATCCTCCTTTGTAATTCGAACCTGATGATACCCAAAGAATCCATCTATAAAAGAGTAAATTTCACACCCTGCAACGCCTTCTAATATTTCCTTGGTGAAAGGTGTAGGAAAAGGATCAATCACACATGCAACATTCAGCTCCCTGTAGTCCACACAAATCCTAATCCTACCATCTTTCTTTATATTGATTACCATGGGGCTAACCCACTCTGATTCTTCTAGGGGCTTAATGATGTCGATTTCAACATCTTGTCAATTTCTTCTTTAACTTTTATGCGCATGTTAGGGTTCATCCTGTAAGGTCTCTTCCTAACCGTGCACACACCTTCCTTTAACTTAATCTTCATCTCGCCCAAAGACTCATGCACTCCCTTTAACTCATGGTATCCCCTAGGAAATAAGTCCTGGAAATCACGTAGTAACTCAATTATCTTAGCCACTTCAGAATCAGACCAATAATCTCCAATTATGGCCTCCTTAGGTTCAACATCTATGCCAATGTTCACTTTCTTGGTCTTCATAGGTTCATGGTAGGCGCATGCCTTTTTATCCGCATTGTCAATGATCTATGTCCAAATATTCTACTTCATCATCATCCACTATGCAGACCATATTTCCTTTCTCATTTTCAAGGAAAGTGCACTCAAGTAGTTCAACATTTGTCTCATCTACTTCATCAAAATGTGCTCCTAGGTCTTCCTCACCAAATAACTCTTGAATGAGTTCTTCAGCCTTTGCACTATCTCCCATAGTCAATCGCTCCATAACTTGTAATGCCTCTTTCATCAGAGGTTTAGTGGAGAAGTAGTCAAAAGTCTGGATCATTCTTGTAGTCAAGTCTTGCCAATTTTCAGTCTCCCTATGCAGTTCCGCATAAACATACCAAACACGTGTGCAACCATGTAAAGTGAAATAAAGTTTGTGCACCCACAATGAAAGTGGTAAGGCTTCCTACGCCTTTCTCTAGAGTCTCTCACACTCGCTAAACATAGTCTTGAACATGATTATTACCATGATATATGCATATTTGAGTAGACGCATTACTCCTGAGAAACTGGGTTGTTAGATAAATTCTCACTTCATTCCATTCTACAATATTATCCATGTGAACCATCCACTAATGTGCTGATGTCCCGTATAGGCTATATACTAACATATTTTGTCTATCCACTTGATCCTTCCACTTTTATTCCATGGCATACAAGAATACCTCAGGGTATCCTTCTCCAATGTACCAGGGTACAAGGTTGTTACTTATCCTCCTTATACAATGAGGTCTACCTCCTTACGCAGATGCACTTCTTACTTCGTGCCCAACCATCTCATAGGTTCCATGTGCCCAATCATCTCAGGAAATACTTGTAGTATCACTAATAGACTCAGTGCATCTTCCCACTAGAGAATTCCTTACTTAAATGGCTTGAGTACTTCTAGATCTCAAATGACGCACACATAAATTTTGTTCAGGTATTCCTCACTCAAAGTTTCAACATAAGGTGTATATTTCCCATCTGTCAAAGGGATAATAACTCAGTCTTCCTTGTTCTCAAAACTTATATACCCCTTATTGAACCGTAGATAAACATTATTTGCATAACACCAAGGGTGCCCAAGTAGAGCCGAGAATTTCTCTCGCTTCTAAAAGCGCTAAAACCTCAAATTCCCAAAGAACTTGGCCCCTTTTATAAGTAATGGATGCATCATTTAAAACTCCTATTGGAGTGGCCTTAGTTCGATTTTCCATAAAAATTACATTAGAGGATGGTTGTAATGGAGGTTTGCCCATATGCACCCATGCATCTAAAGTAAGAACATTAAATTCCATGCTTGTGTCAATCAATATATTTCTCAAAATCCACCAATCCACAACAACATTCAAGGTGATCCCCTTGCCATAATCCAAGCTATGAGGGGGAGATTAAGATGCAGAAATCACATCCATTCTCAATACTCGCACGCCAAGTATTTCCCTTTAACCAATTCCCTAGTAATGAAATAATATTCTCTTGGCGTAACATCTTGCATACCTCTTTCAGATCATCAACATCTGACTGGACCATCTCTGTTGCCTTCTTTTCTTCTAACTTTCGTGATTGTTCCTTTAAAAACTATATCTCACCCTGAATATTTATGAGCACTTCCATGGTTTCCTGATAAACCTCCTTCTAATGTGTAGGATCTGGGTATCTTGCATGTAAAACCTCCTCCCTAGTAATGGTATGATTTTGTTGCAATGCTTCTCAAGCGCTGCAACTTCAGTTCATGTAGTAATTTTCACATGTACTACCTCAGGTTAAGTGCCAACTTTGGCATCCATTGGTTTTCTATGGCGCATTGTATTCTAACCATCCATGTGCCCTTGTTCTCCTGTTTATGCTACTTACTAAGATGCTCATATAAGTCCGAGCAAATAGCTTGATAGTTATGATTCTTCCCACAAAAAGAACAAGTAATATTTTGAAGGCATTTGTTCTCGTAGTTGTCAAGAGATCCGCACGTATAACATGTTCCATGAGGAAACTCACCTTGTCCACCACGGCCCTGGCCCATGAATCCACCATGGTATCCTCGACCTCTACCACGAACTCCTTCAAAGCAACCTTTGTTTTGATCGTAGCGCCTTTAAGTGTGATCATGATCATTATGTTCACTTTTACCTTTAGAGTCATTCTAAACCCCTATCTTTCGTACACCAATATCAATGGTACCATGGATCTCATCAATCAACATACAAATTTTGGTATTGTGAGTCACGCACCAACAAATCTTACAAAGAAGCAAGATACGTTCTTCCTTATCGCACGTTGTAATAATGAGCAACAACTTGCATGATGGTCTAAATGACATATCTCGCAGATCTAAAGCAATAACGAACATACTAATATGCGGGACAACTATCCTTAGTGTGCCCTACACTTCACAATCTATACATCAAATCCAAGTGTGTGATTTCGTGCAAAAATTGGTGATAGTTTCTCCAATTTTTTACCATAATTATAATATGAGCTTATAGGAATGGGCTCGCCCAAAGGTCTATACTTCCAACTACCTCAGCATGTAACACTACTTCAAACACTTAGGGCGAATCAGTATATGTCTTATGTGACAACGCCCTCCTAAAAGGTGTGATCAAGCCTCCGACGAACCACTATGCATGTTGGCTTGCATGGATATCATACGAAAGTTTAGACAAAAGCATTTTGAAATGGGCATCATATTCCCAAACACTCTCAGTAGTTCCCTACTTAATATCCTTGAGCGTACTTATACTTTTCTACTCGAACTCAGGGATATAAAATTCCTTAAGGAAAACATCCCATAACGTTGTATAATCTATGCAAGTTTAATCAGGGTCAAACTTCCTGTACTAACCGTGCGCGCGCATCCTTGCAACGTAGTTATAAAATAAATTTCCTTGCACTCGAAATCATGATCCCTTTTGTGCACCACAATATCTCACACATATGCACATGCTCAACAATATCTTCTAGTCCCATATACTCTGAAGACGAAGTGACATATTCACGTAAATATTTTGGGGTTAGTGAGGATAGTGCCCACTTGATCCGTAACCTCCCGTGTTACCTCCGCCTCTGACCCACCAGCATCCTCTAAAACTAGAGCCACCTATGCCCCCTGATCCTCCACCTATAGCAGGAAGTGAACCAGATGATGTACTAGCCATGTGTCCCAATAGTGGTACTAAACTGAACTCCTATAGTTTGCGAGGTGGTAATATTTCCAGAGGTGAGTCTAAAATTCTTTGTGCTTGATTTCTGTGCCGATGATGTGCCTAAAAAGGTACCTCCAAATAATAAGGAAGACGTTTACCCGGCCATAGATGTACTTGCTATTTGATTCACTCTTGTTATTCGACTTACCAAACTAGTTTCACGACTACTAAATTGTACTAGAAACTGGAAAACCAAATGCAAGGGCTAGGTCACTAGGTAGATTTAGATGCACACCCGCAACCCATGTCATCTTTGTTGATGCACTCTCATAAGAGGCAGAGTATGGTTCCCTATCATGCCTCCCAAATGGGGGAGTTCCAAATGCTCTAGCTCCACGTCCTCTGCGTGAGTTCCAAATCCTTCACGAATCATCTCTCTCCACAATGCCATCTGTTTTACAACCTCACATTGCTTCTCTAAATCCCTCTCATGTGCCTCATTGAACTTGAGCCACCTTTCTTCTCTTTTTCTCTCTACCATCAGGTCTACCATCTTTCACCAAACTCCGCTCTCCCGCATACATGCACCCGGTGGGTTTTAGCTAGCCATCGATTCTCTTCCAAATCGCCAAATGGAATGCCTTGTAGATAGGTTCCCTGGGATAACGTAAAATTGGAACTCAACTACATCTAGGAAAGAATAAGTGGAAATTGAGTACTCCAAAATATAGCTATTCAGAACACCACGGAACTAAGTGTCCACAATGTGCATCCAAATCGATTAGCATCATAGAGGGCTTGAAATTCTTCTTGTGTCCTGTTGTCAGCTGATTTTGACTTCACAAAATCAATAAGCGTGATTTTTTTTTTAAATTATAAAAATTTCAAAGTGTTCTTTCACATAATTTTTATCCTTCATCACAATCGTTTTATTCTCATGGTCATTCTAGCTTTCGTTTCATCTATTTTGAATGAGCCATTCTCCTATTACGCCACAAACCGTGTTTTAATTATTTAATTAATATTTATCTTGTTATTTAATAAAATTAATATTTATTAAATTTTATGGTTTTTATTAATAAATATTAATTTAATACTCATAGAAGTTGTTTGACAAACTTGGAAGAACTTTTTCTTAATTAATTATTATCAGAATCGCCGTGAGCAAGTATCGGGGCAAATTTTCCTCTTGCTTCCAATTGTCGTAGACAATTTTAATTTTGCTTCTATCATCCGGGAATTGATGAGGAGATGGTTACAAGAGGTTGCAAAAGCAGAGGAAATTGGGAAGAAGGAGAAACAAAGAAATATTGCAGATATCTAGAGCCTAGAAGAAGGAAAAGCTTATTCTACAGGCACTACCCGACTTTCACACAGAAACCTGGCACATGCATTAGCTAGAGCTAAGAAACCTTGAGAGTTCTAAGTAGTTGTCTCCATTGTGGGATTACAAGTTTAGGAGATCATATGCCTAGAGGGAAGCAATAGCAAGAAGTTTCTGAGGTCCACGCTTGCAAAGGAGAAGGCAATTTCATGCACGTGCAAGGATTGATCTGGAATCCCAAATGAATCCCTTATGCAACAAAGAAGGTGAAATTTCCCATAGCTGGTAGTTTGTTTTTGTTTGTTGTTGATTTGTGCAGCAGCTGGAAGCCAGTCAAGATCCTCCACGCAGGTAGAGAACAATATTTTCATGCAAGCCTGAGGATAAATCCATGCAATCCAGTTCAAGAAGAATGATATGCTGCCCACGAGGAATAAGATCAACATAAAGGTTGAAGACAAGTTTCCACGCCATGCTTGGAAGGGAGAATGAAGTTTGTTTTTATTCACACATAGCCTGAGAAGAAGAAAATAAATTTTCTTGCACATTCTAAGGAGGAATAAAGTCAGTTTGTTTTTACCCACGCACAACCTGAGGAGAGGAGATAATTTCCATGCATCTATTGGGAGATCCACGCAGCACAAAGAGAAACAAAACAAAAATAAAAAGAAATCCACGTAGCAATCAAAAAAGTTTCCATGCATTTTTGAGAGGAGGAACAAGATTAAAATACAAACCAAAATAGAAATCCACGCATGCACAATGTGGTGAAGTTCAATGCAAATTTATTTTTATTATTTATTATTTTAAAAAGGAGATATTCATGGTGTTACGCATGTTGAGAAGACAACAAATTTCCCACGTCGAGGGTAGATGGAGATACTCACACACACAATGAATATTTTAAAAAATAATAATAAGGAGCTTCAAAGATTCAACGTATTGCTTTAGAAGTGTAAAAATGATCTAAAATTGTATTTTTTTGGATGGTGATTTGAGATTTGCCTCAATATTTTTGTATGGTCATTTTGAATTCAACATTCACTAAATCTCTTTTTATATATATATATATATATATATATATATATATATATATATATATATATATATGTTATAATAATAAAAGATTCGTATTATTCTTATGACGACGGTGGTCTGGAGACTTAGACCCGACACCTTTCTAGTGTATTGTCTTCCTTTTACTTTCCATTTAAAAAAATCATAATGGGTGAACATTCCAATAAGTCGGCACTGAAATATGCATACCAAGGATTAGTTCCAACATCGTCTTTAAATTTAGCATATGATAATATTTTAGATACCGATATGGGTCACGTGGATATGGTTCAATTCTGTGACAGGGTAAGACGGGAAGGGAGGACTATCTTCTCAAAAAGGCTTTATCATTGCGGCTTACCTCAAGTGGAAACATTTCCAATTGCCATACAATGCCCCGAATTTGTCCTAGCTTGTGCCGAACATTATGATCCTGAGCATCGGGGAATTTTTAATGACAAAAATGAACCTTTCTTGCTTAATTCTCTAGATCATATGGAAGATTTGTTAAGAGTGCCACTTCATGAAGAAAATGCTGACATCACGCAAGAATCAACACAACAGTTTTGGGATGAGAATCCTTTGAGATGGTCGAATATGGTTGATAAAAATTGGTTGGTCAAACCAAAAACTCACACTTCAAGAATTCCCAAAGAGTTGTTTTGGGTAGAGTTTCATGAAGAAATAGGAGATATGATTACTCTCCTCAGCAGGTTTTTGGTCTTTCTTCTAGAAATTTTCATCCTTGGATGTACAAGTTCATTTGTATCATTCTTGATGTAAAGATGTTCATTGATTGGGAAAGTATCGTTAGCAATACTCTCCATAAGCAATTGATTGAGGTGAGGATAACATGTCATTTTTACATGACCTCATATTTGATTTATGTTGTAGTAAGAAGGAGGATATTTTCAGGGCTAACAAATAGAGGTATAATGGGTCTTGACAATAATAGTGTTTTTCAATTTTACCCACAACTGGAGTTCAAGAACGGTTCTCACCATTTCCGGAGGGTAAACGATGCTTTCCTATTCTATATAATCCGGTCACTTAAGAGTAATCCATAGGAAATATTTTCAAAAGATGCCAAGGCTATGATAAAACAATGGGGAACTTGGTTTATCCAATTTCCCTCATACTCATATATACAAGTTGATGGATTTGTGGGAGCTCCTTACAGACTTCCTCAATATGTCAGCGATAAAATAACATTGATGGAACTTTCACATCAGCTTTTCAAAATCCATTGTCTACTGGTGGATAAACGCAAGGGAGGCATTCATTTCCCAATTCAGATTGGGGAATACAAATGTCCAAATTCCCACAGTGCAAAACTTATGGAAAAAGAATTTTCTCTCATAACTATACATCCTTTCATAAGCAGGGCTCAATTTGATATTAAAGGATCCATGGAAAAATCCCTAGGAGCAAGATATAAGCACAAGGAAAACATAAAAGACTATTGGGCAGAATGTGCGAATGACAGGGAGGTAAGATGACGACAATTTTCTCATCTCACACTGGCTTAGATAGAAAATTATGGATTGAGGGATCCTCCTTTGACCCTTGCTTGATAATGGGATTGATCTTATGGATCCTGCCTATGATCAAATAGTTTTCACTCCACTCCCTGGTATTGATTGGAGTAGAGGAGATGAAACTTCTCTAGATGTCATGAATCAACTTGTGTTAAAAAGGACTATGATGTGGTATGAGAATCAGATAGCCAATCCTCTCCCATTTCAGGCACATATGTCGAAATACAGAGTTTTCCAACGAAAGGAATATTTACATAGAAAGAAGTGGTGCAAACTTCTTCGCATCAATCCCCACTGACATCATCACATGCATCTTAGAGGCAAAGTCAGTGGTTACCCAAACCTATCTCTAATAACGAAGCGGTGTCTCAAGGGTCGGTAAAGAGTGTGCCTCTCAGGGAAGGAAAAGAATGTGTTTTGGGTATTTATACCCCAAACTCATATGTTCACATCACTGGGAGTTCCAATATGCCTACCAAATATCCAAATCATCAATGTCATACACCGAGTCCAAGAAAATCCCATGGTACGGATATCTAATTCTTCCAAACATCCGGTGATAAGGGTATTCCATAAGAGCATGAGAATAATCAAGAATGTGTTGCATATGGTACATCACCAAGGATTGAAGCCACAAAACAACTACCTACTTGGTTTTAGTCATGAGAAAGGCAAGGAGGATTTTTTTCCAGCTTCTCAATTTTTTTGTGTTGAATTAATGAATGAAACATCGACCTAGGTTGACTCTGAAATAAAAAAGAGAAAGAGATTGGTCAAAGTGGCCAACATTGATTTGTTATCTCTTTCAGCCCTCTCCAATAAAGTTATGCCCAAAAAGCCTAAGGTCTTCTCCAGAGTAGTGATTGATGATAACAGAGATAAGTTTGCAGAAATTTCCGTTCCTACTACTGAGAAGGATCGTGGGGACATGACAATCACTGACTATGAAGTATCCAAGATAGCCCTTAATAAGACCACTTTTGAAAGCGATGTGCTATGGCAAAGGATTCAATGAATAGTGTGGTTAAAAGGTTGGAGAGATACAAATCTCAAATTTCCCAACTCAAGGAAAAAAGAATTACTTGATTTCATATGTTCAACATTTGATCAGCCCAATTGAGTCTTCTTTTCCTGTTCTAGAGATGGTGGCTATCCCGATCAAGAAATTGTCAATCAATCAAGTATGTGATCACTCTAGGGCACACTCTAAGGTCATGGGTTTTTGAGATAGAAAGTGGTGGGTTGAAAACAATTGTTGAGGTGATAAAAATATTTGAGAATATTTATGCCTACCTTGATCCAGTGTTTCCATTCAAGGAGTGCCTCATTACAGAATTAATCACACTAGATCAGATTTTTCCAAGTCTTCAGGATCTTTCTCGCATGGAATCTACATTCTTAGCCTCAGAGGGGATACTTGAGTTTGATCATCACATGACACAAATTCTTTGGTTAAACCATGCTAAGGCCAGGAAAATGATTCTAGAAGACTTGGTAATTCAGTTTGATAGTTTGTATAATGAAGCCTATACCACACTCTCTTCCATTCAAGTCTTCATCATGAGATATTCCTTACACCTTCATCAATGAACACAACCAAAGGAATTCAGTACAACATCTAGTGGAGCAGTTTACAAAATTGATACATGAAATGTATACTCTTGTTGATGTTTTTCCACTTCTTCTATGGATCAATGTTTCAAAATCAAACATCTTTACAAAGAGATCTAATCTAAAGTTGCAAACTTGCATACCATACTAGGTAAGATTCTCAAAATGCAGGTACTTTGTGAGGTTGGTCTTCTCCCGAGTTGTTTTCCGGAAGAAGAGAAGATGCACTAGACATTGCAAAAGCTCAAATCTTTTGAATTGGCAAAGAATCAGGATCCTTGTTTTGCCAACAACATGGTAGGATGATTTCCTATATTTTCTCATGGGTGGGAGAGTCCATTTCTCATACGATTGAGATAGGCGGACCCCACCCCCAAGGGATAAGGCACTAGTTTTTGTCAAATGTTTTGAAAGTGGTATTTTAAATGATGTTTTTGTTGAATTCACTTTTGAGGAAACTTATGAGATTTCTATTTTTAGTTGTTTTTAATAAAGTTGGTTGAAAAAGTCAAAGTCACTTAAGTGCCCTATTTAATGTGCATTTAAAATCCTAACTACTTTGTAACCAACTTTTGGGTTATAAAAGAATGTTAGGGGCTCATTTGTAAAGGGAATTTGAGAGAGGAGAAGAAAATACTTTTGTGTGCAAGCTTTGTTTCAGGAAGAAAATTTGTGTTCTTTTGTGAAGAAATTTTGGAGTTAATGAAATATGAACTTTGTGTCTCATTCATTTTCTCTTGTAACATTTGATGCTCTTATGTTCATTAGATGTTAGATGTTTAAATCTTGCATGCAAATATTATCTTTGATCTTATTGTCAATGTTATTAAGTTGTTGTTCTTGTTCACAGTGATCAAGCTCTGCTATTTACTTGCTCATGTGTGTTCCCTTTACTCATTCTCGTTTAACTGATGCAAACTCCATTTTATTTGTGTTAGTTATTTATTGTTCTTCTCCATTCAATATTAGGCTCTTATTTTACCTAACTCTTGCATGTTCCTTCCATTCATTCCATTCCATTTCTTTCCTTCATTCTATTCCATCTCCCTCATTCACTTTTCTTTCCATTGATGTTCCAAAACACCCCCACATATAATTTTGAATGTATAGATGTAAATACAGTTTTGGTTTTCAATAAAGGTAGCCTCACCTTCATCAAGAGGGAATTCGCTCCCATACTGTTGCATGTCATTTGCATGTGTGCAAATCCATATGCTAACACGTCCCAGCAAAGTGTGCGAAACCTCCATTCCTTTTAGACACATAAGCAATTAGCCACTCATACAGATCTATTAGAAAGATATCAAAGAAACTCTCATGTAAATAGTCATACAAGTTGTGCTCCACCCACACGCGCATGTTAAAATCAGGTACATTGCTGAATCTCTGAGTGTATTCTTATTCCAAATCTATTATCCACTCCTTAACACTTGATAAGGTCAATCAATATGTCTTCATCACGAAACATCCTGAAAAAAGCTGAAAAAGAGGTCTCGACAATGGAACCAATGATGCAACCTAGAATTTATTATGAATAACCCAGCGCACTGACACATCACTCACCAAAGCCGAGCACTCACCTGAAGCACACAAAGGCACCAAGTCCCTCTTTAGAGTTTCTTATACATGATGTTAGCATGATGATGTTTAAACATATTCATATTCATAACTAGACATAAACATTCCACAATGCATAATCCAGATTTATATCTTAGAGAATCATAATAAATGAACTAAACAATAACTATGATAAGATTAACCATACAAGAACCAAATTTAGTTATGTCTAATGCCATTATCTAACCAATATACTCCATTGCATTAAATATTGTAAAACATAGAAGCTTCTTACACTATATCAGTATCTCCATGAGTCATGTGCGTCGTCAAAACTAGCAGAAAACTCTACAATAATTCACCACTTCTAAACTACACAAATCAATACATATTTATAGGGGTGGGGACTTGCCCTTCACCACCCATGCACTTCTCAAAATAGGTCACATGCTGATAATAGCCATGCGCCTTTACAATAGTATGCACAACATGCAAGTGTTCTAACAATAGATGTCCTATAGTTAACTCCAAGTAGAAATCCTATTATTAGCTTAAACTATGTATGGCGCTTATCTGCTGCTTGTTCCCAAAATACCATTGCGTGGAGTGCAAGTATTCATCTCTATGTGTGCTCCGCACATTATCTCCAAAAATAGTCCTTATCCACAAAAATGGCTAAGTCCTGAGCCAAAGTGTTCTGGCACGCATTTCCTTTCCTATCTTCCATGCGCTTCAAATGTGCCTTGTTCCCATGCGCACATCCTTTGTGTGTCTTCTCCTTAGAGATTTTTTTTTCTGCTCAACAGCTAGCAACATGTCTACTATACACATCCTAATATATGACCTAGGAATAAGAGTGTAGCACATCCAAAGATCACCGACATTGAGGACTATGTGTCGATGAAGCAACATCCTGAAATTGTCATCATTGGGGACAATGTTGCTTTAAAGGGGAGGCATATGTTACGTCCTTATTCACAGTTCATATATTGATATGTATAGATGACATGTGGCTAAAATAATCTCTTATCATGTCATATCACATTTATTTATACTTTTATATGCTTAGTAGGTCGACCTTGGTGTTTTTCATAACATATTAGGGTATATATATGATTAATAATTAGTATATTATCATCATATTGAGTTCTTGAGGCTTATTATATGGTTTTATGGTTGACCCCTCAAAGTGGCTAAGTCATTTTGATTACATATTGTGATCATGTATCTATATTTTGGTGTTCTTTGGTGTTATATTGTTGTTAATATTCGTATATATCGTAGTAATTTCTTTACACTTACAAAATTATTTGGAGCCAAATTCCCAATGTTGAATCCAAAATAGACAAGTGTGGATCCTCGATCCCTATAATCATTGTTTTTTAAAGAAAGATTTTGTTTGTGGATTATTTTTTCATATCTCTTTAGACATAATTTTTCCATACCCTTTAAAAAACTTAACAATTCTAGCCATAATGCCTTCGCAACAAAGACCTACCAATGACACATGTTTAGGTTGTAGCTCTCAAATAGAACAAATTTGTCCAATTTTTCTAGATTAGATTAATAAATAGGTTGGGGCCGCCATACCATACCATATCTAGATAGGGCCATCCTCCATCCTCGGGTTGGGGAAGACTGGTTGGGGTTAGGCTACCCCCGTCTAGATAGAGGGACTAGCCTTAGCCTGGCGTTTGAAGGCTAGTTCGGTTTGGCCCCCAACAGTCGAAAGATATATGGGATGGGGCACCCCCTCCCCTATCTCTATGATATTATGCAATACATAACATGAGAGATAACTACAATAGGCTTCAGTTTAAATGCTTTGATGGGAACTTTTATCCTACATGGGGGGAGTCCTAAGAAATGAGAAATAAGTGAAAATGGTAGAATTATGGTTCACCAACCTCATATGTCTCCTTATGATATTAATGAGGATGAGGAGGACATCCACGATTTCTACGGTGGACCATCATGTAGCGTATATAAGTGAAATGAGATGCAAGATCTCTCTCCATAGTCTAGGGGTGGTGGAGTTCGGTGTTCGGTGTCTGCCATCCATATCCCCTATATATATGTGCCTCCCTCGCCCTATATATAGATCTGGTATGGTCTTATATGATCTGGTGAAGCGTGCTTATGAGGAGAATAAATGTGGGACACATTTATCTTGAAGGGGTTCAATTTAAAGGAGAAAAAAATTGGAAGATGATCGAGAGAGATAAAATCATTGAGAGTGAGGATTGGACGATAAGCAAGGAGATATTTTACAATGGAGAAAACATTAAAAAAATCAAGTTTGTTGAACCACATATGGTAACCTTCTGTACTATTATACCATTGAACCAACGGCTAATTAGTTGGGTTGAGCATCAAAAGAGTGGATCAAAGACTCCCAAGGAAACATGACAATGCATCCATGCAAAAACTCCTTGATTAAAGGGGAGATGAGCGAGACCATTGTGATCCCACTCTATGTTTAGCCATGTTGAAACCTCTTCCTAAAATCCAATCCATTCGAGGAAGATTTAAATTCATCTAGTTCTAAAGAGAAATGTGTTTTGTTATGAGATTTGGGAAAAATATTGAGTAAAATATAATAGTCCTCTCATAAATTCATATGTTCATCCAAATGTATATATGAGTTAAGTTTTCACTATATACAAAAACCTTGGTGGAGAGAAAGGGGATAGGATCATAACACCCCACCTCATATGACATCAATAAAGGGGGTACAATAAGGCATGAGATGTTGTAGACACTCAAATTTGGCAATTCTACTCTTTGACACTGTTAGTCTTGACATTTCTCTCTTGCTCAAACAAATACACCGCCCATTCTCATCATATACATCTCTAGGTCTTGTTTATAGCTTACTTGATCTTACATGCTCATATGTTGATATATTCTAAGAATTGAATGCATGAAGCCCAATAAGAAAATCCACTCGTTGGCTTCCAAAATTCACACTTTAAATTATCCCTATTGGGTTATAAATGCATAGTAGGGGCATGATTGTTTGTATGGTCATGACCCTAGTGTATGGTTTTAACCTTGTTCACTTTGGTCCTGAAATTTCAATTTCACATTATTCTTTGGGTCATTTGCTCCTTGTTAGTCAATGTTTATAGCTTAAATCACCTTCAAAAGCACATATAAGCAAGTGAAACTTGTCTCATTTAGATCTTAGCACTCTTATGGACTCCTATTGCAAAAGTTAGCACAATGGACACCTAAATATACCCACACTCGCAAATAATTCTACTCATTCATTAGGGCAGCACCATCTACAAGTCTGAAGCTTCTCACTAGGAATAGGAGATTTTTAGCACATTTGTAAGCACTCAAAGTCAGTCACTCAAGTATATTTGAAAGATAGAAACTCAAGTCAAGATTTGTCAAAGGAAGGATATCAAATCTGATTGCACTACAACTAGATATCATATGTTAGGTGGAGGATGGCATGTGGTTTTATGCCTATTAGAGTAATGCCAATGCCGACGGTGCATGGAGTGCCCACAACCCAACTAATGCTTGTTTTACAATACTTCTCATCCATGTTTAGGATTTGGAAGATTGAATAGAGAATTTAGATAACCTTGTAGTGTGAATGATAGAGAGTGATGAAGATATTTAGATGCGAAAAACCCAAAAAGTCATAAACCACCATTCTCGAAAGCGGTGTGCAAAACTATATAAAGAGGTTAAGATTGTACAAATGTTAATTCCCTATTGTATGGTCGTGCCTAAGGATATTTTCAAGTCATAGTTATATTTCCAAAGCATTATTAGGTCCAAGTACCCCTATTTCATCATCTAGATAATCCAGATTAGTCTAAAATCATATGTAATCAATTAAGTGCACTCAATCCCATGTATTTATGAGTTTGTATTGCATTGTGTACATTTTTTAAGTATTAATGTGTTATTATGATATTGAATGGTTAATGTTGGAAGTTAATTAGTCAGAATAACCTCTTATAGCTCCTATTTCATTCCTTGTTTGATTATAATGTAAAAACCTTAATCAAACCTAAAAGGGTGAAACATATGTTTATTAATGTAGTATAAGTTGAATAGAAGATAATGATCATTAATTTAATATGTGAAGAAAAATTGCATTAGAGGGATAATACCCATATAACATAAAATTTGTAAGTGCTCAAAGAGGGTGAGCCCTCGAATATTCCATGAAAATAAATTAAGCTTCATTAATCATTGTTGGGAGGAGGTTGATCAACCTCATTATTTACAAGTTCAAATAAATAGTTGAGATGGGGTTTGGTGATAAGATAAAGTTATATAGAATGGAGGATGTATGATCTAGTGCCCAACTCAATAACATATCCCACATTTACCCTATAAATTTAGAGTGAATCCTAAACCTCGTAATGTACAACCTTCATTAACTGGAGCCTCATGCAGGATCTTTGCGATTTAAAGAGCTAATTATTTTCCTAATCATCTTCTACTTTTCCAGGAGGTTAACATCATTAAATTGAATTTATAGGACATATTTAGAGGTCAAATTAATAGATATCGAGAGTATTTGCATATCAACATTTTACATGTTAAGATTATGAGCAGCTTAAGTTAGGGATAACTAATGGCAAGGAGATAACATTTTGTTGAAACAATGAGGGAATGACAACATTATTGGTGACAAGTTATCCTTGACCATTTTATTTAAGTTTATGTTTTGGGAAATCATAGATCAAATGACCATCATCGTGATAGTAAAAACATTTTTTGAGCTTGTTAAGATAAATAACAAGTTGTAGTTAAGAAAATCCAAGATGATATAATTGAATAGAGGTAGGTAGAGGTTGTCATAGGTCCATTTCAATACATAATATGGGATGATTTCTAAGACCAAATAATTTATCTTGATCATTTTTACATCAAATCATTGTATTGAGTTTATTAGCTAAATAATGGAGAAATTTCCTAACTAGATTGGGAAATGTGAATCCAACCCACATGGGATATTGTGAATGTGAAGGCCCTTCGGGGTGAAATTTGAGTTACCATCCATAGATATAATAAATATGGCCACAAATGACCCATGTTCCATATTGAGAGCCACCGAGTAAAGTTAGTAGTGTAAAAGAGGAAAAAGACATGTTCCCTACCTAAAGATCTCAAAATACATATTTTTCGTCCCTTCGAACTTTCCCATACTGCATGTCCATTTATACAAATCAATTCTGAAATAACTTTCACTATGAAAAATAAAATAATTATATGTTAAGAAATTTTATTGAAAGGCTAGTAAACTCATCAAACAATTAAAACTCAAAGGCTTTACCTCCTTATTGTTGTCCCTAATCGATTAAGTTGGTTTGTACATTGGATATTGGCTCGAGAGAGTGTTTCTTCACACATATTATTTTCAATGGCCTCCAAAATCATAATGGATTGAAGATTCACCTTTGAAAAGAAGATGAGGATTTATAAGAGTAGTGGGGGTCATTTAGTTCTATTTAAGGATGTTAGGGTTGAATAGATCAAAAGAAAAGAGGTTATGGTAAATTCTTTGCTTCTCTTACTTCTTAGCAATATGTGACCATTGATAGTGAAAATTTTAATTGTCAGATGGTTTGCATGCCAATATTTTAGGGATTCGTTAGTACCATTATTTTTGTAGCTAAATTAGTACAAATTTGTTTTTAATGGGGAGTTTCTTGTAATCTATAACACTAGGAAAGTTTTCCTTTTTTATCGGAACTCATCGATATCATATTATCTTTTAAAAAGAGTTTATATTGAGTTATCTTAAAAGGAAGTGAATCGACATACATAAATTGAAAAACATTAAATCATTGAAAAACACAAAGTGTGGAACACAAACACTATTAATTAAAACACTAAAAGTGATATATCGTGTACAAACCATAACATCGCAGGGAATGTGAGGCATATAATATTAGGAGGCATACCTTGAGAATTAGGTTCACCCAAAAGAGAATTAGGTGTCACCCACCTTTCTCTATCAAGAGCATCACGAACAAGAGCCAAGGAAATAGTAACTCCATACCCGGGTAGTGAAGGAAGTGCCATTTAAACATTACATTGAACTAACAAAGACCACCAATATGGGTCGGTAAAATACTTGTCATGTGGTTGCATGGGTTCTATTCCCTTTATTGAGGAGGATGAGTGGAGAAGTGGTTGTGATATTGGTCAACATCGGCGGTGGTGAAGAACCCTACAAAGGTTGATCTAAAGGCTTGTGACTTATAGTGTAAGGAGAAATCCCTCAATGGAAGATCAATTATCGCACATGCTAAAACTCAATTACCACCTCCTCGGTCTAGGCTTGAATTTTCATAAACATTAAAGACATCACAAGAACATTTTCATTTATACTAAAGTGAGGATCAATTTATTCTTTACTTAAAATAGTTACATTTTTAGACTCCGTAGCCAAAATAAAATAACCTATCTAAATAAAAGAAAAGTGTGAAGGCCACCTAGAATTATCCCCAAATAAAATCATATGCTAATTGAAAGGCTCTCGATGAAGGGTCAAATAGGCCATAAATCTAACGATTGAGCTCTAGGAGAAAACAAAACAAATTCTTAAATGTTTTTAAGAGAGAATATTTTTGAAACCTAAAATTAAGAATGCTCATATGTTTGAGCCTTTCCCCAAAGGGAAATCCTGGTAGACTAGACACCAAAGGAAGTGGGATAATTATGATTCTATCTTAACATTCAACATTTTTTTGGGTCCGTAAGACACACACGAGGATAATAATTTAAATTCCATCACCTATTAAGATTTTCCAAATACGAGGAAAATGGACTCACAACCTAATACAACATCCTACAAGATTAGTTTTTAAAGGCCATATCAAAATTCCATCATTAATCCTTCCATTAAGACAAAGGTGGTTATATCCAAATTTTATGTAACATGACATATCACATAATCTCTTTGTTATAAATTAATGATGGAAAATACGGCTAAGAGTTTGAACTTCCTCTACTATTCAATCTAATAGATCATATATTTAGAGGCTATTAAATGTCATACCGAAACAATGTTTTTTATTAATATGTAAGGATTTTATATCATGCATTTTACATTTTAACAAGAGGAATATTGGTATACATCATAATAGGAGACCACCACAAATATCAAGCATTGAATGATAGCCCATTTATGAAACCATCTCCCTACTTTATATGGGTTTTACCTAATTAAAAGGATTTGCGATATGCTTTTGGCCACAATTGATCCCTAATTTTAACTAACATTGTTGTGATCAAAAGAGTTTGGAATCCCATGTTTTTCCAACAAGGTTTTTCATGGGAGAACTCCGCCAAATTTTACAATATCTTAGGTTGATTTTATGAGCCTTATTTCCTTCCACATCCCTCACTACCCACTTAACACAAAGAATAATGGTTTGGTGGTAGATGTAAATGATTCCCATGCCTCATTTTACTTGATGGAGGAAATAAATATCCGATGTAACTCTATGAAATCCTTGGGTTTGTTTTTTGTTAGCCTATAAAAATTCCCTTAACAATTTATATAGTTTATCATATTAAGCCTTACATGAATCCCAATATGACGAGTAATAAACATGAGTGACAATAAGAATTTTGGTGCACACCTAAAACTTGCTTGTAGGGGAAAGAGGTTTAGTAATTCCTAATATTATCTATTTTACCCATGATCAAGCACATAATACCGTAAATCGAGAGAAGAATAGTCAAAAGCAAGAGTACTAGAACTTGAATTGACCCCATCTTTTTAATCCAATTCCATTAAGATCCCTTTATCTAGTCTAGTACATGCATCATTGATCCAAAAACAATTTTCACCCCTGGGTACCGTTTATAATTTTTGGATTCTTTAATTATATGATTTAAAATTGATCAATAGTGTTAATTGAATCACTTTTGTTTTTCAAACCCCAATTTTCCAAACTCTTTCTTAACAATCAATTTATGGTCTAAATCTAAATTTCGTGATTTAAATGGAGATATTACAAAACCATCACAATTTTGATCACAAGCTGAATTTGATAATGCATTCAATTTGATTATTTAATCTGAAATTGACTATGCATTCATTTTTGTCTATTGTGGATTATGGATTGTCAATTTTATCAATTTCCTCTAATGATTTTTATCCGATCAAAAGCTTCAACTTCCTTTAATTGCTTACATTAGTTAATTGATTGCTTTATCAATTTAATCAATTTCCTCTACTAATTTTATCCGATCAAAAGCTTTAACTATCAAATAAAAATCCACAAAAACTTGATAACGAAGTTCACTCGAAGGCTACATCTCCCAATTCACGAATTGTGAATCGATCTATTTATTATCAATTGAAGTACGAATTTGAACTTCATAACTTGAACAATAGATCATAATACATGTGTTAAGAGCTTAATACAGATTTGCAGATTTTGATTTCTGTCGATTTCATCTACAACTTCACCTATGGCTCTACAGGCTCTCCAAAGTGCCCTTTCCGTGAAATTGTGTTTGAAAAACACCTACAATATAAAATTTATAAGACTTCATGGAAAAATAAATACATCAAATTTTTAGTGTCATAATTTTGAACATTTCATCGCTTTACACCGAGATGTGGTTTTGTCATCCGGTGCTTCAAAATTACATGCTATGGCCTTTTACACAAATCATCTAAAAAGTCACTTTAAATAAAAATTTCCCCCCCTTTTTAATCATTTACATTTGGTTTGCATGGATTGGTTAAAGTGCTTGATGTTTTATAGGAGGTTATGGGTTCCATTCCCACATAGATTATTTTGTCTTCCATGTAGGGATATTATCCCACATTTCCCATGGAAAATAAAGCTAAGATTTTTAAATAGCCTTTACTGCCCATTATTCCCATGGCTTAGGCCATGCATGAGCCTGTTTTTCCATCCATTTACGGTGGACATGACATATTAATGGTTTGGACGTGGCATGCATAAATTTAGCTTGGAGATGGTTAATATTGTTGGGCATGGCTGAGTCCTACATGGGGGATAAGGTGTATTGTTTAAAAACAAGAGAAAATACATATAACAAAAAATGGATTACAAATGGAATATTTACTTGAATGCATGTCCTAATAATAGTGAAGAGATGGGAAAGTGAGTTAAGGGGGACGATGGAGAGAAGAAACCCAAATTCCAACGAAGCGATGGGGAAGGGAATGGGCAAAAATAGAGCCCGAATGGTGGTGAGGGAAACCAGAGCAAGGATGACAGTGGAAGGAAGAAGGATGTCTCGGTCAAGGAAAATGAGATTTCGAGCCTTAAAGGAGATAGGCATGAGCCGATGCGTGGGGTTGATAGAACTCCAGCAGATGGAAACGGCTTAGGAGGTGGATTTAAGGTGGTGAATTAGGTAGGAGGAAACAAAAACAAACCTAAAGAGGTGTCGCCCCCTTTCCGGACTCCTTCAAAGAGGCGTTGGGGTCTAAAGGGGGAAGCTATGGAAATCAAGATTTCTTGGTTGATTTAGCAGAGGAAGCCTTCAATTTGGAGATTAAAAACCTAACAATAGATGCTTATTATAGGGATTTGTCGGAGGATGCCATCATAGGTCAATTTAATGGACTTTGGCCCTCTTCTTTAGCCTTGTATCAATGGGTGTTTGAGAACTGGACAAGTAAGTGTGAAATTTCATTATGCTCAAAAGGTTTTTTCATTGTTCATTTTAGAGACCATGGGGATTATCAACGATGTTTTTCGAGGGCCCTTGGTTTTGGGGCAATGTTGGTTTGTATTTAACTTTGTGGTTCCTGGATTTTGATCCTAATACCCACCCAGTCACAATAACGCAGTTTGATGTCAAGTTACCCAACTTACCCTTGCATCTTTGGTATGCCTTAGAGGATATCAGAAATGCTCTGGGAAAATTCATAAAAGAAGACATGGAACGAATTCAATCGGGAATGTGCACTTATGCAAGATTGTGTGTTGAAGTAGATTTGAGTAAAGGCCTATCGGATCACATATCTCTAAAATTTGGGAATTTGCAGTGATTCCAACCCTTGGATTATGAGAACACCGCCTTTCGGTGCCAAATCTACAAAAATCTAGGTCATCTACACGCCTCATGCCTGCTTAACAAAAACACCAAAAATGTTAAGAAGGGGGCTTCAAGATGGAGAACTACTAGTCCAGATTTAGTTTCGGCCATGACATTCAAGGAAGGTCGGGTAAAGAGAGCAATGAGATTTGGGTGGAAAAAAGAACATAAGAAGTTTCGAATAAAAAATAAGTTACAAGTGGCGTGAAGCGAGTGCATTCACTTGAAACGTCAGACTCCGAAGTTGGAAAAATTATCAGATAGTGCGGAAAATGTAGATGAAAATAATCTTACGCTTGTCACTTTAGATCAAGGTAAGTGGCACAAGGTGTTTAAAAGAAAAGGAAGGAAGGGATGACTAGTAAATATTTCAGATTATTTCCCATCTCAGGGCTAGAAATAATTCTTTTTTAAGTCGTCCCTTCCTCTGGGCCATTGTTGGGCTATTGTGTGGTGTTTTTTTAGCGTGCTTTGTGTTTGTACGAGTGAGGCCCGATCAACCCTTTGGTCAAAAGCGTTTAAAAAAATAATAGCGAAGATTTTTTTTTTTTTATAGATAAATTCCGTCAAGTTATGGGAAACCATTAGGGAGAAAGAAGAGATATTATTTGGAGGAGTTAACTCTACATGTGACTATCAACAAAAGGCTTTAATAGGGGCTAATATCCCATGGAAAGAAAAGATCTTCATAGCCCAATTGAGAACTAATTCACATCGTCTTCTGTGTGAAACATGAAGATGGAAAAGACCTAAAGAGACATGGGAAGAGAGAATCTGTGTCTTTTGTGTGTCTAGTGTAGTGGAGTCGAGAAAAATTCATGTTGGAGTGTAATGCTTATAAGGACATTAGGGCCCAATTTGCTAGCACAGTGTCTAGTGCATCCTTTCAAGATATTTTCGGGTAGGATATGGTGGAGAAAATAGGGGAGCTGATTATCAAACTCACCAATAGGAGATTTGAGTGTCAGAAAGATCTTTAGAAAGATCTATTGTCCTATAGGCTGTCTTTGGTAGCCTCGTAGATGTTAAAATTTCTTCTTCTTCTATACAAGTTGGAAAGAGAAAATAAAGCTCTCAGAGAATAGGTACTAAATCTTTAAAACACCATGGAAAGAGGACAACAAGAGTTAGTCATTCTAAAACAAGATCTAGGACATTTGAAAACAATTGGCAAGAAAAACCTTGAAATTATATAGGACATTTGAAAATAACTGGAAAGAAAAACCTTGAAATGGTAAAAGGGAATGAAACAATACAAATAAATGAAATTCAATCAGCAATTGAAAACATGGAAATGAAAGAAAACCAACTAAAGGATCGGATAGAAGAGGCCAAATCTTGGTCACAAGTAGTAAGTGGATCATCAAGTGAGCAAAAGCAAATCATAGAGAAACACATCAAAATACAAATAAAAGAAGAAAGGGATAAGCAAGACAAAGCAACAAATTTTATTATCAAAGGTTTGAAAGACTTCAGTGAAAAGGAAAGAATTGACATTTTGGAAAGGGACTTCCTTAAAGACTACACCGAAGTGGACAAGTTATATACATCAAGCCAACATGATTGGTAGGAGAATAGAAGGAGGAAAGGATCGTCATGTGAGAGTTTTCATGAGAAATGTAGAAGAAAAACATGATATCCTAAAAAGGACATGACTTCTTAGAGGCACACACATATATCTAGATGAAGATTTGACATTTTCCCAACAAGAAGATCGAAAGAAGGAATGGGAGAAAGTGAAAGAAGTAAGAGAACCAGAAAATGGTCAAGGTTGAAGAATGTGAAAGCCCAAATCAATAATCGAATGTCAAGCAAGAAATAGGGATTTGGGGCCCCATGAGAATCCATGCACATAGTAAGTTGGAATTGCAGGGGTTATCCATGGAGAAGAGGACCCAAATTGGGGCCCATAGCAGAGGGGAAAGATATTATTATTCTTACGGAAATGCATGAACATGAGGGCTGCAAAGTCCCGAATTTGAAGGGTACAAGAAAATTTTAGTTTGGAATGAAGGGAATGAAATAGGTAAAGGGAATGGGGGATCACAAAGTGCTAATAAAGGAATTATGGCTCAAGATAGTCAAATTTTAAAAGAGGATCCAAATAAGCAATACATATGGCTGAAAATATCAGATAATGAGGTGATAATCAGATTGGCCACTTGCTACTTTGCACTAAAAAGTTCAAAGACTTGAAGGAGTAGGAATTTAGATAATGAAGACCCCTATGCTTTGCTAAGAAATACATTATGGTATTCAAGACCTCGGGGAAATAATTCTAATGGGTGACTTTAATGCAAGGATTGCAAACAATTAATTTCTCGAGTTGAAAAATGAAGAAGGTGGGGATGACAATCCTTTATGGCTTAATGAAGAAGAGGATCAACTTTGGGAAAGAATATCAGAAGATCATAATAGAGAGGTGACCCATTTTGGGGTCAAGATTCTATGCCTATGCAACTTATACAACATAGTTATTTGTAATGGCATGAGGGCTTGGCCTAGATCAGGAAATATCACTTGTAAAACATACAATGGTCAAAGTGTAGTGGATTATGTCATTTGCTCCCAAAACTCTACTTCTCGGTTACTTGAGTTTGAAATAGGGGATTTTCCTATCGAGCTAAAATATGATCATAAACCTCTCTTTGTCAAGCTTGGTACCATCTCAAATCAGCACCAAAGAAACCAATTTAATCACATATGAAAGACAACTCAACAACAAGTCAAAGTCATTGTAAATAAAGAAAATCAGGAAATCTTCACCGCTGCCCTTGAGCAACACTTTTAGATAATATGAAATGATATAGAGAACAAGGCAACCAAGGGGACAAATATGTATGTGCGAGAATAATTTGTTGATTTCTTTAATTCACAAGGCATTAAGTGCATGTAAAAGATATAAACTAGAAAGGGAGTTGCAAATACTTTTCCAACGAATGGTATGACAAAGAATGCAAGGTGGCCAAGAGAGCCTTGAAGGAGAGTGAAATGAACAAAGAAAAAAAAAGTATGAGAAATTAGTACAATACAAAAGAGAAAGTTATGTGGGTACGAGGAGGAAAGAATTAATTTCTCTTAGAAAGCACAATCCCAAAGGGTTTTGGAGGGAGCTACAATAAAAGAAAAACACAAAGAAAATAATATCATAAATGCTCAGTGGTTAGAGTATGCAAGGATCCTCTATGAGTGGCCTCAACAGAAAGATACCCCTCCCATAATTAATACTTTGACCAAGCTTTTCTCTGTGGAAGACATCAAGCATGGCATCATGAATCTAGCAAGTGGTAAAGCACAAGACATTGATGGGCTGTAGGCTGAATTTTTAAAGTGGGGTGTGGAGACCCTCACTCCACACATCAAAAAAATATTCAATGAGATCAACTAGAATGGCTTCCCATTAGAATGGACAACTAGTGTTGTTGTTACTTTATTTAAAAGTGGTGATATCAATAACCCATCAAACTACTACACCATTATGGTCAATCCTCTCCTTAGTAAAATTTTGGGGGCATGGTAGAACGTCGAATCAATAGTTGGGCCGAAAGAGAGGGTAAAAGAGTAAAAGGGCAAGCAAGTTTCCGACCTAGATACTCAACCATCAACCACTGCATCACTCTTAGATACTTGATTGAAAAAGTTTGGGATACACAAGGTGAGGAAGCTTTTTGTTTCTTTGTTGATTTTAAGAAAGATTTTGACATGGTGCCTAAAGAAAAACTTTGGAATATGATGGAGGAACTTGGGATTCTAGATGAGTTTAAAGAAACATTACATAGGCTTTATGAGCAGGTTAGAGGTAAAATCAGAACCAGAGAGGGTATGTCAAAATGTTTTGGTAGTGACATTGGTGTCAAGCAAGGTTGTCCTCTCTCTCCCACCTTGTTTGGCTTATACATTGACAAGCTTGAAGAATGGTTAAACAAAACCAAGGGAGGGGGCATACAGTTGGGTTATGTGGTGAAGTTACTCTTATATGCCGACGATCTTATTCTAATGTCAAAAATAGCTCAAGGATTGAGGGATCATTTGAAAGCCTTAGAACTCTTTTTCCAGGAAGTAGGGATGCAAGTGAACATTAACAAAACCAAAGTAATGATTTTTTCTTTAAAAAGGAAAGAGAAACAACTTAACTTTATTTTTTAGGGGAGCCCATTGGAAATTGTAACAAAATACAAATATCTTGGGATTGATTTGCACAACAAGCTTAGTTGGGAGACATGTAGAGCAAAAAAAATATAGGGGTTGGAAATTATCTTACCTACTTCAAAATAGGTGCAGGACAACCGAACATTGTGATTGGAAAACTAAGAAAACTATTTTTGATTTCTGGTCACCTCGCTTTCTTTATGGTTGCAAGTATGGGGAAGTAGCATGTCAAATCATGGATGGAGACAATTAGAAAGAATTCAAACATATAATCACCAAAGACTCCTAAAGTCAAGTCAATGGTTCCTTATGAGATCTTGTTAGTCAAGCGGTACTTTCTTATGGAAGCATCAACAATAACTCAATTGTAAAGTTATTGTTATCCAAAATAAATCCCCTAGTTATTTGGATAACTTATATTTCCATTTTGGTTCTCAAGTTCTACATTATAGGTTACACGCACTTCAATTGTTCTTTCGGTACATTTCCTTGGCTCCTTTTCCTCATGTGCCCCTTTCTTGCACTTACCATATTTTCCTTCTCTTTTCCTCCACTCTGTTCCATTCTTCCCCAGTGCCCAAAATCTATGCATTCACCTTCTTCCCAATGGTTCATGCACCCTCCGCGTGTACTTTAGACTTGCTTCCTAAATTAGTGACTCCCCGATACTCTTGTGCACCCCCTTCTTTACATTGCACATTACATTGTAATGATTGCGCCTGCCATACATCCCTCCAAAAGGTATTCCTCCCATTTCTCCCACGTGTACTACCTTTGCATGCATTTCCCTCAATTTTCCTTTTCGCCTTCCTCTTCCATGCACATCTTCGCACCTTATTTTTCGACCTTATGTGCCACGTGTTATATTTTAGAGTTTGAGTGTGCTACACGCAACCAATTAGAGCGTGCCAACCGGGCACCAAGTCCTAAACAAAAATCATTGCTTGACACATGGCATAATTGACAAAGAGGATATAAAGTTGGCTACCCTTCACCATTCTCGGAGCGCCACGTGTATTTGCATGTCGAGCGACTTGAAAACTTTAGATTGTCATAACTTTTTCCATAAAGCTCGAACATGGCCCAATTTGTCTTATCTCGATGTTTGTTGATGTGGGCTATAGTCTAAACCATTCAAATTCAAATTTTGGTGGGATTTGGTAGGTGAGAAGATGGAAAACATCCTCACACCATTAATGCAAGATTTGATTGCTCTAACCACCCGATTTGATGTGGATCTCACCCCCTTCCTTTTCCTGCATGCCAAAAAGATATGGGGAAGCACATTTGACAAATTTGCAGGGAGATTTGTAGGCATTTAATGTTTGCTATTGGTGGTTGTGTTTCAAATATGAGTTTTCCCTCCTTCTCTCCTCTTCTTCTCTCATCGATTCATCTATAAATGTAAGAGCATGGCTCATTGTAAAGGGTTAGACATTTTGGATCCTCTAGTGTTTGCTAAGGATTTTGTATCTTTGCATTTTGAGTCACAAACCTCTAGATTTGGTTCTTGCATGTGGATATCGACCTCATACACCATTGTAATAGACTGTGCATACTTAGAAGCAATAGAAGAATTATTTTATGGTTATTCTCTTCCTTAACATGTTTGTATTCTTCTTTCTTGCTTTTCCTTGTATTGTGTGCTTGTTATGCCATTTTAAATCCCTTGCAGCTCCATTTTCTTGTTATGTCTCATGAAATTGATCGTGTGAATGCATTCTAGTTTGTGTTGCACGTGCCTAGCCTCCTTTATGCCTTTTCCTTTATTTTTGCTCAAAATAGATAATGTTCATCCCACTTTTTTTGGTGTTATCGTCTTCCTTAAATTAGTTTCATTTTTATGTTCTCCTTCTATCCCTGGTCCCATGAAATCATTAGCTTAGATTTTCCTTTCAACATTAGTAGTAGCAGTAACAATAGAAATAGCTAGAGGAACCGACCTTCTCCGGAGGTTTGTCTTAAGTGCGCAAGGTCCCACAACTTGGAGACAGTCCCATTGTTACCTTAATGACTTAGTTCAACCTGACCGAGACGAGTGTAAGTTTGAGATCCAATGGTTATCTCGAAAAAATTGAAAGCATGGATAATCATTGCTGGCCCAAAATGGCTGTAGACAAAAAATTAGAGCACAAAAAGAAAATTTGGATGAAGCAAAACAACAAATGGATGAACAAATGGGGCATCAAATTTTAGGAGTGGCCTAACAACAACAAGGAAATCAAACAATATGTGATATAAAAATTTAGGATTGCCATGTGGACAGGGCAGATTGGTCATAAGAAAGCTTATTACATCAAAGAATTTAACCCCACTTGGGAGCATGATGAAAAATCTTATCTTGGAGCAGCTATCAAGGGTAAAGCAAGGATTTTAATAGCTCAAATGAGGATTGGTTCACATCACATTCGATGTGAAACCGGTAGATGGACTATACCCAATGAGGATTGGGAAAGGAGAACTTGTATTTTCTATAGCAAAGGGGTGGTTGAGATGGAATGAAACTTCATCATGGAGTGTTCAACTTATGAGGATATTTGTGTCTAGTATGAAAAAATGACTTGAAGGTGGACAAATTAAATGAGTTATTCGAAGAAACAAGACTTGAAAAGATCACGGTTTTTGTGCTCAAGATTCATAATAGAAGATCTGATATTGAAAATAATATGAGCTCACCTTAAAAATTAGCTTTTGGTCCCATAGACTCCTCAATCTTGTGGACATCATTGTAGAGACAACTAAATTTTTCTTTTGCAATCTTATTGCCAAAACACACGCAAAATCATTCTCATTCTTTCCAATTCCGTTATAATTAGTGCTCTTTACTATTTAGCTAATGTTTCTTGCCACTCTAGTTGGTTAATAAACACTTCATTGATCACCAAACCTCTTTCGCATTCAGGGATGGCACTTTACGACGAATCGTAAGTCAAAATCCTCTTCAAAATAGACAATTAGCGATTATAGGCTAATTAAGTGTATTTTGCCCTTGTTTTGGTCAATATACCCTAGTATTGGCTTAAACCCTCTTCCAACCACCCAAAATCACCCCATTCACCTCCACAATGTCTCAAAAGCTTCAAAATCTTATCCTAGCCTCATAGTTAACCCTAAGCGGTTGATTAAGGCTCCACACCTCTTAATCACTTGGTAATTCACCAATTGTGATTAACAAAGCTTAGTCATGATTACCAATTATAATCTAATTGGGGCTTTTAGTCCCACATGCACCAAAATACAAGTTTCTCCCAAAAGGAAAACTATAAAAACAACTCACCTCATTCCTTTATACTTTACACCATGCTTTGATTGGCATCTCATATAATAAATATGATATATAGCCAAGTTCAATCCTTACTTAAAGCCTTCAATGGGGTTAGTAAATGGATATTCAAAATGACCAAGCAGTCATTTGGAGAGGACATTTCACCTTGTTTGGAGTAGAAACCATAACCATTTGATTTCCCTCTTAGGTCTATTTAGGCCCATGTTAGGTAATTCAAACATATTAGCAGGCATGTTTAGTTAGATTTTGTATTGTTTTCGGACTAGTTAAGCATTATTTTAAGCGTCTATCTTAATGTTACATTCCTAGACTTAGAACCTTGGCTAGATGGATGGTAATGGTGTTAGCTTTTATTGTTTAGTCATGTAATTTTCTTTGTAAAGTTTAGGTGCTTTCACAAAGAAAATCTAATATTGAAAATAATATGAACTCACCTTAAATTCTCAACTTTTGGTCCCAACTCCTCAATCTCGTGGGACGCTATTAAAATATTTCATTTTCATAACATCCAATCATTGCCTAACTTTCCAACTTGGAAAGTTAACTTGTATTCCAATGCAATTCATTATAATTCAATGAAATGTTGATCCCACATTCACCTATGCAATTGTATATAGTGGCATATATATAGAATATCATTATAGTGCTAATATGAAGAATTGGTGGCAACGACACCCAAAAATTGTATGTCGAATGCCAAAAATTGAGGCCCACCATTTATTTTTGTGTCAAAGATCGGAGGCTTAAAACACAAACTTTACCTTTTGCCCATTTTTCCATTTCTACCGCATGTCACATCCTAATTGGATAGTTGACCAAGTTTGACCATATTCTTTCCAAAATTTGACCTGCGATATCTTTCACATATGAACTATGTTTTTCGATTCCTACATATTGACGGAAAGCTCTCGAAACACTCTATAGCGATGGTTTTGGGATATTTTGTAAACATTTGAACTCATAAAATCCTTCGATCAATCATATATACATGTAATTCTACATCTTAGTCTATTGCATATTTGAACTCGACACTTTGAAAAATATATCCAAGCAATAAAAGCTTCATTAAAATAGGCTTATTATTCTAAAAGGGTAAGGAAAGAATCATTTGCAAAATGGTTATGGATCAATTGTGAAGGTTGATCAAGGAGGGTAATTACCTTAATCAGTACCCTCTCACATGATGTGCAAGTAAGTATCCAAAGGCTTTTGCGACAAAAATATACATGACAATAGTGATAGGGAATTTTTTCGATAGAGTGAAAGATCCCAAAATTATTCGACTTATTACCATTGATAATCAAATGGAATGAGGCCTCTATGTGGTCATTGGATTTCTTAAATCCAACTTGAAGAAGATGAGTCTTTGTCAAGCATGGGCCCATTCCATGCCTCGTCAATTCTTAATTTTTTTCTACTTTGGTCTAATAAATTTAGGTAGGATATGAAAGAGATGAAGGGACGCATATTTTTTTATTAATCCTATAAGATACAAATCGGAAGGGTAATAATTCTCTATTGGTAATTAACTTAAGATCTCATAATTTCGGGACTAGCTTGATATTACCTTTATTAATAACATTATCTCGGTGTTTTGTTGACAATAAATTCTTTATAAACAGAAGTAAGTTTGGTTATATGAAGTCCTAATTGTCCTTGTATAATTCACAAGGAAGACTTCAAGGCCGACACTTTATCATTAACCATGTTGTAGATAACATGAAATAGCTAATCAAGGGTGGGGGCATCACATAAGTTTTTAGCTGGTAGAATCACTTTTCAGAACCACATCAAGTTATTCCCATATTACTTGGATTATTTCTATTGTATAATATTTATCTTTAAACACCAATTTGTAGTGTTCCACAAAATTTAAGGAAAGCTAAAAAACTAGTAATATGAACATAAGTATTTTGGAAAGCCTTAATTTTTCACTTGTCTTTTTGAGTTTAAGGGATTTGAAAATTTATTTTGAGGCACAATATTTGAATTTAGGTAAATGTATATGAGCTTAGATTTGAGCCTCTTTCATAACATGATTTTCCTTTAGCTTGAGCTTGTGTTTGAGATACATAGACATAAGATGTAATTATAGATCAAAGGGATATTTCTCCAATCATGATGAAACTCTCTATAATTATTTGGAAAGATAAAACCCTTCCCACTTTATGACCCCATGCCACCTAATTACTATATTGGTGGAAGAAAGAGGCAATGTAGTTGATCGTGTCATTCCACCACTCAAAGTAATTGACACCATAAGGAGGACATGTAGTGAAGCTCCACACTCTAGTGGTGAATCAAATAATTTCATCATGGCTAATGAGTGACATATTCAAAAATAATTTACCGTGGAAAACTTTATGAAGGTTGCATCCTCATTCTAGTTTAAAAGTGATGGGATTGTAATTGGACAAGATTAAATCTAGGTAGATGAAAACCATCTAATCATGAAAATGTGAAAGGATAACATGTGTTTCTTAGATAACACAACACAATATAAGAATTTGAGAACCTAATTATTACTGACCTATAAATCGGATCATGTAATTTAAGTTTGTGAGTTAATACCCATCATTGGAAGACTAATTTTAATAGGCCCCATCAATTTTTAAAATAATACCAATCCTTATGTTCTATGATGCACCAAAGAAAAGGAATATTCCCTTCCTTATTCTCAAGAGTCTAAACCATATTGATATCATTTCAAATTAACCAAATTTTTGAGATCCAAGTTCCACCGAGCAAATACAAAAGGGTGATTTGTCACACCTATCCTTAGGCACATAAATATTACAAATCCCTAAAAATGACCATTGACACCCCACATATCCTAGTGAGAGGGGTATTATTTGGAGGTAAGAATGAATGGAGAAAATATTTGGGGAATAAGAACATTGATAGTATTAGGAATTTCTTTAATGAATTGAACAACTACATGGAATCTTACGACGTACACTTTAGAATAGTTTGTAGAAGGAAATATAGAACCTTAACTTCCTATAAAGGAATGACATTTGATTTATCAAATTGATAATATGAGGAATACATAGAATATTTTTGAGGACTTTGTGAGAACTCAAAAATTCCACATGAATAAATTTAGGAAGAACAATTGTCCATGTGTCATTCTCCATGATTTTGTTGAAGTTTGACCTTAGATCCCGTTGATGATTATCTTTGTGGATGAGCCGTCATATTTGTAGGATACCTTAGGGAAGTGGGAGGTGCATCCTAAGATAACCTTAGATTTTAAAGAAGTCGACTCTTCTTTGTGATGAGGGGTAAGGTTAGAGGAAAACTGAAATAAAATGTAAAACTAACAAAGACAAAGCACCAAAAAGAAGTTGTTAATCATGAATCCAAATCCACGAAATGTGGAAAAGGTGAGCAATGAACAGGGGTGGAAAAAATGCACCACATTCCAGAGATAGATTCACACAGAACACCACTTCAAACCCATTAATCACATCTTCCAAAACCTATAGTGAACATTAGAAATATGCACAATATACCTATAGTGAATAAAGGCTAGTAGAGACAATAAAAACATGTAAAGGATGGACAAAATGCATCACATGACATATTATATTACTCTAAAAATGTGCACAAAGTAAAAAAAAAAGGCAAGAAGCAAGAAAAATTCCATTACAAAGCTTAGGAAGAAGGTTTGAGCTCCATGTTCAAACCCTAACAGAGAAGAAACAAGGGCCTAAAGGAAAAATGACTAACTCCTTTTAGAAAGAGCTCTAGATTACAATATATAGAATGAGAAGAAGAGAAGAGTGAAATCCTGAAATTTCCCCTTCAACCACTTGCCAGTTGTAATAAATGAGGTGAAGTGACAAAATATATTTATAAATCTCCCTCACACTGCCCCATGACTTGTCGTTGGAGAAAATGAGGGCCATACTCATTTAATGCATTCTCAACCACTCTCCAGCTGTCTTCTTGAATTGGGATCATTTTGTGAGAGATATATCTTCAAATCTTCATCAATATATGAATTTCTTGATTGTTATGCATCGGGCTCTAAGCCATAATTCCAATGAGACCAATTTTATGTGATTCTACTAAGGGATGCTCAAGTTATGGGTATTTGAGTGCAAGTGGATAATTTGAGTTTCCATGAGCTTGCTTCATCTACACGGGACTGTGCATTTAACTCTTTTGTTGAAAAGACAAGTTAATAATTTCTTCTCCCTCTTCATATCTTTTAAAATATACGAGAATTTAAAGAATTCCTGGTGGGCTTTGTTATTTCTCCCACATTGTATTGACCTGCCGCCAATTTTTTGCAACATGCTTTGGGTTCGGAGCCCATATGTGCCGAGCTCCACGTGGAGGTCAAGCACATCTCTAGGGTATTTACTTTTCTTGCATCTTTTGGAAGTGCACTGAGCTGACACATGACACCTTCCGTGGCTCCTTTCCTTTTCTCGTGAGTTCGTAATGAGACTCATTGCACATTAATACGAGGACCTTCTCTTCGGCGGGCCCATCACCATTCGACCCCATGTGGAAGTCCTGTGGGAGTTTGGGGATTTCATTGCTCTCACTCTTTTTGGAATTACACTGAGCTGACACATGGCCCCTTCCGTGACTCTTTTACTTTTCTTCGAGTTTGTAATGGCTTAGGGATTTGACTCACCGAGTCACCTTCCTCCGTTTTTTCACCATGATTTGGCTAAGTCTTTACCAAAATTGCTGAAGGCTTGAATCATCTCACATTAGTCCGAGATCCTCAGAACTATCTTCACATTTTCTCAAATCCACTAATTGTCATGCTGACGGGGTAATCCATTTCCCATATTATCCGAAACCATCAATCGAGATTATGAGCTCATTCCTTTATAGCCGAACTAACTTAGGGGATTCTTGATTAATCACAACAATAATTTGCTTGTTATCTAGTTTCAGTGGCAGATGGAGGGGGAATTATATAACAAAGTCCAAAACTACAAAGCTACGACTTAAGACCATTTGTTTTTTTTTAGGTAAAATGAGGAATTAGATTAGTGCCCTCACCCATGATAATTATGTATTAAATATTACTGAGAAGGTCCTTTATGGGTAAATATAATGATTTTATCTACTAAATTATGAAAGGATGTAGAAAATGCCAAGAAGGCAATAAGAGGACATGAAGGGTTCTACTTCCCTTAAAAGTACAAAACTCCTTTGTGCATACAAGGAATGAGTCTAGAAAGAAGTTTAGGTATCATATTATAAACAAAGTACAATAATAAAGAACTTATAATGTATAATGTTGTAGAAATATAAGTGTGGATTATCCCTTATGCAACCTAGGTAGTTAGCTAGAGGGCCTTTGAAAGGAAAGGGGCAAGTAAAAATAATTGCATTCATGTTGGTTGCATACTTAATAAACGTAAAAAACTATATATACAATACAACTTGATGAACTTTGTTGGCGTAGGATATTATTTTCCTTATATTTATTTACTTAGAATAAATCCTCACCCTTAGTGACTCATCTTTCTTAGGTGTACTAAGTTTCATATGAGTTACTATGACATGTCTTATTGTGTTATAAGAGTTACATTCCCATTATGGAGTGTAACTCCCCTTCCTATTTTGGGAATATTCTCACGGAGTAGTAAACAACACTCCCATATGTGCACTCCACTTGAGCTATTAAGAGGTTGATTTTGCACCATTCTTCTTTTTGTGAGTTAATTTCATATTGCATTACTTGTTAGATCTTCTTGGATTTGTGTAACTAACTATGTGCAAACATTATTTATTAGAGATTCTGGAAGAAACTCTCGATATGGTATCAAAGTCTTGTTGGTAAAATGCTTGTCCATTTTTTTAGTTGTGGTATTATTCAAGTTTTTAATTTGACAAGTTTATGTGCAAATTTGGTTAATTTCATTGAGGGTTTTCAAAATTTCTAGGGTGCTTCGAAAAAAATGAGGGGTTTTTGAGTATTTTTCATGATTTGGGGTGTTCCTACAATTTTCTTATCATTATTGTGTATTTCATGATTTGTATGTTGTTTTTCAAGTCAAGAAACCTACCCAAATGCATTTAAGGATTTTGGGTGTTCAACATGTGCTAAACTCTAACATAGTGTATCACGTTTTTAGAGGTACTTAGCAAGTCAAAATCCCAACCTAGTGTTTTAGGTTTTCAAGATTTTGGTATTCTCTACATTTCAACACATTTTACAATATATGGTCAAACCTCTGAACCCCAATCAATGCCTAGTGTTTTGGGTTTTCGAGACTTCGGGACATCTCAACACATCGACAAAAAAATTGCAATATGTGGTCAAAGCTACAAACTCTAGTCAACACCCAGTATTTTGGGTTTTTCCACCCGCTTGTCAAGTATCATGTCTCAACGCCTTTGTCTAACACCTTTTAGGTTTTGAATCTTGTTGAACATGTTTTGGGTCTCATACATTGTTTTTCAAGTGGAAAAATCTGACACAATGTGTCGGATTTCCAAGGTGTTGAGTAAGCTCAAAAACCTGACAACCTATTTCAGGATTTTGAAGGTGTTCAGAAAGTGCTCAACCCCAATCGTGTGTATCGAGTTTTGGAAGGTGTCTACTAAGGTAAAAAAATTTGACACCCTACTTTAGGATTGTGAAGGTGTTTGTGCAAGTTAAAAACCCCTTTGACTTCTATTTTTGGATTTTCCAAGGTGTTTAACGGGGCCAAAAATCTAATTTGTTATAACTTCAATTGATAAATCCTTTTAAGGTGCCATTTTTTTGGAATGGTGATTTTTTCTGATCTCTACATGTTGGAGGTATTCTCTTGACGTGTACAATTAAGCCTTTATAAGTTCGGGGGGTTTAAAAATATTGTGATTCCTTCTTTCGCATTCATTATTTTATTTTGTAAACACACTCAAATTTGCAAATGGATCCCAATTCAGTTGTTTTTCTTACTCCCTTCAACTATCACGAATGGAAGAATTTTATGTCACTTGCTTTACGAAACAAGAAGCTCTATAGGGTAATTATGGGTTTACAACCTAAACCAACAATCACTACAGATAAAGAGAAATGGTTTGACAAGTGTGATGAAGCCTATGGTTTCTTATGCCTTTCTATGTCAACAGATTTGTGATTTCATATAACTATTGCGCCAAAACACCCAAGGATGTATGTGACACCTTAGAACAACTCTTTGGGAAACAAGATGAAATGAGAGGACAAAAATTGTAAAATGAGCTGATTAGTCTTAGTCCTAGCAATTTTGACACACTTCAGACTACTTCACCAAGTTCAAATCTATGAGAATGCAACCAAAAGAATTTGGAATTGATAAAAAGGTCTCAAAACTTATTATTTATGTCCTTGCCAAACTAGGTCTTGACTATTCTGTTTTTGTCTCTACCTTCCGCGCAACCAAAGGGCACTTAGGCATAATGGAAAATGCCCTCTTTTGATACGCTTATTGCTAACTTGACTTGAGAACAAGATAAAATAATTTAGATGGTTGCACCAAAGTCTACTAAATCAATGCTCTATTTGTGGGATACGACATACAAAGGCTTCAAAAGAGAAGAAATAGAACAAGAATAATCAACCCACCACCAAAAAATTCTGCACTTCCTCTTCTAGTGTTAAGCCTAAGAAAGAGAAGATCAAATGTGGGTATTGCACAGGTAGGCATGATGAAAGTAAATGTTTGAAGAAGTAGATTGACCTCCTCACGAGTCTTCTTGAGAAGAATAACATAGGTGTACTTGAGTCATCACAAATCATCTTAATCTACTTATGAGTCTTCCAATACAAATGATAACGGAAAAGGGAAAGAGAGAATATAAAAAAAGACAAAAAGGGTAAGAGCTCTAGTTACAAAGTGGTACCTCTGACTCCTATATGGTGCATCATATTATAAGGCATATTCACATGTGGAGTTCACTTCCTTGGATCTATGTGACATATCTACTATTCGACTAGGTGAAAAAACTTGTACTCAAGTTTTGGGAGAGTATATGTTAAAGTGAGTGGTGGAACATTTAACAATGTTCTAAGTATTCTACCACTTTCAACTAATCTACTATCATTTTATCAGATTACTCACCTTGGTCAGGGCATGCGGGTTGAGTTCACTCTAGATTCAATATATGTTAGAGAGTTATATAATGACACTATCATTAAAATGGGTGTAGTTGATAATCATAATCGGCTATATTCCTTCTCTCACTTTGTCCCTCCTTCATATTCTTCATCAGATTCACCTGTACTTGATGAAACTTTTGAGATTGAGCACATTTTTTATGACGAGGACTTATTTTCTAGCACAAATGATTGCATAGTAGTGATGGGGACCCACCTCCACCATCTACTTGTCACCTTCCAAATTTTGAGGAGTTATTTCTTGATCCACCTACTTCGGTCCACCAAAAACTTTTCAAGGAGCACACACTTTGATTTATGATTCATCATACATCAGGAAATATTATACATAGTTACATGGCCTTCCACAATTCTTCTTTCTTTGCTTGGATTCGCCATCACTTCATGGATTAGTTGGCACTTCTACCTTGCATGAGGAACACATTTCCTTGGATATGAACCACACTTTGGTCAAAGATGCATCAAACAATTGGTGGTTTCATTCACTTGTCCATGATAATTCACTCTTCACTGCATCTACTTCTGATCCACAATCACTTCAAGAGGATTTTTCGTAGGATACAGGTGTCTTTAGACAACAGAGCTTTGAGTGGGGATTTATAGTCCTACATTCTCTTCTTTGTCTCTCTTTTAGGGGGGAGTTTTTGTCCCTTTTGGTTTTCTCCTTTTACTCTAATTTTTGAGACTTTCATTATACGTGGGTACCTCATCAAGCCTTGTTTCTAGGACCCACCTTTCTTTTCCACCCACCTAAGCTATGCTTAAGGGGGTGTTAGTGTAGGATATTATTTTTCATATTTATTTACTTGGAATAAATCCTCACCCTTGGTGACTCATCTTTCTTAGGTGTACTAAGTGTCATAGGAGTTACTATGACATGTCTTACAATGTCATAGTGTGTCATAGGAGTTACATTCCCATTCTGGAGTGTAACTCCCCTTCCTATTATGGGAATATTCTCATGGAGGAGTTACACAACACTCCTATATGTACACACCACTTGAGCTATTGAGAGGTTCTTGATTTTGCACCATTATTTTTTTGTGAGTTAATTTCATATTGCATTACTTGTTATATCTTCTTGAATTCATGCAACTACATGTGTGTAAGCATTCTTTATCTCGAGATTCTAGCAAAATTCCGATAGAACCCAACTCATTTAATTTGAGAAATACTATTGTGAAGTATTTTTGTTGTTGCTGCTGCGTATAAGAGAAAATGTAGAAATGAAAAAGAACAAACAATAAAAATGAATGTAAACCTTTCTCAACAAGCTCCTTGTAACCTCATATTGGACCAACTGAAGAGTGGGGTTGAGTGACACTCTTGTTGGGTCCTTGATGAAGTTGAAAATGATTCTTTGATATGTGGATGCTCCAAATGGAAGTACTTCAAGCTACGAGCAATGGATGAATGGATGATGATTGAATGATGGATGAGTGATCAATTGGACAACATAAGGGTGTACACAAGTGATTTTTAATGAGATTTTGGTAGAGTAACACTGCAAATTCTCCAAGATTCTAATGATGAATTGAGAGGAATGAAGCTTCTTATTTATAGATGTAGAAGAATCCATGGATTGAGGAAGGTGGAATTGACTGAGTTATAGGATATTGATTTCAATTTCCTTATTTAGCATGGTTGATTTGTTCTATGCAGTTAGATCTTTGAATAAGAAATTAAGAGGCTTTATTTCAAATTGGTTGGCTCTTGATTTTGTTGGTTGTACGTGAATATTTTCTTCCATGTTTGTAGAATTCTAGAACTTGAGTGGAGTGACAAGTTCAACTTGAGTGAGTTGGATAGTGAAGTGGAGATGAGTGGAAGGTGAGTAGATAATTGATTTTTATTTATTTAAATAACTAATTAAATTAGCCAAAGTGGTGTATGGTGTATAGAATTAATTAAATTAATTCTAGAAGTGGAATATGCGTGAATAATGAACCAAATATTATTGTTGGACATTGTAATGTGTAATGGGTATTTTTGGGGTGTCTACATTTTCCCCTCTTTAAAGTGTTATTATGAAGTAATAACATTTTAAAGATAGTAAACATGTGTAGATCAGTGTAAGGATGATAAAGAAATGTTCTAGACTCATTGATTTGGCCTAGTGAAGTGTTTAGATGCCCCAATGGATCTATATTGCACCAATGTAGTTCTCCCCGAGTAGATGGGCAATGTGATAAAGTTGTGGAAAACCGCTTAGTAGGAAGGATACAAGATTGCCTCTTGAGAGACGAGTAAAAACACTCATGAAACAGAGAAAAAGGGTTAAAGGCCAATATTATGGATCTGGGACATAAATTATGTTGGAAAAAGGATTAAATGAAAGGGATGTGATGTTAAGTTGATGATGGTAAAGGATAAAGGACAGAAAAATGATAATGATTCGGTGTTAGGATTTGATATTAATTGGGATGATGATGGGATTAACCTTGTTCATAGCTTGAGATTCCATTTAGATTTTGTAATTTGGAACAACCTATTTTGCTATTGCATAATAGATTTGACACCATGATTATTAAAGAACCATGATGATTAACCCATTTTGTGCGTAAACACACACACAAAGAAACACAAAAGTAAAAATAAACCCAATATACAAAGTAAATGTATTTACCAAACTATAAATGAACCAAGATAACAAACAATAAATTTGTAATTGGTCAAATAACTAACTAAGAAAAATAACAATGCAACACAACTTTACATAAAGACATTAAACTTTGTCCCTAATGTGTTCCACAGGTGATAATTGATTGATTTGGTTTTCCCCCAAGCAGGGGTAAGATGATTCAAGATTGATTGGGTCATTACCCCTAAGCAAGGATACATCCAAGGGAAAATGAGAGTCGAGAGTGCCC
The DNA here is from genome assembly GCA_018340775.1 of Taxus wallichiana var. yunnanensis. NCBI lineage: Eukaryota > Viridiplantae > Streptophyta > Pinopsida > Cupressales > Taxaceae > Taxus > Taxus wallichiana. Next base: position 606,296,082 of record CM031234.1, read on the forward strand.
CAAGCGAGGATACACACAAGGGATGTAGATTAGGATGTTTTGATTGATTGATTTATTTGTAGAATATTTAGAACAAACACCAAAATAGAGTCAATATATGTATTTTTGGGATTGTTGGTTTTTCAAACGTTTAGAATTTTTGGATTGTTTTCTCAAAATTTTAGTATATTGTTGCTTCGAATTTTTATGTTTTGGTAGTTTTTTGAATATTTGATTTTTTTTTGAAAATATACTTTGAAGTATGTTTTTTTATTTTTTTGGATTTTTGAATAGGTATTGATGTGAGGGACCTAGTTATGATAATGATCATGGTATTATTCTAAACTCATGTAAGAACTAAGAGTCTCAACAAGATTCAAGAGATGGATAGAATGAAGATGGATAATACAATAGATGGTAAACGTCCCGATCATTGTTGGCAACATAAGATAGTAGAAGACATGAGAGGTGATAGGTGAGGATAAACAAAAGGAGATATGGGAACATACACATGTAAACGTGGAATGTGGGGAACTCATTATCAAACAATATTAAAAATTGCATTCCATTGGTAGAATGTATTGTAGATGATATAGTGATAGGATGTCTTACTCCACCCTTGACTCCATGCAACTAGTAAGATGTGAGGGATCGCCACTAAGAGCCAAGAAGGTTGTGAGAAACATAAGATAGTGAAGGGATATAAGGACACGAGGGTCAAGAATGGTCCATGTGAATTTTTTTGACTCATATCCAATTAGGATTATGTGATCGACTCCAACATGATTTGTACTTTATGAGTTGTTGACTAGAGTTAGACCCGTAGGTGGCCTACTAAGTGACAAGATCTAGTTAAAGGAATGGTTGTATCTCCTAACATGGGTATCTAAATTACTTTGCAATTTTTTAGGATTAAGAAATTGTGTTTTTGAAGGCTTTATTTTTCTTGTTTTTTTATGATTTTGTGTGTTTTTGACATGAACCCTTACATTTTGGCTCATGCCTCAAGAGGCAAGGGCTCAACACCAAAGGCTAAATGTAGGTGAGTATGGGCACATTTCTTTGTGCCCAACCTCACACTACCAAAGATGCGTGGGCTCAATTCCAACAACCGTGAAGGATGAGAGGTGTAATTATTTGTAACACGCATATGCATAGATATGTATATTTTTTGATTTTTTTGCTTTGTATTTGAATTATGTTTGATGGGAAGGAGAATTTTCCCCCAAATCTCAGCCCCACATGACTAATAGGATGCAAGGGTTCAACACCAAAAAATGAGATGGGTGGTCAAAAGAGTTGGGCAAATAATTTTAGAGCTTTCCTATTAGAGAGAGAACTTATGTGAAAGGAGGATTTTCCATCGCAATCTTCTAGCTAGGACCATAGGTGAAAATATTTAAAATGGGAGAAACCATAAGAGGGATGAGATGTACAACACCTAAATAGGAGCCAATATTAACTTGTGTATGATGATGCCATGAAATAAATAGGTGATGATTGTGAATATTTGATTGTATGATGGGAATATCTGCCAATGGAGTGAAAAGTTTAAGGTTATTCTCAAATGAGATAAAGCGAAAGGAATGTGTAAGTGGTTTCTCCTAGTGTAAAGAGTACGCGCGGATAGGTGGTTCCTAGGAATATAACATCTTTAGGTGGATAGCGTTCATGGGTTCATCAAGTGTTTGGACAGTTATCATGGCCAACTTATATGCTCTAGACCCAAACTTAGCAGTGATTACATATGGCCCTAACCAATTGGGCTCAAATTTACCTTGCTTTTCTCTTTCTTTAGTTGTGTTTTTCTATTTTTTTTGAGAACTTGATCACAACTATCAAACTATATAGGTTTCATATTTTTGTTATAGTTACGTTGTATCATGTTTTGATAGACTTGGAGATGGTTTAGAGTGTTAAGAATTTTTTTGTCAAGAAGCTCTAGTTCGTTAAGTCATGATTGTTGATATTCATCTTCATTGATTAAGTTCTGAAGGGATATTTTAAAGGATGAGAGTTCGATATCAATATGTAGAATAACTTCACAATTGTAAACAAAAGATAATGGAGAGGTGCTTGTAGGAGTGCAAAGTATGATGTGTGATAAGCCCAAATGGCAAGGTAGATTTGGGTATGCCGCCATCCATGTGCATTGATTATATTTTCCATGATACTCTTTAACATTTTGTTAGTTGTTTTGGCTTGACCATTACCTTGAGGGTAATATGGAGTGGACCAATTAAGGTAGATGTGGAAACGTTTAGCAAGATCTTTGACAATTTTATTTTTGAAGGACTTTCCATTGTTAGTGACAATGGAAGATGGGATACCAAAGTGATAGATGAGGTTATTAAATATGAATTTGGAGATCTGAATGTCAGTGACATAAGTTAGAGGCATAACTTCAACCCATTCAGTGAAGTACTTAGTGGGTGTGACGATGCATTTATTTCCGTCAGATGATGTAGGTTTAGTTTTCCCAATAAGATCAAGCTCTCATTGAGAGAAAGTTCAAGATGTTGTGATTAGTTGTAATGCTTAGGAAGGTGCATGAATGAGATTGTCATTTTTTTCACAAGTTAGAAACCTTTTGACAAAGTGGCATGCATAATTTTCCATGGTGGGCCAATAGTAACCGATGTATAATTTTTTCTTAGCTAAGACCATTCCATTTGTGTGTGTGCTTTGCAAATTCTCCCATTTAATTTTTAGGGAGAACGAGGATAGAAAATAACACAAATTTATATATCCACCAAAATAAACAACCAAGGATTATAGTTTATGATTTAACAAAAATTTATGATAGATTACATCACATAATGAATGAGATATTATATTTATCGCACAAAAATTAAAGTAAATAAACACAAGACATAATATTTAAGTGGGAAAACCTTTTGGTAAAAAAACCATTGAAAAATCACTTATCTTTATTGAGAATATGTATTTCACCCAGCACTCCCACTATTTCATGAATCCACAATAGTTACACCTTCAAGGAGGAATTATAAACTGTCATATACATTTTCTCATGGGTAGAGATGAGTCTTCACACCATTCGCATCATGTATCATAAAACTATTCACACAAATATTTTGCATGCATTCACACTTCTCTGTTTTTTTCATGTGTCCAATCTTAAAGAGATCACCTTGATTTATATCAAGGTGGGTGGTTTGGATCCACTCTTTACATTTTAAATTTAAACCCATGCCGACATGATATGGGAATCCACCACATTATAAGCCTTTGACATGTTTTTAATTAAGTAGTTTCCCACTTAATATTACAACTCCAACACTCCCCCTTAATGTTAAGTAGGAAACATGCAAAATTGCATTTTTATACAAAATGACTTACAATCCATAAATCATCACATGAAGATTTAGGATAACATGCAAATATATAAAACTTGTTCCAAATAACACATGTCAAGTCACCTTTTTGTACAAAAGGAATTACAATCCATAAATCATCTAAGTGATTTAGGATAGTATGCAACAAAACATTTATTATGTGGATTGTTTAATTCATGCGATCCTACTTAAGTGTTATGTGGGTTTTGAAACTCCACGGTACACTACTTGTAGTATCTCCCAGGACTTAAACAAGTCGTGAACTAATTTAGGTGTTCCACAAGTTTTAGAAAATCCATGGTACACTACTTTAGTGTTTTGTGGACTTCAAGAAGCCGCGACACAAAGCAAGTGTTCCATGGATTTTATAAAACCATAATGCATAGGAACAACAAGAGTTATCAAGATAAAGTGATTACATGTGAAGTATTACATAAGATTATGTAGTCTTTTATAAACTAAAAATCTCTCATATCTAATGATTTGCTGGGTATTATAGGTAAACTTCACATAAAGTGATAATTTACTTAAACAAAATGAAATAGTATAGGAAGTTTACAATCAAGATGATAATAGGTGACATTGCTAATGAGGTGGCATTGCAAAAAACATGAAAAACATGCTTAGTCCTCCTTATTTCCCCCTCAAGGGCTACTCTAAAAGGCTAAAGCTCATCCGATTAAGAGGTGAAGACATCATTTACATGATCATTTAAGTCTTTCCTATATGATTCAAAGGTGGAGATCAAAGTCATCCACATGATCATTTAAATCAAATTATACCACATGATCATAAGATTTAGAGGTGGATGTAGACACAAAATCTATACACTTGAGTACATTTCTAGGTCCTAAAAGCATGCTAGCATTTACATGATTCCTAAGTAAGAAAACTAGTAATTGAGAACTCTTTTTAGCCTCTTGCTTTGTATTCTAAACTTTTATTGACCTTATACATCTTGCACTTTTTCCAGAATTTGACTATTTTATCTTTCTATGGCCTCGGACATCTGGTGCCCAATCAGACACTAGTGCCTAACACTCCTATCCTCCTGGGTGCTCTTGTCCCTCTTTACCTTTTTCTTATCCTTTTTGACCCCTTTCACTTTTTAATTACTTTTTACTACTTTGGGTTGGCCTTTCAATTGTCAATTACGAAATTCAAACAAGGGAAATATATAAATACAAATTTATGTTTTTAAAATAAAGCACCAAGTACTAAGCATTATCTATCATCACCTAAGCTTGCATTTAAAGGCATAAGAGCATCAAAGGCATCAATGTAGAACTCATACAAGGGACAAGGGTTGCATCACTCACTTTTGCATACACAACATAGGAGGGAAGTCTATTCTATTTCATACCAAACATTCTCAGAATTTGCTACATTCTAGATCTAGCCCACTATCACTGTACAACTTACACAATGACATCCTAGGGCATAATTTCCACACACACACACAAAATATACATGGAGTCTGAGATGTAGTGCAACACTCAGTCGTAAGTTCACTTTTTAGGTGATCGTTGGGGTCAGTCTGACTCCCCATTCTACATTTTCCTTTTTAGGTTTGATGTGGTTTGTGGGTATGTACAGGTGAACTTATTTCTTGCAGTTTATAGGTACATTCAAAAATTAGACAACGAATCCAGAGTGATAGAAAAAAAATGACATCGAACATCATCTGGCCTTGAAAGAATCAAATCCGTAACATCTACCCTCGACACTAGTGCTCAAATCTAGACACTAGCGCTAGGTGCTCTTGTCCTCTCCTAGGTGCTTCCGTCCTAGTGTAGTTTCAGAGTGTAGAACCTACAATCAACATCAACAACACTCTCCTCTATCTATTTCAATATTTCATCTACCTAGATCACTTCATGTTCACTCATAAATTGACTAAGTCCCCTATCTCTCATTCTTGCTTAGGGTTTTATATTGTGCATGCTTTGTTGCTTACGTGTTCTTGTATATTAGCATCTCTTCATAATTTATTACAATAGTTACTATGAAAATAAGATTTAATTCAATTTTTATTAAATAATTTGGCGAACCCATCGTTCGAACCCCGCCTTCCTTTTAGAATTCTCTTTTTATGTCACCCATAGTGGTCGTTTTGGTTCCTTTGAGTACATTGAACTTCCTCCATATGTCCATAAGTTCTCTAAATCAATGGCTGAATCTTCTAATCCTTTGCTTAACTCAAACAATGTCCCTCTTGAAAACATTGAAGCTTCTGATAGTGAACATTCATATGATGAGGACACTAACATTGATCAAGAACAACTAGACAAGCTCACTAATTTTCATTACGTGATATGCGACCACCCCACACATATTCCTCATGTCCTAAATGATTTACTTTTTGTCAAACATGCTTGAGATGCTTCTTCTCACCCTCTTATGGGTTCCTCTTTGGCTGCTATGGCCTCCACACAACCCCTTAACATTCCTACTTTCATTACTACAAATAATTTTTGCCTCATTACTCCTAATACCTCCATAAACAACATGGTTCCTCTACATGCACCCGTGATCTAGCTTCTTTATATCGGGATCTATAAATCCAAATATACCAACTACAACAAGATAATTCACACCCTTCTCTATCTATAGATCCATCACTTCTCCTTCATAGCCCTTTCACACCTTTCATCTCATTTTATCCACTCCCTACAAACTTAATTTCACCTAAGATTCCTACATTTAATGGCCATGATGACTATAGTCTTTTTATTTCCAACACTAGCTATGCGCATTGACACCTCATCCAGACAAGTCCGAAGCTCACCTAAAGCACGCACAACTACCAGGTCCCTCCTTTTCTTTTCTTATCAAGATGTTAGCATGCATGTTCATCATATTCATAATCAAACAACCATTCATGCAACGAGAAACACTATAACCATGACAATCCATAAACACATATAATAAGGAAATCATTCATGGAAGATAATAATTAACAAGATTTGAATACCCATCAAAACATATTCGATACGAGATATCTTTGTAATCCATACATAATTATCCATTGCAAATCACCATTAGTTATGTTACTTATAAGTTTGAATACATCACAGATTCAATACATTAATGCATAGGACACAGGCACTCTTGTGTAGACTCATAAACAACCATGATCTCCAAACCATAGAACTATAAAGCTAATATCCTAAGGCTAGTAATCACTATCATTATCCACTATCTAAAACAAGGATGCAAAGACCTATATATATACACAATGGGGACTTTCCCTTCATCGCTTTCACAATGGGGACTTTCCCTTCACCGCTTTCATGCACTCACCTAATAATAGGTGTGCATACAAAATAGCTTGCATGATTTTTACATCCCATACTAATAATAGATTAAACTAAATATACAACATGCTTTAATCCTATTATTATCTCGATCCATGCGTGATCTTTTTCCTTGCTTTGCATGTGATTTTCCCAATTATAGCTTCTTTGTGTGCGTCCCAAGCCATCCAAATTTTTTCTATTTATAAACCTTGCTTAAACGCTACCCCACTTCTACTTTTCTATTTTTAGCCACATATTTGGAAAATCAGCTAAGTCTCGAACTCGTTTGCTTATCTCGTGAACCTTCACATGCTTGATCCTTCTTGTATGCACACCCCCTCTCGTGCACCCCTTGCACGCGGTTCGTAATCTTCATGCGTGACTAGTTTTTAGCCATTTTCCTGCTCAACAATGACCCTAATGAACATCTTTGATATTTTCACGTGGCATGTCTTGACTATGCATATGAATTTACATTATTGGCTAAATTGTTTCCTATAAGTTTACAAGATTATGCTATGCGTTGGTTTTATGATCTACCTGTTCACTTGGTAACCTCTTTTACATACTTAGCCGATGATTTCCTTGCACATTTTTCTATCAATATCAACACTAAAATATCCTATGCATAATTAGCTCAAATCAAACAAGGATCCAATGAGCATCTAGCAGATTATGTTTTACGATATAAGAACAACCTTGCCAAGATGACCAATGTACTAGTTGATTCAAAATTGCAAGATCTCTTTGTTCAAAGTCTCTTACCTCCACTTCAAGAGAGTGTCATATTTGAGACCTCTCCATCATTTGATCAATTATGTCATACACTTAAATTACGCAAAGGAAAACTTTTATCTATGGGAAAATTGAAATATCATGATACTGCCTCATCCTCTTCTAATAGATTTCAAGCTAAATTTGCATTCAAGCCATCCCCTAATCCTACTAAAGCTAAGGCCACTGTCAATTTTGTTTCTCCATCTACCACACTTCAAGTGCAAGCTCTGTGATGTACATTTAATAAGTTACCTTACGCTCCTCGATTCTTACAACAAATTATTGAAATAAATCTTATTATTCTTCCACCACCGCCAAACAAGATACTTCTCACCCAAGTGGCGAAACTATGATGAAAATACACACTCTAATTACCATCAATGCATTGGGTGCATCCCACTAATCACTACTTCAAACTTAGATGCCTAATTCAAGATCTTATTGATAATAATTCCATCGAGCTTCTTGCACCATCTACTTCCAAGCTGATGTAGAGCTCCTTCATATTTGCATGCATTAATCATATTAAAAATATTCAAGGTGATGCATATAATCTGGTTCATTATTTTTGAGGTCTTGTTGTAGAGCCTACAATAGCTAAAATTTTCTTATTTGATATTTCAAGCAACATATTGTTCCATCATCATCATATACTTGCTCCACTATACCTCCAAATATGCTAACTCCTCAATTAGGATGGAAAATTTTAATGGGAATCTCAACTATTTTTAATCGTCCTCAAATCACTTCCATTAATTTCTGAATACTCCAGCTCCCAAATCTACCCAATCTTAAATTTTTACCTTCAAGGGCCCTTATTTATATAAGTAACCTATTCAACATCTTAAACAAATGTTAGTATGACCTTTGGATTGATTCATAAGCTTCAAACTTCACTATATACTCCAACTTGGTCATGTTGTCTTCTCATCCCTTCAAGACAACCTTTCTTTGGTTCACTCATGCAAATAAGTTTCTAGATCTCCCCAAAAATAACTAACACCTTCCTTAGTTGTCTTCCCACACGCATGATACACATGTAAAATATTAGAACCTAACTCTCTACACAACTCCCGCTATTCTACTTTTTACAATTGAGCACTTAAACCCTTAACTAGGTATGGTGGAGTCTTCGATAGCTATAACTTTCTATGTGGGGATTTCAAGACATATTATCGACTTTTATAGACACTCACTAGGGAGTTATAGATGTCTATTAAATTTCACCTCCAAACTATAAGCCTAACACCCACTTCCTTTATAAATCTTCTTCCCCAAATTAGGCTTTGCAATGTGTGAAAAGACCTCCTACAGGACCAGTAAAGAATTCTCTCAATATAACCAATTAAATTCAAAAATTTCTCTTCTAATACCTCGAGGGCTCACCCTAGATGGTCTATTAATTTTTTTGAGATATCTTCGTGTTGTTCGTGGAATTTTAGCACACTTTCTTCCTTGAAACCCTAACGGCATTGTAGATATAGCCCGAGAATGTTGATTTGAATGCAACCTCTCCTAAGATAAGGATCAAGACGCTAAATTTTGCACAAATATTGATCTTAGGGATATGCACAAGGTGAAATTAAAAGTAGTTGACAAAAATCCTCAAACTCCCACTTTACCTTCCTTCCTACTAGGTCTAAACTATGCAAACTCGTGGAGGCGGGTCTCCAAATAAAAAGCATTTGTGTTTGAAATTTTATGTAAGGGAAAGGTGAAATTAATCTTCTTCACTAACTCGCAAAGCCCTTAATCGTGAGTCTCACATATTTTCAAGAACCTTCCATGACACACTATGCAAGAATGCCAAACAAACTCATTCCAATGGTCATTTCATCTTAGTCTAGGTTACTTAGGGATTCCTTTTATCCATACTGATAATGATTTATGTTCTAAACCTTAACACCACAATGAAAGTATCTCTCACCACATGATTCAACCTAATCATGCTTTATCCATCAAAGTATTAATATAACTATTCCTATCTTTGCAAAATATAATCACATTTAACCATTCACAGTCTAACATATCAGTTTGAGTTCCTTCCCCAGCAGCAATTCTTAAGCCAATAATCAACTCAAAAACTACCTCTTACACATGAACATAACATGCTTGACATTCTTGTTAGTAAGAGACAAAATCATTTCAAAATACAATTAGAGTAAGTGCTTAAAAATAAAGTTTCATAACCATTATTGTGCATTCATACTAGGTTTTACATTCTCATCCTTCATTTTTTTCTCCTTCTCCTCACTCTCTTCTTCCTACTACAAGGAATGAGGATCTAACTACCTCATATCCTCCCATGTGCTCAATTTTTCATTGCGTTTAACTCCCATTTGAATTTTTAATTACTTTTCAAGAGATATGGTAACTCATTATGACCCTAGCTGATCTTTATGACTCATCACTCACATATTTGGCTTAATTACATCCTTTAATCACTTTATTAGTTTATACATTCCTTAAGACTCATCACCTACCTCTAGATATCTCAAACACAATCCTTAGACCCTCAAAACAACCTTACAATACCTTATCAATTCATAATCCCTAATTACATCACTAAGTAATTTGAACATAAAAATGGAGGGAAAATATGAATTTGATAATTCAAATTTTGAGACTCCCTCACTATTCTCCTAATTCATCCACTTGACCTCATAACAAACAAAAATTGAACTTTTTGTAGTCTTTTACTAATGCCCCTGCATCACAAGCTGGTCAATGATAATCAAAAGCTAAAAATATTCAAATATCCTTTACCAAACCATGACAAGAAAGCTACATATTCTTCTATAAATCATACTTATCGTGTTGTGCCTCCTCCTTCATTGGGGCCTCTTGATTTCCTTGTTGCTTTTGCTGATGTGCCACCATTAGTTATTACATTCTCAGATCATGATTATCATGCTACATTTTCTTCCAATTCATTGCATATCAATGCTTCTATTGGTACCTATGCTATCAATAATATTATGGTTTATCCACTGCTCTTACCAATGCATGCTTTGTTGCACTTCTTGTAGCTATTAAATTCCCAACATCATTAATTACATTTCTGGTTCCTAATTCTTATGGTTGTGTCATTATTCCCATCATAGTTGGGTCTCTTACCATCTTTACACCATTCCTTATTACCTCTAAAATCATTGGTTGTGACATGATCTTAGGTATTCCTTGGCTCTATGCCACATAGGACTATCCCTTCCATGCATCACTTGTGTCTCAAGTTCCTCCATAACAAACAAGTTTTCACCATCAAAGGTATTCCACCTCGCACACCGTTTCCTTGACCCACTCATGATGATATTTATGCATCAGCCAAGACATTTCATCCTCCTACATGGCTCACATCCTGGTCCACTCCTACACCTACCTATCTTATTCATACACGACCTCTTATGCCTCCTAAGTCCAAATTTAGTTCTACACCTAGCTCTCCTATTCGCACATGACCTACATCATGACCTTGTCATCCTCATTGGTCTAGTAGTCCACCTCATTGGCCTAAGTCCCCTACTTGGGAAACTCTTTCTCACAAATGTTCTCTACCTCCTTATTCACATCAATATCATTCACATGCACATAGTTACTCTCCTACACCACCGACCTTAGATCATTGTCACATGCCTTTGTCTCCTCAAATATCAGGTAGGGGACCTTTTCCCTTTACTATCGTTGGATAGTCTTCTATCCCTCACACACTTGGGGGCATCAAAATTTCTCCCCTTCTAGCACTATCAATTGTCTCTAGTGTCTACTCTTACACTTCACGCTCCACGCTCCATGTCTACATTTTCTAGCATACTCACTTCGTTGGTACACACATTGTACCATCATTACCCTATGACACACTCTCGTGCTACGATTCACACTTAAATATTGAGGGAAAACTACATCAATGAGCCTCACATTATACACTTCACACTTTGTTCTTCATGACATATCTTTTGTAGCATCTACACCGCATATGACACATCCATTTCCCGATGGCGCACTCTTGTTCTATGGTTCATTCTTGATTTTTGTGGGGAATTTATAAATGAACCTCATTTCATACATATCTGATGGGGGGAAACACATCCTTCCATCTTCACATCTTGCATAACACACCATCACACTCATACATCATTTGCATACCTTAGTTGCATTTACTCTTGCTAGCTTATACTACTTATATGTTGAACTTTGCTTATTATGCTGTATGTACTCAGTATGTCATTATCTTTTTCTATATACACATGTGCATTCACTTGGTATTTTGAAGTGAATGTAGATATCTTACAACTCCTTACACAATGCATGATGCCCGACAACTCTCTCGTACTAGTCCTACTACAACTCCTACCTTTTCTACTCTTACACATTATTTACTATTACTTTCACTTTACTTTTTGCTGATATATACATGCTTTGACATACTATTTATCTTTCTAACATGCTAATGAGTGCTTCATGTGTAGAATTTTCCTTGCAAGACTATATACAACCATGGCTATCTAAGTAACATTTTTCTTGCTATTGTTTGCTATTATATGTTATTATTTATGAGCTATGCCCTATGTATTGTGTGATCATTATATGCTTTTGGCTGTTTCGTCCCTGATTGTTTTGTGACATTGTGAGCGATGTCCCATGTATGAAACCCACTTTTTGCGGTCCATATTGTTTATACACTTGTTTGTTACATTGTTTCCTATTTCATGATAACTACTAACACTTGTTACTAGCATACTTTGTTTGCATGTTCCTTGGTTTCTACCATACACATTCTCTATTCTATACAAATATCCACTTCGATCAACTTTTGGTCCTCTCATTTGGACCTAATTCTCTTCTACAATCGCCGCATACACCCCAAATAAGGGGGCATACATTGGGTTAACAAATCACCCCTACAACAACTCGTAGCTACGGTTTAGATCAAAACAATATAGAAACAACACATGCATAGAGTCACGAAAAAGTATGGAATCATACTTGGACTTCACACACAAAGGATACACTAGCACCCATACCTGACAGTGCTGCGTCGGTACTTATGTCCTCCCCAGGTGCTAATGTCCTGGGGTAGATGTTGGAATGTAATGATTAAGTGGTTTGGCCAACCCTTAATGTATATGAGTCTGTCACCAATATATAGGTTAATATTTAATAATATGAAATATTTATATTTCTATTATTAAATATGTTAACCTAGGTATATACTTTAGGTTAAATATTTAATATCATGAAATGATTATATTTCTAATATTAAATATTATAAACCTATGTGTATATGTCAACCATTTTAGGTTGAAAAGGTGGGTCGGGAGACATACCCGATCACCTTATATAAAAGGACTTTAGGTCCTCATTTGATATATTTGGGAAATATATCAAAGGTGTGAAAATCAAGTGATTTCATTTTACCCTTGGTAAATAGGGTTTCTAAGGAGGAGATGATCTTGCTGGATGTAAAATAAGTTCTCTGAAGTAAAGGGTTATTTTCAAAGTGGTTTTTACCTATTGGGGTTTTCCACTATAAATAATGTGTCACCTGTGTTATTTATTTCCTGTAAGTATTTTTTATTTACTTATGTTATGATGTAATCTTTATTTAAATATTTATTGTAACATTATATAATATGTAAATTGATTAAATCTGTATTTATTAGAATCCTCAAATTCTAACAAAGTAGAAACATATAATTTCTCGGACATCACAATCTTGTACACGCTTCTCCAATAATGTAGCACTTACTTCATTAAATGCTTCTAAATGATGGTTTTGATTCTCGATTAGTAAATGGTCATGATGATGTTTCGATGCTATAGATGTTTCTGAAACTCTTATCTTCCTAGATAAGAAATTAAATTGAGCTCAATCTATGTTAGAAAGTTCAAATCCTATTAACCTTAGGAAAATGACCAGAATCCATCATATGTACCATGCATTAAATACATTATATAAACCCGAGCCACGAAGTATTATAGGGTCTAGGTAGATATACAAAGTAAAGTATAATGTTGATGGTAGTATTAACAAACATAAAGCTAGACTTGTTGCTAGAGGTTTCAATCAGAAACCTGGTATTGATTATGTTGAGACATTTTCCCTTGTAGCTAAAATGAATACTTTGTTAGGGCCTTATTTGCAATTGCCACTCAATTTGGGTGGGAAATCCACCAAATGAATAAGAAAAATAATTTTTTGAATTGTGATTTAAAAGAATAACTTTACATGTTTCAATCGAAAGGATTTGAATAAACTGGTAAAGAAAACTATGTTTGTAAGTTGAGAAATCCTTGTAGGTTTAAACCAAGCTCTTAGAGCTTGGTATGAAAAAAATTGTTTCCTTCTTTAAACACATGTTATGTTAATTATTCTTCTATCAATGATATATTGATTAAGCAATAAGGCTCACATATTATCATTATATGTATATATGTTGATGATTTTCTTATGATGGTGATAATTCGATTTAATTCATAGGATTAAAGAGAAATCGAAGCAATACTTTGAAATGAATGAGTTAGGTCTCTCACATCATATTCTTTGTATGACTATATTTCATTCTATTGTTATTTTTCAAAACAAAATATGTAACCATTGTATTGAAAAAGTTTCTTATGATTGATTGTAAACCATTTTCTACTTCAATGGAAGTTGGAATAAATATTGACCCTAAATCTACATATGAAAAAGGTTGATCCTATTTTATATACGATGTTAGTTGATAGTTTGATTTATCTAACTATAACTAGATTAGATATTTCCTATACAATAGGAATTACTTCAAGGTTTATGTAGGAACCTTTTTTAGAGATCATTGGAATCTTGCAAAAAGAATTTTTAGATATATTAAAGGAACAATCAATTATGGGTTGCATTATACTAAGAATGAAAATGCTATCTTATATGGATTTTGTGATTCTAACCATACTGATGTTGTGTTATAAAATATACTTGGATATGTGTTCAAGTTTTTTTGGTGTAGGAACCATTATTTGGAACAAAAATGCAATCAACAGATTCATTTCTTCTACTGAGGTAGATAAGTACAATGGAAGAAGTCAAAAAGCCATGTGGTCATAGCGGTTGGTAAAGATACACATGGAAGTTTAAAGAAGTATTGCTCTTCTATGTGGTGGATAGAAATGTATTACTCTTGATTAAGAATCCGGTTCAACATCAGAGGATGAAGCACATTGAGATACATATACGCTTCACCGTGAGAAGGTGTTAAGTGATGACATAAATCTCAAGTTCGTGTTGACTGAAGAGTAGATTGTTGACATCTTCACAAAGCCCTAGAGTGCTACAAAGTTTTGTCACTTTCGTGAAAAACTTGGATTGTCAGAGTTGCCATTGAGGGGATTGTGCATGAAAATGTCACCTCCTAATGGAACTTGGTTTTTGTAAAAATACCTTTGGGCATTTGTAAAATACCTTCGGGAAAGTGTAAAAAAAGACCTCTGGGAAAATGTAAGAAGACCTTTGGGCATGTATACCTCCTCACTTCTTTTTAGAAAGATCTTAAAGGCGGTCTTCAATAAACTCTTTAGTACTATTGAGTTTATTGGTAAACATCCAATACAAGCATATTATTAAGGAGGTCCTTGGTTGTAAAAGGCTCCTATATGCTTGGGTTCAATAACCTTTTATGAGAACCTCTGAGAACATGTAAAAATCACAAATCATACTTAGCCACTGATGATGGGATGATCTTTGGGATTCGAAATCCTTTTGTACCAAAAGTTAAATTGAGTATGATGAAGGTGTTATAATTCCTTCAACTGATATGCTAACCTAAAACCTTTATGGTTTAAGGATTGTAAATCCTGTAGTGTACCACGAGATAGGTAATCTATTGGCATATGTTATGTTATCCCACTTAACATTAAGGGGAGTGTTGGAACATAATGATTAAGTGGTCCAGCCCAACCCTTAATGTATATGAGTCTATCACTAATATATAGGTTAATATTTAATAATACAAAATATTCATATTTCTATTATTAAATATGCTAAGCTAGGTATATATACTTTAGGTTAAATATTTAATATCATGAAATGATTATATTTCTAATATTTAATATTATAAACCTATGTGTATGTGTCAACCATTTTAGGTTGAAAAGGTGGGTTGGGAGACATACCCGATCACCTTATATAAAAAGGACTTTAGGTCCTCATTTGATATATTCAAGAAATATATCAAAGGTGTGCAAATCAAGTGATTTGGTTTTACCCTTGGTAAATAGGGTTTCAAAGGAGGAGGTGATTTGTAAAATAAGTTCTCTGAAGTAAAAGGTTATTTTCAAAGTGGTTTTTACCCTATTGGGGTTTTCCACTATAAATACTTGTGTCACCTGTGTTATTTATTTCCTGTAAGTATTTCTTTATTTAGTTATGTTATGATGTAATATTTATTTAAATACTTATTGTAACATTATATAATATATAAATGGATTAAATCTGTATTTAATAGAATCCTCAAATTCTAACAAGAGAAACATAATTTCTCAGTACATCACAATCTTCAACACGGTTCTCTAATGTGCACTTACCTCCGAATACAAAATGCATTCTATCTCCTATAATTAGTTACAATACGGAACAAAACAAAGCAAACAGAACTAATTGAGACATACCATATGTAGTGGTGCTCATTCACAAAGCAGTCATGAAAGAAGAGAAAACTATACCTCTCTCCAAAACACTCACTCTTGGCATGAGATCGCTTAAAAACTTTCTCTTGGTGTGAGATCCAAAAAAATCACCACTAGAAACAAAATTTAGCAAATCATGACAACTCTTTCTCTCTTATAATCTTATACATTATTCATCCTTAATATGCAATAAGAAGTAACCTACATCAACAAGCACAACCAAAACAACATGTACAAGCTACACATACGCTTCACCCCTAGGGTCCACTTCCTTTTCCTAGTCTCCATGCTTCGAGTTGTCCACTAGGCACACTATTCGCCATACTCTATACATGATCATAAGGTACACATCTTCTATCTACTTTATGCTATCGAGTATTCACTCAACAACATAAAGTGGGGGAAAAATGTAGACACAAAAGCTATGTATTTGGGTACATTTCTAGGTATGTTAGTTAAATTTACATGATTCCTAAGCAAGAAAACTAGTAATTGAAAAATCCCTTTAGCCTCTTACTTTGTCTTCTCGTAATTTTATTGACCTTATACATCTTACACTCTTGCCGACATTTGATGTTTTATCTTTCTATAGCCTCGAGGCGTACGCTGGCACTCGGTTAGGACATTAGCGTGAGGTGCTCTTGTCCTCATGGGCGCTCTTGTCCCTCTTTACCTTTTTCTTATCATTTTTACCCGTTTCACTTCTTAATTACTTTTTACTACCTTGGGTCGGCCTTTCAGTTGTTAATTATGAAATTTAAACAAGGGAATCATATAAATACACAATTATATTTTCAAAATAAATGACCAAGCACTAAGAATTATCTTACACTCTTGCACGACATTTGACCGTTTTATCTTTTTATGGCCTCGAGACTCTAGCGCTCGCTTAGGACATTAGCGCGAGGTGCTCCTGTCCTCACGGCGCTCTTGTCCCTCTTTACCTTTTTCTTATCCTTTTTGACCCATTTCACTTATTAATTACTTTTTACTACCTTGGGTCAGCCTTTAAGTTGTTAATTATGAAATTTAAAAAAGGGAATCATATAAATACATAATTATATTTTCAAAATAAATGACCAAGCACTAAGAATTATCTATCATCACCTAAGTTTGCATTCAAAGGCACAAGAGCATCAAAGGCATCCATCTAACACTCATACAAGGGACAAGGGTTGCATCACTTCTACATACACAACATAGGAGGGGAAGTCTATTCTATTTCATCCCACATATTCTATACATTTGCTACATTCTAGATCTAGCCTCGCTTCATCACCGTGTAGTAGCAGCAAGGGCATCCTAGGACATCATTTCTACACACACATAAAAATTACATGGAGTATTAGATGTAGTGAAACACTTAGTCATAAATTCACTCTTTGGGTGATCGATGGGGTCAGTCCAACTCCCCATTATGCATTTTCTTTTTTAGGTTTGATGTGGTTTATGGGTATGTGCAAGTGAAATTATTTCTTGTAGGTCATAAGTACATTCACATATTAGACAAAAAATCTAGATCGGCAGGACATAAAAAGATAGTGAACATCATCCAACCCCGAAATAATAAGATCCACAACATTTGCTTGAACACCAATGCCTAGATCTGTAGACACTAGCGCGAGGCACTCGTATCCTCTCCTAGAAACTTCTGCCTTGTGTAGTTTCAGAGTACAATACCTCCAGTTAGCATCAACAACACTCTCCTTAGTTTGTTTCTATATTTCATCTACTCATATCACTTTCTTCACTCAAAAATCAATTAAGTCCCCCTATCTCTCCTTCTTGCTTAGGGTTTTATATTGCACATGCTTTGTTACTTGCATCTTACTTGTATATTAGCATTTGTACATTATTTATTACAATAGTTACTCTACAAATAAAATTTAATTTAGTTTTTATTAAATTAGTGGAGATAAATTTCTTCCACATGATCATTAAATTCATAGATGGATGACAAATACACCATTTGAACTGCACACCAAGCTGATATGATCCATTCTTTAATGTTGATCTAGATTGTTTCCAAGAATAATGCAACACTGAATGTCACTCAAAGGAATAATTCCTCTTTTGACACCCATATGAAGTCCATCAACAACATTTTCAACCATATAGCTTCCTTTATTGCTTCCATAGTACTCAATATTGATTGTTCCTTACTATCTAAGAAATTGTACCTATATTCACCTTGAAACAAGCATATCCATAAGTAGATATTCTATCTACAATATCAACAACATGGTTAGAATCACACAAAACCAAATAATTTTTATTATTAACAAAATAATACAAAACATAATTGATTATGTCTCAAAATCCTTTTTTTTTTCACTTTTCAATGGTCCGAGATGACAATATATTTGGTTTGGAGTTGAAAATATATTTGGTCTGAGTGACAATATATTTGTTTTGGAGCCGACAATATATTTGGTCTAGAGTTGACATTATATTTGGTCAACAAAACAAAGAACACCGAGCGTGAGACAATGGAAATATGTGAAATAAATGAAACAATCCACGAGACCAAGGAAATCCGTGGAACAAAGAAAACAATCTAGAGACAAAGGAAGTATGTGAAGCACAAAAACAATATGTGGAGCAAGGAAAAGATTCCACAAGATAGAGGAAGTCCATGGAATAAAGAACATAATTTGCGAGACCAAGTAAATCCATAGAATAAAGAAAATAGTCGGCGTGAGAGAGGAAGTCCACGAATATAAAAATAATCCACGTAATAAGGAAAAGACCGCGAAATAAGGAAAAATCTATATAACAAGGTAGAATGACTGAAACATAAAAAGATCCACACAATCACTCAAATATACCGTGCAATACTCAAAAATCCATGCAGAGTGTAGAGAGTCGTAGAATAAAGAAAAAGACCGAAAAACACTTTAATAATACACACAACAACACAAAGAGCCGTGAAACAAATAAAAGCCCACATATACATAGGAACCCACTCAAATACGTTGTGTAAAATTCAAATAAGCCACAAAAAAACTAGAAATGTTGTGAAACACTCAAATGAGTGACACAAGACTAAAATAAGCCGTAAAACAACTAAAATATCTTTCATAAAATTTAAATAACTACGATACATTGCAAAATGACACGAAAGACTAGGAAATACTAAGGAAGGTTGCAAATCATGCAAATAAGTCAGAAATACCTTTAAAATGTTGCAAAAGACTAAGGAAGCCATTAAGGAAGGTGAAAAGCCATGAGAATATTTAAAAAAGCAGAGGAAGGTTGCATATTAGTAAAACAATAGATCTAACCATGTAGAGTCAATAACAACCTAGGTTTTGATCATTCACAATAATTTAAAGCATCCAAACACTATGCATTCATCTTAATTCCCATTGATTTAGGGGTTTTGCACCTTATAGGACTAAAAAGTCAGTAATACACTGGTTTGGGTGTCGCGGATCCTGAAATTTTCCAAGTACTTCAGATCTACAAGATTCTTTACACCTACAAATCAAAAACAACTAGATCTATCCTACACAAGCATAAACACCAACTCTGATACCATGTTAGGAAACATGGGGATAGATAATAACACAAATTTATATATCCACCAAAATAAACAACCAAGGATTATAGTTTATGATTAAACAAGTTATGATAGATTACATCACATAATGAATTAGATATTATATTTAGTGCATGAACATGAAAGTAAATGAACACAAGACACAAGATTTAAGTGGGAAAATTTTTTGGTAAAAACCCATTAAAAATCACTTATCTTTATTGAGAATATGTATTTCACCCAACACTCCCACTATTTCATGAATCCATAAGCGAGCTTACACCTTCAAAGAGGAATTATAAATTGTCATATACATTTCATCATGGGTAGTGACAAGTCTTCACACCATTCACCTCATGTATCATCAAACCATTCACATAAGCAACTCACATGGATTCCTACTTCTATGTTTTTTTCATGTTTCCAATGTCAAAGAGATCACATTGGTTTATATCAAGGTAGGTGGTCCGGATCCATTCTTTACATTTAAAAGTTAAACCTATGCCGAATTGATATGGGAATTTGCCACATTATAAGCTGTGATGGGTTTTTAATTAAGTAGTTTCCCGCTTAATATTACAACTCTAACACACTTCAGCTAAGGTGTGAGATGGATCCTCTTGATTGTGACATTTGAGTAAAGTGCCATCATAACCTCTGTGATACAAGGTGTTTGCTAGGATAGTATAGTGAGAGACATGTTGTGCTAAGAAACATTTTTATGAGATTTTATATTTGGGGGAAGGTTTTGTCATGAATAAAGGTATAAATATCATGGTACCAAGGGCTATCAGACCAACTATTTCACATACCATGGTAGTCTTGGGAAAGTCGTAAGCAAGAGCCAGGAGATGTTCTACAAGGAAGTGTGTTTGTGTTTGATTGGTTGTGATATCAATAAGGGATCTCGATAGATGCCATAACATCCATGGATGTTTTTTTGGATTTTAGGGACTTGTTCAAAAGTGACCATCTGAAAATATCCTTTAAGGTTGTCAACCATTTTCTTATAGGGTATTAATTTTTCATCTTTGACTTGATACTCATCCCTAACTTGTTTGATGATTAATTATGAGTCACCAATGACTGCTAGTTCTTTGATATTCCATTGAATGACTACCTTTAATTTATCTACAAGTGATTCGTACTCCAATATTGTTAGTACAAGGAAAACCTATGTAAAAGGCCCGATAAATGATATCTCCATTCAGAGTGATTAACATTATTCCATATCCTAAACCATGAATGTTACAAGAGCCATTAAAGTAGAGCATCTATGAAGGCTTAACACCAAACAACATCGATAATCATCAATTCTAGGGAGGGGTGATGTGGCAAGGTGATCTACAAGGGATTGTCCCTTGATAGCCTTTTGATTAACAAACTCAATGTCAAATTCACTAAGGAGAACAATCCAACTAGACATCCATCCTGTGAGAACTGGTTTGGAAAGCAGATGTTTGAGAGGATCAATTTTTGTGATGAGTTTGGTGGTACAGTTTAGCAAATAGTGACATAAATTATGGAAAGCAAATTACACAACCAAACATACTTTTTTGACATGTGAATATTTGTGCTCGTGATCAATCAAAGTTTTACTAAGATAATAGATTGCTTGTTCATGTCCTTGATCATTGTGTTGCACGAGAAATGCTCCTATAACATAGTTTGTGGCTGATGTATAGAGAAGCATTATTTTGTCCGGAATAGGTGTCATGGGCATCATATAAATAGCTAGATATATTTTTAGCTTATCAAAGGAGTTTTGACAATCTTGATCCCATCGAAATTGAACATCCTTTTTAAGTAGCTAGTTGAAGTGATGGCACTTGTCTGCTAGTTGTGATATAAAGCGTCGTATGGATTGGATTTTTCCTTGGAGACTCCTTAGTTGTCTTATATTTTTGGGAGGAGACATTTCCATTTCCATTATTGAGCTATCCACTTCCATCTCTCCCGTTGAGATGTCTTGGCTATATTGGCTCACCTACACCCCGCCTTGGCTTTATTGCTCCCCCATCAAGCTAACCTATTCTTGTCAGTATTTTTCCACTCTCGTATCGAGATCTCCTTTTTAGTTCTTGTTTAATGGTTCTTGCATCTTTATGCCAAGATCTACTCTTCTCATGTACCCGGGATCTGTGCGCATCTAAGTTGGCTCGACCTCCTCTGGTTGCAACTTGCTCTCCGGGTTCTCCTCTCACCTTGTTTTCCTCATCTCGACCATGGGACTCTACCTAGTCTCTACCGAATCCCTTCAAGCTCTATGTCCACCTCATTCATCTTTGAGCTTACCCTGCTCACTTGCCTTACAACCGTGGATCTCCGGTTCGCATGTTCCTTCTATACTGCAACTCACTTGATTCTCTGAAGACCTCACCGACTTGCTAAGAATACTTCAGAATCTCATCAAGTCATCACCATTGAGCCATTACTCACTAGGATTGGTCTATTTATCATCTCCACCGTATGGAAGGATATTGGACCAGCTCATATATTTATCTCTCGCTTTCTTTAGCCCGACACATGGAGTCAAATCGTAGATGACTTCCAACTCAGTAAACTCAATCAAATCGATGCCCTCCCTAACTCACCCTCAACTCAATCTGGACCACTTAGATAATTTTCTCCCCACTTGTACTCCTCATTCGTAGCTCATCGCCACTCTTCTAGAGCTCACCACTTTTTTCTCGGAGCTCACCATTATCTAGTTTGGAGCTCATAGTGTTCCTAGTCCGGAGCTCACCGTGTTCCCCATATAGAGCTTGTCATGTTCCTCATTCGGATATTTCCCTCAATAACTCATTTGGAGCAAGCTCTCCTAAAGCCAGCTCACCCAACACTCCTTGTCCATATCTAACTCACCTCTAACACTCCTCATTTAGAGCTAGCTCGTAACAATGCTTCTCATCTTAATCCAATGTCTCTCATCTAGAGCTACAACATTTTAGTCCGGAGTGGTGTATTTTGGTTAGGAGATAGCTATTTTAAGCTTATTGTAATGAACTCTTTTTTCTTACGGTTTAGTGAGTATGTCCACCACAGTCTTGTGGCAAGAGAGATTTTTTTGTGACATAAGACATTTTTTTCACACGAGACATATTTTTCACTTTTTTGCTTGTTTTGGTCATTATGTTTTGTTATTGTTACGGTGATGTTTCATTGCGAATTATTGAAACTCATTTTGGTCTCCACACTTGAGCATTTTAATGCCAATTACAAGGTGTGTGGCGAACTGTTTCATGTTGCATGAATACATCTGATTGTAATCAATGCACTAAACTATAAAGTGCAACAAATAGGGCTAAAACATTATTGTGGGGTGGGTGTGAATTGCTTTTCCTTCCACATTATTGCTTTATCTCTCCTCATGATGGATACTAGTGTTGTTCCCTACCTCATATCGTTTAAATTATTTGAATGAAAATCCAAGATGATAATCAAACCAAGGGATAATGGGTTGTACCACATCTCTATGGGAGTGAAAATTGACGCCAATGATGAACTTGAAAACTTCAAGTGGTTTAATCGATGTGACGAAGCCTTAGGTATTGTTTGTGTGTCTGTTTATCCTAACTTGCTCTTCACATTGAGTCTTCCAAAACACTTGATGAAGCGTGGAAATTTTGGGGCTGGTATGTTTGGAAAATAAGATGAAACGAGATCCCATGAGTTAGAAAACAAACTGCTAGAGCAAATCCCAATAAATATGATAACCTACAGACCCTCTTCTCCAAATTTATCCACATGATACTACTTTTAAAAGAATATGGAGTCACTAAAAAGGATTCCCAATCGATCTTATCTATTCTCTCTAAGATTGGCCTTGAATACTCTATGTTTGTTTCTACCTTTCACGAAATGAAAGAAGCTTTAGGGACTACTTGGAAGATGCCCTCATTTGACAATTTTTGTCCCAATTCATTTGAAAATAAGACAAGTTGATTCAAATGGGAGAAATCAAGTCCAAGTCACATGCCCTAGTTGCAAGTACTAGTAAAGGAAAGGAAAAGAAATAGGAAAAGAAAATAGAGAAAATGACCAACCTAAAAAAGAAGCTAAGACCACCCAAACCAAATCCAACACGAACGCTTCTACTTTTGAGATTAAAGCGAAGAAGGAAAAGTGTAAGTGTTCATATTGCAAGAATTCAGGACATGAAGAGCATCAATGCATGAGAAAAAAATTGAACATATAACTCATTTATTTGAGAAAAATATTATAGGTTTTCTTGAGTCTAATAAGAAAAATGCTTTGAAACCCAAGTCTTTCAAAGAAAAGGAATCCAAATCTAAGAAGAAGAAAGGAAAGACCCTTATAGTAAGAGTTGCTCCATCATCGAAATGGGTCATAGATTCCAATGCCTCACATCACATGGGTTCTTCACATTTTAATTTTTATAACATTGAACCATGTGATATATCCCAATTAACTCGGGTGATGACACTTCCATGTCAAATGCTGCTAGTGGATCAATAGAAGTAGATGGTGGAACCTTTAACAATGTTTTAAGTGTTCTTGATCTCTCTACCAATATCCTATTAGTTTACCAAATAAATCATATTGGTGAAGGAATGCAAGTGGAATTTAATCCTAACTTAATGATCATTCATGAGATTCACAGAGAGACTACGATACTTGAGGGAAAGGCATACCACTAGTCTCGGTTGTAAACATTTCCCCACTTTAATTTTAATTTTCCACCTAATTCCTTGCTTACTCAAACTGATGAGGTTATTAAGCTATGACATGAGTATTTTTGTCATTAAAAATATCGTTACCTTGAATAATTGAATTGACATAAGATGGTAGACGGGTTGCCTCAAATCAAATTTTATAAGGGTATTTTTTTAGGGTTATGTTCTTGAGGAGCACCCCAAAGAAAGTTTAAAAAGGGAAAATCTTGAAGAGCTTCTCATCCCTTGTATCTTGCTATTAGTTACATTTATGACCCCTTTCTATCTCATTCATTCACTAGATATCCTTATATACTTACCTTCATTGATGAATTTTCACATTATACATGGGTTTACTTTCTCAAAAGAAATCTGATTTTTTTATCACTTTAGAGACTTCAAGGCTCTTGTTGAGAAACAATCCAAAAGTTCTATTAAGGTTATTTGAACTAAAAATGGAGGTGAGTATGCAAAAAATAGTTTTGATGATTTTTGTACCTTCAATGGAATTGGTTTGCAATGTACACTTGCTACTAGCCCTTACTACAAGGAATTGGTTTGTAAAATAGAGTTATGGAAAGAAAGAACACAACACTTAAGGAGATGGCCACTTACATGGTTGATTCTAAATCCCTTCCTCAACAGTATTGGGACGAAGCCATTAATTTTTCTTGTTACATTCAAAAATGCATTCTCGCACAAAGTAGTAAAAGGGATGCAATCCTTTGAGGCTTTCAGAGATGCAAACTTGATGTCAAGAAATTGTACTTCTTCGATCAACTATTATGGATCAAATTCCTAAAAAAGATGCAAGTCCTTGGAATCAAAATCCAAACCTTGTATATTTGTAGAGTAATCTCAATGGTGTGAAGGGATATATATTACTAAACCCCACCATTCAAATTTATATCGAGAGAAGTGTGAATTTTTATGAGTCATATTCTACTTCCACTTCTCCACCCACTGAGGTTCTTTTGCCTATATGACTCTAATTATGACTCTTCCAACAATGATCATATTGAGCCTCCCACTCCTAATCCTCCTACTCATTCCACTCTTCATGCTTCATAATATTTTTATTCTAAAACTCATGATGATATGGGGACTATGTTCCCTCTCACTCGAGTGGAGATTTGATTGATTATGAACTCCGAATCTCCTCCTAGTCCTTTCTGGGATAGGAAGACCTTACAAAGTGCTAGAGATTGGATAGGGGATCTTTCATGTGAGAGAGGAAATCATTTAGATTTTTTTGAACCCCACACATTCTTTACCTCCGCTTCCAACCCTCAGCATTTTTGGGAGGCCACTAGGATTACGAGTAGGATTCTACAATCGATGAGGAATATTCCTCTCTCATGAAGAAAAATACTTGGGGTCTCACCCCTCTTTTGAAAGGAAGAAAAATGATTCAGTATAGGTGGGTATACCAAAAAAGTATGGTGTCGATCAGAATGTCAAAAAGTATAAAGCACGACTCATAGCTAAGGGTTTCTCCCAGGTTGTTGGGGTTGACTATTTAGAGAAATTTCCTCCCGTTGTGAAGATGATTTTTATTCGATTGACCCTTACCATCTCTTTCGCTAACAAATGGGAATTCCATCAAATAGATGTTAGGAGTGCCTTCCTTCATGGGGACTTAGATAAAGAAATATATATGGAACAACCTAAGGGATATGTTGATGATTCCTCCCTCACTTGTAGACTAAAGAAGTATCTCTATGACCTTAAACAAGCCCCTCAAGATTGGTATGCTAAGATTGAATCCTTTCTTCTTGCATTAGGGTTCACTAGGTGTCACTTTGATATGACTGTTTATATTATGTGGCAAGATGATTCCATGATTATCATTTTTTTGTATGTCGATGATTTGTTGATTACAGGTAACTCTTCCTCAATCATTGATCATGTGAAGATTGCCTTAGCCAACAAGTTATCCATGACCAACTTGGGTTTTCTTCACTACTTCCTTGGGATATAAATTACCCAATTTGACTTAGGAATAACTATAGCTCAACCTAAGTACACCCTTGATTTGCTAGACAAGTTTCACATGTCTGATTATGAGACATCTCCCACTCCCTTTCTTTTTGGGTTCAAGTTAGTTGTTGATTTCTCCACTCCCTTATTCGATGGTACATGTTACCGATTTAATCTACCTTGAGAAGAAAACTTTGAAATCGATCAGAAAATTTTTACAAAAATCTTCACACGGAAGATCTTTGCATCTTGAAAATTCTCTAAGTCTTGAAGATCCAAAAATTCGACTTGAGACTTCTGGGGGATTTTCTATTTCAAAATTTAATTGGCTTGAATTTGAAATTGTATTTTTTCAAATTTGGAAGTGCGATAC
Source organism: Taxus wallichiana var. yunnanensis (assembly GCA_018340775.1). Taxonomy (NCBI): domain Eukaryota; kingdom Viridiplantae; phylum Streptophyta; class Pinopsida; order Cupressales; family Taxaceae; genus Taxus; species Taxus wallichiana. The sequence continues at coordinate 606,322,721 of CM031234.1, forward strand.
CCCGAAAGTCTAAAATTTAGGACTTTTAGGATTTCGGGTTTCAGAACTCTAGGTCATAATTTTTAGGAAATTCCTTTGGAGTTCTGAAGTCTGAAACCTCGAAAGTATGAAATTTCAGACTTTTAGGCTTTCAGGTTTCGGAACTCTAGGTCGCACTTTTTGGAAAATTTCTTTTAGACTTCCGAAGTCTGAAAGTCCAAAATTTCAGACTTTTGGGATTTTGGGTTTTGGAACTCTCTCGATCATTTTTGAGTTAATTACTTTCGACTTCTGAAGCTTGAAAGTCTAAAATTCCAAACTTTTAGGCTTTCGAGTTTCGGAACTCTTCCGTGCCATTTCACGATTTTCATCCCCTGATCTCCGAAGTTTGAAACCCTGAAATTCCAAAATTTTGGAATTTTGAGCTTTTGGGTTTTAGACTTTCAGAGCTCTCTATGCATTTAATTCTTACCTACTTCCGTACGGATTGGAATTTCACCATTAATATCGTTTTTTCTATTTAAAATCACATTTTCACGTGTCATTTTCACCTGACACTTTGCTCTGACGACCCGATTTTACAAAATCTTGTACTTTTCAATGTCATTCTCAAGGTATTTTTATTTTGGTCATTTTATTTTTGGTTTAAGATATTTTGTTTTGTTTCCTCCTTGTTTGTTTTCTTTGTTCCTCCTCTGCATACCTTGGGAAATGACAAACTCATTGCCTACCATGTTTCCATGATTTGAGTTTCTACAAGCACTCAGAGTTTGTAAAGATCCTCTTGAGTTCTCCAATTCACCCTCTCGCACTACCTCTTGTTTTTTAGAGTTCGAGATTGACGTTTTGGAGAACTATATTTTCAAATTCGAGTTTTGGTTGTTTTTTGCTTCTCATTTTTGGGGATTTATGCCATTCAGACTTCGAGTTCTCTTTTTCAGGATTTTAGAAGTCCCTACTTTGGAGTTCTCTTTTTGATTTTAGACTTCTCCATTTTGGAGGTTTTCACTTTGAGTTTTCGAGGTTTCCAATTTGGGTTTTCAAACCTGTCATTTCAGACTTCTCCAATTCAGGTTTTGAACTTGTCATTTCAGACTTCTCCAATTTAGGTTTTTATAGGTTTCCACTTCAGGTTTTCGGAATTCTCCACTTTGGGTTTCTAATTTTCAGGTTTTCGGAGGTTGGATATTTTTGGGTTTCAGACTTCTCTTCTTCGGCATTTCAGAACTTAGAATTTGATGTCTACTTCTACATCCAAGGGCAAGGAAAAAGATGAAGTATTCATTTCTTTGAGTTGCTCCTCACTCTTGCTTATCTTCCGACTCAGAGCAATATAGGGGACACCGACCTCGGAAAAATTGATTTTCCAGACTTCTAGGCAAGGTTGAAGGCCCTAAATAAGAAATCGTGGATGCAATCCATTTATGACAGTGGCCTTGTTCTTGCTACTAGTTTTCTCATATCCATGTATTGCCAATAATTTGTTTTGGCTGCAATAACCCACTATGAAGAAGAATCTATGATCATTAAAGATGCCGATGGCAAAGTTGTGATCTGCTTGGACCCAGATTTCTTTGAATATTTGCTCAAACTCCCTGACGTTGAAGATTATGCCACAATTTCACCAAATTCAATGGTGGAACATTGGGACAAAGAAGTGGAATTGTGCACAAAGGTCATGTTGAAAAGTTATCTAGCCAAGAGTTTTTCCAAATTGCCAAAGACCATGTATCGGTTAGACTTCATTCAGGAGGTCAATGACATCATTTTCTAATATTGAGTAGAGTTAGGGTGTTCCCTTTGTGAAGGAATTCCAAGAGTGGATTTTCTTATATATCACCACCATAAAAAAGAATAAGGAATTTATCAGATGGGGGAGCATATCAGTAGCTCCATTTACTATCAGTTGAGTAGAGTGCATTCTTGAAAGAGTTTCTATATGACATCCTTCTTGGTTTATTCCGCAACTGCTATGGGATAATTCACCGGTTTGAATACTAAGGGTATTTGAAGCACCTCTCAAATTTATGATTTCTATCCTCAACTCACACTAGACGAGGGAAGTAAGCACTTCCACAGGATCAACGATGCCTTTTTGTTGTTATTCTCTACCATTTCGATAAGGAGTTATATAATCGGAGGATTTCTTATGAAGTCTTCAAGGAAGTGCATGAGTGGGGAGCTATCTACCTTCAGTTCCCCATTTACTTACATTTGAATTCTTGGCTTCGTAGGTGCTCCCAACAAGCTACCAAGATGTCCCATTGACAAATGGGTTCTACTAGAATTAGTTCAACAACTGCTAGACTACCATAAGATCCAGAACAAATGACACAAAGTGGGAGTTAAATTCCCTATTTTAATTGGCATGATACACTTGCCAAAATATTTACAAGGCTAATAATGTGGATGTAGAAATGGTAGAGGTAACCTTGCAGACTTTCCATCCACGACTAATTTTGACTATTGGGGTAAATTCAATGAAACAGTCGGTCCAATTCCCATGTGCCCCAGTTGGAAGACATCTAGATTCATTGTTGGGATGAATTCATCATCCGATAAAGAGACTATGAAAGGCTAACTTTGGATGAGGTTTGACAATTTGGAATAGTCGATGTCCTAAAAGACATGCAGGATGATGATGAGGTTTTGGATGTAGTATATAAAAATAATAATATTTGCCAATCAACCATTGTCATGGATTGATTGGTATGTGGAATAATGTTGCAACACAAAGGAGAGGGTGGGGCCCATTCTATAGAGAACTTATAGTTGGTTGGTTACCTTGGGAATCTCACCCAAGGGGTTAGAGAAACCTACAAATACAAGAAGCCCCATCAACCATGAGCCAATCAACACCCACAAAGGGAAAAGGTCGACCCAAAAGGCCCATACAGTTCCAAAAAAGATTTCATTTGTTGTTGGGAGCTCATCTCTCTCCAAGGCTCCTGTTCCCAAAGTCATGCCTCCTATAACACCCATGACAGAAATAGTTGAAGTCAGTGATTCTCCAAGTGTCCCACAAGACCCATCATTTCCTTTTCTCTTCCATTGTCACTTCCTACATCAGTTCCTTCCACTTCTACAATCATTTCTTCTTTCCCATCTCCTTCTATGGCCCAAGTATTCTCATCCCTTCTAGTTCTCTCACCGGAGAAAAATATTACATCACCCATTTCTACTTCACTTCCCTTAACACTTCCATTTCCTTCCATCTCATCTCCTAACATCATTGTATCAACTCCTATGGCAGTCCTCACATCCACCCCATCCATTACTACCACTACCATTCAAATGCCAACTAATGTTGTTGGTACTCTTTTTGTGACTAATGTTTGTGCATCAATCAACTATTCTATTTTCATCAGCATCAACCATCCCAAAGTGGCTATTTCGGAAGACTTTTAAGAAAAAGAAGAAAGTGCCTCTGGGGGATGTAATAGATCTAAGCATATTGGAGCATATACCAAAGAGACAGGCCAAGAGGCCAAATATTGTTTCAAGCCTGATAATGAATCCATCTGGGGAATGAGTTGTAGAGGTTGCCACTCCCATTGAGGGAAAAAATAAGGAAACAATTATAGCTGCAGATTATTAGATTTCTAGATTCTCACTGGGAAAAGCCACTCACGAAGGAGAAAAACAAGATGTACACACTACTCTTGGAAATATACTAGAGAAATATGACAAGGAAAAAGCTTATAAGGATGAGCTTAAGGCCAAGGTCGAGTAGCTCATTCCATTCATTGTGAAAAGTAACAAAGGCAACTCCATCTATCAAGTCTCAACTACTACGACTATGATAGTTTTGTCTACCATTGATTTTATTTCTTATCATGAGATCGAGAAGATAGGCCAGAAAGGGATATCGGTACATGGATGGATGTAACATATATATGTAAGAAGCTAAACCTTTTATTAAAGAAGTCATTGAGATATATAATGATTTACTAGTGTGGAAAAACTACTATTTACAAAATAGATGAAGATTTTTTGGAGGATAATAACAACTTGAATTTGATATTGGAAAATGGAGTGAAATCAAAGAAGAAGATTCATATCTACTACTCCTCCGTAAGAGGATGTAATCGACGATGCTTTACAAAGTTGTTCAAATATCAAAAGGCCATAGAATTCGTATCGATCTGATGCAAGATTTAATTAAGAAGTTGGATGATAAACAAGTGCAAATTATAGATGCTTTGAATGACATATCAAAGGAATTTGATATTTCTAACTATAAATTATTCAACAAAAACATCGATGCTCTTCCAGAGGAGTAGATCAAGAAGAATTTCAAAATTTGGTGAAGCGTGATGATGAGGTTACCAAAAATTTCTTAGTAGTGAATCTATCGATGTTGAGGTTGGTTTTATGAAAAAATTTATAGGAAGGTTAAAGAAAGTTGTGAAAAACTTAGAAGAGTTCTAACTAAGATCACAAGGGAAATTGAGACAACAGATGTAGTGAATCACTATGCATGTGGGTCATGAGATGAGGAAATTCAAGGAATCATTAAATGCTTCATCGAATATAAACATCGAATGGCTGTATGGGAGGAAACACAACAAAAACCTGCCGAAGATGAAGATGTCGTTGCAGAACCAAGGCCAAAGCCGAGTGGCTATGAAAGGATGATCCAATCTTTGGATCGGTCAAAGTTGCAGGGTTGATCGAGTCAAGCCCTTGAAAAATTTGCTATTTTCATGGGATCCTGTTCCCTTGAATTAATGACATTTCTATTTTTAGTAAAATGTTAGTTGAAGGCCCAACTATAATGGCTCAACCTAAAGAACTTATAAATAGTTAGGTGTATGAAGTCATTTGGGAGATAGATCATTTTTGGTAAAGTTGCTCTTCAAGCTTGGAAGAGTGCTTCAGAGATTTAAAACCTTTTAATTATATTCAGAGTGATATCTTGCCTTGAAGAACCTAATTTATTGTGCTAAATGGTTGATTGGTATATGCTTTGTGAATGTATGATTCCTTAGTATAGATGATTAGCTTGCCTTTATTTTAGATTATTTTGTTTCATGTTATGGAAAAGTGATATAACCATATTTTATGTCATTTGTGGAAAGAGTGTTTTCCTTATGTTATTAAAAGTTATATTATTGTTAACCATGATCAGTGAAATGAATGTTTAACATGTGCATGTGTTTTATCCTCATGATTAGTTAATTGTGTGTTCAATCACATTTGATCTCTCTAGTTTGTATGGTTCAAGTTTTAACAAAGGAACGTATGATTTCGGTTCTCGTATTCTATATCCAGAGTTCATTTTAAGAGACCTCTTGGAAATCGGAGGTGGAAAATACTTCGCTAATATCCCTGCACTGGTTTCACTGGGAAGGAATTTTTTTGGGGTTGTATGCAAAATTTTCAACTAATTTTCAAGTGGTGTGATAGAAGTCTATATATGCATGATAGAAAAATTTTTGTCATGTGAAAAAAAACTTGTTTTCGTGGCGGAAACAAACCTCCCGTCACAATGTCAACAAGGTTGTTGTCAAGTGATAACAAACTTATTGTTGCATCGACGACAAAAATATCCTGTCGCGTGTTTGCAGATCCACCCTCTAGTCATCACATGTCAACAATCTCTCCACGTCACACATCAACAAACTCTATTTCGTGCATCTATACCACCGCCTCCTATCACACATTTACCGTACTAATCTGATAATACATATGCCCCTAGGTGGTATGCGTGAGCTAGTAGTGTTCTTTACCCGCGAATAATCTAGGATTATATAGGGGATAGTTTCAAGGGTAGGTGAAGCTAACCCCTAAAATTAATTAAACTGTAATTTTTAGGTGAACATGTCATACCCGCGCTAGAAAATTCACCTTTTCAAATTTTTCAAAAATGGAATATTCGCCATATTACGAATATTCGCCATTAAAATTATCCCCGTCTCGTATCCTTTCTAAGTTGCAATAGGTGAAGGTGATTAACGGTGCAAGCATCCTACTCACATTAACCCTTCCTGAGATTAAAATATCCCTTTATTTGGTGCATCACCATCCCTAGTATAGTTTCCTTTTTGCAAAACTCTTTCCCTAAAACCCGTGAAAATGTTAGTATAGGACTAGATAGCCATTTTATGAAACTAGGAGTAGTACAACAATTAGTCTAGGAAGAGGAAGATGACCTTCTCTAGAGGTTCACCTTGAGCCAAGTCCCACAACTTAAGAGGTGATCCCATATGTCCCAATCACACCAAATGACATGCTTATAGTATGGCCATTTGGGGTGTATTGATTTGGCGACAACATGTTTTGGCACGCCCGGTGGGACAGAGTTGGTACTTCTCTTCTCACTTGCACAAGTCAAAGTACCTGACGACTCTATATCTCTATGGATTTCACATCTTAGTGCATTAACTTATGTGAAGAATTCAGACAAGAGCTTCTTCAAAGTAAGGAAGTTATCAGCATATCAAACTTTCCTTGTCTCCTCTAAAGAGAAGAAGCAAAGGTGTTTTAACTCCACCAGCTGCAACTTTATCTCATAGGGGTCATTCAACTCCTCCATACGGAAGGTTTCCTCCACCAAAGAACAATCAACCTTTTTGCTATGACGTGGAACCATGTTTTTCCCCTATTCAATGCAAGTAGTCCTCTTCTATTGGCCCAACGTGACCCTATACCAGTTGCAACACTTAAAAGTCTACCCTTTTACACAGGGGAAACTCATGTTACTCCAATAAAACACATTCTTGATGTATCCATCATTTTCATAGTACATAACATCAAGGAGGATAATGTTGCTATCAGACTTCTAGTGACTTCTTTCATGGGAAAAGCACTTCAATGGTTTCAAGGGTTACATGTTGGCAGTATAACCACTTGGGACAAGTTAGGAGAGAAGCTCTATAAATAGTTTGAAGACAAGAGTGATCACCTATCACTCTTAGAACAACTCACTACCATAAAGAGAGCTCCCAAGAGTACATGAGCAATTTCAACTTCCGATTTCACAGAACTTGGAATAGGATTCCAGCACTCATTAAGCCTTCTCTAAATAATGCATTCTTGTACTATTTTTGAGCTTTGAATAGTGATGTAGTAGTTATGATCCAATCCATGGGAGGGGCTACATTACTTGATGCCTACGACATAGCCATAAGTGTGGAAAATTCCTTAATTCAGGATGGAAAGATAGCTCCTCGACCACCAATGCCATTTTCTCTAGATCTTATGAATAATCAGCCTATCATTGCTCCTATTCCAGCAACCTCTAATCAACCAGCTCAATCTGCCCCGACCTCTTCAAATGATCTATTTGAAGTCAAATCGCTATTACAGACCTTCGAAAATGAGCTTGTAGTGATTAAAAGGAAACAATCCCAATATGCTCGACCATTCCAATCCCAATATCCGGCAAGTCATCCTCCTTTTCAAGGAAATAATCAGGCCCAAAACTAGGTCACCAGCCAAGCCACAAGTGTGAAGCCTTTAAACTTCTGGAACCCTTGTACCGCTCCAGTTCATCCAGAGCCATAGTACCGAGTCTAGAATAACCTCATTCAAGATTACGAATGGTGTTATCCTTGTTCTCAGCCTCACAACCAGAATCTTTTCCCAAATGGAGTTTTGAGTTAAGCCCTTATGGTCCAAAGCATATCCGCCCCACCTGAATCATCAGTTGGACCATCCACCCAGGAGAGCCAAGACCAACCTTCTGATGAAACTATGCTACTAAATTAGAAACATAAGATTTTTGTGGTTTGAATATTGATGCCTCTACTGTAGCATCAAACACATGTTCCAAGAAGAGGGAAATAGATCCTCAATCTCCCAAAACTGATCAGGCATCTACTTCACAACCTCAAACACAAATATCGATGATAAGGGTACAGGAAAGAAATCACTAGAAGTATCCATAGATCAGTCTACAAAGAAGGGTGGAACTTCAAGTATCACAGTGCCCAATAGGCATTTCCCAAAAGAAGACTCTAACACCCAAAAAGTATTAGAAAAGTTGGGGCAATTCCATTCAGTATTGTGGAGCAAATGAAGAAGACCAATTTGAGCATCACGATGTGGGATGCGCTCTCAATTCCTTCTCAGAGGAACTTGCTACGAGAGGCTTTGAACAATTTTGGTACTACCGATAGATCATCAGGTCGTGAAGCAAGCAGTAGTGGTAACCAACCTGTGTCAACTAGAAATGAAAGTGTTTTCTAAGGCCAACAAACCTCCACCATTCTATATTTCTCTGATCATCGGTGATCATTTGGTACATAATTGTATGATCGATTCTGAGCCATTAGTTCCATGATGCCCAAGAAAATTACAGATGTGTTAAGAATTCCATATACTCCAATCTCAAAGGAGTTGTCTAGTTAGACGGTACTATAGTCCAAATTGTGGGAGTCATTAAGGGGCTTCAACTTACTATCCATGCATGTCCTAGCTTGGCATTCACACAAGACATATCTGTTATTGATCTCCCTCCCCTCTTTTCCATTTTCTTGTCACGTGATTTCACTACCAAGATGGGTGGTTATTTGTCATCAGACTAGTCGCATATGATCCTTAGAACTCGGTACAAGGACAAAGGTGACTATAAGAGTAGAACCTATTTGTCATAATCATGTGGAGCCTTACACCACTAAACCCATAAATGGGAATTATGCCATTTGTGACCCAGAGGAGGAAGATGCAGATCACGAGCCAACTACTCTTACAGAGGAATTTCCTAACACAATGCTTGATGAGGTAAGTATCAATCATCAATATGATCCCTATGTTAATTTATTAGCAGATGAAGAATTTGGTCTATTGTTTTTGGAAGAGATTGGATTAGGTACATACTATATACATGAAGAAGGTACAATCATACCTCAATTGGTTAAAACATCTAACAGTTTCAAGGACTATGGAAACTATTCTTTTTGATGGTTCGAGGAGTAAAAATGGATCTCGGTGCAGGAGTTATGTTGATTTCCCGGAAGGAGATAAATATTTCTTTTCCTTTCGGTTGCAGTTTAGTTGTACTAATAATGTCACCGAATATGAGGCCCTCATATAAGGAATTCAACTGCCCAAAAAGAGGAATCCAAACCTTGACCATCTTTGGTGATAGTGAATTGGTTGTGCATCAAGTAATAACCCACAATGCATCAAAAAATGATCTATTGAGATCATATAAAAATCAGGTTTGGGACTTGATAGAAGATTTCAAAGCTTTTGGAATTCATGCAATTCCTAGAAAGCAAAATCAAGATGCTGATAGAGCTTGCTACTACTATTGGCTCACAGTATGATATACCTATAGACATTATGAAAGAAGGGCAGTAGATGGTCAAAATGGTGGTCCATCCCTACATACCAGATAATGTAAGTAGCTGGCAAGTGTTTGATAGTGACCAATAGATTGTCCTCTTCCTACAACAAGAAGCAAAGTTCACTTCCAAACACCAGGATAAACTTCAAAACTCCTACGGTGATCAAATTATATAGTTGAAAGGAAACAAGCTACTAAAAGGCCTAGTTACACTTGAATCCATCTTCAATTCAATGATCAAGCCAAACAATGAGCACTAATATGGTGGTCAAGGAAGAGGATTTTGAATAAGTCGAGGTGGCAAACAAAAACTTTTAAAAATTGGTAAGGTATGCACTGCTCAAGAGAAGAAATCTTTCATTGAACTATGTCAAGAATATCATGATATTTTCACATGGAGCTACAAAGATCTATGTGGTTTCGATCTCGGCTAGCTCAACACACCATTGAGCTGGATCCAAATTCTAAGCCAGTTCATCAAAAACAAAGGCCAATTAATCCTAAAATTGAGCCACTAATGAGGAAGGAGCTAACCAAGCTTATTGAGGCTGCATAATTTTTCCCATCAAGCATTCCTCATGGGTAGCCAACTATGGTGCCCATGAGGAAGAAGAACAGAGAGATTCACTTTGTGTGTGGACTTCATGGATTTGAACACACCTCGTTGAAAGATCACTACCCTCTTCCATCAATGGAGAAAATCCTCCAAACAGTGGTAGGGGCTCAAAGGTTTTCTTTTCTTGATGGATATTTGGGATACAATCAGATTCTGGTCCAAGAATCTGATCAATTCAAAACGACTTTCACTACTAAGTGGGGCACATATGCTTACAACAAAATGCCATTTGGGTTGTCCAATGTAGGGGCTACTTTCCAAAGATCCATGGACATGGCATTCAAAGGACTAATCAATGATATCATCTTAGTTTACCTTGATGATATAACTGTATATTCCAAGCATGCCGAGGATCATATCACACATCTAAGAATTTTTTTCAAAGATGTAGAGAATTTGGGGTCTCACTAAATCCTAAGAAGTGCATTTTTATAGTTCAAGAAGGAAAATTGTTGGGACATGTTGTTTTAGTGGAAGGACTATCTATTGACCCAACCAGGATTCATTCCATTATGTCCTTATCTCTTCCAAGTCACAAGAAAGGTCTCCAGAGTTTCTTGGGAACCATAAATTTCGTGCGGAGATTCATTCCTCAATTTTCAACATTGGCTAAACCACTCACAACCATGTTGAAAAAGAACATTCCATTCTCATGGAAAAAGAAGGAGAGAGAGTTTTGAGGCTATCAAAATGGCCATTTCCCAAGCTCCCACACTGGTAAACCCCAGGTTCGACAAAGATTTCATTCTCTATGCTTTCATAGGTCAGGAAAGTATTTCGGGATTCTCACCCAACAAAATGACAATTTGATGGAACAACCAATTGCCTTCTTCAGTCAGTCTCTCAAAGAATATGAGCTCAAATATTCCTTCATTGAGAAATAGGTCTTTGTAGTCATTCGAGCTCTGAAGAATTTTAGGCACATGTTGTCCAACAACAAAGTTCACTTGATGGTCTCTCATCCTGGCGTCAAGGATTTTTTGTTGAACAAAGAAATGAATGAGAAGCATTCGGGTGGATCATGAAAGTAATGGAGTATGACGTATAACATTAAAGTCACTAAACTTGTCAGGGAAAAGGTTATGTCAGCAGTGGCTGCCATAGACATAGAGATCAAGGATGTGGAAGATGCTACGCTCTAAATGCCGACGAAAGTGACAGTCAGCAAGTTGATTGGTTAACAAAGATGTAAAATTTCCTCCTCTCGGGGCATATCCTTCAAATATGGATAATGCCAAAGATGTACTTTTCACCTTCAATCCATTCCATATGTCTCAATCAATAATGTTCTTTTCCAAAAGACTACTTGAACGATGTTCTTCTGCGTTGTATCAAACCAGAGCAAGTAAGTAAAATTCTAGAAGAATTCCACAATGGTTTTTCTAGAGGGCATTACTCTGCATGAAAAAATGCTACCAAGATTATGTGAGCAAGTTACTATTGGCCAGATTTTTTCAAATATTCCCATCTCTGGGTGAGGAAATGTAAAGAATGCACCTTGTTTACAGGCAAAAAAAAATGACATCTCTTCCCCTGCACCCCATTCAAGTAGATCAACCTTTCATTCAATGGGGGTTAGATTTTATTAGGATGATCAACCCTCCTTCCAGTGATGGACACAAATGGGTTCTTACTGATGATATATTATTTCACTCGATGGACAAGGCGGTGGCTTTAAAGGAAAGTAATGAAAAGGTGGTCCTTGATTTCTTGGAAAATATAATGACAAGGTTCAGAGTTCCATTTACCATTATCTCCGATAATGCAATGGCCTTCCTTGGTTTAAAGTTGAGTGAGTGGGTGGTTAAGAATGGGGTCTATCTCAAGACTTCATCCAATTACTATCCACAAGGAAATGGGTTGGCTGAATCTAGTAACAAGAATCTCATAAGGATCATCAAACAAACGATGGAAGCTAACAAAAGGACATAACATACACAACTTAAGACTTCCTTATGGGTGGATTGAATCACACCTAAAAAGGCCATTGGAAGTTCACCTTTTATGCTTGGTATATGGGAGGGAGGAAAATTTCCACTCTCCTTGAATTACCTTCTTTGAGTTGGCTCATCAACTCGAAGTTATGGAAAATGACTCCTTAACAATGAGGTTTGTTGAACTCATGGAGCTGGAAGAAGTTCGAGACACAGGCTATGAAAAATTTAAGCCAACATTAGGCTCAAGTTAAGAAATCCTTTGACAAGAAAGCTTTTGATAGGAATTTTCAAGAAGGAGATTTGGTTCTCAAGTGGGACGAAGACAGAGCCAAACCAGAAGGCATGCCAAGTTTGATGCTCTCTAGGAGTGGACCATATATTATCTCAAGTTGTAAAGAGGTGAATTATTTTCATCTATCCAGACTCAATGGAGAAGAACTTCCCATTCACGTGAATGGGATACATCTCAAAGCTTTCTTTTGAGATTGTTTCACCCCTTGTATAATGTTCATTTTTCTTTTCCTCCAAGTGCTTTGCACATTGTTTTGTTTTGTTTTTCTTTTTTTTTTTTTTTGGGTGTCCTTTAATGTAGTTTTCTTCCAAGACTCCTTTTTCCCAATGGTTTGTATAAGGCTACTGATCTAAAAGCTTAGTAGGCAAGCATTCCTTAGAGGTCACCAAAAATGTTACTAATTTAATCTACCTTGAGAAGCAAACTTTGAAATCAATCAGAACAAATTTTAAAAAATATTCACATGGAAGATCTCTACATCTTGAAAATTCTCCAAGTCCCAAGATCCAAAATTCAAACTTCAGACTTTGAGGATTTTCCTTTTGGAATTTAATTGGCTTGAATTTGAAATTGTGTTTTTCAAGTTCAAGTTCAAACCCCAAAGTCCAAAATTTTAGACTTTCAGGCTTTTGGGTTTTGGAACTTTAGGTCATGATTTTTAGAAATTCCCTTTAGAGTTCTCTAGTCCAAAAGTCCAAAAGTCCAAAATTTTAGACTTTCGGGCTTTTGGGTTTAAGAACTCTAGCTCATGATTTTTAGAAAATTCCCTTTAGACTTTTGAAGTCTGAAAGTCTAAAATTTCAAACTTTCAATTTCAAACTTTCAAACTCTAGGTCACGTTTTTGGAAAATTCTTTTAGACATTTTTGAGTTTTACTTTCCCAATCATTTTTTTAAAGTCTAAAAAGTTTCCGAAACTTTGAAATTTCAGTTTCGTTTTTGGAACTCTTCCGAATGCCATTTCACGATTTTCATCCCCTAATCTCTCGAAAGTCTAAAACTTAAAATTTGAAATTTCCATCACCATTTCACAATTTTCATCTTTCTTAAATCCAAATCCCTGGGTAATTTAATTTTACCTACTTCAAAATTTCACGGATTGGAATTTCTCCATTAATATCGTTTTTTTCTATTAAAATCACATTTTCACTTGTCTTTTTCATTTGAATCATATTTCACTCCGACTTTGCTCTAATGACCTGATATTTAAATATCTTGTAATTTTCAACGACCTCATTCTCAAGGTATTTTTATTTTGTTATTTTCTTTTTGGTTTAAGATCTTTTGTTTTGTTTCCTCCTTGTTTTTTTCTTTGTTCCTCCTCTCATATACCTTGGAAATGAAAAAATTATTTCCCACCATGTTTCCAAGATTTGAGTTTCTACATAACTTAGAGTTTGCAAAAATCCTCTTGAGTTCTCCAATTCGTCCTCTCAACACCTCTTGTTTTTTAGAGTTTGGAGATCGACATGTTTTCAGAGAACTATCTTTTGGAATTTAGAGATTTTTGGTTGTTCACTCGCTTCTCATTTTTCAGGGGATTGTGCCATTAATAATTCTGAGTTCTCTTTTTGGGATTTCAAATCCCTACTTCGAGTTCTCCTTTTCAAGATTTTGACTTCTCCATTTCGAGGGTTTCACTTCAGATTTTATTCAGTGGTTTCCAACTTCGTCATTTCAAACTTTTCTAATTTGGTTTTTCAAAATTCTCGAGGTTTCCACTTTCAGTTTTCAGAGGTTTCCACTTTGGTTTTCAAAACTCTCATTTCGAGTTTCTAATTTTTAGGTTTTCGAAGGTTGGATATTTTCAGATTTTAGACTTCTCTTCTTTGACATTTTAGAACTCAAAATTTGATGTCTACTTCTACATCCAAGGGCAAGGAAAAGATGAAGTATTCATTTCTTGGAGTTTCTCCTCACTCTTGCTTATCTTCCAACCTGAGGAATATAGGGGACACCGACCTCAGACAAATTGATTTTCTAGACTTCTGGGCAAGGGTGAAGGCCCCAAATAAGAAATCCTAGATGCAAGCCATATATGATAGTGGGCTTGTTCTTGCTTTATAGTTTTCCCACGTCCATGCATTGCCCAAAATTTTTTTTGGCTACAGCAACCCACTATGATGAAGAATCTATGATAGTTAAAGATGTCGATGGAAAAGTTGTGATCCACTTGGACCTAGATTTCTTTGAAGATTTTCTCAAACTCCTTGACATTGAAGATTACGCCACAATTTCACCAGAGTCAGCGGTGGAACATTGGGACAAAGAAGTGGAATTGTGCACAAGGTCATGTTGAAAAAGTTATCTAGCCAAGAGTTTTGCCAAATTTCCAAAGACCATGTATCGGTCAGACTTCATTCAGGAGGTCAATGACATCATTGTGCTACTAAAGAGTCTCAGGTCTTCCCTCTGTGAAGGAATTCCAAGAGTGGATGTTCTTATATATCACTACCATAAAAAAGAATAAGGAATTTATTAGATGGGGGAGCATATCAGTAGCTCCATTTGCTATCAATTGAGTAGAGTGCATTCTTCAAAGAGTTTCTATATGACATCCTTCTTGGTTTATGCCGCAACTACTATGGGAGACTTCACCGGGTTGAATACTAAGGGTATTCAAGCACCTCTCAAATCTATGATTTCTATCCTCACTCACACTGGACGAGGGAAGCAGGCACTTCCATAGGATCAATGATGCCTTCTTTGTTGTTATTCTCTACCATTTTGATAAGGAGTTGTATAATCGAGGATTTCTGATGAAGCCTTCAAGGAAGTGCATGAGTGGGGAGATATCTACCTTTAGTTCCCCACATTTACTTACATTCACTTCCATAGCTTTGATCAATGATGCCTTCTTGTCCCTATTAGGTTCTCTAGAATTTGTTTGAAAAGGACCATAAGTCCGTAACAATCAAGGATTTGTGATCCGCCTGTTTCTTTGAAGACTAAGCTCACAAATTTCACCACAATTTCACTACAGAGTCAGGTGGTGGAACATTGGGACAAAGAAGCATAATTTTGTACAAGTTTGACATGTTGAAAATTTATCCGCCAAGAATTTTGCAAATTACCAAAGACCATGTATCGGTTAGACTTCATTCAGAGTCAATGACCATATTGTCTTACACAGTAGTCTCAAGTCTTCCCTCTAAAAGGAATTTCAAGAGTGGATGTTATTATATATCACTACCATCAAAAGAATAAGGAATTTATCATATGGGGGAGCATATTAGTAGCTCCATTTTCTTTCACTTAGAGTAGAGTGCATTCTTCAAAGAGTCTCTATATGAAATCCTTCTTGGTTTATACCACAGCTGATATGGGAGACTTCACCAAGTTTAATACTAATGGTATTCGAAGCACCTCTCAAATCTATGATTTCTATCCTCAGCTCACACTGGATGAGGGAAGCAAACACTTCCGTAGGATCAACGATGCCTTCTTCATTGTTATTCTCTATATTTTTAAGAGTTGTATAATCGGAGGATTTTTTACAAAGCCTTGAGGAAGTGCATGAGTGGGGAGCTATCTACCTTTAGTTCCCCACATTTACTTACATTCAGATTCTTGGCTTCAGTAGGTGCTCCCAGCAAGCTGCCAAGATGTCCCACCAACAAATGGGTTCTACTAGAATTGGTTCGACAACTACTAGACTACCATAAGATCAAAACAAATGACACAAAGTGGGAGTTCAATTCCTATTTCAATTGGTAGATACACTTGCCCAAATATTTACAAGGCTAAGAATGTGGATGTAGAAATGGCAGAGGTAACCTTGTGGACTTTCCATCCACAAACTAATTTTGACTATTGGGGTAAATTCAGTAAAAATAGGTTGGTCCAGTTCCCATGTGCCCCAATTGGAAGACATTTGGATTCATTTTTAGATGAATTCATCATCCAAAAAAGAGACTATGAAAGGCTAACTTTGGATGAGGTTTGGAAATTTGGAATAGCCGATGTCCCAAAAGACATACAAGATGATGATGAGGTTTTGGATGTAGTATATAAAATTAATAATGCCAATTAACCATTTCCATGGATTGATTACTATGTGGAATAATGTTACAACACAAAGGAGAGGTGGGGCCCATTCTATAGAGAACTTATAGTTGGTTGGTTACCTTGGGAATCTCACC
The DNA here is from genome assembly GCA_018340775.1 of Taxus wallichiana var. yunnanensis. Taxonomy (NCBI): domain Eukaryota; kingdom Viridiplantae; phylum Streptophyta; class Pinopsida; order Cupressales; family Taxaceae; genus Taxus; species Taxus wallichiana. The sequence continues at coordinate 606,338,981 of CM031234.1, forward strand.
CAAGGGGTTAGAGAACAACCTACAAATACAAAAGCCCCATCAACCATGAGCCAATCAACACCCACAAAGGGGAAAAGGTCGACCCAAAAGGCCCATACAGTTCCAAAAATATTTCATTTGTTGTTGGGAGCTCATCTCTCTCCAAGGCTCTTGTTCCCAAAGTCATGCCTCCTACAACACCTATGATAGAAATAGTTGAAGTCAGTGATTCTCCAAGTGTCCCACAAGACCCATCATTTCCTTTTTCTCTTCCATTGTCACTTCCTACATCAGTTCCTTCCACTTCTTCGATCATTTCTTCTTTCCCATCTCCTTCTATGGCCCAAGTATTCTCATCCCTTCTAGTTCTCTCAGCTGAGAAACTATTGGGTCACCCATTTCTACTTCACTTCCCTAACACTTCCATTTCCTTCCATCTCATCTCCTAACATCATTGTATCAACTCCTATGGTAGTCCTCACATCCACCCCATCCATTACTACCACTACCATTCAAATGCCAACTAATGTTTTCTAGTACTCTTGTTATGACTAATGTTTCAGGTACTGAATCAACTATTCTATCTTCATCAGCATCAACCATTCCAGAATGGTTGTTTTGGTAGACTCCAAAGCAAAAGAAGAAAGTGCCTTTGGGGATGTAATAGATCTAAGCATATTGGAGCATACACCAAAGAGACAGGCCAAGAGGCCAAATATTGTTTCAATCTGACAGTGAATCCATATGGGAACGAGTTGTAGAGGTTGCCACTCCCATTGAGGAAAAAATAAGGAAACAATTACAATTGCAGATTATCATTTTTCTATATTTTCACTGGGAAAAGCCACTCACGAAGGAGAAAAAAAAGTACACACTACTCTTGGAAATCTACTGGAGAAATATGATAAGGATAAAGCTTCTAAGGATGAGCTTAAGGCCAAGGTCGAGCAACTCATTGCATTGCTACGAAAAGTAACAAATCCAACTCCATCTACTAAAGTCTCAACTACTATGGCTATGACAATTTTCATCTACCATTGATGATATTTATTATCATGAGATCGAGAAGATAGGCTAGAAAGGGAGATCGGTAGATGGATGGATGGAACATATACTGCAAGAAGCTAACCCTTTAATTAAAGAAGCTGTTGAGATATATAATGATTTACAAGTTGGAAAAACTACTATTTACAAAATGGATGAAGATTTTTCGAGGACAATAACAACTTGAATTTGAATTTGGCAACATGGAGTGAAATCAAAGAGGAAGATTCAGATCTACTCCTTTAAGAGGATGTAATCAATGATGCTGTAAAGTTGTTTGAATATCAAAAGGCCATGGAATTCTAGTGTCAGGTGCTATAAGATTTAATTAAGAAGTTGGATGATAAACGAAAGTGGAAATTATAGATGCTTTGAATGACATATCAAAGGAATTTGATATTTTTAACTATAAATTCTTCAATGAAAACATCGATGCTCTTCCAGAGGAGCAGATCAAGAAGAATTTCAAATATTTGGTGAAGTGTGATGATGAAGTTACTAAAAATTTCGGTAGTGAATCTATTGACATGTTGGTTTTATGCCAAAATTTCATAGGAAGGTTGAAGAAAGTTGTGAGTAAACTTAGAAGAGTTCCAACTAAGATCATGAGGGAAATTGAGACAACAGATGTAGTGAATCACTACGCATGTGGGCCAGAGATGAGGAAATTCAAGGAATCATTAAACGATTCATCGAATATAAACATCAAATGGCTACGTGGGAGGAAACACAACAAAACCTACAAAAGAAGAAGGCATTGCAGAACCAAGCCAAAGCTGAGTGGCCATGAAAGGACATATCCAAGCTCTGGATCGGTCAAAGTTGTAGGGTTGACTGAGTCAAACCCTTGCAAAAATTTTTATATTTTTCATGGGAGCCTGTTCCCTTGAATTAATGACATTTCTATTTTTAGTAAAATGTTAGTTGAAGGCCCAGCTGTAATGGCTCAGCCTAAAGAACTTATAAATAGTTAGGTGTATGAAGTCATTTGGGGGAGATAGATCATTTTTGGTGAAGTTTCTCTTCAAGCTTGGAAGAGTGCTTTAGAGATTTAAAACCTTTTAATTATATTTAGAGTGATATCTTTCCTTGAAGAACCTGATTTATTGTGCTAAATGGTTGATTGGTATATGCTTTGTGAATGTATGATTCCTTAGTATAGATGATTAGCTTGCCTTTATTTTAGATTATCTTGTTTCATGTTATGGAAAAGTGATATAACCATCTTTTATGTCAGTTGTGGAAAGAGTGTTTTCCTTCTGTTATTAAAATTTATATTATCGTTAGCCATAATCAGTGAAATGAATGTTTGACATGTGCATGTGTTTTATCCTCATGGTTAGTTAATTGTGTGTTCAATCAAATTTGATCTCTCTATTCTGTATGATTCAAGTTTTAACAAAGGAATGTATGCTTCTGGTTTGTGGTATTCTGTATCCTTTCTAAGTTGCAATAGGTGAAGGTGATTAATAGTGCAAGCATCCTACTCACATTAACCCTTCCTGAGATTAAAATATCCCTTTATTTGGTGCATCACCATCCCTAGTATAGTTTCCTTTTTGCAAAACTCTTTCCCTAAAACCCATGACAATGTTAGTATAGGACTAGATAGCCATTTTATGAAACCAGGATTAGATAATTATTTCAGGTTTGTTCATGGGTACTATACACAAGCAAAGTGACATGGGATTCCCTATGTACTTGACTTCTCGAGGTGTCTTGAGAAAACCAAAATGTGAAAAATGATATGGGAATGGGAGAGGTATATATGGTAAATGTGGAATATATGAGGATAGAAGGACGTGAATAGCCAAATAAGGGTTCTCAAGTCTAACTTAGCCGGCTTGATCAGCCCAAAAACTACTCAACTATAAATAATTTCTCGTTGAGGGTGTCTAGTTAGCTAATGATCGAGGGAAAAAAGGAGTAGATATAAAGACTAGTGCTCGTAAACCTAAATCTATATCTTCTTGATATTAGTCTATGATTATGGGATGGATGATTGGATCAAAGATTATCCTACGAGATTGGGTCGGACTAGAAATGGTCATGTGGGAACACCAACTCATGAGTAAGGTAAATGAGGTCGGAAAACTAGTCGAAAGGGGCCAAGGACTATGAACTGGTAGTCTAAGCTGCTAATAACTAAGTTTGTCATTTTGTTTTAATCCTCTACACTATTCTAAATTTCCAACTTTAAATAAACAATGTAAAAGGAGCCTAATTTAAATAAAAGACAATTAAAATTCTCTTTTAATTAATTAAACTACATTCACTATTGTTTAAATAAAATAAACACATCAAATACTCTATTTTTTAAAAATATTTTTGATGAAACTTTTCAATAAAATAAAACAATTAAAAAAATCTAAGTTCCTAATTTTTTTGTGTTTTTAGGATTAATTGAAAGAAATAATGAACTATTTCTACAGATGCGGGACATTAAAATAAATTAAATCTACAATTATTAAAATAAATATACAATTACTTTTGGAATTAAAATAAATCTAAACATGGATTAACCGGGTGTAGCTTTTCCTCCATTGCTGAACTTCTATGTGATTACTATTATGATAGGAAAATTAAAATGAAGATATTATCTATTAAAACATGGTTTCTTTTGACTAGTTTCTACCTCGGGCTCCCGAGAAAGAGAAAGGTGATGCGGAGCATCAATGTTATTAGTTTAATTTTGGCTTGGTTATTATCTTAGAGGATGTATTAGGTGTTTTGTTAGTGTTTAGGTCCATATGGAACCTCTTGATGTAATAAATGACATGCGGAGGTTTCCTCCAAAACCATATCTAAATATTCAAATGTGCCTAGTAAGTAATCTAGCCTAGATGCCAAAGTGATCTAGGCCTAGGAGTTAGTGTGATAGACTCTTAAGTGTTAGTATAGGCTTAAAATAAGTGCAATAATGTGTTCATATTGTAAACTCTCCTACTCTACCCTTACCATTGTGGAAACTCACTTAAGTTGGCCTAATCATGGTAGAGTTAGTTGTTAGAAACCTAACTAACATTTCATCCTCTTAAAATGCTTGAGGATTCAAATGAAGAAGAGGTTGAAAAAGTAGAGTAAGGTATGATAAAGAAGATCTCTATGAGAGGGCCTTTCAGGGGCTCATGAAGCTTATATATAGTCGGGTTTATCAAATAAAGCTTCTTCTTGTGTAAATATGTGTTGGATTATATATAGGAATGAAATGTATCGTATTTTGAGAAGTCAGCCATGAATCTCAATGAAATATGGATGAATGAATGTTTTTACAAGTAATTAAGATAGTACATGTATCTATAAGGCATAAAAGAGGACCGAGGAAAGGAGAAGTGATGCTTGAGACAATATAAGCCAAGAGAGACAAAATATTGTGTATTCAAGGTATGACTGTGTGAATGATTTTAGAAGAAGATAAAAAAACTAAATTAATTGATGCTTAAGAATCTTTGTGATGGGAATAAAACCATGTTTTAGCATTATTGAGGGTTGGAATAATTAAGGTTCTTGTATATGAAAGATGAAAATGATCATATACTATGTTCACTATTTTGATAGAGTCTTGAATGGGTGTTTGTGAGCTATAACTGGTTTCATAGAGGAAGAACTGTATTCATTGTTTCATGATATCAAGGAAGTTATACTCAATAAGAAACCTTGTATCAGATCAATTAAAGTGCCAAGGAATGAGAAATATTCTTGTAGTTTTGATACCCGGTCTCGAGGGTTACATGTCAAGAAAACAGTCTGAGCGGTGGAGTTAAGGCTTTAGAGATTAAGTAAGAGAAGTGCCAATAAATATTAGACCAAAAATTTATAGAAGGAACTATGAAAGTAAGTGGAAGGTATTTGTACAGTTAGAAGAATAATCTTTCCATCAACATACAAGTCGCTTTCTTGGAAATCATGAAACGTGCATGTACAAGTCCAAATAAGAGAAATCAAAGATAATCGTGTTATACCCATGTTGAGAGCTTGAAAGGAAGGGTTTTGAAACATAAATTTTGAATATCTGCATAGGATATCAAGGTGAGAAAGAGGTTTATTTGAGCAATAGAAACTTTCAAAACTTTGACAAGTGGTTTTATTGGTTAGAGGGAACAAAACTCTAGGTTGGTAGTCTTGAGTGTATCTTTGTGATACCAAGAAACTTGCATGAAAAAAATTTTTACTTAAGAATTCTATGTAGTGGGTGACTATTATGCAAGTTAAATTTGTCAATAATGTTGAGAGAGGACTTTAGAGGTGTGAAAACAATAGAAACATCACCAAGAAATTAGAATATTAGAGGACAAAGCATGTAAGGTATAGTATTGAGCTTGATGATGTGACAGTCCTAAACTAACCATGGAAGCAAGAAACCTTGAAAATAATATGAAAATATAGTGAAAAATTTTAGGAGGTGATGGTAGGTTGATTGGAGCCTTTAAGAAGGCAAGGAAATCTTAAGAAAGTCAAAAACTCGATCATTATCATGACGATCCTATAGGGTACAGTTAGGACAAATTGAGACATGTATGTAAAAGTTGGACAAGTGTATTGTTTGAGTGAATGATAGAAATGAATGGATATGAAGATTTATGTGACAGTGGGGAGAAGGTGAATGGTGGGGAATTTGAGGAAGAAATTGGTATAAAAATAGAAAACAATGTATAGAAGAAATGAGGGTTTCAAGACTAGTGGTGAGGGTTTAGGAACTACATACTTGTAAAACAATCCATTGAAGCTTAAAAGTTATTGAGGCTTTAAGTAAAACATGAGTAAAGTGTAAATAAGAGGCTCAAGGCATCGTGGGTGCTGTCTTGATGAAGAAAGTTGCAAACCCTAGGGAGGTGTTCAAACCCTAGTATAGGTAAGTGAAGATTAAAGAAAGAAAATAGCCAAGAAGGATGTTTAAGAGAAATTAGGTTTTTAAAATGTTGTAAAAATGATGGATTGAATTGGGCAAGGTGATTTAGAAGGTGAAAAGATATCAAAGAAGTCAAAAACCAAAATTTTCCCTTAAAACCCTAGTCTAGGCTTACAAACAAGCTAAAAGGAGGGTTTGATGATTGAGAGATCTAGAAAAGGAATTGAGAAAAATCCCATGGTGAAAATCTATAGCAAGATAAAGGATGTCTAGAAATATAATAATTTTTGATTGGTTGTTTACAGGTTCTTCTAAACTTGGAGGTTTATAGTGTAGGAGGGATAATTGCCTAGAAAGACAAAATTGCAAAAAGTGGCATAACTTTTCACTGGAAGAGAGTTAGGACCTGAAATTTGAAATGCACTTTAATGAGGATAATGGGATCCTAAAAGTTTAATAGTCAGGTATGAAAGCTTTAGGTTTGCAAAATTCATCATATTTTTTCTTTTTCAAGGCTACAAGGACTAATGATGGTCAAGAAGGAAAATGATGAAAGATGATGGTATGAAATTGATTTAATGGTGCAAACAAGTGTATTTGGTGATGTTGAGAATGTTTAAAGTGGTTTTGAGTCTTGGTTTAGTGGTTTTGTGCATTTTGGGATTTTTAGCAACTTTTAACAAGTATGGGCTATTAATGAAAAGTGAATGACATAGTTGTTTTTGACACTTCTAAGCAATTTTTTAGATGGATTAAGAATTTATGTAGGTGACTACATCAAAGGCTTTTCAGAAGTAATTTTCTTCTTCATTGTGTAATCTTCCCCGAATGAACTTCCTCTAAATCGAATGGAAGAAAATAATAATTAATAAATAATAATATTGCTACCACTATTTCTTCCTCAAACCTATTTCCCATGTAGACCAACATGGATAAGCAATGAAAAGGATATCAATGGAAGAATTATTTTGAAAAAGAATACTAAAACACACAGAAGTGATAAGATCTTCCCCTTCTAATTACTTTGAATACACAACTTCTAATGATACAAAACGTGACTATATTAAAACTTCAAAGAAATGAGTATAACTCCAACCTGGTTACTACTATGATGTGGTAGATTTTCCATAGATGTGATGCACTCGATGTATACTCAGCTTCAAACCCTCTTCCAATTTACGAATTCCAATTGATCTAAGGAAGCAAGAATAGTGGACTCGATAACAAGAAAATCAAGAAAACTAAATGTGGTTGGTTTTGTATGAAGAGAATGACTGTACTATAAGAAAAAAAGAAGAATAAAGTAGTGAACTAGCTATCTATGTAATCCCTCTCCCAAATGCAGTAGCATAACACTTAAAAAAAGAATATCAAATGTCTAACCCATGATACAAATGGAAATTTTATTTTTATAAGTTGCCGGTGGAGAGAATTTCAAGAACACATGTCAATCAAGAACCAATGACTCATCCTAGGTATGATAAATCAACATAATATATTTATTAAAAGAGAAAGAGGAACTCAAGACCAATAAAAAAATCCCAAAATTAGCTAATTTGACTCAAAAATATGAGAGAAAATCACACCGCAATGAAAACACAGTTTCAAAAATACATGTTTTAATTTTGCGTTGGAAGGTGAGAAGACCCCCCTATTGCTAGAGGGGAGGTTGCACATAAAATAAGGACAAAAGACAATCAAAGAGATAAATAAAGCTTGTGGTTCAAAAGAGAGGACTGAGATGAGTCACAAAGGAAGTGGGAAGGAGATAAAAGGTGATTTGGATCTCATTTTTTCCTTGGAAGAGGTTTTTGTCATTATTAGAGACACATCAAGTTTTCCATGTTCTACCATGTTATTTTTGGGTGCGTAAATATTTCCTCCTTGAAATAAAATTTGAACCATGAACGGTTAATACGTGATCTTTGAGAATGGCACTCCCAAATGGGAGGGTTAGAAAATTACCTTTTCGATTGCATGTTGGTTCAATGCCACCAAAGCTTCCCACTACTTACACAATATATACAAGAATCAAGTGCAGTAATAAAATAAAATTTGATAAAAGTTTTGAAATGAAGAGACAAGATTACTTACCATCTGTGCAAGGGGGTGAGAACTCTACTTGCTCCATCCACGCCAATTCTCAGTATCCATTCTCTAAAAATGACATTAGAAAATCAAAATACTCCATATTTATATGTCCATTTACTATTTTTACAAATAATTTGTATCCTACACCTTGGCTAAATTTGGATCTCTGGATTCCTGGTGACCATTTCACTTATGAATACAACTAAACTGATGAGAATTTAGACACGATGGCGGAAAACCCAAGACATAAGAAAGGGGCAGAACATGTAAGTTATCGTATTTTTATTTATTAATTTATTTCCTAAACTACATTTTTACTTGAAAAGAACTTTGGGGGGAGAGATTTTAGATAATTTTATAGTCAAACCAATTTTTAGGGGGAAAATGTTAGGTTTTGCAGTTTATTTGGGGTTATTTGGTTTTTTTTTTTGAGTTTTTGTGTATTATTACTTTAGAGGGCACGAACCTAGTTTTCATGGCGTGATCACCACTTTACACGCATTGTCTATTAGGAAACCACCGCGAAAAACATGTAACCATCATGATGGTTGCGCAAACACCACTCTTTCTAAGGAGGTGGTTGTGTAACCACTGCGATGGTTGTGTAATTGTCACCCTATTTTAAGGGGTAGTTGACAACTATCATGGCTATTACAAAGGGAAAGCCATAAAATGAGAGTTTTATTATTTTTTCTTTGTGTTTGTAGTTTTCTACGAGTTTATTATGTGCCAAAAAATTTCTAATGCACTATTTTTTCTACTTTCTTGTGGATTTAGGGAACTTATGTGAGATGGAGTAGAGCTCAAGAGAAGGAGTAGCTTGCTAGAGTGCTACTTTTATTGACACAAAGACTTGAGATAGGCCTTTTAGAGAGGGCAGGGATATGACAGTTGGATTAGACTAGAAAAATTTCTCCACCTAGCCAATTACTCTATGATTTGCTGACATATTGGGATGTGAACGAAACAAATTTTGATTATCTAGTGTTCGTGGGGAGTGGATTATCACATTGGAGGACGTCTATTAGATATTGGGAGTTCTCACATACGGAGGAGGTTGGTGCTAAAAGCACCACTGGTCGATGAAACTCGTAGATGGGATATCTATTTGAGGGATGCAGAGGCACTTGAAACGAGTGCCGAACATGGAGTTTGACTAGTTGTTATGGAGAAGACACCTATTCCTATTTAGTCAAGGCCATTATTGGTATACTTGCCTCATGTTTGATCAAGGATTAGGGATGGGGATAAGTTATTATTGTACTTAGGCACCTATTTTACGAGAGAATTGAACAACATGGAAAGATATTTGCATGGTGATAGATATGTTTGGGACTACATATCATAACTTACGTTGGGTTGGAAAATGTGGATCTTGATGCGGCCTAGAATTTACTAGATAACACCCTAGTCGTAAGCTAAGACATCACTCGGCCCTAGACTCGAGCGCCACCGAAGCGCGTAAAGGTACCAGTCCTCTTTAGGGTTGCTGTAATAGGATGTTAACATGATGAAGGAAGTAACATATAGATTCATAACTAATCCATCATTCCATAATGCATGCTACACTCAGATCTATGAAAGAACAAGATTAAACAATAATCATGATTGAATTAATAATATGCACTACTCAACTATACACAAAATGACACTTATATTCAACCAATATCTTCTATCTATTAATAAATACAGAAGCTCCTTACAATATTTTCAATCTATACCAATGTGTGTATGGAACTGATACAGTAGTTCAATCATATGCGTATATTCTCTGTTACACACATACATACATCTCCTTCTATACATCCAACTCTCTCTCTCTCTATCTCCTATGCACCTAACATCATATATATAGGGTGGGGACATTCCCTTCACCACTTATCTATTCTAGAAATAGGCCACATGCTATTGATAGCCACACGCCATTTACAATTATAGCCACACATGCAAGTGTGCTATTTATAGTCCTCTTGTAGTTAACTGAAGTGTCAATTCTATTCTTAGCTTTTCTTTAGGCATAAACGCTTCAACTACTTCTCCAAAGATAGATAATGCATGGCGTGCATGTCTCTACATCATTGATGTGTTCTACATGCCATCTTCTCAAAATAGGTCTTAATGCTCAAAACCGGTTAAGTCTTGAAATCGAACTTGCCTTGTGTGGGTCCTTCCTATCCTTCCACTCCTCGGTCCCGACCTTCTATCTCGCCTGAGACTCCTTGTGTGATCTTTGACAAGTATTATTTGATCAACATTAACCCACACTAATCTCATTGTCATCCCGACAATGGGTATGCCCAAAAATGGAAGGAAAGAATAAGAATAAAAGAGTGTAGATAAATAAAGAATCTCTATGAGGTTATTAGGAAACCTCTTCTGTATCAGTTTGTAGTATCAACTCTAGGTACTCTTCCTTTATTTCGGCCTCTAATATCTACTAGTCAGTGAGTGCTTGCTCTACTTTTTTCTGGGATGTCCACAACAATGGATTCCAACTCATCCCTTGTAATTTATCCCTTCTCATTTTGCAGAACCAACACAACACTGGACATTGATGTCATTCTTCCTTCTAAAAGGTCCATCTTCTATGCAATCAACTTTCCAAGCTCTTCCAGCTGAGTCTTGTACAACTCTTGTGCTGTTGTTAGGGTCTCATGCTTCATTTAACCATTGAAAATATTTTTGCGTGGCCCAATGTCTCATCTTTCATCACTTTCTAGACCTCGTTATTCTCTTGGAGGGTATTGATGTTGATAAGCATGTCCTGAGTCGTGCATATATTTAAAGCCCGTCTCGCTTCTTCAATACTTCCTATAATTCTTGCAACAACCCTTCATAAGATGCAATTTTTCTCATCACAGATGATTTCTCTCATTTGACATCTTGTTCAGAGTGTTTTGGCACTTGCATACGCAGAGTTCCATCTTCAAGTACCAAGTCCACCAACTTTCCCACATAGTGTATCGTTGAAGGAAATGTCTGTGGTACCTTGGCCTCCAAGTGTGGCCTTTCTTTGATTACATTGTCCCCAATCTCCTCTGCGATGCTTATAAACACTTCATTCTTCTTCTGCGTGAAGTCCCTCTCTTGTGTTATGTGCGCTATCTCTACGTCCTTTGTCTTCAACTCCTCACGTAACGCTCTGATCGTGGCAACTTTGTCCATGTTTCTTCTAGCCACCTCAGCAAAAAATTTCACCAATGCATTACTGACTTGCTCATCTGACATGACAGTAGGCTTTACTGTCATGTGTCTGGCTTGAGGTGCCTTCTTCAATCTTCTCAAAACACATGAATCTTTACACACATCAAATTCAGCTCATCCATGTGGGTGTGCATTGACCACGATAGTTTCTTTTGAGTGCGCACCATCGCCATATCTTCATCCATTAACTCCCATCCGAATAAATCCTTCTGCGCTATCATGCTCTGGAAGCGGGCGTGGAATTTTTTTCTGCATCCTCTTGCATACCCCATGGCCAGTGGAATGTGCTCTCCACTTTTTCTTCTATACCTTTACTGCTTAGGAACTTTAGCCTCCAAATTAGGGACTTGTGTCTCCATGTCCTGAACATCCTCTGCAGCTTGTCTCCTCTGGTCTTTTCTCATCCTCTTCTTTTTCCTTTGATGCCTCACCCTATTCTTTTGTGTCCTCTGGAAGTGTAGGAGAATTAGGTGTGATTTCCTCTGACTCTTCCACCTCTTCATTAAAATTTAGTTTCCTCCTTCTTTACGCGGTAGCCTCCTTCTTCGTGGGGAGTGTCCGGGTGATTTATGTACAAAGTGGTTGAGTAGCACCTTGGGTATTTATTGTCTTAAATACCCTTTTAAACCTATGCTCCCCTTGGACTGCATTCACATCCTCTTCATCCCCCTCTTTTGGTTGAGGTGGTGTAACGGTGGCTCAACTTCACCCTTAGTTGTAGGATGTCTCCTACCCCTATGCTCCAAACCACCACTATCTTCATGCTCCTCCTCCTCATCCTGCACTTTAACTGGTTATGTGGGCTTAGGTGTTGGGATGTTCTCCATTGTATGCTTTCCCTTTGGTGGTGTTGGAAGTGCGAACTCACCTTCCACATATTTGTTATTCTCCATTTTTGGCTTCAACTAGAGATACACCAATGCTGCCCCCACATCTACTATAGCCAAGCTTATTGGTTTGATATTCAATACCTTTGAAATGATCCTCTCTGTATAAGCGCTTCTGCCAGATACACATACTTCTTCCTCAACATATGGTAATCGCAGTCTACCTTATCTACATTGAAGACCAATCGACGCGTGTATGTAAATATATGAAAAAATGCTTGAAAATACCTTGTAGTGAATGCATAAGGAAACTTGCACCAAGGGCTCTAGACTCCATATTTCATTGGGAAGCGTGCGATGCATAAATGTTGATATACAACAAACTGAAATTATTTCCCTACCACTGCTGATAGGTCCTTTGGGATGCACCACTCTTCTCAAAATTCCGTGTGGAGCCTGTCATACCACTTCTCTGCCCTTTACTTTACATCATCTATCATGTCCCCTTGCATAGGTACTTGTTGAATCTTTCAGTTGGGGACTTGTTCTCCATGGGGTATTCCCATACGTTCTCCTTCGGTCCATCTAGTACTCCGACCCCCATAAATACCAGTGATAGTAGAACAACCCCAAATCTGATCTTCCCTCCTGTGCACGCTTCTTTGACTATTTACTCTGCAATATAGCCTAGAATGTTATAGATTTTCCCTTTTGACATCTTACATGCCACATGCAACCACATAGTATTTACCCGAGACCACCACTCCCGATCATCCAATGTACAACTGGACATTTCTTCAATTTATCTATGTCCATTACGCACGGACCCTTCAAGTATCCTAACTCCTATTTGGTCTTTACAATCACGGATTTATTTAAAAGATCACCTTTTATATCTTCTCCTATGGCCTTTAGACCTATAACTAATGAGAGAAGTGTAGATGAGATTTTAACTTTGCATCCTGCAAAGTAGAAGAAGTCTTCGTGCACCCTGCTCATGAGCCACTGATATAAGGGATCATACTTCGCAAAATATGGAAGCTCATACAATTGGTAGACCCTAATTCTCTTCAAAATATTTTCACTTGCATTGTCATACATTGGCATGTCCTCTGCCCGTGCACTTGTTCATTCTAGCAGTGAGCAAGGAATCGAGCTCCTTCTTGTTTTCTGAAGTCCTGTGATTATATTCACTCACTTTGCTCTTTCTGATGGGTAAATCCCATTATTCTCGACGATGAATCCTTATGGATATCGCATCTCTAAAAATGGCTTTCAGTGCCAGCTTCTTCCTCCTCAACGACTACCTTCTTCTTTCCTTTTACTACTGCTACAAAGCTACTTTATAGATGCCTTCTTTGGTGCCATTTTTACCTTGCAAATGTCTCCTCTTCAACTCTAAAACTTTACGAATCAAACCCTAGCTTGATTCAATCATGCCCTAGGTGGAAACTTCATAACCGAACCCTTTTCTATCTCCCTGCTTTGCTCAAACCCTTCACCATGGGGGACACAAGCTTCTTGTCACACAAATCTGGTTGTCACACTTGGTTTCACACCCTTCACACCTTAACTCGATCACTCGGCTCTTCTATCAAATAATCTTAGTCGCAATGGTAAAAATGAATCCACATCCCATCCTTATATAAATTTTTCAAATTTTGATGCATTTATTGCTCCTTCACCTACCAAATATCCCCTCATTCATTGACCAAATCCATTGATTGCACACATTACATCTTTGCACCCCAGCTATAACCTTCTAGCATGCCTTCTTACCCTCTGGTCACAAACTTCTCTTCAGTGCGCGCTCTGCGCTAAGTACCTCATCACCGTACCTTCTCCTGGTAGTGAACATGGCCTCTACTTACCTCACATTATACTATTCTTTCATTCATCTCCATCCTTGGTCACTTTTAAGAAGCAATCCTCTTTTGACTTAAAGCACACCCATAGCAGCTTATTCCTTTCACATTTCAATTCCCACAAGTATTTTTCTTGGATAAATATAACCACCCCACACTAAAAGTATGTGCAGTCCTCTACGCATAAACAATATTCATACAATAATTAGCTTCATGCACGCAATCACACTTATTACACAAGAAAACAATGAAATTGACAAAGCATAACGACAATGAAGGAAATACATTAAGGAAATATAGAATTGAAAACCTAAACTAAATGGCAATAATGCCTTATTACAAACACCAAGAAGACTTATTTATAGTAGGGCTTTAGCCTACTCCCATTAAAGTAACCAGGTAGCCATGTTCCATCAAGTGCTTCTAACTATGAGCACACGATTCAAGTATAGAAGTGATAACATATGGCCCCAACCAATGTACCTTGAGTTTTCCTGGATGGCGCAAAAATTTGAGTCATAAAGGAGTACCATTTGTCCAATCTCAAATTTATTATCCCTTATGTTTCGTCATGCTATGCCTTCGCCTAGCCTTTTCCTCGCTTCGATTCCATCTTTCTATGGTGCAACACTCATCCAGTTGAATCATCTTTTCGATACACTCTTTTAAAGCTTGTTCGTTAGCTAGACCTCCAACATGCATAATGTGCAAAAGAGGGTAACATAAATTTGATAGGTAGAACATCTTCTGCGCCAAACACCAACTGAAATGGTGTGGATTTGTTCAATCTCTTGTAATTTGTTCTATATGCCCAAAGAATAGCTAACACTTTGTCATCCCAATCCTTTCTCCCAACATCACAAATTTTTGTCAAAGTCTGGCTCAAAATCTTGTTGAAGGCCTCAGTAGTTCCATTTTCCTGAGGATGATAAGGTGTAGTTTTATGGTGTGCAACCATAAACTCATCTAATAGTATCCTGATTGTCTCATTTAAAAAGTGTGTACCTCGATCACTTGTCAAGCTTAAGGGACATCCATATCTTGTAAGAACATTCTCCCATAGAAACCTAGCTATCAGTAGCTATTGTATAATCCTTAGTAAGTGCTACTTCTTCCCACCGCGTGAGATAATTTGTGTAAGTAATGATACATCGCAATCCAAATCCTATGCGCGGTTGGTGAAATAGGTCCTACAAAATCAATGAACCATTTCTTAAATGGTTCAAGATTAATAATTGGTCTCAAAGGCATCTCATCTCTTTGCCTGGTTTTCCTAGGTGCTGATAATGATCACATGCCTTAAAATATTCTTTACAGTCCTTATACAATGTCTCCCACCATAATCCAACAAGTAGGATCTTCCAGCAATCACATCACCTGCATAATGGCCTCTTGCAATACCACCATGAGCTTCTTCCATGATATCCTTGACACTCATGTTCTAATACACAACATCGTAATACTTCATCTCTACCTAGCTTGTAGAGGTCACCACTGATTAACATAAACAATGCCGCAATATAGCAAGTTGCTTCTTTTCTAATTCTTTCATTCCTTCTGGTGCCATACCTTGTTTGTAGAAAGACAAAAATGTCTTCTAATTCCATGGGTGCACGTTGTAACCTATATAACTATGCATCTGACATTGTTTCTTCAATTGTCTATGCATCCTCTCCTGAATTGATTCTAGATAAATGATCTGGTCTAGAATTGCTTTTCCCTGGCTTCACCACAACTGTGAAGTCAAACTCTTGAAATAGGAGCACCCATTTGCATATGTGCCCCTATAAGATGGGCTTGTTTACCAAGTACTTCAAGGCCATGTGATTTGTATAAAACACAAATGGTGTTGCTAACAAGTACTATCAAAACTTGTACAATGCATAGATCATTGACAACGCTTTGCACTCTATAGTTGTATAATTCCATTCCACAGGAGTTAGCTTCCTACTAGAAAAATAGATTGGATGATCTATAATACCTTCACTAGGTTGAGATAACACAATGCCAATGGCCATGCTAGAAGTGTCCACATGCACATGAAATGGTTTATCCCATGAGGGAAAGCGCAGAATGGGCGTGGTAGTAAGTCTCTCTTTTAATATCTCAAAAGTGCGCTGCTTCTCCCCAATAAAATGTACCTTTCCCCTTCAGTAATTCTTCCAAGGGTGTGACAATTTTGGCATACCCTTTTATGAATTTTTTATAGTATCCTATATGACCTAAAAATATGTGCACCTCACTTTGACTGGTAGGTGCTTCCAGGCCTAAAATGACATCAACCTTGGTTGGATCAACTAGTAAACCTTCCTTGCAGATTATATGTCCTAATAGTATCCCAAATGGCATAGCAAATATGCACTTCTTGATGTTCAAAGAGATACTCAATTGTCTACATCGTTCAAACATTAAGCACAAATTGTCACAATGATCTTTCACAAGCCCATATACTATCCAATCATCTAGGTATACCTGTAAGAAGTTGTGAATAAAATCCTTAAATTCCTGAAAAACTATGCGTGAGAATACAACAGGCACATTTTTCAATCCAAAGGGCATCACAATATAGGAAAAACTACCCCATTCAGTAGTAAATGTTGTCTTTTCTTGATCCTCCTGAGCAATCCTAACCTGATGATACCTGGAAAATCCATCCGTGAAGGAATATATTTCGCGCCCTGCAACTCCTTCTAGTATTTCCTCAGTGAATGGCATAGGGAATGGATCTGTGACACATGCAACATTCAGCTCCATGTAGTCCACACATATCCTAATCCATCCATCCTTCTTGATACTGATCACCATTGGGCTAACCCATTCTGACTCATCAAGGGGCTTGATAATTCCAGATTTCAACATTTTATCAATTTCTTCTTTTACCTTTTCATGTAAATTAGGATTCATTATGTAAGGTCTCTTTCTAACTGGCTATGCACCACCCTTAAGTTTGATCTTCATTTCCCTAAGTGATTCATGTACACGTTTAAGTTCATGATATGCTCGAGGGAATACGTCCTAATAATCCCTGAGTAACTTGATGATCTTTGCTACCTCCGAGTCTGACCAGTAATCTCTAATTATGGCCTCCTTAGGCTTAGCCTCCGAACCTATATTTACCTTCTTTGTCTTCATGGGTTTGTGGTAGGCACGTGTATCCTTGTCTGCACTGTCCAAGACCTCATGCACCCCATGTGAATGTTCAATATCCAGGTTCTCAACTTCCTCATCATCCACGACATAAACCATCTTTCCTTTCTCTTTCTCAAGGCAAGCACATTCAAGTAGTATGGAGTCCATTTATTCTTCCTTTTCAAAACATGCTCCGAACTCTACCTCACCAAATAATTCCTGTATATGCTCCTCGACTTTTACACTATCTCCCATAGTTAAGCGCTTGAAAAATTTTAATGCCTCTGCTACAAGAGGTTTAGTCGAGAAGTAGTCGAAAGTATGGATCATTCCTATAGTCAAATTGTGCGATTACCGCTTTCTTGATGTAATTCTGCATATACATACCAAATGCGTGCGCATCCTTATAGCGTAGAATATAATCTATGTACCCAAAGTGAAGGTGGTAATGCTTCCTATCCTACTGTCCAGAGTCTCTCACATTGCTGAATGTGATGCTTTGAACAAGTTGATCACCATGATAATTTCATATTTGTGTAGATGCATTGTTCCTTATAAACCTAGTAGACAAAGTGACTCCAATCTATTCCCAATTTGTAAGATTATCTCTATGGACTACCCACCAACGTGCTTCTGTCCTGCGCAGTGTATATACTATCATATCTCTCCTTTCAACTTTATCTGTCCACCATGTTTCTATGGCCCTTAGAAAGGTAGGAAGATCTTCTATCCCTGTATACTAAGGTAATGTGCTAGCTATCCATCTAATTGCATGAAGTCCATTCTTGTGCGCAATTTCACTTTTCACCTCGCATCCTACTAATTCATATGTACCATGAGCCCAATTGTCACAAGCAATACTCATAGTATCACTAATAGAATGAGAATCCTCCCACTGTAGGATGCCTTATTTTGATGGCTCACTGACCTCTAGGTCTTTAATAGCACATACATAGACTATGTTTAAATCCTCCTCACTTAGAGGTTCAACATATGGTGTATACTTTCCATCTATCAAAGGTATCACAACCATTTCCTCGTTTTCAAAACTAATATACCCCTTATTAAATCTCAAGTCAACATTATTCGCATAACACCAAGGGTGTCCAAGCGGGCTAGAAAATTGTCGGCTTACTGCAAGTGCTAACACCTTAAAATCCACACAGTGAATTTGGCCCTCAGATAGTTATAAATGTATCTTTCAAAACTCCTATGGGAGTGGCCTTAGTCCTGTTTGCCATAAACAACACATTAGATGATGGCTGCACTGAGGCCTCCCATTTGTACCCATGCATCTAATGTAAGCACATTTACTTCCATACCTGTATCGATCAATATGTTGCTCAACAACTACCCATCCACAATAGAATTTTGAGTAATTTCCTTGTCATAGTCAATGTTATCAAGGGGAAGATTTGCATGCGTAATCTACCATTCGGTCTCAAGACTTGCGCACGCAGTGTTTCCTTTCAACTTTATCTCGTCCACCATGTTTCGATATCGGTTTGGACTATCTCTCGATGCTTTCTTTTACTCCTTTAGAATCTTGTATCTCACCCCGAAGATTCCTTAGCACTTCCATGGTATCCTAGTAAAATTCCTTTTGATGAGCGGGATTTGGGTACCTCGCATGCAAAACCTCCTCCTTAGTGATCATAAGCTTCTTATGTAATGCCTCTCTCACATGTGCTTTGCTTCAACATGTGTAGTAATCTTCACCGTGAATGACTCGAGTCCTTCATTATCTTGGGCATCCAATAATCCTTTCTTGTGTCTTTGGATTCTAACCATCGCAATGCCTTTTTCTCTTACCTATGCTTTGCTTACTCAGATGCTCATATAAATATGGGCACTCTTCATAGTTATGGTTCTTTCCACAGAAAGAACATGCAATATTCTGAGGACATTTACACCTATAGTGGTCAGGAGATCCACACGTATAACATGTTCCATGAGGGAACTCACCTCTTCCTCCACCATGGCCTCGTCCTCCATATCCACCACGATATCCTTGTCCCCTTCCATGACCTCCTTCAAAGTGCCCCTTATTCCTGTTATAGCGTGTGTGATTATGATCTCGATCCTGGTGCTCATTCTTAACCTTAGAACTATCTGTTATACTTGTCTGTCATACCCCAAGGTCTATAACATCCTAGATCTCGAACAATCGAGTTGACAATCCTCGATGTATCATGACTCGTGGACCTACAAATTTTGCAAAAGCAAGATACATTCTTCCTTATCGTGCTCTGTAACAAAGGACAATGACTAGCATCATGATTTAAATGAAAAATTTCACAGTCCAATAGTAGTGAGTGTACAGATCTGACGAGTTAAACTATCCTTGGTGTGTCCTTCCACTTCACAATTTGTACACCAAATTCCTAAGCACATTTCATGGGCTGAATTTATTGATAGCTTCTCTAACTACTTTGTCATAGCTACAATATGTGCCTCTAGGAATGGACTAATGCTAGTGTCAATGCTCCCAACTACCTTAGCATGCAAGGCTGCTTCTAGTGCTTCGTGTAGATCAATGTATGTCTTATGTGATAGCGCTTTCTAAAAGGTGTAATCAATCCTCCAATGAACCATTGTGCATGTTGGCTAGCATGAATATCATAAGATAGCTTAGATAGAAGTGTCTTAAAATGAGCATCATACTCATGTACACTCTTAGTAGTGCCTTACTTGATATCCTTGAGTGCACTTATACTCTTCTATTCAAACTCAAGTATATGGAACTCTTTCTAGAAAGAATCTCTCAATGCTGCATAATCCACACAAGTTTGATCAGGGTCAAATTTCCTATACCAGCTTGTGTGCGTGCCCTTGTAATGTAGTGATGAATTGACTTTCCTTTCACTTAGCATCCATGATCCCTTTATCGTGCCACAAGATTTCACACATATGCACATGTTTAGTAGCATCCTCTATACCTTTATACTCTGGGAGATGAAGTGACATCTCCATATAGATATTCTGTGGTTACTACGGGCCTTGACCACCTGATCCAGAACATCTTGTGTTTCCTCTGCCTCCAGAACCACCACATCCACCAGAACTAGAACCACCTAGACCTCCTAATCCACCACCCGTAGTTGGAATAGGTCTGCGTGGATGTACTCCTTTGTGCTCGATAGTAGTACTATACCGTACTCATATAATCGTGAGGTAGTTCCACTTCCAAAGCTGAATCCAACATTTGATGTGCTCACATTATGTGTGGATGATGTGCTTAAGAATCCTCCTCCAAATGACATTGAAGCTCATCATCCCGCCATTGATGTACTTGATCCCCGACTTACTCCTACTCTCTTACTTCCCAAGTTAGTTTCTTTGGTTACTTGTCGTCACTTTGGATACTAAAAAACCAAGGACAAGGGCTAGGTCACCAAGTGGATTAAGCCGCACGTCCACGATATAGGTAGTCTCTCTTGGCGTACTTCTATGTGAGGCCAAGGGGGGGTCTCTATCATGCTTTCCAAGATGGGGGAGTTCTGATGCTCTATCTCCATGTCTTATGTGAGTCAAATCCTTCACGAGCCATCTCTCTCCTCCATGCCATACTATCTCTGTGATAGAATGTTACTTCTCTATCTCCCTCTCGCATGCCTCATTATACTTAAACCACCTTTCCTCTCTCGATTCTCTATCGTTAGGTCTGCCATCTTAAACCAAACTCCGTTCCTACCCCCACATGTGGCGAAGTTTTGTTAGCCATCGGTTTACTCTCTAGGTTCAATGTTACCATTAAGATCTTGATCGCTAGTGGAATACCTTGCAAATATATTCCTCTTGGATACCGCAAAAACTGAAACTCAGCTACCTTTGGGTAAGAGTATGTCGAAATTGAATATTTCAGAATATAACTATTCAGAACACCACAAAACCATGTATCCACTACGCGAGTCCAAATAAGATCAACATCATAGAGGGCATGAAATTCTTCCTGTGTCCAGACAAGTGCATGATACCTCCAATTCCGCTGAGATGTATAAGCAGTAAGCCACTCGTATAGTTCTATTTGAAAGATAGCAAAAATATCTCATATAAGCTATCATACAGGTTCTGTTCTACCCAAGTGCGTGCATTAAACTCAGATCTATTACTGAACCACTGTGCATATTCTTCCTCCAGATCATGTATCCATTCCTTAATACTTGCTAGAGTTAACCGATACGTCTTCATCACGAACCATCCTGAAAACAACTGAAAAAGAGGTCCCGGCAATGGAACCAATGATGCAGCCTAGAATTTACCAGATAACACCCTAGTCACACTGTCACATCACTCAACCTAGACTGAGCACTCACCCGAAGCACGCAAAGGTACCAGGTCCCTCTTTAGGGTTGTTGTAACATGATGTTAACATGATGAAGGAAGTAACATATAGATTCATAACTAATCCATCATTCCACAATGCATGCTACACTCAGATCTATGAAAGAACAAGATTAAACAAGTAATCATGATTGAATTAATAATATGCACTACTCAACTATACACAGAATGACACTTAGATTCAGCCAATATCTTCCATCTATTAATAAATACAGAAGCTCCTTATAGTATTTTCAATCTATACCAATGCACGTATGGAACTGATACAGTAGTTCAATCATATGCATATATTCTCTGTTACACACACATACATCTCCTTCCATACATCCAGCTCTCTCTTTATATATATATCTCCTATGCACCTAACATCATATATATAGGGTGGGGACTTTCCCTTCACCTTATCTATTCCAGAAATAGGCAACATGTTATTGATAACCACATGCCATTTACAATCATAGCCACACATGCAAGTGCACTATCTATAGTCCTCTTGTAGTTAACTAAAGTGTCAATTCTATTCTTAGCTTGTCTTCATGCATAAACACTTTGAACCGCTTCTCCAAAGATAGATAATGCATGGCGCGCACATCTCTACATTGTTGATGTGTTCCGCATGCCATCTTCTAAAAATAGGTCTTCATGCTTAAAAACCGGTTAAGTCTTGAAATCTAAACTTTCCTTCCATGCATG
This sequence comes from Taxus wallichiana var. yunnanensis, assembly GCA_018340775.1. Lineage (NCBI taxonomy): Eukaryota > Viridiplantae > Streptophyta > Pinopsida > Cupressales > Taxaceae > Taxus > Taxus wallichiana. Next base: position 606,361,006 of record CM031234.1, read on the forward strand.
GGTCCTTCCTGTCCTTCTATGCCCTTGGTTCTAGGCCTTCTATCCCATGCGAACTCCTTGTGTAATCTTTGAAAAGTATTCCTTGATAAAAAAATCTACCTCTCTCAGCCACCCTACATTGGTCATGTCATGGATTTATGAGAGAGTGATTCCCTACTAGAGAGGCATTGGGATAACAGAGACCCCATTAACATCGGGATATCAAGATGGGTGGATATGGTACCCCTTAGAGCTACACCCAGAGGAAATAGGCACCATAAATACTATTGATAAGGTGGCCCAACCATACTAGGGTATGATAGAGTAGTGGAGAGAGAGGAGAGGATTGCATTGGCTGCCGACATAACCACCACACAATTAGTCTACAATGGTAGCCGAGTAGATATTCATCTAGTAGAGCGAGTTCCTCAACAATTTGGGCTTCGTATATTGATGTCCTTCTTGTAGTCAAGACCGTACTAAAAGGGATTAGGGAGGCACGAAACAATCACATGCGCTAACCGAGATGGATAGTAATAGTTCCAGTGTGTTAATGGGGAGTAGATAGAATACAATCACATGCACGCAATCACATCCACCTAAGCCAAATTATAGAGGAGGAGATAGAATACATATTGGTGGGGTACTAATGGGGAGTGAATAGGAGGTGGTGAAAATGATATTTGAGTCAAAGTCGGACCACATTTGGAAGGGTAATAGAGAGGAGATGGAGGAAGCCAAAGATGAGGAGGAGGCCGAGGAGTCTGTCCACTCGAGAGGAGGATGTAGAGGGCGATCTGTCTAATGGGAGGGAGAGGCAGGTGAGGCCGAGGAGATGGATATAGATCCTGATTGGGTTGATAGAGATCCTAGTGATTAACTTCTCTCCTTTCTCTAGTTCCTAGATTAGAGTTACTTTGACTAGATGTTAGTAGACTTGATGGTTTTACATGTATATATTTATATATTTGCTTTACTATTTTTTATTGTGGGCTTGTGTTTTGAACCCACTACTTTGTTGGATGGTGAAATATTATTAGGAGGATCAATCTTGATATATTTTCCATCACTTCGGTCTCTCCCAAGATACCTTCTTTAGAGGATCCAAGGCTCCGTGCAAGTGACCGCCATACTGATTTTTTTGGTGCCATCTTGGCATGCGAGAAGAGAGCTATCTTAGCTACATACCAAGAATGTGGTGTTAGCACAACACGTTAATGATTATCAAGATATGTTGAGATGTTATATTAAAAATGACCGAGAATGAAGACATGCGCAAAGGAAGGACACGTGAGGGTGCACACGGAAGAATAAAAGTAGAAATTACACAAGCAATAGAAGTGTGAGGAGAGCACAAAGGTATGAGGAAAGGATGCATGAAGGGCTGCGTGTAGGGAAACTATAATTAAAAGTCAACTAGAATTATGAGACAAGATAAAAATAGGACACATGTAGAAGATGGCGTATTCACCAAGGTAAGCTAAAAATAGATGAGCATGGATAAGGCATAACTAGAATAGGATAAAGAATATGTAGGGTTAGGATAGACATGGAATATATATGGATGGGGATATATCTAATTATAATAGATGTAACTGGACTAAAGCAGAGGCTATTTATAGCACACAATAGGCCACTTTTGGAGAACCACAAGATGGTGCCTAATTATAGGAAAACATGCAAGCTATATATCGGCATAGTCTAAAGATAGATTAAAGCATGTAAGTGGTGAAGGACAAGTTCCCACCCTATATATGTATATATTTCCATGTCAAGTAGTATGTGTGTGTGTATGAGTATGCAAGTTTGTATGATAATATGTGTGCGGCTGCTAAGTAGATGAGTCATATACAAGTACATGGGCTAGTCATGTGTTTGTAATGGATAATCTAATATGGATTGCCAAAGTACAAAAGGATAAACGTGGGTTCTTTGGTATCTAAATACTCATATTGATTGTATATGTTGATGAATGAATACAAGCTCCTTTGATGAACAATTATCTTTGTGCATATTGTAATAAATCATAATCTACATATGGAATATATTGCATGCTATGTTAATCATGTTTGCAGGAACCATATCTTGATTTCTTCCCTAGAAAGAACTCAAAGGAGTTGCGCACACTTCGAGTGAGTTCTTAGAATTATGTCTAAGTGAGGTGCTAGCATGCCAAACTATGTTGTGCTAATTTACTAGACTCGCATCGTGACACGCAAGGAGAGATCTACATGTAGTGGGGATAATAGCATCATGGCTTCACAAGCATGTTATCATGGAAATTCACATGGGAAATATCATCACTTGACACATGGAGGGTCCCGTCTTTGAGATAAACAAACCTCATCATAGGAGTCGTAGTAGGAGGCCAAGACCGACCACTTCTCAAGGATCATGAAGGGATGGATAGGATGAGTGCCTTCAATTTTGGTCTCATTTTTGTGTATATATTAATTTTTTTGTAATTTTGGCTCATAATTGAGAAATATGGCCACACTTTCCATTTAGTGTGATGAACTTTTTGAGGAGGAAAAATGGCTAAATACTAGCCACACACGTAGGTTTGTAGAGTGCATGCGAGGGGGTGCGTGAAGGGGCACGCACGCACGGATGGAACAACACGTGAGGGTTACGCATGGGAAGATAGAGTCAAATACTTAGTTGATTTTCTGAGGGTGTGGCTAAAAATAAAAAATTAGAAGAGGAGTGACATCCAAGTAAATTTTATATTTAGATTAAAGCAGGATAACTTAGGACACACACAAATGAAATTATAATTTGAAAAAGAACATGTAGAGACCAAACAAGGTCATGCACGGGCCGAGCTAATAATATGATTAAGGAAAGTATTACAATTAGGTTAATCTATTATTAGCAGAGAATGTAAAAAGCATGTAGGATATTTTTATACACACTCATATTATTAGGAAGGTGCATGAAGCAGTGAAGGGCAAGTCCCCACCCTTATATATAGGTAGTTCATCTATGTTAGAGGGATCGATCGACTTGATATTGTAATGTGCATACATGATAGAGATTATGTGAATTTTTGATGTCACGCAATCACGATATTTGGAACTCGCACACATGTCCCGAGCATGTGTGTAGTGAAGTCAATGTAATTAACTTGTGTTATGCAATATAATGATGATGGTGTTCTAGAATGACAATTTTATTATTATTCTTGGATGAACTATGATTTGTTTCATTATTATATGTGTTTCCAAATTGTCATGGTTATAATGATTATATGTTCATGAATGGTTTCTTGGTTATTAATATAATGGAAATGCTAACATCTTGATAAGTAAAGCAAAGGAGGGACCTGGTGGTGCACGTGTGCTTCGAGTGAGCATTCAAACATTTGGATGAAGTGCCAACACACCTATCTATGAGTGTAAAAAAAAGGCTACATTTTGGTTTCATTGTTAGGACCTCTTTTCAATTTTTCTATCAAGATGTTGCATGTAAATGACGTATCGACTGTCTTTGGAGAGTATTGAGAGTTGAGTACAAGACAACCAAGATGAGTTTGCACAGAGATATAACACTAGACCTAGCTTTAATGCATGAAAGTGGGTGGAAGATAATATTTATGACTACCTATATGAGACGTTCTTAAGCTTTTTCCTAGTAGAGTTGTACTAGTGGTTAGCAACTTACGCATCAAATAGAATTTACTTCCCAGAATAGAGAGTTCAAGTTATTATTTCGCAATCCTAAAGGATCCTAATTGCGTGTGATACCCTTAGCTATCAATATTTTGATGATAGAATTGGGATTGGAAAGATTACCTATGGCTAGATAAATCCTCATCGCAGGGGTAGGATTAGGTGTGGCGAAGGATTGCGGTGGTCCCGATGAAAGAAAGGAAGAGAGAGGAAAGACAACTCAAGTATAATGAATCGGAACATAGGGCAGTTGAGGTAACATTGTAGTCAAGAAGAATGATGACTATCGAAGGTTTTGAGACCTCGTGGGAAAGGAGGTAGTATCATGTCCCCTGACATTGGAAAAATACGTAGAGAGACCCCATCGACTTCTTATGAGAGTGCATTATAGGAGAGAAGGAGGACCATGAGTGTACATCTAAACCAACTCTTGGCTACCTAACCTAGCCCTTGCATGTAAGGTGCTCAAAATTAAGAGAGTAGTTGTTGAAGGGTAGTATAGTGAAGGAAATTAAGTAGGATCTTCATGCTGAGAAGGAGTTATAGGTAGATATAATTTAGTCATAACTTAAGAAGTATAGTAGACTACGAGATGCACATATGACAACGTGAAAGTGCTAGTGTTTAGGAGTACTTTGGAGGAGTTTTTACAGGCATTCATCATGACAAAGGGTTGACACATAGACCATTAGAAGCAATCCTATAGGTGTTGATACAATAAAAACAATGGGTGTTTAATTCAACATGATAAGCGGGACAAATAGGAGTTCATCCATAGGACCTCGGGTTATGGCGGGTGGCATGGGAGGCTCAAGAGGTTTAGGTTAGCAAATGCGTAGAGGAAATCTTGGTGGAGGTTTAGATCTGGGTCTGTCCTAACCCAGGGAAAGGTCCACAACCAACTCCAAATTAGCCTTAATAGAAACCACCTTAATAACCACAATAGGAGGCACCTCAAGTATAATTTGATATTTCTCTTCACTTACCAGAATATAGAGGTGTGGAGGATGCTACTAAGCATGTGTGTAAGTGTGAGTTATATGGAGAGCAAAGGGTATTATAGCCCCGATCAAAAGGTAAGTCAATTTTCCACCACACTTCAAGGAAGCACACATAGTTGGTATAGAAAGTATGATCCAAACTAAACTACGGTGGATTATGATGTTTTGTACACCACATTTTTGGCTAAATTTCACATTCTAGAGTTTAAACACCAGAGTATCATCGTGCTCAAGGAAATCAAGTTGGTTTTTCTAAAAGTGTGAGAGAGTATGATGCACGTTTTAAAACTCTCTTGTCTAAACTATCCTATGATATTCATCTAAGTCAACATGCACAATGGTTTGTTGGAGGATTGTTGACACCATTTTGAAGGGCCTTATCACATAAGACCTATGCAAATCCATGTGAGGATTTGGAAGTACCTTTATGCATTTGAAATGGTTGGGAATTGAAACTAGAGTAAGCCCATTTATTGAGGTACAAATAACAACTATGACTAAGCATTTGGAGAATCTCTCTGTTCTAATTCAACACACGAAATGTGCAAATGGTATATGGTGCACTAATTGTGAAGTTGAGGGACATACGAAGGATAGTTGTCCATGTAGGAATGCTCTAAAAATAATGTGATATTTTCCATAAGAATCATGATGTCTGAAATTTACCTCTCTTACAACATGTGATGATGAAGAATGTATCCATGTACTACAATATTTATGATGCACACACTCATGATACAAAGGATTTCGATTGATAGATCAAATTCATGAGGCATGTGAGATTGAATTATGATAGACCACTATGGAAAGTAGTTCTCAGGTGTAGGAAGCTTAACCCACTAAAGGGCATAGTAGTGAAGGTGGATTTCGAGGTGGATATAGAGGATCAGAGGTTGTGGTGGTAGAGGTATATTTATGCGCATAACTTGTTACACTTATGGATCCCCAAATCATTACAACACGAATGTCCCTAGAATATGGTATGTGCATATTGTGGAAAACAACATAAGGTTGAGGAATACCCTGACCTTTATGAGCACATGTGTAAGAACAAGAAGAAGGAAAAGGCACGGGGATGATTACCGTACAACGTGTAAAGAATGAACAGAGAAATCTAAAGAAGATGCCTTATCCCGAGTTACATTTGGTACTAGTTTCTACATGTGCATAAGAATCATGTGTACACGAGCCTATTAAATCCAAACCACTCATTAGGAGAGAAGATGTTATGCATGTCAAGTATCCAGATGTTGCTCATCATAAGGAGGTCTATCAAGAGACTATGGAGTCATCAAAGAGCTAAAAGGTGAGATTTAGTGTCTAAAGGAACAAGTGTATGAGAGAGAATGCATGAAGAATATTGAGCTCCCATATAAATATGTAGATGATCTGAAGGAGATATGCAAGATGTTGAGGTAGGAGATATCATCCCACTATTAGGAGAATGGTTGTGTAAGAAGGTACCACACATAGGAGTTGAGCAGTGAAAGATACTACATGAAAATTTACCACCACATAACCATGAGTATGAAAAATAAATCACATTGGATGCAGTGATTGATGGTTGGTTGGTGAGTAACATTCTTGATTGACACAGGTGTTGAGGTGAATGTCCCAACTTTGGATGCATGGAATCAGATGGGAAGACCACCATTACAACCCATCTTCCAATGTGTTGTATATGGCGAACAAGACAAGGGCTATGCCTATTAGGGTTTTGAAGGATGCTTCAATTACCATTCAAGGATCCAAGTTTACTGGAGATTTTGAAGTATTGGAGCTAGTTGAGGTAGAAAATTTTCCAACACTACTTGGGCGTCCTTGGTGTTATGTGAACAATGTTGACTTGCACTTGAAAAAGATATATATATCAATTTTATAGAATAATATATGAGAAAAAGGATGAGTGCGAATCATATCCATGGATGATGTGAAGGATACACCATATACTTGATAGTAAGTAAAGAAGATATGAATAGGATTTATGCATGCACAATGCATGATCCTGAGAATGTGGAACCCTCTAAGGAAGGTGTACTTTAGTGGGAAGACACACAATCAATTAGTGATACCACTAGTGTTTCTTGATGATTGGGCCCATGACACATATGAGATGGTCGGGCATGAGATGAAGGGGAGAGTAACCAAAATGATCAAGGGCACATGATTAGGAACTTAGGAAAAAATCAATTACCTAGGTATACTGGTGAGGAAAAGCCTAAATCCTTCTTGCATGCCATGGAGAACAATGGAAGAATGAAGGTGATAGAAGGAATATGTTGGTTTATACATTGCACAAAAAAATAATGCGTTGGTGGGAAACACACAAAGATAACTTGTTGGGTTGGTGAGAAGTGAGAATCACATTTTCAACAAGGTTTACTCGAGAAAATGTGCCTACAATTATACATGAGTATGATGGGAATACTCCTACTTTGGTACACATTCATAACTATGAGAGACAATGGGCACAAGGTCAGGAGGATTTACCACCATCTATGTGGGTACATAAGTTCTATTCCACTCTGCATGTGATGCATGTAGGCATGATATGTGAATGCTTGAGCTCAAGAAAGAAAATTCGAGTTGAGAGATATATGACTGAAGGTATGGCTCACACTTTTGATTATTTTCTAATAAACCTCCTAGTACATGAGGCTTTACAGATCATGAAGTGCATCACATTGGGGATAACGTGAAAGAAGAGGAGATCATGCTTCAATTACTTGGAGAACTTGATCTTGAGGCATGCATAGAGATGTTAGAGAAAGAAGAGAGATGAAATTGGGCCATGCCCAAAGAGAGAAGAAAGGAAATATGTTATACCTCATTGATGATGAAGAGGTTGAGAATTTAGATATTAGCCACATAGAGGGTGCACACAAGGTAATGGACTTTGTAGATGAAAAGGCATGCATGTACCATGCTCTATGAAGACAAAGAAGGTCAATATTGGCATTGAGGATGCACCTAAGGAAGCCATTATTGGAGATTATTGGTCATAAAAAAGGTAAAAAGATCATTGAGCTTTTACATGAATTTCAAGATTTGTTTCCAAGAGGTTATCATGAGTTGAAAGGAGTGCACCCCTCATTGGGAGAGATGAAGATTAAGCTTGAAAGAAGGTGCACACGTCCTGATTTAGAAGAGGCCTTACAGGATGAACCCAAACCTACGCGTGAAGGTGAAAGAGGAAATAGACAAAATGCTTAAGTCTGGAATCATTGAACCAATTAAGGAATTTGAGTGGGTTAGTCCTATGGTTCAACATCAAGAAGGATGGGAAGATTAGGATCTATGTTTATTATAGGGAACTTAATGCCTCATGTGTCATAGATCCTTTTCCTACACATTTCATAGAGGAAATCCTTGAGGGAGTTACAGGCGCGAGATCTATTCGTTCATAGATGGGTTCTCAAGATATCATTAGGTACATGAACATGAAAATACTACCTTCACCAATGAATGGGAAAATTTTACATATATTGTCATGCCGTTTGATTGAAGAATGTGCCAACAATATTTTCATGCATAGTTGTGTAGGATTTTCATGACTTCATTCACAAGTTCTTGCAGGTTTATCTAGATGATTGGATTGTTTATGGGTTAGTTAAGATCATTGTGATAATTTAAGGCTCATGTTTGAGAGATGTAGGTAGTTAAGAATATCTCTTAACATTAAGAAGTGTATCTTTGCTACACCTTTTGGCACTTTTCTTGGGCACATCATTTGTAAGGATGGATTGTTGGTAGATCCAACTAAGATAGTTGTATTTTTTTGGGATTAGAAGAACCTACCAACCAAAGTGAAGTGTGTGGTTTCTTAGGACATACTGGTTATTACATGAATTTTATCAAGGGGTATGCAAAGATTGATTGCACCCCTAGAAGAATTTCTCAAAGCAAAAGGAAAATTTTATTGGGGTGATGCACGTAACAGTAGGCATTTAAAACATTGAAGGAAAACTTACCACTACACCAATCTTGTGCTTCCTTCATGGAACAAACCTTTCCATGTACATGTTGATGCCTATAGCATGGCTATTGGTGCAATCTTGGTGCACAACTTGGAGAGGGTAATGTGGATCATCCCATATGTTTTGCAAGAAGAAAGTTGACACCAACAGAGAAAAATTATACTACAACAAGTGTGAGGCATTGTCTATGATCTATGTGCTTAATAAGTTCTAAAATATTTTTGTTGGCCACACCATTTATTTTTTATACAAATCATATGACATTAAAACACTTGGTCAATAAACCTATTTTGCAAGGGTGTATTTACCGGTGGATACTTATTTTTCAGGAGTTTGATTTCATAGTTGTTGTAAAGCTAGGAAATAAAAATTTAGGGCATGATCACTTATCAAGGATCAATTTAGGAGAGGACACATAGAATACTGAGAAAACTATGCCTGATGTGCATTTGTTTAGGTTGAATCACGTGCTAGATGATATGGAAGAAATTGTAGTATTTTTACGCACTAGACTTGTGCCAAAAGGGATGAAAACATTAGAGAAAAAAGCAACTTTATATTTGAGTGTGCCTTATTAGCTCATTAGAGGAAACTTGTATAAGATGGGATGGGATGAGGTCTTGTACATGTGTGTTATGGAGTATGAGCGCAAAATAATTATGGAAGGAAGCTCATGGGTGATATTGTAGGATGAATTATGTAGGAGATGTGGTGTGCAAAGATCCTTCTAGTAGGCTTATGGTGGGAAACATTATATAAGGATACTAAATCTTTTATTAAATCTTGTGATCATTTGTCAAAGGATTGGAAAACCTGGAAGAGATGAAATTCCACTTTGACCTTTAGCAGTGTGAAACCTTTTGAGAAGTGGGTTTCTTATTTTATAATACATATTTCACCACCCACACATAGGACTAAGGTGCACTATATAATCACATGCATAGACTATTTGAAAAGGTGGGAAGAGGTTGTGCCTACAAAGGATTGCACTACAACCACATCAATAAAGGTTCCTTTGGAAAACATTATTAACAGTATGGATTCCCATTAAGCTTGACTAGTGATAGAGGAACTCATTTCTTGAATGAGACAATTAGAATTTTGTTAGCAGAGTTTATGGTGGCACACCATAAAACTACTCCTTATCATACCCTCAAGTAAATGACACTACTGAAGCTTTTAACAAGATCTTACGGGAAAAACTTTGACAAAGATATGTGATGTTGGAAGAAAGGATTGGATGATAAAGTATCAAATGTACTTTGGGATTACATAGACCACATATAAATGGTTGAATAAGGCCACACCTTTCTTGTTGGTGTTTGACATACGAATTTTTACTACCTTGTGGAATTTTTACTCCATCCTTATGTATTACATGTAGGTAGGATGGATTATCAATGAAAAGGTGATGGAAGAGAAATTGAGAAATTGATGCAATTAGATGAGCAACGTGCAATTACATGTTGGAGTAAGAAGAAGATAAAAGGCACGACAAAAGGCTTGACATGATAAGCACATTAAGAATAAGACTTTTTATGGTTGGAAATATGGTCCTTCTATATGACTCCAAGTTTGCATGCCACCACCTAGGAAGTTGAAGGTCCACTAGTTGGGACCCTTTGTAGTGACCAAGATACTTGATTCGGTGCATGTCAATTGTAGGCCTACTGGATGACACCATGTTTCCCGATTACTTCAATGGGAGTAGGTTGAAGTCCCTACTATAAATAAGATTCTTTGTGTTTGTAATAAGGTAGTATTGCCACTTAGATTAGATTTCCTTTCATTTTTTTTTTTTTTGCTTGTTTTGTTGTAATAAGCGCATTCTCATGCAGAAGCTGATTAATACTAATTTAGTTGATGCATGCAGAGGAATATGAATAAGTTTAGTGTGGGGTGGAAGTAGGTATATCTATTAAACAATACAAATTGGATGATGGGATGTACATTGGAGAAGATATAGAGGTGTGCGTGACATTGGTGAAATAACAGGTGTTGGGTGATTATGAATTGAGAACACGTGAAAGGAAAAGGAAGGTGTTGCAAGTGGTTAGGATGATTATGTTTGAAGAATATTTTCTCAGATTAGAAGCCATGTGAATAAGAGGCTATGTAGTGTAATGTGAGAGAGGAAAAACATAATATACTACTTAGTATAAAGTGCAGAGGAAGATGGTTTGCGGTGCAAGGAAAGGTGCACAAGGATGTTTAGAGCTTAGATAGTAGTAGGCACACTAGAAGGTTATATGCTATACCATGCATGTGGAAGAAAGGAATGAAGAAAGTAAAAATTTCCTTAAGAAGAAAATACTTTTAAAACATGGAAAATCTTTAAAAAATCATTTTAAAAAATTTAAAAAAAAGAAAGTCGTGGAGTTTTAAGTATGAAAAATCTATAAAGGGGGAAAATCGAGTTATTTGTTACCTTGCATTAAAAGTGAATTGAGAAACTGAGCAACCAAGTGACTAATTGTGACAAAGTGAGTTCAACAAGAATCAAACCTAAGCAACATGTATAAGACTTTAGTGTAGAGCTCCTTATAGAAATTTTGAGTGAAAAGTGGAAGCACGACCGGAGTAGGGTTTTTGGGAGTTAGAAATTGAGTGTTTAGGGTTCACAGGGTTGGGTGTTGTGCGATGTGAGGGTTTAACACTTAGAATCAAGAGTTTGTGGAAAAATAACACCTAGGGCACAAGTTTTAGTGAAGGAATAAGAATGAGTAATGACACCCAAGAAGGCTACTTTGGCATCCCCAAGGGCAAGGGAAAAGGCAAAACTAAGAAGAATGAAGTTAAGGACCTACTAAGGGAATTATTTTCAAAATGTAGTATCCTCCTAAAGTAATTGTAACAAATCATGGAACTCACAATTTTTTAAAAGTGTAAAATTAGTGAGTTTAATCACAGGGCACCGGGAATAGAGGCAATATTAAATAAAGATATGCTATGAGAGTTGCCGAAGAGGAACGCAAAAGGCCATATATTGATGATGAATTAGTGAGAAAGAGTGTCGAAAAGGTGGGGGTACTACAATTGTTTGAGTTACCATATTTTTGGAGACTTGCACACCTCTTCAATGGTTAATGTCAAGGGTGCACGAGGATTACTTTTACTTCACGGGTATAAGGATGAGGATCACAACTCATCTGATTGGGTAAGTAACAAGGCTTAAAGAGACTTGTAAAAACCTAGATGTGGATTTGAGCGATGAGATGAGAATTGATAAATTGGGAAACAAATTGCAATATGAAAGAGGGGTTCGGGCCATGAATGTAGATAAGATCACATGATCCCGTAACTAGGGTAACAACTGGTTGGTTGGTTATTTGTAAACTCGACACTTCTAAAAGATGGGGGAAGTTAATAAGAAGTTCCTCTACATTGTGCATAAGATGGCACATAAAACATAGTATAACATTGCACATTTCATCACCGATGGAAGCATTGAGGAGGTGAGGGAGCACACCGAGGAAGGATCAAAGATCACATGGGGCTCCATCTTTTTGCTAATTATATTTTGGGAAGTTGGTGTTCTGATGGACTAAAAGATGATATGTGGATCTACCTAGCCAAGAACCAGTCCCACGTGGTTTAATTTTTAGACTTTACATACGAAGGGGCATTTAATAATCAATATTATAAGGCATGGTTGAAGAAATGGTACACTAGAATATGCAAACCTTGAGAATGAATGGCGCATACCACGAGAGCTACCTGAAGAGGTTGGAGACCAGGAAAAGTTTGCAATGTGTCTTACAACACTTTATCCTTGCAAGGTTCATGATGGCTAATGGAGAGATGGGGCCATGTTGCAAACTATTGTTTCCATTCACAACAAAGTATTTCAAGTGTGTAGTGAACAAAATTAAGGACACATAGAGGATGGATTTTGATGCGGACAAGGTGGATTCGGATTGGCATACTTTACACACCACCTTTGGATATAATTTCAGGCCTGCATACTTGGAGACCACAGAGCTAAACACTTTGGACTTGAACCCTATGATGAATGTTACAATCAAGGGAATAATATGTAGAGTTTTGTGGTTTTACACCCAAAGACAAAGGATGGAGAAGAAATTGAGGTATGTGACACTCATATGCCTCAACCAAAGAAAATCATTATGTATTAGCCTAAGAGGAACTAAGAGAATTCCCCAACATGAATAAGAGGAAGAAGAAAATGTTGTGCTGGATCAAGGGTGGAGAAAAGAGATGCAATAGAAATGAAAGAAGTATAGTACAAGCATAGGCCCTTCCCAACCAACCAAGGTAAGTCCTCTAAAGACTAAGAAGGGGTACACAGGGGCCCAAGTGATCTTTGATGATGAAGAATACTTAGAGGAAAAGGTGGTAGAGGATTTTGGGCATGAGAGATCTACGTAGGAAGTCGAGAGAGGGCCCCAGTCGATGTAGTTCCTAGCTTGGAGAAGGGATAAGAGAGTGAACATCATAAAATACTGTGTAAGGAAAAAGCACCAATGCGTGAAGAAGAAATACACATCACTCGGGAGGATCCCAAGGAAGAGAAGGAGGGGAACGATTCGTATGTTATTAGGGAAGATAAAGGTGTTGGAGGTGAAACCAACACATGGCCATTTACACCAAGAAATCCACGGACCAAGATCAAAGTAGTAAGGAAATGAAGACCTCCCCAATCACCACATATGGTTTTTTTTGATGATCCTATGAAGGTATTAAGGTGATATTTCAAAGCACAGTCATATGAAGAAGTTGTACATATGGGACTTGATGGACAAACAAGGAGGGCTCTCGTGAACGAAGAAGATGCTATCATGGAGTATGCATACGCATGTAAAAGAACCAAAGTTTAAAATCAACACCAAGTCCTACTCCACATTGGAATTGAATAAGGATCTAGGGAAGAAATATAAGCATGTGGACCCCATGTATCTAATCGATGAGCAGGAAGGCAATGCCTTACAAAAACTAGTTCTTGAGGTTACATGCAGAAATTTGGATAAGGGAGCTACCATGAGGCTTATGGTAGAGGATAAAAATAATAAAGAGCGCAAAGTAGAGAGCCTAAAAAATGATATCAAGGGGGAAAAAAAGAACATGAAGGAGTCCTATGACAGGGTAGGAGCATTGGTGAAACATATTACAAGCACATGCCCCGCTTTGGTGAGCCAATCCCGAGCCGACTATAATGATGAAATGGAATACCTTGAGGAATTGGTTGGGATGTTTCTCCTAAACATCAAGAGTGATGTAGGTCCATCGATGAAGAATTGTCTAAAGAAAAGGAGAAGAATAAAGTGGTAGTAGAAGCCAAGATAGCTAAGCTTGAGGCTATATTTGCACAAATCATGGAGGATAGTAGCAAGGATGATTTGTATTTTGATAGGTGCCAAAAAAGTGACCATATCATCAACAAGTATGTCACCAAAGAGGAATTAGATATCAAATACATATATTCAAAGCAACCAACCAATAAAATTGAGCACACAAAATTCATGGCATGAAGTATTAGTGTTAAAGGAATTAATAAAGGCCATGAAGGATACCCTAGAGTTTAGATTAAAATAGATCTAACTTTTGGTTTTAGAACGCATGGATATGTTGGAAGGAGTGATTGCATAGCTAAGTGTAGTCATCAAGGAACTTAAGGGAAGTTTTATGAAGTGGTGCCCGACTAAATTCTAGGCATTGAGTGAGTGGCACCCGAAAAGGCCATAGAGGAGCTCATGCAAAGTGGAAGAAATTTGAAGATTAGTTAAACGCAGAGTTCCTGGAGCTCCACCAAAACCCTGAAGTGTGAGGAAACTTGCACATAAGTTATAATCCATTCTTTGGTTCATGGTATTTTTGGCCGTATTCTTTATTCTTGAGCATTCTTTGATTTATTCATTCGTTGGAGAAATAAGTTGAGTGACACATTACCAAGGAAGGGAAATGAATTTAGTTTGGGATGATGTTGAGTGGGAAAAATGGCTAAGTACTAGCCACATGTGGAGTTTGCAGCCATGCGCAAGGGGGTGCACAAAGGGGCATACACGTACAAGATGGAACAACGTGTGAGTGTTATCACATGGGCAGACATAGTCAAAGACTTAGCCGATTTTTTGAAGGCGTGGCTAAAAATAGAAAAAAAGAAGAGGAGTGGCGCCAAAACAAAGTTTATATTTAGATAAAAGTAGGATAGTTTGGGACACACACAAAGGAAATTATAATTGTAAAAAGCACATGCAGAGACAAAATAAGATCATGCATGGACCAAGCTAATAATGCAATTAAAGAGAGTATTATAATTAGGATAATCTATTATTAGCAGAGAATGTAAAAAACATCCAAGTTATTTTTGTACACACTCCTATTATTAGGAAGGTGCATGAAGTGGTGAAGGGAAAGTCCCAACCTTATATATAGGTAGTTCATCTATGTTAGAAGGATCGATTGGTTGGGTATTGCAATGTGCGCACGGGTTAGAGATTCGTGGGTCTTTGATGTCATGTAATCATGAGATTTGGAACTTGCACATAGGTCCCGAGCACGTATGTAGTGAAGTCAATGTAATAAGCTTGTGTTATACAAAATAATGATGGCGGTGTTAAGGAATGATAATGTTATTGTTCTTCTTGGATGAACTATGATTTTTTTTCATTATTATATGTGTTTCCAAATTTTCATTGTTCTTTCATGAATGGTTTCTTGGTTATTAATATAATGGAAATGAATGCTAACATCTTGATAAGAAAACCAAAGGAGGGAACTGGTGGCTACACACACTTTGGGTATATATATATATATATATATATATATATATATGATTATCTTTTTGGCTTGACACTCCTTCACAAATTTGTTTCTTTATGCTCTACTTAATTTTTGAACTTTTAGATAGTTAGGAATGTTTAATGTTTTTGAAGTTTTTGAATGAATGTTGTGGATGATAATGTAGTATGGTCAAAAATGATATATGATATTACACACATTTGCAAATCATACCTAGGACGTTTTTATTTTTCATAAAATGTTTAAAGCTTCCATTTCATTGGAAAAATATTTTATAGACGATATAATGATGACATGTTCTCACTCTGTTCTTGACCCCACACAACTATTAAGATACGAGGGCTCAACACCAAGATCTAAGAAGGACTTAATATTTATAGATGAACTATGTATAGCATGAGAACGATGAACAAGAGACATATTTTTTAATAAAATAACTTTGGAGAACTTACAACTTAACTCCAATTAGGATCGATTGACCAAATTTGAGACACTTTACACTTATGAGGCTTTAATATACTTAGATCAAAATATGGCCTATTGATTAAAAAAATCCAGTTGGGAATGTTTATCTCTCCCGACATGAGCATCTAAATCATTTTCTTTGGGATTTCATACACTCAAACACTTTTCTTATTGCCTTAAGGATTATTTTGTTTTATATTTTCTTGGACCCCTTACATCTTACCCTATGCTACCAGTAAGAAGCATGAGATAGTCACCGGCACAAAATGTAGGCTAGTAAGGTAGTTTTCCTTCTTTCCTATTCTTACACTACCAAGTAGAAGCATGGGCTCACCACCAAAGACTAGGAGAAATGAAAAATGTGTTTATTCATGATAAGAACACACACACACACACACACACACACACACACACACACACACACACACACACACATTTGTTTTGCATTATTCTCACATTTTTCTTATTGGGAAGGAATGTTTATTCCCCAATCTCAGCCCCACACAACTAGTAAGATGTGAGGGCTCATCACCAAATACTGAGATGGGCGAACATAAGATCCAGTGAAAGGTTAAGATATTTATTATTATGGAGAGAAATTATATGGGAAATATTTGCTATCGGGAAGCTTTTAGAGAGGGCTATAGGTGAAAAACATATGAATCGGGAGAAATTGTAAGAGTAGTAAAGCATGCAAGACCTTATAGGATTAATATTAAAACTTGTCTCATGGTTGAAAATGATGACATTAATTATATAAATGTAGAATGTGAAGAAGTTATAGAGATTTTGTGATTAATACATTTTTTAATGCTTGGAAGTTTAAAAATCATCTAAAAGCAAGTAAATCCATAGTATGATCTAAAAAATGATAATACAAACAACACATAGGGTGAAAATGCAACGAGGACAATGTGGAAATGTAATATTTATATGTAGAAATGTTTAAGGTGGAGTGAGTTGACAGATTCACCAAAATCCTCACCCTCTAAAGTGCACAAATGGTAAGCACCATTCTTAAATTCTTTAGTTACTTGGTAGGGGCCTAGCCACTTTGGTCTAAAATTCCTACCTTTGCCAACCTTTTTGTCTATACAAATATCAAGTCTCAACACAAGGTCACCTACCTAGATTGGGCACTCATAAATGTTCTTATTGTATTGTTGACACATTATGTCTATGTAAACCTTTGATGATGGTGTTAAGCTCTAAGTATCTTCTCATCCAGGTTTTTAAAATCAATTAAACATGCATTTCTATATTCATCCTCATCTAATATGCCTTATAAGAATACATGAAGACTAGGAAGATATACTTCCAGAGGTAATACTTCTTCTATACCAAAAACAAAGGAAAACAATGTTGCCCTAGTTGGTGTATGGATGAAAGTCCTACATACCAAAAAGGTGAAAAATAAGTTTAAATGCCAATCCCTTTTATTATCTTTTACTTTTTTGAGGAGAATGAATTTTAACGTGTTATTTGTAACCTCAACCCAAATATTTGATTGAGGATAATACAAGGAGGTAGTATGATGTGATATTATGAACTTCACACACAATTCATGTACCTAGTTATATTTTAAAGGAGAGCCATTATCGATATAATGACTTTTGGAACACCGTATCTACAAATGATTTGATTCAGAATGAAATTTGCTATGATGAAACTAGTAACTATGGTTAGAGGCATGGCCTCAATCTACTTTGTAAATTATTCAGTGGATGTAATAATGAAATTATGACCATCAGTGGAGGAAGGAGATAATTTTCCTATTAAGTCCAAACCCCATGTAGAGAATGGCCAAGGTGTAACTATAGGTTGCAGAGCTTGAGCCGGGATATGTATGACATGTGAGAATTCTTGACATTTTTAACACCTTCACACATATTCCATGGCATCATGCTCCACTTGTGTGGCCAAAAGTAGCCCATCGATGAATCTTACAAGTAGTTGAATACCCACGAAATGCCCACCACAAACTCTACTATGGGATTTAAAAATAATCCTCTCCGCTTCTTCTTCATCTATGCACCTAAGTAATAGGCCATCAAATGCCTTCCAATATAAGACTTCTTCTATGATGATGTATTTAGTGGTTATAATACAAATTCACTGCCTTTTTTGAGTCATATCCTTTTGGGGACGTTTGATCCACAATATGATTCACTATATCAGTACCACATGCATGACAAAATTGTGGGTTTATCAATGTGGCAGATAAACTCATCAGGGAAGTTAAGATCAATCAATTCGCGAGTTCAAGAGATTTTCAGCTAGCCAATCATTAATGATTTTCCCCTTGACATATTTTTGATTAATGTAGGTGAGATCAAATTCATTCATAAGCGTTATAAACCTATCGAATCTCTTGGATAAGGCTACTTGAGTTAGGAAAGTCTCAGAATCGTTAGACTTGAAAATAACCCGTGTCTCTTGATTGAACATGTAATGCTCAATCATTTGGTTCAAAAATAATATCCAATTCCATAATCAAGAAGTACACAAATAATGAAATAAATATCATGTTCATGGTCTTCATCATCTTCTTGTGCCAACATGTACGCAATTGAAATGTCTATAGCCCTAGAAAAAAGAATTAAAGGAAAATTAGACTTAGGTGGCATAAGTGTTGGTGGAGAAAGTAGGAATTGTGACACTATTCTATCCATGCTTTGCAACATGTCTTCTTTAATACACTGTTAATGGGATGTATGGAATATGTGAGATTGGGCAGAAACCTTTGGATTTCCCTTAGCTTTCCTAGGAAATACCTAATTTTAGAATCATTTGTAGGTGGAGTCATCTTTAGAATCACACAGATTTTTTTTTGGGTCTACATCAATCCCGGAAGGAAATGATGTAACCTAAAATATTTCCTCCCGTGACTCCAAAAACACATTTTTAAGGATTTAGGGTGACACAATATTCGATTAAGCATGAAAGAATAACATGGAGGACCTCGAGGTGATATCCTATTTTCTTAGGCTTTCTTAGAAGGTCATCAACGTAAGTTTCAATGATCTTATGGATGAGATCATGAAATATGTAAGTCATGGCCCTTTAATAATTAGCACTATAATTTTTCAAGCCAAAAGGCATGGCTACATAACAGAAATTTCCCAAGGTGTGCTAAATTTTGTCTTAGTCTGATCTTATTTGGATATTCTTATTTGATTATATCTTGAAAACCCATCCATGAGAGACAATAACTCATAGCCATTCGTTGCGTCAATAATTACATCAATGGATGGCAACAAGAAATCATCCTTAGGATAAGATTTGTTAATGTATTTGAAGTCAATACAGATCCCGATATTTTCATTTCTCTTGAGGATTGGGAAAATGTTAGATAACCACATGGAGTAGTCCACTGGTTTGATAAACCCTACATGTAGAAGTTTAATCATTAAGGCCACCTTAGGTTTCATTGGCCTCAAATTCTATTTAATTGGTTTAACATCAAGTTTAGTTACAAAATTATGAACTAATACACTAGGAGCAACCCCTGTCATATCTTTGTAACTAAAATCGAAAGCGCATGAATGCTCATTGAGGAATTTGGTGTGTTCCTCTATTTCCTCTACTGATAATGAAGATCCAAGGGATTGGATTCCATTTCAATGTTTGTCATTTGTGCCTTCTATCAAAGAGGCATTTCCCTCTTCAAATTTAGGGGGAACATGGGAAGCTCAAGAGATTCCTCTTCCACTTCATAAACTTCAAGATCTTGGAGGGAAGGTGTAGAATTAATATTATCTCCAAAATAAGACAAATGATGTGGGATAAGGGAAAAAAATCTCTTGTGATGTGTAGAAGGAATTTTGTTGTACGCATGTAAGAAGCTTAGGATTGCCTCGTCATTTTGAGTGAAATCCATATTGATGGGTTCATTCTTGTTTTCCACATATGAAAATATTGTTGTTTTCAACATTCTTCAAATTAAAGGCTTGGTCATCATAGACACAAAAATTTCAACTTGCATTAAACCCTTATCCGGACGAAGCGAGGAGAGGAAGAGGCCATAAAATCTACCAACTAGTTTCTTTCCCCAGGAATGATTTCAATGGAGATAAAGTCAAAATATTTGTTTATCTTGCATACAATAATCTTGTAAATCTAGAGATTCATTGCCCTTGTTTTATAAACTTCTAGAACTTGGTTAGCTAACAATTGTGAGTCTCTTAAAACTCTAATGCTCTCAACTCCCATCCTCTTGGCCATAATGAGGCCTAGAAGTAAGGCTTCATATTCTGCCCCATTATTGGTGCATTCAAAATATAACTTGAAATAAAAGGGCATGACCCTTCCTTTTAGAGAAGTTAAGATTATCCCTACACCTATGATATAACCGTTTGGCTCCATTGTAATGGAGAATCCAATAGTTTGTTGGGAAAATGAAACCTCTACTTTCTTGAATCAACAAAGAAAGTGAAAAGGAATTAAGAGGAAAATTGGAAAGATGTTGATACACCGAAAGTTTGAGGATCACAAATTCATTTCCACCACACGAGATGGACCATTGGGAAAATAAAACATCTACTTTACTTAATCAACAAGGAAAAGTGAAAAGGAAGTAAAGGAAAATTTGGAAAGATGGTGATACACCAAAAGTTTGAGGATCTCAAACTCATTTGAACCACACAAATGGACCACAGGAACTACACATACCATACACAAATTACAAATGGATATGTCAATGAAAAAGTATTTCGAGAAGGGTTTGAATCATTTACAAAATGAAAAAGGTAAAAAAATGGATCTAGGAGGGAAATTTGATCATCTCCACAACAAGATCATGCACACACTTTGTTAAACAAAATCTATGACTTGCAAATTAACATATATAACTGCATAAAGGTATGGAAATTAAACTACAAATTAGGGATCAAATAATATCACTAGAAAAAATCAGCTTAAAGACATAATATTGCATGATAAATAGACTGTAAGAAGGTAAAAATATATCCTTTATTGATCCAAGGGTGAAACCAATACAACAGATCACTCATGACCCATGCTCTTCCACTAATAACTCCAAACTACTCCATAATGATGAACAAAAGCGCAATGATGTAGAATAGAAGGTAGATATATATTTTTACAATACATTCCATGGATTTTGATAGAGAATAAGAGAGAGGAGAGAAAATAGACCATACATGCAAGTTTGAAGCTCAGAAATAGAAAAGTATGTGAGAACATGCATGAATTTGGCCTCTTCTACTCCAAAATAGCTCTTCCCATGCTCATAATGTGATTGTGCTTGCTCACAAATAGATTATTATTGTCCCTTACATGTTCTTGTTGTTTTTATACCCCTTTGCATGATATGAAATCTCTTATTACATGAAAAAGCTGCTAATCTTAGCCTCTAAGTAATAAACATGGAGTCTTGTTGCATGATCTTGCCAATTTTAGCCTCAATGGGATCCAAATTTGCATTATATGTGAAGAAAGTAGATAAAAACAACTTGTTTGGACATTTTATGGGTTGTGCATGCCATTTGGTCGGGCTTGTTGGAAATCCAGAGCATAGACAAAAGGGTGGAACATTACCCATGGGCCTTAAAAAGATGACTTAACCTTTTGTTCCTCTTGTTCCTTAGTCGGTTGAATCAAAGTGATGTGGGACACTAAAATGACTCGGGCACTTTTCCCTTTGTTACGTCAGGGACCGACATGTTTGATTTGTTCCTTATGTTATTTATTCATCCCATGTGGAGTTACATAAAATGAAGGGAATGAGGCAACGCTGCTCGAGGGTTCTACCAAAGCCCAAATTAATCACCCTATTTTCCTTGCGGCTATCACAACTGATTGGAGAACTCCTAGAACATTTGAATTATTTCATTGGTTCCATCCATGCCCACATTCATTTCATACCTTTCTCTAACTTCAATACATATTCCTCGGCCAACAGTGGCGATGTAGAGAAAAAAATACTAATATTCATACATGTACACAACTAATCAAAAGATAAAAATAATCCACCTTTACTTTTCTCTGCATTTGGGGATCATCCCTAGTCTAAGAAGGGCTTATTATAGTCTATCTAATTCCTTTTCCATAAATAGCTTCAATTTTCATTATAACTTGCTTCATACCCTACCCCGATGCCACTTCAACTCTCCTATGAATCACTCTTCATTTAAAGTTACTTACACTTACCTTATACACTTTTTCCTTTAGGATTCTCCACTAGACCTCCTTATCACACATGCCTACTTTTAGTTTGGGTCACCCTTAGGGATCCTTAGGACTTATACCTCCTACATCACCCACAAAGAGGTTAGATCAATCATATAAATGCATTCCAAGCCATAAAAATACTCAAAATAACCTCTTTATCAATACGCCCTTTAATATCTCAATGGTAATGTGATTTTAACTTCCCATAATCATCTAGTTGTTAAATTTCATGCTTCTGAAAATTACACAATATGGATCCTTTCCAACATCTATGCTCCCAACACTGCTTACATGAAAAAAAAATTATGGGAGGAGTTAAAATACTTTAGAAGTAGATTTAAGGATTACAATTGGTTGGTCATGGGTGATTTCAACACCCCCTTGAACCCTGGGAAAAAAATGGGGGTAACTCTAATTTCTCAGTGGGTATGAGTGACTTTGTTGAGTTTGTTTCTTCTCTTAACCTCATGGATATTGAGCTTCATGGAAACCAATTCACTTGGTCTAATAGAAGAATTGGTGAGAGTTTGATTCAGGTAAGATTAGACAGAGCCCTCATCTCTACTAATTGGATTTTGAATAAGGAATTACCTAGGATTGGCTTAGATCATAATCCTATTGCTCTTAATATTTTCAATTGGTCCAAACCATTGCATAGCTCTTTCAAATTCAAAAATATGTGGCTAGAGCATGAAGACATTATGGATAGGATCAAAGAATGGTGGCAATGGGATGGAGAAGGAACAACACAATTCAGATTAGTGTAGAAACTAAAAATGTAAAGCAACAAGTTAGAACCTGGAACAAAGAGGTATTTGGTAATATTTTTGAACAGAAGCAAGAGCTAAAATAACAACTTGAAGAAATCGAGTTGAGAATCTCCACCAAAGGTATGAATTATGAAGATCAACAACTTGAAAAGAACCTACTTTCTGATTTACATAACATCAATAATAGAGAGGAAACCTTTTGGAGAATGAAATCTCGGGCTCTATGGTTAAAAGCTGGTGATAGAAACACAAAATATTTTCACATGACCACCCTAAAGCACAGGGCTTGCAACAAAATCACTGAGGTTTCTAAAGGAAATGACACTATCACCAAGGATCAAAATGACATAAAAGTAGAAGCTCTCAAATTTTATGAGAATTTCTTTGACAGAAAGTAATATTTGTAATGAAGAAGTAACCTCTTTCCTTCTTGATGCCATCCCAAGAAATAATATTTCTAATGAGAGATTCAAAATCCTTACAAAATCTATAACCATTGAGGAGATGAAGAAGGCAATTTTTTGCACTTGAAGGAGACAAGGCACCAGGACCTGATGGTTTTTCTACAAATTTATTTCAAAAGAGTTGGGACATTTGTTTGGAAGATCTACTGAAAGTTGTAAATGAATTTTATAGAACAAGAAATCTGATAAAGGAGCTGAATAATACTCATATTGTGCTAGCCCCAAAGAAGTTGGATGCTAAAGACTTCAAGGATTTCCGGCCTATCAGCTTAGTAAATGTGGTTTACAAATTTTTACCAAGATTCTTGCTACTAGATTACAACCTTTGCTAGCTAATCTAATATCTAAACAACAAAGTGGCTTTATAAAAGGAAGGATTATTTAGGATGGGGTAATCATGGTTCATGAAACCATTCACTCCATGGATAAAAGTAAAAAAATAGGTATGAAATAAAATTAGACATGCATAAGGCCTTTGATAGAGTGTCTTGGAATTTTTTAGATAAGGTCTTGTCAAAATTTGGTTTTCAGAGAAAATTTAGAAAAATCATTCAGCTGCATTGCCACTTCTAGATTTTCAGTTGTTGTTAATGGTACTCTAGTGGGATTCTTTTCCAATAGTAGGGGTATAAGACAAGGGGATCCCATATCCCCCTTAATTTTTATAATAATGGTTGACAACCTTAGTAGATCCATAACTAAGGTTGTGAATACTTGACATGCTAAAAGGGTTCAAACCTACTTCCACCAATCATACAACTTCACATCAACAATTTGTTGATGACACAATTTTTCTATTGATGGCTTATATTCTTGAAGATAAAGCTATAAAGACTATTCTCAAATTCTATGAAGAACTCTTTTGGCCAAAAATTTAACTTTGACAAAAGCTCGGTGTATTTTTTCAATACTCCTTATGATAGATAGAAAATAATTGCACTCATTTTGGGGTGTAAAATCAGCTCTCTTCCCACTACCTATCTAGGCTTACCTTTGGGCACTAATAAAGTATCTAATGCTATTTTTGGAATGCCTTGTTAGATAGATTTCACAAAAATTGGCTGGGTGGAAAGGTGTTGTTCTCTCTAGTGCCGAAAAATGCATGTTAATCAAAAGCACACTTCAGAACTTACCCATATATATAATGTCTATGTACAACATCCCAACAACAATTGTTGACAACATTGAAAGAATTCAAAAGCATTTTTATGGCATGGAACTGAAGAAATATTCAATACCATTTAGTTTCTTGGGATCAGGTTTGTATTCCCAAAAGATTGGTGGCCTTGGGTGTAAAGGATATTAGGAAGATGAATGTTGCTTTAATTGCCAAACTTGGTTGGAGACTTCTAAAGGAAAAACAACCTTGGAAAAAACTCATTAGGATAAAGTACTTGAGCTCAAAAAAATATGAATTCTTTTCTTTTTGAAAACCAACTTCCCAATGGATCCATCTTTTGGAACAACTTGCTTCAAATCAGACACATCCTTACAAAAGGTTGTAGATGGAAAGTAGGAAATGGACAGGATATACATTTTTGGCAAGACAACTAGACTGATTTCAGGCTGAGTGATAAATTTGGCTCCATCAAAGACAGTCTAAGTGAGAAATATGGGAATAAAGTAAAATATTACATTGAGTTGGATGGAAACAAGAGAACTTGGAAGCAACTCAAAGTGGATAAGGAAAATTTACAACTTGTTGTCTCCTCTCTGACAACAACAACTTTGCACTCATCCCTCTCAATCAAAAGGATACCAAGGATGAGCTTATATGGGTTGACTCTTTTGATGGGGACTATACTTGTCAAATTGGGCTACAATACTTATTTTGAAAATATTCAAAGTGATATAAACTGGAGTAAAATCTGGATGCCTGAGTTAACCCCAAAAGTTAATTTCTTTATGTGGCTTGTTTTAAAAGGAAATATCCTCACTAATGATAACCTAATTAAAAAGGGTTTCATTATGCCTAACATGTGTTGCATGTGTAAAAAGAGGTTGAAGACATCAAACATCTACTTTTGCATTGTGAATATACCTCAAAGGTCTGGAGTCTCATCTTTTCCAATTTTAATCTGCATTGGACCCTTCCTAATACCTTCTTGCAGACCTAGGAGCAATGGGATCCACCTTATAAACATTGCATGATAAGAAGATTATGGAATTTGGTCCTACCTCATACCATTTGGAGATTGTGGAAAACTAGGAATGGAATAATCTTCAGAAACAATAGACAAGTATGCAACAAGATCTTTAAGGAAATTGTTATTGTTGTAAAAGATAACATTGAAAGGTTTAGGCCTCCAAAAAATAGACCATACCCCAAGGAATGAAGAACATATACTTATTTCTTGGAAGGTTGATACTGGAAATACACATAGGAATGATCAAAATAGCATTGAAAGATCTTTAGTTCATTGGATTCAACCACCCAACTTATGGTACAAGTTGAATTTTGATGGGGCATCCAAAGGAAACCTAGGGGCATCAGGAGGAGGTGGGGTGATCAGGGATCATAGAGGCTGCCTTGTTGCTGCATTTTTTTTGGTAAAATGGGCCACCAAAAAATCACTATTCTGAAGCCCTAACAACATTATGGGGATCAAACTTGTAAGAGATTGTAATATTTCCAATATTATAATTGAAGGGGACTCTTTAAACATAATAAATCTTTTAAATCAAGCACAACCCCTAGTTGGACCATTAGGGATTTCATTTATGAATCTATTGAGATTTGTAAATCCTTTGCAAACTGTCAAATCATCCACTCATATCGTGAAGGAAACAAAGTGGCGGATAGTCTTGCTAACTATGGTGTTAGTAATAACATGCAAACTTGGTTTAGTGATGACATCCTCCCTAGCAAGGTACATAATGACATCATCAAGGATAAATATGAAATCAAAAACCATCATTAAGAAGCCCTTCGTTGTATTGAGAGTGATTATCTCCTCACACATGATAATAATATCACTCAGCCTTCACATGCTTTCTGGGTATACAAAGATGTTGTCAAGAAGTAGTTTTGGGGAAAAAAGCATTGCCATTGGGAAACAAAGAAACAACAACGAAAAAATGGGTGGAGCTCCATGTCAAACTGAACCCACCTACGACCCAACTTGGAAGGAGGATGTGACCCTATGGACTTATCTACAAATGGGTGGGGTCTCAAACCTCATTGAAAAAATGCAGGGTCATGATCAAGACATTTCTCTTCAATTCATGACTGGGTGGAAGAAAAGAATGGTTGAATATGGGGAGATAAGCATTAAAATCACTAAGAGCTTATTGTTGAGGTCACGGGGTTGAGTCTCAAAGGTGCTAAATTCTTCAACAAGAGGGTTGACAAGAAAATCAAAGCCAAGAAATTCCTAGCAGATGGAGAAAATATCGAGTTTGTTATGGAAGGCATAAAAGTGACCTCCATTCCAGAGCCCTTTGATGAAATTGCAAGGATGATTGTCAGGTATGTCACTTTAGAAGGCAGATATGTGATGGTTCCTCTCAAACATTTGGTTTTCCTAAATCATTTTAGAAGGAATTTACATGTTAGCTTTCCACATTATCTTTTAAATTCATTGGAATGCTCTGTTCTTGAGTTTCAAAACCACACCCATGCCACCCCCTTCACCAAGGCCTCATTCTGCTTGCTTCACCGCCATTTCCTTTCTCAACATCATTCAATTCTCACTACCCCTACCCCTGCCCCTCATTACCATGACTCCACTTCCCCACCACTTGCTCTTTAGTCAAGGAAAATCAAAACCAAAAATCCACTTTACCCCCTCAATCATCCCTTCCCCTCCCAAATAATCCTTTATAGTAACAAAGAAATTGAGTCTGCTAAAAATCTGCTTCATATCAACAATACTTATTTCTACTATGGAAGGGGAGAATGTCCTTATCAAAATAATTTTTAAACTAGAAAATGAGGTTGGGGCTTTGAAAGAAGAGCTCAAGTAGGTCTACAAGAGAGAAGGCAAAAGGAAGATGCACAATGACCCTGAGCAAGGATAATGATCAGATTATTGAAATTTACAAGAATCTTAACTCACTGGATAATAGGTTGGGAAATGCAAAAGGAAGGCATGACTATACCATGTCTGTGCTTAAGGCTATTTACAATTTTTTGGAGCAACATGTCAAAAGTGTATGTGTGCTTAGTGACATTCCTACTACCATTTGGGAGCCAAAACCAGTAAGGAACTTGACTCTCTCATAGTTGGATAAGAAGGATCCCACCCATGTCACTTCCTTGGCACTCTTCACCTCTCTACAGAAGGTAAGGACAAAGATTGACAAAGTAGACAAGTGAAGAGGACAATCCTTACTACAGGTTTTTGTTTTGATGCTATCAAGAGGCTATTTTTCATGTTGCTTAGTTGCAATTTTGTTATTATTTTGATCCTTTTGTATAGTTCCTCGGTTAACTATAGTTGGACATTCATGTATATTCTAGATGTTGATCCAAACTTGATGTATTTGGCTTTGCTATATAGGGTATAGGACTTTATGGACTATTATTTTCGCTTTATCGGCTTTTGAGCATGTTTTGTAACAGGGTATAGTCCCTTCAAACTATTTACCTCTAATAAAAAAATATGGACTATTTTAGGAGAAACCTATATCTACTTTTGAGGCATGTTTTATAAAAGGGTATAGTCCCTTCAAAACTATTTACCCCTAATAAAAAAATACTTCCCCTTTAATTTCCTTAAGACAAAGCGAGTTGCTACATGCATGGCTAGGAGAAACCATAGATACCTAGTGTTCCTTTGTCATTCCCAAGGTGTACCCCAAATTTTAGGACCCAACTCTTCTTCCTTCACTTTGTACCAAACTTTCTCTTATGAAGCTTACAAAACCCTCAACTAGGTCTTAGGAAGAGGAATGTCATGCATAACTCATATTGTAGATAAATTCAAGATAAAATGAAGGTATATTTGGGAACCCATTATTGTCTCCTCTCTAAGTTCCAAATTTTAAGAAGTGAATCCACATGCATACGTTGGTTCCTTTGTTAAGTGGCTTGTTCTTTTAGCCCTTCACTGTGTTCAACTAAATACTCCCAAGACTATCAAAAAAATCTAGGAAACTACCCAATAGAAATCAATCATTCTTATTTAAACACTTGATACACCTCCTCATTTTTATTAGTACCAATTTTTGTGCAAAAATAGTCTATTTTGAGGGGTAAACCTTCATGCCCTAGCCACAATTTGAATGTAACCTATAGTTTAGCCTGAGAGGGTTAATTTGTTTATAAATTTACTTGTAGATCGAATAAAAGTACTATCTTTTGGGTCAAAATCTATCTCTAGGGGTTCCTTATAACTTCCTTACTAGTAGTTCATGAAAACAAGTAATTCTTCTTCAATCAAGCCAACCATTCTATGATGCACATAGGAAAAAAACAAAGGTTCTTCACAGTTGCAAGATAAGGACTTACAAGGAAAGTGATATTATTCATGTACTCAAATCCCTTATTCATATGATTATCACAATATTTTAAAACCCCTTTCTCATGGTTTATGGTGTTAAGAGGACTCTACCTTCATTTACCTTCAAAGCATAGTCAATTCAAGCAATGCATCACGATCTAGTTTTGAGCACGGGGTATATGGATACACGTAATGGACTAAAGTAACATAACAATCATACTCTAATGTTGAAATGGAAATCACAATATTCATCACCTCAAGGTTTTCTATGAAGGAGTATTTACTATCTAGATTATACTCAAATCACCCTAAACATCAATAGACTCAACTTCAATGGTTTTTACAATCCACAATCATTCATGGTTTTAGCATGAAAAGACATTAAAATATATCCCTTCGAGTTATTGGTCAACATACCCATATAGTTGCTTGAAGATCCATTTAACATGCTCACCACATTCATAAATCATATACCCTAAATCATGCATATATGCTTAAATACACAAGAATTATCAACAAGCTCAATTTATTGTCACTCACAAGCTCATCACTAGGCCTAAAATCATCTTGTCTTCATTTTGAGATCGGGAACCTATTATGAGATCAAGAAAACCACACATGTACAAAAACACGCACTAAAATCATGTAAAAACATAGCATAAACTAAGTTTTCCATACCTCAATACCTCTTGAAACTCATACATTTGATTCATTATCCAATAAGAATGAATAAGAATAGTTACATTATATTCTTATATCCTCACCCTCACTCCTATTTGAGATTCCTCTCATTTGGTTAGTTATAAATAGGTTCATGATGAGACTCCATTCAATTAAAGGATTTACTTTCATATAAGAATAATTCAAGTTCAACATGAGATGTCTCTTCTTAGTGTTTATGACTCTAGGAGGCTATAGTCACCACATAGGACATCATTCTTCCCTTACAAAGCTTATGAGATTCAAGTACACACCCAAACACCTCAAATCACCCTAAGATTGACATTACAAATTTGAATTAGTATTTTGGAGGGAAATTCCTCTTTTGAAATTTGAAAGGTCTAGACACTAGAATAGACTACTAATTGACTCTTAAGGACCTCTAGGACTCATGAACACATTTGACACACCAAATATAATGTATTCATGGTTTATTTATCTAGATAAGGTGATGCTCCTACATCATTGGGGAACCAAGGGAACACTTGAAATACTCCACCAATTCCATCCATGATCACCGTAATTGAATTCTTTTCCTATCCACTATGTGAATTTTTCCAAATCGAGGAACCATGAGAACATTCGAACTGTTCAATTCATGTCAATAACCCCTGTCATGTCTAATTTCCTTACCTTATTCCCTCAGTGCGGTACTCGCAGTATGTGGAGAAGTACGAGAACTTTGGAACGGTTCCAATAATGTATGGATTCATCAACACATTTATTTTGTGGCCCAAATGATAACATAAGGAACACGAGGAACTTAGAACATTTCCTCATGTTCCTCCAAAAGTTGATCTTGCCAAAATTTCCCCAAATTTCCCTCCTTTTTCCTAGTTTTGACTATTTTTTTCGAGTAAGAGGAAGAAAATGTTAGAACATGAAGGTTTTCCCAAATTTACCCAAAATTTCCCCAAAAGTGACTAAGTTCTTCACAAGAAGGGTTTAGCAAGAGAGGGAGGAATGACCAAAACACTCAAATTTTCCCATAAGCTGCCAAAATTTTGAATTTTCCCCACGAAAACACCACGACTTATCAAAACATCAAAAAGGAATGGGGGCTAGATTGGGATAATAGATATGTGGGTGGAGCATAGATTGTTAATATGTGAATGTTGAGTGATGCATCAACTTGCTCCTTTACACACATCATGACATTGTTTCAATTCACCATCATTGGTTGGATTGGATAGGATTTCATTATTGTAATATTGCATTATGTACTCTATATTACATAATTAGTTTTTATAGAAAAATGTCGCAATGATCATCTTGTGACCATATTTCTAATCATGATTCGTATGATTTTCCATTCATGAATGGTAATATTGTATTGACAAATTTTAGGACCAAAATGATATCATGGAAAGACAAGTTGAGCTATAATGCAACAAAGTTTGCATTTTCAATTTTGTGAATAGGGAATATGGAGAATTTATATGTTTTTCATTATGATAATGGTATGATTAATTAATGATTAAAACATTTAAGGGGAAAAAGTTATATTTTAATTTTTAGTGTTATGCTACACTATGTTTGTCCATTTGTTTAAGTATGGAAAGTAGTAGTATTATTTAAATCTTTATCCATCATGGAACATAGTGTAGACTAGAATATATCAACAAAACTATTATCCCTATTTGACATTATGATTTTTGGCAGCCCATAATGAACCCACACATGCTCAAAGAAGAGTTTAACAATCTCATCTACTAACACCTCCCACTTTTGTAGGTTGTAAAAACTACCACCTTTGAGAACCTATTCATCACCATAAAACACAATCACGACCACACTTTTTGTAGGAATACCTACCATGAATATATTGAGAAAAACTCCTAGGACTGTATATAATTTAAAAAAAATTACATGACCTACTTCCAATTCATTATCTTTGTGATTGTCTAGGTTACATAAGAATTTATGTATCCGATAACATCATGACCCTTATTTAATCCACCTTAAAGTGAATTCCCACCTAGTTATAGTGAGCCTCCTAGATTATTTTCTTATGATCCCATCTAGAAAACAAAGGCATCCCATGTGCCATAGAATTCCACTTAAAACAAATAGTTAAGAAGTGTATTACCTACTAGCCTCTAGTATACATTAGATTATTTTAAGTAGTATTTTATACCACTAAGGCCACTCTATTTTCTCATTCTTGTAGTAGTTAAGAATTGTTGTCAATATTATAGTTAGAGATTGACTCAAATAGTTGGTGACTCGATTGGAACTTTCTTATTTCAGATGTTGGAGTGGAACTATTATAGATAGGTAGATCATATCTGGTGATGATATTTATATAACTTATATTTGGTTTACATGAATTATAAGCAATTATAATATGTGTGTATGATCCTCTCTTTCCCTAGAATATAGCGTTCCATTGCACTCATATAAAATTATGTACAACTCATTATCGTATGTCATATACCTACATTTTGTTCTAAAAAGGTCTTGTTGTGGTATCGAATTATCCATGCAAAGTGAGTACCACATCAAGTGTATACTCTAAGGCATTTGTTTTGATCTATAAATATGGTTATAGATCCAACAACATAAGGAATTATGTTAAATGGAGTTTTTGCTTCAACCGCACAAACACATGATGTTATACCTCTATCCACATGATTTTGATCTCTCCTCCTTTTTGTATGGTTTAGAAGCCATGCAATTTGAAATGACAGGGAAAAAACCTACAATAGAAATTGTCTTTTCCTAAGAAAATCTAGAGTTTTAAAATTCTTTAGGGTTGTCTAGTGTGCAATGAATTCCACCATGCTTGTATTGATATTAGTGATTAGGTCATATGGGTAGATGATCTTAATTTCACCTCACTCTTTCAACATGGGTGTATCAAACATTACTAGAGTAAAATGAGACTCTACATGATCTCTCTTGCCTATGAATCTAGGGCCATTTTAAATTTGCATTGCCCCTAAACCTATTTCAAGTTCCACATCTATTTTTTTATCGATAATACACTTTCTTCATAATGATGGAAATTATCCTTGTCAACACTTTCTTATCAAAAAACTCAAGCATTTGTTAGGATTATAAATATTAATCAAAAGCTAGTATAAATCAAATCTTCTTACTCATATAAACGATTTCATTATAATGTTTCAAATTAACATAAAATGGAATATTTCATCAAAGACACTATGAATCCAAATCAAAATTAATGTATGATTTCATGCAATATATTAAGCATTTATATAAGCTATCCATACAGAATATGTATGCCAAAAACATTACAAAATTTTCAATAAAATTATGTATAATAAAACATGGTGTAACATCCTTCCCCAGAGATGAATATATTGTCCTAATGTCTAATAAAAAAAATAACAAGTCTAATTATACAAATGAGGAAATGTCTTGTATAATTCATTAAAATTCTCCTGTGTGGTATTCTCTTTCAAATATTGCTCCCATTAAACCTTTACTAGAATAATTCTTTGTTCATTTGTAGGTTTCAATAACCCATATTGATTCTAACTTAACCACTCCTTGATGTGAACCTACCATTATCACTAATAAATGACATGAAACATATCAACATGATATCACTTTTAAATATACACATAAAAAACTTTGAGTCAAGCTAGAATTAGAGTTAAAGAAATCCTACATGTGTGTGTGTGTGTGTGTTTACACACACACACACACACACACACACACACACACACACACACACACACACACACACACACACACACACACACACACACACGAGTCATAGATTACCGAGCCATGAGAAATCATGCTATTTAATTTTATTACATATGTTTATGTATGAAGAAATGTTGAGGTTAGTCAAGTAGCAATTAGGTGTAGATACAAATAAGAAATATGATACCATGTGAGTAATAAATGAGAATAGACAGGTTTCCAACATCTACACTTTATTGTAATATTGCTAAATTTAGTTTTTAGTAGAATATTATTAGTATCCTATGTAATGGTATGAAGTAAGCCAATTTACCATTAGGATAGATGCTTTCTTGGATGGTAACTAATGAACACATGTGATTATCCAACAATTGTACCTTTGTGTTAATTACATTATAAGCATGCAATACTTTTGATTAGTAATAGTTAGGCTTTCATAAGTTGTTAAGGTAAAAGGAACATGCAATACTATGTTATAGGAAATTACTAGGTGACACATACAACATAATGATAGTTACTTGTATGGTCCAATATATTATCATTGTTTTGATGACTTTATTTACATAATTGAATGGAAATTTATCCAAAGGATGAGATATAAGACATTATTTCATGTGACTTGTTGTAATATTAAGAACCGACTAGATAAATGGTGCTGAGAAATAATCAAATAGTATCCGACATAGTCATGAATAGTGTAATGTCCCCTAAATGAGACATAATGATAATTGAATTCATATTTCTTCTATCTCCCATTATGTCTTTGTTTGGGTCAATATTGGTCCAATGGATTATGAATTCTACTTGATGTAATGGCATAAAATCATTTTTAAACACTTTAATGGTGAGTTGGGCATGAAGGCCTCTTGTTTGGTTCAAAAATGTTGGAAGGAATTCTAATCATTATGGGGAGGTATTGATTAGAGAGACTAAATAGAGGTTAAAGAAGAAATAGATTTACTTGAAGGTCAATCTATGCATTGGGCTTCTATTTTGATGTTGGCACCACTTGAGGATATATAAAGACATGAAGGTTCATTTGAATGGGTTATGCATGTTTTTTTAATGTTGATATCTTGATTTTGTACACGATGTACCCTAATCTCTACTAAAGTAGAAAACCTCCATTGTTGGAAGATTGAGGAATGAAAAATCCTCAAGCTTGAGGGGACTCCCATATATAGGGGTTTCCAAAGTGCTTCAAAGTGGTTCATTACTAGGTTTTCCCCTTCTTACCCTAGGTAACTTACACGGGTGGAAGGTTTGGTATGTTCTAGGGTTTATTTCACTATTTTGTTTTGATATTCTTGTTCACATCATTTATAAGGTCATAATATGAAATTTGGAGAATTTTGGTGAGGTTTTGCTATTTTTCCTAGCCCTCGGTTTGGTTGAATTGCTATTGTCTTAAATATTTAATTCTAGTTGTGATTATCATATATTTATTCAATATTTGATGTATTTGTGATCCATAAATATTGTCGTGGCTAGATAAATTATTTCGTAGCATTCTACATTGATTTACATAGCGAAAAGTAGATTCAAATATCATAGGCGGTTTGCTTCCCTAAGAGACTGCAGATTTTGTATTGGTTAATCATTTTAAGATATTATCAACTATTTTCAGTTTTTGTGTGTGTGCTTGAAGGTGTTTTCATATTAGATCAATTCATGATAGCCGGTAAACCCCTTTTCTCCATTTTCAACCCAAAAATAGACATTATAAATAAGTAGGTAATAGTCATTGTATTTCTAGGACATAAGGCAAATTTTCCTTGAATAAATGTTATCGGATGGATAATTGTTAATAATATTCCATTTAACAACTAACACATATTATTGTGTTATGACTTGAACAAAGACTATTTAACGCTCTTTTATGCTTGTATTGATCTTGTTTTTTATTGCATTATATTTTTGTTATTATGATTGATGTACTAATTGTGATTATGCCATGTAATTTGTGGGGATGGTTTGGGGACAATTACATCTCTTTATCTTATGGGGATAGGAAGTGTGGCACATAGTATCATAGTTGGCATGATAACTTGTGTCGCAGTGAAACCCTCTTCATTGATTTAAGGTTATATGAGTATGATTAATGTTTTTTTATCACGATTAATTACAATGTAATGTGTGATGTGCATCTACTTGATCCTATTTCATGACTAGTGGTCATGATTATTGATTTAATACCTTTCAAAACTATGATGGAATATGATTCATTGTTATAATCATGGATATGCATGTGTGATTATGGAATCATTCATTGTTGGAATGAGGAATTTTTGTGTTTTTCATTATATTACTTATTTTGAATGTGATGCATGACTTGCTTGTAATAAATGCAATGTACGTATGTTGGTGGAGCATAAAGTGTTAATATGTGAATTTTATGTGATGCATCTAATTGGTCCTTTGTACACATCACCAAATTCATTCAATTTTCCATCATTTTTTGGATTGGATAGGATTTCATTACTTTAATATTTCATTATGTACCATATAATACAAAATTAGTTGTTTATGGGAAAATGTTGCAATGATCTTCTTGAGACCAGATTTGTGATCATGATTCATATGTTTTTTCATTCATGAGTGGTAAGATTGTAATGAAATATTTTAGGACTAAAATGATATAATGGAAAGACAAGTTGAGTTATAACAAAACAAAAGTTACATTTGCAATTGTATGTCTAGGGATATGAAAAATTTATATGTTTTTCATTATGATAATGATATGATTAATTAGTTTTTTTATTAAGGGCAAATAGTTTTGAAGGGACTATACCTCAGTATACAAAAGGGCTCAAAAGCCGAGATAGTAAAGATGAGAGAAACAACCCAAAGAAGGGCAAAACAGTCAACCAAGAAGGGCTCAACAACCAAATATTACAATATAAGTGAAAAAGGATCTAAACGCATACCACGAGATCCAAAAGTAAGAAGGAAAGATAAAAAAGAAGCCAAAAGAGAAACATCATATAGAGCTCCGCCAAAAATAGCTCCGAACCGCGGATGACATGACCGCATCGCAGCAAAAAACAAAGCATCACAACAACCCGTTACTTGATGGCTCACAATCTTGGTCTTAATAGCCTGCAACGACATGAAGAAGGCAATGGCAGTGGCCTGAGAGGAGTCTTGCATATCTGCTTGGGCAATTGCAATATCCCTTTTCTCTTTAGGACCCCAAATGTCCTCATTAACCCCACTTAAACTGCAGACACTATGGACATGTTGTTCAATGAAATTATAAATGCTTTTGAGGGCAGACAATATGCAGTCATTGCGGCTTTTAGCATTCCCCAATCTACCATCTAAGGACTGTAGCTTCTTGAAGACTTCAGCAATAACCCCCTCTTCCTCCTCACTTTGAAGGATTCTTTTACCCTTAGCTCTTTCCATGTTTTTTATAGCCCCTTTGAGCTCTTGTATCTCCTTTTCTAATCTGTCCACCCTATCCAGCAATTCCTCCTCCTTGGGCTCCTCCACCAGCTTGCTAATATGCAGGAGGTTTTCAGCAAGTTCCAAGTCTTTGTGGCTCCTTAGGACCCATTGGGAAGTAGGGATTTTAGCTTTAAGGCTCTTGCTTTTCTTGCTGGAAACAACATCTTCATTCTTTCTTTTAAGCAGGGGGGAGTGGAAGCAGTGTGGGCAGGTGGAGGTATGGAGGAGGGAGGTGGGGTAGGATTCACGGGAGGGCAGCTGGAGCAGTGGCGGTGGATCAAGAGGATAAGTCCCTGGTGCAAAGGGACAGCCCTAGAGTGGCTCTGAACTTCCCTTATAGATTTCTCCAGAGAGTTAATCAAATAGTGAGGAAAGCTGATAATGTTATTTCTACGAAAGTGATTTAGAAATATCAGATGCTTTTGAGGTATAGTCACAAATCTTCCTTCAAGGGTAACATACCTAACCACCATTTTGGCCAGCTCAGCAAAAGGTTCAGGAATCGATGCCACCTTGATGCCAGCGGTCACAAACTCAAGATTTTCCCCCTCTTCCAGAAATTTCTTGGTCTCCACCTCCCTGTCCACCTTCTTATTGAAGAATTTGGTGCCTTCCAGGCTGAGGCCCATGATCTGAGCGATGAGCTCTTCCGTGATTTCCATCTCCATGTTACTATATTTGACAATCCTATTCTTCCAACCCTGGGTGAATTTGATAGAAATGTCTTGGTCGAAGCCTTGGATCCTTTCAATGAAATTAGACAGGCCCCCGATTTGTAGGTAATCCCAAAGCTCCGTGTTCTCTTTCCACTCAGGATTGTGGGTCGGTTCAGTTTTGCAAGGCGGACCCCCCATGTTTCCTCTGCTTCTTTTCCTGTTCTCAACGGTAAAAGATACCAATGTGCGGGACAGGCAGAGCTTTGATTTTGATATTTGAATCTTTCCTTTCCGTGAAAGCTGATTTAATGATTATGCTACACTTGTTATTATTGCCCCACTCCTCGGCTTTCCTCCTATGCCAAGAAATGATGACAGTCCATCCCGCACAGATCGCATCAGTCATCCATATCTTTTGTGATGTCATCATCATGTACTTGAGGATCCGCACATTAGCGTCCAAATGACAGCCATTAGTAATGATTTTCACTGCCATGTAGATCAATGATAATGGCTTTATTGACATGAGCGGGTAGAACGTCCCCCCTAAACCAAGTTTGAAAGGAATTATTAACACCGAAGTTAGCCAAGCTGTCAGCTACCCTATTACCTTCCTGATAGGTGTGGGTGATTTGGACATTTTCAAAGCTTTTGTATATTTCAATAGCTTCCTCAATATACTCCTTGATAGACTAGCTGGGGTGTTGCTTTTTATTCAAAAGATTGATAATATTTAGGGAATCACCTTCAATTATAATATTTGGAATATTGCAATCTCTGGCAAGTTTTATACCCCAAAGAGCCACCATGGCTTCAGAATAATGATTAGTCTACTTGCCCATTTTCCCAGAAAAAGCAGCAACAAAACAACCTCTTTGATCCCTGATGATTCCCCCTCCTCCAGAGTCACCCGATTGCCTTTTGAGGCCCCATCAAAATTTAACTTGTGCCAATCAGTGGGAGGTTTAATCCATCTGATTGTGGTTCTGTCAGTACCATTGTTATTTCTATTGATAGTGGCAATATTCCATTCAGTCAGGATGCTTACTTCATTCTCCGGGTAAAGACCATTTTTAGGGGGTTTAAATCTAGCAATATTATCTTGCATAGCAATGATAATTTCCTTATATACTTTGTTACAAGCCTGTCTTTTGTTTATGAAAATACTATCATTACGAGCCTTCCAGATTCTCCACATAGTGTGGGGCAGAACAAGTTACCACAGTCTTTTCACCATGCAATGTTTAAACGGAGAGCCCCATTGCTCCCAAGCCTAAAGACAGGTAAGGGGAAAAATCCATCTCAGATTAAATTTAGCAAAAACAAGCTGCCAAATTTTGGAGGCAATCTCACAATGGAGGAATAAATGTTTTATATCTTCAGCCTCTTTCTGACACATGCAACATCTATTCGGCATGATGAATCCCCTCTTGATGAGATTGTCATTAGTTAGGATCTTGCCATTAATAATTAGCCACCAAAAGAAGTTCACTCTAGGGGTTAATTCCGTCATCCACAGCTTGTGCCACTTAATTTCGCTTTCCATGGATACAAAGAAAGAATTATATCCTGATTTAACAGTGTATTCCCCATCGAAAGAATCTTTCCAGATGAGCTCATCCTTAAGGTTTTGATTACTTATATGGATTAGGGAAAGTTGATTATGGAGAGATGCAATCTCAGCCTGTATACTATCATTCTCCACTTTTAGCTGTTTCCATTTCTTTTGTTTCCATCCCTCTCAATGTACCCTTGGATTTTGTGTCCATACTTTGTAATTAAGCTATCTTTAATATGATCAAAAGAAGAAATCCAGTTAGAATCCGTCCACTTATCAGTCCAGAAGTTTATGTTTTGTCCATCTCCAAGCTTCCAGCTACACCCCTGAGAGAGAATGTGTCTACTGCGTAGAAGGTTGTTCTAGAAAATAGAACCACTCGGAAGAGACTGATCATATATGAAGGAAATCTTGTTTTGGTTTGAAAGATATTTAATCTTAACCAGCTCTGTCCAAGGTCTGTGCTCTTTTATAAGCCTCCATCCTAATTTTGCACTAAGGGCAGTACTCATATGTTTGATATCTTTTATGTCTAACCCCCCTAGTCTCTTAGGTTTACAAACCTGTTCCCAAGCCACAAGGTGATATCTGAATCAGTCCTCAGTACCGTGCCATAGAAAGTGTTTTTGAATCTTCTCAATACTGTTCATCACTGCTGTAGGCATGCTGAACATTGACAGTATGTAAATAGGCAAGTTTTGAAGCGTGCTTTTAACCAAAAGGCACTTACCTGCACTTGAAAGGACTGCTCCTTTCCAGCCAGCCAACTTTCTTTGAAATCTCTTAATAAGATCATTCCATACCTCCACAGAAATCTTGCCAGTACTTAAAGGTAAGCCTAAGTAAGTAGTTGGTAGAGAATTAATAGTGCATCCTAGAATATTAGCAATCTTTCTTTGCCTTTCCCTAGGAGTATTGAAGAAATAAATAGAGCTTTTGTCAAAATTAACTTTTTGTCCCGAGGCTTCCTCATAAAATCTGAGGATAGTTTTGATAGCCTTTGCCTCAATAATAGAAGCCATCAGGAGTAGCAAAGTGTCATCAAGAAACTGCTGATGAGAGGAGATCTGATTACCAGTAGTTGGAGGGAAGCCTTTTATCATGCCAATGTCAATAGCTTTGGAGATAGATCTGCTTAAACTGTCAGCCATAATAATGAATAAAAGAGGGGAGATTGGGTCGCCTTGCCGTATACCTCTATTGCTGGCAAAAAAACCCACAGGTTCTCCATTAACAACCACAGAGAATCTAGAGGTAGAGATACAAGAGTGGATGATTTTTCTGAATTTGCTTTGAAACCCAAACTTGGATAAGACCTCATCCATGAATCTCCAGGAGACTCTGTCGAAAGCTTTATGCATGTCCAGTTTGATGGCCATCCCCACCTTTTTACTTTTATCCATAGAATGTATAGTTTCATGAACCATGATAATTCCATCTTGGATAATTCTTCCCTAGATGAACCCGCTCTGCTGTTGTGAAATGATCTCCATGAGAATAGGTTGCATTCTAGTGGTGAGGATCTTTGTGAAAATCCTATAAATGACATTAACCAAACTGATAGGCCTGAAATCTTTGAAGTCTTTTGCATCCAAATTTTTTGGGGCAAGCACAATGTGTGTATTATTTAGTTCTTTAATGAGATTTACCGTTATGTAAAATTCATTAACAACTTTCAAGAGATCTTCAGAGCAAATTTCCCAACATCTTTGGAAAAAGTTAGCCGAGAAGCCATCTGGACTTGGAGCCTTATCCCCTTCTAAAGCAAAAACAACCTTTTTTAATTCCTCAATGGTGACAGTTTTTGAAAGACTTTTAAATCTCTCAGAAGGTATGAGATTATTAGGAATGGAGTCTAAGAGGAAAGAGGCCGCTTGTTCATTGTAGGAGTTATCTTCAGTGAGAAGGTTCTTGTAAAAATTAAGCGCCTCTGTTTTGATATCCTCTGGATCCTTAGTAATGTTTCCATTTCCTTTAGCAACCTCAGATATTCTGTTACAAGCTCTATGTTTGATGGCTATCAAATGAAAAAAATTTGTATTTCTGTCTCCATCTTTAAGCCAAAGGGCTCTAGATTTCATTCTCCAAAAGGATTCTTCATGGTTGTTTATATTATGCAGATCTCGAGAGGAGTTTTTTTCCCGCTGATGATCCTCTAGAGTCATACCTTTCATGGAAACATTTAGCTCAAGCTCTTCTAGCTTGTTGCTTAAGTTCTTTCTTCTTTTCAAAAATGTTTCCAAAAACCTCTTTATTCCAAATTCTAATCTTCTGTTTAACATTCTTCAACTTCTGAAGAAGCCTAAATTGGGCCGTCCCTGTGCCTTCCCAAAACCACCATTCTTTAATTCTACCCATAATGTCTTCATGTTCGAACCACATTTTCTCAAATTTGAAATTACCATGAAAAGGTTTTGTCCAATTGAAGAAGTTGAGGA
Source organism: Taxus wallichiana var. yunnanensis (assembly GCA_018340775.1). Classification (NCBI taxonomy): domain Eukaryota; kingdom Viridiplantae; phylum Streptophyta; class Pinopsida; order Cupressales; family Taxaceae; genus Taxus; species Taxus wallichiana. The sequence continues at coordinate 606,402,228 of CM031234.1, forward strand.
CAATTGGATTATGATCAGATCCCGTTCTGGGGAGAGAAGAAAGATGGAAATTCTGGTCCAGAATCCAATTTGTAGAAATAAGAGCTCTGTCGAGTTTAACTTGAATTAAGTTCTCTCCTAACCTTCTGTTGGACCATGTAAATTGATTTCCATGAAGCTCTATGTCCATAAGATTAAGAGTCGAGATGAAGCTTGCAAATTCTTCCATACCAAGGGAGAATTCAGAACTTCCCCCAAACTTTTCTCCAAAATTTAGAGGAGTATTGAAGTCTCACATAATCAACCCATTCATGCTTTCAACCTTGCTTCTAACAAGGTTAACTCTTTCCATAGATTTCTTTTACCAAAGAGCAGATTTGGGCACGTAGATATTAGATAGAATCCAGCTATGATTATTTTCAAGGCTTTTAAAAATAATAGCTAAATGATTCTGGGTGGAGGAGAGTACCTTACCGTCAACCATCTTTGTATCCCAAAAGGTCGCTAAGCCTCCAGAAGCCCCTTGAGAGTCAACAACAGCAAAGGCAACGTTCTGCCAAAAATATCTTTTGAAGTCTTCAACTGCTTTACTTTTCATTTTAGTTTCCTGAATGAGAAGAATGTTGGGTTTGTTTGCTCTTTTAATTTCCTTAAGCATTCTTTGCTTAGGCCCCCCATTGAGGCCTCTGACATTCCAAGAAATAACCTTCATTAAAAAAATTTGGAGATGCATTTTCCGGATGGTTCAGAATTCTCTGTGTACCATCTGCAATTTCTTTTTCAGTCTCTTTTTCTCTTGCTTCTCTCTTAGATGGCCTACCTTTTCTAAAGGTTACTCCAAAATTTGTAGTTCTTCTAGCAGTGGCCCTTGTGATTCTTGAGGTGGAAGCTTCCCAGCTTCCAAGCTGCTTTTTTTCACTACAGAGTGATTCCGGACTTTCTTCCAGGATTTTTGAACCTCTTTTCTTTCTTTTCACTAAGATGAATCCATCATTATCACAGTCATTTTCCTTTCTAATGGGGGTAATTTCCCCATCCTCTTTTCCTGTGGCAATATCAGTCTGCTTATCCATTTTAGGAGCCAGCTCCTCCACATTTGTGTCCTCCTTCTCTTGGTTTAGATCTCGTGCAATGGATTCTAGATCCTCTTTGCCTTTTTCTTGTCTCATTTTTAGTTTCTCCAGAGAGTTGTTGCTTAGTAGCTCTTGATGAGCATTGATTTTGTCTATCTCTTCTTCCATATACGAGAGAGAAATGTTAACTTTTTCATTTTCTTCATTAACCTCCATGTTCAACTTAACCGGATTTGGTGTCAAGATGTTCAATACTGAATCCACTAACATCTCCCTTTTGTTTTCTTCCTCATTCGCACCTAGATCTATTTCTTGTTGAGTCTCAATCAGTTTCTTAGGTTTCCAAAGTTTTTTGAAAACTGGTGGTCTCTTCGCCTTAAATCCTTTTTTCCTTTCTTTTAACTTGGAATGCCTCTCCAAACGCCTATTTCCAATAGCTGGTTCCGATATCTGCTCTTTATCCGCCTTATCTCTCTGATTCTGTCTTTGATCTTCAGGAATATCTGAGAAAGCTTCCAGCTTTTGAACTGAATGTTCAGGACATTTGCTGGCAAAATGCCCTAATCTGTGACATTTGCTACACCTTAGTTGGAAAGCTTCATATTCTATTTGTTGATTCCATATTCCAAATTTGGATTGTAGAACAATGTGATCAGGAAGCTCCTGATCCATTTCAATGGAGACACAGAACCTAGCAAATGCCAACCTAGACCTATTTCTCGTGGGCCCATCCAGGCCAATGGGTGAACCAATCGATTTGGCAATGTGCAGGAGGATTTCATCATCCCATAGATGCAGAGGAAGCCCTGGGAGTCTACACCAGATGGGTATGGCATGAATATTCTCAACAAATGGATTGAATCTAGGATACCATTTTTTAAAAATAGTCCCATATTACCCAGACACCAGGGACCACCCAACAAAACGGAGTCAACATCGATTGAGATTAGTTAAAAAGAATTTAAGGAAAAATTAAAAAACATATTTTTTTTGTGTTATGTTACATTATGTTTGTCTATTTGTTTAAAGGATGGAAAGCTATGAATTTTTTAATTCTTTATCCTTCATGGACCATATTTTAGACTAGAAGATCCCACCAAACATATTGTCCCTATCTAACATGATGATTTTTAGCATCTCAAAAGGAACCCACACATGCTCAAATAAGATTTTAGCAATCTCGTCTACTAGTACCCCACCCACTTTTGTAGGTTCTTACAACTACCGGTTTTGAGAACTTGTTGACCACCACTAAACACAATCGTGACTACACCTTGTTATAGGAAGACCTACCATGAAATCCATTAAGATGGACTCCTAAGATGTTTTGTAATTTATGGAAAAAATTACATAATCTACTTCTAATTCACTATCTTCATGATTGTGGAAGTTACACAAGACTTAATGTATCTAATAACACCATGACCATTATTTTCTCCACCTTAAATTAACTTGACACCTTGTTGTAGTGAGCCTCCAGCTGGATTATTTTCTTATTCTCCCATGTAGAAACATAGAGGTGACCCATGTACCATAGGAACCCCTCCTTATAGCTGATATTTAGGAACAAGTGTACTATTCTATAGTCTCGTGTATATATTAGATAATTATAAGTACGATTTTATGACACTAAGGCCCTCTAATCTCTCATTCCTATAGCAGCTTAAGAATTTTTGTCAATATTATAGTTGGAGGTTGATTCAAATATTCAAAGTGACTTGGTTGGAACTTTCTTATTTCGAATGTTGGAGTGGAACTATTGTAGATAGGTTGACCATCTTTGATAATGGTATTTCTACACTTATCTTGGGTCTACACAAATTGTAGAGGCTTATGATATCTGTGTATGATATTCTCTTTCCATAGAATACAATTATGTTTAAATCATTATCAGTATGTTAAATACCTATATATTGTGCTAGAGAAGGTATTGTTGTGGTATGCAACTAGGTTCCCATGTTGGGTTATGATCATATTGAGTGCATACTCTAAGGCGTTTGTTTTGATCTCAAAATATTGTGGTAAATCCAACAAGATAAGAACTAATGTTGAATGGGGTCTTTGTTTCAAGTGCACAAACACGTAATTTTCTACCTCTATCCACATGATTGTTTCTCTCTCCTCCTTTTTTGTATGGTTTAGAGGCCATGCAATGTGAAAGAACCAAGCAAAACCAATGATAGAAATTGTCTTGTCTTAAGAATGTCTAGAGTTTTGTGAAATTCTTTGGGTTTTTATTGTCAGTAATAATTTGGATCATTTTTGGGTCCACGTTGACACAATCCATGTTTAGGATGTAACCTAGGCATTATATTCTTCCTAGTTTGAAGGAACTTGTATCTACATTTATGTAGCGCTTTTGGCATAATATGTGAAGAACTTGTTAGTCGATAGGCATCCTATAATAGTAGTTCGGAGTGGTTTTGGTGGAATATAATATTTATGATTTATTAATAATTAATATTTGACCTTAAATTTGAAGTCTATTAAATTGTCACATGTTATTTTCAACCTTAAATTTTGATGAATGTTTAACGATCACCTTGAAGGTTTTTCTTTTTTCTTAGATAAGTCAATAAAGAAAAACACAATATCTTAACCATGGGGTAGAGTTTGGAGACCATTTGTTTTCTCATAAATATTTGGTCAATCCTAAGATAGCGATGTAGCTATATCGATGCCTTTTTCACTAATCGGTGGTAATTTACAAAGAATGTAATGGATTTATCAATCAATGTGGTATTAGAAAAGTACAAGATAAGGACCTTGAGATTAAAATCTTTACAATTTTCTATAGATGTATTAAAAATATTTTTACTAGTCAAGAATATATTACACGTAATCCTCCTATGTCTTATTGAATACAAGGGTGTTATCTCGGTAGACAATGAAAAAATAATATATGTGAAGGGTTTTAAGACATCATTCATAATCCTCATGAATTTCATTGGCATGTTGATCAAAGAAATGCCATGAAAAACCATCGGAACAAGTACTCCTTTGATTTAAAGGTGCTTTCCCAAATGTCAATTGACTCAATGGGAAATTAGTGATACCTTAACTTCAAATCAATCTTCCCGAAATATTTATCTCCCATAATATAGCACATGATGTCGTCAATTCATGAAAGAGGATATCAATTCTTGAAGATCATCTATTTTATGGTTCAATAGTTAATGTAAAATCACCACGCTTCATCATTCTTTCAAGTGAGTATGATCTGGATTTCACAAGATGAGGCGCTTGGTCGGGTTTGGACCTTCAAAATAAATTATAGAATTTAACACTTAAACTTGTCATTTTTAACACGAGGACCTATGAAATATTGCATTTTTCATTGGAGTTCTAAGGACCTAATCAATTATATGTTTCACATGACAAAGTAAATTTATACCTATCGGTGAACCCAAGGAATCTCCATATTTTGATATCCACTCTATTTTGATTTTCACATTGTTCAAATTACTATAGTTGCACATGTGGTTGTGGAAACATTTTTATTATCATTAAGTATGATCATTAGTAGGTGTTGGTTGGATTTTTTTTTGAAGAAAAATTATGGTTTTCAACCACAACACATAGGACAAAGCCCATCCTCAAATAAGGGGAGGTGCCCTATTTATTTCTAATCTAATAACAATGAAGGAATATTTGCAATATATTCACTAATCTAATCATGGGGTGGGATCTCATCCCAGTTGATTTCATTTTTGGAAGAAAGGAATTATAAAATAGAGGAATTTATTTCTACGAGAATGTAAGAATGAGAATAGTAGAGAGGGAGTGAGAGGGAGAGGACTTGTGCTTTTACATAGCAAGTGCAAATCCTAATCTACTCACACAAATCAAATATAATAACAAAAAATTGACTAATACTTAGTAAAAAAATATGGAATTACAAGGAAGTATCATATGTTGACATAAGAACAATAACATAATATCAAGATTAACCTCAAAATAAAGTTTTAAAGTTCAGATCTTTGTATTCCTTTATTGTGAGAAAATTTAATACAAAGCGTGTTTTCTTCTCACAAAACTCTAACAAAATACATTTTACTCCTAAATGTAAAATGTCCTTCCTAATACTTGCAAAATACCTTGAATGCTTTTAGCATTCTTACATTTATAGATAAGAAGAGAGAGATATAATAGGGACACTTCAACCCTTTGATTAATTCTTAATTCTAAAAATAGAAAGTAATAAATTGAATTGATTTATACTTCTAGACTTATTCCACCTTGAAATTTTGACTAGGTTAAATACATATTGATTGGTTCTCATACAAAAATGATCGATTCAATTTACATGTTGCACAACATAGTGCAAAAATAGCTCATAAAATTTTATGTTCGAGAAAAGTTAGAAAAAGCACACAAATTTCAACTTGCTTCCTTATCATGTTTTTCTTTTTGTCCAAATTTTAATCGGTAGAAATGTCAACAACCTCACTTCCATGGAACTTTTCCAAGTTGTTGATATTCATGATATATTTAAAAAAATTCTTGGACAACCTTTTCATTTTGCCATCATGAGTATCAATTAAGTACTTCATAGGCATAAGCCACATTGCAAGTTTGGGGTAGAGCTTTGCATAATAGAAATAATAATAAAAATGGATTTGTTCATGTGGGATTGTAGTACATATATATAGTTTTTAGTATGCTATAAAATAGAAAACAACAAGAAATAAGAAATCCCTATGATTGCTCAACAAACACCTTAGTCCATGAGTTGTTATAACTCACTACTATTTTCTAAATACATTAATATATTATGATGTAAGCATTCAATAGGATATTTCCTAACTTTCCCCATTAGCGAACATGGGGAAAATTTTCCTTATCTTGTAACATGCCACTTTGATGCTTGCTCATGATATGGATGGTTTTTTTAGGATAGCCAATAACCACAAAAGATGGTTTTATTTTCAGGATAACCAACAAACCTTTGAGATGGTTTTCAAAATGGATAACCAACAACCATAATATCATGATGCTACAATATCGTCATCAAATCTCATCACATTCTTCAATTAGGGGATAACATAGGAATTGTGCTTAAACATTACAAACTTAAAAAAGAAACTGAATGGAAATGGAAAATTGGTGTCATGTTCCCGTCTCATAATGTGAACTTTACACTTATTCAACAAACAAAACAGAACAACAAGAACACTCAAATCTAAAACACACTTTGAAAAACATGCCACAAAACCTTCAAGTGGCCTCATCATTGGTGACTAACGACGTGTCGTTGATCGACCTCCAACCACTCGTGACTTCGTCCTCCATTGACATGTTTCTTACTCAACAAGATGGAATTTGAAGCTCAAATTTACACCCTTTTTATTGACATGGCTTCCCCACCAATTTTTGCTTTGGTTTTGAAATTCCAAAGTGGGGGTCTAGGGTGGCATCCCCAACAGGGTTAAGGGGTTGCAACCCTTACAGGGTCTGGGGCAAGCACCCGTTATAGGGTCCCGAGGAAATGCCTTGGGCATGCTCCTGTCGCGGTAGAGTGCAGGTCAAGGGGCAGAGACTTGGAAGCTATGCACATTTTCATTCTTTGTAAAATTTAAAATACTCATCATAAATGTAATGTTTTACATCTTATCCTCCCATAAATTCGATGCGGGTAACACCAAAAATGGGTATGTAAGAATTTTTTTGTATTTTTTTTTTTAATAATTTTTGACTACATAAGATAACTATACTTTAACAATATGACAATACAACTTAATCTATTGAAATTTGACACTTTTTACATTAACGAAATATATCAACTTATTATAATTGACTCATTATTTTTAAAATGGCAACACACCAATGACACGGAATCGAGACTTGTCAGGTTGATGACATGACATATAATGGATTTTTTTAAAGGAATGACATGACATAGAATCTAAAAACTAACATACTTTGTAAATATGGGACCAAATATCAAAATAGCCAAAATTTGACTATTAAGACTCGACCCATAATAAACATTGATGAAAAGATATGAGAAATTTATAATTTGACAAGATAATATTATGAGACAACATAAGTTGATTACAAAGACAAACTTTATAATAAAGACCACGGAAATAACTTGACCCATAATAAACAATTATGGAAAGAAAAATAATACTAAATATACAACCAAATGAGAACCGACAACAAACAAATAATTCACCGATAGGTATCCACCTTTGAAGTTGCCTTTCTTTATAAAGTTTCAAAATCCAACAATATTTTTCGAGCATATTTTTACTGCAATATTTTTTTACTAATGCCAAAATAAATATATAAATATTTGGATTCTCTTACGCTTGATTGGCTATTATTTACAAAAAAATAAAAAATTACAAATTCTCTCCTCTTAACATGGATTCATTTCACGGTATTTTTGACCTAGCTCTACTTACATCAAAGCAAGATGGGAAAGGCCAAAATCGTAACAAATTATCTTTCAAATTCTACATATCCAAATGAGGTGATTTGTCATATCTATGAGTATGAAAATGAACACTATTTTTCCTATTTACATTACATGAATTATCATAACAATCAATCTAATTTGTGAATGTAAAGAAATTCTCTTTCTAGAGTTTGGCTAAAGAAGAAGAGGTAATGACCTCTGCGAAGGTTTTTTTCCTCTTGGTTTTGAAACAATGAGTTGTTCTCTATTGTTGGCTCTATTTTTCTTCAAATGTAAGTTTAGTGGCACTTTGTAAATTTATTTTATTCATTAGAACTTTCAGACATAAAATAACAACTTATCCTCTTTTAAAATTATGCGGACTATTGACATGCACAACTAAAATTCGATTGAATTTTAGGACTTTTGACATGTAAGGTTACAATTTGAATGCTAGATGATGAAAGAATGGATTTATTATCATTTTGTCAAACAAAGTGTGTATTTTACAACCATGGCATTCCATGAGATGGCATATGAATGACATATTTCTTTCAAAATCCTTAAATCCTTGTTAACATTTTGTACCTTATTCTTGCCCTTACATTCCACATAATGATGGCTATCGGTATATGCCATTTCTTGTTTATCCCAGCCAATTGTTGCATCCTGTCTTGGCTTAAACACGTTCAACATGCAAGTGATGAAAATGTTTATCTTTGGTCTTATAATATTCAAGAGCTATGGAGGAAGATAGTAATAAAAACTATAAGGAAATACTAAAGTTGTACCACAACCCTTGTTTGACATGGAAATTATTGAATTATATGATATTCAATGTTATATCAAGTATTTTTTAGATGTTTCTAGGGGTATTTCAAATACTAAGGATTTAACATAGTATTATCATTTGAATACTTTAACTTAATGTCCACTAAATTGGTGGTTTGCAATTAATTTTTGTATTGAATTTATTATTATTTCGATTTGTGTCAAATTACAAATAGAATAACAATGTTCAATTTGTTGTAGGATTAGGGTTCAAGATATAGGCCCATCCATGATTCCCAAGAGCACACATTATGGTATATTACCCAAAACATATTTTCTTGCAATCATATTTTCCCTTAAAAATATAAGATTCCTATCGTATGCATTTTATTACCAAAATTCATAAGGATGAAAACCTTGACCTTTCAAATTTTTAGTTGATAAGTACATTCAAGATAAATTTTTCTAAAAATCTAGGTAGCAGATTTAGGTATGGGTATGGGGATTCAGAAACTAGTAAGGATTTGTTTTTGGGTCCCCAAGATATGACACTTGGGTATGAGCTTGAGCTTAATATATATATATATATATATATATATATATATATATATATATATAGTTATCCTGATAGGCGTTATAAAACCAACTTCACCCACTTGGCTTGACCTAATCAACGGTATACAATGCATTTCACCAAGGAGTGACCACACGACTCATCTCACTGTCTTTTTTAAAATCTATAGAGGAGGTGATTCATTGTGACCTTTGAAGTTTCCTTTCTTTGGAAAGTGTAAAAATCTAGTAATGTTTTCCGAGCAGACTTTTTCTTGACAATATTATTTTCTCCTATGCTAAAATAAATATATAAATATTTGGATTCTCTTTGGCGTAATTTACAACTCCTGTGTAATTTTTAGTAATACTTATCTCTTAGAGTTTGTTTGCACCGATAATGAGGTATTCATTTCGGTCATGAAAGAATATCTCTTAGCACAATTTGACGAATGGACGGAGGACATGAGTGCTCCTTAAGGACGAGTCCTTCAAATATAATCGGATCATATCAAAATAATGAATGAATGATTTTAATAACATCCACTGGACCAAACAATCTATGGCACCAAAAGTCACGAAAAGAATCTATCCGGATAAAAACAAAACATCGAGTCACGAGGCTACTGCTGATATTGCAAAAAGTTAACTCCTTTCTTCAATGTCAGCTCTTCTACTATGTATCTTGATTAAAAAAATTGATATTTTGATTAGACTTTCCTATTGATAAAAGAACATGTGAATTCAATCAAACCACGATCTAATATAATAACATAGATAGGATTAGAGTGACAATGTAGACCCAAATATGTTGCGTGTATGTGGATTGTGAAAATGACGTGCTTCTTTGAAGTAATGACACACCTTCAAAGACTTTACACAAAGGCATGGTGGTGAATTAATCTTTGCAAATTATAAAGTACTACAATGAATACCTTACAAAATATAAAACTATAATATAATCTTCTCGAGAATCTACACTCTCTCTCATACATGAGGGAAAACATAAATAACAATGGTTTTACCCCATTCAATGGCTCATGAGTCCATATTTTATTTAGACAGTAAACTCGATACCAAATGTAATTTTAGCAGCTTCACACAATAGAAATAATAATAAACAATGTATTTGTTCATGTGGGATTGCAATACATATATATATATATAGTTTTTAGTTTACTATAACATAGAAAACAATCATAAAGAAGAAATCCGTTTGATTCCTTAACAAAAACCTTAGTACGTGAGTTGTTATAACTCACTACTATTTTCTACATGCATTAGTATATTATAAAGTATGCACTTAATAGGATATTTCCTAACACACATTGATCAATTTCCTTGGAAGCTTTTGAACCTTCTTTATAACTTTTCTCAAACTATCCAAAACATTTTGATATAAGACCATTTTGTCCATTGATTGTAAATAGAATGTTTTATCAAATCTCAAATTACCTTCGACTAAGTTTTTGAACTCGGTAAAAATGGTTTTCGATGGAAACACATTCAAATATTTGTCAAGAAATTTACAAGGCGGTTTAGCAATTTCATCTCCGATGTCAATAGAAGCGTTAATCCCTTCTCTTATATTCTATTGAAATTTCTCCTTTGTTTCATTCAAAATTCATACCTAGAACTCAATGGCCTCATAACACTCAATGACTATTGCATTATTCAATTAATTTCTCCTCAATAGGAGTATCAACATCTTCCTTTTTCAATTGGCTTAATGTCACTGTAGAGTGAGCTCCCAATTATTACATTTCTCCTCAAACTCGTTGCTCATTGTTCCAACTACTTACTTCTTAGTTTGAATTTCATCATGGAATTCAAAGGCTTATTTGATCAATCCTTTTCCATCCCTAAGAAGTATTTCATTTCAATCATTAACAATCCTTCCTTTTTGCCCTATCTTCTTAGCTATTGTGATGGATGAAGCATCCAAACTCGTTGTCACAAGAGTGATAGTTTGAGTAGGTGAGGGGTTTTATACGAAAGGGTTGTTAATTGATCCACTTTCTCCCTCATTCCATCTTTTTTTCCTTGATCTTGTCAAGATTTCCAAATATATTTTCAAAGGAAATTTGCATAACTTGCATGACGTCTTGTTGATACAGAGCATACTACACAAACAAGTTATTTTTTCATAATAACTCAATTATGCCTTTAGAGCTTGAAAAGTCTCACTTCTTACCAAGACTAGAAATCCTTCAATATTAAAATTTGACCCCCAAAATGCCAAAAATAACTATGTAAAGCTTATAAAAATTTGAATAACCTCCTAATATGCTAACACCATCAACAAGTTAGATGAATTCACCCCAAATCCAAATTTTTCTTATCAAATTCAAAACCTACCCCTTAAGCTTCTTGAGAACAATGCTCTTGGTGAGTTCATGGTTGGAGACATCTACAAACAACCTAGATAATCTATGAAATTTTTTGAGAACCCTTTCAGATCTTTGAGGTGTGGGTAAAAGGGTTTGGCTCAATTCCCAATGTATATGTCTTTTTCTCTCTATTTCACCTTTTAGACCTATTCCTCTCTACTAGCCATGTCTCGGAAAAAATCAAGTATATATTTTGGTGTAATGCCTCAATTTACAAAAATCACTATTTTGAGTACCCATATTGGGTTTCTTCTTGTGGGAAAAATCTCACATTATTTTTCTTTGTAATTTATGCCTCAAAATCACCGTCTCAGGACCTCTAATTAGGTCTCCTTAACCGAGTTACAATATTGTATGATGATTGTCATAGATTTTAAAAACATAAGGGCTTAACAAGGTGCACTTCCTTTTTAATTCTTATTCAAGAATATATGGAGGTGATATCTTAAAAGTTTTAGCCTTTGGAAATAAGTCTAGAGTCTTCAAATCTCTACTACACACTAAGTCCTAAGGGGTTTAAGTACGTGCTGCGAATATTGCTTTTCCCACCTTTTGATTTGTATTACTCTTCAATGATTCAAATAACCTTCATGAGATATATGAAAACATTTAGGAGTTTTCTATCTTACTAGCAAATTAGTATTATCCCTTGAAACATGTGTTTGAATTTAATTCCACCGTATTTTGCCCTCTAGAACAGGGTTCTCTAACTGTTAAGGCTTGGATATTCAAAATATGATTAAAAAATTAACTTTCAGGACTATGAGAAGTCTATGCACATGTGATGACCTTTCAATTTCCCTCACTATAACCTTTATTCTCGCTATGTCTTTAACAAACCATCTCTTCCATGCTTAAACTAGTTTTCTTAGTTTAAAACATATACTAACTATCCTGAAACACAATAAGCTACAACATCATTTGTTGCTAACACATTAAGGCAAGTAAGGACAATAGATACACTAGAAAAAACAAACATGAATTACATCACACAAGGTCTCTTACCAGTCTAATGTACATGCATTCAAAATTTCCACAATGTTAACACAACAAATGACTATTTATTCAAGCTTGTTTTTCATATAATAAAACCCTTGAAATCCTCTTGGAGCTCCAAAAAATTACTCATTCGATTGATCAATGATGAAAATAGTTACAAACTCTTTCTTATACCTCCTTGGCTCGAATTACTTCATAATTGACCTCTAGGGTCACAATTCAAGATTGTATGTGGAGGTTACATTACAAGAAAAGAGCTTAAGTGAGTTATTTGAAGGTTATATGACCAAACACACTTCAAGAAGAGCCCCCAATGACTCATAATGTCTATGATAACCTAAAACATGCTTGAAGATCACTTAAAGACCTTACACCTACCTAGAAATCCAAAATTGGCTCAAAGAAGATTCAAAAATTTAAATATGCAAAAATGGAGGGAAACTCCATAGTTTGAAATTTTGACCTTTTGAGCTCATCAAACCAAAATGGGATGACACCTAAGACACCTAAGGACTTATCAAACCCATAATTTTACATGACATACCTAAGTTAGCCTTAAGAGTGATGTTCATGCATCATTTATGGTGGATTTTCCCAGAGCAACCTTAAATATTTGATAGTCCGCAATGCTTTACATACTCCTTATTTTTCTCTATATCTGGTAAAATGATTTCAAAAACTCCCTCCTTGTATGAATCAATAGTGTGGGCAAGTGTCTTTGACTTCTTTATTTCTCGGGAAGGATTCAAATCTAATGTGTTGAAATCAAAGACATCCGGGAGCACCACCTTCTTTCTTTTCTTCGGGGTTGGCTTGCTTGCCGATGGAATAGAAGAAATAACTATATATTTATGTGAAGAAGAGGCAGATGTATCCATAAAGGTTGTATCATCGGATGATGTGGGCACTTGAAACCAAGATGGGAGGAGTTGATAAAATATCCATGGGAATGGTACAAGAGTAAATAATAGATGAACTAGGAGGAATACTCGAGATAGGAAGGGAAATGGTTGGCGAGAGAAGGAAGAGTCTTTGGAGAACTCATGAAAAGACTAATCCACAGGGAAAGAGGTGGAAGGGAATAAAAACATTATCCATAAGGGAAATAGGTGTAAAGGAAATGGGAACATCGAGACATGGGAATGACAGTTGTGAGAAGTGGGGATGAACGTGATACTAGTAGTGTGGATGGGGAAGAAATATGGGGAATCTGAGTGAAAAGAGGGAAGGAAGAAATTACCATAGGTGAAGAGGAGGAAGAGGATTGTGTGATAGGATTGATGATTTGCAGTCCTTAACTTTCTTGAAGTGGAGGAGAATCCACATCCTCAACCATTATTAGAGTAGAAGAAGATAAGACCCTTCTCTTATGATAAAAAATTTGAACTTTATTGGCTTTATATGATCATTTACTTTTTATCCTGAGGATCCAAAGAAAGGCCCAATTTTGATGAATTTTTCATGCTTGACTAACTTAATGGGAGATCGGCATCCTTGGGCTGGATTCCCAAATATATGAGCCAATGAATGATATAATTAAAAATATTGGAAACACGTTCTTTGATTGAGGTGAATTATTTAAATGACTAGTTGATTTGATGAAAACCCATGGTTTTAACCTTCATCTAGTCATACATATCATCCAAAATCCTCCCATCATAATATGTGCCTTTAGGTATATCAACAACATCGTACTTATTGACATCCTCAAGAGTCAACCTACAGTAATCCTTCTTCTTGGGAGAAAATTCATCTCTACAATCGATCCATATATGTTATAATTTGTGCACATGTATATGTAAGGATCCAAGACTTTTCATCACCCCATAATAATCAAAATTGAGCCTTGCATGAAAATATTTCAATGTTTCCCTTTACACCTTAGTCACAACATTTTTGCTTTAATGGAAAATGAGCATGTGAAACGACCTATAGAAATGGGAAAGTGAATTATCACCTTTTATTTCCTTGTTGAAACTTACATGGATCCAAAATTGTCTTACCAATTCCAAGAGGATCCATTTATCAATTGTTGGGAATTCGGGAGGATCGTGGAATAGTGCTATGATTCAATAAAAACCCCAATCATGCAAATACGGATCTAAACAATTCCCCAAAATCTACAACGGGGAAGTATAAACAAGAATAATCCAAATCACACAAAATTATACACACATAAAACAACATGTAGTGTGGTTCACCTAATGTGGGATACGTCCACCAAAGATAGAGATCACATATATATAATATAACAAGAGATTACAAACCAACTCTTCTACGAAGAGTACATGTATCTTTTCCTCCTAGATCTCTAACCAGATCTACCTAAGTACACTAAACCATGCCTCCATACCACCACCTATGTCTCCTCTATATCTCTAACCAGATCTACTTAAGTGCGGTCATAAATGCCTCAAAACAACACCGAGATCTCACATACTAGAAGCTACCCTACATATGCCACCATGTAACCAAGCTCTCACCGTGTGAACCTGCAAACAAGACCTCTAGAAGGGTCTACCAATTTGCAAACAGTAACCGTGCACCAAGAAATAAGTCCTCCATCATCAATGTATCAACTCAATGCAAACATGAAGACAACTTCCTCTACAATACTAGATTCCTATGGATCAATAATACATCATGATATCATGGATCTGTAATACAAGATCTCACAACATGTGGATCTACAAGAATGAGCAATAACAATATCTCACAACAACCTATGGATCTAACAAGAAGAAACACTAAGTGCTTTGCATACTATGCAAGCCATTACATGAGAGTAAATAATACAAAGGAAATACAATAGAAGATAATACCATCTTCTCACCAATAGTGTACTGCACTTTCCTTCTGTTCAACTTCTCACTATGAAAGTTCGTGTCTTCATGTAATCTACTTTTTCTTCTTCTTCTTCTTCTTCTTCTTACGCTTCATCCTTTCAATCAAGGATAACTCAATTCTTTTCTTTCCTTACTCCTTTTGTTCTAACCCTAGTTTTATGGCTTATATAAGCTTAGAAAAACTTAGGGCACCTTACCTATGCATTTATGCATTTACAAACTTTAAAACCACTTTAAAAAAAGCTAGATTAAATTCCTGTGAGTTAAATATAAAATTTCATGCACAGGTAAGCGGTGACTTTGTCATTTCTTTGACCAAAGCGCTAGTTACCACTGACCGACACTAGTTCTTGAATAAACCAACAAGGTGTAAATCATGCTAATTGTGAAGAAATTCAGCTCAACAATCCTTACAATCTCCCACTTGGAGATAAATTTTTGAACACACTGTACCTGCTGTACTTATACCTTTACATAACCGTCCTCTACATACCGTGAAGACCATCTATTATTTATATAAAAAATTCTCTCAAATGAAATTAGGAAGATTAAACCATCTTCTAAAACCAATAAGATAACAAGCCCGTGACTTACCATATACCAACATAAAGCTACTATTGATCTGTGATACATGAACTATCCATACATCAAGCTCCCACTGAATCATAACTCCAATCCTCTCATGTAACTAAGCCACCATGACTAACACACATGTAAGAGATCCCACTCAAACTAAAATACTTGAGCTTCTATCTTATTCATAGCCATACCTATAAAAACAACCATGTTCTCCATCCATCTATCCATGTCTCCATGAAACCACCAATGCAAATGACCAAGACAAGTCAAATTAGAATATGCAAAAGCAAAACAAGATCCTGGGTAAAGACATCCCAAATAAATTATACATTCAATGGTGAGTGATCAATCCACAAACCTGCATAACTCAAAGAATCCAAACACTGCAATCTACAAATCCAACCCTACATAAACAAATAGCATGTCCAAGACAATCATCTGTAGATAACATCTCCCATGGAGTAACATAGTAATCAAGAGGAAATACAAACATCCCCTACTCATGCTCAAGGCATCCATGTGCAAATCAAACATCTGCATCATCATAGACTCATAAAAATGAATCTATCCACATGTACAAACTCACCATGTACATCCATCCATATCACCAGGATCTCCAGAAGCTCCAAGTTTTCCATTGAATAACTCCAAATCCGAATATGAATCATGTGCTCATCAATGTCAATAACAAACATTCATGCTAAACCATGCCACTAATACCAACATACTGCACAAACCAACCAAGATGAAATAAAAACAAGGGCACCATCTAAAAATGGTAAATAAACATTGTTGTCAAACTTGTGACCAAACCGACCATAGTTTCCTAACTGGTCCTCGACCACTACCCCGACTGACCATGGTTACCAAATGATTGACCAAGGTTAATCCTAACCGACACCGATCTCTGTGATCATATTTTATTTTCTACACCCTTGAAACTCTGAAAATTTTCTCTATCATCTAAAACCCAAATAGCAGAATAAACCATCAACTGCAATCCCATAGGAATATCCAGGCACCAAAAAATAAACCAGAATTCTCGAATAGTAGCAATCTTCTCTCACTCCACATGTGCATCATGTATCCAATCTGTAATGCCAACAACCATGAATTGATCCCACCGAACACGAAATCCTTCGCACTACCTCTAAATCCAAGCTCAAAAGCTAATATGTCGATCAAAAATAAAACCGGATGAAAGAAACATAAAATTGATTCCCTTTCTTCTCGAGAATACTTCTACATCATAGAAGTTTTGACTTCTTGTGAAGTAGGTGAATCACATTCTTTCCATCCGTGTGTACTCAACATCTCTCATTATCTGTAACTATGTCTAATCATGAATTTTCATTGAGGATGTCAACCTTAGACTAGAAACGCTTGTCCTAAACAATTGGGAAATAAAATTCAAACAATACCAAAAAAACATGGTGTAAATCTATGCACACTATCCAAACATAATATCAGTTTCTCCAAATGAAAGAAATAAAACATGAATCATATAGAGATACCTGACTCAAAGTATCAATGGACTAATCGAGCCAACTCCATCCTCTTTTTGATCCAAACCATGAAGTGATCTACATTGTTTCTACCATGTACACTCTGTGCAAGAAACTCGATCCTCCAAACTAGGAAAAAAAACCATCTACCCTCTCTTGCTGCAAAAACCTTGTACATATAAGTTGCCATAGAGATCAACCACGGTCATCTCCTAACCTACCACGGTTAGTTGACCGATCTCGGTTCCTCTGTGACCGACCTTGGTTCTCAAACTAATGTCGATGCTACTAGAATGAACCCAACACCACACAATTTGGCATAGAACACCACACTAGGTGCCTACTTCGATTGAAGCCGATAGTTGAGCTGAGCCAGTCATTTCAAGAAGCATCCAAATCGTACAAAAAACAATACAACAAATCCATGCAATAAATTGCATCAAGATGAAATACATCACCTTACCAACACCAAGATACTCAACCACATCTTCAAATAAAGTACATGCTTCTCTAATGGAAGCCTCATCTTTGTTCTATGCTACAACCTCTCTACCAAAGCCCATGCATCTAACTACACCAAGGATGCAAAAATTGCTCCTCTACCTCAGATCTATAATTTGAAACATGCATGTGTAATCAAAATGCAAAGCATTGTAAAACCAAGATAAAACCATACCTCAATAATTGGATCTGCAATATGAATACCATGCTTGTGCCTCTAAGAACCAGGGACACCTCAACAAACAAGATACATTCCATGCATCTCTCCATTTCTTCAGATCTATGATTTTCTCGTAAAAAAATAGGTCACCTAGTAACCGACCACGATCACCCCGTGCGACCATGGTCACCCTACCGACACCGGTTTCTAATTAATTGATGCCGAGTCACACCGTAATTTCCAAAACCTTACTCTTCCATCTCCCACTTGAGATTCAATCTCTTCCTGTGATTTTCACATCAGGAAAAACAAACCCTGCTCTCATACATGTCAATAATAACCACTAACAAAACCATGAAGTAAACCCTTGCTTTGAAATAACCAAAATTTGATACCAGTTTTTGGGAATTCAAGACTTCAGAATAATGTTATGATTCAATAACAAACCCAATCATGTAAATATGGATCTAAATAATTCCCCAAAATCTACAACAATGGAAGTATAAACAAGAATAATCCAAATCACACAAAATTACACACACATAACATGACATGTATCATGGTTCACCCAATGTGGGCTATGTCCACAAAAGATAGAGATATCATATATATAACAGAACAAGAGATTACAAACCAAATCTTCTACACAAGAGTACATGTATCTCTACAAGAGTATCTCTTCCTCCCATATCTCCAACTGGATTTTCCTAAGTACACTAAATTGTGCCTCCATACCACCACCTGTGTCTCCTCTAGATCTCTAACCGGATCTACCAGAGTGCACTACAACCATTCCTTTGAAACACCACAAGATCTCACATACCTAAAGCTACCCCGTATCGCCACTATGAAACCAAGATCTCATTTTGAATATGTAAACAAGACCTCTATAAAGGGTCTACGTGCAACCATAACCGTGCACCAAGAAATAAGTCTCTCCATCATCACTGCATCAACCTGTGCAAACATGAAGACAACTTCCTCTACAATACTAGATTCCTATGGATCAACAATACATCATGATCTCATGGATATGTAATACAATATCTCACAACATGTGGATCTACAAGAATGAGCAATAACAAGATATCACACAACAACTCCGTGGATCTAATATGAAGAAACACTAAGTGCTTTACATACTATGTAAGCCATTACTATGCATACCATCTTCTCACCAACAATGTACATGCACTTTCCTTTTATTCAACTTATCTCTATGAAAGCTCTTGTCTTCATGCAATCTACTTTTTCTTCTTCTTCTTCTTCATCCTTTCAACCAAGGATAGCTCAATTATTCTCTTTCCTTATTCATTTTGTTCTAACCCTAGTTTTCTAGCTTATATAATCTTAGAAAAACTTAGGGCACCTTAGTTATGCATTTACAACCTTTAAAACAACTTTAAAACAAAATCTATATTAAATTCCCGTGAGTTAAATATAAACTTTCAGAACAGTGTAATTAACCGGTGCTTGGTTACCTTGATGCTAACCGGTGTTGGTTATTGAGTAAACCAGTAAGGTGTAAATCATGCTAACTATGAAGCAATTCAGATATATAATCCTAACATCACTTGGGTACCTCGAGGATCATATATGGATATCCCTAGAATCCTCCTATCCAAATATAAGTGAAGGTAGAGAACTGAAGAAATATGTATCCCCATTGTGAAATTGTACTCGAAGAATCATTTGTACATCTACATTTGATGATTTCTTTATCAAAATTTCATATGATGCTTAGAAAAATGCATCATTCAACCTCTGGAAGTGTTTAAAAATTTCTTGTTACTTTAATTGAGGGTAGAAATCATGTACCTTGGTTTGATTTTTTGACTCAACAATTGTTAACCAGGATATACTTTCATCACGAATACAACATAGAAAGATATGAATTCATATAAAATCTTCATGTTGTGTGCACATCTTTAATCTACTTATGCGAGAGAATCACTTATCTATTATCCCCAATGATGAGTTGTAGGTTTTCCCTTATAATATAGATGTATTTATGCATCCATTCTTAGAAGTCCTTAGTGATAGGAATACATACAACTCTAATCAACAATGTGATGATTTCATTTAATATTATATGAAATCACTCCGAGGTAATGTCTTAAGGAAATGACTAATTGAAGGTTTATGCTTCTTGAGATAGTTCTTGTTGAGATGTTTAGTACAAGTTGTTGAGTTGTTGTTTTAGGCTTGTTGAGATTGTTACGGACTTATATCCACATATTTTTATTGATATCGTGGATACTTATAAATTACTTGAAATATTAAGTGTCTAATCTTATTACAATCTCTCTGTTTTGATTCTTCATAGTTACGGTGTCACCATTATAGTGGCTCACATATGCAAGAATTAATTTAGGAAAAAATGGGAAATTTGATGTTAGTGCTAAACCACTTTTTGGTGTGGGATATTATTTATTCCATTTATTTATTTATGTGGATTATTCCTACACATGGATTATTCTTACACTTTAGGAGTTAGCTTGCTTAGGTGTACTTAGTCAGAGGAGTCACACTTGGAGTTAGTCACATGAATTACTTTTGGCCATCATTGTTAGCTAAGTGAGGTTACTCTTTGTTTGACTATGCCATGTGTGGGAGTTACATTTCTATTTTGGGATCTTTTTCCACTAATCATGAAGGAATTACACATCCACTCTCCTATATGTACATCTTCATTTGTGAGCAATTCTAAGTAGTGTATTTGGATAATTTTTGGCTTTGTTGCATATTGAGTTATTTTTGCACTTTCATGCTTGTTAGTTATTTCATTTTTACAACTAATGTGCATTGTTTTTGTACCATATATCCTTACAAATAATCTAATATGGTATCAAAGCTTGTTGGAGAAAACATCTATCTATTTTTAGTTTAGTTGCGGTTTGAATACTTTGTCTGGTAACTAACAAAGTTGTGTGCATTTTTACTTAGGGTCATTTTCGCACAAATCAAGTTGCTTCATTGGATCTAGAAGGTGAAAAAACACTATGATTGATTGTAAACTTGGTAATATTTTGAGAAAGATGATTTCAAGGTTTTTAAAAATATTGTTGTAGGGTTGTTGGGTGCGCCTCGACATCTGTATGCAGGTGGTTTTGATGTTGGAAAACCCTTTTGGATTTTTTGGGGATTTATTTTAAAAAAATCGGTAGTGATCTATTTTTTTGCAGGTTTTCTAGATTTGTGTGCAAGATATTTGTATGAGCATTGTTGCAAACTTGTT
Organism: Taxus wallichiana var. yunnanensis; assembly: GCA_018340775.1. Classification (NCBI taxonomy): domain Eukaryota; kingdom Viridiplantae; phylum Streptophyta; class Pinopsida; order Cupressales; family Taxaceae; genus Taxus; species Taxus wallichiana. Next base: position 606,423,224 of record CM031234.1, read on the forward strand.
TTCATTGTGCATTTGGTGCAAGCTACATATTTATTTTGTGTAGGTTTGTGTGTAGCCAATGTTCTATGTGGGTGTATCATTTTTTTGGAGTGTTCCATTTGCGGGAGTGTTGATAGATCTATAGATGCATGTGTGTGTTCGAAATGTACGGAGTTGTGGCGGTTGTTGTTGGAGCGGTACACACATTCGGTGAAAATCTATGTTGTCGGGAATTAGAGATGTGACTAAATTGGTGGTTGAGTGATCTATGGCTAGAGGTGCGAGTGGACGCAAACTATGTTTTTTTCTTATACAGGAATTTATATATTTTTAATGCAAATCAAAATAAACTCTATAGCACAAAAATAAAGGATTATAACTTTTGATAAGCAACTCAGATTCGAGTGTCATTTTTGTAAAGATCATTTTTTCATGATTATTCCATTGGAATGGTTTATTTTGTAAATTTGCACTCAATTATAAAGTTCTAATTTTTGGGTAGGCCAAACCTATTAATTCAGGGGGTGTAATATTGCAATTCCTTCTGCATTGATTCATTTCTTTTGTAAACACACCCAAATATGAAATGGATCTTAATTTTGTTATTTTTCTTACTCCATTCAACTATCATGAATGGAATACTTTCATGTCATTGGATTTGCGAAACAAGAAGATCTACATGATAACTATGGGTTTACAAATTGAACTAATAGAAGAGAGAGAAATATAAATGGTTTGACAATTGTCGAGGAAGCCTATGGATTCTCGTCCTTTTCATGTCAACAGATCTACACTTTCATTTATGATGGATATCCTTGCATACACACCTCTTAAAACACAAAACAATACATTATAAGTATCAAATTTTACTTGAACAATCACCTTTAATCAAGATCCATCCCCTTTCCTAAGTAGCCCACTTTGTTCAAAAGTGCAAAATTTCATGAAATAACTAAATCAAACCCCAAATCACTTCAAACATGCTTAAAAACTCCTAAGAAACTTTTCCATGCTCTTGAAAAGTTTCATACAACCATTTTCAATTACTTTCTTTGTAAACCTAAGCACAATCCTTGTATCCTTAAAAACCAATTTTTCTAACATAACTCATGAAATATACCTCATCAATCTTTGTTGGGGTAATAATGTCAAGTGGAGCTACCTTTTGGTATACCACCACTTACAAATCCTTTCTTTAAAATTTTATTTAATAAACTTTAGGTTTGTCTTTCACAACTAAGAGTTAGATGGTATGACCGTTCACCCATCCTATATATATAGGACAATCCCTCATGGGATTGAAATAGTGAAATATAACCAATTGATATAGATATATGCTCAAGCTATTTATTATAAGAGAACTATAAAATTGTGAGACATTGGTCCATAATTGTTTCTATGATACCGATGAGTGAAATGGAAGTGTTGGGTCAAAGTGTTGATAAATTCTTAATAAAGGCAGTGCTTTATTTCAATGGGGTTTTTCCTTCGGGTTTCCCCACTATAAATTTGGTGTCTTTTGTCTCATTTACTTTACTATTATTTTCTTTCAGATCTTGTTATTACATTTTGTAATCTACAATATATAAACATCTAAATCTATGTTTAATTTAAATGCACATCATAATCTATAATCTTTGGCAATTATTCTATGGATCTATAATTCATTAATTATACTTCCCATAATTTCCCTAACATGGTATTAGAGTAAGAGATTATGCATGTGTAAGATCGATCTGGATGCTTTTGATTTGCAAGAGTGAAGAATCTTGAAGTTTATTTTCAGCTCAGAGAGCCCTAATTGTACTCCAGTTGATTTCAAGCTAATCAGGTGAAAAATTCCAATTCTGCCCAAATATTTTTGAAATATTGGTTAATTGGTTGTTTAGATCTTGTTTGTGCATTTTGTGTGCATAGACATTTTTTCTGTGGCATGTTCTTGGTCTTTGCAGTTTTTAAATCCGTCATCTGCAAGTATTTTTTAAGTTTTTCGCACTTTTTATAGCCGTTATATATATTTTTGGCTATGGATTCGAAAGATATATTTAAATCTAGTTAGTTTGGTACTTATAAGTCCACTCCAACATTTTTTTTTTTCAAGTTCTATTATTACGAAGCATGAGAAAATAGAATTGCTCTAGTCACTCTGTATTTCGCATTGTCGGTCTTATGTTAGATTGTTTATGTCTTTGCGAAATTTGGGCCAATAGAATTAATCCAAGTATCTTCACATTTTGCAATTGTCAATCATGGCGGTGGTTATCCAATAATAATTAGCCACCTTTTTGCATTTGTTAGTCTTTTGAGAATTGTAAAATTTGATCCATTGAGAAGGCTCCACATGTGTTTAGTTTTTGCTTGATCATTGAGGAAGCATAGTGAAGTGCGAACCAATAGCAAAGCACTACGTGTCTTTGTCGGTTTTTATTTCACCACGTTCTTTTTTTTTTTTTTCGTGGGTTATTTGGACCCAAATTTTATTTTAAATTTTGGCTTATTCTAGGGACTTTAATTCCACCCAAAGCCATCTCTTAAAATTTTGGTAGAAAGCTGCCAAGTGTCCTTTTTTAGTCAATAAATTTTTGCTAAGTGGTGTTGTGTGATTTTTTTTTTTGTCGCATTTTTTTAACTCTATTGTGGATCGGATAATATATCTATTTTAATTAGTTCTAGGGACTTCACATCTACTGAGGATTTCTTGCCAAAATTTTCTAGAAAGACGACACGTGCCCCTCTTGGTATTGTTGATATAAACTACGTGTCACCTCTTGCTTTGACCGTCCTTTAATTTGTTTTTATTGGTTAAGTGGATTTCTTTGAAATTGGTTAGCTCGCCCCACCGAGTTGCAAAATAGCTCACCGAGCTAATTTTTCCTAACCCCCACTCTAGATTCATAAGTTTATTAACTTTAGTTTATTCTGGGTGTTTCAAGTCAGTAAGGGAAATCTAGTTTGGAGAACGTCAGAATTGTGATGCGTGTTTCTCTTAGACATTGGATTTGTGTCAAGTGATTGCTGCCAATTCCTTTTCTCGTTTTCATTTTATTAATTTGTTTTCTAAGTTTTTTAAATTAATTTTCTTTTAAAAAAGGTTGTAGCTCGGTCCAAGATTAGTTGGGTCACCTCTAAACTCGACCAAAATAATTTATTGTTAAAACAATTTGAGCTATTTATGTGCGTATCTGAAAATAAAATTTTGTAGCTTGATTTTAGTCTATGTTTAGCTCTTTTGTAAAGATTTGATTCATTTCTTAGTTGTATTTTTCTTCATTAGTTGTATGAGCATTTAAAAATGGCTAGTTCTCTAGTTTTTGATGGATAAATCTTAGTATTTAAATGGAAATAATTACAATATTCGAGAGAGTAAGGTTAAAATATTGTTTCATGGCTAGAAAGCTATGGGATCTTGTAATTGGTGTGGAAAAATGACTGCTTTAGAAGATTTGCAGACATTGAAAACCTTAGCTCCTTCTCTCAAAGATCACATGAAGCTTTATCCATCCTATTACAGAGCATAAGAGATGAATTTTTAATGCATATAGGTCATATGGATTCTCTTGTTGATGCATGGAAACAATTAGAGACTATGCATGAAGGCAATCATTTTCCAAGATAATTAAGCTAATTTTAGAATCTGTTTACAACTCCCATGAAGGGGATGAGAAAATTGTTAATTACTTGGCTAAAATTAAAAATATTAAAGCTTAGTTGGATGGATGTAATTGTGAACTATTTCAAGATAAATTGTTATATTTTATTATTCAAATCAATATACATGAAAAGTTCAAAAATTATATCTCCATCCTTAACTCTAAAGATCGAATGAGAATGATCTGCCTGATTTGGATACTCTGTCTTCTCTACTAATTCAAGAAGAACATGTAATGGATAAATTTGATTCAAATTGATGAATAAATGACAATAAAACAGAAGTAGATTCAACAGAATAAACACACAGATCTGACATAAGAAAGATCAAATGCAAATAACACACGTATTCAACACAAAGTCTAAATATTTGTATTAATATTCCTTTCTGTTACAAAAAGCTCAAAGTCTTTTCTCCTCACTTCTATTTTTCATCTGAAAGATATCCACTCCTCAAATACAACAAGTATTTGAGTATTTATAGAAGAAGGAGAAGAAGGAAGGCAAAAAGGAACCAACCACCTATTTACAAAATATCTACAAAAATATCTCAAAGTCATGTTGACTTTTGACAACTTGATGGATGACATCATCCCATGGTGCAACATGGATGATGTCATCATTTGTGTCAACATACTTTAGACATTTTACAAAAAGAAAGTCGGAAGAGAGAGAGAAGAAGAGAGAATTTATTCATCGTCGTCATCCCGCGGCTGAAAGGGGATATCCTGCTTTATTCTTTGCTCGGGTGACGAGATGTGGAATTGGGCACGGTATTCCATGAACTTGCTGATCATGGGCTCTAGCTGATCCTGGGAAGGATCCTTGTGTCGCTCACTGATCGCCTCGCAAGTCTCCCGCTCGTCTATGAGCTTCTCTGGGAGTTTGGAATATTCTTTCTCTGCTTCTATTAGGAACCCGATGAAGTCCCGACAGGCCAGCAGGTTATTGATGGACTCTGCGTCAAAAGTGACCTCTGGCCCCAACCCTTGCGAAATGATCTCCTTGAAGATCTGGATGGTTTCATCAACTTTCCTTAAGGCGAAGGAAGGAGTAAGCAACCCTGGAGACATGTTGAGAATGATTTGCTCCATTTGGTGCATCGCGTCTAGGGCTTCTTCCTTTACCTTATCGATCTTTTCAAGGACGAATTCCAGTTGATCCATCCGGTAGTCCAGAGTGGAAAGGATTTTATTGAGGGCCCTGGGATGACCGAAAATGCCGAACTTGACCAGATCTTCGACTGAATAGTCGAACATTGTTTGAAAGGTCTCACGTTGCAGCCTAGCATGGTCCAGCTCTTCTGATATGGGTCCTGCTAATGCCTGGAGTTCTTTGTTCACCTTGTTGATGTTCAGGTACAAATCGGTGAACTTGGCGATCACTTTTTCACTGTCCTTGAGGATTTGGCTCCTCCAAGCGGAAACTGCCATACCCTGCTCGCCGATCTTTGCATATTCATCAATTTTATCACAGCTCGAGGGCTCGGGAGTTTCGGCGTGATTGTGGGAGGTGCTTGCCCATCTTCTGTAAGGCTTGGAGCAGATGTTTATTTTGCTCTTTCAGCAGCCTTTTCTCTTCTTTTGCTTCTTGAAGCTTCTTGCAGAGGGCGTCAACTGCAGATAGGGCCTCTCCCTGAAGGCTTTCAGAAGATGTCCCCATTGTGACTTGAGTCACTGTATAATCTGTCGAGGACAGATCCTTTTTATCCTTCAGAGGATTGGGGTATGCGATCTCCATTACCCTCTCTCCCGAAGCACTCTGAGAGAAGCGTGTGATGGGCTTCTACTTCTTTACCCCTTTTGACGGGATCACGGAGAAGTCCATCGGAGCGATGGGAACTTTCCTTTTCTGTTGACTCAGGTGTTGGGAGATCCAAGCTGGACTTATGGGAGAAGGACCAGAAACAGAGAAGGGGGCAGCTGCAGTAGTTGAAGGGAAAAAAGTGGAGACACTTGGAGGCGGCATCGAGAGGGAGGCCGAGGAAGTGCTCACGGGAGGAAGGGATCTTGCGGAGAGAGGAGACATAGGAAGGGAAGGGAGCTCGAAAATGAGGGAAGAAATGGAGGGGGAGTCCGCGAGAGAGAGAAGATGGACGAAGAAGCGGGAGGGACAGAGAGAAGAGAAGATGGACGAAGAAGCGGGAGGAGGAGGAGAAGAAGGGACCTTAGTTGTTACAGCAGTGGTGACATCCTGAGTGGATGGGCCTATTGGGACATCTTCCGTTGTTTCTTTCTCTGGGGAAGCCAGAGTTACAACTTGTTCAGGTGCAGCGGAAGGAGGACTTTCTGGAGCTTCTTCTTGGGTGGAACTGGATTCACCCTCTTTACCCTTTCCTTTGCCTTTTGGCTGTTGTTTTGATCGAGGAGGTGCGTTACCCAATGGAGAGGTTGTGAAATCGACTCCGAGGTAGACGAGCCCGTTCATTCGGCACCAATGCTCTGTTCTGCGCAGAGTTTCCTTGACTCTTTCCTCAATTGTCTGAGGGGCTTTGGTTCTATCAATCAACGCAAAAGGCCAATCGTCCCCACCTGTGTCAAGATACACTTGATCCACTTCCTCCTCAGTAGTTTGGTATCCTTTGGGGATGATGGCCACCCCGTACTGGATGATTTCTGCTAAGGCCAGGCGAGAATGATCCTTCCTCCTGAGCTCAACCTCGTGATATAAGTCAATGTAGATATCTTCGATCTGAGGGATGTGGATCGGGTCGAGCTTGGCCCTAGGCAAACAATTTCTTGGATCGAAAGTGGGCCTTGCTGGGAAGTCATGTTTCAGATTCAGCAGCTCCAGCTCTGCAAACATGTCCTTTGCCTTGTGGTGAGAGGGACACGTATACCTACCCACTGTGAGGGGGAAAGGAGTTCCACCCTTCTTTCTCTTTAGGCACTTTTCATGGTAAGTAATAAGCTGCCTTGACAGCTCCAACAGGATCAACTTGGGCCCGGCATATCTTGGCAGTCTAGTCGGTTCCCCCAAGAAATTAACTGCCCTCAGATAGGTGAATGTAGGGAACTGAGTGAATAGGGCCCCCCACTTCTCAGTAGCTGCTACTATGCTCTTGGTCGTGCGACCGTGAGTCATATTTGACCTCAACAGGCAGATGTTGAAGTAGAAGAATGCATCGTTGATCTTTGTGAATTGGGGATGCTATTTTCCGGCTTGACTCTGGATAGTATTCATAAATTTTGACTTGGGGCCAAACCCACACCGCATCGAGTGGATAGTCCCTTTACGAAGCTGCTGACATAGACTACGTAGGAGTTCATATAGAACCTCCCGTTGTGTTGAGTTGTTGTAGCTTTTGCTCGAGAGATTGTCTTTGCTTATAATTTCTGCCCATTCAAAGCGTTGATCGGGCACATTTTTGTTCATTGTTTCCAAGTACCGCAACATCCACTTGTGAAAATAATGGGCGTCAGGAAGCCCAAAGACTCTGCTCAGGAACGTAATGGTGTCGCTGAGTTCCTCTGAAAAGTCACTGCGATGAATGACTTGTGGCCACCGAGTCACTACTTTTTTGTTCTTCAGATAAACTTCATTCATCAGCCTACATGCATACACTGATCTTCATTGTCGTCCCAGGCCTTAATGCAGTCTTCTCGGCTGATGGCCACAAAGTGCGGTGATGAGGAATGCCGAGCATCATCTCAAAGTGGCGGGCAGTGAGGTTAATAATAACTTCACCCTTCTCCCCATGGACACATCTTGTGTCTTTGTTGTAGCATCGGGCTACCACCATCATAAATTCATTGTTTACGGCAGCCTTGTTGGGATCCCACCGCAAGGTGCGGGGCACTTTGCTATCAGCTTGTCCATCCATGGACTTCTCGTGACCCTCTGGGTTCTGGCCCAGAATTCCTCCATGTCAATATGACCCAGTTCTGAGTCTCTGATATCTAGGTCACACTCTGCTTGGGACTCGGGCATTCTGACCCTCTGATACTTATACTTCATTTCTTCTTCTGTGAGCTTGGCCTTGCCTTTAGATTTGATAGGTTTCTTGCTTGATGTTGACATATGTTCTTCTGAACTTAGTTTCCGATCTGCAAGAATAAGAAGTGAAACCCAATTGAAGAAAGCCATGTCAGCTGTTTGATTTTCCATTGAAATGCTGACAGAAGAAAGAGTTAGCAATTTTAAGGCTTCAGGGCGCAGGGCGCATGAATACTGCAGGCTATAGGGCTAAATAGTAAGGCGCACAGGGAAGGGATGCTGCAAGGGGTAAATCAGCGCCAAAGGGCGCATGGCGCATAGACACTGCAGGGTGCATTCTTTGTTGTTGTAAGCACAGGTGCGCTGCCATATGGATGCGTTTTATAAGGGCGCACGGATTCTTTATGTTACGCGGGAACATGATGCGCCATTGGCGCATATATCTTTCATTTTGCATGGAACTTCGGTGCGCCAAAGGCGCATATAAGGTGTGTGTAACATATGCTTTTTGTGCGCTTAAGGGAACCCGTGCGCGCGCATGAAGGGTTTGCATGACATGATGTTATTGCGGTGAGGGACGCGCCTGCGCCGTTTATAGCTTTGCACTTTGCGCATAGGAAAAGACTGTTACATGGATGCTGGGTGCGCCAAAGGGCGCAGGAATTTGTGATGTTGCACTCAAGTTTGATGCGCCAAGAGGGCGCACGGGAAGCGTTTGCAGCAAGTGGGGGAAGTGCGCCATGAGGGCGCAACTTTTCTTTGTGTAACAGGGGTGACAGATGCGCCGAAGGGGAACAAAAATACAGTTCATTTCAAGCCATGATTCTTCTCAGAGGGGTTTCATTCTTTCAAACTTCTTCTGCAAGGTACCTTGGGGTGATAGAAATGGCTTTAAACAAAGGTTTCCAAGCTATTATTTCAGGACAGAGCTCCCTCTACCAGCAAATCTGGAAAGAGGGGGAGGAATATGTGGAAAGACAGCAGGGGGAGCAAGTTCATGATTTCATTCTTTTCAATCCAAACTGAACCAACCTAGCATTCAAAAACCCCAAAAACAAAACGCACGAAAGAAAGAAGGCCACTTACCGGATAAATAGCAAAGAACGTGCAAACGGGTCCACTATGTGATCGAAAGCGACAGGGCAGGTGCGCTGACAGGCTCAGAGAAAACAATATTTAAAAATAATCACGTGATAGCTCTGGTGATAATGACATTGCAGGCGCGCCTATATATAGGCGAGGTAGCAATAAATGTGCCACCAACCTTTTAAGTGGCGCACCAAAAGAGCTGTCGACACAAGAAAACATGCGCCCTTTGGCGCACCAAAACGTTTGCCAACACGATGTTATTTGCATATGGCGCACAAGAATATGTGCGCCCTTGGCGCACAAAAAAGGGCGCAACAAAAGATATGTTGACAGGAAGGCGCACGCGCCTTGGCGCACGCAGGGAAGACTCAACAAGGGGAGGCGCACCAAAACACCTGTTGACACAAGAAAACATGCGCCAAAGGATTAAAAGGGGGGAACATTTGATGTTGCATAGTGATTATATGCGCCCAAAAAAGACCAAAAATGGCTAAGTTCGAAAAACTAGATTTCCCGGGAAGGGATTTTGCAACGTTCCAAATGCAAGAAATCCCTGACGAGGGATCGGAACAAAATTTTGGTAGGGTTATCTGTAAAATTGCCCTTGCCAATTTTACGGGATAACAACTGGCTCTTTCTGGGGACTATCCCTGAGCAAACCTCAGGGTTAGAGAATCCCAGATCTCATGTGCCTATCCATTGGGTAACAGAGTCAAAAACAAGGGCGACCGGAAAGGGAAACACACAACAAACAGAAAGTGAACACACGACAAAAACAAACACACAACTAAAGCAAAGCATGAAAGAAGAGAGAAGCAAGCTCTACTTCTGAAGAAAGATTTTCAATCTTTGCCCATTGTAGGGAAGCGGGAGTTCGGTTCCATCCAGATATGAGAGATAGAAACTATTCTCTCCGTTGAGCTGCTTGATCTTGAAAGGCCCTCTCCACAGGGAATCAAACTTTCCGTGCATGCCTTTTGGCTCTCTTCGCTTGTCCCACAGAAGGACGAGGTCTCCCACCTGAAAATTTCTTTGCTTAGCTTTTTTATCGAACAATCTCTTGACTTGATTCTGATGTTCGGTGATCTTGTCGATCACTCTTACTCTCTTTTCTTCGAGCTCTGTTAGATACATGATTCTCTTTTCGAGAGAATTTTGGAAAGTTTCATCTTCAATTGCTCGTGCCAAGCGCAGAGCAGGGATTTCAGTGGAAATGGGAAGCTCGGCATCAGTGCCATATAACACTTGAAAAGGTGACATGCCGAGAGACCTCTTGGGAGTAATGCGGTCCGCCCACAAAGCGTCGTATAAGGACTTGTGCCACATTCGTTGATTCTCATCCACTAGCTTTCGTATGATGGTCACCAAGTTTTTGTTACTGGATTCCACTGCTGACCATTTCCCTGAGGGTAATAATCTGAGGCGTGAGCCAAAGTTATCCCATATTCATAGCAAAAACTAATAACTTCCCGTGAGGAGAAGTTAGAAGCATTATCAGCAACAATCTTGTTGGGAATGCCAAACCTGACAATGATATTTTCTTTGATAAAACTGCAAACAACCTCGGAAGTGGCATGTTTGACAGGTATGGCTTCCACCCACTTGGTGAAGTAATCTGTTGCTGTTAGGACATAGCTATGTCTGGCACTCGATTGGGGATTGAGTGCACCAATAAAATCAATTCCCCATTGCCTGAATGGTTCGTTGACAACGACCGGCCTGAGGGGAAAAGCAACCAACTTGGGCTTGCCGACGAACTGCTGGCAAGGTTCACATTTTGCTACCCAGGTGGCTGCATCTTGGAAGAGCGTCGGCCAATAGTACCTGGCTCGGATGATTTTGTGTGCTGTCACGGAAGAGGAAAAATGGCCTCCACAGGCTGAATTATGAAAACTTTCAAGTAACTTTACCTGCTGTGGCTTGTCGACACATCGCAAGAAGACACCATCTATCCCGCGTTTGTATAAACCGTCATCCCAGATGACAAATTTGGCCACTCTGAGCTTTATAGTGCACTTCTCCTTCGTAGTTAGGTGAGCTGGGCATTCACCGTAGGTGAGGAAGAAAGCAATGTCGAATACCACTCATCGCTGGTTGCGACAAATAGGACCAGAGGCAGAGAATGGGCTTTCTCCAGCTGGCTTCGCGCTTCGTTGGTACAATCATCCTTTTCCTCAGGGTTTTCTGAATCTTTGTTTTCAGCCATAAGCTGACACAGGCCCTTGCCTCTTACCAGCTTGGTTGGTTTTATATCCAGGTCGTACTCCTGGACCTTCGCAATCCAATTTCCTCGCAAGCTTCCTAACTCCTGTTGAGTTAGAATTGATTTGACTGCCGTGTCAGGGACCAGCACCACCGTATGGGAATTTAAAATGTAATACCTGAAGTTTTTATTTGCTTTTGACAACGGCGAAGGCATGCTTTTCCAATTGAGACATTTTTATTTCGTGAGGCTTGAGGGGAGAGCTCATGAACGCAATCGGAGATTCAACATCCTCCAAATTCTTTTGCATCAAGATGGCAGATACAGTATGCTCAGATGCATAGCTATACATGATGAAATCTTTGGAGAAATCGGGACATACCAGGACTGGCGCGTGAGCAACGGAAGCTTTTATTTCCTCGAATGACCTCTTCCCTTCCTCGCTCCAACGGAAAGTTGGTGACCCCTTCATCATGTCCAATATATGACGAGTCTTCTCAGCAAAGTCGGGAACAAAACGCCTGAGAAAGTTCACCTTTCCGAAGAAAGAATGAATGCCAGTCTTGCTTGTAGGCAAAGTAAGGCTCTGAATAGCCTTAACTCTTTCGGTATCTATCTTCGTTCCTTCTTTGCTAACCACATGCCCTAGCAAATTTCCTTCCGTGACTCCAAAAATAGACTTTTTCGGGTTCAGGGAAATCCCATGTTCTCGGCACCTGGCCAATACTTGCTCCAAATGATCACAATGATCATTTCGTTGTTTAGAGAACACAGTTAAGTCATCCAGATAGACCACGATGACCTTCCCCATCATACCCTTGAATGCAAGGTCCATGGCCCGCTGAAAGGTGGCACCAGCATTGGTTAGGCCAAAAGGCATCCTGCTGTAAGCAAATGTACCCCAGGGAGTAGTGAATGTTGTTTTAAATTGATCTTCAGGTGAAACTTCAATCTGATTGTAGCCTGAAAAACCATCAAGCATGGACAACATTTCTGATCCAGTTACTACTTGCAGAACTTGATCCATTATAGGAAGTGGGTAGTTGTCTTTTAAGGAAGCCTGATTCAAGTTTCGAAAATCTACGCATATGCGTATTTCACCATTTTTCTTGCGCACTGGCACAATATTTGCTACCCAAGTACTGTGATGGATAGGAAAAATGATTCTCGCATCCAACATTTTCTGAATTTCAGCCTGGATAGTACCTGAGATCTTAGGGTTATAATGCCTTTGCTTCTGGCGAAAGGCTTTGACATCTTCTTTCAACGGGATGTCATGTTGGACGTCCTTTGGCTTAAAAGACTTTAGATCGGCGTAGGACCATGCCAATACGTCCATGTATCTCTTCAGTAGTTTGACAAACTTCCGCTTCTCCTCAGGCGTGCAGCATTTTCCAATGTTCACGAATTGCGGATGCTCTACCGAACCTAAATTAACCGGTTCGGTTTCTGGGGATGATCCAGCATCATCTCGCCTTTTCTTTTTTACAAAATGGTCATGCCTGTCGAACAACCATTCCAGAGAAACCAGGCCCTTCGAAATTTTATTTCCTTTGAGCTGACATATGCCGTCGTTCTCTTCGGATTCATCTTTTTGATCGGTGACTGATTCGTGGCACATAGAAGTGGATCCTTCAAAATGCAATCCTTTGAAATTTTCCACCTTTTCTAGAAAGGCAATGAGTTGATTATCATCGTTGAATACTTGCCAATGCTGGGAATTATCCGGCACGCTCGGGCGGAAAACCATCTCAATGGTGTATTTGTCTATTTTCAAACCTGGGTGAGGGAGCATGAGGGATGCTGAAATGGCCAATGAATCAGCCATGTCATTTTGAGCTCTTGGAATGGCTTCTATTGAAAAAGCGTCAAATTCCTCGATGTTGTCCCACACCGCATTACGGTAGTGCCTGAGCCTCTCATTCTTTACTTGATATATCCTCTTAATTTGATTCACGACTAGCTCTGCATCACCTTGCACTTTCAGATTTTTGATCCCTCTCTCTCTTGCGGCCTGCATGCCGAGTAACAGAGACTCATACTCAGCAGTGTTATTTGTGTTGAAAAATTGCAACTTAAAAGAGAGAGGAATAATTTCTTCCTCGGGAGATATTAGCACGGCTCCGGCGCCACATCCACTGGTTGTGCAGCTGCCATCAAATTGCAAGGTCCAGACCTTGTTAAGATCTTCTTCTTGGATGAGAACAACCATTTTGTCAGACTCGGCAGACAAGAAATAGTTCCCCATCCCTGATGATTCGAAAAGAATTTGAGCTTTGGGGTCTTCGGAGTTAGTAACCAAGTACTTCTTTTGTGATTCTGGCTCCAAAGTCTGCATTACACCTTTGTGGGGATTCTGGCCTTAGACCAATCCATATGAATCTCCCCCCCAACCTCGCTGCAAAAACTTCTTCCCAGCAAAATTCCGTAGGCTGCTGGAATGTCGGCAATGAGAACGGTCATCTTTACTCTTTTCTCTGGGAACGCCACAAATGCAAACTACGCGTCTTTGATTTGACCAATCAACGACACCTGCTTGGTTTCCAAGGAATAACATCTGCCAAAAGGCTTGGTAAGGGTGAGGCCTAGAGCATGAGCAACTTTTGCCGGCATGACGTTATCAGAAGCCCCAGAATCAATTATGCAGTTACTTAACTTATGGCCATTGATTAGGAGGGAGAGATAGAAAGGTTCTATCTTGCCTGATGCAGATGTTGAGGCAATATTTATGCGGGATGCAGAAGGAGTGGCAAGGATTCCTTTCGGGGAAACCTGAGGAGATATGGCAGCTTGACTTTGAATATACTTGGTCAATCTTACAAGCTGTTCGGGATTTGACTGAAGATACTCGGCTTCAGACATTTGGATCTTGGTCTTTTTAGCATGATCTATGATATCAAATGCGGCCAAAGGTTGTCTTTGGTGAAGGAATGAGTCCCTCACTTCGCGATGGTAGGGTAGGATTACTGGTCTTTATAGGAGTATGAGAAGGCTGATTTGGAGGAGAAATAGGGGGAAAAGATTTCCTTGTAAAAGACTTAACAGGGAGTTGAGTAGGAAGAGGATTACCTCTTTTAGCAATGGTTGGAGGCGCGTTTGACACGGCCTTCTCCTTCTGCACATGGGCAGCGACCTCTGCTTCTTTTCCTTGCGAGCGGGTAAAAACAGCGTATGATTGTCCACTTGCATAGCCTTGTGTACCCTCCTCTTCATCAGATTCTTCCTCCTCAAATTCCATATACCCGATAGTAGAGTCGCCAGTCGGCTCACCGACGTCTTGATCATCTTCGCCTTGAGATGAAGGTTCTTCGTAATCTTGTTCCTCTTCTTCAATTTCGGCTAGAGCGTTGACCGGAGGAGCCTCAAGCGCCAACCGCGGAGCAGTTGCGGGTAAGCGCGGCCTTTGAGGAACATTGTTGGAAGTGAAATTCCTCCGTGGGATGTCCGGTATGAGGAACTGGGGGAAGCTTGGGCTAACTGCTTCTTTAATGCAAGCAAGTCGTTCGCCATCTTTTGAAATGTTGGATCAGACGAAGTAGTGGGCGAAGGGCCCGAAGATTTAGGCTTGGATGATTCCCTTTTCAATTCGCGAGATATTATCAAATTATCTTCAATTCGAATGGCAGCGGCCTGGGTGAGAATCAAGGTAGCCACTTGCTCTTGCAGGAGCAAGAAACTTACTTTCGAACTCATAGCGTTCACGAAGAAACACTTCTGATTTTCTGGTGTTGGAAGCATGGCGACAGGGACGCGGTTGATTAACGCATTGAACCTAGCGATAAAATCACGCATGGTCTCATTGGCCTCCTTTTTCAGGTGAGTGATCTGTGATAATAATGCAAATGCATCTTCTGAAGGCTTGTACCTGTCTTCAAAAGCATCCCTCAAGGTGGCCCAACTGGTAATAGATCCGGCCGGTAAATGCTGAAACCATTCAGCTGCAGGCCCTTGTAAAGTTTCTAGAAAAAGGTGAACCGACACATCTTCATGGTTACATCTAGGATACTGCATGACATGATGAATGCAGATATGTGTGAATCCATGCTTTGGTTCCCGCTCCCGTCGAATTTGGGAAAATTCTTTCGGTTTCCGTGAGGGAGCGCGTGAACAGGATGTGGTAATGCGAGAGGACCCATAGCATTTCCCCATGGCACCGCCATCTGGACAGCTGGAAAAAGAACGGGAATTTGGGAGTGTGGTTCCAGCTTGAGCAATAAAGCACTTGCTGAAAGGATGTAGAGGCTCCTTGTGAAAACCGGCTCTTAGTGGGGTGAGGCGCTTACGGTGTCCGATCGGTGAACTTAGTGATGAAAAGCGCGCGGTGCTACACTGAAATTGTGCCTTTGAAGCCGATCGAAAGTAGGATCGACTTCTCCACGAGCTCACCTGCCACGCGTAAATGGCTCACCTGCCAGCGTACCTTCCAGATCTGGAACGTTGTGGTGCAGATTTAAAATTTCTTTTTGGGTTGCACCTGCTGATTTTCTGGTTTTTCTGACAAAAACCAGCAGCATGTACTTTTCTAAATATTTAAAATTACCCTCTTCTGAAAACCGATTGCGGTTTAATGATAAAGAACAACGAGGATAAAATGATAGTGAAGATTAGCAAGCTGATTTTCGGATCTAAATTTGACTTTTTCAAAGAGTTTGAAATTTTTTGGTAAACAGTCAAAAACTCAGATCTACGGCAAAATACAGATTTTTATAAAAACTCAGCGAACTAAAGATCTCCAACTAGGCCAGATCTATGGATCTCAGAAGAAAATTTTCAATTCGGGTCACTTTTGCAAAATTTTGGATTTTTGACAAAAAGTTAAAGTTTGCAAACAGATAGTGATTTTTCTGATTTTTCCTGATTTTCTATCCTACCACTATCATAGATCTGATAGATCAGTTCGTTCCCCAGTAGAGTCGCCAAAAACTGTTGGTTCGAAAATCTGTCGGTTGGGCAGATTTATGGATAGACGAGCCAGCAGTGTGCAGGGCATAGCCCCTCTTTGAGTCAGCAAAGTGAAACTGGTTTATTGCTATTCTACCAGCGGGGAATCATGTGCAAGTCTCACAATATTCTGCCTTCGGGGTTTGGGATCTCATCCCAGTAGGGTGTTTCCGACTGCGGAAAGAAAGGAATGAAAGAGAGGATGAAGAAAGATCAGGTCCGAAGGAAGAAAAGAAATGAATTCCAAGGAAGAAAGGTCAGAGGGTTTATGTTTTGGGATTGGTAGTAAACAGAGCCAAACCTACTTGCATAAATGAACAAAGCAATACTGATGAATAAATGACAATAAAACAGAAGTAGATTCAACAGAATAAACACACAGATCTGACATAAGAAAGATCAAATGCAAATAACACACGTATTCAGCACAAAGTCTAAATATTTGTATTAATATTCCTTTCTGTTACAAAAAGCTCAAAGTCTTTTCTCCTCACTTCTATTTTTCATCTGAAAGATATCCACCTCAAATACAACAAGTATTTGAGTATTTATAGAAGAAGGAGAAGAAGGAAGGCAAAAAGGAACCAACCACCTATTTACAAAATATCTACAAAAATATCTCAAAGTCATGTTGACTTTTGACAACTTGATGGATGACATCATCCCATGGTGCAACATGGATGATGTCATCATTTGTGTCAACATACTTTAGACATTTTACAAAAAGAAAGTCGGAAGAGAGAGAGAAGAAGAGAGAATTTATTCATCATCGTCATCCCATGGGCTGAAAGGGGATATCCTGTTGTTGCTGCTCGGGTGACGAGATGTGGAATTGGGCACGGTATTCCATGAACTTGCTGATCATGGGCTCTAGCTGATCCTGGGAAGGATCCTTGTGTCACTCACTGATCACCTCGCAAGTCTCCCGCTCATCTATGAGCTTCTCTGGGAGTTTGGAATATTCTTTCTCTGCTTCTATTAGGAACCCGATGAAGTCCCGACAGGCCAGCAGGTTATTGATGGACTCTGCGTCAAAAGTGACCTCTGGCCCCAGCCCTTGCGAAACGATCTCCTTGAAGATCTGGATGGTTTCATCAACTTTCCTTAAGGCGAAGGAAGGAGTAAGCAACCCTGGAGACATGTTGAGAATGATTTGCTCCATTTGGTGCATCGCGTCCAGGGCTTCTTCCTTTACCTTATCGATCTTTTCAGGATGAATTCCGGTTGATCCATCCGGTAGTCAGTGGAAAGGATTTTATTGAGGGCCACAGGGATGACCGAAAACACGAACTTGACCGGATCTTTGGTGAGCAGTCGAACATTGTTTGAAAGGTCTCACGTTGCAGCCTAGCATGGTCCAGCTCTTCTGATATGGGTCCTGCTAATGCCTAGAGTTCTTTGTTCACCTTGTTGATGTTCAGGTACAAATCGGTGAACTTGGCGATCACTTTTTCACTTGTCCTTGAGGATTTGGCTCCTCAATGAAAGCTTGCCATACCCTGCTCGCCGATCTTTGCATATTCATCAATTTTATCCTGGCTCAGAGGCTCAGGAGTTTCGGCGGCAGTTGTGGGAGGTGCACTGCCCATCTTCTATAAGGCTTGGAGCAGATGTTTATTTTTCTCTTTCAGCAGCCTTTTCTCTTCTTTTGCTTCTTGAAGCTTCTTGCAGAGGGCGTCAACTGCAGATAGGGCCTCTCCCTGAAGGCTTTCAGAAGACGTCCCCATTGTGACTTGAGTCACTGTATAATCTGTCGAGGACAGATCCTTTTTATCCTTCAGAGGATTGGGGTACGCGATCTCCATTACCCTCTCTCCCGAAGCACTCTGAGAGAAACGTGTGATGGGCTTCTGCTTCTTTACCCCTTTTGACGGGATCACGGAGAAGTCCATCGGAGCGATGGGAACTTTCCTTTTCTGCTGACTCAGGTGTTGGGAGATCCAAGTTGGACTTATGGGAGAAGGACCAGAAAATAGAGAAGGGGGCAGCTGCAGTAGTTGAAGGGAAAAAAGTGGAGACACTTGGAGGTGGCATCGAGAGGGAGGCCGAGGAAGTGCTCACGGGAGGAAGGGATACTGCAGGAGAGGAAGACATAGGAAGGGAAGGGAGCTCAGAAATGAGGGAAGAAATGGAGGGGGACAGGTCCGCGAGAGAAGAGAAGATGGAAGCGAAGAAGAAGGGGGAGGGACGACAGGGACCTTAGTTATTCTGGCAGGAGGTGGAGGAGACATCACGAGTGGATGGGCCTATTGGGACATCTTCCACTTTCTTCTTTCTGCTGGGAAGCCGGAGTTACAACTTGTTCGGAGCGGCGGAAGGAGGACTTTCTGGAGCTTCTTCTTGGGTGGAACTGGATTCACCCTCTTTACCCTTTCCTTTGCCTTTTGGCTGCTGTTTTGATCGAGGAGGTGCGTTACCCAATGGAGAGGTTGTGAAATCGACTCCGAGGTAGATGAGCCCGTTCATTCGGCACCAATGCTCTGTTCTGCGCAGAGTTTCCTTGACTCTTTCCTCAATTGTCTGAGGGCTTTGGTTCTATCAATCAATGCAAAAGGCCAATCGTCCCCACCTGTGTCAAGATACACTTGATCCACTTCCTCCTCAGTAGTTTGGTATCCTTTGGGGACGATGGCCACCCCGTACTGGATGATTTCTGCTAAGGCCAGCGAGAATGATCCTTCCTCCTGAGCTCAACCTCGTGATATAAGTCAATGTAGATATCTTCGATCTGAGGGATGTGGATCGGGTCGAGCTTGGCCCTAGGCAAACAATTTCTTGGATCGAAAGTGGGCCTTGCTGGGAAGTCATGTTTCAGATTCAGCAGCTCCAGCTCTGCAAACATGTCCTTTGCCTTGTGGTGAGAGGGACACGTATACCTACCCATTGTGAGGGGGAAAGGAGTTCCACCCTTCTTTCTCTTTAGGCACTTTTCATGGTAAGTAATAAGCTGCCTTGACAGCCTCAGCAAGATCAACTTGGGCCGGCATATCTTGGCAGTCTAGTCGGTTCCCCCAAGAAATTAACTACCCTCATATAGGTGAATGTAGGGAGGCCCGAGTGAATAGGGCCCCCACTTCTCGGTAAAGCTTCTTCTTATGCTCTTGGTCGTGCGACCGTGAGTCATATTTGACCTCAACAGGTAGATGTTGAAGTAGAAGAATGCATCGTTGATCTTTGTGAATTGGGGGATGCTATTTTCCAGCTTCAGCTCTGGATAGTATTCATAAATTTTGACTTGGGGCCAAACCCCACACCGCATCAGAGCTGGATAGTCCCTTTCTGAAGCTGCAGCATAGACTACGTAGGAGTTCATATAGAACCTCCCCGTTGTGTTGAGTTGTTGTAGCTGCTCAGAGATTGTGCTGCTTATAATTTCTACCCATTCAAAGCGTTGATCGGGCACATTTTTGTTCATTGTTTCCAAGTACCGCAACATCCACTTGTGAAAATAATGGGCGTCAGGAAGCCCAAAGACTCTGCTCAGGAACGTAATGGTGTCGCTGAGTTCCTCTGAAAAGTCACTGCGATGAATGACTTGTGGCCACCGAGTCACTACTTTTTTGTTCTTCAGATAAACTTCATTCATCAGCTGCATACACTGATCTTCATTGTCATCCCAGGCCTTAATGCAGTCTTCTCGGCTGACGGCCACAAAGTGCCGGTGATGAGGAATGCCGAGCATCATCTCAAAGTGGCGGGCAGTGAGGTTAATAATAACTTCACCCTTCTCCCCATGGACACATCTTGTGTCTTTGTTGTAGCATCGGGCTACCACCATCATAAATTCATTGTTTACGGCACTGACTGGGATCCCACCAGCAAGGTGCAGGGCACTGCCTATCAGCTTGTCCATCCATGGACTTCTCGTGACCCTCTGGGTTCTGGCCCAGAATTCCTCCATGTCAATATGACCCAGTTCTGAGTCTCTGATATCTAGGTCACACTCTGCTTGGGACTCGGGCATTCTGACCCTCTGATACTTATACTTCATTTCTTCTTCTGTGAGCTTGGCCTTGCCTTTAGATTTGATAGGTTTCTTGCTTGATGTTGACATATGTTCTTCTAAACTTAGTTTCCGATCTGCAAGAATAAGAAGTGAAACCCAATTGAAGAAAGCCATGTCAATTTATTTGATTTTCCATTGAAATCTTGACAGAAGAAAGAGTTAGCAATTTTAAGGCTTCGGGCGCGGGCGCATGAATCTGCGGCTATATAGGGCTAAATAGTAAGGCGCACAGGGAAGGGATGCTGCAAGGGGTAAATCAGTGCCAAAGGGCGCATGGCGCATAGACACTGCAGGGTGCATTCTTTGTTGTTGTAAGCACAGGTGCGCCTGCGCCATATGGATGCGTTTTATAAGGGCGCATGATTCTTTATGTTACGCGGGAACATGATGCGCCATTAGGCGCATATATCTTTCATTTTGCATGGAACTTTGGTGCGCCAAAGGCGCATATAAGGTGTGTGTAACATATGCTTTTTGTGTGCTTAAGGGAACCTGGCGCGGCATGAAGGGTCTGCATGACATGATGTTATTGCGGTGAGGGACGCGCCTGCGCCATTTATAGCTTTGCACTTTGCATAGGAAAAGACTGTTACATGGATGCTGGGTGCGCCAAAGGGCGCAGGAATTTGTGATGTTGCACTCAAGTTTGATGCGCCAAGAGGGCGCACGGGAAGCGTTTGCAGCAAGTGGGGGAAGTGCGCCATGAGGGCGCAACTTTTCTTTGTGTAACAGGGGTGACAGATGCGCCGAAGGGGAACAAAAATACAGTTCATTTCAAGCCATGATTCTTCTCAGAGGGGTTTCATTCTTTCAAACTTCTTCTGCAAGGTACCTTGGGGTGATAGAAATGGCTTTAAACAAAGGTTTCCAAGCTATTATTTCAGGACAGAGCTCCCTCTACCAGCAGAAATCTGGAAAGAGGGGGAGGAATATGTGGAAAGACAGCAGGGGGGAGCAAGTTCATGATTTCATTCTTTTCAATCCAAACTGAACCAACCTAGCATTCAAAAAAGCCAAAAAGAAAACAAAAATAGAAAGAAGGCCACTTACGGATAAATAGCAAAGAACGTGCAATGACATTGGGTCCTATATGTGATCGAAAGCGACAGGCCTTTTAGTGGCGCACCAAAAGAGTTGTCGAGAGAAAACAATATTTAAAAATAATCACGTGATAGCAAAATCAAAATCAAAATAAAAACCATAAAAATAATGTTAAGAAATCTATTACCCTATATATCGCTCTCTCTCACTTCAAATGAAAATGAATGGATCCTAGATAGTGGTGCCTCTAGGCACATGACTTGTATTTATGATATCCTCTTAGATGTTGTTAAATGTGAGGAAAATATATATCTAGGAGATAATTCCATTATTAATGTAAGTTGTGGAGATGTTAAATTGAAAATGGGGTAATTAGGAATGTCTTGTATATTCCTCAGTTGAAAAAGAATATTTTTTCTTACTCTCAGTTAACTAAAGAAAACTATAAAGTTGTATTGTTGTAAGATAAATGGTATGTAAAAGATGAACTCAATAATGTTATTGCTTCTGGTATTTAAAAAAATGGCTTATATATTTTTGATGGATTTGTGTCTGAATCTTTCTTTTCTTCCTCTTCTAGGAATGATATTCAACTTTGGCATGAAAGATTAGGTCATGTAAATTTCAGAAGTTTGTATGAAATGTCTCACCTAAATCTTGTAATTGGTCTTCCTAAGATGAAATTTGATCATGAAACATGTGAAAGTTGCCTATGTGGTAAGCAACATGTTGTACCATTTCAAAAACATCATGATCCAAATTCTTCTCAGTTATTAGAGTTGATTCACAATGATGTGAGAGGTCCACTTGAAGTTCCTTCTCTCAATGGAGCTTTGTATGCTATTTTTTTCATTGACAATTTCAATAGGATGACCTGGTCTTATTGCATTAAGAAAAAGTCTCGATGTCTAAATTTCAAGATGAAAATGCTTCTACTATGAAAACAAAAATAATTAGGACTAATAATAGAGGTGAGTATATTAGAAAAAAGTTTTATGAGTTCTATGTGCCATGTGGGATTCAGAGAGAGCTAACTACTCCCTATTATCCACAACAAAATGGCATTACAGAAACAAAAAATAGGAATATTTTAGAAATGGCTAGGATTATGATTCATGCATCTAATGTGCCTAAGTTTTTATGGGTATAAGCTATAAATACTACAATTTACATTCTTAATAGAGTTCCTACTAAAGATCTTCATCAAACTACTCCTCATGAAGTATAGAAAAAGTGAAAACTAGATATCTCTCACTTAAGAATATTCAATAGTCCTGCTTCTATCTTCATTCCAAAAGTTAAAAGGAAGAAGCTTGACCTAACCTCTTATTCATGTATTTTTGTTGGCTATGGTTGTATAAACTAAAGGATTGAGAGTTTATGACCCTTTCAAGCATGACATAGTTGAAAACATGAATGTTCATGTCTTAGAGAAAATATTCTGTGATGATTCTTATGAAACATCCTATATTTCTCTTGAAGAAGAGCCTGATAATCCTTCTCCTAGCAATATGGAAAAAGAAGTTCAAGAGGATGATTATCCTGATCTAGATATGATAGAGATTGAGGGGGAGTCATCTCAAAATGTCTTGCATCCCAAGATTCCTAAATGGGATCAAAATCTTGTTAAGGATTATCATCTTGTTAGTATGAGAAAAGTAATATGTAGTCATCATACTTATCATGCCTTGATGAACTTCTCACGAGGTTGAACCATAATATTTCAAATAATCCTGTCAAGATGATAGATGGATTCCATCTATGAAAGATGAATACAATGCTTTGATTAAAAATAACACTTGGGAACTAGTCCCTCCTCCTTCTAAACGAAGCATTGTAAGATCTAGGTGGTTGTATAAAATTAAGTATAACTTTTATCCCAAATTCACCCCTAAAAAGTCCTGCAAAGTCCCGCACATAAGGAAATATCCTCATCAAATTCTTAGCCCTTGGTCATATGGTATGGTCATATGAGGGCTTAAAGCTTGTGATTCCTACTAGTAGGTGCTTAACTCCAGCCCCTTTCATTTTATTTGTGTGGTGAAGGCAAGAGTATTTTATTCTATTTTAGTGGAAACTAAAATAAATAGTAGAGTAGAATATTGAAAAGCTTGTAACTTGTGATCGGTAACTCGGTTTTGAGTGCCATTTTTTGCAAAAGTGCTTGTTTTTCCGTTTTCTTTCCATTGAAATATTTATTTTGAGAATTGCACTATAATTATAAAGTGCCATATTGTAACACACACTCATTATAAAGTGCCAAAATCTAGGGGCTCTTGTTGCATTACTTGGGGCTTTTGTTGCATTGCTTGGTTCTTGCATTTCTTTTGGTGATTTTTTGAGGATGACATCTTTATCTACTTTTGCATTAGATCATGTTGAGCCATTAACAACACATAATTACCACACATGGAAACCAAGAATGGAAACAATAATTAAGTGGAAAGGATTATGGGCTTTAACTTCTTCATAACAACCAATGTTCACTAGAGAATATGAGAAATTTCAGTACTAGTGCAAAATTTGATGAGTGTATGGGTTTGATAGGAACTTATGTAAGTGACAGTCTTTTATTTCATTTGGAAAAGTGTGACTCTCCTTTCAAAATATGGGAGAAATTGGAGGATTTATTTAGTAAGGTGGATCATATGAGAGCCATGCAACTTGAAATTGAGATCACCTCTCTTAATCCTAAAGATTTTCCAACAATTATAGACTATCTTACCAAGTTCAAGCATTTGTTGACACAATTGAAGGGGAGTGGAAGAGATAAGAAAGATGAAGAGTGTGTTTACTTGATTTTATCCAAGTTGAGAGGACCATTCCAAATTTTTGATTCTACATTTTTCTCTAGCATGCATGCCTTAGGTGACACCCTTAAAATTCGTAACTTAGAAATATTTTGTGAAAGACTTACTAGGGAAGAATCCAAATTATCTCACCTTGAGTCTTCCACCTCTCAAAAGGCATTAGTTGCATCTAATCCTAAGGGCAAGGGAAAACCAAATAGTAAAACCAAATCCACAACTTCTCCATCTCAAAATGCTCCTAAACCCAAAGAAAACAACTCAAAACCCAAGGAGTCTTCTAAATCCAAGAATAAGTCTAGTCATTCATGCTCTTTTTGTGGGGGTAGTAATCATGAAGAAAATAGGTGTTATAAGCAAATGCAAGCCTTAGAGGATGCAATCAAGAAACACAAATTTTCTATCTCCACTCCACCTCCTTCTAATCAGCATGGAAAAGCACTTAATATTGTTGGAAGATCTCATTCACCACTTGCAGAATAATTGGGTTATAGATTTTGGTGCTTCTCATCACATGACTTCTTCCAAGGAGTCTTTTGTTTCTCTAGGTTTGAGTTCTACTTCCAAAATTGAGGTTGGAGATTCTTCCTTTCTTTTTGTTGAGGGAAAAGGTGATATACAACTTGATGGTGGAAATATCCAAGATGTACTATATGTTCCTAACAAAGACTACAAATTTGCTTTATGTATATCAAATTTGTCATTCCGGTCAAGGGAAAACAAAGTGACTTTTACACCACATGGGGCGAAGTAAGAACTTTTTTGGAACCTTATTCACTTGTTGCTCATGGTATTGTTGATCATAGTTCTAGACTATATCAATTTGAGGGTTTTGATGACACTTCTTCTATAGGGACAAGATTGGTTTCTCATTCAAATTCAGAGAGTAAGCTTTGGCATGAAAGATTTGGACATCTCAATTACAGATATTTGATGGAGTTGAGCATTCGTGGTATGGTAGATGGTCTTCCTAGAGTTTCTTTTCTTGAGGGATTTTGTCATGGCTATGCATTAGGAAACAACACCAAGATCCTTTTCCTAAGAATTTTTCTAAGAGAGCTTCTTCACCACTTGAGCTTGTGCATAGTGAATTGATGGTTTTTCCTACCCCATCTTTTAATGGAGCTAAGTATGCACTTACATTTATTGATAATTTCTTGAGGCGTACTTGGGTTTATTTTATCAAGTATAAAAATGATGTTTTTTTACACTTCAAAGTCTTCAAGGCTTTGGTCGAGAAAGAATCTTCTAGTAGCATAAATAACCTTCGCTGACCGATAATGGGGGAGTACTTCAGCAATGAGTTTTCTAATTTTTGGTAACTCAAGGCATTATTCACTAGCATTCTGTTCCTCATACTCCACAACAAAATGGATTAGCAGAAAGGAAGAATAGAAATTTGAAGGAAATGGCTAATTGTATGATGCATTCTAGAGATATACCTCATATCTATCTGGTGCAGTATGCTTAATTGTGCTAACTATATTTAGAATCGCACACCACACGAGCACTTGAGCATTTGACTCTAGAGGAAGCTTAGTCCAACACTAAGCCAGATGTCTCATTTTTTGAGTCTTTGGGAGCCATGCTTGGGCCTTTGTGCCAAAGAAGAAAAGGAAAGATTTGGATAAGAAGAGTAAACCCTTGATCTTTGTAGGGTATTGTGAGGACATGAGAGCTTATCATCTTTTAGATCCTGATACACATGATGTTATTTTTTGAACACATGTTCAGTTTGATGAGCATTTCACTCCTCATGATTCTTCATCTTCTTCCATTCCTTCTTCTTCTTCATCTCATCTTGAGGATCCTTTCTTTGAGGAGATTGATGAGGAGGTTATAGATGTCATTGAGGATCCTATTCCCATTGATGTTGTCACTATGCCTAAGTGGGATCGTACTACCATTTTTGAGGAAACACCTTTCATAGAGGATCTTATACCCACTAGGAATCATCACACACATTTTACAGTGTTCTAGAATTTTGTGTCGTGAAGTTTCGAGGATCCACGCCTTTTCAAAGGCTCATGGGATACTAGAGTGGGATGATGCGATGACAATTGAGTATTCTTCTTTGATGAAGAATCATACTTGGGATTTGGTATCTCTTCCTAAAGGAAGAAATATGGTTAGGTGTAAGTGGGTATATCGAACCAAATACGTAGCTGATGGGTCCATTGACAAGTATAAGGCTCGTCTTGTTACAAAGGGTTTTTCACAAGTCGAAGGTATTGATTACTCGAGGCTTTTACACTTGTTGCCAAGATGGATTATGTACACCTTATACTTGTTATTGCTGCATCACAACAAAGGTGGCCCGTATACCAGATGGACGTGAAGAGTGCCTTCTTACATGGAGATCTACAAGAGGAAATATATATGGAGTAGCCGGCTGGATTTTTTTAGGATTCTTCTCTTGTTTGTCGGCTCCGAAGGTCTCTCTACGGTCTTAAACAAGCCCCTCAGGCTTGGTATGAGAAGATGGATTATTTTCTTCTATCTACTGGTTTTGTTCGTTGTCACTCCGATCATACAGTGTATCTCCAGCATGTCGGTGAGGATATTGTGATACTTGTCTTGTATGTTGATGATCTGTTACTTACTGGCAACTCTTCTTCCCACATTTAGAGTATTCAAAGGGCTCTTTCTACACAGTTTGACATGACAGATCTTGGGCTATTGCATTATTTCCTTGGTTTGTAGATTTCTCAGATAGATTCAGGGATTCATTTGAGTCAACAAAAGTACACCCATGATCTTCTTAGGTGCTTTGATATGGCTGATTGCAAGCCAAGTCCATCTCCTTTTCAGTCTGGGGTTACTCTTACATCCACATGTACCACACCACTTTGTGATCCTACGTTATATAGGCAATTGGTTAGGAGTCTCATGTACTTGACCCATACTTGCCCTGATATTTCATTTGTAGTAGGGCTTGTATCTCGGTTTGCACATTCTCCTCATAGTAGTCATTGGCAGGATGCTAAAAGGATTTTGCACTATTTACAGGGCACTTCCCACTTTGGCCTACACTACACTAGGGTTCTACTTAGTTGGTTGGGTATGCAGATTCAGATTGGGTAGGTTTTATTGATGACAGGCATTCTACTTCTAGCTATCTTTTCTGTCTTGGTTGTTCTCCAATTTCTTGGGCATGCAAAAGCAACAAGCTATTGCACTTTCATCTTCAAAGGTAGAGTACAGGCAAAAGTTACAAATGAGTCAACAGATTCTTTGGCTTCACCAGTTATTGACAGAGTTTGGATTCCCACAGATTCACCGATTGTACTTTGGTGTGACAACCAAAGTACAATTCACATTTCTCGCAACCCAATTGAGCACCAACGGACCAAGCATATCGAGATACACATCCACTTCATTCGAAACACATTCAGGATGGAGTTCTTTGCTTAGAGTACCTTTCGACTCAAGACAGGTTGCAAAAATCTTTACGAAGCCTTTTGCATCACCTCGCTACCTTGAGTTGTGTGGCATGTTGGGGTTTCGAAAGTTGTTCTTGGGGGGTGTTCGTGGGAACATCTTCCTTCTTCTTCTTCTTTCTCTTTCCTTATAGCAGGATTCTTTCCTTCTTTTGGTTTGAGATTTCTTCATGGATATATTGTACATGAGTACCTCATCATGCCTAGTTTCTGGGACTCATACTGTGGACATGCCACTTCTATTTTGGTCCCTAGCTTCACTTGAGGGGGTGTTAGAGTAGGTATTTACCTTAGCTCATGTTCACCTAGGTACATTATTTACCTTTATTGTATTTATCCTCACCCACTTATGTGTGTGGATATTTATTTTTATTTATTTAGATATTATCTAGTTGTTAGGTATAGTTCTTTCCTTGATCTATGGTATTGACTAGTTCTTTCCTAGATCTATGGTATTGACTAGATCCTTGATGTCTAGTTCTCTCATAAATCTATGGACTTGACTAGTTCTTTCCATGATTTATGGCTTCATCTATGACCTTGACTGGTTCTTAAATTGTTATTCCTTGCCTATATAAGCAAGGCCCATTCTCATTGTATTTCATTGAGGTCTATAATAATATATGATATTGCTTCTCATTTGTTTGCAAAGGTTTATGAAAAGTTATTCTAGTGAATTGCTTTTATCTTATTGATCGTGATGTTTGATTAGCATCTGTGTTCTTGGCTTGGCAAGATCTCGGTTATCATTCCTTTTAGTAAAGGATTCGCACTTCTCAAGCTCGAGTTCCGCAACTGTGCAAAGTGAAAACAGAAGCCCGAGAAAGTCAAATTCGACCCTACATGAGAAGAAATAGAAGAAACGGTTCCTTTGAGAATTTCCATACCTTAAATCTATTTAAATGGGTCGAGGGAGGACTCAACATGGAGTGGCGGGGGCAGAGAATGATTAAACGACCCTATGCAAAGAAAACAACTTTGTCGAGCCGTTTCATGTCTTAAATCTATTTTGCAAGCTTCAGGTAGACTCAACAATGAAACTACATGGTCGTAAGTATGGAGGAGACAGCTTTAAAGAGGCCGATGTAAGAAATGAAAGAAACAAAGAAGTATGGAAGTTTTTGGGCTCAAAAAGCTTTAGGAAAGGTTCCAAAATCTACAACGTATGGAGGAGGTGGCGGAGAGAGCCACGTGTCTAAATGACACTTCTCCAAAGATGGATCCAAATAGAGAAGCTCAAACTTGCACCAGCCCTCCACGTAGCAAATGGTCAAAGAGAGTCAAGGGGTAGATAGAAAAGGCTTCAAATTTGGCTAAGTATAAAAGTGTAAGTGGAGAATGCCAAGTGTCAGTGTGGCACATCTCCAAGAGTTGGTCCCAAGGTAGAGACCCAAGTGAACGTGAGCTTCCCACATGCCCCGTCTCAAAAAGGGGGACCCATTTTTCAAATTATTTCCCATCCATTCGTACGGATCTGATAAAAACTTTGAAGGGCTCAAAATATTACAAATCTGACACCATTGGAAAGATCTCGGCCTCGCCCATACAATGGAGGTCTGAAAATTTAATTTTTGAGAGGGTAGGTGGAAAAAAAACGGAGGAGACATCTTCAGCATTCAATGCAGGATCCATCTGTCTCAACAACCAGTGTCGATTCAATTTGTTTCCATTTTTTCCTCTTCCTTCAAGGTTCCGAACCAAGGATTGATGTAGTAAAGACAGATTTGGGGAGAGATTTCATCAGAGGCATTAACAAAGTGGTGGTTGAGCTTCAACCTATTTTCCCGCTTCTCTATTTTTCCTTCTTTCAGGTTGAATCTATAAATACAGGGGCAAGATTCATTGTAAACGGTTGGATATTATTAGTTTTGCAGGCTCCCTTCCCTTCTAGCAAAATGATTTGTAGGGTTTAGGCCTTCCATTAAAACTGTAATAGATTCTCCTTGACAAGTCTTAGACTAGGTATAGATATAGATCCTCTTCAAATCCTCACGTATGCACCTAAACAGAGGAATAAGGAACCCACCTTTAATTTGGAGAGCTTTTCCAATCCCAAAGCTCCCACACCTTAGGAAAAGTTTCATGTTATACAATCACACTAGATGATTCTCGCCTTAGAAAATCGATCTTTAGAAATCATCTGGGGTGCTATGATTTCACATTAACAGCTTTTGGCACGCCTGGTGGAAAAGGTCTCAAGCACCTTACCACTTCACTTCATCAGTTTGATGCACGCCGTGAAGATTTCAGCCTTTGGAGGCACTTTCAAGTGAATCTGACAAATCTATCTGGTCAAAACCCATTATCTAAGTTGCAAACCATTTCCATCCATTTCAACTCATTTCATCCATTTTCTTCTTCCATCTCTTTCATTTTCTCCCATTCCATGAGGTTGTGTAATCATGAATTCATTCCCTTCATGGAACTCACACTTACAACAATACAATCCACCTCCAATGTATTTCCCAACTCCTCCGATCCCAGACCATTATGCTTACCCATATGAGCACTGCCAAAACCAGTTTGACTATGGAGCTTATCAAGAACAAGGGGATGCATATGATGGTGATAGTTATGCAGAGGATGTTGGTCTACTAGAGAAGATTCAAAAAATGGAGGCTAGCATGGTTCAATTAAGGGCAACAGCTCAAATGTGGGCTTTCAGAATTGGTTGCAGGGACACCTTGTCCATGGGAAGGCCCTTTTCCAAGACACTACAGCCCTCAAGAGAAGCTTGACTTCATGGTTGAAGTGTTGCCTCAGCTTACATGGTGGGCTGAGGAGATCGGGGCTTATGAGCAAAGTGCGAGACAACCTTGTCAATGGGTAAGTCAATCACCAGCTCCCTGTCTTTCATTGTCTCTTCCTCAATCTTTATCATTTCAGCAGAGGCAAGAGTCAAGCCCCTCACTTGCTGCCCCAAGTGTTGATTTCATTTCTCCATCTCCTAGTCTTCCACCTCACCTCACCTGCTTCTTTTCCCTTCCAAATCCAATTCCCCTCTACAAGAGCCAAAAGCAATGCCTTCCCCTCCACCACAAACAAGGAAACAACTAGTGCAGACCCCACCCACCACTCCTCTTGCCTTCCCAAGTCCATGTTGGGAAGAGACTCCAAAAACTAGCCAAGGAGAACATCAAACAGAGGAACCCAATAGAGAAGAAATGATAGAAAATATGAAGAGTTGGGCTGCTAAATTTGAGTTTTCAAAGGTTCCCTTGTTGGTTAATCCTGTGGAGGAGGTTGAGGTTAAGCCGCAAGTGGTGGAAGCTCCAACTACAACATAAGTAGGGGAAGAAGGAGCTACTCCTAATCCAAAAGAAGAGGAGTACATTTCAGATGTGGAGGAGGACCATATAGTTTCAGAGGCTCCAAGTGTGGAGTAGGCCATAGAAGAACCTTCAGTTCTTCCTCCCACTTCATCCCCTTCAAGCTCTGATGTTGAAGAAGAGTTTGATCTCTCAAACTTCATATTTGAGGAAGAGAGAAACCATGGTGAGCAAGTTGTAGATCAAGAGGACACCATGAAGGAGGTTGAGCACCTGCAGCAGGACAACAAGGAGGCAGATTACCTGTCTGACTTGGAGGATTGTCTTGATGGAGAGGAGCCCATGGAGATTACATCATCTGCTCCTCCATCCATCTTCCACACACATGAGCCTACTGCCATGAAGGAGAACATTTAGGAACAACAACCTATACTTCATAACAGCCCTCTGGAACCAAGGTTGGAAGATCTTGATCTTCCATGTTCTTCAAAAGAGGAGGAAGGAAACAACGAAGACCCCATCTCTCCCACACCATCCATCCAAGAAGGTCCACAAGAAGAATCCATTTTTGGAGTTGAATTTTAGAGAAATGGGCACATCCAAAGGATCAGACCATGCCCAATCAGGTACTTGGCTTCATTGGAGCCAAAGGAGAAACCAAAACCAATCATTCCTACTTCAGGGCATGAGGATGAGCATCAAAGTACCAAGGGTCATCATCAACACCTCTAAAAGTCCGATGCAAGTCAGATTAAGGAGGTATTTTCCATTAATGTTGATACCTTGATGATTTGGGTGGAGGACTGGCTTATTGTCAATTTTTCACTCATCCAACCAGCCATGTTCAGTGCCAAATCAGTTGCATGGCTGCCATTTTTGAGGAAGGGAAGCTATTTCTCCTTGTCAGTTGCAGGCTTTGTTTGAGTTCCCTTTGCTCTTGGTTAGAGTAGAGTAGGTAGGTTTGTTTTCATCGAAGAAGTTCTCTTGCACACTCTACATATCCCACTTGGGGTATGTATGATTTTTAGTTTGTACATAGTTTTTGGTGATGTTGTTTTTCTCTTGCACAGTCCATTTCAGTTGGCTTTTGGTGAAGTCCAACTTCAAGTTTCGGCGGGTTTCCAAGAGGCTCAGAGGTCAGCAAGTGCAGAGAGTTAGGGAGTCCATTTTATAAGAAGGATCAGTGTCAGGCCATCATTCTTGACTCCATGCCCAATGGATGCTTCAAGGCCACTGGTCTTTTCATCTAGCAGTAGATGTTATCGTGAGTCGCCAATTGTTATCCCAAATTCGCCCCCGAAAATTTGGTCTGAACAAAGTCCTGCACATAAGAAAATGATGAAGGAAAGGATTTATACCTTCAAGCTCGAGTTCCAGAACTAGGCAAAGTGAAAACAGAAGCCCGAGAAAGTCAAATTCGACCCTGCACGAGAAGAAATAGAAGAAATGGTTCCTTTGAGCGTTTCCATACCTTAAATCTATTTAAATGGGTTGAGGGAGGACTCAACATGGAGTGGTAGGGGAAGAGAATGATTAAAAACCCTATGTAAAGAAAAAAAATTTGTTGAGTTGTTTCATGTCTTAAATCTATTTTGTAAGCTTCAGCAGACTCAACAATGAAACTGCAGGGTCAGATAAGTATGGAGGAGATAGTTTTAAAGAGGCCAGATGCAAGAAACAGAAGAAACGGTGAAGTCTGGAAGTTTTCGGGCTCAAAAAATTCAGAAAGGTTCCAAAATTGACTAAGTATGGAGAAGGCAGTGGAGAGAGCCACGTGTCTAAACGACGCTTCTCCAAAGATGGATCCAAATAGAGAAGCTCAAACTTGTGCCAACCCTCCATGTAGAAAATGGTCAAAGAGAGTCAAGGGGCGATAGAAAAGGCTTCAAATTTGGCTAAGTATAAAAGTGTAAGTAGAGAATGCCAAGTGTTAGTGTGGCGCATCTCCAAGAGTTGGTCCCAAGGCAGAGACCCAAGTGAGCGCGAGCTTGCCACGTGCCCCATCTCAAAAAGGGGGACCCATTTTTCAAACTGTTTCCCGTCCATTCGTACGGATCTAATACAAACTTCAAAAGGCTTGAAATATTGCAAATCTAACACCATTTTAAAGATCTCGGCCTCACCACACAATGGAGGTCTGAAACTTTAATTTTTGAGAGGGTAGGTGGAAGAAAATGGAGGAAATATCTTCGGGCCTTTCAATACAGGATCCATCTGTCTCAACAACCAGATCGGATTCAATCTATTTCCATTGTTTCCTCTTCCTTCAAGGTGCCGAACCAAGGATTGATGCAATAAAGATGGATTTGGGGAGAGATTTCATCAGAGGCATTAACAACGGTGGTTGAGCTTCAACCTGTTTTCCTACTTCTCTCTCTTTTCCTTCTTTCAGGTTGAATCTATAAATATGGGGGCAGGATTCATTGTAAAGGGTTGGATATTCTTAGTTTTGTAGGCTCCCTTCTCCTTCTAGCAAAAGGATCTGTGGGGTTCAGGCCTTCCATTAAAACTGTAATACGTTTCTGCCTTTTGGCTATTCTGTAATGAACTGTATCAATCTATTAGAGCAATAAAATACGTTTTTGATCGATCTCAGATCCTTTTTATTTCTTTTTCTTCTATCTGGTCTCTCATTACAGATCTGGTTGTCTGTGTTTGTTTATTGTATGCATTTTATTAGTTTGTGTCGAAGGCAAGCTAAGTGTTCATCATTCCTTTTGGTGCATCACCTGGCAGTTTAGTTATTTCTTATTTCTGTACTCTTTTATCCCTGTCTCCTTGGCAAGTCTTAGACTAGGTATAGATATAGATCCTCTGAAAATCCTCACATATGCACCTAAATAGAGGAATAAGGAACCAACCTTTAATCTGGAGAGCTTTTCCAATTCCAAAGGTCCCACACCTTAGGAAAAGTTCCATGTTATGCAATCACACCAGATGATTCTTCCTTAGAAAAGTAGATCTTTAGAAATCATCTGGGGGTGCTGTGATTTCACATTAACAATAACTTTGTAGGAGAAATTGAAAAGTTCAAGGCAATGTTGGTAGCTTGTGGTTTCACTCAAAAACCTAGTCTTGACTATGTTGAGACTTTTGCTCCTGTAGCTAAAATGAGCACTATCAGAATTCTTCTTGCTTTAGCTGCCCAATATGGTTGGGAGATTCACCAAATGGATGTTAAAAATGCATTTCTAAATGGTGACTTAAAATAAGAAATATACATGCATCAACCTAAAGGTTTTAAAGAACCTGTAATGAAATATATGTCTTGTAAACTGAAAAAATATTTATATGGTCTTAAGCAAGCTCCTAGAGCTTGGTATGCTAAAATTAATAGTTTCTTTTAGGATCTTAGATTCACAAACTGTTGTTCGATAATTATTTATTTTTTAAGTTTGAAAATAATCATATTATCATTATTGTCTTGTATGTTGATGATCTTTTGATTACTAGCAGTGATAAAAATTTAATTTTTAGAATCAAAGAAAGGTTAAAACAACATTTTGAAATGACTGATTTAGGTTTGCTAAATCATTTTTAGGCATGGTTATATTTCAGGATCATAAATCTATTATTGCATCTCAATCTCAGTATGCTATTAATTTACTTAGAATATTTAACATGATTGACTGTAAACATGTTGTCATTCCTATTAAAGTTGGTGTTAAATTAGATCCTAAACCTACATGTGCTAAATTTGATCCTACTTTGTACATGCAACTAGTTGGCAGTTTAATTTATTTAACTATTACTAGACCTGATATTTCATATGTAGTAGGAGTTTTTCTAGATTCATGTAGGATCCTTATGAGGATAATTGGAAAATGGAAAAAGAATTCTGAAATATGTTAAAGGAACAGTTAATTATGGTTTTTTTATTCTTCTTGTGATGATGCAAAATTATTTGGATATTGTGATTCTGACCATGTTGGTGATGTTATAGATAGAAAATATACTTCGGATATGTTTTCAAGTTGGGTGCAAGTTCCATCACTTGGAGTAGCAAGAAGCAACCAACAATGTCTATCTCTTCTACTAAAGTAGAGTATAGAAGTGTTATGGAAGCAGCAAAGGAAGCTATGTGGCTGAAAAGACTGTTGGATGAATTGCATATGGGCGTCAAAGGAAGCACTACTCTTCTATGTGAAAATAGAGTTTCATTGCTCTTGTAAAAATCCAGTTCAACATCAAAGGACGAAGCATATTGAAGTTCATATGCACTTTATTCAAGAGAAATTCTGAATGGTGATATTGATCTCAAGTTCCGTTCAATTAAGATCAAGTTACAAATATCTTCACTAAGCCATAGTGTGCAGTAAAGTTTTACAAGTTTCTTTCCTTTTTGGGACTATTAGAGTTTCCATTGAGGGGGAGTGTGCATGAAAATGCCACCTCTTAACGGCTATTATAAACTTACAATACTTCCTCCATTTTGTAATAAGTAAATAATCACAATATGTGAGTTTACTTGTAAATCCCAACGAAGCATTAGTTATGGGTATGCCTTGTTTTATAAAAGGCTCCATAATATGATATAAGTCTTCATATATAAATCACTTGTCCTAATAATTTATGTATGGGAAGATCTGTATGATTTCCTCAGTATGCATGCTATCCTGAATCACTGCTGTTGATTTATGGATTTGTAAATCCTTGTATAGAAAAAGGTAATTTAGCATGTTCTTTTTTGTTTTCCCCACTTAACATTAAGGGGAAGTGTTGGGGTGATAATGTCAAGTGGGGATACCTTTTGGTGGACCACCACTTCACGACCCCTTTGTTTAAAATTTTATTTAATAAACTTTAGGTTGGTCTTTTAAAGCCAAGAGTGAGACGGTATGACCGTTCACCCATCTTATAAATATATATAGGATGATCCCTCACAGGATTCAAATAATGCAATATAACCAATTGATAGAGATATATGCTCAATCTATTTTTGTATAAGAGAACCGTAAAATTATGAGACACTTTGGTATGTAATTGTTTCGTGAGACCGAGGAGCAAAGTGGAAGTGTTGGGTTAAAGTGACGATAAATTATTAATAAAGGAAGTGATTTATTTCAATGGATTTTTTTCCTTCATGTTTCCTCACTATAAATATGTTGTCTTTTGTCTCATTTACTTTACTATTATTTTCTTTCATCTCTTGTTATTACATTATGTAATCTGCAATATATAAACATCTAAATCTATGTTTAATTTAACTGCACATCATAATCTATAATCTTTAACAATTACTCTGTGGATTTATAATTTGTTAATTATACTTCCCATATATTCCCTAAAAGTACTAAATGGTAACATTAATATATTCCTATTTTCCCCATCTAAATGCCTATGAAGTTTCGTGTCTTAATTATTCACCCATGAAAATTAATTCTCCTTTTTGTGTTTGTGACTAGGTCTCATTAGCCATATAACCCTTCAACCTTTCATGTCCATAAAAATATACCAACAACCTAGAAAATATAATTGCATCTTTGGATACCCATTTGGGAGGCCATGTTTTCTACCAATTTTCATCAACCAACTCTTTCACTATCACCCCTAACTCCAATTTTTCTCCTTTTGGCTTGTTTACTAGGCTTAAGCTAGGGTTTCTTGTCAATTTACTAGGGTTTATGCTTTTTCAAATATTACAACATCTTGAACACATTATACCTCCTCAATACACTCATTCCAATCCTCCTTATCATCCATATGATCTCTTCCTTTCAATTTGTTCAATTTCATGTGTTTGACCTACTAGGGTTCAACCTTGTTCTTGACTCTTCCACACTAGTTGTACTCTATTTTTCATTATTTCCCATTGAATATATCTCAAGGTTCTTTCTTTCCTAACATTCCTTTTCACTCCTAATCATTAAGTTAATTACCTCAACCTCTTACTTTTCCTCTTCAATCTTCTCTTGGCAAATACTTGTTCACTCCTTGAAGGTTATTTAATAGACCTATCACATGACAATCATGATTAATTGCATGGCTATGGATTTTCACACATTCCTATACCTTTCTCAAGGTTCCAATGCACTCTATCAGCTATCAAAATAATCATCACCAAATTTTAAATTGAATTCCTCTTCATTAGCTCTGTTTCCTACCAATGCTCTAGATTGTTACAGTTTTGGCTTCAAGACTGAATATTGCATCTTTTGACCTCTAGTACTATGTTTTTGACTTGAGGAATGGTTCAGTGAATCCTTATCACCTAATGTCAGCTTTTTAAACCTCCTATGAAGTCTATTGGTGTATATGATTTGTTTTTCTTCATTCAACGACTTATCCACAATAGATGGTTAGTCATCTCACTTAGTGAGAATAGGTCATAGTGGAATAGGTCAATAGGGTTAGTTAGGGTTATGTACACATTTCATGCACAGGAGTTACACAACACTCCTATATGTACCTCTCTTGTTTGATCTATGAGCATGCAATAAACATTGATGTCTTTCTATACTTGATTCTGATTTTGTGATTCGATCTCATGCTTACGACGTGAACTGTTCATGACACCATTGAAGTGCAACATTGCACGATGTGCATGGTGTTCCATATTGATCCTCGTAAAACAATCTAATGTGGTATTAGAGTGCATGTTTGGTAAACATGCACTCATTTGATTCTGGTTTCTTTCAATTTGTTTTCTATTTTTCGTGCTTCTCATGCAAGTTTTCGATCTACTTTTTGAATCTTGTTAACAAGTTCAACCATCTGGTTTTTGGAGTTTGTGTGGGTTTTCTAGTTTTGCATGTGTGCAGTAATAGGTTTTTTTTTCAGCGAGATCTAACTGGATGTAGCTAAATTTGGGAGAACAACTAAATCTAGATGTTGTTTCTTCATTTCTTGTTTTTAATCAATATTTTTAAATAGGAAGTGATTTTTTTAGAATCTTTATTTTTTTACATTTTTCCTACGATTACAAGTGATTTTTTTAGAAATATAATTTTTATGGCTTGTCTTGGCCTCCCTTCCTTTTTGGTTGCTTGTTTTGCGTCAACTCTGTTGAATGTGTTTTATTTTGCATTTTGCATTCAACCTATTTGCATTGCTATCATTTGTTTACTTTCTTTGACCTATGGGTCGAGTTATTCGAGTTTTTGCTTTCTTTTTCTTGAATTTTGGTTCAAGCTAAGGATTTGAGTTGAGATTCCCCATTGGGTTGTTCCTACCCCATGAATCTGATTTTTTTGCAACCGTGTTTTTGCATTTTATGCTCAAACTATTTACCATCGAGTCATTTTTCAACCCTTTGTGTTGTTTGGTTTTTCTTGGCGTGTTGAGTTTTCCTCCCTTCGTGTTGCCTAGGTTTTGGATCGAACCGAGGTTTTGAAACTTGTTTTTTTATCATCCTTTTCATGAGTGAGTCCATGTTAACTCTACGCAACTCATGTTTTTTTTCCCTACACTTTGCATATGTTTTGGTGAGTTTAGTTGTGGGCTGAGTTTCTTTTTATTTCCACTATTGCCTATTCAAGCTCATTGCCTTGGCTTCGTGGCCTAACCTTCTTCCATGGATCTACTTTCATTTATTTTGCATGATCAAATCCTTTGTGAAAACCATTGAGCTCTACTTCAAGGTGTTGGAATTTTCTCTGCAGACCTTTTTTTGCAACTTGTAGATCATCCAACCCAACCGAGTTTCTCTCCATGTTGTTGCATTTCTCCCTCACCAACCTGGTTTTTCTCTCCTCTAGACTTGGGTTTCCCTCGAGACTCAAGCTTATCCCTTCCCACTCCTTGAGCCGAGTCATTTGGTTTTCTAATCCAATTGTTGTTTTTTAAAATTAGCTTATTTTTTAGTTTTTCGTGGCATTTGGAAAAGAGGAGTTAATTTATTAAAAAAACTCATTTTTTGTTTTTAAAGAGAAGGGTGGTTCAAATTCAATTTGTTGGGATTTGAATTAGAGTGGTCAATTGAAATATAAGGTAGGTGTTTTATTTCTATGTGGGGAGGTATTTATTTAAGGGGCCACATTAATTTTAAGTGGTGCCTTTTATATTATAAGGTGGTTTTTCATAATTCATTACATCTTAATAATTCTTATTAGGATCTAGTTATATTTTAAGTAAGATTAATTTAATTAATCTCTATTAGGGTCTTTTTAATACACTATACTTCTAATCTTTCTTTTAGGATCTTAATTTAATCAATTAGTAGTTAATTTTAATCGTAAATTAAAAGTTATTATCATTTTTTTAAAGCATTTTTTTCCTTTTTTATCGTTATTGGACATTTTTAGCGTTACTAGACATTTTTTCTACTAACCATTTGTTGAGTGTGTAGCGTCCCTCTTAGCATTTTTACGCCTTATCGGGATCCTTTGTTGTGTCCTAAAAGTCTCTTGGAATCTTTTTTTTTAGCACTTTTCCCGCATTACAACCATTCTTCTTCGCTTGCGGATTAGTGAGCGCATCCACCACAACCTTACGACAAGAGATATTCCTTCCCTTATTACTTAATTTTATGTTTGTTTCATTGCACATGATTGAGCATATTGTGTTCTCCATGCTTGTGTGATATTTCACTAGTTATAAGGTGAGTGACCAATCATCTTACATCACGTGAAAACTTGGGTGTAATCAACACACTATTTATAAAGTGTTGTAATAAGGGGGTATTCTTTTTGTGTGGTTATTTTCTTTCCGCTATTTTATTTTCTCACTTTTATCTGCTATAGATCTTAATATTGTTCCTTTGCTTACCCCATTTAACTATCACAAATGGAAAGATTTCATATCTCTCACTTTGAGAAAACAAAAGCTACATCGAGATAACTATGGGATTATAAATTGAACCTAAAGAAGACACAGAGAAAGAAAATTGGTTTGACAAATGCAATGAATCCTTTGGACTTTTGTGTCTTTCTGTATCACCGAAATTGTGCTTTCATATTAACATAGCCAAATCACCCAAGGAAGTTTGGGATGCCTTAGAAAAACGTTTTGGGAAACAAGATGAAATGAAAGGGCATGAACTAGAAAATGAGTTGATTAGTCTCATCCCTAGCAGTTTTGACACTCTCCAAGACTTTTTCACCAAACTCAAATCTCTTAGATTACAACTGAAAAATTATGGAATTGAAAAGAACTCATAGCTCATACTTTTTCCTTGCAAAACTTGGTCCCGACTCTTTTGTCTTTGTCTAAAACTTCTATGTGACAAAAGAGCACTTGGTGCAAGTTCAACTATGCCCTCATTTTATGAGTTTGTCATTGATTTGACTAGAGAACATGATAAGTTGATTCAATGGGTACTCTTAGATCCAAAAAATCTCACACTCTCATGGTTGGTCATTAAAAACATAGGGTTTTAAAAGAGAAAAAGTGGAACATTAAGGATCATGAGAATAAAAAGGACCAATCCACCACCAAATCAAAAATTTCCACTTCTTCCATTTGTAAAAATCCTAAAGAATGGATCAAATGTGGGTACTGCAGTGGTAGACCTGGAGAATAAAAATGTTTGAAAAAGAAGATTGATCTCCTTACGAGTCTTCGGATAAGAACAACATAGGAGTTTATGATTCTCTCAAGACGTCTTCATCATCAACTCACGAAATTTCTAAGGAAAAATACAATGGAAAGGGGAAAGCAAAATAAAAATAAAAAGAATCAACTAAGGAAAAAAATTAAGAGCTTTAGTTGTAGTTGTGTCACCTACTCCTACATGGGTGATTGATTCAGGTGCATCTCATCATATGACCTCATCTAACATTGATTTTTTCCATTAGAGCCATGTGACATGTCTTCTATATGGCTTGGTGACAACATGTATACACATATTTTCAGGAGAGGGTCTATTGAAGTGAATGGTGGAACTTTTAAAAATGTGATTGATGTTCCTTCACTTTCAACTAATCTCCTTTCAATGTATCGATTACTCGCCTTAATCGGGGTATGTGGGTTGAGTTCACTCTAGATTTAGTTTATGTTAGAGAGCTTCATAGTGAAAATATTATTGCAGTTGGTATAATTGATCATCACACTCGACTTTACTCTTTTTCTCACTTTGTTCCTCCTTCAGATTCTTCATCGACTCACCTGGACTTGATGATATTTCTGAGCTCACTTCTAATGATGATGAATTCTCTTATAGCTTGGTTGATTTCCATAGTGATGGGGACCCACCTCCACCATCCACTTATCATCTACCACATCTTAAGGAGTTATTTCTTGATCCACCTACTTCTAGTCCTTTACATAATTTTTAAGGAGCAGGTACTTTGATTCGAACTCATCAGACATTGGGCACTCTTCTATACAGTTACAAGATATTCCACCTTCCTTCTTTGTCGTTGCTTAAAATTCACCATCACTTTATGGAGTATTTATCACTTCCACCTCACATATGGAACATCATTCCTTGGATAGGAACCACACCTTGTTACTTTAAGGATCTTCTTCTTTACTTGATACAGGGTGGTCTTCGACACATTCTTTATCTTGGGAGCCTGGATAGTGTTTTTCATCTCTCTTCTTCTTGTAGAAATATTGGATTTTGTACATGAGTACCTTATTAGGAATTTAATCGTCGGGACTCATTTGACACATCTTTCTTAGGTTTTTTAGGGATGTCTTTTATATCTTGTAAGTAAATGTTTTCCCTTAGGGTTTTTTTCCTTCATTACTTGATATCCTTATTGTACATGGGTACCTCATCAGGCTAGTTGTCGAGACCCATTCTTCTCTTCTTCCTCTTTTCTAGAGAGTTATTTTTACATCAGTACCTAATCAAGCCTTTAGTTTCTGGACCCCATTGACACATCTTTCTTAGTTGTCTAGGGGAGTTCTAATTATTCTAACTTTCCATGATCTCTACCTTAGCTTCAATGAAGGGGGTGTTGGTATATATGACTTGTTTCATCTTCATTTGATGACTTTTCCACCATAGATGGTTAGTCATCTCACTTAGTGAGAGTAGGTCATAATGGAATAAGTCAATAGGGTTAGTCAGGGTTGTGTACATGTCTCATGCACAAGAGACACAACACTCCTATATTCACCTCTCTTTTTTGATCTACGAGCATTCCAAACACACCAATGTCTTTATGTACTTTATTCTCATTTTTTGATTCAATCTCTTGCTCACTACGTGGAGCGTTCACAAAACCATTTAAGTGTAACCTTGCTCAATGTGCATGGGGTTCCATATTGATCCTCATAAAAATATGATAAAGTCCCTCTTTCCACTAATATCTATAAACATTCATTTCTTGAAACTTTTTGCCTTAACCCCTGACTGTGACAGTTTGCAAGGGATCGTATCATGTAGCTCTTCTTATCTCTAACTAAATATTTGAGTTCATTCTTGTTCTTTGTAATCTCTTACTATCAAATAAACTTATAGCAAATTACACAAGGTTTCCAAGGAATCAAGTCATTTCAAAATTCTATACACCATGAATTGATCCTTCTTAAGTTTTTAGACCGAACATGTACAATTTTACCGTGTTAAAAACTTATAGAGTTTAAAGTAACCACCTTGAAAAAAGCTGACAATACTATGAACACTTTTTCAAGCTTGAATTTTGGTTACTTCTTTATTATTCAAACATTATTTCAACTCTCTAGACACTTGAAACAGGTATCAACACATCCTCCCAATTTTTCCCTTGCATGACCTCTATATTAGTATTCATTGACTCTTAAACTTTCTTAAAACTCTGAACATGCCTTATCAAATCAAACATCCACAGATTAGCAAGTTTCTTAGAAGTTCTTCAATCATTTAACCCTTTTTATGCCTCAAGCCTTGAGTCATGGTGCCTCATTCCGTGAATATGTCTTCTCTAATTTGTAACACTTGTTAAATATTTGTTAGGTTTATTCTTGCCAAGAAATTTTCTACGTACTTTGTTCATCACTCCATCATACCTTAATCACTATGACAGAGGTTCTCTACTTAAACTAAACTCTCCAAGTCTCGCCAAACTTTGGATTGCAAGGTTTAGGTACTTTAAACCATTTTCAAAATTAACACTATAGTGTCATGCATGATTAGAGTCTTTACTAAATTTTCAAATTCCTTCAACATCATTGTAAAATCCCTCTAACCCTTGACATATTTAGAAACAAGCATGAAATTTTTTCAACCTTTCAATTCCAATTCTTACCTTGTATTTTCAGAGTTAAGTTTCTTGTTACATGATTGACTTATGCCATATTCATCTTTTATAGTCTTCTTCATACCTCTTTGAGACTTCACAATCCATTACATACCTTCAAGTACCATCAATAGATTATGTACCATACCGAAGAGATAAAATCTCAATCATTCACAATATTTATCACATAGATCAAACTAAGAAGCTTTTATTAGATACTCCATGAAATCTATAAAGCTTCTAGATCTCTAAGGATGTGTTACAAACAAGATACCTCCTTCTTCGTCCCTTTTCCCAATCCTATAACACTAACCTATTCGAATTATTTTACATAATTAAGAAGAAGGGGAGGTGGTTAGGTTTCCACATTTAACTCATACATGATTTGGAAAACTAGAGTGAGTTTACAATTAGGTAGGGTCAATTCGGTGACTCTCAACTCATGAACACTTTATTACATTAATATCAAACCTATAATAACACTTAGATAACTAACCTACTAACTCTTCGGCC
This sequence comes from Taxus wallichiana var. yunnanensis, assembly GCA_018340775.1. Taxonomy (NCBI): domain Eukaryota; kingdom Viridiplantae; phylum Streptophyta; class Pinopsida; order Cupressales; family Taxaceae; genus Taxus; species Taxus wallichiana. Next base: position 606,466,203 of record CM031234.1, read on the forward strand.
TAGATTACATTCATGACTAATTTGAATATTTAAATGTGGATTTTAGAGGGAAACCTCCAAAATACCACTTATTACATCATTAGGAGTCCATATGGATTAGACATGACCCAAGAGAAACCAAATGGACCCCACACACCTATTAAACTATGAAAACCAAAATTTGAGCTATTTACAATGATGATCCTACATCATACTCCCCATGTGGAGAGAAATGAACTATGTAAAAAGGCCTTTTTCTTCCTTTTTTCCCAATTATGCTCCACTTGTAAAAATCTCTTCTTTACTTCTACATTTCTTCATCTTCTTCATCCTCATGCTTCCTTTGATCTTACTTATTTATCTTCATCTTATTGATCTTGTCTTTGCTCTAAAAAATGAGGTCTTCATACCATTTTCTCTTCATTTGATCTCTTATATGAGTTGTCTTGTCAATGTTTTTCATCTCTTCTTCAAGAGTACCTACAAACACACATGAGCATCAAACCTTAGATGTAAAAACAAGAGAATTTTGTGTCTCTTCACTTTCAGTTTTCCCTTCCAACACTACAACTTTCTCCTCATCACTCTTCACTTTTTCACTATGCAAAGCACATTCAAGTGCTAATAACTCTGCCTCTAACTCTCTTGGTTTATATATATAAATTGAAAATCTGTTTTCCCACATTTTTCCTCAAATTATTCTTTACAACTGAGTTCTTTCTTACAAATTTCTCTAATTTTCCCTCTTCTTTCTTGCTTGCCTTCTTATCCATCATTTTTAACTTTCTTTCCTCTTCTTTTATTCTCTTTCTCAACTGCATTTTATTTTCTCTCTCCATGAGTGACCTTAGAGGCCACTTAACCACCTTTCTTATCACTATTTATATGCCTTATCTTTGCATTTCCTCTTCTCTCATCATCATCTTTTCTAATTGCTCCATATCTTTTCTCAACTCTCTAATTTCTTGCTCCATCCACACTCTTCTCTTTTCCTCTAACTCTCTCTTTCTCTCTTCTTTTCTCTTTTTCTCTCTCATCTCTTTCTCTTTCCTCTCATTTCTTATGCACTCAAGAAATTTCTTCAAATTCACTCTATCTTCATCCATTTTCCCTCTTAGCAAGTCTGTTTCACCTTTCACAATCCTCACCTAGGTTCTATTTCACACCTAGTCTTTTGACTTCTCTTTCTCTTTTCTATCTCTTCTCTACTTTCTTCACTTTTCTTCACTTTTTCTTGCTTTTTCAAGGAGCAACATGTCACTTCACACAAATACAACTCACAAGAAGGTAGTTTGTCATATTCAACAGCTCAATCTCCATAAATAACTCATCCACATTCACCAAAACAACTATATACAAATAGTTCTCAACAAAAAACAACTTTACCTTCAAATAGAAAGTTCAAACATATTTATTTTCTTAGCTCTCGATACCAAATGATGCAGATCCTTGCATGCACACCTCTTACAAAATCAAACAATGCATTAGAAGTATTAAATTCAACTTGAACAATCACCTTTACTCAAGATCCATCTCCTTGCTTAAGGAGCCCAATTTGCTCAAAAGTGAAAAAATTCATGAAAAAACTGAATCAAACCCCAAATCACTTCAAACATGTCCATGCTCTTCACAAAGTTTCATACAACCATTTTCAACTACTTGCTTTGTAAACCTAGCACAATCCTTGTAGCCTTGAAAACCTATTTTTCTAACATAACTCATGAAATATAACTCATCAAGCTTAAATGATAACATTTATAGATACCCATTTCCCCATTTAGTTGCCTACGAAATTTAGGACTTATGTCTTCACCCATGAAAAGCTATTCTCCTTTTTGTGTTTTGTGACTAGGTCTCTGTACGGATGAAAATTGACATGCAACCTTCAACCGCACTCAACCCCCCGAGGTCATGTCGGGAAGCCGATGTGGAAATATGTGTAGCTAACTGTAGGAGGATCAATGACTAAGATCTGGTAGTGTGATCTCCTAGTAGCTGAGTTGGCAAAGGGGAGATTTAGAGGCTATGAACGGGTAGCGTAAATTCCCTATGGTTTGTCTAACTAAATCTCAATGTTGAACTAGTTTGAAGTGTCCAAATTAACTAAGATGAAACTAAAAATCTATGCTACTATTGAAAGGAAACTAATCTAAACAAATCACAAAAATGAAATATTACAATCACAAACAACAATTTGCTTCTATTCTAAATAATCAAATCTACTTCTACACTAAAAATAAACAAGCAAAATAACCCGGTGTGGTTATTCACTTGTGTTGAGTGTATTCTAAATAATGCTAACATAAAACAAAAAAATTTCCAAATGATCTATGATATGTAGACAACCTCCTACATATATTCTCTTTCAGATCCACAGGGATGGGAAGAAGAGGATCCGTCATCGAGAGTTTCTATTAATGCTTTAAAACCCTCTTGGAAATTAACTAAGTACTTGAAAATTAAAGAATATTGGTTTCTACTCTATTTGATATGATGTAACAAAGGTAAATTGCAACAATGAAGGAAATTAAACAACTCCAACCTAGAATTCACATAACAGAGGTAAATCTAGTTGTGTGATGACTTGTCCCCTTAGTTTATCCTTTCTTTCTCTGTGTGTCCATATGAGTCTAAGGAATTGGGAATGAAAAATCAGCAATAGGAGAAGACGCTTGAGAAATGGAAGCTTGAAGGAAAATCTAGTTGCAATGCAAGTAGAAGAGAGATAGCACAAGTGAACAAAGATTGGCTATGTAATTTCCAGTAGGATTATTACAAGCAATACTATGCAAGATACACAAAATTCTCGGGCCATTTTCTTGAATACAAGCATTGAATATAGAGGAATTGGTTGGGATGTCCCTTCATGCACACAACATCCTGGGAGTGCCAGATAATTGGGTGAAGAGGCAATTCAAACTAATTAAATCTATTTAAGAATAGAAGAGGGAAGGAATACCATGCAATAAAGACTATTTTTAGGCAATTTGGCTCACAAATGCACCTTGGAAGTCAAGTTAAGTGAAATCACGCGTGTTAAAACCACGCAAAGTTGGAAGAAAGCGTGGAAAAGCTAAGTACAAGCATCTAGGCTACAAATATATCTGCGAATGAACTTAGGAACTTGAAAACCTTCGAAAGGGTATGAATCATCATTAGGGACCTTTTGTAATTATTTTTCTGACAATGTAGCATGTGCAATTTTAGGTGCATATAGTCTCATTAGCCCTACAAGCCTTCAACCTTTCATGTCTAGAAAAATCTACCAACAATGCAGAAATTTTAATTACATATTTGGATACCCATTTGGGAGGCCATGCTTTGTACCAATTTCCATCAACCAACACTTTCACTATCACCCCCAACTCCAATTTTACTCCTTTTGGCTTGTTTATTAGGCCTAAGCTAGGGTTTCTTGTCAATTTACTAGGTTTATGCTTTACAACTTATTGAACACCTTATACCTCCTCAATACACTCATTCCAAGCTGTCTTATCATGCATACAATATCTTCCTTTAAATTGTTCAATTTCATGTTTTTGACCTACTAGGGTTTTAACCTTGTTCTTGACTCTTCCACACTAGTTGTAATCTATTTTTCCTTATTTTCCATTGAATATATCTAAAGGTTCTTGCTTTCCTAACATTCCTTTTCACTCCTAATCATCGAGTTACTTACCTCAACCTCTTACTTTGCCTCTTCAATCTTCTCCCAACAAATGTTTGTTCAACTCCTTCAAGGTTACTTAACAATCATGATTAATTGGATGGATATGAATTTTCACAAAGTCCTATACCTTTCTCAAGGTTAAAATGCACTCTATCAATTTTCACAACGCTTTTCACAACTTTTTAGTTGAATTCCTCTTGATTAGCTTTGTTTCTAACCAATGCTCTAGATCATTACAATTTTGGATTCAAGACTAAATATTGCATCTTTTGACCTCTAGTACTCTATTTTTGACTTGATTAATGGTTCCTTGAATCCTTATCACCTAATGTCAACTTTTCAAGCCTTCTATGAATCCCCTCTTTCCACTAATCTCTATAAACATTCATTTCTTGACACTTTATGCCTTAACCTCTGATTGTGATAGTTTACGAGGATTGTGTCATGTAGATCTTCCTCTCTCTAACTCAATATTTGAGTTCATTATTGTTCTCTTTAATCTCTTACTACCAAACAAACCTTTAGAAAATTACACAAGTTTTCCAAGGCATTAAGTCATTGCATAAGTATATACACCATCTTCTTAAGTTTTCGGACTCGATCATGTATAATTTTATTGTGTTAACAAAATTCTAGAGCTTAAAGTCCTCTACAACTACCTTATATCCTTGTACCACCTTGAAAACACCGACAATACTATGAACACCCTTTCAATCTTGAATTTTTGTTACTTCTTTATTATTCGAATGATATTTCAAATCTTTGGACCCTTAAAACAAGGTAGAACACAATCCTCATGATTTTTCCTTTGTATGGCCTATACATTAGTATTCATTGAATCTTTAAATTCCTTGGCACTCTGAACACAACTTATCAACTCATTCATCAACTGATTAACAAGTTTCTTAGAATTTCTTCAATCATTTAACCCTTTTTATGCCTCAAACGGTGAGTCATGATGCCTTGGCCCATGAATATGTATTCTCTAATTTGTAACACTTGTTAAATCTTTATTAGGTTTCTTATTTTTGAGAACTCTGCTACATACTTAGTTCATCACTCCATCATCCCTTAATCACTATGACAAAAGTTCTCTACTTAAACTAAAATCTCTAGGTTTGTCAACTTTGGATTTCAGGGTTTAGGTACTTTCAACCATTTTCAAAATTAACACTATATTGTCATGCATGATTATAGTATTTAATAAGTTTTCAAAGTCCTTCAACAACATTGTAAAATCCCTCTAACCCTTGACGCATTTAAAAATAAGCATGAAATGTTTTCAACCTTTCAATTCCAGTTTTACCTTGTATTCTCAAAGTTAAGTTTCTTGTTACATGACTAACTTATGCCATATTCATCTTTCATAGTATTCTCCATACCTCTTTGAGAATTCTCCTTTCCATACCTCCAACAACATCATTAGATTATGTAACACACTCAAGAGATAAAATCAAAATCATTCACAATATTTATCATATAGATCAAACTAAAAGATTTTATTAGATACTCCATACAATTTACAAAGATTCTAGAGCTCTAAGGATGTGTTACAAACAAGATACCTCCTTCTTCTTCCCTTTTCCCAATCCTATAACACTAACCTATTCAAATTATTTTACATAATTAAGAAGAAGGGGGGGGGGGGGGGTGGTTATGTTTCCACATTTAACTCATACATGATTTGGAAAACTAGAGTGAGTTTACACTTAGGTAGGGTCAAGTAGGTGACTTTTAACTCATGAACACCTTATTACATTAATATCAAACCTATACTAACACTTAGATAACTAACCTATAAAATCTTAGGCCTAGATTACATTCATGACTAATTTGAATATTTAAATGTGGTTTTGGAGGGAAACCTCAAAATGCCACTTATTACATCATTAAGAGTCCATATGGATTAGACATGACCCAAGAGAAACCAAATGGATCCCCACACACCTATTAAAATATAAAAAAAAATTGATTTATTTACAATGATGTTCCCGCATCAATTTACGTGTTGCCAAAACAACCAAGGAAGTATGGGACACCTTAGAATAAATCTTTAGGAAATAAGATGAAATGAGAGGGAAATTTTTTGAAAATGAGTTGATTGGTCTTAGCCCTAACAATTTTGACACACTTCAGGACTTCTTCACCAAGTTCAAATCTTTGAGAATGTAATTGAAAGAATGTGGAATTGACAAAAAGGACTCACAACTTATTCTTTATGTCCTCACCGAACTATGTATTCATTATTCTATTTTCATCATTACCTTCCATGAAACCAAAAGATAAATTGGAGTAAAATGTAAAATACCTCCTTTAATGAGTTTGTTGTTGACTTAACTCGGGAACAAGATAAACTAATTCAAATGGGTGCACTAAAATCCACTAAACCACATGCTCTACTTGTGGGGTATGACATACAAAAGGATTCAAAAGAGAATAAATAGAATAAAAAGGATTATGAGAGAAATAAGGATCAACCCACCTTAAAATCAAACTTTGGAACTTCCTCTTCTAGTGTTAAGTCCAAGAAAGAGAGGATCAAATGTGGGTATTGCAAAGGAAAACATGATGAAAGAAAATGTTTGAATAAATAGATTGACCACCTCATGAGTCTTCTTGAGAAGAACACCATAGGTTCTTGTTATCCATATTTCTCCCCATGCCAAATATTGGATCGACCACAATCCCGCATAAGAGGAAACAGAGTCAAAAGGCAAATAGAAAAGGCTTCAAAATTGGCTAAGTATAAAGGTATAAGCAGAGAATGCCAAGTGTCAGTATGGCACTAATTCAAGGGGTGAATAGAGAAAAGGTTTCTAAATGAGCGCTGATCGGACCGCGTGCCCCGTGGGAAAGCGGACCATCGGGAAAATTTGGTTCTCCTTATTATCTCAAAAGGAGTAAAAGTTGCAAAATGGCCAAGAACTACGCCCCGAGGAAAAAGTTAGCATTTGGGCCCAAGTCAAAGCCAAAGTGGGGAATCGAAGGAAAGGGCAAAAGATAAATTGTGGACTTGATAAAAAATTTGAAGGGCATATCTTTTGACTCAGGGCTTGAAATATTGTAAATCTGATGTTGTTGGAAAGATTTAGGCCTCACCCATGCCATGGAGGTCTGAAACTTTAATTTTGAGGAGGTTAGGTGAATAAAAATGGAGGAAACGTCTTCAGGATTTCAATGCAGGATCTTCTTGCCTCAACAACCAGATTAGATTTGATCTGTTTCATTGTTTCCTCTTCCTTCAAGGCACCAAACCAAGGATTGATGCAGTAAAGACGGAGTTGGGGAGAGATTTCATCAGAGGCATTAACAATAGTGGTTGAGCTTCAACCTACTTTTCCCTCTCTCTCTCTTCTTCTTTCAGGTTGAATCTATAAATACGGGGCATGATTCATTGTAAAGGGTTGGACATTCTTTGTTTCGTAGGCTCCCTTCTCCTATTAGCAAAGGGATTTTTGGGGTTTAGGCCTTCCATCAAAAATTGCATTATGTTTCTACCTCTTGGCTACTTTGTAATTGACTGTATCAATTTACAGAGCAATAAAACACGTCTGTGATCAATTTTAGATCCTTTCTTGTCTCTTTTGCTTTTATCTAGTCTCCCATTATATATTTGGCTATCTGTGATTGTTTATTGTATGCATTTTTTGGTTTGTGTCTATTAGCAAAATAAGTGTCCATCATTCCTTCGGTGCATCACCTCGTAGTTTAGCTTTGTTTTAATTTTTGTATTCCTTCTATCCATGTCTCCTTGGTAAAGTTTAGATTAGGATTAAGAATAGATCCTCTACAAGTTTCTACGTATGCACCTAAATAGAGGAATAAGGAACCAGCCTTCAATCTAGAGAGCTTTCCCATTTTGCAAGGTCCCACACCTTGGGGAAAGTTCAATGTTATGCAATCACACCAAATGAGTCTGCCTTAGAAAAGTAGATTTTTAGAGCTCATTTGGGGGTGTTGTGATTTGCACTAACAGTTCCTTTGAGTCTATCAAACCATCTTCATCAACCCATGAATCTTCCAAGGAAAATGATAATGGAAAAGGGAAAGAGAAAGAATCAGGAAAGGAGAAAAGGGGAGAGCCCTAGTTGTAGTTGTACCACTAACTCCTATATGGGTTATTGATTCTAGTGCATCACATCATATGGCTTCTTCACATGTGGAGTTCACTTCCTTGGAGCCATGTGACATGTCCACTATACGATTGGGTGACAACACTTCTACACAGGTTTTTGGGAGAGGGTCTGTTGAAGTGAGTGGAGGAACATTCAATAATGTTCTAAGTATTCCCTCACTATCAACTAATCTTCTATCATTTTACCAGATTACTCATCTTAGTTAGGACATGTGAGTTGAGTTCATTCTAGATTCAATATATGTCATAGAGTTGCACAATGACACTATCTTCATAGTGGGTGTAGTCAATCATCAAATTCAACTATATTCCTTCTCTCACTTTTTCTCTCTGCTAGAGTATTCACCTAGTTCACCTATACTTAATGACACTTATAACCTTGAGTACATTTCTAATGACGAATTTTCTTCTAGCACATATGACTACAGTATTGATAGGGACACACATCCACCATATCATTGGCACCTTTCAATTTTAGAGGATTTAGTTTTTATCCACCTACTTCTAGTCCACCACGAATTTTTCGGGGAATGAGAACCTTGATTCAAGACTCATCATAAATTAGACATTCTTCTACCCAATTACAGGCCTTCCATATTCCTTCTTCACTTTTTCTTCGGATACACCATACCTTCATTAAGCATTGGAACTTATAACTTACACAAGGAGCATATTTTATTAGATAAGAACCCCACTTTGGTTGGAGATACATCGGACATTTATTGGTTTCATTCACACTTCCATGGTGATCTACTCTTCACTACATCTACTTCTGATCCAAATTCACTCTAGGAGGTTACTTTGTAGGATACATGGTGGCTACAAGAAATTATAGCTTCTAGTGAGGCTTCTTAGACATCACTTTTATAATCTGTCTCTCTTTTTAGGGGAGTTTTTCCCACTAGGTTTTCTCCTTTTACTCCATTGTATGAGATTTACATTGTACGTGGTTACCTCATCAAGCCTTATTTCCGGACTCACTTTTTTTTTTGCCACGTAATATATGCTTAAAGGGGGTATTGGTGTAGGATATTATTTATTCTATTTATTTATTTATGTGGATTATTCCTACAATTTATTAGGATTTAGTTTAGTTAGGTGTACTAGTCATGGGAGTTACACTCGAGTTAGTCATAGGAGTTACACTTGGCCATCATTATTAGCTAAGTGGGGGTTACTCCTTATTTGACTATGCCAAGTGTGGGAGTTACATTTCTATTTTGGACTCTTTGTCCACTAATCATAGAGGAGTTACATATCCACTCTCTTATATGTACATCTTCATTTGTGAGAAATTATAAGCGAGTATTTGGATAAATATTGGATTTGTTACGTATTGAGTTATTTTTACACTTTCATGTTTGTTAGTTATTTCATTTTTGCAACTAATGTGAATTCATTTTTATACCAGAGATCCTTACATATACTTTGATACCAGTGTTATAAATAACCTTAATCCAATTTTACTTATATGTGTTATTTACCCCGCTTGAAAAATAAGGAAGATCAATGTGTCCCAAATCAGTGTCTTGTATTTTATCTATATTAGAATCGATGTTAGAAGGGTGGAACCGCCTTTGATAGTTTTATTTCATTATTTTATCTTTCCTTTTGGATAATTCTATCATTTAACAAGCAATAGAACTGAAAATTTTACAAAAAAACTCTCTTAGGAGCCTTATAAACCAAGTCGAATTTTTACTTGTTCTCGCAACCCTAAAAACCTAAAAAGCATTCAAGTGAGGTTTTGATCTTGTTTAGCACTTATAAAATCTTGACATACACTTATTCAGGATTCATACTTTTTGACAACCCAAGAATGTTTAAGTACATTGATCGGGGATTCACACCGATTTACACCTCTTAAAACCCGACGTTGCACCTCTTTGGGAATTCATCCTTATTAAACAACCTATAAATCCCAACAAAACCTAAGTGGGGTTAGGACTTGTTCATCATCTCAAATTTTTGAAAAGCATAGGTTGGGGACTTGCATTTGTTTGACAACCTCCAAAACCTGAATATAATAGAGGTTTTTACCTTGACAAGGAGGTCAAAAAGCCCAAAAACACTAGACTTATATTTTTTATGGACTCCAATATTTTCCCATGAAAATTAATCATTGAAATAAAGGTAAAACGCCAAGTAACCCCCTAGAATAATAATAAAAACCAAGTTATGAAAGCCAAAGGAAACCATACCAAAATTATACATAAAAATTGAGCTCAAAAACTAAAAAAATAAAGGAGAATTAATAACTCACAAATTATAATAATGGGTCGAAATGATTTTTTCAAAAAGACTCCTAAAAGTGAAGAAAGCACTCGATCAAATTTTTGGGTGTCGTGTGCAAATTAGAGTAAAAATCCAAACTAACATAAGGTGAAAATGATGTGGAAAAACTTCTTGATTTTCTTGATTTTCTTTAATCAAATTTCTTGATTTTCCTAGAAAAATGACTAACTCCAAACTTTTCAAAGATAAAAATTTGGTTGGTCGTCTCAAAATGATCATGAAACTCAATTTTGGGATAACAGATTGGCTTCGATGAGGACTTCCTTTGTGTTATAATTGATAAAAAGGAAGAGAACCTCATAATCTTTAAGTTTCTTAACCATTGGGTTGCAAAGTCTCAATTTAATGAAATTTAACCAAAAAGGAACAAAGAGACTAAACAAATGAGGATGGGAAAACAAAACAAACCAAAACCAGAGAGAAACACCAAAAGGAAGAAAATCAAAACAAAGCAAAAATAAACATATATACATACATGTGTCATTCAGTTCACTATTTGAATAACATGATATATTGCCCATTGTGAGGAAATGGAAGATGTGTTCCATCCAAGTGAGACAGATATAAACTATTTTCTCCACATAAGAGATATATTTTTAAGGGTCCTCTCTATAGGAATCAAACTTTTCGTGCATTCCTTTTGGTTCTCTTCTCTTATCCCATAAAAGAACAAGATCTCCTATTTGGAAGTCTCACTACATGGCCTTCTTGTCAAAGAATTTATTTACTTTCCTATGATGTTCAACAATCATGTCAACCAATTTTAATCTATTTTCCTCCAACTCGCTTAGATAAATTATTCTTTTTCAAAAGAATTCTCAAAAGTTTCATCCTCTACCACTTTAGTCAATTTCAAAGCGAATGGTTATAGAGAAATGTGATTTTTAGTATTAACACCATATAGAAGTTGGAAAGGAGATGTAACAATAGCTTTTAAGATTAATATTATCATCCCATAGAGTGTTATATAATGTTTTATGTCATGTCCTCATATTTTCATCTATAAGATTTATGATTATGGTCACCAAAGTTATTGTTGTTCGATCCTTTCTAATTATTTATTTGTGGGGAAAATCGAACCATGAGCTAACATGATATCATATCCACAAAAAAACTCATTGATTTCATGAGATGAAAATATGGAGTCATTATCTACCACAATTTTGTTAGGCACCCCAAACCTTACAATAATATTTTCTTTAAATAATCTACAAATGAATTTATAAGTAACATATTTAACCGGAATATCTTCCACCCATTTGGTGAAATAATTGGTGGCTATCAACACATAACTATGACCATTTATTGATAAGGGATTCAAAACACCAATAAAATCAATTCCTCATTGTTGAAAAGGTTCTTCAATTATGACCAACCTAAGGGGAAGTGTTGTTAATTTAGGTCACCCAATAAATTATTTGTATGCCTCACACTTTGTTACCCATGCATAAACATCTTGAAACAAGGTAAGCGAATAATACCTAGCCCGTAAAATATTGTGAGAAGTGATGGATTCCAAAAATTGAACTCCACAAGCTAGGTCATGGAACTCTTCCAACAATTACTTTGTTGTTCTTTGTCTACATAGCAAAGAAATATGCCATCTTTCCCTCTCTTATATAAACCATTATCCTAGAGAAAGTATTTAGTTGATGGCATCTTCACAATTAATTTTTCTTTAGAAATCGAATGTTTAAGGAATTCTCCATATGTGAAGAATTAAGCAATATTAGAATACCATTCTTTTGTAGCACTTACAAAAACATGATAAGAAACTCATCTCCATCTTTTTCCTTACCATCTAGAAATTATTCAAGGTTAATCTCTGATGTCAATTGACATAAACCTTTCCCATGTACTAATTTATTAGTTTTTATCTCCAAGTCATATTATTGCACTTTGGAAATCCATTACCCTCTTTGAGTTCCTAATTGTTGTTGAGTTAAGATGGATTTTAATGATGAATATGGAACTAGTACTAATGTGTGATAATTCAAGATGTAATACCTAAAGTGCTTCATAACCTTGACCACATCATATGAATTTTTCTTGATCCATGAATTTTTTAGTTCATGAGATTTCAAAGGATATCTCATAAAAGAAATAGGAAACTTGACACCTTCATCATTTTTTTGAACTAAAATAGCTTGTTGTGTGGTCGAATTATATCTATACATAATGAAATATTTATCTTAGTTAGGAAAGACTAAGACTTGAGTTTTAACAATATCATTTCTAATATCCTGGAATGTCATATTATCATCGGTGTTCCAATAGAAGGGAACCTTGCCTTTCATCATCTCATCTATATGCCTTATTTTTATGCAAAGTCGGGAAAAAAACTTCTCAAGAAATTAACCTTCCCAAAAAATGAGTGAACACATGTCTAACTTTTTGGGAGAGTAACCTTTGTATGGCTTTGACATGTTCAAGATCTATCTTAGGTCCTTATTTTAAGATGATGTGTCGAAACAACTTGCCTTCAGTTACTCCAAACATTAATTTCTTTGGATTAAGATAAATCTAGTCTTGATGACATCTTTTCAACACTTATTTCAAATGCTCACAGTGGTCTTGTATTTTGTTAGAAAAGACAATTAAATCATCTAGGTAAACAACGATGATCTTACTCATTGTGACATAAATGTGATTTCCATTTCACTTTGAAATTTGGTTAAGTGTTGATCAATTTGAAAGGAATTATTCAAGAGAAAAAGGTGCCCCAAGGAGTGGTGAAGGCCATCTTGTGTTGATCTTCCTTTGCAACCTCTACTTGATTATATCCATAAAAACTATCCAAAGATAGATATCATTTTGAAACCTATTATTGTTTGTAGAACTTCATCCATTATAGGTAAAGGATAATTATCCTTTAGTGAAGAATGATTCGAGTTGTGAAAGAAAATGCAAATGTGAATTTCTCCATTATTTTTATATACTATAAAAATATTAGTAATCCATGTCGAATGACAAATAGGAAAGATTATCATTGCATCTAACATCATCTATATTTTGGAAAGGATTGTACCTAAAAAAATTGGGTTGTAATGATGTTGTTTTTACTTGTATGACAATTGCACTTCATAATTCAAGGGAATATTATGTTGTACATCCTTGGGTTTGGATAATTTCAAGTATAAATACAACCAAGACAAAACATTCATGTATCTATTTAACAATGCCACAAATTTTCTCCTCTCCTCAGGTGAACAACACTTTCTAATGTTCATGATCCGAGGTTTCTTTGAAGTTCCTAGTGCTCAACCTTTATAGATAAATCTAGTTTAGTTCGTCACTTTTCCTTGATAAAATGACCATGTTTATCGAACAATCCTTTAATGGATACCAACCCTTTAGGAATATTTTTTCCTTTCAATTGTAAAAATTCTCCATTGCTTACTTCTTCCTACGTATTCAAGATAAATTCATATAAAGTAGAGTCATTACTCTAAAAGAAGAGCTTGCTTAAATTATCATACTTTCCCAATAATGAAATGATTTGTTGATGATCTATAAACCTCAAGCTTTGGAAATTTACAAGACCACACAAAATATTGTTCTACTTTCAATTATTGAAAATGATAGAATATGAAGTTAGTGACTAATTCTTTGGTGCTTAGAATTATTTGCAAAGTGAAAGAGAAAGAACTCGCACCAATGACACACACAAAGTTTTATCCTGAAACCCCCAATTTGAGGGAAAACTAGTCGGGAAGGGAAATTTATCTTTCTTCCCACTTATGTATTGGCCAATTCAAATAATAAGATACATATTACAATAAGTTGAAGGGAAATCAACAATGTCAACACTTCCCTTCTATACTTTCTTTCTCTATTCTCACACACCTTGCTCCTACAATCCAATTCTAGCACTAAAGACTTCTTGCTCACTTCTCCCATGAATCGATATCCAAATCCACTTGCTCTCCATGTATTTATAGTTGTTTCTCATGTCCTCCCATGTACTGGAGAATGAGAAGGGTCATACAGAGGAAGAGACACAGTTCGTACGATCCAAATTTGTGATTTTTGTGGCTCTTTTATTTTTGTGTCCATTAGTGACAGGAATGCCAATGTTTGCAAACTAGTGGTTACACAACTTTCATTCTGTGCAAGAGTAGTTATGTAACCATCGGGGTGGTTATGCAACTACCTCTTTGAATAGAGGGGCGGTTCTCTGTAACTTTATAGTGTGATCTACATTTTTCTTAACTTTTCCTTTTGGAATTAGTTGTTTTGATTAATTAGTGTTCTTTTAGATCCCTATGGATCATTTGATCATCATTGAAAACCTAGCAATTGGTTGCATTATCGAACACGAGGGTGGAAGACTACCTTGATGTATATTTGTCCTCGTCAAACTATGGATGAGGAATAAGCAATGATGTAAACACAACCTATGAATCATATTTTTCATTATTATATATTGCAACACGACTTTGATGGAGAATTCCTCAAATTCATTTATGCAATCCCATACCCAATTCCGATAATGTTTCAAGCGATCATTTTTTATCCCTCTTTTTCTTGATTCATATTATGATAATTGTTATGGATTGATTTTTGGTAATTTTTATAGTTATGGATTCTTTTTTTTTTGTTAATGTTATAGTTATGATTCTCGATTATGATAATATACAATCCTTTAACTTGATTCACAATGAGTGCAACATCACCTTTAACCTTGATATGTTTGATCCCTTTTTATTTTTCCATATTAATCCTACTAACAAAGCTTCATACTCTTTTATGTTACTTATGTTATCAAATTAAAGCTTGAAGGAATAAGGGGAAATATCATGTCTTGGGGATGTCGAAACCATGCCTCGCTCTTGATCCATAACCATAACAATTACCAAAAATTCTAAGGTTCATACCTCTTTGGGATATTTCTTCATTAATTTAGGGTAGTTAGAACCTTCATCTCGTATTCATAAAAATAAGTACCCAATCCTGAATCTTCAAAAAAAAAGTTGATCTCATAGACCATCCGACTTGGATACGATGTATTTTACCCGATCTTCAGTTCAATATTATTCATCAATCCATTTACTTAAATCCATTCTTGGGACCAATCCATGTGAATTTCATGACCTACATCTCAGCAAAAACCTCTTCCTAACAACAATCCATAAGCAAATTGGAATATATGCTACTAAGATTGTCATATTAACCCTCTTCTCAAGAAAGGTGGAAAAATTAAATTGGGAATATTTTATTTTTCCAATAAGAGGCACTTGTTTGGTTTCCATGGAATAACAACACCCAAATAGTTTGGTAAGAGTAATCCCTAGAACATGAGCTACCTTAGATGGCATGACATTTTCTAAAGCTCCTAAATCAATGATGCAATTATCGAGTTTGAAACCGTTAATGAGTAGGGACAAGTAAAAGGTTTCAATATTTCACGATGAAGAGGTAGAGGAAAGATTATTTTGGGAAGGGAAAGGCATAGGATTAGTGAGAATCCCCTTATAGAATTCTTTAGTGGGATAGCATACTTTCTCTTGAAAAAATTCACTAGTCTCTCGAACCGATCGATTGGATTAAAGGTACTCATCTTCTAACATTTGAATCTTAGTTTTCTTTTTTGATCAATAATATCAAAATCGAGTAAGAACATATTGATGAAGCGGAAGGTTTTTCATGATTTTTTTCACGGTTACAAAGATCTTGACCTTGTGAATAGTGGAAGGAGGTGGGGAAGAAGGAGATCTTACCTTTTTCTCAAGAGTCTTCTCTTTCATTTGTACTGGAAAAGGAGTCCCTCTTCGTATGAAATTTGGAGTGGGATTTGGATCTTTTTCTTTATCCTTCTCCTTTGGATTTTTATCTTCCATCTTCTAATTTTAAGAACGAGTGAAAATAGCAAATGATTGGTTATTCATATCATTCACAAAATCATCATAGTTTTTCTTCCTCATATTCTAGGTACTAAATATTAGAGTCGCTAACCGACTCATCATTAGTTTCTTCAACACAACTAGCTTCTTCATAATCATCCTCTTCTTCTTCAACCTCTTCTTAACTCTTTCTTCAACTACTTCAACAACTTTGTTAACAAGAGCGGATTCTATGGCTAGTCTTTGTTAAGAGTTCGAAATCTATTCCTACCCTTGGAAGCCATGTTGGTGAAATTCCTTCAAGGGATGTTTATATAAGGATTTGTTGAAGCATTTTGATACATTTGTTTTCTCAATACAAAAAAACCATTGGATAACTTTTGTATCATTGGGTCACCGTATTTTGAGCAGATCTATGACACTTGTTTTTAAATATTCTCTTTACAAATTTATATCCATAATCAAATCATATTTAATTTCTATTTCCATGTATTGTGTAACAACCCGAGATCTAAGAAGCGTGATCTTCTCAAAAGAAATCTAACTTCGTGAAGATGAGCATGACCAAATGAGCACATCTGGTTTTCCAAAGTAGGCGTTACATACACAAGAATCTTATGAATCAACTTGGAAACAAAATCTTGCATGTGCTCATGTGGATCTTTCTTCATTTGAGTAAGTTGTGCTAATAAAGTGCAATGGTGCATGTTCATCTTCTCGTAGGATTGAACATGGCTTCAAATTTTGACCATACGGTAGCCCATCCATCAATGCAACGTGACGAAAAATGGTAAAACCATTCAGGAAAAACACCTTGGAGTGTTTCCATGAAAAACGAATGATGCATCTTCATGTGATACTCCCAATACTCCACATGCAATGAAAAAACAGAAATATGTTCGTCAGTGGTGTTGTTTCCCATCACAATTAAACTTTGGAATTTATTTCATGAACCATGAGGTAACTCACGTTGTGGTCCTAGAAAAAATAGAGGTCTAATGGTTATTCCCAAGGAACTGGAGGTGGAGGAGTTTCCATAATGGTAGGAAAGATTGTACACAAAGGTAATTTAGTTCCAATTAATAATAGAGATCCGAAAGTGCTAGATTCACTTTCTTCTTTAGTAATTTTCTCTCCGATCAACAAAGCGGTGAACTAGTTGAATGTCCGGGAGATCGCCTTTGAGGTGCAAGATTGAAGTTGTGTAACCATTGCAGCTTAATATATGTCATGCCCTACATCTACAAGTGAAACTCTTCTCATATAGCTCTAATGGAAGTTAAAAATAAATAGAGGCAAATAATAAGGAATTCGCGTTACAAAGTGGGTATTGGCATATAATAAGTTATATTAAAAAAGAGCCTAACTTGCATGTCTAATATCCCTATAGAAGTCCCCAAAAATTGTTGGTTGGATATTTTTTCAAAGACAAATTATGGTGTTCAACCATAGTACATGGGATAAATTCCCCCCTCAAATAATGGGAAGATCCCTTTTTATTGTTAATCTAAGAACAATGAAGGAATATTTGTAATATATTCACTAATCTATCTATGTGGTTGGGATCTCATCCTAATATATTTCATTTTGGGAAGAAAGGAATTATAAAATAGAGTAAGGTAGTTCTTTGAGAATATAATAATGAGAATAGTAGAGAGGGAGTGAGAGGAAGAGGAGGACATGTGCTTTTGAATGGAAAATGAAGATCCTAATATGCTCACACAAATCAAATAGAATAGTAATAAACTTTACTAATACTTAGTAACAAAATTATGGAATTACAAGGAAGTATCATGCATTGAACATAAGAACAATAACATAATATCAAGATTAACCTCAACACAAAGTTTGAAATTTTATATCTCTTTATTCTTTTATTGTCAGAAAAATAGAATACAAAGCTTCTTTTGTTCTCACAAAACTACAAAAATACTTTTACTCCAAAATGTAAAAATTCCTTGCTAACACCTATAAAAGACCCCGAATACTTTGAGCATTCTTACATTTATAGAAAAGAAGAGAGATAAAATAGGAGATTTTCACCCTTTAACTAATTCTTAATACTAAAAATAGAAAGAAATAAATTGATTTGATTTATACTTCTAGACTTATTCCACCTTGAAAATTTGACCATGCTAAATACATATTGATCGGTTATCGTGCAAAAATGACCAATTCAATCTACATGTTGCATGGCATAGTGCAAAAACAGCTTAGAAATTTTCATGTTTGAGAAAAGTTGGAAAAGGCACATAAATTTCAACTTACTTCCTTATCATATTTTTCCTTCTATGCATCTTGATCAGTTGATATGTCGATGACCTCGGCTTCTATGGCAATTTTCCTTTTTCAATATTCATGATATCTTTAATTCATTTCTTGGATAACACTTTCATCTTTCCTACATGAGTATCAATTGATTACTTCACAGGTATAGGCCACGTTGATCAATTTTATTAGAATCTTTTGAACCTTTTGTATAAATTTAATCAAACTATCCAAAACATTTTAATATAGGACCATCTTGTTGATTGATTCCAAATTTAATGTTTTTGTGGATTATGATTCACCTTCAACCAAGATTTTGGACTCAGAAAAAATGGTGTTAGCTAGCAAAAATTTCATATCTTTGTCATGAAATTGACAAGGCAATTTAGCAATTTAATCTCCGATGTCAAAAGTACAATCCCTTCTCTTCTTGTCTCTTGAAATTTATCCATTGCTTCATTCAAACTTTAGACCTAGAACTCAATGGCTTAATAGTACTCATAGTGGCTACCTCATTCTTCAATTATTTTCTCCTTGATGAGAGCATTGACATCTACCTTTTTCAATTCGCTTAATGCCTCAAGAGTGGGATCCCAATTGTTGCATTCCTCTTCGAACTCATTGCTCATCCTTCTAACCGATGAGTTATCAATTTCAATTTCATCATATAATTTTACGAATTCTTTGACCAATCCTTGTCCATCCCTAACAAGTATTTCAATTCAACCAATAACAACCTTTCCCTTTTTCCCTAGCTTCTCAGCTACTATGATGGATGAATCATCCAAGATTTTTTGTCACAAGAGTGTTATTTTGAGTAGGCTAAGTGATTTTATATAAAAGGGTTGTTAATTGATCTACTTTCTCCCTTAGTTAATCTTTTCTTATGTTTTCCTTGTCAATATTTCCAAATAGATTGTCAAGGGTAACTTACATATCCCGGTTGATGCCTTATGTGGTGTCCTTTCCTAGAGAAACCTTAGAGATATGATACTCTATAGTAGTTATATCATCCTTGTTTTTTCTACTATAGAGTATTTTATCATCCTTGTTTTTCTACAACATATCCTTCCCCATATAAACCAATAGTGGTATGGGTGAGCATATTTTGTTTATTTGCTTCCTTGGAAGGAGTTGGATTTAATGTACTATTCATTATGGAATAGAAGAAGGAACTATCTTTTTAATCAAGAGTATGTGGATGTATCCATGGTATTTTCAACAACGGAAGAAGAGGACACCAAAGCCATGATGATATGATTTGAAATAACGGCCATGGGAATGGTAGAAGATGAAACAATATAAGAATGAGAAGGAATTCTCGAGATAGGAAGGGAAATGGTTGATGGAGGAGGAGGATTATTTGGAGGAGAACTCATGAAAATACTAATCACCGTGAAAGAGATGAAAGGAAACAGAAAAATTGAGCAATAAGGGAAATATGTTTAGAGGAAACTTGAATAGTGGATGTGGGAATGACATATGTGAGGAGTGGGAATAGAGGTGGATACTAGTAGTGTGGCTGGAGAATAAATATGGGGACACCGAGTGAGAATATGAATGGAAGGTGTGGCCATAGGTAAAGAGGATGAAGAGCTTTGTGTGATAGGATTGTTGGTTGACAGCTCTTGAATTTCTTGAATTGGAGGATAATCCACATCCACAACCGTTGTTGGAGTAGAAGAAGTAAAATACCTTTCTCTTTTGCAAACAAATTTAAACATTATTGGTTGTATACTATCCTTTCCTTTATCTCAAGGGTCTTGAGAAGGACCCACTTCTGAAGAAGTTTTCATTCTTGGTTGACTTAATGGGATAATTTCAGCACACTTAAGATGGATTCCCAAAACATATGATTCAATGAATGGTACGATTAAGAATGTTTATGGAACGTTCTTTGATGGAGGTGCATTCTTTAATTGACCATTTAATTTGAGGAAAACCATTTCATCTAGTCGTATATATTGTCCAAGATTCCCCCATCATCATATGTGCCTTGAGGTATATCAACAACATCATACCTCTTGACCTCCTAAAGAATCAACCCGTAGCAATCCTTCTTTTCGAGAGAAAATTGATATCTCGAAATCGATCATTATATCTTCTAGTTTAAGCACATGTATATGTAAGGATCTAATACTTTTCATCACCCCTCAATAATTAAAATTGAGCCTTGGATGAAAATATTTCAATGTTTCCGTTTGCATCTTAATTGCAACATTCTTAGCTTTAATGGTAGATGAGCATGTGTAAGAAATCAGTATAAATGGGAAAGTGAATTCCAACCTTGTGATTCCCTTGTTGAAACTTATGTAGATCCAACAACTATCTTACCAACTCCATAAGGATCCATTCATCACTTCAGTTCCTAGGGAGCATATATGGAGATATGTGGAATCCTCCTACCCATATATAAGTGAAGGTAGGAACCGACGGAAGATGCATCCTCATTATCAAATTGTACTCTAAGCATCGTTTGTACATATTCATTTTATGAGTTCTTGATAAAACTCGCATGTGATGTTGTAGAAAAAGGCATCATTCACCCTCTAGAAGTGTTTAAAACTTTCTTCTAAGGTCAATTAAGGGTAGAAATCATATACCCTAGTTTGATTTCTTGACCCAACAATTGTTAACCTAGGATATAATTTCATCCTAATTGCAACATAGACAAGATATGAGGTCATATAAAATCTTCCTATTGTGTGCACCTCTTTAAGATTCTTATGTAGAGAATCACTTATTTTTCTCCCACCATATGAATTTTTTTCTTTTTCCTTATAATATATATGTATTGATACATCCATTCTTGGAATTCCTTAGTGATAGGAAGAACTACAACTCTACTCAACAATGTGATGATGTCATTTAACTCTTGTATGAAATCAATCTAAAATAAAGTCTTAGGGAAATGATTGATTGAAGGCTTAGGTTTCTTCGATAGCTCTTGTTGAGATGTTTGGTACAATCCATTGAGTTTTTGTTCCAGTGTCATGTTGATCTTGTTCCATACTTGTATCCACATATCATTAAGATTGGGAACATGAGAAATTACTTGAAATATTAAATATCTAATTTGATTGCAATCTCTTTGTCTTGATTCTTCATAGTTCCGGTGTCGACATCATAGTGGTTTGCGACGCAAGAATAAATTTGAGACATTGAGATGAAAATGAGAAATTTGATTCAAGTGTTAAATTGTTATTGTAAATAGCCTTAATCCAATTTGACTTAGATGTGTTATTTACCCTTCTCCATAAATCGGGAGGATCAATGTGCCCCAAGTTAGTTTCTATTATTTTATCTATATTAGAATAAAGGTTAGAAGGGGAACCACCCTTGATAGTTGTATTTCATTTTTTATCCTTCCCTTTGGATGATTTTGTCATTTATGCAAGAAAAAACACTAAATTTTTTACCAAGAACCTCTCTTAGGAGCCTCAGAAACCGAGTCAAGATTTTTTACCTACTCTTCAATCTTAAAAACTTGAAAAGCATTCAGAAGTGGTATTCATCTTGTTTAGCACATATTAAATTCTAACACAAACTTATTCAGGGATTCATATTTGTCTGACAACCCAAGAATCCCAAAGTACATTGATAACGGATTCACACTTGATTTTCACCTTCAAAAACCCAACGTAGAATTTTTCAGGGATTCATCCTTGTTGAACAACCTCCAAATTCCAATAAACACTAAGTGAGGTTTAGGATTTGTTAAGCATCTCAAGAGTATCAAAATTAAAGGTCGGGGACTTGCACTTGTTCGACAATCCCAAAATTTGAAATACATTAGGTGGGGTTTTTACCTTAATAAGTAGGTCAAAAATCATGACATGATACTTTTTTGGGGTTTAACCATGTTTATCAAGTCAAAAATCCCGATAAACACTAGACTTATATTTTTATGAATTCCAAATTTTTCTCATGAATAAAGATCATCAAAATAGAGGATAAATACCAAATAACCCCCACAACAATAAGAAAAACTTGAAAGGGGAGAAAAACCAAGTTATGAAAGCCAAAGAACTCTAGACAAAAATTATACATAAAAATTAGTAAAAATCAAGGAAGGTGAAGAACTCACTAATTGGAATATGGGTCGGAAGTATTTTTTCGAAAAGACGCCTAAAAGTGAAGAAAATACTCAATCAATATTTTGGGTGTCATGTACAAATCGAGTAAAATTCCAAATTAACACAATCTGAAAATGACGTGGAAAAACATAAATTTATATTAAAAATCAAATTAATTACATGTTGGTGACACATGTGCAAGTCAAATTCACTTGGCATTAAATGTGGTTACCCGTGGATTAGGGGTTTGAACACATTCTATATGTCTTTCTTTTGTGCATGTGAACCCCAAAAACCCGAAAAACAAATGGTGCTTTATATTTCATGGTTCAGAGATTGGAAAGAATAATACAGTTTTAAATGTTGGAATGTTCCAATGCTCCAAACCCCGAAATCCCAAAATACACTATTAATGTATTTCAAAGTTCGGGTTCGAAACAAATCACACCGAACATGTTTTAATGTAGAAATTCCCCAATGTCCCAAACTTCTAAAATCCTGAAATACATTATCAAGTGTATTTCGGGGTTTGGGGTTCAGAAGAAAATTACACATATTATGGTTTTATGTTGGCAAAGCCCGAAAACCCAAAAAACAAAGGAACTTCACAACTTTGATCAAATTTGTTGATTTTCCTCAGAAAAATTACTAACTCCAAACTTTCCAAAGAAAAAAATTGTTTAGGTTGTCCCAAAAGTATCATAAAACTCAATTTTGGAATAACAAGATGAAAAAATATTGTTCTAATGAATCACGTGTTGACTACTTACTTAGTAAGGGTTACTCGATATTCAATAACATTTATAGCCCAAAGAAATGACGACACTTTTATTTCTAGCCTCATATACATTGTGGCACCTCCACATGTAGGATTTTCTTAGAAGCGTATCACATCCAATTGTTCCATGTCACAGACCACCTCATCCTTGAATGGTTTGATGGAATAGGGTAGGTGATTTTATCAACTAACACAGATTCTATTTCCTAATTGATACATCAAATAAGTACATTTGTGGGTGAGGTGTTTAAAAATTTATCCACTTGATTTATTTAGTATAGATCAAACTATTTTGACTTTTGTTATTTATTATGAAGTGTAGTTCCTCTCCATTCACTTACTTTTTTATTAGAACAGAACTCTATACCCAGCTATGGTAGAGGAAAGGTTTTTACGGTAGTTATAATGGAGTGTGGATATGCATCCATAATACCCTTGCCTTCTATATGAATGCATAGAGAAAAATTATACCTATCCGTGAGGTGAAGGCATCTCCATATTTTGACATCTAGTCCATGTTTATTTTTCACATTGTTCAAAACTACTATATTGACATGTGTGATTGTGGAAACCTTTTGATTCTCTTTAGGTCTAATCATTAGTAGGAAACAAATCTTGGTCTAATGAATCACATGTCGACTACTAACTTAATAATGGATACCTCTTATATTTGATAGCATTGAGGGCCCAAATCAATTATGATACTTTTATTTCTAGCCTCATAGACATTGTAGCACCACCACATGTAAGATTTTATGAGAAGCACATCACATTCAAGTGTTCCATGTCACATACCACCTCATCCTTGAATGGTTTCATGGAATAGGGTAGATGATACTATTAACTAGTCAACACAAATGTCTATTTCCTAATTGATCCATCGGATAATTATAGTTGTGGGTGAGGTGTTGCAACATTTATCCTCTTGATTTATTTAGTAGAGATAAAATCATTTTAACTTGTTTTATTTATGATGAATTTTAGTTCCTTTGCACTCACCCACGTTTTTTATTGGAATAGGAACTCTACACCCTCTTGTAGTGGAGGAAAGGTTTTTACAAAGAGTGATAATGTAGTATGAATATGCATCCACAATATCCTCCCCTTATATGTGAACGCATAGAATTTCCTCAATAAATGTCGATGCTTCATTTTTTTCTAGTTTCCACATCACCAAAAGATTTTTATTATTGGCTTGAAATTATGACATTTTGGCACTTGCTCTTTTAGATCTATAACTACATGTCAATTCCTTTATACAACTTTTGTTCTATTTTTTCTTTTTTTCTTTCCTCTACGATAGTGCATTTTTTCCTTGTTGTTTTGTGTCATCCTTCCCTTTCTTTGTATGTGACTTGTTGGGAGAATATTATTTATTTCGTCCACCTCTGAATTCTTCCTCAATCTTAATTGATTGTAATTAGGCTTCTCCTAATCTCCTACCATATGCAAACTCCATCTCTTCTTAGATGTAATATCATAAACCACTAAAATATTTTATAAGTAAATTCCTTCAATTATCACGTGTACCAAATTCTACCAACAAGGCATAAACTTTGTTTGTGTAGTCATGTATTTCCTAGTCTTAACTCGATGTAATTGATGCAAAATTTTCAATCGGTCATCATAATTTTTATTGGATAGTGTTCATTTATGATTGCTTTTATACTATTGTCATGTGTTTGATCTTCCTTCTAAGACAACTCACAATCATCTTGATCTTGAAGACAATGTGATTCCCTCCATTTTTTTACTTGTAAAGAATATTTTAAGAGTGCAATTTTTATATTCTCATTATTAGATAAATTATTCATAAAGAAATATGATTCCATCTAGTCGAACCATTTATCCAATTCACCATCATAATTTTTTCCTTCAAGCCAAAGAATGTTAAAATTTATTCTACATTAAAGGGTGTCATACCCTTGAAGAACTTACTTGGTGATGGTGTGTGTACAACCTTAGGCATGAATCATGACAAAAAAATAGTGAAGAGTTCCATTATCACCCTCTTCTATCTCTCAAGGGCTTCATCAAGCATTTTCTTATACGGATCTTCCATTTTCTCCTCTAACATTTGAACTCGTTTGAAGAGAGAAGGAAGATAGTGTAAAGGAAAATGTCTCAAGGAGATGCTTCTTATATTTTTACCCCATGTGATGGGACGTGCCACAATGGAGCTTAACATATTATATAGGAATTCAAACCGACATAATTATATATATAATTGCAAATGAGGGTTTACAAAAAGGGAAATCTTTGTACAAGATATGTATGCCTTGAAATCTACATTCTTCATTCTATATTTATCTACCTTATAGACTTGCAATGCATAAATTAAAAAGTTACAAAGAATATTAAATGAATTGGTTATGAGACATGTTTCCACCTTAGGAGTGGAAACGAACAATCGAAATGGACAAATAACTAAATTTTAGTTGATGGTGTTACTATTTTAATAGTGTCACATATTTGGGTAATATCTCCTCGCTCATTGAGCCTTCTTTTAAATGTTGAGGTTTAAATCCCACGCCAAATGGCCTCGAAATTGTAAAATACAACAAAGTAGAAAATATCAAAAATAGCTTTTGAAAGAAATTATAATTTTTCTATAAATTTCCATATGGATCACTAGAGGATCAACACCCAATCAAAATCTTGAGATCCATCTTAAGAAGGCCAAACTTTATCTCTATAAATTTACTCTAACTCATTCAAGGATTGTTGTAGAAATCAATTACCTATATACTACTTGATAAACAATGTGTGACTCATAATCCATCAAGCACAATAATTAGATTTAGATCATAGGAGTGAGAAGGGTTGTAACCCCTCATCTAAAAGACATGTTATAATTAAATAATAAAGTAATTTTAAGAAAGGAATGTACATGAGTAGGGTTATAAAGGCCTTGGGAGATATATTAGCATGTAAACTCATTCCCATCAATCTACCTTTACTTAAAAAATCCATCAATTTCGCAATGTTTTACAATTCATAACACCCAAGATCAATAATCATGCCTAAAACACTTGTAATAATCATATGTTCTAGTAGGTTTGGATATGCATCCAAATTCTTCTATTCACAAAGTGATTTAATATGGGCCACTTTCCCATAGTAATAGTATATGTTTTGTTTAGCTAGGATCCTAGTGGTATTTTTTTCTTTATATAGATCTATGAAGTTGTTCTTCGAGTTTATGTTGAGTAAGGAGTGAAACAATATCACACACACTTGAGAAATGTGAACCTTCGTGGACTCAAATTACATGGAGTAGTAATTCCAAAGATGGAGGGCTTGGGAATCCCAACACAAGTATAGGATAAGACACTAAGGGAATAAGGGTACCTCACCCTTATAGAAATTTTTCTATAGGGAAAATGAGTTGAAACTCAACAACAATAATATGTGTAATCATAAGATAAATGAAGTAATGGGTCCATAGTGGAGGACTTGGAAATCCCAACACAATAATAAAGGAATAAAAGTACCTCACCACTATAGAAAGTGGTCTATGAGAAAAATGGATAGAAACTCAACAGAGAGGATTCATGTAATGAAATTACTTAGATTCACCAATAGATCTTAATATAAATAACTTGAACATAAAACAACAATAACTAGAAACATAAATAATTTGAATAGCCAATAGTAGTAAATTAGAATAATAAGAGCATAATAGATCGTATCTAATATAATTAAGAGTAGATAAGAATACTAAAATTTACGACTGCCCACTTCAAGGGTGGAACCTCCACAAACTTACAATAAGAACACAATATCAAGTATAAGATCAAGTAATAACCACTACAACTACCCTACTTAGACTATGGTTGCTCAATAGGTCATCCTTACTACCAATATGAAGATATAGAGAATTATCATATGTTAAGTAAAAGGTTGTGCTTCCATAGATATCTCAATACATATTATAGGTTATGCCCTCCTCGTCAAGATCCAATAACCATGTCCGGGCTTATAATATTGTTTATTAACCTTCTTTAAACATGAAACTTGAAATATTGGATGTTTCTTTTACGACCGAGGTAACTCCAATTGGTATGTTATTATATCAATCTTCTACAAAACATTATAAGGGTCATAATACTTAGGAGAAACCATGTTATCATTCTTCTATTGTTTTAGGGCTATTTTCTTATATGGTTGTAAGCGCACAAAACCCCAATCACCCACTTCAAGGTTTCTTTCACTATAATGATGGCCATCTTACTACTTCATTTGGTTTTATGTCATTGTTGAATTTTCTCTCGAGACTATTAGCACCTCATATTGGTGTTTAATGTGACTTCGACTACTCGAACCTTTAGTTATAGTTTCATATATGATGTGATGGTTGGTGTATGGTACCCATATAGTGCTAAAAATGGAGACATTTTGGACAAGGTATGGAAAGAAATATTATACAACCATCTTGCTAGTGGAAACGATTGAACCCACTCTTATTTATCTAAGGAAAAACAACAAAGATAACCCTCCAAATACTTATTATCCACCTTTGTTTTCCCATCAAATTGGGGATGATATGAAGAGAAATGAGCCATATGAGTACCCAAATATGAGAATAAATCATCCCAAAATTTACTTACGAATAACTAACTATGATCTTTAGAGTCACATGTAAGTTTTGAATTGTGTCCACAAAAGTTGATGCTACTATACAAGCTACAAAACAATGTGACAGAGTACAAAAATGGGTATATTTTGTGAGTCTATCCACCCACCATGATTACCTTTTCCCCTTTATACTTGGGAAATATTATGATGAAGACCATGAAACCTCATCTCATCTCTAACTAGGAATAGATAGAGGTTGTGGAAGCCCGGGGTCTTAATTATCTTGCCCTTTGTTGCACACCATGTTTTCTACCACGAATGTCTAGATATATTTTGATCCATTCCCAAAATAAAGCATGTCTGATTTTATGATAATTCTTCATGAATATCGAGTGTCCCCTATTGGAGACACATGGATGTATGTTGGTATCGTATGCTTAAGGGTTAAATTATCCCATAGGTAAAGCTACCTTTATACCACAGAGTGTCCTTTCCACATAAATTTTTTTGATAAACCTTTATCATGTTGGGAATTTTGAATGAGATTTTATGTATGTCGGTCATTATCCCATTGTAAACCTACCATACCCACACAATCTACCTACAATATGGACATGTTGCACAATAGTTCTTATGTGCATTCATTCAACATTGATAATGCATCACCTATTACATTATCCTTCCCTTTCTTGTAAATGATCTCAAAGTCATACCCCAATATATTTACGACCCATTTTTTTATGACAACCTTTGTTCCAAGAATTATTTTAGACTATCATGATTTGTCTTTACCTAAAATTTCCTTCCCATCAAGTATGGTCTCCATTGTTTAACCATATGAAGGATGGCTATCATTTCCTTCTCATATATGGGCGTTAGAAAGTTTTTAACCTTTCGGTTGTTGACTCTCAAAATCAATGGGGTTTCCCTTGCATGAGTGTTATCCCCATACCATGTGATTTAAGCATCACCTTCCACAATGAAGGTTTTTGAAAAGTATGGGTAGCTAGAACTAGGGTGTTGCATATGGCCTCTTTCAAATGCCTTAATTGCCATAATGGATACCAAATTCCATTAGGATTCCTTTAAAAAGACACGAATAATGCTCCAATTTTGTAATTTTTGACAAAATAACAATAGTGACATGTGAGCACTTAGAAGCCCCATAGGTTTTTGAGGGTTTTAGGCACTTCCCATTATAACACAACCTTGATCTTGTGGGGTTCCTCCTTGACGCCTTCATATGAAACAATGTGACCCAAATACCCTTACCTCCTTAACTCCAAAAGTACATTAGGAAGGTTTGGCATGCAATTGATGTGTGAAAGAGTATCTAAAACCGGATTCACTTGTAGAAAATGTTCCTCCCATGATTTGTTCTATATTAAAATGTCATAAAAAAACACCAAGATAAAATTCCACAGAAAAGGGTGAAAGAGTCATTTAACTCAAATGTAGATGGTGCATTTGTAAGGCCAAAATTCATCACTATAAATTCAAAGTGGCCTTCATATATTTTGAAAGTTGTCTTGTGTATATCCTAATTTCTAATTCCATTTTGATGACAACCAAAGAGAATATAAATTTTGGTAAAGTATACATCATCGTGTAACTCATCTAACAAATCATCAATGAATGGAATGGTATAATTTTTTAGTTCTTTGAAATCTGGACACATGTGTCGAGTGTTATCCTTCCTTCGCAACATCACCACATAAGAGGAATAAACACTCTAGTTATGTTTGATAATTCTTGCTTCCAACATCTCTTGTACTATCTTCTTGATCTCACTCTTCTATACATATGGGTACTTATAAGGCTTGATGTTAGGTGGTAGACCCTAATACCATTCAAATGGTATGACAATGGTCCAAGTCCTTTCCGCTTATCTCCAAAACCTATGGAGTAGCTATCGACTTGTCGATCGATCTAGTGGTGTAGGAATTTTTTTGTTGTGCTTCTAATGAAAATGATTGAGCAAAAACCCGTCCACTCCTTTCTTAGTCATCTTCTCGCATCTAATGAGAACTAACTAGCTAAAGGGAGTTTGCATACTACGACATAGTTCAAATGATATGCCTTCTAAATGAAGACACATTAACAACTACTCCAAACTCATCCCAATATTTCCCAAGGTGTGATCCATTAATGGACTCCTAAAACAATGTTTGTTGCAAAAACTAGGAATGGAAAATATAGAAGAATCTAGCATGTAGTCTCCCACTATGAGTTTAATGCCATGGCATTTCCCTAAACAATTGAATGTGTCACCATTTAAAACCATGACCTGAAATTATAGAGCTAGATAAAAAAAAAAATAGTTCAAGCATGTAACCAAATTGATGAAGTTATGGGAACTTCATATGTCAATCAATGTTATCACCTTCGTTTTTTAGAAAACCAATTAGTTTGAGGGTTTGAGGAGTTCTAATTCCTTAGGTTTCTTCTAAGTCCTCCTCTAGCTTGCCATTAACATCTAATACTACTTCATTTTCATCTTCTTCATTAGCATCTTCCATGTAGAAATTTTTCTTTTAAACACACTTATGTCCATGACCGCACTTGCTATCAAAGTTGACACATATCCCTTTAGCTCATTCCTCTTCAATTTATCAAGAAATCAATTTGGTATGTTGAGGGAATAATTGTGTTGGAATGCTCGATCTCTTATACTTGTGAATATCTACATTTTTTTTACCATTGTTCTTTCCTCTACCTTGCATACGAAGATAGTGGACTCAGATACAAAACTAGGGGTAAAAAATGTGTACGTCGAGTTGGATACAATCCTTGAGTCTACCAAGAAACAAGTCATTCAAGTTTGCATCAGTGATTGTCTCCACTCACAATGATAGTTTATGGAATTTCTTAATATAATCTTTGATAGAGATGGTTTATCGTAGTTTTACTAATCACTTCTCCATCACACTCTTACAATAGTGCAACTACAATTCATCGATAAAAATTGACTAGGTGACATTATGGCCCTTCCTCTTCGAGCACACAACCATCAATGTCAAATGAATTGATTTGGTTTTAAATACAAGGATGCCATTACAACCTTCTATGCACATGGGCTTTATTGTATATCAAAGTTGATTGACCCAAGTGACCAGATCCTATCCATCGAGCTTGTGCATTTCCATTTTTGTAGCGTATTATAGGAACTTGAATTAGAATTTTCATGCATAAGGTTATATTGTATTAGCGTTTGGACTAATTTGGGTAAAAGATCCCATGTGGACATAATGTGCATTGATGAATGATCATTGGTTTCGTTGATTATTCTACAAGGTCATTAACCGAGTGATCTTTGCCAATTGCAAATTGATGTTACCAAAATCTACTTCGATGGTGTCCAACTCTCTTTTGACGTTGTTCAAATCTCTTTGGTCATTTCTAATCGAATGTTTTGCACATTTTCTTGGAGTTGGCTCACTATCATAGAAAATGTCGTATCGTGTTTTGGAGTCCATTTCTTCACTATTAGGAGTTCTTCCTAGAGTGACTAGCCCTTTTCATCAACCTCTACTTTTGGACCTATCATACAATGACTTTAAGGTTCATGGTTTAGGGTTGAAGAATTGGGGTTTATTATTTAATGGGGGTAAAAATTAGGATTACTAGTGGATTATTTCATGTGTTCTCTCGTTAAGACAAATCAAGTGACTTATACATTTCAAAAGGGTGAAATATGTCTTATACCGTTGTCATTGTCTCATCGAGATGAATTCAACAAGTGTTATATTGCATAAAGGTGTGAAAAACTTGTGTTAAAAAATATCTCAAATAATATTGCACCAAAAAGAAATCAAATTCCTCCTAGATCAAAAGTATTGTTCCTCATCCCTCCAATAGAACATGCATTGATTTGATGTGCCACATAAATCTTGCCTAAATCAAAGCTTTATCGCCACTTGTAACGAAATTACTTAGATTTAAAAATGGATCACAATGTAAATAACACGAACATATAATAACAAAGTAATTTGCAATAATAAGAGACGAACAAAGCATATCCACACAATATAATTGAGAGCATAGCAACATATTAAAAATATATGACAACCACTTTGAGGGTGCAACCTTCAAAACCTTAAAACAAGAATAGAATACACAATATATTATCATATAGTAAACACTACCTCCTCCTATATACCCCACTTAGGCTATGGTTACTCCATATGCACGTACTACTACTTCCAATATGAAGACATGGAGAATTATCATATGAGAAACTAAAATGTTAGACTATCCATTAGACAACTAGACATATCCCACTATGTGGTATACGTTAAGGGCATAGCAATTTGCTAAAAGTCTTTGGAGGCAAAGATGTTGTCTAAAGGCCATCATGGTAAGGAGGTGTTGCCCCAAGTACACTAGGAAAGTGCACATAATAGGAGTCAAGAGACTCATGAAAGGATGTCAAGCCTATATATTCAATTTGAAGCACATAGTGTTGTCGATGAACTTAGTAGAAAACGACATTTGTCTACGGGCAACGTGGTGGACATGGAAGGATATCATAAGATCACAAGAGTGATTGTTGTCAAGGGAAGAATAGTACCTCACTACATGGAATGCGATCTACATGGATGATGGGTCAAAGACTTGTCACAAAGGGCTCCTTGAAATTATTTTGCAACAAAAAGTTGTCGCATGTATTTGTGAGGGGACTCAAGACTTCATCAAAGGGTGTCATAACAAAGAAGGCATTCACATTTGAAGTACAAAGGTGTAATCAACATGTTGGACATTGAAGGAGTTCAAGAAAACTCAAGAAGCATGACAAGTGTCTTTGGATCTTTTTGGAAAGCTTTAGGGTTTGTCACAAGGGAATCAATTAGAGCATTCAAGTTGGAAGTGGGAGGCATTAGTAGGTATATAAGCATTATGAAGGTCACCACAACAATAGGATGAATCTCAAACGGAGTGAAAGTCAATGCCATGCTTTATTGGTGTGGGGAAGTGATTGAAGTGTTATCATAAGCCAAGGTGAGATAATGTTCTCTTGCATGTAATTGGTTGAGAATTACCGGTGAAGCCTAACTAAGTGTAATTAGTGTAGGTGTTTAGAGACCAAGAACCTCTCTTGTATCGTAGCATTTTCACGTAGAGCCATAGTTGCAATAAAGAATACATGTTCTCAATTTTGATGTACTTCAAAGTGGATGTTTTTGTAGTTGGTGCCTACATAATATGTCACATCATAGTTTTGGTGCAGCGATCACATGTGAATGGAAAACACTAAGTCTACATCTCTCGAATGATATGATCCTCTTAGGCATGCGTAAGCATGGGTCGCCAATGTCCCACGGGCACACTTTGTGACAATAAATTTTGCTCTAACAAAAGATCAAAAATATCTCGGCTGATTATTGTGGGAGTTTGAGCATGATTCGAGCAATCCTTGGAGAGGAGGGGACACCCAACAATGGTCACACAAAACAAGGGCCTCCATTGAGTAGGACTTCTTGCAAAAGTTGGCTCAATTGGTGACAAAAAGATATCTTCTACTAGATGTTGGACAACATTTCTAGCGCCAACAAATAGGCAACCTAGTCCGAATCGTAGCTAGAAAAGGAAGGCTCAGTGCCAAGGCTAGATGAGATTGCAACCTTGAAGGCCGAGATGAATTCAATTGCAAGGTAGCGTGAGGCTACACGTTAACACCAAAGTGAGCTCACCTACTCTATTAAGGAGATGAGAGTTGACAATTTTGATGGGAAGGAAGTATTTGATGCCCAAAACCGCTTTGAGTACTTACACAAACCCCTCCCATCTGCCTAGATATCTAGTGGATTCTTCCTTTGCTACAAATGAGGGAGGGCAAGGTCATGAGAAAAGGGCTTGAACAAACCTTGGTAGAGATCTGATGGATATATATATCGACCCCTCTTGTCTAGAAGTTTAGGAGGCTTTGTCCTCTCATATGAGGTTGAAATGATTATGGAAGTCGCCAAACACCTTATAGGCCTTTAAACACAACTCTTGTACTCTTCAACCTCTTAATTTCATCCTTCTCCATAGAGTTGTGCTTTGGGAGGATGAAATTAGAGGTAGAAGAGTACTAAGGAGCTACCCAACAGGTGTGAGAACCTTTGGAGGAAATCACTATTAGGAAACAAACCACTGATCATCGCACACACGTTGTATGTGGGAAAACCCCGATCTTTGAGCTCTAAGGTTGCCATGTAGGATGCGACTATTGTCATTGTTTGGTTTATTTTCAAACCTCATTTTTGTAAGCTTAGTTTTATGTACTTAAAGACCATAAGACCATGTTGATTGGATATGTGGTGGAAGTAGGTTTTAGCAAAGGACTAGTTTGTTAGTCTAAGTGGACAAGCATGGAAACAAAAAATGCTCTCATCTTAATATATCTAGAAAATCTTTGTTGTTTTATGCGGCACCTACAAACCGGACTTTTTATTTTTATGGGTAATGGCCACGTTTAACCCTTGTTTTGCCTATCAAAAAGAATCAAACTAACATGCACAATGCACTCTTTCAACACATGAACACAACATATTCCTTCTACTAAACCCAACATTAACCGCAATGGTTAACATGATTATGTGGCAAGGCAACAAAGGCGGTAAGAAATTAAAGCATTTACTAAAACACCAACTCTAATCTAGGGGCCCAACATGTCACGCTAAGCGTCCACCCTAACGTGCTTGCTTTGATCAAATGTTGCTCAATAATTCGATGTAGCCAAATAATTCTTACCACAATATCTCTTTGAATGTAACACAGTCGTGGCAGCCCCCTCGGGTTGCTCGACCTTTACCCTTCTGTCTCCTCATATAGAGATAGGGGCACTGCTCCATTTATGTCCAACCACAATGACATGTTCTAGGCACTAAATCAAGTCATGTAATCCTTTTAACGCAAAAGGAAAATGCTACAATTTTCACTCCTAATTTTTGTAGAATTTTGCCTATGTTTTTAGGTCAATCAAAATTTCCTCCGTGATAGTCAAATGTTTAATGAAATTAATTCGAATTCAATTCAAAAAGTGTTAATGAAATTAATTTCAATTCAATTCAAAAATGTTAATGGATTGTAATTTATTTTAATGGAATAAATTAATTCAAGATATCCTTATATTTCACTATCATGTTTTGGTAAGATATGAGTCAAGAAGTAATCATAAGATAATATTATTCTAAGTGTATAGGTAGATATAGATTTTATTTTTCCCTTAATGAGAAAATAACTTAATCCTTAATATTTTAGTTGAGTGCCTTTTAAGTAAAATGGATTTTAAAATCCCATTCATTTGAAATTAAAAATATTAGTGCAACAAATATGATGCCATGAGTCCATAAAATGGATGATTGGAAATAAATTTAGATAAAGAATTATTCTACAATGTTAAGTAGAACATTAATAAAAAAGGAAAAATAGAAATTTATATTAAAAACTTGTTAGTGTGAGATCAATACTCGCTTATATATATTGAAAGGTAATTAACAATTTATTTTTTCAATCGAAGAGTAAAATTTTGTTTAATCTATCACTTATGAAGGGCCAAAATTAACCTAACCTTTCAAATTAAAATATGTTGAGCCTTTCAAATTTGATCCCTGTTCACCACCTAACCTAACCTGCACCTACTTAGAATTGAGAATACACTTAAGAATGTATTCGAACTATACGCTTAAGAGAAAGCTGGTTTGAACAGAGAAAATAATTACAAGGGGGCGAATTGACGTATAGTGCTTAAAAGCATGCCACAAATAATGTGGTTAACTGATACAAGATTGTTGTAAAGAATGCATCCATCCAACTATGGTACAAGTGGTATTTGTAAGCAAAAGAGAGCCGTTTGCAGTGGCTTTCTTTTGGCTGACTGGTAACAAAACGTTGGCTGTACATAAAAGTGCAGCTTCCAATCTAAATCTCTACAAATTACGAAGCTATGTACAAGCACCTATTCTCAGATTGTCATTTTGTAATGACAGAAAGGTCATCCGTAGGTGTACCAAGATCCACAGAATCACCATCAGCATCTTGCAAGGCATTGTCCTCAAAAAAAGAATCAAAGTTCTGATCATTGTCACACACATCAAAATTTTCCACATAGTCCACACCAGGAGTTCCACATGTGATAAATCAATGACAAAAGAGTCATATTCAAGATTCTGAACGACACCCTGAACACTTCCCATGGTAAACTCATCCTTCTTTTTAACAATTTTATTGCTAGGATTTTCAGCAACATTTATCAATGTTGGTGATAATTTACTCAGCTCCCCTGTAGGCTTGTCCAGAAGACCATTTGCATCCTTTGACAGATGGGCAGTTATTTGTTTTGATTTGGTTTTAGCTTTTCTCTTTCCCTTTACATTACTTAAACCTTGTGGACCATCCTCAGCATTGTTCATCCTCGTTATGCTCTCTTTGTTCTGGCCCTTTTCCTCCTGCTCTCTTTCACTGTGTTTTCCTTTGTCCCTCCAAGAAGAGAACTTGTACGAACAGGTGCATCTCGTGGTGCACTGTTGCCAATTGCATCCTCAAGGAGCAGTTTCCCACCAAATTGTTCTAAAGAAGTTGCTGATATTTGGCATGGATCAGATGACACATTGCCACCCTTGTCTTTCTCATGTGTTTGAACTACAAGATGGACAGAATTCTGAGCAGCCACAACCAAGGCATCTGCAAAGATAGCAACAATATTGAAAGAATAATTAGAAAGTAGGAACTAAAAATTAAACTTACATACCTCACTTTCTGATCTTGTAAACAATGACAACCAATTCGCTATGTTTCAGTTTACCTAAATGCATTCAGTACATAAGTTGTAGAGTATTCAAAAAAGATAGATATTGGCAATTCCTATTCAATGCTGAAATTGAAAAAACAATTTTCACCCTTAGCATCATAGAAATGGAAAATAACCAGATCACCCTCCATGTATTGATAGCAACAAAATTGATGACAGCAATGGAGTATGAATAAAATAGGAACAAAAAGAGTGCAATGAGAAAATGTAATCCATTTTTTTCATTGGTAAATCTGGGACATCGCCGAACCCAAGCCGATTGGAGAAACAAATGGGGGCTCCAATCCCCAGCCATGAAGCACACACTTTTTGGCTATAGCTTATTTGAGTCCCATCATCACAGGGAATCTTGGCCTAGTGGTTCCCAGGTGGGATTTGAACCCAGGTCTTCACCTTAGTAATTGCTCCACCTTACCATGCAGTCACACCTGCTGGGCTTCTGGATGTATTACATGTGTTAATTACACACCTCAAATGCAATGCCCAACTCGACAGATACATGCACACATTGTTCATGTGGATTCTTGTTTCACACCACCCAGTGTTTCCAATTTTCAGAAGCCCTTGCTCTTTGGGATTCTTGATCCCCCACGTGGGTTGGGGACTTTACAGCATTGGGTTTATTTTCGGTGCATTTGTTCTTCTGTTATTTAGTTAGTCGTTGATCCTAGGTCCTTTTACCCTAGCACTTTCTATTATAACTGATGTATTCTCAGCACCAAGAAGAAATAATGGCGAGCCTTTTGCTGTCCTTTTGTTACATCTGGTTGTTTCTCTGTTTTTATACAAAAATGTAATGTTTAATACTTCAGACTGTGTGGAGTCTGGCTTCGCTTTTGTGGTGGCCCTCCTGTCAAGCTTTTTTGACTTTGCCACCTTGGTTTTTTGGTGGTTTGTTTGTATAACCTCGCTACTTTATATGTAAAGGGTTTTTGGTCCCTTCAAAACCAAACTTATTTACCTTATCCAAAAAAAAAAAAACTGATGTATTCTCAAGTCCAATTAACCCACTTTTGTTCATTCGTGGACATAAATATAAATTCTTTCTTCTTTCTATAAAAGGCATTTGTTCACATTTTTGATAGAGCTCAGGAATCAGTAGCGCTTTTGCTGAATATTGTGCATGAAATTCTTTTAATATTTTCTAGGCTGTTGCCAGTTTTAAAAGATGTTTTCAAATTAATATCTAAATGCATTTTTCATGGCGCACAGTCTTTGGTTTCCAAAATTACATGCAAGCTAGTTCAATCGAAAGCTTCAATTGATGTCTTATTGGGAAACCTTTACTGCTTTTATAGATTTTACAATCATAATTTGATTTATTAAGGTTTATTGTCAGGTTAGACCTATTGCAAAATGTATATAGGATCTTGTTTTATTTTCCTTAAGCTAAGCTATCTCCCAAAACTTCACAACCGTTGAGGATGGCAGGGTTTACCGGGATTTTGAATAATGCTTTTGTTCTTGTCCTAATTCCAAAATTAAGCATTTTAAATGGTATTTGCTAATCCATAAAAGCCCTTTCAACCTGTACAGATTCTTTTAACATTACTAACATTCCAGTAAAATTAACGATTGGGACCCATGCCAAGAAATTTATTGGAAGGAACTAGATCTGGGGGATCTAGTTAGAGAGGATAAAGAGCTCAGTTGCTTTTCTAGATTTGAAAGTCTGAGTTTTGGTTTTATCGACGTTTACAATCAGGCCAGAATTATTGCAAAATGTTTAAAGGAATTCTTCTTGTTTTTCTAAGTCTGTGTCATGTTTAGCAAGTATGACTATATCACCAGCTTAGAAAAACAATAATATGATCCAACTAAAGAGATTGATCTCTACAAATCTTTCATCTTCTAAGAGTTTTTTTCGTCTCTCTACGTAAAATCCAAAAAAGAGGGAAACTTTCATCTTCTAAGAATTTTTTTACTCTC
This sequence comes from Taxus wallichiana var. yunnanensis, assembly GCA_018340775.1. Lineage (NCBI taxonomy): Eukaryota > Viridiplantae > Streptophyta > Pinopsida > Cupressales > Taxaceae > Taxus > Taxus wallichiana. The sequence continues at coordinate 606,504,548 of CM031234.1, forward strand.
TACGTAAAATCCAAAAAAGAGGGAATCATTTCTTAACTCCTATATTACAATGGATTTACTCAAACAAACCTTGGTTAGTTTTAAGTTTGGTGATAGCTCACTCATACGGTCTATAGGACGGTAACTATGGGTGTTACTGGGCATATGTAACAGGCGCATTGGGGTGGATGCCTGATACGTCGGTCCATACATTAGAGCATTCCCTAGAGAGTGGATTTGCGAGTAGCTGAAATGCGACTGCGGCGGTAGCGCACGTTTGGGGTTATGAGAATATAAGACTTATTTATAAGGTGCCTAACTACAAGTTGGTTGTAACCGGTTGTAACTACATCAACTGTTTTGTAACTATTTCTTTTATAATAAATAGGCGCAGACAGTCTCAAATGTGTGCAATCCGATTTCTCTTTATTTTTTCCTTGTATACATCTTCTAACAGTGGTATCAGAGCAAGGGCAAGCGAGGAAAGAGAGAAGGATAGAAAATTCGCCACATTAGGGCACAGAATCTGCATAAGGAGAAAAACGAATACATTTTTTTTTTTTTAGGGCATCTGGAAGGTACAGTCGTATTTTGAAGGGCAGTCGCAGTCACATTTTTCAAGTCGATTCAAAGAAGAAAACGTCACAGTCGTGCAATGAACATACAGTCACGTTTTCTGCAAAGTCGCAAATCTGGAGTAAAGACTAAGCCACGAAAAGTTGTGATTTTAGACTGTTTTACAGTTGCGCCATTAATATACAGTCCGTGAGCACCATTATACAGATTATACAGTCGCTTTTTAAAGAGAAAACCAGTCACGAATTTCAAGGAAAAACAAAGTTTGCAAGTGAGGGTTTCAGGGGAATACGAAATCCAAGACTCCAGTTAGGAAACGAAACAATGCACCTCACATTTGCAGAAAAGGACACTCTTCGAAACTGGTATTTTATTCTTTTTTATTCATTTCCTAAAATACCTAGTTGTATTTATTCTATTAAAATGGAAATGCCCATAGAAAAATATTCTGGTCTAAATTTTCATACATGGAGAGTAAAAATACAAATGCAACTTATGAATAAAAATTTGTGGGGCATTGTAAATGGGAAAGAGACAGCACCTACCGATGCATCAAAATTGTTAGAATGGCAAAGCAGAGATGATAGAGCGAAAGCTATTATTGGTCTTGCTCTCTCTGACTCTGAACTTCATCATGTAGACCTAGACAAATCATCTAAGGAAATTTGGGATACTCTAAATAAATTATTTGGAGTGAAAGCAGCAATGCCAAATTTTCCCTAAAACTTCAATTATATAGGTTCAAAATGGATAACGGAGTCTCTATGTCAAGCCACATCAATAATTTACATCAATAATCTAAGGTCCTTGATCGGACAACTAGCAAAAGTGAAAGTTGCGATTAAGGATGAGGATGCCAAAGCTATCCTATTAAATAGTCTCTGTCTTCAAAATATAGCAATGTAGTGTTTACCCTCGGTCCAAATTCAATCTCAATCTCTAGATGATATGATAGCAGCTCTTCTAGCCGAGGAAAAACAAACTACGAGAGGATGCAAAAGGTCTTTCCCAACATGAAAGTGCATTCTATTCTAAAACCCGAAAATATCATAGAAGATCAAATAAAGATAAATCGGAGATTGAATGTCATTATTGTAAGAAAAGAGGTCACACAACATGGGATTGTCATGTTCGAGCCAATGATGTGCTCAAAGGTAAAGTCATATCAAATACAACCAATATAGCCATGGTCAAGACCCATCGGATGCGTAAGGTAGTGAGGACAATGACGAATACGCAATATAAAGATGCTCTAAACTTTAAAGGCAAGAAAGGATACGGGGTAGATGAAGCTTGGTATGGATGGTTGCTCAATAATTCGGGAAATCGTGATTCGAGAGTTCGAGGAGGTGGGATCCAAGAACTCGGGAATTCAGCTTGGGAGCTACACCTTTATGAAGGTCATGAAGCAGCTTGATGGAGCCCTACCTTATCATAACATTGCTTTCAAAGTGAAAGTGTTTGAAGATAGCGTAGTTCTGTTTTTGTTAGATTGTTTGTTTTTGCTTTATGTAGAATAAGTCTTAAGAGGGGGTATGAGAATATAAGACTTATTTATAAGGTGCCTAACTACAAGTTGGTCAGAACCGGTCAGAATTACATCAACCGTTTTGTAATTATTTCTTCTATGATAAATAGATGGACACACAGTCTCAAATGTGTGCAATCCGACTTCTCTTTATTTCTTCCTTGTATACATCTTCTAACAGGGGTAACTCCCGACGTTAGGTGGCCCAACATAGTCTTCGATGAGCCATTTTTGCCGGAGAAAAAGGTTATGGGTGAATCTATTGGAGAAGTGCCACGGATCTACTAGTTTGAAAATTGCATAGGTGAATGATGCAAGACGTGAATTGTTCCAAGACAAAACAATGCAAACATACAAGACTGCAAATTACGAAAATACAAGAGAGATAATTGTAATAATACATAAATAGCTCTAACTCAATACGATCAAATAGAATAATGCAAGAGATGTACATATAGGAGGTGAATGTGTAACCTCCTCCTAGAATCATGGCAATCTCCACCTAGAATAGTGGTAACCAACAGCTAGAATGGTGTAGTCAAGTGGTGACTAACACCTAGAATAGTGTAGTCAAGTGTACACCTAAGCAAGCATATCCCATAAGTGTAGGAAAACTCCAAGTGAGGTGGAATATCCCGAGTAGGATAATACAAATAAAGTGAGGAAAATAAATCCTACACTAACATAATCAAAACATCAAGTGGATGAAAAGATGGAATATTGAATGGAATGCATGGCCCAAGGACAATAAAGAAATAAAAGCATTTGTAATAGATAAGTTCCACAAAGCTATGTGGGAAAAAATGGGGAGAAAAAGAGATACTACCTCGAAGAATTTAACTACACTTGTGATCATCAACAAAAGGCCTACATAGGGGCCCTCATCCCTTGGAGAGCTAAGATTCTCATAGCTCAACTAAGGACTAACTCTCATTGGCTTAGATGCGAAACAGTAGATGGAAAAGGCCTAAAGAAAAATGGGAAGAGAGACTCTATGTCTTTTGCTCAAATGGGGCAGTGGAATCAGAAAAACACTTTATTATAGAATGCAATGCTTATAATGACATTCATTTGAGATATGCAATCAATTTCACAACATTGTCATTACAGATATGTTCAAGTGAAGAGTTGATAGCTAAAATGGGGGACTTCATCATCAAGATTAACAAAAGAAGATCAAAATTAAAACAATAAAGGAAACTTGTTATACTGACCATAGGCTATTTTTAGCCTCGTGGACGTTAAAAGTTTTCATTTCATTTCTGAACAGTTGGGTCTCGAACTCGGAGGTGGATATACGCCGGTGCATGTGTTGTCCTTGAGCGTCCCCTGCTCAAAATCAAATCTAAGATGAAAGGGAATTCCTATTTCCTCCATACATTTCTAAAGTTTTGCCCTTTGTAAAATATCACATGCTTTTCTAAAGTTGGCGTAACAAGAGAATAGGCCCTCTATGTTAGAAACTTTTCAACTATATCTTGAGAGAGATAGAGAGAGAATGTGATTAGTTTTGGAGTCATGACTTCTAAAACCAGCTTGACTGCTTGACCTATAGCTCTCATTTTATCATCATCTAACCATTGGCTAGTTTTCTTCTTGAATATCATTCCAAAAATATTGGCTACCAAAGGGTGAATTGTTATAGTTAAATAATTTGAAGGGTTACTTATTTGATTATTTCCGATTTAAACTTTTCCTCTCTGCCCTTGTTGCTTTTGGAAAACCTGATGTTCCTTATGACAGCTTTACAAACATGGTCACAATAGGGATTTATTTTGCATTGACTTAGGCTGTCAGAAATTGAATATGCATGTTACACAAGACAAATTAGAAGTAAAGGTATAAATTCTATGCAAGTCCTCAATGGAAAAGGTATTGCTACGGAATTGAGTATAGTATGAAGGTCTTTGAGAAAAGTTTCTACATATTTTAGGTTAAATATAGTTTCGGTTGTATTCTAGTTGTTAGGAAGGTTAGTATCATTGCAAGATAAGTTTATTATCAGAATCAGATTCATGGTCCATTCTAATATCGATATATTTGATTAGGGTGATTATTAACTGATGATATAGCCTGGTGCTACTACTGCTCCTGTGAATGCAAGAGAAATGCTGAGAGATGGGCTAGTATTTCAGTCCACTGCAAGATAATTAGTTCATGGCTGCTAGTTAATTATTTCTTTGCAAATTTGTTTTCCATACAATCTCCCAAAATTATAGAAAACTCTTGGGCATGTTTTGGATCTTCCTCTAATCATAATAGGGGTTATAATCTGTGTTATTCCTGTAGGTAGTAGTTTGTTTGTTTTTTGTTCATATGTTAAAATCTCCCATTAAGACAATTTTGCCTTCACACTTGAACTTATTGATGTAGTTGTTTAGGTTATCAAAGGAAAAAAATAATCCATTATGTGCTTCTTATAGAATGTGAAGCCACTAGAGCAAAATAGAAAATGGATAAGAATGTAGTTCTATATCTGTCCTTTTATTTCAAACCAGATAAATTGGTTGTTAGGGTCCATTTTTATTAACTTGAAGTTAATGAGTCAATCTTGATGTGAATTAAGAAGCAATTTCCCCTACTACCTTTGCCCCTTTTCTTTTATTACAAAGGGAGATTGGATTAAATACTTGACTTTTTGGAAGATGACATTCATCATACTCCCACATTTTAATGACAAAAATGATATCTTATCTAGAATCCAACTCAATTGAGAATCTTTTTGTCATGGAAATTCTAGATATTTCCATGCCGGATTCTTGACGTTTCAATGTTATTCTTTATTTTTGTCTAGGATAACAACTTTCTTGTTTGTAATGAAGGCAAGTTTCCCACTCTTCCTAGCTTCTTTCATGATGTGCACTTCTTTCCAAAGTTTGCCTTGACATTCTAGTGTTAGGTACACATTATTGAATATCCTTGCTCCTTCAAATTAGAGAATTTACAAAGGAGGCCAATAATAGAGGCTTGGCTTGAGATCTTGATCTAGATCAATCTTATTTTTGTATTCAAAAACATTACCAATTCTCTCAATTTCTAACATTCCACTTGTGTTGATTTCTAAGGTTGCTTTAAGCATTTCCTCTCTCCCCAACACTCGCCACCCCATTCTCCACTTTGATGACGAATACACCATTGACTATGTTACTTGACTCTCCCAACTTGTGTTCGATAATATTCCCTTCCTTTTCCCACCACAAAGTCCATGTATGAGTTTTAACATCATGCCCTTGCAAGATAAATGTTATCAACAAATTTTGATCACAAGAAAATTAATAAAAATGAAAATTTTGAAATTTTTCAAAAGTGCTACTTTGCATGATTTATCGCGATCGCCTTGTTTTTTGTGATCGCTTCGGTCTTCGCTTTGTCCATTTCGAGCGAGAACTCCTCCCGCCAGGTCTTAAACTGCGTTAAATATTAATTAATTAATTACTCTTTGTTTGATAAAATCAATTTTTAAGAACTTTGGGGTTTTTAATTAAATAAATATTAATTAAAATTCATTCGACAAGATTTATTTTAATTGCCGGGGAAAAATAAGCTTCCGCTTCCCATTGCCGAGGATGCCAAATTGGCTTCCCGTACCCGGATTTCCCCTTTCCTGGCAAATTTATTTTAATTCCCGCTTGTGGGATTTCTTCCACTGATTGCCAAATCAATGAATTGGCAAACGGAAAAAAATCTCCCGATTTCCCACATGGGGAAATAAAATGGGGATTGCCAGCCCACCTTGCCATTTCCGTTGGCAAATGGTTGTTTATTTCCCCATTTCCCCTCAATTAATGCCACTACCCGGGAAAGAGGGAAGTTGTTTTAACAGACGAATAAGAAATGGTCAGGGGAAGCTCCTCAATCCTCATAAAAATCCTTCCGTCAATCGCATTGAAGAAGTCGTGTGAAGCTTTCCAATTTCTTCTTATTTCTTCTGAAGGAACGTCTCAGAGTAATATTTTATCACATCCCTCAAAAAAATTTCCATAGCCAAGATTGCAGAAAGCCACGCATTTACCAGAAATAGTTCCCACGAAAGTTTTTCAAAGAATATACAGTCCAACAAAGAAAGCAAGGAGACATTCACGTGGGCAAAGGAGAAACAACAAGTGAAAGGAGGCCACGCATGCATGAAATAAAAACATAACAGTCCAAAATAGACCAAGCATCCCCACACAGGGAGCAGGAAAGAGTAACCACGTATGAGGATTGAGCAAACAGCAGTTGAAAAGTCAAAACTCAGTGTCCAAGATCTCCATGCAAGAACAACAGAGAAATCCACGCATTTTCCAGAACAGTCCACGCAACAAGGGGGAAAAGGAATTAGTTTTAGCGCCCAAGGAGTAAACAAAATAGATAAAACTTGCATTTAAAACTCAAGGACCACGTGGGGTAAAGAAAAACAAAATAGAAACCACTATAAGCTTCTCCACACATTTTTCAGAATAGTCCAAAGGAAAAACATTTTTCTCCTCCCACGCATTGGGACAGCATAAAGTTTGAGGAACAACAGTTAAAAGACAAGGATCTCCACGCATTGGTTGGTGCAAAGAAAAGGGAAAAGCTAGACAAACCACACAAACCACATAACAGTCCACGCATTCCCCAAGAAGTCTCCACGCAGGGATAGGAAAGCTCTCCACGCATTGGTTTATGCACAAAGTTTAAAAGACCAAAGCTTCACCATGCATTCCTCAACATCTCCAGCAGCAAACAAGAAGCCACGCATTCTCCAGGTGTATCAACGCATTTGCAGGAAGATTCAACAAGTATAGTCACGCATCGATCAAAAGATCACAAGGAAGAAGTAAATCTCAAAGTACGCGGTCATTAAAATCAGGTAATTTTCATACATACCAAGGATAATTTCTTTGGAAAATTAAATAAAAAAACGGGATATTAGAAATCGGGTGATTTTGTTTATTTTAAATAAATAAATAAATTATTGTCACCGGAATCAAAAATTGTAACCGATCAGGTTATTATTATTATTATTTTTTAAATAATAATAATAATAATAATAAAAACAAGTCATATTATTCTTGCATTAACGGGGGTTTCGAGACTAAGACCCAGCCCCATTTGCATTGTTTTGCGTGTCTTAAGTCATTTTTTCTATAAAATTCATAATGGCCAATAAATCTACAGAAGATCGAGGAAGTCATGGAGAAATCGAACAAATCTGCGCTAAAGTACGAATTCCAAGGAATTGCCCTCCCAGTTCCATCAAGTCGGCATATGACAATATCACTGATACGAATTTGGGTCACATCAATGTGCAACAATTCTCGTAATCGGGTGAAAGCTAAAGGCAAAACCATATTCTCGGATAGGCTTTACCATAGTGGTCTACCCCAAGCAATGACATTTCCTGTCTCGGTGCAATGTCCGGAGCTGGTTATTGCTTGCGCGAGCATTATGATCCCGAGAGACGAGGAATTTTTAAAGATAATCGCAAGCCTTTTCTCTTAATCACACCAGAGCACATTGAGGAATTGCTCAGCATACCTGACTTTCCTGAGAATGCGGATATCACTCGACAGTCAACACAAGAATTTTGGGATGAAGAACCCCTCAGGTGGAGCAAGATGGTTAATAACAACTGGTTAGTGACCAAGAGGCCTCGAATTGACCGGCTTCCTAAAGAATTGTACCGCATTGAGTTCGTGGAAGAAATCGAGGACATGATTACTCTCCTAAGTCGAGTTTTCGGTTTACCCTCTGTCAGGATTTTCCACCCATGGATGTATTAGTTTATCTGTATCATCCTTGCCAAGAGAGAGTTTGTGGATTGGGCCACCATCATCAGTGATACCCTTCACAAACAATTGATCGAAGTAAAGATGACTGGATGCTTCTACATGACATCGTATCTGACTTACGCAGTGGCAAGAAGAAAGTTGTTTTCGGACTCGAAACAAGAGGAGTCATGGGTCCATCAAATAGTGTCTTCCATTACTATCCGCAACTAAGTTTCAAAAATAGCTCTCACCATTTCAGAAGAGTCAATGATGCATTCACCTTCCGCGTGATTCGAACTCTGAATCGGAATATAGAGGAAATATTTTCTAAAGAAGCCATGGATGTCATTTCCTAATGGGGAACCTAGTTTATCCAATTCTCATCCTTTTCCTACATTCGTAAGTGGCTTTGCGGGTACTCCATGGAAACTTCCCAAGTGCGTAAGTGGCTTTGTGGGTACTCCATGGAAACTTCCCAAGTATGTCAATGACAAATGGGCATTGATGGAGCTTGCACGACAACTATTCCAAGTTCATTGTCTTCTCAGTGACAAACATCGCTCAGAATTCATTTCCCAATCCAAATCGGGAATACCAATGTCCAAATCTCTTCAATGCACAACTCATGGAAAAAGAGTTCACCCTCATCACAATTCATCCATATGTGAAGAGAGCCCAGTTTGATATCAATGGATATATGTAGAAGATTCTTGGAGCAAAGTATCAACATAACCCTACCATGGAAGATTTCTGGGCTGCTTGTTCAGATGAGCATGAAGTAAGAAGATGAGAGTTTTCTCGCCTAACCCTTGCTCAGATCAAGGCCTTTTGCATCAAGAACCCTCCAGATTCATTCGTAAATGATGATGAAGATGTTATTGATCCTTCATATGATGCAGTTGCTTTTACCCCGTTGCCTCGAATTGATTGGACCAAAAGAGATGAATTTTCTCTTGATAGCAAGAATCAACCAATCCTTGAAAGAAGCATATCTTGGTATGAAAGAGAACTTGCCAAGTTATAATCAATTCAAGATCATACTTTAGGATCACAAAAATTGCCAACTCGAGGAGGTCTCCATTCAACCAAAGCCCTTCTCAATTGACCTCGTGCCATCCAATCATACGCAACAAGCAAGAAAGGAGTGGTTGCCAAAATCCACTTCACCGAATAATGTGTCACGAGGAGAAAAACCTAAGGGTCCTAGCCCTAGTGAAGGAAGAGAGCGTGTATTGGGATTTTCTACTTCAAGTAGAGATTCTTCTACTCACATTGTTAATAGTTCTCGAAGCTCATGACAAATGATCCTTAAGCAATGCCTTGCACAAGCGTCCACTCAGGTGCAAGTAGTCCAAATATCAAACACTTCGAACCTACAGTTCATGAAGAGATTTCCCAAAATCTCCCAAATGAGTAGGAGGTGGATATTGAGGTTATTTCTCCTAAAATCGAGGTCGTGGAAAGGATTCTTGCAGAATCTCATGATGTCGAGAACAATGAGAATGTTGCTTCGAGCTCCAGGATTTTGTATGCAGAAATAGTGAATGATACTCCTTTCTGGGTTGATTGCGAAGTCAAGAAAAGGAAGAGGGTTGTCAAGGCAATTGACATTGATTTTGATGCCCTTTTCAAACTTTCAAATGATGTCATTCCCAAGAAGCCTAAAGTGCTCTCTGGATAGTGACAGAAATAGATTTGCATGGATCTTACCATCCCACAAGTTGACAAGGAGCGTGATGCCATGACATTTGTTGATTATGAAGTTTCCAGACTTGGACTTGGGAGGTCCACATTGGAAAGTGACATGGCGATGGCTCAAGATTCAATTGATATCGTGCTAAAGAGACTTGAGAAATATAAGTCTCAAAACTCTCAGCTCAAGGCTGAAAATAATCAATTGGTGGAATATGTTCATCATCTGATAAATCCCATATCATTCACTTTCCAAGTAACTGATGCAGTGGCTGCCCCTGATGAAGAAACTCTAAATTTATCAAAAGAAATAAACACATTGGGCCATGTCACTAAAACTTGGCTTTCAGAAATTCTTGTTTTGGGCCAAGAGACGATCAAAACAGCGGTTAAGCTCCATGAAGATGTCAATGCGTATCTTGATCCAATTCTTTCTTTCAAGGAAACTTTTGTTTCTAACATATCAAATTTGGACGAGATATTGCCCAGTCTACAGGAGATGACGAGTATGGAGTCCTCAATTTTAGCCATTGAAGGAATTCTCGAATTTGAACATCGAGGGACACGTTTTCTTTGGTGTCTACATCTCAAATCAAGGAAGACGCTTCTCAAGGATTCTATGATCCATTATGAGAGCGTATGCAATGAAGCCTTCACTTCACTTGCCTTGATTCAAGAATTCATAGCTGAGATCCCTTACAACCTCGTAAATGAGCATAATCAAAGGTGTTCATCGGAACATGTGGAAGAGAAATTTTCACAATTGTTTAAGGACATGTATACTCCCGCCAATAATTTCTCTTCAACTTCAATGGAGCATTGCATCAAATTAAAGAACTTGTTTGAGAATGCTCAATCAAAGATGGTTAATTTAAATGATATGCCAAGTAGGATTTTGGAATTGCAAGTATTTTGTGAGGCTATTCTTCACCAAATGAACCTCCAAAAGAAGAAAAGATGTTCGAAACATTGGGAAGGTTCAGATCCTTTTAATTGGCGAAAGCGGCAGATCCTAATTTCACTGATGGTTCAAGGAGAGTTTTCTTGGAATCTAATGAAGTGGGAGAGTCCATTTCTCATACATTTGAGATAGGCGGACTCCATTTCAATGGATAAGGCACTAGTTATTATCGTATGTTTTAAAAGTAGAATTTTAAGAAAATGATGTTATTGAGTTTGTTTTCAAAAACTCATGTGGATGACTTAAGTGATTTTTATTTTTAGTTGCTTTTAATAAAGTTGGTTGAAAAAGTCAAAGGTTGCTTTAGTGCCCTATTTAATGTTCATATAAACCCTAACTACTTTGTAACCAACTTTTAGGTTATAAAAATAATTCAGGGCTCATTTGTAGAAAGGGGATTTTGAGAGAGGAGAAGAAAATACTTTTGTGTACAAGCTTTGTTTCAGAAGAAACTTTGTGTTCTTTGTGAAGACATTTTGGAGTTAATGAAATACGAACTTTGTGTCTCATTCATTGTCTCTTGTAACATTTGATGTTCTTATGTTCATTAGATGTTAGATGTTTAAATCTTGCATGCAAATATTGTCTTTGATCTTATTATCAACGTTATTAAGTTGTTATTCCTGTTCACAGTGATCAAGCTCTGCTATTTACTTGCTCATGTGTGTTCCCTTTACTCATTCTCGTTTAACTAATGCAAACTCCATTTTATTTGTGTTAGTTATTTATTGTTCTTCTCCATGCAATATTAGGCTCTACTTTTACCTAACTCTTGCATGTTCCTTCCATTCATTCCTTTCCATTTTGTTCCTTCATTTCATTCCATCTCCCTCATTCACTTTTCTTTCCATTGATGTTCCAAAACACCCCCACATACAATTTTGAATGTATAGGTGTAAATATAGTTTTGGTTTTCAATAAAGGCAGCCTCACCTTCATTGAGGAGGGACTTTGTTCCCACACTAGTTGCATGTCATTTGCATGCGTGCAAATCCATATGCTAACACAACATAGCCCTCAATCCTATGCACTACTTTAGCTCACCTCGTCCCCATGGGTCCTACCCTTAGAATCGTTGATAAGGTGATGAGTGCAAATCATCGCATCAAAGACTTCATTTTTCCCTAGACCATGACTCTCCCTCCATACCCTCCACTCATAAATATCATTGACGTCTTCTCTCGAAAAAATAAATATGAGTTTCTTACATGCGCATTTAATTTTTGTCCTCACCGCCCTCCACCATTCCCCTAGGACCTTTTGCCACACTCTCCTCCCAATAAAAATCCTCTTTTGAAATCGACCCCCAAGCATGGGTTTCCAACGGCAATTCTCTTTACAACATCCTAGAAAAGTCTGTTGTCATTGTCTTCACTCCACCACCATCACCTACTATTTTCTCTATACGTACAAATGAGAGGGATATTCAAAAGGTATGTACCAAGAAAGCAATGGATCGTAAGGGCCTTTAGGTTGAGTTCTTCAAATATCGTGTGGATTCCCTTGCCTCCGTCCTCCGCATTAGCAAAGATCTTTAATGAGGTTGTTTGCTTGGCTTTCCTCATTCTAGATCCTAACACAAAATCCATCCCATTCATAAGTCCAAGGATAGCTCAAACCCTGACAACTACAAGACCATTATGATTGAGAATACATTTGCCTAACTTTATGTCGAAATGTATGTAGCTTTCAATGCACTTGGAGAGAGATTATCTTACCAAGGGGAAAAGCCGACTTTAGGAGAACATACTAGATTATTGACCACATCTTTACACTCCAAGTTATCAATTTTTCCAAAGTCTTTTGTTGTTTTGTAGATTTTTAGAAAGCCTCTAATTCAATTCCAAGACATCCGCTTTACCAAAAGTTGTGTGATGTTGGCATTACTGATTCTCCGATTACCATCGCTTGGAGGCTCTATGAGACAGCTTGTTGCATGATTTCGTAATTCTCACCGCCTTTCTAGCCCTATGAAAATTACCATTGGGTTCAAGTAAGGATACCTCTCACACTAACCCTCTTCTCGCATTTTACATCAATGAGCTAGAGGATTTTCTTCGACAATAAACCCATGCAGATGGTGGTTGCAATTTAGATGATGTGATGATAGCCATAATTCTTTTTATTAGATATTCTCCTCTCACTCTGCCAATGGATTACAAAGGTAATGTGATACCTTTTCTTATTTTTGTGAGCTTTGTAAATCTATGGTCAACTTCAGCAAAACTAAGTTCTAGTTCAAATGTCACCACACCTTTGCAAGCAATACACCTCCCTTACTCTCTTGGAGCGCTAACATTTTCAAATCCCCTTTTAGGGTATCCCTTAAAAGATGTGCCTCTTTGATACAATCATCAAGCCTACAGTTTTGTATGGATCTAAGGTTTGGGGACCTAGTTTGGGATCTCGTTGATTAAGCTCATATTGAGAGGGTCTAGACTCTCATGATCCAAATTCTCCGATCTGCTCCAAAAGGATTGTTCCTCGGCGTGTCATCCAAGCTAAGTTTTTGCCCAACCTTTGTGTCTTGAGATTGTCTTCAAGATTACTTTCTACATTCATCGACACAAATGTATGGGAGATTCAACTTTAGGCCATGCGAGGCATCCATACTTATCCCTCTCGTTCTTCAAAGTGCATTTTTGGGCCCCAATCGACACCAGCGATGTTGATATTGTAAGACTAGTTTGCTCCCCATTCGATACACCTTATTTTTCACTTCTAGACTTTTCTCTTTGAAACCACCATTGGTGCATTAACCCCCAAGAGTGATGTCACACAAGGCATTACTAGGAGCACAAAAGATTGGAAATGGTTGGGCTAGTTGGCAATACCTATGAGAGAGCCTTGATGTGCAATCGATGATACCTTATCCTCTCGCTTTATAGCCACCTACAACATCATGTTACTATCCTCTTATGATCACCTACATATCTACTTACAACACTTTCATACCCTTAGTCATATCACCTTTTATTAGCTCTCGAGACTTCGTCCACCTCCAAGGATCTTCCCTTTAGACCCCATGATTTGTTATTACCTAGAGTTGAAAGCATCGACCATGGTCGGTACTTGTTGGATGTTATTCCTCATGGCCAACCGCATTGACCATGGTCAATTTCGCTGGCCGTAGTAGGGAATTGTAATAGTCAATCATGATGCCTATTTATAGGCATCATTTGAGAGCGTTTATTATCATAACGCATTTGTCATTCATTATTCTTGTGCTTGCCAAGCTGCTCTTAAGGTCATAACGGTTAAGGAGTTAATTGTGCTCGTCTTTAAAGGTCTATCTTTGGAGCATGAGTCTAGGATACTCAAGAATAGGCGATGTGCCAACAAAGTTCACCAAGTCTTTGGAGTCCTCAACTATGGTTTACTTAGGTCTTCTTATTTGTCTTGTGGTTCCCCATATCAACTCTCTCATAAGGTGCTACTAAACCTTGAGGTGTTAATGTGCCAAAGGTGTATGCACAAATGTAAGCATCTCTAACCTCCTTTTCCTTTATGTTATTTCCGATTTGATCGATTGATGTATCGTGTATATAGATTAGAATAGAGTAGCACGTTCTTATCTATTGCATTATTCTTTATCGTCCCTTTCCTTAAATCTGCCCTTTGGGCATTACAACTTATCTCTATAATCTATGTTTACAGCACTAGCTTACATATATTTATGTTCTTTACAATCCTTTCATCTTCATACAATCCGGACACTAGTAAGGCACCATCCCCTATCTAATAAGATCTTCACATATAATGAACAATTCGAACAATACGCAAAATATTACACAACAGAAGAGCTATTGATGGGCCAAAATGCCCTAATATTCAATATATTCATAAATAGAATAATACCCTTAAGGTAGGGCAACACCATACACTAGCATACCTATCTTAGATAAATCTATGATTTAAGATGTCGAGAGGTATCATTCTCTAAGCACCTTTTCTAATCATGTCACAAATTGAATATAGGCGCCTTGAGAATGATATATCTCAACATCTTTTAAACAAATTTATCTAAGATAGGTATGTTAGTAGCATTTATAGGTATTGTGTTTTCTTTTACCATTTAATATGAAACATTTCATTAAATTTTTAAATGTGTAATATATAACTGTAGTTTTGACTACCCTATTCAAACACAAATCTATAACATTAAACTTTATACTTAATGTGAAACCTTTGGATGTTCCCAAGTGTATATATATTCCTTCAAATTAATAAATCACTATATAAAAATGTTAGCACACATATACATTAAACTATGAGATTTCAATTCAGATCCATTAACTTGTAAATGTAAATTCACATTGAAATACCAATCCATATCATAGATAATTATATATAAAAACTCAATATAAATTGTATTATTCATTTTTACAATCATATACAATAGTATGATTTGAAAATAAATATACATTACTAAATGTAGCATACCTAAATTAACTTAGATTGTTAATTAAATATTTATATACATTTGTAATAAGAATAAAATATATGACTTAATTTAGTATACCTAAGATTTATAAATTTAACATCATTGTGTCATCAAAAAGCTATGTTAAATCTTAAATTTTATCATAAATTAAATTATATTTTAGATTTACCTAATAGGTACCTAAATAACTTAAATCGGTATAACATACTATTTAATAGGCAAATATATTTAATAGAAGTATAACAAAATTAAAGTAAATACGTACCTAAGATTATAATATTTACTTAATATGTATCTAAATGGCTTAAATTTGTAAATACATGTAGCATACTATTTAATAGGTGAAGATAGATAAATAGATAAATAAATATAATATAGATATAACAAATGTAAAATAAATACTTAGCTTAGGTTCATAATGATCTGCCACACTATTATCTATAAGTTAAATAGGTACATGAACCTAGGTTATCTTAAATTAGTCATTAATATATTTTCTTAATTTTAATAAATTATATTTTCTTAGATTTTAATCATAAAATTTAAGTAAAATTTAGATATCCAGATTTACTTAAAATTTATCTACATCTAGATTGAGTTATATTGGGTCCTCGCAAATAATAAACTAGCAACAACATCCATAGGTGCTTATGAAAGGCTGATAGGTTTATCATGTTTCTTGCCAGCACAATGACATTTTATTTAAGACATTGACTGACCGATCCCCAAATTATTTCTAAACCTTTGAATTTTCTATGTAGTATGTTTTATCTAACACAAAGGAAAAATATTTGATAACTATTCTTTTGAAGAGGTTCTATAAGGAAACATAGTTAGTTATAAATTAAAGTGTAGAAATATTATAATGACATGTTTTCATTTTAGTTGTAATGCAAAATGTGAAAATATAAATACAATGTATGAGTTGTTTGAAATAATGTCTTATTAGACCTTTTTTATAAGGAATATTTTTTCTACAATAAAGTTTTTGTATTTTATTTTACTTTAACATTTCATATATATATATATATAAAAGCAAACTCCAGCTTAGGGTAGTATGGTATGTATTTAGAAACAATTGTGTATGTTATAATTGTTAGGGATTATGAATCCACATGGTAGGAGCTGGGAAGGATGAGAAAGCAAGTGTGCTCATCTCGCAACCAATAAACCATAATGTTAGTAAAATGCCCACTTCCATTTGTGTGTCACCACTATTGGCATAAGAATCATGATATATTCGGGTTCATATGTTAACATGGACCAAGCCAAGCAACCAATATTAGATCAATTTTTTGATTCAATGACGATTTTTATACAATAGAAATCTGTCTTGATGTAGTAGGGAATGTATTTAAGGGCAATTGTGTATGATTTTTATAGGATTATGAAGCCACAGAGGAAGAGATGGGAAGTCCAACCAAGCAAACATACTCATCTCATAACCATTAAACCATTATGTTACTAAGAGGGCCAATTATATTGTGTTGTCACCCTATTGGCATAAGGATCATGATATATTGTGGTTTATATGTAAGCAATAACCAAGTCAGCCAACCAATGTTGTATTTATCTTTTGATTCAAGGACTATTTTAAGAGGCGTAGAAGCAATTCCAAGATGCAATGAAAAGGTATTTTATTTAGAGGCCGCAATTGTAATCCCGACCAAAAGGATAATTATATATTGGGGTTTATATGTTAATGTGAAGCAAGAATGTGGGATTAATTTTTTTATTCATTGAGGATTTGTATTGTCATCAACCCTTATGTTAGTAAGGGAGTCACTTTAATTGTGGCATCAGCTCTACAGGGATAAGTACCGTGATTTATTGAAATTTAAATGTTAACACAAACCAAGCCAACCAAGCAATATGGGATTATTTTTTTGTTTCAACAAAAAAATTATAATAATAGAGGCATTTGCAATATACATTGAAGAGGCATATCTAACATATAGAATTGTGCGACATGAATTTAGAAACAATTGTGTGTGTATATACACCTTATTATGCAATGCTATTTATAACAAAATAGTTATTTATTAATAGAGAGTTGCACATCCACCCTTGATAAGCACCTAGATTGGCCCTCCATAAAATCAAGGATTATGCACTATTTCACTTGAGGCCAGGCTATCCAGACAAAAATACACTCCCTTTGTATTTGTGAGAGATATATGCAGCTAATAAAGTATTCTAAATATCACTAATAAGAACAATATTTATTTTGGTTTTTCCTGGTTTTGTTAAATTAGTGCGCAATTATATAAAGATATAAAAGGAATATAGATCTTCTATTGTGAATGAACCAAACAAATAATAAATTCAAATTGGATGACAGGTTCCCATAGTGTCATTATAAATGTTTAAAATATTAAATTAATTGAAATCAAATGGCGGTATAAGTCTCTCAGATTTAAAGTAAAAAGATAACTAAAGTGTAATTTTTGAATGTAATGTAATGCACTGTTGTACTCGAACATTGGTCAAAAACACACACCATCAATCCCCGCAATAAATAAATTGAATGTATATGTGAAAAATATTGAGATTATTTGAAAAACCAGATATATAATTTTATTTTTCAATTATTATGAATAGTTTTTAGATTAAATTGTGTAGTATCATGATATTGAAACTGCTTACTGAGGTTATCCCGACCGCAAATTATGGACGCTGTGCCCACCCAGTGAAATCGTAACCGTTCATTCTATGCCTCCCACCATATCTAGCACCTGCGCATAGCTGAGGCATTTCTTCTTTATATTACAAGATGAAGAGCTCGAGCTGAGGCATTTGCATTGCACAGATGTGCAAAATAAAAGAATATGAATATGGATTGTTACGAGGCAAACTGTATGAACATTAAAGAAAGAGCCCAAACGCATGGCGATTTGGAACGCTCTGATGAAAGCAGGAAATGCATGTGGCAAAAGCTTGGTACTCTCTCCGCTGATCTTGGTTTGCAGGGCCTGAAATTCGTGCATGTGAATCCTGTTGCATTGCAAGAATGGGCAAGAGATTGCCATCGAACTCCCATCTCCTTCAAGTGTAACAAATCAGGCAGAATAAGGGACAAAGAGAATCTGCATTCGCTTACAAAAATGAGGGAGATCAATACTGAGAGATGATACGACAGAAATTACATGGAAAAGCACAAAAGACAGGCAGAGCTGGTATAACAATGTTGGAATTGCACCCATGCCCATTGGTATTCTCTAATACATATAAATAAAAACTAAACGAAATGATATTTGGAATTTTTCGGTATATCTATGTTGCCGGATACGGTACGTGTACCGGTTCGGTACGGGTTCGATACGCAGATACGTCAATTTTAAAAACACTTGGGTACGATACATCTTGGATACGTCCGTACATATACATATATATATATATATATATATATATATATATATATATATTTATATATATATAGTCCATAAAAATACAAAACTTGAAAAATATAGTACAATCAATGTTCAAAACATTCAATATACTTAAGATTTTACATTTTCTATGATATACAAATATTGTATTCCTTTGTGTTTCATCCATTTCCTTTGAGATTAATTTTTGTGTTGCGATGGTGGCCATAAAAGATGTATATAGGGAGCTCCTAAAGGACCTATTTAATGAGATTGACTCTAACCTGCCAATGATAACTAAAGAGGTCAGTCCAATGGTTGGTTCTTGCATTCATATTATCCAAAATCACCTTCTAATCCTCCTTAAGGATGCGGGAAGGAGTCAATGTTGTGCCTTGGTAGTTTTTAGGAAAGGATGCTCTTTGAAACTTTAAGCTATGCAATTTGCGGTTCCAAATTTTTCTATTAGTATTGAAGATCACCTGAGATTTGATCTCATAAATAACTTGTACAGAGGCTTAGATATATGTCCAAATTTCTATGAATAGCTTCTTTCCTTGGCCAATTACGATCCCAAATAATTACCTCAAACATTCTTGATATCCTTTGAATATTTTCTCTTCAATAAACTAGAGAGATTTTAAACAATCTCCATGTTTCCTTGTGGTTGCCATGCCCTCCTAGTCTAGTCCTGAATAAAACTGAAGTTTGTTTGAGTTAAAATAAAATTAAAAAAACTTTTTTAGAGCCCCCCTTTGCTTGAACCTACCGATACGTCTTGGGTACATCCGGGTATGTACCTGCACGTATCTGTACTGATAAGTATCCAGGGGGTACGTGAACTGGGGACAAACCACAGTAATAGAGGTATATATATATATATATATATATATATATATATATATGAGGACGACGACGGCATTTTCAAGAAAGTCTCGCTTAGAAAGGCCTATTGGCTAATAAATCCAATTAAGAATGCTTAGAACTCACAATAAATAGTAAATACTATAAGATAAAAATAATAAATCTTATCGGTGACATTAGAAATTAATGAAAGGAAACAAATATAAATGTCAAATTCAATTCACAATTCACCAAACCCTAAAACAATGAATTTTATTTAAATCTTTAAAAGTGCAATAAGGAAGAAGTCGTATTTATCTCGTGTTAATGTTTATTCGATAATCTCTACTCTTTTGTGCTCTTGCATTTTTTTGTTTGTTAAACCTAATTTATTTATTTAGTTTGTAAATATATAAATATATTTTGTTTTAATTATTAAAAAATGAGTGGGATAAAAAAACTATAACTTTGACAAGTGAAAATATATATAAAATAATGTCAGCCTTAGTTTTTCTTTCACAAGCAAGACATGAGAGTCCTCAACTCTATGCTCCCATTATCGATGCCTCTCAACCTAAATACTCCTTAAGGAATAACTCCACAATATCCCAATATGAGAAGTCCACTTCGATGGGAATACAATAAATATCCTTCTACCATGTGGAAAACTCAACACATATATGACATATCTCATAATGATATTCATCCCCTTTATATAGGCATATATTACTCTTAATGGATGGGTAACACCTAATCCCAAAGTTGGCCAACTCATTACCCAATATAACTAATCCCTATGTGACTTCATTTATTATAAACATATACAAGGGGATGTGTGCCACATGTCAAAGATCTCCATCACCCCATATACATTATAATATCATATTCCAAGGTACATAACATGCCCTGTCTCCTTGAGATGTTTCATCCCCAAAACATGAGCAGAAACCATGTAATCAATGTGCTTCAAATCATTACACACTTGTCGCCATGCTCGATCATCCAACCACCCATATGTAATCTTTGGGGCTGATACATCTCTAAACTTGGTTACATAATCTATTGCACTACTCTAATTCTATCCATATCTAAAGTTGGTCCTCCTTAGCTTTCATGCATAGCCATAGTAATTATTCTTGTGATTCCCTATCACATAATTATTGCTCCAATGCTTCCATGTATAACCAGAGTGATTGTTCCTCCAATGACTTGTATATCCATATTGGTTGCTGCTTTGATGTTCCCTAATATGCCTCCATGATTTTTGTCTCTCATGATGATGTGGGTGTCTATATGTCACAACCTTAAGATATGCATCTTTTTCTACTTTTCTTTCCTCTTCCACCTTTTCGACTTTTAGTCTATTTCTCTCTAGAGTAGACAAATTGCTGTTGTCATCTTATTCTTCAAATGTTGCTTGTTCTTCTTCCAAGCCTTCTTGATTCTCTTCTTCATGATCTTCAGATTCGTCCTCGTGCTCAACCTTGAACTTTCTTTGTTCTTCAACAAGTGTGATATATCAAGGTGACCTTCTTTCTCTTGTACTGATCTTTGTGAACTTCTTTTCGCACAATAATGTTAATTGTTCCCAATGTCTTTGATCAAGAATATCTAAGAACAATATCCAAACCATCCATATCCAATGCATAAAAATCTGAATGCAAAACATATTTATCCATAGAGAGTCTCAAATCTTCAAAAACTTGAATATTCTTACCATCCACTTGAGCTTCCTTGATATTCCTAACTTGAACATGTAGATGTTGAGCCACATCCTTGTTGATGAAGTTATACTTGTTGCTAGGGTCTATGGACACAATTATCTTTTTCTTTGAATGCACCCATGAAACTGAAATATTGAGAAGTCTTTTTTTGGAGATGCATAGTTTGAAACCTTATCATGTACTTCTTCATCCCGATCCTCTACCTCTCATTTTGCATCATTTGTAGCCTCTTCATTGTCATCTTCTTCCTCAAAATGCCTATCGTAATCTCCTCTGCCACAAGAAGCGTACCTTTATTGCCCACAAGAAGAAGGGATCTCCACACCTCACTTTTGCATTCCCCCAAACACTTTTGGCATACCATCATTCCCTGACGCTCCCCTTACCCCTGGACCTTGACCCCCACACTATGTTCACCCACACCTCCACCCTTTATGATATCCCTGGTCAGCCCCAGACCCAAGTTGTGTCCCCACCCTCCACCTGCCACATCTTCACCTACACAAATGTTAAGAAGGCCATATCGGTGATGAATTGCAGCAAAGCAGCAGATGAGGAAGGCTTCCAGGCAGAGTTTTTCAAGCATGGGATCAACACCATCAACAGTTATTTGGTAGACCTTTTCAATCAGGTGGTGTGTATTGGATTTCTGTAACCTTGGTCCCATCCATTCACAAATCTGGTCCTACTTCTGATCCTAATAATTACAGGACAATTATGGTGGGTCACACTTTCTCCAAGTTGTATGCCACTTTGTTCTCCACTTGCAACTTTCCGAGTTTCTTGAGCAATACCAGTGCAGAGCTAAAGGACAAGTAGGTTTCAGGACAGGTACTAGACCATTGATCACATTCTCACCCTCTCGTGCTATCATTGAGGAAGCACATCACCGTTCGTCTAGATTCTTCTGTTGTTTTGTGGACATTCGAAAGCCTTTGACTCTGTTCCACAGAAGCCCTTTTCCACAAACTTAGAGACATTGGTATTTCGAAACCCTCCTTGTCGCCATCATTTGGTTGTATGAGGAGGTCTTGGGTCGCCTTCGTACTGTTGTTGGGCTTTTTGACTTCATCAGGAGCACCATCGGGGTTAAGCAAGGTTACCCTCTCTCTCCTACTCTATTTGGTATTTATATTGATGAGTTGGAGGAATTTCTTCGGGACCACATACAGGACAGGGATGGTTGTCTTCTTCACCAGGTTTTGATCTACATTCTTCTCTTCACGGATGATGTGGTCCTTTTGGCTTCTTTTGCTGAGGGGTTACAGAGACAACTTGACGCTTTAGCCCTCTTCTGTGATCATAGACAGCTTACAGTCAACCAGGTAAAACCAAGGTTATGGTTTTCAATGTGTTGAAGACCTCTGATTTCCATTTCTTCTACAGAGGGAGGAGCTGGAGATCACCAACTCCTACACCTATCTGGGGGTTCTCTTCTCTGGACCTCGCTTCAGTCTACGCCCGGCTATTCAACCCCACATCAACAAGGGGTATGGTTCCCTCGCGATCTTGGAGAGACAGTGCTTCCGCCACCACTTTCAGGACACGTTGTCCAAGATGTCTCTCTCTGGACTCTCTTGTGAGACCCACAGTTCTCTATGGTTCTGAGGTTTGGGGTCCCTCCCTGCTCGAGTCGGATTGGGCTTCTATTGAGCGAGTTCAGATCCTTTTGCTCAGACGGATCATCAGATGCAAAGAGACTGTTCCTCATAATATCATCCTTGCCGAGTTTGGGGCTCGCCCTTTCAGACTAGAGGTCATCTTTGGTCTCATCTCACTCTTACCGCATCCAGGACTTTCTAATTCTTCCATAGGCAGAGATAGGTACATCTACCTTGCCTACCATTCTTCTGAGGCCATTGCTCTTTCTAACCATAGTGGCCGTGCTCGATCTTTGGTATGTCGGGCCTCTCGTCTCCTTGGATCCCTTGGGATCAACATGGACCGTCTCCCCCTTTCAGGTACTCCATGGATGCTCCTGCTCACCTCCTTCCGAGCACACAGAGACCTGCACAGAATCATCAGAGACAATATATACAGACAATTCATTCAAATTACTTGGACCAACCCCTCGGGATGAGCTACGCCCAAAGATGGCCTTCTATGCCAATCACTTCCTCGAAGTCAACAATGGACTCATCATTCGGCCCACCTATATCTCCCGACATTGGATGCATGTTCTTCGCATCTCCCTGGGCCAGTTCAGAGTTGGCTCCCACAGGCTTCGGGTCGAGAGCGATCACCAGTTGGATCGGTCTGAGAGGATTTGTCAACTTTACTCCCTCCAGGAGACCGATATCGAGGAACACTTTATTTTCCGATGCCCCATCTACTATGAGATCAGAGGGAGGTTTCACTGTCTATTTCGTGAACGTCCAATGTTCACGACCTTTTTCAAGTATCATGATCAGAGGTGTCTCGCTCTTTATTTACAAGAAACTCTTAAGCTCCGTGACGGGGTCCTCCATCCTCCTTCCAGGGAGACTACTACTCTACGGATCACATCTTCATGACATATCTCGGCCTATCTACTTGTCTTCCATCCACATTTCAGCCTCTCTTGTGCCAAATAGTATCAAATTTGTCCATCATTGTATCACTCATTTTCACATCATACTTGGGGCAACCCAATCATAGCTCATTATCTACCTTTTATATCACACTTCCTTTGAAAGCACCAAGGTCATTTTCAAGATAGCACTCTTTTCTAAGGTGCAATTCTGGGAGTATCTAAGTGTCATGGTTTGCAAGTTCTCCTTTATAGTGGCTATGCATAAGCTCTCTAGTGTTAGTCATCTTTCACACCCATTTGATCAACCTTTCGAATCCATACAAAGGAGGAATAGAAAAAACCAAAAGAAAAGTTAAACTCCAGTTATCGAGAAAAATCAAACAAAAGACAAAGAAAAATCAACAAAAATTCAATCACAAAGAAAAAGAAGACATGGTATCATTTGACACACCCCTATCCTAGTGGAAAACTCAAACTACACAATCGGCCTCATTATAGAGCTTGAGGTCCTTTGGGGTGAGATAGGTTGTTCTGATTGGGGTAGAAGGTCACGTATCTATCGCCGTCGGTTCCCCTACCTTTTCACGCCAAGATACCTAATCCTCGTTGTAAGCCTATAGCTCCTTAAGTGATGTCATGGGGAATGAGGAAAATGTCGTGGGAACGTGTTTACACTCTTTTTAGATTTTTAGAGGTTATGTTATGTTTATCAGTATAACTAAGGGTATAAGGATTAGCAACAATTAGACTATCCCGATCTAATTAACTTCGTGTGCACCTCGACATACTTCCATTGCTCCTAATGATTCTATATCACACCTTTTACTTGTGGTTGGCCTCAGTATCTCTCCCTCTTTTTGATGTTGATACAGTAACCCTCCTAAGACTTGCATCTCTTGTGTATTTCTTACAACCTTGGCTTCCTCTTGCTAATACACCTATACTTGTGCTATAAATGGTCAAGCCTTTTGTCTTTATAGGGTTCTCCCCTCGCACCTTGATTGATCGGTCATCTAGAACACATACGATTTATCACATGACACAATCTCCTAGATCTTTGACGAACATCTTCTATGCATATTACGTCTCATGGATCTTCCTACCCTAGTTTTGCCACAACACATACTACGGCTTCGACACAAATCATACATGAGCATCTTTCGCTCTTTTCGCCACTTGAGGGGCTTACATCCCCTCCACCTACCACACACAACATGTTTCTTCATAAGGCCCCTATTGAATAGCTCTTGACTGTCCCCTTTTCTTGTACATAGCTATTTTCAAAACATTCAAATAATCACATAATACAAAAACATCAAATATAACCAAAATACAAAATCAAGACATGTTCTAGTTTGCTTGGCTAGTCTATTACTTTATATGTGATTTTTGTTACATTGAATTGATACATGATATATCTATTTTATACACACATGCATTCACAAGGTATTTTGAACTTGATGCAGGACACTCATAGATTGTTGCACGATGATAAGAGTCGGCTTGGTTTCTTACACTACTCTCTTAGGGGCATCCCTCCACACTTTACAAGTGCTTTTATTTCATTATATGTTATTTTACACCTTCCTCATCATGCTTGTTTACATACATAGTGTTTATTGCTATTTATCGATCAATTTAACTAACATGTGTTGTGTGTAATGCTAATCTATCCGGTTATCTTTGTTGTTACTATTACTAGTTGTTACACTTGCTTTCTATATCGTCAATGCGCTACTACTTGATTATGTGGATTCATTCCTTGCTTACTTACTGTGTGGATTCACTTGATTATCTTTTCTGATTATGATGTTATGATTATTTGCTTTATACAACGTAAGGGTCTTGTTTGTCTTGTGACACCGTGGGTGTCCCATGTTTGTGGCTTCATGCCTACTTTGCGTGTATGCACTTGTTTCTCTGATTGTGGCACATTGTGCCTTCTACTGTGATTGTCTTGTGACACCATGGATGTCCCATATTTACGGCTTCATGCCTCCATATGACTATATTTCTACATGATACTATTCACTTGATTATACATTGTTGTTTTTATTACTCTATTGTTTCTAGCTTACACTGATGCTTACGCTACTGTTTTTGCTATGGCTTTTAACATGATTACTATGTTGATTCTATAACTTGTTTTACTATGGAGTAGGACATGATTGCTATTATTCTCTCTGTTGCTACTAGTTTCTTTAGACATGTATTATTTCTTGTTGCTTGTTCTCTACACCATGGTTGCCACCATGCGCAACCCCTTTGCAAGTATAGATTCTTACAAGTGGCCACCACTTCAACCTTCTATAGCTTATCAGACATATAGTACATGGGTACACATCTATTCTTTTGAGCCACACACTCAAATGTTTTATCACACACACCTCAAAAAAGGGCATTCAACTGGGTATTTCTACAAATATAAATAGATTTCAGATACAGAAAGAATTTTTTTGTTGGGCTCGTATCCTCAAAAAAGGTCACAAATACTAAAATGTGGCAAAATTCAAACAAGGTCAAAACCGTACAATGCAGATGGGACCATGGTACAGTCGTGACCTTTCCATACATTCCTAGACAAAAGGCAATTTCATTCAAATTTCCAGTTTCTACAGATTCTATCAAAGGTTTACACGATTTTTACACAGTACAAATACGGATGCCACAATTCAGAGCAAGTTCCAAGGGGCGTGAGTACTTCCTTCTTCACAATGTTATTTCAAATACAATTACAAAATGGGTTTAGGGGCATGAGCCTCCTCCCCTAAAAATTTTCAGAATTCTAAACAATCAATTCAAGCACAGTAGCATCTTGGGAGGGCATGCCAATGACCATTCCTTCCAAAGTTTGTTTTTTCAAGTTAGAGAAAATTGGGCTTAGATCCGTGCTGCTGCAACGGTGTGGTCTCTAAGTTTAGTGGAAAGCGTCAAAGCAATACTGCAAGCTTCATAGACTGGTCTTTCCTCCTCTCACCAAATTCTCAAAATCAGGAAAATGTCTAAGCAAAGCTGTAAGCTTTGTAAACTGATTTGTCCTCCTCTCTCTTCACATTCTCAAAATGGGGAAGGCATCAAGCACATGGGTTCTTTGTAGTCTAATCCTTCCTCCTCTCTACTATCTCCTATGGCACAACATTGGGGACTGATCACCCCCAATCCTCCAACATCTCCAAAGCACATTCCAACTCTCCAAGGCACAACAACAACGGGAGCTCCTCCCTACAAAACAAACATGTGTATTCTTTCCATGTTTTGCATATCCTTTGTGTACTTTTTGCAATGTTCAAATTTATAATGCATTATCTATATTTTGAAGTTAAGAGTTCAGTTTCTATCATAGACATTGACTACACTCTATGTTGTAGGTTTCATCATGGAGCATGCCAACACCAACACATCACAAAGTCCCTTCAAGCGAAGGCAAAGTGTGTGTGCACACTCAAGTATGTTTTTCATTTAAGCATGCAATTTTTAATTACACACTTAAAGGGGGACAAATATAGACACTAAAATCTGGTAACTTGTCCTTGTGCAATGCCAAGTTTGACCTTTTATCCTTGCTAAGACAAATGCTCACATTCAAAATCCAATCTCCTCATCTCTCTAGCTCTGTAGCCTCCAGGAGAATGAGACTGAGGATCATTTCATCTTCCGCTGCCCCATATACGATGAGATCAGGGGACGATTTCATTGCCTCTTTAAAGGGGTTTAGACCCTCCCGGTTTTCTTCAAATATATTGACCAGCGGTGCCTTGTCCTCTATATCTCGTGAGCCTCTCGAACTCAAGACCAAATTCTTCACCCCCCTCTGAGATTCATTTCCACGATACGGATTACATCTTTCTTTCTAGTTCTACCTACACTGGGTGGTACCAAACGACAGAGCCACTCGACCCGATTCACAGTGGCATCGATCGCCTGTTCTCAACTAGACCTTCACAACTTCCCAACCAGGACTACCAAAGCAGTTCGACAAAGATACACGTCTCGCAGGGCAATCCAAATCTACTTGCCTCCCCGGCCGTCGTTCCAGCCTTTAGATCTCAAGCAGGGAGGGGGCCTCACCCTCCTCGAGGAGCCATTCCATCAATAGCTACTTTTTGTCGGCCATGGACTGTTAGGAGGGATGTGACTACCATTTTTGAGTAGGCAACTCCTCGCATGTCCCCTCCTTCATTCTCTTCTTTGCTTTTCTCTTTTCCCTCCCCATCTGTTTTTCATTGCCCTGTCTCGTGGGGTTTGTTTTGGGGTTTTTTCCTGTTTTTCTCTTCTCCTTTCTTCTTCTCGAGAACTCGTTTTGAGTCTTCCCCAGCTTGCACTTTGTATATTGTTTGGGCTGCGGTCCCATTGACCTACTTTTGTGGTCATTCATTGACATTAATATATTTATCTTATCTTATCTCTAGTCATTCTACAACTTGCTTATCTTTACACTATGCTTTGTTGTCAATTCTGAAATATTATTCAATCAAAGAAGCATAAAACCCCTGATATTCATGGCACAACTTTCAGTTTGCATGTTTCCCTCTCTCGTCCCAAACCGTATGGAAGAGTCGGGATGCAGAGTCCAGCCTTGGCCGACCTATATGGTCCTGCCCCTTCTCAATCACCGAATCTGCTTTCAAATCTAATTCATTCTTTGATCATTTCATCTTCCTAAGGTCAACCTTATCATAATATCTCGCCTATGGAAGACTATATAAGCAAGTCATTATCACATTATAACTCACTTGGCATTCTTATAAGATCCTATTGCAAACATCATTCCAAAAGCACTCAAAGGGTTCTTAAATCTGCTCAAATCAGTTACACATCATCTAGGGCAATCCCTACTACAAGTCTAAAGCACTCAACCAGTCAAAGAGTCTAGCTTCACCCATCTACAAGCATGCAAAGATCATAGAGCCATGTCCTAAGCAAGAGAAAAGTCACTCCAAACATTGCACAAGGGTTTCAATCAACACAAGGGTTAGGTCACATAGCTGAGGCACACCATATCTCACTATTACCACGTTGGGTACATTCTATACTACGCAGTTAGCCCGCTATCTTGGTGTCAAGAGACACGAGGGCACCTCTAGGTGGTTGATTAGCTATACACACTTGCACAAGCACTTAGGAGAACTACATGAGGCTTGATTTCCGCAACGAGGATATGTAGTGCAGCACTGGATTGGTTCAGCAGCTAAGAGTCTGACTACCCAAAGTGGTCCAGCCTCAAACACATGCACATGTTTTTTTCCTTTGGTTTGTTAATGCTTTGATAAAGGGTTCTGCAGGTTGCTAGGGTTTATACTTTGTTGCAAATCATCACAAGTCATCCCGAGGTTGTGCAAGCAAGAGCGACACACAACTGAGCACCATTTCCAAACAAGCAAAGCACACAAAAAGTTTCGAGTCCGAACTGTCTCCCGATCCGATACCGTCACATGCCTCCTTGTCCTGGACCATATGTTTCTGCCTAGGCCATACATATGATATACGCCCTTGCACTGCATATTCTTTTGTTCAAGAATCTTCTCTGCTGAATCTTCAGCTCCATATCTTCCCATTTCACCGCCTTGCACACTCGTATCACTCTGCAGTCCTCCTAAATAGCTAAGTCAATCTCTCCTTTCATATTTTGAACTAGTTGCTTATTATTTATTATAGACACTCATTTTGATAATTCATGTCATGCAACAACACAAATTGTACAACAATCTTGTGCTAGCCCACACTTGCTCAATTTGACCAATTATGCTATCCCTAGTTATATCCCACTCATTCTTGCTTGCACACACAACCTATTTGTCAAAGATAATGATCATATTAATCCTATACCCTCGCATATTACAATTCCAACTTTCAAATTACTCGCACATGCATCTGGGACCATAGCATCCAAAAAGGGCCATAACGCTCATACACTATGGGCCGACCTGGCCACTTTGGTCCCTCTCCCTCCAACGGTACTTTTCTAATTTGAACTTCTTTGGTACACTTCTAGTCGGCCTTATCCGAGTTTTCTAAATCCATAACACATATATAAGCAAGTTATTCATCTCTCATTAGGGAGAGGACATTCTATCTACTTGACTCCTAGCATTCCAATGAGAAAATACTAAGAGCAATCACAAGCAAAGCTACTCCAAGACTCCCTTGAGCTTCATATACTCTGCATACTCATTCTAGGGCATTCATCCACTCAAATCTACAAATACAAAAGGGGACATTATCAAAGTCAAGTCAAGCTAGGTAAAGGTTCAAGTACAATTACATTGTTGCAAGGTCATGGTTATCAATTTGGTTGCATACATTCTAGATATCACATGTTAGGCGAGAACGACGTGCGGTTTGAGCCCTCTTCGGAGTAGTGGCAACGTCGGCAATGCACAAGGGTGCCCACAACCCAACTAATGTTTGTTTTGCATGACTCCACCACCATCTAAGGTTTTGAAGATTCAATCAGCTGCACAACAAGCATCGCACAATATCCAAGGTCTAGATTACGGACAAGAGCGCATCAAGAAGCAGTACACAGACCCAAGAACTTTCGTAAAATAAAAGTACTGAGGGACAAGGGCATACTGAAAGGGCCATAGTAGGGGTACGCTTTGGGCCCTACCATACGCTTTCGTCCAAGTAGCTCTATAGGATACAATTTCGGTGCCAAAGCTCTATCGCACCATTTCCATCCTTTTCTAGGTCAGCCCAGATTAGCACAAAAGTCCGGAATATTAGCTAAGTCTTCTTCTCCTCCTCATTGCTAGTACTTTGTTTCATCATTTATCGTTATTTATCTTTGTTCATGTATTATCCTAATATTGATGCAATCATCTTTCAAAACTAGTTGATTAGGATAATATACAATAGGATACTACCCTTATAAATTTACCCATTTAGATTAAATCATTTATTGATCGTTTCATTCATTTCAAGTTTGCATCTCTTAGCTTTCACGATGTTTTCTCTCGATCATTGTTATCTTCTCTCTTAAATTTCTCCTAGTTACCTTAGGGATTTTAAGTGTTACGTCACGGCAGCACATTATTTACGGTATGTTAGTTAGGTTTATTCATTTCCTGGATAACATCTTACATCCTATATTATTTACCAACCTATTAGTTTGGTTGATTCCTTTCCCAGCCTAACACCTTACATCCTATATTATTTACAAGTCAAGGCTAGTATGAATTTTTCAGCTACCCCTTTACATCTTAATAACCCCTAGGCTTGCTAGATAGGTTAATTAGTTCCCCCGCTAGCACCTTATTATCTCCTATATACTACATGGCCTTGTCCTAGCATCCTCCTATGATCTTCCTTCCCCTATTTTGTATACACATCCACTAACTACCTCGCATACACTTGAATTGTTTTCCTCTCCTTGTTAGTCTTGTATCATCGTGGTTCTTCAATAGATTTACGCCCTCTCGGGTCGAGACAAGAGGTAATGCGCCCGGCCGTTAAAAGGCAAGTATTAGATAAATACATTTCATTTGGGTTGAGTTTATATTTTTATCACTTATGTTACTACTTCATGTTAGTCGCCTTTATTTTGGTGTTGCATTTTCTTTTCCCAAGATCGCCTCATGTCAGCACTATTGTGAAAAGTGATGATCATCGGTTGAACATATGTATACTTCTTATTTTTCACTTTTATCTTGAATTTTTCTCTTTGAGCACCATCAAGCGCATTAACACCCCTAAAGTGATATCTTACGAGGCATTACCAAGAGCAGGAAGATCAAAATGGTCGACCGGTTGAATTACCTATGAGAGAGCTTTGATATGTAGTCGATGATACCTTAGATACTCTATCCCGTATATCTCCTGTCATATCCTTCTACAAATTACCGCTGTGATATCGTCTTACTATCCTCTTATAATTACCTACATATTTACTTACAACACCTTCATACCCCATCAAATCACTTTTTATCGGATCCCAAGACTTCACCTCTTGGTTCTTCCCTTTAGGACCCCATAATTTGTTATTACTCAAGCCAACAAAGATCGACCTATAAGGAATTGTAATAGCTAACCATGATCCCTATTTATAGACATCGTTTGAGAGCATTTATCATCATCACGCGTTTCTCATTTGGTTTGCTTACACTCACCAAGCTGCTCTTAAGGTCTTAAAGGTTTAGGAGTTAATCTTGCTTTTCTTTGAGGTCTATCTTTGGAGCATTGGGTCTAAGATACTGGAAAATAAGAATGGCACCAGCAATGGTCACAACGTCTTTAGGGTACCCGATCTGTGGTTTACTTAGGTCTTCTTTTATCCGTCTCGATGGTGCCCACATCAACTTTTCATAGGGTATTGCTAACTCTTGGGGGTTAATGCGCCAATGGTGTTTGCACAAATGTAAGCATCTCTAACCTCCTTTTCCTTTATGTTATTTTCTATTTGATTGACTAAAGTATCATGTACATAGATTAGAATAAAGTAGCATATCCTTATCTATTGCATTGTTCTTTATCAGTAATTGCCTTATATCTACTTTTGGGCATTACAACCTATCAATCTCTACAATTCATGTTTATAACCCTAGCTTAGATCTCTTTATTTTCTTACAATGCATTGATCTTCATACAATCAAGATACTAGTAAGACGTCATCCCCTATCCTAGACCTCCGCTTTGGAACCCTACACCTTTGATAGGGAATGGATTACCATCTTCTAGATCCACGTCTCTTACACCCCTTGGCTATATCTTTGTGGGTTGGCCTAGAATGGTCCCCATTCTATCCTAATCTATATTATTGAGAAGAGAAAAAGGATAATCTATAGACCTTCTCGGCCCACATACATTCAGTGAGCCCAACATGAATCAAACACAAAACCTTTTGATTGAGTCATATTCACGTTCAGATTGAGTCATATTCATGGTCATCTTTGTCCTAATTCTATTATAGTATTTCTATTTCATCTTTATCTCCTATCCCTTATGATCATTTCTTTGCCTCTTGGGGTTTTTCTAGCAAATCTCAACCCATTTAGATTTTATATAGGTTGCTCCTTTCTCCCTTCTTTCCGCACTATTGAAGGAAATACCTCATGGTTCAATTTTTCTCAATCTCAACCAACCATCCAATATAAGATGGATGAAGATCCACAAGATGATCTTCCCATCTTCAAAATATATCTGGACGAAGATCCACAAGATGATCTTACCTTTCTTTATCCCGCTATCATGAATGAGCGGATTTTCCCATCTCTTCTCATTTCTCCATCATTGTCGAAGATCCAAATGACGATCTTCCCATTTATGATCCATTCCAATATAAACATACCAAATTTCACCTTGATATTAAGAATGGCCTTTTGTATTTTAACCTTCCCATCCAAATTTTTAATGGAAAACACTAATTGGGTGCTTCACAAACTTGAGTATTTTCTCTCAATCTATAAAATCAAACATCTCTAACTTCATCGTCTAGTTTCAAAAAAAAAAACGATGCACTTCAATAAAACCCTAATCCTATAGATTGCATCAATCGGGTCCCTAGAAAACCCGATGCACTTTATTTCATCGTATCGCGATAACCGCATCAGCCACCATGATTTTTACATCAAGGTTGATGCCGCACAAAAGTTTGTTTCGACTCTACGCCATCATACATTATCCCTAATTCTTCAATCTCTGATTTCTACAATGATCCATTATATCTTTCTCTTTCATCGCACTTTGGGACATCTTCTAATGCCCATATCTCGCTTCCTTCACAATTTGGGGCATCTTTCAATGCTTACATTCACTTTAACCTAAAATTAATAACTTTGTACTTTTACCATCTTACATTCTGGGGCATCTAACGATACCTATTCTCACTCATCCTCTTACTTGGGGAGATCTTACGTTGCCTTCCATCGTCCTATATCTTACATATCAACCAAAAACCTTATAATAATCAATCTAAACAAATCCAACTCCAAGAAATTTTGAAAGAACAAAACCTCCTTTTTACGAGCATACACCATGAGGTGTATGCTCTTCTTGTGCACTCTAATATGCATGTTATCTCGTATGTCATATCTACTGCACTGTCCTCTTATCACGTATCTCTATTATTTTATCTTATTCCACTAATTTAATCTCCCTTATATATAGCTTTCTCTTCCTTTTTTGGTGTACTTAAATATGTTTATCAAAAATTGATTTTATCTTGTTTATTATGATTTTATAAATTAACAAGGTACTAACATCTTATGTTTCTTCTTATAGTCTCTCTTATATATCCCATGATCCTATGCTGTATCCTAGTGCTTTTTAGCTTCTACCTATCTTATATATTTATAAGCCTGCTAGTTTGGTTGAGCCCTAGTATCCTACCTAACACCTTATATCCGATTTTATCCTTACATGTTGGTTAGTACAACTTTTTTGGCTTCCCCTTGACATCTTTTATTTACAGGCCTGCTAGTTTGGTAAAGTATCCCAGCTAGCACCTTACATCCTATATTATCCTTATAGGCCAGTTAGTACGAATTTTCAGGTACCCCTTTACATACCTTATTTGCAGACCTGCTAGTTTAGTTAAGCCCTAGAATCCTCGCTAGCTTAGATCTCTTTATGTTCTTTACAATCCATTAATCTTCATACAATTAGGATACTAGTAAGACGATTTCACCTATTCTAGATAAGATAAGATAATTATATTAAATGTCCAACGAATGACCACAAAGATAGGTCAATGGGACTGTACAATACCAAGCAAAGCAGAAACAACAGGGAAAACCCAAGAGGGTCTCCGAAAACAACAAAAGAAGAAGAAGAAGAAGAAGAAGAGAGCACAAGGGATGAGAGGAAGGTGGAGGGAAAGGCCTCGACACCAACCCTCACGACTGTCGCCCAAGGTCAGCTGAAAAGAAATTGGTGATGTGCTGTTGTCTGGTGTCAGGTACTGGAAACTGTTGGAGACGCCCATGTTTCGTGGAATGTCGAGTTCTCTGGGTGGACCTGGTGGTCTGTCGTCTAAAAGAGGGAGCTCTTGGTTGTGCCCGAATCCGAAATCTCTGGTCAAGGAAGAAGCTCCTCTAATCCTGACAGATCTAGCCAGGAGGTCCCCACTAGGGTCATGCCCCCGCTTAGTGCCCCTCACACCCGGCAGCAAATCAAAGAAAGATGTGATCTGTCGAGTAGTAGCCTCCCTGGAAGGAGGATGGAGGGCCCTGTCACGGAGCTTAATGGCTTCCTGTAAATAGAGAGCGAGACACCTCTGATCATAATACCTAAAGAAGGTCGTGAACGTAGGATGTTCACGGAAGAGACAATGAAACCTCCCTCTGATCTCATAATAGATGGAGCATCGGAAGATGAAATGTTCCTCTGTCTCAACCTCCTGGAGGGAGCAAAGCTGGCAGATCCTCTCAGAGCGAACTAAATGGTGATCATTCTCGACCCGAAGCCTGTGGGATCCGACTCTGAACTGGCCCAAAGATATGCGAAGAGCATGCATCCAATGACGGGAGATATAGGTGGGCCGAATGATGAGTCCATTGCTGACTTCCAGGAAGTGATTGGCGTAGAAGGCCATTTTCGGGCGTAGCTCCTCTCGGGGGTTGGTCCATGTAACCTGGGTGAATAGTCTGTATATGTCGTCTCTGATAATTTTGTGCAAATCCTGCGTGCTCGGAAGGAGGTGAGCAGGAGCATCCATGGAGTACCTAAAAGGGATTATCATCTTCTAGATCCATGACTCTCAAGTCCCTTCGTTAAACCTTTTTGTGCATTGGTCCTAGAATGGTCCCCTTCTTATCCTACTCTATTTATCAAAAAGACAGAGGATAATCTATAGACCTTTTAAGCCCACAAATACTTTATATCAATGTTGACCATTAAAAGGTTATTTATGAATAAATGTAGCCAACATATTTTGTTAAGTTTTTGTCGACATTTTTTTAGCAGATTAGAAAGACTTTTGTGTATTATTTGGAACAGTTGTGTTAACCATCAACTCTAAGATCTTGACTATTAAAAGGCATAAGGAATGTTGTGGTGGGGGCACTTATCTCAGATCCTCCCTAAACTAATTAGTATGTAAAACTTTTGTAGAATACAAATTTGTTGTTATTCAATACTTTGTTATGGTATGTACTACAATTACTGTTCTATGGTGGTGGTTGTTATTAGTCTAGCATCTTAATACACGTTATTTATACTACATTTTGGCATTTTTTCCTTAAAAGAACTCATATCACACTGGGCATAAAAGTAAGTTGGTTGACAATTATATCAACAACACTCTTGTTGATTTACATGGAGAACTAATGGGCCAATCAATTCAAGAAACCGTATGGGAGCGTGTCCAGGAGGAAGCGGAAAGAAGCCATGTACCGACAGATTCCATCTAAGGCAACTTAGCAGAAACTGAAGATGTGGAACCACTCCTTGATCACATACCACAACTCATTGCCAAGCGCTACATGATATTGTAAAACCTTCAAGCCAAATGTGACCAAGAGATTCAAAGACAACAAATACTACAAAGGTACAAAGAAAGGTAAATTTGGGAAGAGGAAATTGATTGACAGACCAATGTCGATACCATTAGAACCAAATAAATCTGCTCAAATAAGACAGCTATAAAACAAATGAAATAGAAACTCGAAGATCGACCAAACTATTGGAACAACATGAGTGACAAAGACAGTTGCAAAAAGCAACTACCTCGAGAAACAAAGGACAAAAAGCAATAGCCGAAGTCTGAGTAGAAGCACAAACCCAAAGGCCAAGCTAAAGCGTTAACAAGAGCTGAAACTGGAACCAAGGAAGGGTTCAGCCAGCACTAACACAAGTGGTTGACCACCCTACACTATTTTGCAATGCAATGGGAGGAGATTGTTAAGCACCTACCTCAATAGATACGGAGGAAAATTCCCTTTGCATTCCAATAGAATCTAGGGATGAGAACTAGACTCAAACTTCCTTCGAGAGAATTATTCTAATTCAAAGATTGAAAACGACTTCCTTACAAAAGAAAAATGGTTTGCGTACAAGTCAAATTTTTAAGGGATCTAAGAATTGTTGACATAAGGTCTAGTGCCAAATACACAGAGGCAACTGGAACAATTAATTGAAGTGACAATAAAGAAGTAAATAGCATAGAGAGGGAACCTGAAGATGAGATATACAGTTTACATATAACTGCTGAAAGACAGATTACATATAAATGCTGAAGGACAAGTCAGGTATACAAACGTGTCCAATAGTGCAAAGAAATGTTCAATACAAATTGTGCCAAAGAGGAAGATTGTACTCAAGGAACCACTTCAATAGACCCCGAACCATGGGTACCCAATCCCTTGAAAAACAAAAGTTGCCCAAATTCAATGGGGATGGATCCGAAGACCCGTGTAGACTGTAGAACATGTGTCATGATTTGGATTGCCAATGAGCATACAAATGAATGTACATCGTTAAGGTGCTTCCCAACCACCCTATGGGGTAGCCATTGACAGGTACACAGAGGCACCAATCATTGACAAAGCAACATGAAGTAACCTCAATATAGCCTTCAAAAAGAATTCAAACTCTTGAGGGATGACAATGAGATTGTTACTGAATTTTACAACACTCGACAAGGTAAGAACAAGATAGTAAGGGATTGCAATAAAAGACTAAAGGAATTGCTTGGGAAACTCGGGAAGGAATGGAAAAATGTGGTTTATTGAAGGGTTGGTTCCCTCATTGGGAAGAAAATGAAGGTGGTCCCACCTTTGTCTTACAAGGATGACTATCACCAAGCGACTAGCATCAAGATTGAAAATAAAACATCGTACTTGCACATACCTAAAAGATGAAGTAAGATAAGGAATCTAATTCCAATGACAATGACAGAGAACCAAGGTCCGTACAAGCTATTCGTAAGGATAAGCTCCGAATGATGTAAAATTGAAGAAAGACACCAAGGAAGAAGGAAAGGAACTTTGGTGCACAGACTATAAAGCATAAGAGCACACAAAGGTTAACTGTCCCAAAAGACTATTTTGTGAAATTTTTCAAGTTAATGGCCACGATATAAAAAGTTTCCCGTAAAATTTAGAAAATAGAAGTGCCCAAATCTTTCTTACCCAAGGAGAACCGTTTACACCACCTACCACCCCAACAAAGTTCCAAGGAAATGTGGGGCATCACCAAGTGCATCCCCAACGAGTATAGAAACCAACGAAACAATACAATACATCATCACCAAGTGCATCCCCGGATGAGTATAGAAACCAACAAAGCAATACAAGACATCGAACAATTTGGGGGAGTTGGTAGCCGGATCCAATTTGTTGAGCGGTCAACTAATGTTTCATTGTCAAAAGTGCAACTAGTGGGGCCATTTTGTAAGAGATTGCCCCAATAATCAAGTCAACGATGGGCTCTTGTGAAGATGGTGTGGACTCAAGACCATAACAAAACCAATTGCTCAAGCAGCAAACTAATTGAGGTAAGAAATTAAGAGGTGATGGCAACCACTTCAGGTCAAGCAAAGAAGATAAATTAACCTAATCAATTAGTGCGTAGAATCGCAACAATTGGTCAATGCTAGAGTGTAGGTTGAACGGGAAATGATGGAAGTGCAAAGAAATCTACGTACAAGTACATTAACCAAAAACAACTCAGTCAAATAAAGAAATTACAAGGCAAGTACCGCAAAACCACTATTCCCAACAAAGTAGTTGATCTACTAATAGAGCACTCTAGATCTCAATAATGTGATAACCACAATCGTACATGACACCAATCACAATATGGAGCATGCAACACACATGGGATCAAAAGGAAAAACATATGCAAGTGATTTAACAAAAATAGAATATTATCAGCAGAGTCACGTATGATAAATAAATGATAAACTATTGGAATATAAATGACACAAGCAATAAGCTAATGAAATATGAAACCCTAGGTGTAAGAGAGAGAGAAAGACTTAGTTGATTTACGCCTAATGTCGGGATTGTGCAGTCGTGCCGCACTTATGCACAATAAAATATGGAAGCCACCATATATGCCGGACCGGGCGTCTAGATTAGGTCGGGGCGCCAGGCGCTAGAGTCCTCTCGTAAGGCACTGTGTGTCGAAAAGGGTTGAAACCTAAATTTTTGGGTGTCTCGAGGTTGTCACTAGTAGTCGTTGGTTGCCTATATGTCGTTGGATGATCGCAAAATTCGCTTGTAAACTACAAAGAGAAGATGCCCTACAAAACCCTCAAACTACATCAAATCCCAAAAAGAAAATATGCAATATGGGGAGTCGAATTGACCCCGATAGTCCCCGACTGAGTGAACTTACGACCGAGCGCTACACTACATCTCAGACTCCATGTAGTTCTTGTGCGTGTGTGATAGAATTGTGCCCTAGGAAGCCCTTGTGCAAGTGCACATGATAGCTAGATGTACCAATGTAAATAGATGTGTGGATGGCAAAATGAACTTCCCCTCCTATGCGTGTATGTAGAAAATGTAGTCCTTGTCCCTTGTATGAGTGTTAGATGGATGCCTTTGATGCTCTTAAATGCCTTTGATGCTCTTAAATGCCTTTGGATGCAACCTTAGGTGATGATAATAGATGCTTAGAGCTTGGTCCTTTATTTTGGTCACATAACTTTGTATTTATATGATTCCCTTGGTTGAATTTCGTAATTGACAACTGAAGGCTGATCCATAAGAAAATAAGATGCCCAAAAGATAAAAGAAGCCCAAAAAGAGCAAGTAGAAAGAGGACGGGCGCCTGTAAGGACGAGGGTGCATGGGTGTTGGCCCCTGGTTGGGGCGTTGTGTCCAAAGTCATGAAAGATAAAGCAATAAAGTTCGACTAGGTTGTAGGGTGTGTAAGACCAAAGAGAAAGCAAGAAAGACAAAAAAGAGGCCAAAGACAAAATCAATTACTAGTTTTCTTGCTTAGGAATCATATGAATGCAAGTATGTTTTTAGGACTTAGAAATGTATCCAAGTGCGTGATTTTGTGTCTATAGCAAGAAGGACAAAGCACTAACAACGAAGGATCCCACTTTTGAACCCTTGGTCAAGAGATCAAGTAATTGATCCGATGATTCTAAAAATAAACTTTAGTCATGTGGACAAAAGTAGTCCACATGTAGACTTTGGGCTCGAACCTAACTAATACTATTATCGATGGTGGTTTCCGGGTGAATGTGCTCCCAAAAGAAACTTGGAAGAGCCTTGAAGATCCTACGATTTGGCCGCCAACTTTCTAATCGGTGGGGGCTCATCAAAATGGAATATAGGTGTTGAGAATCCTAATGGCTCAAAAGGTAATTATCCTTGCCCAAACCTTCATACTAAATTTTGTAGTCATCTCATCAAAGAAAAAACCTTATGATGCATTAATGGGCAAAAGTGGTTAGTAACATCCAAGGCAAATCACAATTGGAAGAGGAATCTCCTCTTGATCGAGAAGAGTAGCCGTAACTACATCATAGATCTAAAGACACGGGCAATTAGTGAGGAGGCAGCCTCGTACTGGATGACTCATCACATTCAAATAAGGAAGATATGGAAGAACACTCATGCACTCACGACATGGGAACCAATGGGGAGTGGAACCAAATGAAGAAGGATTATTAGAATAACAATCATGCCCCGAGGGTGAAACAAACCCCCTTAGTGGCCTCTTCCATTGGAAAATGGAAGGCTACGAAGTATTTTAACCAGTGGTGTAACTCCATTGAGATCATGGAGATAGAAGAATATGAAAGTCCTAAAGGAAAAGAGATGGCGGACATTCTTGAACCAAGGGTGGGGCAACATGTTGGGAAGAAAGTAAAGTCTATAGCTTATATAGGAGAACCATTATTTGTCGGGTACAACCTACCCTCCAGAGTCCATCGAATACCGAAAGCGTGGTATGCAAAGATAGATGAAAAACATATTCACCAATTTGAGGTGTAGAAGACAAAATACAAAGAACCAACTACATTTAAGCTAAATCTTGATTGTATCCCAAACAATCATGACGAGTGATGGTTGGGACCTGGTCTTGAAGGTTGCAAAATTTTGGGTATTTATGGAATGCATGTATTTTTTTGGATCTAAAAGGAATTGAAAGGAGTACCACCACAAATTTGGGTACACAAAATCCCTTTAGTTGCAAGAGCTTAGTCGATGCGAAGGAAAGCCTATAAAATGAATCGAAAATTATGCCGCCAGGTCCAACAATGATTGAAAAGATGCTTGAGGAAGGTATAATCTTCATAATACAAACAAGTGAAAGGGTGTCCCCAATAGTAATCAACCTAACAAAGTCAAAACAAATATGGATGTGTTGACTTCATAATTCTAAATGTTGTTACTGCAAGGACTCATTCCTAATTCCATTTACGACACCATACTAGGAAAATTGGCAAGCCACAACATCTAGTCCTTCATGGACAAATTCTCGTGGTACAACCAAATTAGTATTGTTGAGGAAAACAAAGTGAAGAGCACTTTCATGTTGAAGATGGAGTCTATGCATACAATCGGATGCCATTCGACTTTCTGAATGCTTTGGCCACCTTCCAATGGATCGTCCAACACATCTTTGATAAAATGGCCACAAGTTTCTTCAAAGCTCCTTTTAGGTACTTTATCGATAAAATCAACATCTCTATTGATAGGTTATGTCCTCGCAAGTACTCTTTGGATGCCCCTCCTCACCATTATTCGAGTTGTCAAAGATGATATCTACAAGCAAAACATCCAAGTCACCTGGACCTCTCCACCGTCTCTCAACCCCAAGCTTTCCTTTTAATCGAGCATTTCTTGCGGGTAGTGAATGGTGCCATTCATCGTCCTAAATATCTACAACATCATTAGCCTCATGGCTTTAGGTTCCCCTCAACCAATTCGGGGGTTGATCACACCAAATAGGGGGCTGAGACTCGTCATCATATTCCACATAGGGACCGTATATGACGTCTTTACTCCTCCCAGAGTCGATACTTAGGAGCACTTCATTTTCAAATGCCCCATTTATTATGAGATCTAGGGGTGATGCCAATGTGTTTACCAAGACTAGGGCAACTCTCTATCCACTTTCTTTTGGTACCCAAACCAAAGATTTATGGCCCTTTTTCTTCAGGAGGTTGTCACTCTTTGTGACGCAATTCCATGGAAGGGGCCTCTAGATCTCCCATGCCCATCACCTC
Organism: Taxus wallichiana var. yunnanensis; assembly: GCA_018340775.1. Taxonomy (NCBI): domain Eukaryota; kingdom Viridiplantae; phylum Streptophyta; class Pinopsida; order Cupressales; family Taxaceae; genus Taxus; species Taxus wallichiana. The sequence continues at coordinate 606,546,043 of CM031234.1, forward strand.
TTTCTTTGAGTCCATCATAGATATCAACAAAGCACTAGGTGCCCTTTAGATAATATTGCTTCACACACTGCAGGGGGTAGGATCGGAGGCGGTGCTCATTTTTGTGCAGCACTACTACCAAGGTACCCCATCGCACTATCTCTCGTTAACGTGGATTTGCTCCTTCTCGGCATTATGGATCTACTCGACTTCTACCCAAGCCATCTAGTCAAGCACACATTACGAGTTTCTTCAACCTTGGATGTTAGAAGGGATTATAGGGGAGCACTTTGCTTCTTCCTAGAATTACCCAATTTGCTCCCGAACCCTGTAGACACTTCTCGATGGGCATTATTGAATCCTATAAAGGGCTCATTCATGATGATAGACAATAACAACACAGATGATTCCTTTGTCCTTCGACTTTCGTTAGCCCATATTCTTTGGGAATTCTTGCTCCCTCCACATGGCTATTTGTATTAGTACCTTAACCACGTGCATTGGGACTTTACTGCTTTGGGTTTACCCTTCGTTTATTTTCAATGCTTTAGTTAGTCTTTGATCATAAGGTCTTTTTATCCTAGCACTCCTCTTGTAATCGGATGTCCCATTCACCAACTTTTGCTCATTAGTGGGCATTAAAATAAAATAAAAATTGTTCATCTTCATCTACAGCAACAATAATCAAGTTCAAGGATTTTTGGCTTGGCCATGCTCCAACTTCAGGGTTTTAATAATCCCATCTTTAATGAGGGAAGTGTTTGTCATATTCGGTTGGATTTTCCATGAGTGTATATGTGAGTTACTGGTTTGTTAACTGTCTTATTTCCAATTAAGGCCAATTTCCCATTGTTCCTGGATTCTTTGATTATGTGCACTTCATTGCAAAGTTCAGCTTAGTCTTTTGGCATGAGCTGTAATAGAATCGTTTGCACACCACAATACACCACCAATTGTTGCTAATCCGAGATTTATAGAACTAGTCATATCAAATTTAGCTTGACGATGAGAGTTGGAGAGGGAAGCCAGCTCATGTTAGGTGTGATTATAAAGGAAAAGTGTTAAAATCGAATAGGTTGTTGCCAATTCCTGTGAACTGACAAGTCTTTCAGAGTTGTAGATAAATAGGACATCCTTATTTCTGGTTTATTGCACTCTCTCTGATGTTGTTTGTGAGCTTGGTAATAATAAGATGTTGAGGAGCTTCCTTCCCTTCAAAAATTTGTTGGTTCCACTCCAGGCAAGTACACCAAAAGACATCGGTTGGTGCAATTGAACAGACTTTGTAATATCTGTGAAATAGTCCCGAATCTTGTCCATTTGAAGAGTTGTGGTGCAGATTCTCCTTGTGGTATTTACTGTGAAAAATCATCCCTGCTATTGCCTTCCATATAATCTGATCCAATCTGCAATGAATGAAAAGGAGGCCAATGGCTTCACTGGTTACTCTGCAATTTGGAAAGCAAGTGGGCCCATGCCATCCCTTCTTGTCCTTTTGAAGCAAAAATCTTCTCAATTATTCAATCCTACCTTTTTCATATTTTCTAAACAAAGTTCAAAAATAAAATGGCTGAAATTATCAACCAAATGTTTGCATTTACACTGTGTCATTTTTTTAGCATGTACCATAAGAACATTAATTGCTAATTCATTGACCATATCTGCTGTACTCTGGAATCTACAGCAATTCATGGAGACAAATAGGAATCAAACATTTGTTACAGAAACAAAATAAACTTTTGAAGCAAGAAGATTTATGAAATTATACAATTTGAAATAATCCTTTTACTCAGCATATTCTAATTACTTCTAAGTTATAAGATAGCGACTGCATAAGAACATTCAATTGGTGTTACCTGATGGCTTCATATCAGGAGGGCATTGAGTACCTCTGCCATTTACATTTGCAAGGAAATCTCTGCCCTCAATTGCATCTTCTGCAGGCTTTGTGGTTATCTCTTTGGAAGCTATGCTGAAAAATTTCTCCTTCAGGGCAGGTTCATTAAAACAGCTCCTGCCTGTTTTGTCAAAGTCTTTACACCTATGTAGTGTTCGCTTCACAAAACCCAAGTCAGCCTGCTGTTCAACCTTCTTTGCCATGCACCTCCTACGATAGCCTTTGCCCCTTGGTCCCTAAATTACCATAAACTCCTATCAGTTGATTCCATTTCAATGGAAAGTGTTCATCTAGCATTATATTCTCATTTCCAAATTTTTCAAAACACTTCATAAACTGTTATAACTACACATCAATTGCATAGTTCCTGGATCTTTGAATAAAAACAGAATCAATAAAAGTCTAATCCTGGTATACCAAACAAGGACATAAAGTTACACAACATTACTGCAGGCAATTTTACATCATGCAAAAATATTTAGGTTTATTTACCTATAATGTCAAATCAGGGTGCAGTTTCAAAATAAAGCAATAAGTCAGATAAACTGTGTAAACATAACTTTAACAGGAGTCCTGCATATATTGAGCTGAGTTTAGCTCATCTTCATACAGGTCCAGACAAACTTATTCCCACAAAAGAAGATCCAAAAAAACAAGCATTTCGATAGGCAGCATGATGACTGTAACAAAAGCAACCAATAAAAACTTTATTCCAACTAATTACAATACACAGCAACTGAAGTGTCCGCGCATTATCAACAGCAATCAAGAGAAAGTAAACACAGTCTTAGAAATATTCAAATCCGTTCTTTGAGAACGACAGCATTTCTCCAAATAAATAACTAAAATGAAAGAAGAAATCGCTTTGATTTCCATATATGAAAGTAAAATGTGAATCCCATATAATACATAAATTGAGAGTGTGCATGCTAAATATCTGCCAATGTAGACTCAAAAAAGACACATGCAAGGATGACATGTAAAATGGGAGAGCTCAAATTTATTATTAGAAGAACAAGAATGATATCATATTAGTCTAAGGCTAGGGAATGTATACTCACAAGATATCGATTTGATGCTCTCAATACGAGCTTGTTCATAGCAAGGCATTCACGCTCTCTGAAAGTCATTACCAGAATTTACATTGTGATTAGAATAAGACAGCCTCTTAGCATAATGCATTTACAAGTTTCGCCTTTCTAAAAATATGTAAAAATTATGACGGAAATGCTAACTTCCTCAATTTCCCTATGACAATATTCACCTTGTATGTTCTAAAATTACAGACATGCAGGAAGCATCATTGGCAGAATAATAATTTTGCAAATAACTAGATACGTATCAGAGACGTGAGCGGACACTCTTGAACATCATATAATTTGTTGAAACTTAATGGTCTACCAAATCAAGCATTGCACAGCTGCCTTTACCAGATGTAATTACCTTTCTTCTGACCTCCAATTCTCGAAAATGGATTTTTCCAGCTGAATTATTTGAGCATTAGTTTTGCAAACCTATGGATGCAACCAGAGTGCATAAGAAGTCTACTAAAACTTTACCAATTTCCACAAGCAAACTACAATAGATAATTGAATATTCTCATCATTATAAGACCTAACTGTTTAGCAAAGAAGCGGATGGATAAATTAATTAGCTTGATCGAAATTCAACAATACCCCATAGGAAAGATATTTAACCAATCTAGGAAAGATATTTCAACAATCAGAACATTGCATTAAGATATTTCTTTTTTCTCTCATAGTTGCCGGTACGATAGCATAAGGCATCTAACTTCAAACAGAACAGGGAAGAGAATAAGAAAACCCTATTTATATAGGATCTGTAGGAGAAGCACCTTTTCTCGAAATTCTTTTTGAGTTTATTAAGCTCCTCTTCTATATTACAATCATCTTCTGATTCTAGATCAGGCTGCAGAAACAAGCAAACAAATAAATTCAAGGCAAATATTTGTATTTAGAAGGATAAATTGAAAAGCTCGCATCTGACACATGCTTCTGTGCATAATAAGCATAGCCACTTACACTGAAGTTTTAACTCGGTGTAAGCATAACAGGAGGTTAAAAAACAAAGAATTGGTAGGCACATACCACAGTTTCTATAAACAGCCCGATGCTGCGAAGTTCTAAAAGAATCTTATCATCCAGAGACATTTGTTGATTTTTAATCTCATGTGTAGCAATGCCAGAGGCCATGCAATTAGCTTGGTAGCCAGATTGAAATTCATTTTGATTCTTCTGGCATTGGATTAGGTGCCCCTCCTTCAAATTTCCTGAGTCTACTTTGGAAAGGCCAATTTTTGAACCTTGTAAAATATCACATCCTACTCCATGTTTGTCACTGTGAATATTAACTCCAGATAAATAATTTATATAACCATTTGAAGAAATGGAAGCATTGGAACTGTTTAGCCTCTCGTTATTATCCTTTTTAGTTGTTCTGGCAACTCTGGTTCCACTCTGTTGAAACCCTTGTCCACGCTGCCAATCTCACAACAGTTTTTACAGGGTGACATTTCGCTCATGTAAGCAAAATTCATATGCCCACTGTCATCACTAAGCCTTGTTCCTTGCTCATTTTCATCCACAACAATTAGAGCAGAAAGAAGCCTTTGTGATAATGGTGTCATCTTCTCAAGCCATGTGCTATCTACTCCAGGTGATGATATTATAGCCTGCATATCCCGTGGAATGTTATAAAAACTCAATTCATTATTTTCGGCATTTACACTCGATAAGGATTTCCACTGCTTTGGATAATTTTGACTCAGGCATCCTTGTGTTTCATCACAAATTAGCTCAACCTGCCATTAGAGGAAAAATAACTTCAAAATGCTGGCAGTGGAAAATTACTATCAGAATGTGTGTATAACTTTATAATAAGGGAACTTCTAAAAATAATAGCATACAGAAACTATGCAAGCATTGATGCAGAATGCATTACACAACAATATCTCTAATTCTCTAAATTTAAGAATGAACACTTCAAATAACTTGGAATGAAGACAATGTCTACAAGGAAGATGAATGCAGACCAACAAAAATCAAATAAAATCAACACTTTGCTAGGGACTCACGTTGCCTCCAGTAGCCTTTGAAAACAGAAAAACAATCATTTATACTTCTTCAAAGTGAGATTGAATTGAAGGTACAAATACACGACAAAATAGAGTTATATGTTACATTGATTAAAGTAGAAAATCATAAATATACATTTTTATGAGAGCGATAAAAACACAAACTGATCTAACAGGTAAGCAAAACCAGTTCATAGACTATCGCAAGTTCTCAAAAACACTATAATAAATACCAAATGGCAAGGCCAGAGCTACTCAAAGAGTCAAAAACATTGCATTATTCCTACATTCTACATCTAGAAGAAGCAGACAGATAAGTGCCGTGCAAATCAATAGCATGTTGATAATTCTACATCAAATTGAACTGAGATACCTCACTAGATTTCTTGAGGCTGAAGAGACGAGACATTCTGCAGGAAAGAATTTTCTGGCTGACTCAATCACATTATAAAATAAAGGTCAGATATATAAGGACTAAAAGCGTTGAAATCAATATTCAAATGTCTAGAAATGACAATTGTTTCCCAAAACATTTTGTAGATTGGGTAGGTTTTTGGATGATTCAGCTGTTAAGCATGAATGAGTTATACTAGTCAATTTGACATAATCAAATGAGTTCTTACTTAAAGTTGCATGCACAATTCTGAATAACATATTTAATCAAATGTCAAGCTTACTGAGGCACCAAGACTAATGAAACATCAATTTTTAAAATTACAAAAAGTGAAACACCTGACAATGAAAACCACAAGTGAATCGCAACAACATGTATTTTTGATTATGGGCAGAATAGTGTAAAAATGAATATATAAAGATAATATCATATAATCAGTTCATAATAGGTGTTGGGATGTAATGTCCCCTTTCCCTCGCCCATGGCTTAAGGGCCAATGCGTGTCCAACCCTAGTCATGCCCAAGGGGTTACGGACACTATTTTGCTATTGGGTATGGGCATCTAGTCCAGTTATTATTTTTTATTGACAGGGTCATAAAGTACTTTAAAAAGGGACTAGATGTTATATTTCTTCATTGGGGTCACTTTATGGGCCTAGGCGCCTAGGAAGGGAAAAAGCAACTTTAAGTTATTTTTAATTGGGCCCTCTTTATGAGGAAGTGCGCCTTGGGGGTTTTAGGGTTTCTTTGACATGAAAAAGGTTATAAAAGGAGAAGGGGGGTGAAAGGATATTCATTCATTCATACACTCATTTGCTTTTCATGTGCAACTGTTGTTTGCAACTATTTAGCTTGTGGAGTAAGATCCCACGGGAACCCTAGCTTCGGTGGTGAAAGATCCATCCCTAGCTAGCAGGGCATTCTTCGGTAGTGAAAGATCTACCCTAGCTTGTCATTTGGAGTGGATTTCAGGGCTGTTTTTACAGAGGTATTTTCAGGAATTTTAGAATTAGGGTTTGAGGGTTTTTGAGAGTTTTTGTGGAGATTTTCAGCTGGTTTTCGGATCAGACCTACGGCAGCCATAGAGGAAGGGTTTGGCATCATCTACAGAGGATTTCACAAGGGTTTTGGCCATCTACCAAGGGGGCGACTTGTTTGGGAGATTGCAGCCCTAATTTCTAGGGTTTTCAGCTGGCCGTTTTCAGATCTGAAGGTTGGAAAGTCATCTTCCATATTTATATATGTTATTTCCCAAGTTTCATCATTTTTGCACTTGTATTCGGAAAGATATTAATTTTCGAAGTTTTCCAGCTATTTTAGGCACGCTGTAAATTTCTGGCAGTGTTATATTGACTGAAAAATTCCAAAAATATTTCCCTTGTGTTCTTTATATTATTATCTAGTTCCATTTAAAATTTCAAGTGATTTGAATGGTTATTTTGGGAGTTATCCATATTTTTCTGTTCGCTGCCCTAGCTGTAATTTTCTGCATAAAATCTGCAAAAATCAGATTCAATATTTGCTGCAAATTTCTGTGTTTTGTCTATTTTGTTGTAAGATCCCAACAAGGGATATTTCAGTGGTATCAGAGCGATTGTTCCTCCAGCCTGTTAGGGTTGAAAGATGGGAGACAGAGACAGAGACAGTGAAGAGTTGGGAGTAGATCTGATGAAACGACTGTTCACCAACATGGTGAAGCAGCAGGAGACTACCAACCTCTATTTGAGCCAGCTTACTGAAAGGCTAGCACAGGGTAGGATTGAGGCTCATGCGGAGAGAGGAGAAGCCAGCAATATGGGACATCATGGTAATAGAGGTGAGAGTGGACATTCGGGACAAGGGTCCCCTCATGCTTCTACTGTGCCCTTAGGACTCCACGAGCCTTCTTTCTTGAAGGATCCGGAAGTTTCACGACACGACACCCCGCAGATATCAGGATGAGGAATTCTTGGGAGAAGTACCTGACATTGAGTGAGGGTTTCCGGGACAACATGCCATTTCAGGAATATTGCAAAATGAAGATCGGGAGCAGGCCCAGGAGAGATTACCCACCACAGGTACCCGAGTTTCAGAGGAGATTGGGACAAATCTCTATTCCGCACTTCGATGGCTCAAAGAAGTGTACCGCCCAATCTTGGATCCAGAAGTTGAAGACTTACTTCGACTTGAATCCCATGCGCGAAGAAGATGCAATTAAGTTTGCTATCCTACACCTCGAGGGAGATGCCCACGACTGGTGGCATCATGGATTGGTCACACAGGGGCACATGCATATCACTACGTATGCAGATTTTACACAGAGATTGATGAGCAGGTTCGACAAGAGGGACCCAGATAGGCACTTCAGGGAATTGACCCACTTGAGGCAGACAGGTTCTCTAGATCAGTACATTGCAGATTTTCAGAGGTTATCAGTGATGGTATCTGATGTTTCAGAGGTGAGGTTGACTTCACTCTTCATGGCAGGATTGACTGACGCTTTAGCAGGATTTGTGAAGGCATTTGAGCCTTCCTCCCTACATGAGGCAATTAGGCGAGCACGTGATTTGGAGTTGTCCACTCCAAAATCGAGGTTTCCCCCTCGAATTCAGCCTAAGGGTTTTCCTTCAAGAGTTGATGGTTCACAGCCCAAGGGGCCCCCACCCAGGCAGGATACCACAAGGAGACCATTTGTATCGAGAGAGGACAGGGAGGAGTTGAGGCGAAAGAAACTATGTTTCGATTGCCGCACACCATGGGTTCCAGGACATGATTGTAGAGGAAAGGGAAGGGCCCAATTCATAGAGGTCTTCGAGGAGAGCGAGAACGAGGAAGAGCGGTACCATCAGGAGTTAGAAGATGAAGATGAGGAGGCGTTGGATAGTGCAGGGGTTGAACAAGAGGAGGAGATTTTTCCCCAGGAGACTATTGCTACTTTGTCAAGTACCCCGAGGTACAAGGCATTCAGAGTTAGGGGAACATTACAGGGTCAGAGAGTGGTAGTACTCATTGATAGTGGGGCGACCCACAATTTCATTGATGCATCTTTGGTAGAGAAGCGGGGACTACAGGCAGAAGACTTTGAGGGTTTTAATGTGGTGGTAGCCAATGGTGAGTCCATGAGATGCATGCAGCGAGTTCCGCAGTTGAGTATCACCATGGGTAACCATACAGTCACCGATGACTTCTATGTGGTTGGTATTGGAGAGACCAACCTTGTGCTCTGGGTACAAAGGGCTCCATTCTCTCGAGAATTTCTCGACTAATTTTCAGACGATGGAACTCAAGTTCAAGTCCGAGGGGAAGAATGTAACCTTGAGGGGTTTATCTTCAGAGGCACCCAGGGTCGTTACAGCAAAGAGGATCGAGAGGATTCACAGACACAATGGGGTGGATTGGGCAGTACAGTGCTTGGTTTCTACCAAGAACTCAGAGGATGGACAGCCAGAGTATCATGTGGATATACAGGGGCTATTGGACAAGCACAGTGCAGTTTTTAGCGACATACCACCTGGTGTACCGCCAGAGAGGGGATTCGAGCATGTGATTGAGCTCGAGGACACTAGACCAGTAGTTACTACTCCTTACCGTCACCCCAAACGGTTTAAGGATGAGATTGAGAGGACCATCCATGAGCTTATTGACATGGGGCACATTAGGCCGAGTTCTAGTCCTTTCGCTTCCTCGGTGGTGTTGGTAAAAAAGAAGGATGGGACCATGCGGATGTGCATCGACTATCGGGCATTGAATAAGAGGACAATCAAGAACAAATATCCAGTGCCGCGTATTGATGAGCTACTAGATGAGCTACATGGAGCAATCTATTTTTCTAAAATAGATTTACGATCTGGATATCACCAGATCAAGGTTAGGGAACAGGATGTGCATAAGACCGCTTTCAGATGTCATTATGGACATTTTGAGTTTCTAGTGATGCCATTCGGACTATCTAATGCACCAGCTACATTCCAGTCTTGCATGAACCACGTGTTCAACCGCCATTTGCGGAAGTTTGTTTTGGTCTTCTTCGATGATATATTGGTCTACAACAGGACTTGGGAGAGCCATATCCGCCACCTTGACAAGATATTGGGAATACTAGAAGCTAATTTGCTATATGCAAAAGCTTCTAAATGTGAGTTTGGCATGACAGAGTTGTTATATTTGGGATATGTGATTGGTGGAGGGGGAGTAAAGGTGGACAGAGAGAAGATACAGGCAATTTTGGATTGGCCTCCACCCAGGACGTTGACACACTTGAGGGGATTCTGGGACTATGCACCTATTACAGAAGGTTCGTGAAGAATTTCTCACGGTTGACTGCCCCACTGACAGATTTGACCAAGAAGGGAGCTTTCGCTTGGTCAGAAGCGGCACAACAAACTTTTGATCATCTCAAGGAGGTGATGAGTTCATGCCCCGTCCTGGCATTACCAGATTTTTCTCGTCCATTTGTTCTAGAGTGTGATGCATCAGGTGAGGGGGTTGGAGCGGTGCTTATGCAGGATAGGCACCCCATTGCTTACGAGAGTCGGAAATTGAGCCCCGTGGAGAGGGGGTATTCGATTTACGACAAGGAGATGTTGGCCATCATGCATGCTTTGGCCAAATTCAGACAGTACCTTGTGGGCAGCAGGTTCGTGGTACGTACTGATCACAATAGCTTGAGGTTCTTCTTGGGGCAAAAGGATCTCAACGACCGCCAGCAGAGATGGGTGAACAAGGTACAAACGTATGACTTTGATATAGAATACACTAGAGGTAAGAATAATGTGGTGGCTGATGCTTTATCTAGGAGACCTTACCTTACTACTATGTTGAGTTCTATGTCCGAAATTTCAGCAGATTGGAAGGCTCACATACTTGTCAATACTCCAAGAATCGGGCCAGATGCGAGATCATGGATGGTATTATCAAAGATGACAAATACAGGGTGGTAGATGATCTCATTTTCTACAAGGATCGGATTTTCCTTGTACCGGGTCTAAGATGAAGGACAAGATCCTCCGTGCCGTACATGACACACCACTAGTTGGACACCCCGGATATTTCAAAACATACAGGTACATCAGGGAGAGATTCGCCTGGAAGGGGATGAAGGACGATGTCCTTAATCATGTCAGAGAATGTATGGTTTGCCAGCAAACCAAATCGGAGCACTCTTTTCCTGCAGGGTTGCTTCAGCCTCTTCCCATCCCTGAGCAGAAGTGGGAGAGCATATCGATGGACTTCATCACAGGGCTCCCTATGGTGCATGGGCACAATTGCATTTATGTGGTGGTTGATCGATTGACCAAGTATGCACACTTCTTTTCTCTACCCAAGAAGCATGAGGCAGCTGACGTGGCTCAGGTATTTTATACAGGGATTTTTAGGCTACATGGGTTGCCTAAAAATATTATCAGTGACAGGGACAAGATCTTCATGAGCACCTTTTGGCAGGAGATTTTCAGACTTGCCGGCACCGAGTTGACTCCTAAAGACAAGCTACCACCCACGATCGACTGGACAAACGGAGATTGTCAACAAAAATGGATAGAGGGCTATTTCATGGAGTTATGTGACCTGACATCAAAGCAGCATGGATCGATGGTCAGCATATGGGTGAGTATTGCTACAATACCACATATCAGATGAGTATTGGCATGACGCCTTTCAGAGCTTTGTATGGATACGATGCCATGTCATTTGCTGATTTAGTATTATCAGATAGTCGAGCTCCCAAAGCTCGGGATTGGTTACAGGAGAACCAAGATATCCTGCGAGCTCTTAAGGAGAATCTCCAGAAGGCACAGAATCAGCAGAAGGTTTATGCGGATCGACACAGGATAGAGAGGTCCTTCGAGGCAGGAGACTTGGTGTTCTTACGTCTACAGCCATACAGACAGTCATCACTCAAGCAAAAGGGGGCGGAAAAGCTGAAACCCCGGTTTTATGGTCCATACAGGATAGTCCGGCGAGTGGGTGCGGTTGCATATGAGTTGGATCTTCCAGAGCACAGCAAGATACATAATGTTTTCCATGTATCATGCCTTAAGAAGGCCTTAGGACAGCACATTGTACCTTCTACAGAGTTGCCACCACTGGATGAGGAGGGGAAGCTGGTTTTAGAACCGGACTCTATTATTGAGGTCAGACAGAGGAAGCTCAGGAACAGAGATATCACAGAATATTTGGTACGATGGAAGGGTTTGCCTCTTGAGGATGCTACTTGGGAAGGAGAACAGATTCTACGGCATCCTAGTTTGCATTTGCTTGGGGACAAGCAAATTTTGGGAAGGGAGGACTGTAATGTCCCCTTTCCCTCGCCCATGGCCTAAGGGCCAATGCGTGTCCTAACCCTAGTCATGCCCAAGGGGTTACGGACACTATTTTGCTATTGGGTATGGGCATCTAGTCCAGTTATTATTTTTTATTGACAGGGTCATAAAGTACTTTAAAAAGGGACTAGATGTTATGTTTCTTCATTGGGGTCACTTTATGGGCCTAGCGCTAGAAGGGAAAAAAACAACTTTTAAGTTATTTTTAATTGGGCCCTCTTTATGAGGAAGTGCGCCTTGGGGTTTTAGGTTTCTTTGACATGAAAAAGGTTATAAAAGGAGAAGGGGGTGAAAGGATATTCATTCATTCATACACTCATTTGCTTTTCATGTGCAAATCGTTGTTCAAACTATTTAGCTTGTGGAGTAAGATCCCACGGAACCCTAGCTTCGGTGGTGAAAGATCCATCCCTAGCTAAAGGTGGCATTCTTCAAAGTGAAAGATCTACCCTAGCTTGTCATTTGGAGTGGATTTCAGGGCTGTTTTTACAGAGGTATTTTCAGAAATTTCAAAATTAGGGTTTGAGGGTTTTTGAGAGTTTTTGTGGAGATTTTCAGCTGGTTTTCGGATCAGACCTACGGCAGCCATAGAGGAAGGGTTTGGCATCATCTACAGAGGATTTCACAAGGGTTTTGGCCATCTACCAAGGGGGCGACTTGTTTGGGAGATTGCAGCCCTAATTTCTAGGGTTTTCAGCTGGCCGTTTTCAGATCTGAAGGTTGGAAAGTCATCTTCCATATTTATATATGTTATTTCCCAAGTTTCATCATTTTTGCACTTGTATTCGGAAAGATATTAATTTTCGAAGTTTTCCAGCTATTTTAGGCACGCTGTAAATTTCTGGCAGCGTTATATTGACTGAAAAATTCCAAAAATATTTCCCTTGTGTTCTTTATATTATTATCTAGTTCCATTTAAAATTTCAAGTGATTTGAACGGTTATTTTGGGAGTTATCCATATTTTTCTGTTCGCTGCCCTAGCTGTAATTTTCTGCATAAAATCTGCAAAAATCAGATTCAGTATTTGCTGCAAATTTCTGTGTTTTGTCTATTTTGTTGTAAGATCCCAACAAGGGATATTTCATGGGAAGCATTTTCTCCCACTGTCTTATGCCATCATTTATTGGACATTAAGTCTACGTGAGGCCCCCATTTGAATTTTTTTTTAATAATCAATCAGTGATAGGGAGGCTATATAAAATAGGCCATCAGAATTACTTATAAGTTCTGAGGACCTCAAGTCTCACTAGGTGATTGCACACCAACATCTATTCCACAACTGCCATCAATACAAGCCCATTGCATATTTATTTAATCGATGTGTGTCAACGCAGTGTGATCCTTATGCTGCCTGTTTCATCAAGTTAATGTGAATCAACTGTTGTCATCATCATTGACACTGAAACATCATTCCTAAGGAACTAGAAAGATTTTGTTGTTAATGCTAAGTCCAGTGATTGTTGGTAAATATGTGGCGTACTAGTATTGTGTTTCAAATTGACAAGAGGATTTGGAAAATTATTGACAAAATGGAGGCATTCCAAAACAAGTCCTGGAAAGAGGGAGGAAAAGAATGCCTCTATTGTTCAACATTCGGCACAGCTTGCAACACAGCCTACAACACGAAGAGGGAGGGAGTCACTACTTCTAAAGTAATTTGTCTCATTGAGAAGCCATTTATACCAATCAGAAGAAGATTTGTTTTATGGATTTGGAATTGGGAAACCTGTCAAAGACAGTGACTGATGAAGAATTAGCAGATATAGAAGATCTCGTGTTACACAGGATGATAGCCTGGGAGTAAAAGGTTTGTTAAGAACCGTTTACAATTATTACGATATGTAAAATTGTGCACTTCAATCAGTGTAGCCCATTACAATTTTTTGAAAGTGTATCTTGTGGGGTCTATTTGGGACCATTTGTGCAGGTCCACTACAAACGCTTTTTCTTAAATTTATTTTTCTTGGTCCACGGGCCCAATCTTATGGGTTCACTTCTGTTTTGGCTCGTTAGATATACTTCTCTTAGAAAAATTAATTATCCCGCTAAAAACAATAAAAAAGCTAGTGTAAGAAATTATTTATAAGTTAGATGTACATGTTAGACAATGACATGTTTTCTAGGAAAGCAAATCTTGTGCAAGTCTTAAGACTGTGTTCAGCATACTGTCCTGGATTCGCCTGAGTCAGAAAACGTACTCTCTCAATAAAATCATATTTCTATAATATATTGCTTCATGTATTTTTTCTTAATATATTACAACAGGTTCTCATTGGGAACATGACAATGGTATCAAATCTTAGATCTGGACTTTTGTCATCTATAACAGCAGGATCCTGTTGGGAACACGACAAGGTTAGTATAGAAAGGAGCATAACCTCACAATTATGGCAGCTAAAGGGTTTCACAAGTAGAAATTTCCCACATTTTGCAAGTGCTGCATTGTTGCAAAATGATATGGATGCTAAACAGGCAAGACGACAAAAAATATTAACATGTTCTCATTGAGAACATAACAATGATATACAAGCTGCATTAGATCTGGAATTTTGTCATCTATGACAGCAGGTTCCTGTTGAGAACACGACAAGGTTGGAATAGAGAGGAGCACAACCTCACAATTATGGCAGCTAAAGGGTTTCACAAGCAGAAATTTCCCACATTTTGTAAGTTTTGCATTGATGCAATATTATATGGATGCCAAACAGGCAAGATGACAAAATTATTAGGTAATAGCTTGAAAGTTTAGGTGCCAAACCACAGATATTTTTAAAGCTAGTATACCAGAGAAGAATTTGAGAAGATTATACTTTGAGAGCTAACAGTACGATAATTGATCAAATATATAAATAAAAATAAGAAAAGAGTCAATGTTTTCAAATGTATTGTTTAAAACTAAAAATCACAGTTATGAAATGGAGGTAAAGCCTGCATGTGGACTAGAGAAGTGATGGTTTCTCAAAGGCTTACTGAGTTTAGAAAGAAGATGGTGGTGCTTCCACCACATACATAGAAGTAGTCGATCTCATTTGAAGTTCAGAAAATAAGAATAATGCAGAAAATTTGAGATCACTAATGTGAAATAACAGTAATAAGCCATCAATGGTTGAAGCACTTGGAAACAATATGGCCAGGTTGCTGAAGGAGAGATGCAACTAAAAGAAAAAACAAAGGATGTAGTGCAATAATTACAGACAGGGAAAAGAAATCCACCATAAGTTCCCCAAAAATATTTTTGTAGATGCAAAATTCTTTTACTACAACCAAGTACAATGCACATACAATGGGAGGAATAAGAGTAGTTCAAAAAAGAAAGACGTATAACGATACACATTTAGTGAAGAATCGAAAAACATAAAGAGACGATGAGGACCTACAAACAGAACTAGAATCTGATGCCAATGTAAAGGGATACAAAACACTCCGTAGTGTAATGCTTCAAATGTGGAAAATCAGGCCATTACAATATGGATTCTTATAGAGTAGTCATCCAAAGAGACTGCAATGATGATGAATGCCAAAACAACATGTCGCCCAAAGGGACTGCAGTGATGATGAATGTTGGAGTGGTCATGTTCCCACTGGCTAGAGGTTTGGGTTATTTCCAAACCGATTTTGTGTTATCCGTGATCACACCCACCATAGGAGTGAATCTTGATTTGGGAGTTAGTTGTTGTGTAAGGAATATTTGCATGTATTGTTTGGTGAGTGCGAAAATTCCATCCAAATAATATTGGTTTCATGCAACAAATTATTATTGCATGGAACAAACTCCTAGGCCTATTTATTAGGCACTTCCTTTGGTATCTCCTAAGTTGCAGATAGAGGAATTTACGGATTGTATTATTCATAAGGCAATAACGAAGAGATTATTGTGCAATATTTCCTATGCTATTGCAATGTTATTGTGTTGTGCATAAGCTTTAGACTATGGTAATGATGTGCAGGAGAGATCCTCTGTTTGCATGAGTGCATTGAGCACTCCAGTAATGAATTCAAAAGCACATACGGCAATATACTTTGTGGCAAGGGATTTGAGAGCATATGTAGTCAAAAACAAGATTGTGGAAAGAAAATTGTACTTCCCGACCCCAGAATCAAGAAGGATTTGGCATATCATAAATTTGAATCAGCATAAATAGGACGTACATTACACTCATAGTGTCATCAAAGAGCACATGGAGGACATGTCACCAAGATAGCTAGAGTGGCATGATTCCATGATTGTGAGATTGAAGACCATGGCAATTCTAAAAGACAGCTGTGGTATTCTACAGATATGAGAAGTCCATCGAGTCTATTGTATGTCATTCCCACCAATAGATCAAGATAGAGGGGTGCCGTAATAATGTTTGTGGGTCATTATTATTTGAATTATTGTATTTCATGGATTTCTTGACCCATATTTGGGGGATGATAATGTTTGAAGAGATGTAATTAAATAGAAAAGTGACATTACATTTAATGCAACTAGGTGGGGTGTAATGTCCCCATTTCTGAAGACCCTTAGCCTATACGTCCCCGTGGGCTTCGGGATGTGCAAGGGGAACATTTTTATT
This sequence comes from Taxus wallichiana var. yunnanensis, assembly GCA_018340775.1. Taxonomy (NCBI): domain Eukaryota; kingdom Viridiplantae; phylum Streptophyta; class Pinopsida; order Cupressales; family Taxaceae; genus Taxus; species Taxus wallichiana. Next base: position 606,562,266 of record CM031234.1, read on the forward strand.
AAATAATTAAATATTATTGCCTGGAGCAATAATTATTTAATTATTTTATAAAAGTTATTTAATTTAATTCCCAAAATATATAAAATTAAATGGGGAATTAATTAAATAAAAAGTTAGGTGGCTTTCATTGATAAAATCACCCTTTGCAAAGGGGACGCCACACCTAGGGAAAACAAACTACTTTTATTTAATATTTTCCCTCTCCTAGGGTTTTCGAATTTTGTGCCTCCTTACTTATAAAAGGAGTGCTAGGGTCATTATTATGATTATGTTATGATGAACTTATTTTGATACTCCATGCTTGGAGTTGGGATGCATGCCCATTGATGCTTTCTCTCTCTCTTGCATGGGAGGTTGTTTTGAGCTGGTTATTGAGAATCAATTGAAGTGATTATTTGCTAGATCCATGTTTTTGGCTTTAGCAAGTATTTGATTAACTTTGCAAGTGGAAATCTGCCCTTTTACTGTAGCAATGTCACTGTAGCAGCTGGGTTTTTGTTCCTTGCATATCCGTTTGGCTGATATAATATTCCTTGTGATATTGTTTTATAACTCCCAGCCCTAGCGAACTTCTTATGGTGTTTGTGGACTGTTTTTAGAGTGGTAAATGATCAGATTTGTGTATGCTTATGTGTCATAATTGCAGCTACAGCCTGGGTGTGTTTGTTGACTGTTTTGGAACATTTTTAGAAGCAAATCAATTGGTATTCACAGTCTTATTTGCTCAGCTGACTTCTGTGCTTAGTAACTTAAGTTTTTTGCATGTTTTGGACCTTTGAAAATTGCAATCTGGGTGTGTTACTATGCAACGACTCCTTGAGGGCATTTGTTAAGTGTTTGTGGTGTGTTTTGGGCCACCTGTGATCAGCGGCTTTAGTGGGATTGAATATAGCTGTTATAACTCAGTTTTGCTACTTTATTTGGATGAATAAAGTCTGCCATTTCACCTCTAAAACAGCGACTATATTAGGAAGGATATTTAATGTTTATTGCATGTGTAGAGCTCTCTTTTGATCAGCGATTTATACTCCATTGATTCTGAGTATGGCGACTTGGATTTCAGTGGTGTTTGGGTCTCTTTTCAGCAGCGAACAGTAGGAGTGAATTAATCTGAGTTTGGGGTGAATGAGCAATTCCTAGAACAACGATTGATGTGACTATTAACCCTAAGTATGATGGTTTGACTATTGCATGGTATTTGATGATCTTATATTATTTTATATATGGTCTATATATAAAATATTAGATCATGTCATATATATTCAGCAACTGACATTAGGAGTTTAAAATCTGGATCTGTACTCTTGAATGGATATGCATGGCTGAGAACTGTATGAAGGCTTTTTGAGAGTATTTGAGAATATTCATTACAGCTGTGTTATTACTTGTTTGATGTGGATTACTAGTTCAGCTGAGGAATATTGGTGTGAGCTGCTTGATAGTGGCCATTAAACCCCTATCATTGGGTTTATTGAGTCATCTATTTGATTGGTTCTAGTAGTTTTGATTGAGTATTGCTATTTCCAGCTGGTTGGTGCTTTGAAGGGTTGTTGATTTGCATATTTTCTATTGATACCGGAAGTGGATACTACATGGGGATGTTAGTGTTTGATGAAATGTAAATTAATAGAGAAGTGACAATACGTTTCATCACACTAAGCGGGGTGTTAGTGTGTGATTAAATTTTATGGGGAGATTAAGTTTAAGGGGGAATGTTAGGATGAGTGAACATTGACTAATTCTCCAATGACTTGTCAGCTTGGGACATCATTAGGATTTCTGTGAATGATAGTGTTTCCCTAAGTATGCCCTATTTACTACTGACAAGGGTAAGTTAAATAGATGCATATGAATAAGGAATAGATATATCCCAATAATCAAAGTAGAACTCTAATTTATATTCTGGATATTTGGGTACTTGGTACCATAGCCTTGTATTCTGAGCATCTATTGTTTAATATTTGGATGAAATAATGTGCAATGCTTAGATTTGGAAATGTTCTAAACTTAAACCAACCTATCATTGAGCTACTCCAGAAGCATCTTGTAGTAAAATAAGATGCAATGGCCATCAGCATTCCCACAATTTTCCTTTTGAACAATACTGCACTCCAGTTTCCATGCATGCAAGTAGATTCCATAAAAATATTCTCTTTCAAATTACAATTTTATGCAAACTGGCCAGGAAGGGTCCTTCTCTAAATGCATATAACAATGTATACTCCCAAATGGCTAATAGCATCTTGCATATTTGAATATTTCAGACTTCATTTTTCACATATTTAAAGCCTTAAAGGAAACCTTAATTTCTGCAATATGCCAACTAAACAAATTTGAAAAGAGTGCTATTTCAGATACTAGTCCTCCATTCTGAATGATATTCCCATTTTGCGTGAGATAATAAATCTTTCGACTTCATTTGTAAGTTGTAACATTAATGGTCATTGGATAGAAGCAATAAGAACCGAGTATGATATGTATAGTCAGCCCTTATTAATACTTCCTACACACATTTATTTATGTTGTTTGAACATAGGAGGAAGGCAAAAAGGAATTCAATCACAAACTGCAATCATTTTCTGTCATAGAGTTATATCACTTAACATGCCACCCTCGATACCTATGTTACTTCAAATAATTGTAACTACAGATAATAGATTTTGCCAGATCAGTTGATCAGCTTTTTTCAGCTGTCCAGCTTCAGTTGATTTTGAAATAAGTTATTTTAAGGTAAGCAATAAGAGCCACAAAACAAATCAGACACTTCTCCATGGAAGTAATCTCTTTTGCCTTGCTCCTATCTCAAAGAGTTTTTCAACAAAAATCAAAGCTAGACCGTAGTCAAACAAAAACAATATGAATATCATAGTCATCATAGAACCTGGCTTAACCTATGCGTGAAAAGTGGAAAAGTCCGCATGGAAAGTTCCTCTTCCCTTTGTATACTTTCAATTATGCGATGGGCATAGTATCATCACCAAAAAATGTGCACAACCAGCCTCAAAATGATGTAGATAATGACAATGATCTCTTTTACAGGACAAGAACCAAGCAAGAAAAAACACTCTGAAAATAAGAGCAAAAATACATGAGATGCAATAACAGAAATCAAAAGAAGTACAAAAGGTGGGACAGTGAACCTATCTCCAAATTTATGACAAAAAGTAGGCCAAAAATAGTGTCACATTTAGTGCACGTGTTTTACAAGAGTAGAGGAGTTCATTCAACATGGACATGCAATAAATAAAAGCAGTCTCAAATATAAGGTGCATAGAAATTAGGAAAATAAGTACATAAGCAACTCAATCTACATTCACACAAAACAATGCAGGCTTCCATTATGGTTGGAAGTAACATGTTTATATAAATCTTCAAAGAAAATAAATAGATTGTCAAAACCTCTTAAACAATCAAAGTAGACTTTTTTTTAAAAAGAGAAAGGGGAAGGAGGTGAAGAAAAGATGAGAAAAATCTTGGTGATGTCTTCTGCAATTCAATAAATCCTAGGTAGCATATAAAGATCAACCAAAGGATTTAAGATAATAAAATCTCTAGAGATTGACAATTATTACATGAATAAGGATGACATGGGAAATATGTAAATCGCTTAAGTTTTTAACACATGACCTAAAACAGTAAATATGAACAACTGCCACGTGTGAAGGTACGTTACTTGATGCTTCAGGTAATCTAAATCATCTTGTGTAACAATCCTAAAGTAAGGCTCCATTTCCTTCCAAAATGGCTTTGAGCACGCTAGTCCTGTAGCAAAACTCCAAAAAGCAAAAAAATTGAAGAAGTGAAAATTTAGTATTACAACTGATTAGCAACCATGAATTTATGTGTAGCACAATTATGAATCTCTTAAACAAGCTCTGCGACTACTCTTCTCCAATTTGGGCAATTTGAATATAATATCTCTTAAACTTGAAAACATACTGCTTGCATTATTAGCATCATCAACAGCTGCTAAAAGTTCTTTGTGATCGACATCTGTTTCCCCTGTCAAAGTCCAAAAACAAAGTATTATGTCTCTTGCTACATCCACTAACGAATCAAATATATGTTATCGAACTTCTCCAAAGAACAAAGTTTCCTTGACTAAATGAGCACTCATTTCCTAGGAGAACAAAAGCAAGGTACCTGTAAGGTGTGATGATCCACTATTTACTGGGCACCTAGGTCGAATCGAAGGCTTGTGATCAGATGAACTTTTCTTGGTCACAGATCGATTTGGCTTGCTACAACACCACAAAAAGATTTCACATGAATAATTGGACATACATTTGTTTCTAATTATGTTTATACACAGCATATGAAGCAAATGCCAAATCTTTATCCACTTCAAAGAGTGCATAGTTACAAATTTTGAGCTGAGAAGAGGGCTTTCAGGCAGTATTCAGGCACTCTAGTTTTTTACATGCCAGCTCATTCAGATAATTTGTGGGCTAAGCCCTCCTCTTGGTGGAACTTGCAATGGTCTTTATGAAGTCCCTTTGTCCATTGGGTTGCATTTCATTTTTGTGTATCAAGATTACGTATTATGAACATTTTTGTATTGACTCCCAGTGCAGGATTTTTAATACTGAAGAGGGATTTTGAAAACCTGCTAATTTAATGAGTTTAAGCAGTTACTGGAACTGCTCGTTGATAGGTTAAAGGCTATTGTTATCGATGTGATATTGCACTGGGGGTTAAATAATAATTCATACTCCTCTGATGTAGTATGTTGTGATAAACTAGTAACTTATTTATTTAACCAATTGATCTTTTTCTGTGAAACAATTAGTTTTCTATTTCATTTTGTAAATTAGCTGGATGATGCATAAGAGAATCAAAAGCATACAACTGAAGGAAAACCTGAAACTCCCAAATCTATTTCGTTAACTGTAAATCAGGAAACTCTTATTTCGAAACTTTTCAAGATGACACTGAGCTTATAGCATAAGAAAATAGACTGCATTTAAAGGATTGTATGCTTGATGTTTAGGTGCTATTGCTTCTATAAAGATATTTTGAAGACTGTAATTAAGTTTGGTTTAAATTGGGTTTCAGTCAAGATGCTTCTCATATCCTGGAAATGGTGTTTTTATGATTTTCTTTCAGGATGCTCATATGGCAGTTGAAGTTATCCTACAACACGTATCGGGTCTGTGGGGATACTAAATTGAACAGTATTTTGGGATCCAAACTTGAATTGGAAGGAATTTAGCAAGATTGAAGCTCCACAATAGATTGTAGTTCAAGATTAGAAGCACTATACTGAAAATGTTACCTCAGATACTTAAAAGATGTTATTGAGATTTTACTTTTTATTACCTAAGAAGGAAAAATGAATTTTAAAGGAATTGAAACTCGCATCAGATTTATATTGGCAGCTTATAACTCGAAGATTCCTGGTATATTTACTTTTAAAGTTCAAGTGCAAGAAATTATATGTAAAGTGTCTCTGTTCGGGGTAGGCAGGATGCATTAAGTGCAAAGGCATGGTACATTTACAGAGAAAGTAATCCAATTTTGTCAAATCAATACCTGTCAAAAGTTCTTTAACAATTAGTTACTGGAATAATAAAGTTGCAGAAAAGAGAGTCGGTGAGTGGGAATGGTGTGAGAATACTAAGTTATAAATTTATTTAAGCCATGGTTAAGTGATTACTAATAAAAACGCAAATGCTCAAAAAAAGAAAAGCTGGTTGAGATGCAGTTAATAAAGATAGCAATGAGTCTAAACATAAAAGCTTAATTTATATGGCAGAAGTTTATAATCCCCCTTTTAAATATAACTCTAATGATCATCATGGAAAAGACAATTCAGTTCCATCAGTATTAGATAGGCCTCACACGTAAAAGCTGGTACAAAAGGTAAAACCCAAAATAAAGTAATAGATCAAAGCATCAAACCTAAAAAAATCTCTGTTTTTTTGAAGTGTCAGTTCTCGTGTGATGAGAAATGTTTTAGATGCAATCCCCTTGAAATCTAAGTTACTTGGGTACTGGTATGGACACGGGTACAGTACTGATACAGGTATGGGGGTTCGCCGATGTTTTGGGATCCCAAGTTCGGTATCGATTTGGTATATCCATGCAAAAATATTGAAGATAAAAATATATAAACAAAATTAACCATAATGATAATATCAACAGTACATCATACATGTATTAAATAAACAAAACACTAAATCAAGAACCATCATATAGCTCTTCATCAAGAGCATCCAAAACAGCAAGTGGTTCGTCTGAACCAGATGCAGGACTGGAAGTAGTGCCACTCCCTGGCTCTGTTATGTGATTCCCACATAGAAGTTTAGGTTTATTTAGTTATGTGTATCTTTTTACATTTTTTTTTGAGTTTTTCTTATTTGATTCTTTTTTTGTTTTTTATGACTTTCATTTGACAGTTGGGTATGGCCCAGGTAACACAAGTACGATTCAGATACACATTACTGTACCCGGTTTGTACTCAAGAGTCAAGATGGACCAACGATAATAGAAGAACCTAGAACATACCTGGGGAGTACACAAACAGATACTGATACCAGAACCTTACTGGTAAGCTTCAAGCTTGATATTAGATTTTCTCAACTAATATAAATCCTATGTACTTTACGTGACATCAATCCTTGTGCCAGTTTCTGATATCATGTTTTCATACCAATACTATGGTTTGTTTGATGCCGTGACTTATGATGCCTTATCGGGTAGCCCAATTGTAAATTGGAGACAAAATTTGTAACCATTGTTTTTGAAAAATAAACAAATACTAATGGAATATTTGTACAAGAAGACACTAGTAGAATAATCTAGACAGTCTAGATACGGGTAGTGCAGTGCACGCACGTACGCGATACGGAAAAATTTAAAAATCTTGGGTACGTTACGTTATGCTTTTGGGTACGTTTTATATATATATATATATATATATATATAATAAAAATATATGTATATAAATTATAATTTTAAGAAGCATTTGCATACTTATTGAAATTTAATTCTCATACATTGCATACTTATTGAAATTTATTATTTCTCTATCACAGTTATTTATCTTAGTGACTGTGATAAGATTCAAGGAGTTTTGATTGTTCATGGTGACCTTCCTTGATCCACTCAGCACGATAGTATTGTCTGACATATTTCCTGAAACATCATAACTAAGCAGGAAAAATATGGATCCAAGCTGGCAGGTGGGACAATTAGTCCGAGCACGGGAGAATACTCACCGAGTTTTGGAAAGCTATCCAATATTTTTAATTACTAATTTGTCTACAGGCGATCAAAGCTCATGATTCTTTCAGAAGATTGCAAGAAGTTGCTTGGTCCAAAAAGGTGCAAAAATGGATTTTATGAAAATAAGAAAAATATTGCCATCAATGCGTAGAGCTCGAGAAAATATACACTTTTAGAGAAAACGACACTTGAAACGGAGTCACAGAATGAAAGTTATGGCACATGCAAGTTTTTGCTGCTACATCTTCCTGGACCCTTTCCAAAAATGGCAAATTTTTTTCTATGCTTGTGATTTTTCCACCAAAAATCCAAAAAAGGAAAGAATTGCCAAAAAAGGAAAGAAACAGTCTTTGGCAAGTTTTTTCGGTTTACCCAGTGACGTACTCGTCCCTGTGGGTACGTTTCCAAGCGTACCCACAGCGTACCGTACCCCGTACCAGTACCTGGTACGTTTCCAGGCTGGTACGGGGGGGCCTTAGGCGTTTCCAGACAGTCTAGAGAATAATTAATGCACATTTGTTTTGGGAACCTATGGTAAGAGTAATTGACGGTTTATCTCTTGCATTTATAAATGTGTAGCTACATTGTTATTTGGTTACCCCCTTTTTATGAATAGGTACTACCGATTGCTGTTTGTTTGTTTTGGCAGGATATTTGTGAAGGTTGTTGGACTTCATGGAGTTTGAGAGGCAATTATCTCGAATAGAAATAAGCTGTTCACATCGAAATTTTGGATTACCATAAATGCTGGCTTCAGAACCAAGCTGAAATTTAGGTTATCTCATCACCCTAAGACAAAGAGAGACAATCAAGTTTTGGAGAATATGTTGAGGATTTATGTCATGGATCAACAGCACAAATGGGAAGTTGTCTTCATTTAGTAGAATTTTCCTACAATAACAACTACCACTGTTCCCATGAGATTGCTCTTATTGCAGTGCCGTATAGCCAGAAGCGCAGAGCCCCTTGGGTTGGGATAAGTTAGAAAACCAGTTGTCATTGGACCTAAATTGCTTCAGGAGTACAATGAGCAGAGGAAAGTTACTTTCTAGAGGCTAATGAAAGCTTTTCAGATTGACAGAAGAGCAATGGCAACCTAAAGAGAACAGCTCGTGTCTTCTAGTGTCAAGACAAGGTTATTCTCCAGGTCCAACCACACAAGTTCCATCAAATTCAAATTAGGACTTGAAAGTATGAATGTGAGAAGGTTTTTAAGGCATCTCATCAACTATAAGATCTGGTTCTCTGTGATTACCTCATAAGGCTTTTTAAGAGACATGTCATGTATATTATGTAGTCTGTGGTGGTGAACAGGTGTGAAGTTGACAACTCTTTTACCACTTAAAATGAGGGAAAAGGAAGTTAGAATACCCACAGATCTGATAGGACCCCAGATTCCTACCTAGAGCAATCGCTTATCAAGGTAATATCATTTTTACTATGGGTGACTCCACAGAAGTAAATTCCAACTAATCAAGAAATCTGTTAAGCCGATGCAATCTGTATAATGAAATAAGATGACTGATGTTTTCTTGAGATATATCTTCATATTGTGGAAATCAATTGCTATCACGAATTTTCACTATTTTTGTATTTCTACGCATGTTAAACTATAATAAAGCATTGTAGCCTGCAAGCATATTTTTCAGTTTAATATGATATGACCTCCAATTTAAAAAGAGAGAAATTTTTGCCCACCATTTCACTTTACGAGAAACAGGTCCCATACTATTTAGCTGCTTTGCATCTGAAGTTAAGCCAGTTCCGTCATCAGCTTGGCAGACAATTGTTATGCCAGCCTCCAAACCCCTCCTACTTCTGCCTTGCTGATGAACACCGTCTCCACCACCTTCTTTGGAGGCAACCTTTGACTTCTGTGTAGGTAAAACCAATTTTCCAATTCTTGGACCAGCAGGATTAAAATTGACCCCTGTGCTGCCATTCTTCTTGGTCATCTCCAAACATTTATTCTCACTGTCACCCTCTAGATCATTGTTTGCAACTAACTCTGTCAAAAATTTAAATTTTCATTTTTTAACTTGCCCAGGGGTCCAGAACTACAGTTGGATGAACATCCTGATCCCAAGACTCCGTGGGAATTAGGCTTTGCACTTTTACCAGCAGCACAGGCAGAAGCTTCTGCAAAACTTATATCATCAACTTGATTCAGTGATAGAGCCACCAAATTTTTTTCTTCTTGCAATACAAGTCATTTTGTTTGACCTTTTCCTAACGCACTGTCTAACAGGTGGTGGTGAATATCTTGTTTCTGCTGCCTGATTCTTGTCATGGATATTTGACCTGAAGACAAAGTATACCCACAAAATAATTCAAAGCAAACCCCACCAAAGAAAAGACAACATAGCTCTAGAGGCTATCCTTTGTATGAGGAATGCCAACATAAAACAAATCTTAAAACATCAACCTAAACTATCATGTTATCATAGATTAATTTCCAATAAGGTCTAAATAATTTTTCTGTTCCTCAAACTAGTGATAATCATAATAGTATATCATTAGTTTGCACTTGAAGGTATTGGGAAAATGTTTACTACAATTTGTGGATATCATCAAAACTTTCAAGTAATTTCTATAGAATTTATAAGTTTGTTGAGTAACAGTTATAACCTTAAGTATTTGGGCAAAAACCTGGTGATAATCTAAGAAAACATGTAATGAAAATATAATTTGTCCTAAGCAAAAATAGTTGATCTTTTTAGGAAAGGATTATTTTCTGTGTTCGAGATATAGGAAGCTATTTTGAGGAATAATCACCATATTTAATGATATTAGCTCAATTAATGTAGATATCTGTGGTTTTAGGAAGACAAGGGAGCTTGAGCGTTAGACTATTTAGGGTTTTACAACTCAGATGTGTTGTAAGGATGTATTTTCTTCTGAATATAATTTTAATATCTGGTAACTATGAATATTATGTAGTATCTTAGAATTAACAATTGTGCTATAAGTTATAACTATGTTTGAGTATCATGGATGGGATCTTGGCATTAGCAAATTCTCTTCAAAACATTTGGAAGACATTCATGAATAGGCTACATCATTTTTTTGCATTGAAGCCAAATGTTTCATGGGGATTGTGCCAAGTGTAGTTGCCACATGTTGAAAGATTCCAAAGAGTGCTGACATTGGTGTTGTAGGAGAAAGGATCACCAATAAAAACAATCCTTGGGGAAGATTATATTGCTATTCTACAACATCCAAAAATTGGCTAATTTCAAAGAATCTTCTTTAGAGGTGATTTTGGAGGGCCCTAGACTATAGATGTGGGAATATATCACTTGACTGCAATTTTCAGAAAATGTTGAGGCCTGTTCACAATTTGTAGAAAATATCAAGACCTTCTTGAAAAAGCAGGTATAATAAAAATTGACCTGCAGACTGAGTCAAGTCCTTTCAAAGTTGAGCGAAAATGAAGCGACATTCAGAGAGACCATGTAAAAAAGATGTATTGCATCTAAATAAGAGTATTTTCCTGATTAAACAGATTTATAGAATTTTTTTTTGAGAACTAAAACTCTATTTATTAAGATTAGCTATGTCTATTAAGGTATCCTTGGCTTGAGGCTAGACAGAGGATCCGAGGCATGTAACCTAGTTGGTTTTGTAACTCGGCTATGCAGTACAGATATATTCTTCCTTTGCATATGATTTTGTAATTTCAAAACCTTTCCACTAAGAATTCTCGACAAGGCAATTGATAGAGATCAATGAATGGAGCTGCAGCAGTGGCAGAAAAAATGGATGCCAATAGGAAAAATTTCTGCCTATACTCTCGAAAAATAAAGTTAGGGGAAACATGACAAGGCCACAAAATGGACATTAACTTATATGTAATGAAATAGCAATTTTTTAAGCAATTTATTTGGCTCAATCTATCAGTTTTCCCATAACATCAGCTAGCTTGTTAACACAGGCCCTGACCACGCTCATTTCCAAACACCTAATACATATTAGGCAACACACTAGAAGGTTAACTGTTCCATAATTTCAGGGCATTTTAATTTGTGATGAAATGCTTAGGGGCTCATCATGTAGGAATTGAAAATAACATGACGTTTTGAGTCATTTCAAAACTGTCTTCAGGGTCAATCTGCTTGAATGCGTACTCAGTATAGAATAAAACTAATCTACTCCAATAAATGTTTTACTTAAGTAGATGCAATTGGTAGAATCAGCTCTATTCACCTAAAATATTATATTCTGAATTGAGCAGTAATCAGTTGAAGAATAAAGAAACCCACATATTGCAAAGCCATTCTATTAAGCTCTATTTTTGTTTCCATTAATGTAGCTTTTCATGAACTCCAGTAATGAGAAAGGTCATGAAGATGAGAAAAGGTACGGTATTGGTTGGAAGACCCCCACTACAAACTGCATGAAACTCAACTTCGATAGAGCCTCTTGGAACAATCCCGGCCTGTCAATAGAGGTGGGATCCTCATATGCTCCTTAGGCTCATGCATCAACACTTTCTCGATTAAGCTAGGACCAAATACCAATGGCAATAACAAAGCAGAAGCCATAGGCTTGGTGGAAGGCCTCATAATAGGAGCCCATGGCTCACTTGGTACAAGTTTCTTGGTCTCGCATGTATAGGGAATCGGATTGCAGATTGCCTTGCCAACTTCGGCATAGACCAAATTGACACACTTTTCTCCTTTCTTACATCAACCTGGCCTGGTCTTGAGTGACATGGTGGCAACTTGATTGTTATCTTCGCCACCCTCATGATTCCATCTTCACCTTTGATGATTTGACTCCATGCACACTAAGCATAGGAAATAATGACAAGAGTGCCCTCTCACAGCACTTCAAACTTTGAGTTATTTCTGCATTTTTAAGAGCTATTTTCACTTCACTAAGCACTCATTTTGTTGCATTGGACTTTGTCTCTCCCCTTCTGCACTCACTCAACCCTCCCATGCAATTGTCTAATCCCCTCTAATGGTCAATGGAAATGATTGGTTGCCGCCCAAGAACTGAAAGCAGCCTTCAATGTCTTTGATTCATGCGTGTTGTGTTTCCTGATGTTGTCTTGAGCAAGAAGAAATGGGTTCCCCTAACACTCATGAAGAGTTTTAAGTGGTTCTTCTCAAGCGCCTAAATACAGCAACAAAGAACCCAATATTTTCAACTTTATCTGCCATGTTCTTTCCCACAAGAAGGATGGGCGTAATGCTCGCCCGATGGTCTCGAGGATCCTTATGTCCTACTCAAGGCACGAAAGCTTACCCTTGAGATGGAGCTTGAGGTGTGGAAGAATGCAGCTAAGGAAATGTTCAACTTCATCGGGAAGTACACAGCATTAATGTCCCATATATTTCTACCTCATGGTTGCATAACTTAGGCTTGCCACCTAGCAATATCCTTCAACCTCTGCCAAAACACAAGCACGGCCATCCAAGTGACTCAAACATTGTTACAATGTCTCAAGAGTTCCTCCTACTTGAGAAGATGATGAACAATTCCTTAAGACGAGGCATGCTTAGCTCATTTGCATCTTTGGATGGTTTGGTTTGTCTTAGCTTTGTTTTGTCTTGGATGTTCTCATCAATATGTTGAAAAGGTGGTTGTTAGATATGCCGCTACGAATGTTTTTGTCTACTAATTAGGTTTTAGTGGTTGGTGCTTTGTTGCCCCTTGATAATGATACTTCACTCCTTTAGCTTGTTGCGTAGACTTCCATGCTATTATATAGGTCCATGTTGTCATTGGCTCAATTTTGTTGTTTTGAGCATAGTAATATTGTTAGTAATTTGTTTGTGCATTCAAACAGATGATCTATGCAATCCTTTTGGTTAAACATCAAGGGATGGAGGCCTACCTACCCGCCATAAACGTGGCAGGAAAAAAATTAAAAATGTTTGTTTTTGTGAATTTTATTGTGGGCCTCCAAGAGTCGTGTTGATACCTCTAAATGCACCACAAACTTGAGGAGCAAAAATACCTTCCAGCTTTAGGGGTTGGCTACCTTCTCTAAGTTGCATAATCTCAACTATCACACATAGAGAAAATCTTAACCACAATAGTAGAGACTCGGAGTAATGGAATTATGGATCAAGCATTGCATAGGGGAATAAATCATTAAAACTAGATCCTTACCAAGTCCTCCTATCATCTAGTTACATAAGCATTGGCTTGGAGCAACAAGACATACGAAGAAATATGCAGTTTCTTTCTTCATATGAACTGATCACAAGAGAATGAGCTTGGAGTTACAAGACAAAGGGAGGACTGATAGTCGTAACTAATGGTTAACCCTACCAATGCAAGTTAATGAATTGAAATATTGCATCATGCCTCCAAGAATAAAATGCATAAGGATCTTACAAGATATAGAAAATGGAAAGAGTGGCTCAATGTGAGCCCTCTCTTCTCATGATGTTTTTCATTGATTTTCAATGTTTTTATACAATGAGAATTGGTGGTCAGGCAATTTGAAGTACATGATTCACAACCATACCTCACTAACCACTTCATTGATCTACCCTAATTCACAAGGTTCAAATTCAAGTTCATGTTTGATGAGGATAAAGTTCATTTCTAGCTTGCCAATTGATTAGGTTTGGAAAAAAACATCTTTAAGTTTGAACAAAAGAATTTTTATCATTTAAATTTTCTAAAAAAATCATAAATATGTCAAAGTAACAAAGTAGATAAGATAAAGATAAGATAAATATATTAATGTCCAACGAATGACCACAAAAGTAGGTCAATGGGACTGCAGCCCAAACAATATACAAAGTGCAAGCGGGGACAACTCAAAACGAGTTCCCAAAAACAGAAAAAAATGAGAAAAGACAAAGCAGAGAGGAAACCCGAAGCCAATACCCCCACAGGCGGGGGCAATGGAGCAAGCGGGGAGAAAGACGAGAGAAGCAAAGAAGGGAATGAAGGAGTGGGGGCAAACAAGGACCAATGGTCTACTCAGGAATGGTAGCCACACCCCTCCTAACATTAGAGGCCGACGAAAAGAAGCCCCTGATGGACTGGACAACCCGAAGAGGGGGCGAAAACCTCCTCCCCTGCTGAGATCTGAGACTGAAGCAACGGCCAGGGGGACGAATGGATCCTCGTAGAGAGAACTTTCTATTCTCTACTTTCACTTAGTAAATTATGTATTTATTCACATATTTATATAATAGTACAAAATCATGTCAAAACTTTCCGGGTTAAAGTAATGGATAAAATTCGAGTAAATGTTCGATGGGGATAAAGTTCGATGAAGTTCGAACACTTTCCATAAAATTTGCCCTACCTTATCACATAGATCTAACCAACCCTTCAACTTATGATCAACAATACCCTACAATATCTTCCCTAAAATAATGGTGGGCTCATATTGCAAGGGTACTCCAAATATTTCCACCCTTTTGAACCAAAACTTATTAAATTGGTACAAATGTTTTATTTGCAGCAAAGATGCATCAACACCATCATCCTATTCCAAAATTATTCTCGAGAATAAGACCATCTATCTCCATTTTTTCATTCCAAATATATGCACGATTATTACGATGCTTCTATTCCTACAAATAGAAGCTTGAAATTGAAAATTCCTGAAATATAAAGATTTAGTACCTCGCAGATTGCCCAAAAGATGGGAGCTTCCACCGTATGACATACCTTCTCGCTGAAATTTTCTCGCTCAAACCCTCCTAGCACCATTTGTTGATGGCTCTAAATGAACCGACACCTTTAAGGACTAAAATGCCCTCCTACTTTAGGCAATCTTTGGCTAATTTGTTGAGTCGCATAATACTGATTATCACACATAGAGGAAGCAATAACAATAAGCCACCACAACAAAGGGAGACTCGTAGTGATAAAAATGTGGATTAAGCCATAGTTACCTAAGTCTCGGGGACGGGGATGGGGGTATGGAGGGACAGGGTTTTTGGGACGCAAAAAAATTCCTAAATTTTGGGGACGGCAAGGGGACGGCTATTAAAATAATACATAAAAATTAATATTTCAATATTTTTAACTTTTTTCAATGACATTTAGGGATTTAAACTGTATTTAATGTATTTTAGGTACTTTCAAGATTATAATTGAATGCTCTTGGTAAAAATAACAGCTTTTTAATAGTAAAAACATCATAAAACTTTTGAAAGATTTTAAAAAAATTGGGGACGTCCCCTCCAAGTCCCCAAGTCCCCGAACGTTCAAGACGTCAGGACGTCACCAAAATCTAGGGGATGCATCCCCGCGTAACACCGGATTAAGCATTGCATAGGTGAATAAACATCTAAAAATAGATCCTCTAGAGAACACTATGATACACCTAGCTCTCCTATTGACTAATCACAATAGCAAAGGGCCGTAGATATGAGACATAGGAAGAAATAGTTAGCACCTTACCTCATATGAGCTGATCACAACAGCATGGACTCGGACTCATCATATAGAGGGAGGATTGCTCATCCTAACTAATTTTTAACCCTACCCATGCAAGTTAATGAATTGAAATATTACATCATGCCTCCAAGAATTAATGCATCATAGGACCTTACAAGATATTAAAAACAGAGAGGGCAGTTTAGTGTGAGTCTGTGATGCTTTTCACTAATTTTCAAATGTTTTTATGTAAATGGGAATTGGTCATTAAGATGCTGAAGTATGGGATTCACAACCATAAGTTACCAACCACTTTGTTCATCTAACACTCATTTGCAAACCATGATGAACTATACCCCGCAAACATAAATCCAATATCTCCCTCAAATAAAGTTTGGCTCATATTAATATGAGCACCTGACTATTACATTCATATGTGGACCCAGATATACTCACATTTACATTTTACACCTTAAAACCAATTTATGCTTATGTACATAAAGCTTTGGATAAACTTATTTAAATAACTTCTATTTAAAAACAAGAATGTAAATGTGCTAGGTAGGCCGTTATTCACCAATTTTTAAGTGGCCCCAAGACAAAATTCTTGGGATCATGTTGCATGGGGAAACAACTGATTGAGATTTAAGACCAACATTCTTATTGAGGTCATTTGTGTGCTCCTTTATGTCGATTGTCTCATTCTTTCTCCATTTCGAATAGAGTCCCTCTGCAATGATCATGGCATCTTCCACACGGATGTGGTGTTTGGCCTTATGTGAATGTTCTGCACAAGCTGATTTCTACACATGGTTGTATACAATACCTTCTCCACGCTCATTGATCCTAGCTTGAATTGTTTTTCCTATCCCTCTTATGTAGACTTACCACATGAGCACAGAATATGATATACACCATTCATTAAACAAAAACGGGTCCAAGAAAAGGACTCACAAATCGGGATATTTTAATTCCTACACAACCACCCCAAAAGAATTTCATCACAAACTAAAAGATGTTAAGTGTCGATAGCTGCAGAAAGGGAAAAAAATACAACTGGATTATTCATAGAGTTTTCCAGCACTTTTCTTTCAGCTTTGCATCGTCATGAGACTTGGACTTGGAAATGACACGGTAAGCATAAAGAGTAACAATTCTCATAGCAGTGACAAAAACTCTGTGAAAAATCTGACAAAGAGATGACTTAATGCCCGCTCAACCATTTAAGTCAAACTAATTACGAAATTTTATCACTAGTTTTGATGCCAATTTCATATTTAATCTTAAACTAGGCAATATCTAGGAGAAGAGTCGACTCTGTTTTAGGTCCTGACATTGGCCCTCCATTGGGAGGATAGCAATTATGTATGAGGAGGATTACAATATGGGTTACATAGAGAAAGCTTGAGAATATAACAGTTTCAGCCTCTCATCCCTAAAAATCGTGAAAACCAAAGAACCGAAAGGGTAACCAAGATAAAATACAACCTAGGGAATGGATGACCAATAATAAAAAGCCCCTCTAAGCTTTTCAAATATCATAGCCTAGAGTTAATTAGTCAAAAATTAATTCATTTCTTATTCCATCTAAATTGTTTGATTAATTGATTAATACATTTATAGATCCTAGATTAATACATTAATTAATTTATGATTGACTAAACACTAGACCCACTCCTTAATTACTCAACTAGTTAACCATGGAGATCAAGTAGGAATTTTATAGATTTAAGGGACCCAAGGTTTGACTCAAAACTGAACCAGCAAAGGAATTTTATTCATTAAGGTGCAGGAAAGTATTGCGAGCAAAGAGTGTGTGAATGACTTGGCAGCTAAGGTGAAAACCAAGAAAAGCGTCCGAAGACGTTTGAGAGGTGGCTAACAACGATCAACGATCATATGATCCCAACTACCAACTTAACTTGGCACAAGCAAAAAACTTCTAGATGGAGGTAGCTCAAAGCATTAAAGGAGCTCGGTTTGAATTTGATCTCGAATGTTGCTCAAGCTCACGACATTCGCAGTAATGACGAGGGCGAAGAGATGGCGTGCAGAGAATATGTGCAAGAGAGACATGGAGGACTCAAAGAGGATTCAAAGTGGCGTGAGAATGTGAGATATGCACAGAGTGTGCAAGAGATGCAAGAGAGGAGACTCTTGTGGAGCATCGACGACACAACAAGAAGGATTGCACTAAGATTGCATGGGCAATGCAAAAGAGGAAGAAAGCCTAAGGAGAAGTCTCTTGGTTAGAAGAGACCGGTGCGCAGATTCGATGGATGTTATTATGTGTGCAAGGAGAAAGGGCATCGAGTGGTCAAGTGTCCCAAAGCGCAGCGAGGAGATAGTCGACACAAGTGGAAGTAAGTGCGCAGAGAACGCACAGAGGAGAAAGGCAAGGCGCAAAATGTGAAAGAGCACCAAATAGAAGGCAAGGTGTTGAAGATTGCCAAAGTGGAGTCTCGAGGAGAGAGGCGACAAATATTTTGCACAAGAATGCAAGACCAAAAGCAAATGTTGCTTGGTGGTGGTCGATAAGCAGTGGAAGCACCGATAACTTAGTGGTAGAGGAGATGGTGCAAAAGTTGGGATTGGTGTGCAGGGAGACATCTTAACCCATACAAAGTGACCTAGTTGGTGCAAGGTCAAGAGGGTATTGTGATAGAGCAATGCGACGTGGAGATGAAGATCGAGATATTCCGCAATCATGTGTTGTGTGACAACCCACCAATGGATGGATGTCATTTCCTATTGGGAAAGCCATGGCAATATGACAGAGATACACTCTACGATGGGAGAGCAAATATTGTGAAGGTCCACAAAGATGCGAAGAGGTTTCGTTTATCACCATGGAGGCAGAAGGCGTGGAGGACCAAAGGCCGAACGTGCATAGGAGATTAATAAGGCAATGTGTAGAAGAGCGCGAAGAAGGCTAACTCAGGAGTTGAACAAAAAGTGAAGGGAGAAGACGGAGGACACAAGAAGGGAAATGCAAGAGAGTGCATTTCAACATGATGGCAATGTGCATAGATATCACACAAGAGGGGAAAAGAGCCGAGGAGAAGATGGTTGCTCAATACCATGAGCATGCAGAGGATGACCCGATATCGCGGTTCGAGGCCATAGAGAAAGAATGGCAACAAGAGTGCAGAGTCAAAGGAGGGACAAGGAGATCGCACACTGACTGGAGAAAGGCGAGTGCACAAAAGGGAAGTCCCAAATGAGGGATAGAGGGGTGTGCAATTGACTACGCAAAAGAAGAAGCCCTAGTGGAGGGAAAGGAATGCGTAGTGGGCGTGTGCAACAATGGGAACACATTGTCAAAGGAAGCAAAGAGAAGAGAAGAAGTTGCCCTAAAGGCAACCGAAGAAGGGCAATTTGTGAAAAGAGAGTGCGGAAATGAGCAATAAGTAAGGCACACCAGAGAAGAAAGCGGTCTATGAAGATCTCAAAGGAGAAAGGCGTGCAAAAAAAGAGTGCAGCAGTGAAGGGGAACTACGCAGAGGAGAAGTTTCCTAAAGGAAACCAGGAGGAGCGATCCAAGAAGGAGACTCATGAGAGTGAACATTGAGCATAGCGCACCACGTAAAAGAGAGATCCATGGAGATCTCAAAGGAGAGAAGCAAGAGAAAGAATGCATGGATAATGGAAGGCACAACATACAAGTGGAGAATAGCTGCAAGGAGAAGCGAGGGTTGCCCTAAAGGCAACATAAGAAGGAGAGCAACATGTACATAAGATAAGATAATTATATTAATGTCCAACAAATGACCACAAAGTAGGTCAAAGGGACTGTAGAGTACAAATGTGTCCATACAAAGTGGGAAACCAAAAGGTTTCTAAAAGAAGTACAAAGCAAGAGAAGAGGTCAAAGACCAAAAGTGACGCGAAGCACGAAGCTAAAAGGTTTCCAAAGAAGTACAAAACATGAGAAGGGAAGAAGAAGAGAAGGAAGAAGACCCAGGTGAAGCAATGGGGAATGTCTATCTAGGAATGGTAAACCCATCTCTCCTAACATCCGAGGCCGACTAGAAGAAGTGGAAGAGGAGGTGAGATGATGAGGCCTCCCTTGTGTTGTCTGTCTATCAAAACTAGTATGTCTCAACGACTCTAGTGGATTTAGTTCGGCCTCTGAACTCGGAACTCGTATAATAGTGCTTGGGAGATATCGGGGGGTTAAATATGGACCCCTAAAATGTATTGATCTAGAGTGTGACGTTGTACTGGTATCAATCTAGCATTTAGTGTGTAATATCCCTTTCCCATTCAAAGACCTTTGGCCTATTTTGTCAACCCGACGGCTAAATAAAAATATAAGGGTGACTTAAGTTATATTCAATTATTATAAAGTGACATTAATAAAAGAAAAAAATATATAGAGCACTTATAATAATTTATATGACTTAATAATTATTAAATCTAGGATGGAAAAGGCTCAAATATAAATTTTTATCCATCCTAGGTGAAAAGGCGACTTGCCTTAGAAAGGGAATGAGAACATATAAAGGATAAATGCCCATTTTATTATGTATTTCCTCTAGAAAAATGCGATTTGCATTAGGAGGGAAAAAGTTGTTGGGAAAACATTTAATATGGGAAAATATTAAATGCTTGCATAGGGAAAATCCTTGTGAACTAATTGATATCAGAGAGGTTGTTTTGGGTCTCTTCTTCCTTTATAAGGAAAAGTCGACTTGAGGGGAAGATATTGCATAACCATTTGATATTTTTTTATTTGTCTTAAACTTGTAGCTTTTGCATATACGCTTGGATTTTCTTTAGCTTGTGGAGTAAGATCCCACAGGACCCTAGCTTCGGTGGTGAGAGATCCATTCCTAGCTAGTAGGGCACTCTTCGGTGGTGAAAGATCCACCCTAGTTTGTCATTATTGGAGTTGATTCAGGGCTGATTTGTTTGGGAATCAAAGTAACTTGTTTTCTTAATTTTTGGAGCTAATTTGATGCCCTAAATGTGTTGGGCGACCTACTTTTTAGGGCAAAATTAGGGTTTTGTGTTTGCTGTGCAAAAACTAATTTTGGAATATTATTCTTCATATTTTTGTGGCCCAAGATCCAAAGTTTCAGCTCATTTGGACTTCTCTAGCAAAAGATATGAATTTTTGAAGTTATGTTGCAGACAGGGTTTTTAAATAATTTATTGCAGCCTTGTTTATATCTGAAATCTGTAATTTTATACATATTTGGGCTTTATAAATTAGTGGTACTAGATTTGAGTGGAATGATATAAATTTTGAGGTTGATTGGTGTGGGTTTTCCACTTAACCCAAGTCGCATTTCTTTTATAAATTCAGATCTACGTGATACTTGTTTGGTATTTTGTCTACAAGTTGCATTTAAAGTTGGGATTGCCTAAAATCCGTTTAGGGGTAAAATAATGTCCATTGGGGACATTACATAGTGGCTCTCTCTCGAGGTTAGAGTTAGGAAGAAGGAAGTGATCCTCGGGAGAGTCCGCTCATATGTGTCTGAATAGTGTGATCCCGAAGCCTAAGAGCCTCCTACATGTATAAAGTCAAGCACTTCTAATCGACATATCTAAAAATTCAGTAAGTGCACGAGTCCCCCTGAAAAGACAATGGAACCTCCCCCATCTCTACCTCCCGAAGACTACATAGCTAGCAAGTCATGTCTAACTGATCGATCTGGTGGCCAGTCTCACTCTGAAGCCTATGAGAACCCACTCTGAACTAACCAAGGGGGATGCAAAGAGCGTGCATCCAATGGTGAAGGGTATACTGAGGACGAATAATAAGCCCGCCACTCAACTCCAAGAAATGCTCCGCATAAAAAACCATCTTCGGGCATAGCCCACCATGAGGGTTCACCTAAGTGGTGTGGATGAACTATCTATAAATATCCTCTCTAATGATCCTGTTCAACTCCTATTTGGAAGGTAGAAGATGAGCTCTGCATTTACCAAGGAGTATCAAAAAGGAGGAAGACAATCCATCCTAATACCCACTGACTCTAAGAGAGCAGAAACCCCAACGTACCAACAACGAGCACGACCTAGAGAATCAAAAAGGGCAATGCTCTCCGAGGAACAATATGCCAAATACAGGTACCTGTCTCTCCCCTCCATCGCATCAACAAAGCTCCAGATACACAAAGGTGCAAGAAGGAAACCAGATCAAAAATGGTCTCCAACCTGAAAGGACAAGCCCCAAACTCCACAAGAATGATGTGAAGGGGAACAGACTGCTTGCACTGATGAAGCGACGAAGGAGAAGTGTCTAGACTCTCTTGGCTGAAGCCCAATTTGACTCGGCAAAGAGGCCCCCACACCATATAGCCATAAAGAACACCGAGTCTAATAAGGGAATCCATGAGAGACATCTTGGAGGAGATGTCCTAAAAATGGTGTCGGAAGCATTGTCGCTCAAGGAGGGCTAAGGAACCCCGACCCTTATCGACATGTGGTTAGAGGGCTTGTCACTGCAGATCGACATGGACTGCAGAGAACTACACACCCAAGTAAGTGTAGGTACCGGTAATCTCAATCTCCTCCCCCGAAGAAGAAATGGAGGTGTGAGGTCTTCAACCCGTTGAAGACCATAACCTTGGTTTTACCTGTTGACCGACCGGCAACCGTTGGAGATCACAAAACAGTCCTAAGGAATCCAATTGTCTTTGTAGTCCCTCAGAAGATGAGGCTAGGAGGACCACGTCATCAACAAACAAAAGGATAGATATCATAACCTGGTGGAAGAGGCACCCATCGCCGCCCTGGATATGCTCATGAAGAAAGGTCTCAAGCACATCAACGTAGACCCCAAACAAAGTGGCGAAAGGGGGCGATCTTGTTTAACCCCAATGGTACTCCTGATGAAATTTGATATCCCATGAACAAGATTTTGGACTCTATGGAGACAACCAAGAACAATCTCATATAAACGCATGATGGCAGTCAAAAGGATCTCGGAAATGCCAATGTCTTTGAGCCTCTAAAAAGAGCCTCACGAGGAACAGAATCAAAAGCTTTACAAAAGTCTACAAAGTAGTAGTAAACTTTCGATGAGCGATGGCGTGCCTCCTCAATGATAGCCAGAGTGAAGATATGGTCAATGGTCTGGTAAGCGGGTTGGAACCCCGCCCGCCCCTTAGCTCGAGGTGTCTCTACTCCAACTCCTGTAAAGCGACATGTAGAGAAGGTTGAAATTTTACGCAATGAGCAGAGTGCAAAGAAGGAGAAAGAGATCCAAGTAGATCTCAATGGAGATGACAATGAGAAAGGCGCCAGGAGAATGCACGCGGCAAAGTAAAGCTTCCCAAGGAAGAAAGGGAGAAAGAGTGGCCCTTAGCCACAAGAGGAGATCACGTAATGAAGAAGCGCAGAACCGCAACTAGAGGAGAAGGCAGAGAGGATAGTGGACAAAAGATAGAGTGCACTGAGGAGTGGAGATAGCTCAACAAATGTACCATGACAAGAAAAGGAAGAGTTTGCAGACAAGCGAACGAGGCATGTTAGTGCGCATGTCGAGTGGAGTGAAGAGAAGCCAAAATTGGCGGAGTCGGATGGCTCATGCAGCCCAGAAGGGTCAATAGAAGGAGAAGTACGAGAGATGCCTCAAAGGCATAATGGGCATGAAGATAGTGTGCAAAGCAAAGGCACAAAGGATGACGTATGGAAAAATAGACACACAAAGTGGATGACAGCCAGAAAGCAGAGAAGGATGCAAGCAAAAATAAGAGGAAGAACAGATGGGAGGACAACCTATGGTGGGTCGAAGCCCACAAGTGCGCAAAAAGATGGAGGCAAAGACAAGAGGTGTCGAGAGATAGACAAGGGATGGTGCAGAGAAAGATGGTGTGGAGGATAGCACGAGAGAAGAGAGGTCGCGACAAAAAGGTGATAATAGGACAAAGGAAGAGGAAAGAATGTGCACGAAGAGCTCGACAAGAAGGTAAGGGCATTTAGGTCAAGGCGTAGAGGAAAAGTGCGCAAAGAAGGAACACATAGAGGATGAAGCCCATAGATGATATGTGCTTAGAAGAAAAAAAAGTCCTAAAGACATTTGGAGGAGTTCAACAGCTTGAGGTGAGTAGAGACTCGCAAAGGAAAACGATGAGAGAGAAAGATCCGTTAGGAAGAGGTGGTCGGTTTACAAAGTGGGTAGAGGCTCACAAGAGAGCACAAGACAAGATAAAAGGGTCACGACGAGGTGACGACGGAATGGAAGAGAAGAAAGAATAAAAACGGAGGCCAAAGCAAGGATTATTAGATGAAGAAGTCGGGACTATCAAATTCCATAGTCCGAAGGGTGGTTCTACCACTCACTTAATCTACTTGAGCTGGAACTCAAGTTTTAAGTACTCTCGTATTCGATGCGTAAGCATCCAAGGTCCAGAGAAATCCTACACAAATTTTGGCTAAGTGTGGATATGCGTGAGGATGGAGAGCGCAAGGAATGAAGAGAGGTGGCACATCAGAGTCAAGTGGCAATTGTGCGGGAGTGTGCAATGGATAGCAAGGAAGAGTGCAAAGGCACGTGGAGAGTGCAGAATAGAAGAGGGTGCGTAATAGTGTGCGGAAGTTTGAGAGGCGCAGAGTAGAACAAGGTGCACAAGAGTTTGTGAAGAAGAGAGGGGAAGACATAAAGACGCGAGAGAATGGTGCATAGTAGTACACAGAGGAATTTTGACGTAGATTGGATAACCGGAGGGGCACGAGTGCAAAGGAGTTTTGCGCATGGAAGGAGAGGATGTGTGGGAATATGAGCGAAGAGATCGCGCAATGACTTGATCATGAAGGAGGCATGCAGATGTTTTGAGGAGGTTCAAGCCCAGAGGAGAGCAGAATAATGAGAGAAGGTAAAAATTGAGACAATGAGCGTGTGACAAAATAGAGAAAAGAGACGCAACAAAGGATCGCATGCAAAGAGTATGCGGATGACTTGCAAATCGGCGACAAGTGAGGAAAAGCGTTAGAAGGCATCCGACAGAGATGGCCGACGAGGATCAACAATCATATGATCCTAACTATCGACTAGTGTGGCACGAACAAGAAATGTCTAGATGGAGGCATCTCAAAGCATTAAAGGAGCTCGGTTTGAATTTGAACCCGAGACAGTAAGAACATAAAGCATCTAAAAGAGACTAGTCACGCCTAAAGGAATTTTCAAACAAAGCAAGAAAAGAGGGAATGCGCGAATATTTAAGGAGGCGAATTCACCATTTGGAGGTTAGCTGGCAAGGGCAGCATTAAGGAGGAATTAGAAGCCACAAGCTAAGGTCAGAAAGGCTAACATAGATCCAACCCACAAAGAGTAGAACCAGCCTAGGTTAGGTTCTTAGGAAAAAATCACCAGTGTCAGAAAGCTCCAAGAGAGAGTTGTAAGCTCCAAGAGAGAGTTGTAAGCTCCATAGATGAGCAAATGTATGTAGATGCCATTAAGGCCTTTGAGAGTAACAAAGAAATTGTTGTGTTTCATTCCATTGTGTGAACTTTACAAACAGCACGGGGTCGTCTCAACCCTTGCTCATATAATGGACTAAAGGTAATTAATATTAAACACTTAACAAACAATCTAGATGAAATTAATACATGAATTAATTTATAATTAATGTAACAATGCACCCATTCCTTAATTACTCAACCAATTGACCATGGAGATCAAAAGAGAATTTAATTGATTAAGAGACCCCAAGTTTGACTCAAAACTAAAATCTCACCCATATTCATATTATTGTGGTGGCATGCAATCTTCAAAGATTCGACAATTTTGCTTCTCGTGTAATTACTTTCACCGAGATTAGCTTGATGTTTTCTAGGAAAATATGGTGCTTAGTTTTCTTTGAGTGTTCCACCAAAGCCAATTTTGCAGCACAGTTCATTCTTATGTTTGTGTTGTGTTCTTCAACTCTAGTTTTGACTAACCCCTACACTCTCTAAAGTAAACACCGCTACAAAACTTAAGGTCCGCCTAGCCTTAGCCAATCCAACGATGCTCTTAACTGCCCTTTGTGGAAGAAAGATAGTGAGAAACTCCATTAAGAAAAGCTAGGAAAACCCTTCTTTGGTTCCTCTTCTCTCTATCAACTCTCGTGCATCCTTTCTCATCCTAGCCTTGTATAGTTCCCTATTGATCTCTTTGTCCTTATAACCATTCAAGACAAAAACTCTTTAAAGTGCTCCAATTCTTGGTTTATATGTACCTCATAAGCCACCCTCGCAGCTCTTGTAGAGCTGTGGTAGTCAATATGCCTTCCTTATGAGTTTGGTGGTGATTTGATCTCGCATGAGTGTATCTCTTTGTATATATAACTTTTCTATAAACATTTCTCATGGGAGCACCATCTTCATACTTTATCAATAAAGAAATCAAAGACAGAGGAGCAAAACACCCTCTTGTCCAAAACCATATTCCCACTTGTCATAGTTTCATTGGTCCACATGGCGGGTATGCACGCATCCATTTCATCTCGAACCCGTGAGCAGACCCATATTTTTGCCAGATTGACCAAAATTTCAGCGTGCAATAACTTCTACACGACCTTCGTTTTCAATGTTCGGCATACCGCCAAAAGCTCTCGACCAGCTCTACACAATGAAACTGATCGCAACAGATTTAGGAAAGATCAGACTGGTGTTTCTCAAGAAGGATCCTCTGGATCACTCTTCATACATGATTTATGTCCTCCTAATGAAGGGCTAATATTAGCATCCAAAACGCGTCAAAGAGATTTGTTTCATTATTACGCACCGACACGGGTTTATCCAACTAGTTATTGTAATAATGGACTGTGGAAACCTACTTTCATCTATCGACATGGAGAGACATCGACAAGAACAATCTTACAATATTGTAGATGTGATGAGCCCAATACGTTTCATTAAAAGGAAAAGACTTGCCATTACAGACTAAAGATAAAGCTATGCAAAGAAGAAGCTTATTCTAGGAGGAAAGGATAAGAATAACACATAAGCTTAATCTAAGCAAATAGGAAGTGAATTTAACATAAGTCTATTTTAAGAAAATACTACAACTAGAATAAAGCAAATAAATCATGCAAAGGCTAAGTATTGTTTTAGAAGAATAAAGCAAATAAAGTTGTGCAAATGCTAAACATCGTTTTAGGAGAATAAAGTAAGGTTTTGGAGGGAGTCTATCTTGAGGAGACTTCAGGGGTAATTTTTAGCGGCGAAGACATCTTTAAAACAAGATGGATGTGAGGGCATAAGGGATTCCTGTAGATGATCTTGGCCATCAATCAATTGATTCTCTTGATTTTTTTCCTGAACTTGCAGTTGGGAAGCATGTGAAGTCGACATTATAGTTGTACTTGCGTCTTTGACAATGATTGAGACCTACAAAAATTCAAGAGCGGGAAGGTGAAAACGAGAAAATGACCGGTTGAAGGGTATTTATAGGCTAAATCGGGCGTCAATGGCTTCAATTGAAGCGTGTCAATGGTCTTAGCTGACGCACGTCAATAGTCCTAGCTGATGCGCGTCAATGGATCCAATTGTCGCGCGTCAATTTGTTCTGTTGACGCGTCAACTGATACTGTTGACGCGCGTCAATAAATCCTATTGACGCGCGTCAATAAATCCTTTTGACACGCGTCAAGAGAGCCTATTGACACGCGGACAATCGGGTCCATCGACGCTGCGTCGCCTAAGTCCATCGACGCCGCGTCAATGCCTAAGACTATTGACACACGTCAATGGATCCAGTTGTCGCACGTCAATGTATTTAGTTGTCGCGCGTCGATAGTATCGGTCGACGCGCGTCAATAGAATTTGTTGACGCGCGACAACTGGAGCCAGTGACGCACATCAGCCAAGACAATTGACGTTCCATTGACGCGCGTCTGGAGTGATTATTGACGTCTTGTTGTCGGTCATCAATGATGCAGCCATGAAAACCAAAGCAAATTTTGGTTTTGGAATATCACAAATTCGCCTTTCACCAAACTGGTTCCGGGATATTCGCTGTGTATTTTCCACCTACAATTTTATAGAGGTGTCTTAAAATGAACCCCGTGAGGAGTGCATCTAAATATAGAAGAGGGATTGCTGGTCCATAAGTATGACACGACTTGTATCCATAACCAGATTTAACATTGTGCAAAATTGTGAGATCTGGCTAGACCAACATCTACTACATTGAATATTAGTTTGTTTTGCCAATTGGGAGCAGCTAACGTATGAGCTTTGAATCCTGTATTGGCAATTTGGCAGTATTGGAATAGAGTTCATTGTTTTTATAGTGAGGAATTCCTTATTCATTAGTCTTTTATTTCAGATTTTTTTCACTCAATTTCTGTTTTACAAAAAAATATAAATTTTAGTTAGGTTCAGTGTCAGAGCTCATCAATTAGATTTTGACTTGGAACATATTTTTGTTACCACAAGTTTTAGATTTCAGCTTGGTTCATTTCACTTAAAAAGCATGGTACAAACAGCCACCATATGTTTGATGGAGAACCTACACTGTATTCCCTTTCTAATGTTGTTGGAAAGATGCTGTCTTCATGTTGGAGATGCAACTCCCATAGAATCATTTTATTGATTCTCACATAGAAGAAAAATACAGACCTCAAACACAATGGGAGTTATGTGAAGTGTCAATATGCATGTAATGTTCTTCTTTATAAGAGGGAAATATATTCTCATTGTAAAGTGGTGAGCAGGGATGAAATGATCCAGCAAAAATTCAGTAAAGATACAGATCCTGCCACTGAGAAGAGTGTGGCATGCATAGTTGAGGCAAACCAAGAAGTTGGCATATAGCAAATGTGAAAGTGAGTGGTGCACAAAAATGAGGGTTTGTAGCATGGAAGACTTCAAGACCAGCAAGCAGAGTGGTATTCTATATCGGAAGATTCTGAGACTATGCATGGCCCGGCAGATAATACTTCAAATGGATGTGATTGTGGACCAAGAGGATTTCCATCTTACTCCATACAAGTTGATTAACAGGTTATGCATGCTAAGAAAGTTGAGTCTGAAGATTTATAATCATGTTAATTTTTTAATAGGTAATGTTAATGATTTCTAGTTAAGAAGGTTTTCTTGTATGTAAACATTTGGATCTCCATATCAAATTAGTACATGTCAAAAAGAATCATTCTGTTTTTCTGAATTATGTGAGTAGTATGGACTTGTGTCAACAATGGTGGATATGGAGGATGGTAGTTACACAGCTGTATCAGAAATAAAATCAGAGTGCTAAAAGATTATGGATTGCAATTAGGCTGGATTGATACTGGTACAATATGAACACAAAGGTTCAAAGAATTTAGACAGGAGGAGGCTGAAGCAATGCCTACAAGTTATTGCATTCTTAATGTTATTGGAAAAATGTTTTTCCTTGGTTCAGAGATGTTCAAGAATC
Source organism: Taxus wallichiana var. yunnanensis (assembly GCA_018340775.1). Classification (NCBI taxonomy): domain Eukaryota; kingdom Viridiplantae; phylum Streptophyta; class Pinopsida; order Cupressales; family Taxaceae; genus Taxus; species Taxus wallichiana. Next base: position 606,591,214 of record CM031234.1, read on the forward strand.
CTAGTTTTCTAGAACGTAATGTTAAAAATTCCAAAATAAGTTTTTCTTTCACGTATTTGTTCACCCATTAAGATTAAATCTGTAATCTTCAAAGAACCATAATCTAATCTTCATTGGGCTTTTATTTTAATTTATGGATATCAGAGCATGATGGTTGTATGGTTACAAACCTATAACATTGTTTGAATCAAATCATTTTACTGCTTAAATATAAATACTTTTTGAAATTTTAGATGTTAATCGTAAAGACAGATTCCTAGGCAGAAACTATAAAATATAACACAAATGGTAAACTTGGATTGATTTAACAAAAGTGGATCATTGAAATTATCAGTTTGGTGAAGAATTCATCATTAACAGCCCAAATTTCCCTGAGACCTCAGACTTCAATATCTTTGGTGCACTAGAAATATTATACCTGAAACCATGGACTTCATTTTGCCTTCCTTGGCTATCACTGTTAAGCTTGTCTTGAAAATTCAATTTATGCTCACATTCTCCATTTAAAGCTCCATTGGATGCTGAATGTACTCCAACTTCTGTCTTCAATCCTGAACGTTTTCTTTTCATTTTCAGCTTTTCTAAAGCTCCTTTGACAGTAAGTGGTGCACAACACTTCTCTTCTACTTGATTCAAACCAGAGCTTCCAGGCTTTAAAACGTCTCTTTCTCGATCTGGCCTTCCAGATGATCTAGGAAAAGTCACATTGTTGAGACGTTCTCCCAACTGAAATAATTTACAAAAACCATAAGCTGTTATTGTATAGCTGGAAAATGGAAAAAGTCAAATAAATAGTCTCCAAAAGTAATGATTAGTAATCAGCAATAGATGGTCTTCAAAAATATTAACATGAAAAAGAAAGAAAACGGACAATGACAGACAGGAAAATGACCGATTCAAAGAGATGCACACAGGAACTCCTTGATTCAGTTTCTAATTTATCGAGCTTCTAAAAGGCATGTGTCATGCAAAAGTGCAAGAAAGGCATCTTTTCCACTTTGGTAAAGAGAAAAAATAGAGAATTGGAAAGAAAGAGAAACAATGACAAAAATTCACAAATAAATGTTTGATATAAACCCGTACACCCACCATTGACATGTGAACTTGCTTATTGAGAGCCGCACTTTTGTTTCTCTGATGTGCTCGATGAGATACCAGGTCTACAGAATTTGAATTTGCTTTATTTTGGGAGGAAGGAAGCCCTGATTTAAGCAAACCTGCACCACCAGTAAACCGATCGCTGAGCATAGAGCTGTTTTGTCTCTCACTCATCATTGTTTCTAATTGAAGCCGCTTCCTTGATGACCTGTTACATCTGAAATTGTCCAACTTTGCAATGGCTTCACCCAGATATTTTGCCTGTTCCCTGCTTTACGGAAAAAACAAACAGATTTAGCCAATTTTGTCGCATGAGTTGGAAGTTCCTCAACATGCCAAATCCTCTGAAATCGAATATACTTGTATGCTGTTATGCAGCAAGAACCCTATAAGACTTTGTTTCCCTTATTTTTAAGTTTAATTTACCTATACAGCTATCCAAACAAAGCAATCTCTAAAAGATGCAAACAGGATTGCTATAGAAGTTAAAACCACATGTTGATTGAAAACATTATAATAAAACAATCGTCACCTTGCTCTTACGTGGTTGTCACTGACGCTTGCCTGGACTCGCTTGAGCTCATCAGGCCCTAGTGAAGCAAGAGGCATTGCTTGAACGGTACCCAAAGATAAAATTTCTGAAGGTATACCAACAGCATCCTTAATAACTGCTCTCAGCTCTGCTTGACGAACATATTTTTGATACTCCAAGGATAATCTTTCCAAGGGTAGAACCTGTGATAGAGGAAGAACTTCTCTTTGTGACTTTGGGCTAAGACGTGGTGAATTTTGTCCTGCCTTTGAAATCCAGCTTTCGTGACTGCCTGCCCTATCCAAACTTACAGGATTTGAAAACGACCTCTTTGTCCATTCGAGTTTCTGGAAACAATTTTTGAATCATCTTGGATGCTAGAAGCTATGACAGATTTCCAGTTGGAAGACATTATTCTTAGGCAATCAAGGCCTTGTCAAAAGGTCGGACTCTATCACAGCCAATGCACTATCAGTATCTTTCATTTCACTTATCGGCTCGTCAATCCTGGTATAGTTGGCTGCCAAAGTTAAGAAAATACTGCAGAATCAGTTTGCTGAAACTTATCAATAACCTGCATCACATACAATATAGAAACAATGCACAGAGACGGATGAAAAAAACAACAGTTAGCCAGCTTTTAATAAATATGTCAATGACATAATACTATTATTTTAGATGATTCCCCAATGCCTAAAGAATCAAGATATATAAAAAGAGAGAGACGCACTAGTGCTTTGAAACTATCTCCTTATCACCATCATCTACCAAGTCATTAACCATAAGAACTTCAGTGAATTCATGTAACCAGTAAACTGTAAAAGACATAAGCGCACCCGAGTTTTGGGCACATGCCATTGTCATTGATGGCAATCTATGAGGTCCATTAGCGCACATAAATGATGATATGAATGTTTCTTACCATGCCTATTTTCCAGCAACTACACACAAACAACATAAATAGAACAATATGAATGGTTTTCACCGTGCAAAAACAATGTGAAGAGTTTATAGCAGCTGACAAACCATTTTTCTCATATCCTTTCTGTATCTTTGAATATATTCCAATGTATTTAGAACAGTAACCTTGTAAGAATGCACATGTTAAGATCATGTGGGAACACACAATCTATGGGCAGAGAAAATGTTCACTAGTGCAGCTAGTGAATTTAATAAAAAGATCAATTGTAATCATCATATTTCAGACTCAGATGTATGTTGAGGCAGGGAAGAGACGGAGCCTATTGTCAGCCATGGAGAGCAATCAAATCCTATGAATTGAGTACAATGGTGATTTAGCCAAGCATCTGATGGTGTTAGAGGACAAATTTTATGTGCTTGAGCATTGTGCAAAGCAAGCATTGCCCGAGATTCAGAAAGCATGGAGGAAGGACATTGAAAAAGTTGATGCAGCTGCCACACAGAACAACTCCACTTGAACAATTGGATGGTCTTGAAGACCTGTCAGGAGGATGCAGCTGGCCTGAGCAGCCAGACTTCTTATGGGCTTTCTGTTCCTTCTCTTTGCCCTCTGGTTTTGGGTGATGCTGTTTTTGGGGTCTATGGCTACCATTCCAGAAACCACGTAGGTCATTTTGGCCAATCTCAGAACAGAAAACATGGACTGTGTAAATGCATTATGCTTTGTTTTCCCCTGCCAATAATAACATGATAAAGATTGAAGACTATTATATCAACGGTAAAGTCTATTTCCATGAGGCCCAACGTTGACTTTAATAGTAGGTTTACCGCTTCAAGGGTGTTTTCTGATAAGTACTCACATCAAAGGCCTGGTCAATTGTCGTATCATCAATAGAAACAGGTACAGTGATGTCTTTGCTCGTGTAAAAATCCTCTGCAACAGCTGGATAGAAATCTAAGATATCAGAGGTTTAAAACCCCGGATCTCTAGAAAGGCTTAATTTTGGAATTAGTAATATAAATGTTTCAATTTCAACAGAAATTATTATCTGATCTCAAGAATCGAAAATTAGATAGAAGACATTGCATTCAACTCACAACAGAACATCCCTCCTCCCTTTCAAAGTGAAGCCAAGCAGAGCTCGTCCCTAGAAGCTTGGACCGACCAAATCAGCATTATTAATGAGTTTACTTCAGGGAAAAACTCAATTTGTTGGACAATGTTAAGAATACCTAAGTTTCTAAAACTGGACTATCCAGTAGAATTTGAATACATGATTAAAGAGTAAAATAAAAACTATCAAATTTCAAGAACTAAGTTCGCTTGTCACTTCCACAATTAACAGTACATAAAAGTTAAATGGCCCTTTACTTCTTACTTCCAAACTTTAAAGTTTACAATATAGAATGTTAAACATCACATTTCTTCTTACTTCCCCACTTAACAATATAACATGTTAAAAACTTTTGCCACTTCCACACTTTACAATATAAAATATTAAAAACCCTTTGCAACTTCCACACTTTACAATATAAAATGTTAAAGAAACCTTTCCAACTTCCACAATTTACAATATACTAGCAATCGCACGTGAAATGTGCAATGGAAACGCCAAAGGGGAAGCATTGAAAAAGTTAAATTGAAGGGAGTAAAACATCGAGAGTGGATGAGGGATGATAAAAAAGGATTTTGAGGGAAGAGAAGTCTAGGAGTGGGGAAAAGGTTGGGGGAGCCAATGCAAAATTCATCTTTCTTAGGACCAATCACATATGAACCATGTGGCATTTTTTTCAATCATTTGAAAGAGGAAGGGGTTGCGGTGTGTGCGGTTGTTGAGGCAACATACTTTGGAGATATCTCATAAAGCAAGGTGTGGTTGATGAATACTTTGTTTGGAAACTTGCATATGTCCAATCCCAAACTGTTCATATCTTAGATACGTGAACTTTGTGTTCACAGCTTCCTTGTGTTGTCAATTTCATGGACATTTACAATTATGATTTCTCTTTATTCATTAAGGTAGCGATTGGGGTTTCACCTCATCAATAGTCCTAATGGCGGCATACATCAACTATCACCGGATCAAAACCTTGACCTTCCATTTTTGCGATGCATGTAAGGAACACCCACCAAGACTCCCATTTGGAAACACCTAACAATATATTCAATATTTGAGGAATTGGAAAAAGAAAAAAATTAGTTTTTGCATGTGTGCATAATTCCTCCTTCGATCCTCTAGCCAACATTCCCACCAAAAAGTAAAACTATTCACACAATGCACATGCCTAGTAGAGGAGGCAACACATTCTCGAAATGTCTAACCCAATTCCAACTCTAAGCTCTTTGCAGGCTACCAAGGGACCATGATAAACAATGCCTAGAAAAAGTGACACATGGTCCATTTGTTACTTCAACACCTCCCTATTGGCATATCAATGCATAGCTCAAATGTGATTGCTAGTTACAATGAATAATTAGACTTACCTTTTCCATCATGGTACATTGGAGCAAAACATGTTTGCTTGGCATGAAATCCTTTGTTGAGCAAGCTTAGGACATCATAAACCATTATTTTCTTAATTGAAAAAGAATACCCAAACCAAGGAAATTTTATTTCTTTTTCTTCAAAGGATTTTAGATGTGCAGGTCAACATCAACAATAACACACTATAGTGGGTCCATTCGTTGAAATATTTTGGGGATGAGAGATGGTGTTTGAACTTTCACAATACGAAACACCAAATAAGAAACAACTTCCAAACAATGAATAATTAGACTTACCTTTTCTATCATGGTACATTGGAGTGGAACATGTATTCCTGCCATTAAATCTTTTGTTGAGCAAGCTTTTACCTTTTCCATCATGGTATAATGGAGTGGAACATGTTTGCCTAGCATGTAATCCTTTGTTGAGCAAGCTAAGGACATCATAAACCATCATTTTCTTAATAAGAATACCTAGAGCAAGGAAATTTTATTTCTATTTTCATCAAAGGCTTAGGACATCATAAACCATCATTTTCTTAATTGAAAAAGAATACCCAAAGCAAAGAAATTTTATTAATTTTATTTCTATTTTCTTCAAAGGCTTTTGGGTGTGCAGGTCAACATCAACAATAACACACTATGGTGGGTCCATTCATTGTAATATGTTTGGGATGATAGATGATGTTTGAACGTGCGGCATGGCATTGGCATTATTTTAGAAAGTTAAAGATGACACAGTTCATGAGATATCCACATAACATCAAATAGGAAACAATTTGTACATGTTATAAATATGAGATGCCAAAAATAAAAACTAAATGTGGGAAATGTATTAAAAATGGGAATTGCCTTTTTCACGTTTCTAATTTTGTTATGGTGTTGAAACCTATTTTTGAAATTCACAAATCTTTTTCTTCTAGATTAGAATATGGGTCTCAAACTTCTCCCATGCTCTTTCTAATAATTGAAAGAAAAACTCAAGTGCAAAGACTCTAATCATAGCAATCTGAAACTTTAATAACATCTAATGGAAAGAAGAAAACACAAGTGCAAAGACTCTAATCATAGCAGTTTGGAAACAATAACAACATGTAACCTAGTGGAAGTTGCAGATCTTATTCATGCAATTTATGATTGCTACATGTGCCTATTGAAAAATTGTCTCATTTTGCATACAAGATTAATATGACATATCAAACAAAGATCCTCTTCAACTATTTGATGCACAAGCTATGGAATTTCGCTAATACACCCTTGAGATATTTGGAAGCCTCATTTGTGACAATCCAAAAATGATTAGTCTCGAGATATTTCAACCCCAATTTGGACCAATCCAACAAAGATAACAGTCCATGGGGTATATGTCAATGAAGCAATCAATCTTGTCAAGAGCACCATTTATCCACATTCTTGATCGACACCCCTAAATCAAAGTTGTTGCATTCTACCATATTTACCTACTACCAAAAATTGGTGTCAACAAATATGACATCGCATCTTCACATCGCATCTTCCCTATGTCTTTCAAAGGCATTGTTCATGGCATGCACACAACATGGGGTCCAATAAATATGTCTATACTCTCGCTCCACTAGCTTGCTTGCTGCTCTACACACATAAGTTGCATCCGTGACAACCTGTACAACATTTGAATATCCAACCTCCTCAATGGCATCCTTCAAAATCTGAAATTGGAACTTAGCATTTTTCCACTTCCCGAATAATCAATTGCTCTCAAGAAGTGTGGTCCACCTTCACAAGAGACAATGATATTGATGAGAGGACGATATCTAATATCCGTCCACCCATCCATGATAATGCTATATCCATGTGACACCCATGTGACTTTCATCTCCTCCATTAATAGATTAACCTTGGAATAGTTTCTATCCAAGATTGTTGTCCTCGATTTGGTGTCTCTATAGGGCACAACTTGTACCTACTTTTGCAACCTTAGCCATAGCCTCCTTGTAATAAGGAGAGCAAGCGTCATTAAATGGGATCCCAACAGTATAGAAAAATTTCCCAATGGCATCATTTGGCTCTTCCCTTGCCTTTGAATCAAACATGTCTACAACTGGATTAGGGGTTGCCCCCACGGCCTTGCTCTTCCCTCTGCTTTCCACTTCTGATATTCCAAAACTAGAACTAGCCAAAGTATTATTATTCTCAAATCATCCCTATGAGAGCTCAAAGGAGTCTTAGCCACAGTGTTGGTACCACGAACTTATGGAACATTGTTTGTGGTATTTCCATTGAAAATTCTCACCATCTCTACCCTCTTCTCTAGTGAAAGGCCCTTACAAATGCCAATCCCCTTCCTGTAAGGTGCAACAAGTGTGCATTGGTCTTGGTGATGCTGCCATGCCAAGTTAGTGCACATATGTTGCACTCCATAGTTTTCTCCCCCTCCAAACTTGGGGTTCTCAACTATCTCAACAAATTGTTCCAATGGCTTCTTCTTATCAAATGGTCCAATGGCAAATCTAGACAACATTTGAGAGGGGCAATCGGTAGATCAATCGAACACCAAATTGTCATCGCCACTACATTTTGTCTCCCTTCTCCACTTTCCCCATCAGGCATCACCAACACTTCCACCTATCTCAAGTTCATGTTCAACCCTCTCCCGCTCCGATTCATACTCGAACACATAAGGAGAACTTGTGGTGATGATTACTACAATGAATAAAAAAACCATAACCATATGATTACATAATGAATTAATTTTAAAAAAATATAACTATAAGACTTAAGTATAAGCAATGAACATAATTTTAATTTTAATTTATAAACAATGAAAACACCCATAAGTTACAACCAAACCCTATGCAATATGTTTTATTTTTAACTTTTAAAATGTAATTAAAAAAACCTAACCAGTATGCATTTTGTAAAATCCTACAAACTATAAACATGATTACATTGTGAATGTAGATACAAAAACTAAAAAACAACCCCTAAAAATGCAAATAGAATCTAAATTTTAAAATGTAATTAAAAAAACCTAACCAATATGCATTTTGTAAAATCCTACAAACTATAAACATGATTACATTGTGAATGTAGAACTAAAAACCCCTAAAAATGCAAATAGAATCTAAATTTTAAAATGGAATTAAAAATGTAATTTAAAAAAAAAAAACCTAACCAGTTATAACCAAACCCTGTGCAATATGCATTTTGAAAAATCCTACAAACTATAAACATGATTACATTGTGAATGTAGATACAAAAGTTAAAAAACAACCACTAAAAAATGTAAATAGAATCTAAATTTTAAAAAACTAGAGACTTTAACAAGCATTGTAAGCAAATAAAATTATAAATACCTCTTGCTTGCTCTTGCTCTTGCTCTTGCTCTTGCTTAGTGTGAATATGAAATGAGCCCATATTGTCATTTTATAACATAGAATGACACTTTTAGGGTTAGGGTTAGGTTAGGATGTTTGTTTTAAGTTAGAATTACCTTTCAATCAAAAAATAGTAACTAAAAATGTTTTTTATTTAAAAATAATGTTGAAGTCGCAGAGGAAGGCGGACGCCCCACACGTCCCCACTGCCCCCCAAACAGCCCCCACGTCCCGAGACGCTCCCTTGCTCGCCAAACGTCCTGGGACATTTCCTCCGCCCCGCCTCTTCGTGAAACAAGGGGAAACGCTTCCCCAACATCCCAAAACGCCCAGACATCCTCGACTTCATATTTTGGGGGACGCGTTCTCCCGCATAACACCGGTTTAAAGGTTTAAAAGCTTCCAAAAGAACACCAATATGAGAAATCACATGGAACAACACAATTTTAGCAAATAACATTTTCTTAAAAGTCTCCATGGCATTACTCACTAAGGTTGTCGTTGGCAAAATCACATCTCAATGAGAAGGATTAAAATCTCCACAAGGCCACCAATTTATACACATCCTTTTAAAACAGCAACTCAAGAAGCTAATGCTTCTCTTAGCTCCTACAAACAGAGATCTAATGGCGTAACAAACAAGGCGCATACCGATATGAGAATGACTTTACACCTTCACATGCAATTGCTTGAAATCCAAAGGGCTTATGAGAAAGCCTTATATGTATATATTAGCAAAAAAAAAAACACTTGTGGAATGGTTCTATTTTATCAAGAAAAACCTAGGGAAAATGTTGATGTGTGAACAATGTGGTCTTTATGGTTAGTTACCTACACTTTTTTCCTCAATGTACAAATGCACAATCTTTCATTCAATGGTGGTTTCCCGATATCCTAAATGTGTTTTAAGCCTAGAAAGTTATCAATACATGAGGATAGAAGACTTTGAAGAGAGGAGGGAGGCAGAAGAAGACAATACTTTCAGGGAAAAGAGATGGCAGAGAAAACCCTTATATGTATTGTGCAAATGAGATACATAATAGAACCATCCACGTTTATAACAGACACAATTCACAGACTCAAAGTTCTTGGAGATTGTACAAACTAGAACACAAAGTTTCCAAGCACGCAAGGATTAGATGATTCATATATCAGAACTAGAAGGAAAGAGAAAGCAGAAGAAAAAGGGAAAAACCTTTGTATTGATTTCTTCCAATTCAAAATTACAGTTCCAAAATAATCAAAATTCCAACCCATACAATGGCTTTGAAAGCTCATGATATAGCTCACAAGAGACGGTTACAACTTCCTCGAGCAAAGCAAGAAATAGTTACAACTTATTCCAATCATCCACGCCCTTTCAATTCTTGAAAACACAAAGAAAAATTAATGGCGGAAAAACCAATTTTTAAATATACGGCCGTTACATTATTTTACTAGTTAAAACATGGGCCATTCGATTTGCTTTTACAACTTCAAATTTGGGCCACCCACGTGGGAGAAATTGATTGAGCGGCCTACGAACACCTCTTGCATTCTTTTCCTTTGAAGCAATGCTAGGCTGACACGTGGAGAGCTCCACTGGTTCCTTTATACTTAGCCGATTCGGGCCAATTTCTTGCTTGACTTATGTTGACCCCTAGACACGTGGAGGGTTGGTGCTCATTTGAGTTTCTATTTTGAAACGCCCCCTAAAATCGCGCTGCTGCCGACGACGCATGTCTCCTTCCACCGGTCTTAGACTTTTCAACGGCCAACTCCATCTTCATATTGACTTTAACCACGTGGCGAGTTGGCACTACTTGGAGACTGAACCTTTGATTTCACTTCCAAATGGCACCGTTAAGGCACGTGGTGGCTTCCACCAACCCGCCCATACTTAGTCAATTTTAACTATCGGCTCTGTCCCTTTTTGGACCTAGGACACGTGGAGGACTGGCACAAGTTTGAGAACTACCCCATTTTGACTCTTGAAGCTACGCCGATGAGGCACGTGTCGTCCGTCCACTGAACCTTCCATACTTAGCCGATTTTAGCTTGTTTTGTCTTCATTTTGTACCTGGGACACGCGGAAAGCCTGTGCTTATTTGAGGACTGTCCCTTGGACCCTACCCCTGAGTTGCACTTGTTTGGACACGTGGAGGCTTCCACTGAACCTTGAAATATGGCCAAACCGCATCCAATCAAAGATATTCACGTATTACCCGTGGACTCTGGGGAAAAAATTAATGGGAAAATACGCCTGTCATTCCCGATCATACGGAAGAAAATAAAAAGAAGGAAAGGAACTTCACCATACGCCCGACTTTCAAATTGTTCTCCATGAATAGGAAAACTACAAACAATGCCAAGCTCGATGACGTGATTCAATACTCCAAGGTACAGACTCAAAAAATTTTTTGAAACTTGACTTCAAAAGAGGGGAATTTTGGGGCCGACAACAACCTCTTTTTTCTGGGGATGACTTGGCTTGGAACAAAGACACAAGGCAAGATCAAGAACAGATAACTCTGGGGAAAGAGGACCAATGCTTTATCCATTGGGAAAGGAGTCAAAAGCAAAACCAATACAAGGCAACACACACAAGACGGGAAAAGAAACAAAACAAACCAAAAGGGAAGAACAAAAATGAAACACAAAGGAACGAACCCAAAACCAAAACACTGTACATAATATATAAAAGGACCACCTAGTCACCTAGGACTTGAACAACTTCAGATACTACCCACTATAAGGAAGTGGGAGAGGAGAACCATCCATGTAATCCAGATAAAAAGAGTTCTCTCTAACAAAATGTCTGATTCTAAAAGGACCAAGCCAAAGAGAATCAAACTTACCATGACTTCCTCGTGGCTCATGTCTTTTGTCCCAAAGCAGCACAATGTCTCCCACTTGGAAAACTCTAGGGTTTGGTTTTCTTGTCAAACAAAGCCTTCACTTTCAACTGATGAGCTGCTATCCTGTCCACCACTTGCAATCTTGTCTTCATCGAGCTTCTGAAGGTACAAAATTCTCTTATCCAAAGAGCTACTGAAAACTTGAATCTTCAATGGTTTTCATCAGATGCAAGGCTGAAATTCCACCATGACTGGAAATTGAGCTTCTACACCATACACCACTTGGAAAGGGGACATTCCAATTGCTCTCTTGGGTGTAATTCTATCAGCCCAAAGTGCATCATATAGCTTCTTATGCCAATTCCTCTGAGAATCATTTACAAGCTTTCTAACTATGTTTACCAAGTTCTTGTTTGTTGATTTTCCTGTCCATTCCCTTGGGGGTAGTAGTCTGAAGAATGAGCAAGGGAGATCCCATACCCATAGTAAAAGTCCATCATCTCAACAGAAGAAAATTTGAAGCATTATCAATCACAATTTTGTTTGGGATCCCAAACCTGATCAATATGTTCTCTTTAATGAAGTTGCAAACTACCTCGAGGTAGTGCTCTTGATTGGGATGGCTTCCACCCACTTGGTGAAGTAATCTATGGTAGTCAACACATGAGTATGTCCAACACTGGAAGATGGATTGAGTGCTCCAATGAAGTCTAAACCCCATTGTTGAAATGGCTCTTCAATCACTACAGGCTTGAGAGGCAAAGCAACCAACTTAGGTCTTCCAACAAACATTTGGCATGCTTCACATTTACCAACCCATTTTGATGCATCTCTGAATAGAGTGGGCCAATAATAACCAACATACGAAGTATTTTATGAGTTGTTACAATAGAGGAGAAATGACCTCCACAAGCCTGGTCATGAAAAGCAGAGAACAACTTCTTTTGTTGTTCCTTGTCTACACACTTCAAAAACCTTCCATCTATGCCTCGTTTGAACAAAGCATTTTCCCATAACACATATTGTGTAGACCTCAGTTTGATGGCTCTCTTCTCTTTGCACTCAAGTGAGATGGACACTCTCCATAGGTCAGAAAGTGAGCAATGTCAACATACCATACATCTGTCGAGCTGAGGAACAAAACAACAGGACATCAACTTCATCTTTGACAACTCCTTGCAGCTCCCTCAACAATGAGTTCACACAGGCCCTTACCCCAACTAGCTTTGTTGGCCTGATATCAAGATCATACTCTTGCACCTTTGCTACCCAATTACCTCTCTTGGTTCCAAATTCTTGCTGAGTAAGAATGGATTTGATTGTTGTATCAGGCACCAACACCACAAAATGAGAATTAAGGATGTAAAACCTAAACTACTTGACAACTTTGACAACTAGCAAAAGCATGCTTCTCCATCATGGTGTACTTCAGCTCATGATTTTTCAAGACATAACTCATGAATGCAATTGGGAGCTCATGATCTTCAACATTCTTCTAGGCTAACACAACAGCTAGGGTATTTTCAGTGGCATAACAATAGATAATGAAATCTTTGCTAAAGTCAGGGCACGCCAAGATTGGAGTCTTTGCAATAGCCTGTTTAATGTCCTCAAATGATTTCTTCCCTTCAGAGGACCAACCAAAAGTTTTCTTCCCTTGCATCATGTGAGCAATGCTCATAGTAAGTTCTACAAAATCGGGATGAATCTCCTTAGGAAATTGATCTTACCAAAGAAAGAATGGACACCTTTCTTACTTGATGGAAGAGGAATTTGTTGGATGGCCTAAACTCTCTCCGATCAATCTTGATCCCTTCCTTTGAAACAATGTGTCCCAACAACTTTCCTTCTGTGACACAAAACATAGACTTCTTAGGGTTTAAAGAAATCCCATGCTCTCTACACTTCTGCAATATTGTTTCAAGGTGTTGGAAGTGATCTTTTCTTGCTTTAGAAAACACTATCAAGTCATCCAAATACACAACAATGCATTTCCCTTTCAAACTACCAAAAGCCAAGTCCATGGCCCTCTGGAAAGTAGCACCAACATTGATGAGACCAAATGGCATCCTCTTGTATGCAAAGGTGCCCCAAGGAGTAGTAAAGGCAAGTCTTATGTTGATCTGCAGTATTCACCTCTACTTGATTGTACCCCGAGAATCCATCTAACATAGATAGCATCTCCGAGCCTGTGACAACTTGCAATACTTGGTCCATCATGGGGAGAGGGTAGTTGTCCTTCAAAGAACCCTGATTTAGATTTCTGAAGTCCACACAGATCCGGATCTCACCATTCTTCTTCCTGACAGCACTATATTAGCAATCCACGTTGAATGGTGGATGGGGAAGATGATCCTAGCCTTTAAAAGCTTTTGTATTTCTTGGAAAATTGTATCAGCTATCTTTGGATTATATTGCCTTTGCTTCTATTTGAAGGGTTTGATCCTAGGCTTAAGAGGAATGAAATGTTGCATTTCTTTAGGCTGAAAAGCCTTAAGATCATCATAAGAGTAAGCCAGAACATCAACATACCTCTTCAACAAATTCACCACCTTCTTTTTCTCTTCCTGAGTGCAACATTTTCCAATGTTGACCATTTTGGGATCATCAAGACTCCCAATATTCACTTTCTCAGTCTCAAGATTTTTCGTCCTCCTTGGGAAACTTTAGACTTCATATATCTATCATGTTTATCAAAAAGATCCTCCAAACTCACCAGCCCTTTAGGAATTTTGTTTCCTTTCAGTTTGATGCATCCATCTTGATCCATCTCTTCTTTGACACCCTCTTCATTTGATGACACACACTCTCTAGGAAGATTGTCACTTCCTTCAAAGTACAACTGATCAAAGTTGTCTCTAGCTCCAAGAAAGAAAGCAAATGTTGGTCATCATTAAAAACTTGCCAATTATTTGCATTGTCAAGCACACTGGGTCTATGGATCATCTCAATGGTGAATTTCTCCCGAGGAAAATCAGGGTGAGGAATCAACAAGGACCCAAAAACTAGAGAGTCAGCCCTAGTGTTCCTTTCCCTTGGCACAACTTCAATGGAAAAAGCATCAAGGAATTCAATGGAATCCCAGACCAGATTCCTATAGTGTTTCAACCTTCTGCTCTTTACCTGATAAAGGTCTCTAACTTGTTTTACAATTAGCTCAACATCTCCACGAGCAAGAAGGTTCTTCACTCCCATCTCCTTCGCCATGCTCAACCCAAGAATAAGGGCCTCATACTCAAGCAATATTGTTGGTATTTTCAAACTAAAATTTGAAGGAGAAAGGATGAACCTTACCCCAGAGAAATGAGCACTACACCAGCTCCAAAACCAACTAAGGAACAACTTCCATCAAACTCCAAAGTCCACACACCATTAGGATCAAGCAACACTCCTTTTGCGACTTGTCTCCTCTTGTGACATGATCATGTAGTTCCCATGCCCTATATGTCTCGCATACAATATTTGTGCTTTAGGATCATCTCGTCTTTTTCACACAATATACTCTTTGCTTTTCTCAGTAAACAACTTCTTCATCTTCCCATTGACAGGATCAAGGCATGTGACCAATCCATTTGAATTTCCCTCCTACCTCCTTGCAAAAATTTCTACTCAGCAACATCCCATATGAAGGAGGAATATCAACTACCAAAATGGTGGCTAGATTCTTTTCTCTCTGAAAAGCAACAAAAAGCTACTTGTGCATCTTTAATTCTACCCACCAAAGGTACTTTCTTACTCTCCATGGAATAACAGGAACCAAAGGCACGTGTTAGGGTTAGACCCAAAGCATGGGCTACCTTTGCAGGCATTACATTATCTGATGCTCCTGAATCTATGACACAATTATCGAAGTTTGTGGCCAGCTATGAGAAGGGTCACATAGAATGGTTCAATTTTCTCATTAGAGGAAGTGACTGCAGCCACAAGGCTTGATTGAGGTGAGGGAGAGGGAGTGGGAAAAAGGCCTTTAAAGAATGGGATGAGATTTTAGATTTGGAATTTACAAAGTTAACCATTTTGGCAAAGGCTTTAGGATGGGTTTGATAGAACTCGCTCAGAAATCTGAATCTTGGTCTTTTTAAGATGGTCTATAATGTCAAAAGATCCAGATGTGGATGGGGAATCACTACTAGGAGTAGGAGGAGCTTTTGATCTATCAACTTTATCATTTGTTGGGCAAGAATTCCTGTAAAGTAGAGTAGAGAGGAAGGACTAGCAGAGCTTACCTTTTGAGTGGAAGTAGTAGGAATAGGAGCTCCTCTTCTTGCAATCACCGGATGGTGATGGGGTACTCCTTGGATCTTTTTGCAGGTTACACCACTTTTTCTTTTTTGGTCTGCTCCCGGTCATAACAACATATGACTCACTATTCATCTCAGCCACTACATCATCATAATCATCCACATCATCCATACCCTCAGTAGTGAGGAAATGAACTCGAGAACCACCAGGCTCCTCCAGCTTTCTTCATCAACTTCCTCTTCTTGTTCATCATAGAGCCCATTTTCTTCCTCATCATCAAGCTCAAGAACTTCACAAGTAGCATTAACAGCACCTTGAGGGGTGGACCTTCAATGGCCAACCTGGTTTGAGAAGAGGGCAAGCGGTTCCTAGGCTGAAAGTTCTTCCTTGGAACATCTTGATATGGAGCATGCTGAGCCAATTGTTTCTTAATGGCAATGAGGTCATTAGCCAACTTTTGCACCAACTGATCTACATTACCTCCAGGAGAAGGAGAAGAAGAAGATGCTTTGGATTTGAAAGACTCCCTTTTCAGCTTTTGCTGACATGATCAAGTCATCTTCCACACTGACAACCAATCTCTGATCAACATCCAAAGTTGCAAGATTTTCTCTCCTCAGGGCATAGCTTACTTCCGAAATTGAGCATTCAAGAAGAAACACTTCTAAATCTGATCAACAGGTCTAGTATCTAGTGGAATCTTGTTAACCAACTTGTTGAACTTGGCCACAAATTCTCTCATAGGCTCATGTGGCTCCTTCTTGATTTGAGAAATATGAGCTAGCAAAGCATGCACATCTTCAAAGCAGTTTGAAACGCTGCTCAAATTCAGTTCTCATAGTAGTCCAATCAATGATGGTCCCAACAAGAAGATGATAAAACCAATCTGCAACATTGTCTTGCAAGGTTTCCACAAACAACCTCACAGAGACATCCTCATGTTCAACTCCAAGGACCCCACATGCAACAATGAAGGCTGCAATGTGTTCATCAGGGTGCACTTTTCCATCACCTCTAAATTTGGGAAAATTCTTCCTGTTACCCCTAGGTAACTCATGCAATGGTTGAGGAAGAGCCAGAGGCCCAACTCTTTGTCCCCAAGGCCGAGGTGTTGCCATCCTTGGAAATATTGCTTGAAGTGGAACTGAGACACCAACAAGAATTAGGCACATGAGATTAGGGCTAAGTTGTGCTTGAGGAATGCTACTACCAGAAGCTCTGTCTTCAACAGAGGTGTGCTTGTGGAACGAGCTCTTCTATTTCTTCTTGTTGGAGGAAGTTGAAAATCTTGTTGATCCAAGAGTTGAAATTGGGGATCTTCAATTCCAAGAGCCCTTCTACCACGAGTATATCTTAGAGTCACCAAATCAAAGAAATGATCAAATTAGTTGTTCTTTTAGAAAGGAAATTTGTTGAACAAATTCCCCAAGAGTCACCAAAACTATTGGGTTTCAGATTTGCACTTGGAATGAAACCACAATCAGGGACAAGCAAGTCCCTCCTCTTTAATGGGAGAGGTTCCCTTATTGAAAGTAGGGGAAAAACCTATGTACAAATGCACAATCTTTCATTCAATGGTGGTTTCCCGATATCCTGAAATGTGTTTTAAGCCTAGAAAGTTATCAATACATGAGGATAGAAGACTTTGAAGAGAGGAGGGAGGCAGAAGAAGACAATACTTTCAGGGAAAAGAGATGGCAGAGAAAACCCTTATATGTATTGTGCAAATGAGATACAAAGTAGAACCATCCACGTTTATAATAGACACAATTCACAGTAGACTCAAAGTTCTAGAGATTGTACAAACTAGAACACAAAGTTTCCAAGCACGCAAGGATTAGATGATTCACATATCAGAACCAGAAGGAAAGAGAAAGTAGAAGAAAAAGGGAAAACCTTTGTATTGATTTCTTCCAATTCAAAAATTACAGCTCTAGAATAATCAAAATTCCAACCCATACAATGGCTTTGAAAGCTCATGATATAGCTCACAAGAGATGGTTACAACTTCCTCGAGCAAGCAAGAAATAATTACAACTTATTCCAATCATCCACGCCCTTTCAATTCTTGAAAATGCAAAAGAAACGTTAATGGTGGAAAAACCAGTTTTTAAATATACGGCCATTACATTATTTTACCAATTAAAACATGGGCCATTCGATTTGCTTTTACAACTTCAAATTTGGGCCACCCACGTGGGAGAAATTGATTGAGCGGGCCTCGCGAAACCTCTCTTTTTTTCCCTTTGAAGCAACGCTAGGCTGACACGTGGAGAGCTCCACGGTTCCTTTATACTTAGCCGATTCGGGCCAATTTTCTGCTTGACTTATGTTGACCCCTAGACACGTGGAGGGTTGGCGCTCATTTGAGTTTCTACTTTGGAAATGCCCCTTAAAATTACGCCGAGCTGACGCGTGTCTCCTTCCGCCGGTCTTGACTTTTCAACGGCCAACTCCATCTTCATATTGACTTTAACCACGTGGTGAGTCAGGCGCTACTTGGAGACTGACCCTTTGATTTCACTTCCAAATGGCACCGTTAAGGCACGTGGCGGCTTCCACCAACCCGCCCATACTTAGTCAATTTTAACTATCGGCTCTATCCCTTTTTGGACCTAGGACACATGGAGGACCGGCACAAGTTTGAGAACTACCCCATCTTTGACTCTTGAAGTTACGCCGATGAGGCACGTGTCGCCATCCGCTAAACCTTCCATACTTAGCCGATTTTAGCTTGTTTTGTCTTCATTTTGTACCTGGGACACGCGGAAAGCCTGCGCTTATTTGAGGACTGTCCCTTGGACCCTGCCCCTAGAGTTGCATCATTTGACACGTGGAGGCTTCCGTTAAACCTTGAAATATGGCCAAACCGCATCCAATCAAAGATATTCACGTATTACCCGTGGACTCTGGGGAAAAATTAACGGGAAAATACGCCTGTCATTCCCGACTATGGGAAGAAAATAAAAAGAAGGAAAGGAACTTCACCATACGCCCAACTTTCAAATTGTTCTCCATGAATAGGAAAACTGCAAACAATGCCAGCTCGACGTGATTCAATACTCCAAGGTATAGACTCAAAAAATTTTGAAACTTGACTTCAAAAGAAATTTTTTTTTGAAACTTGACTTCAAAAGAGGTCCATACAAAATTGTAAAATGTGGGAATAGAACAGAATTTACATTAATACACAACTGCCAACCATAGTTTCATCTGTCCAGACATCATAAAATACTGCCGGCCAAATATTTAATACTAGCAGGTCGACACAATTCTTATGCATAGGATGTTCTTCTATTCATTTTTGACAAACATAGATTCAAGCTCCAGATGACTGAACTAGCGGCCGGGAGGAAGGTCTCATGATTTGAGCATGGCCTTCTTTCTCCTGGGCAAAGACGAACAAAACATGTTTGTAATTTGTTGCTGCTTGGGCATCTCACATTCTGACCCTCCACAATTTCCCCATCCGTGCAATGCACAAACTCTGTATAATCTGCTCAAGTTCCTTGCAGATTATTTTTCAAGTTGGTGAAGACGGTTTGTGTAAAGATGACAGTATCTTTTTCCTTCATTACAAATTGAATGCTCTCAACGTCAAGGTAAATAACTAAAGTTTGGTTGTCATTTCCAATCTGTATCTCAATTGTCAAACTGTTGATGTGGGAGCAATATTATATAAAATGTTATTGATATGGAGGCTGACAAATTTGTCAGAATTTGCAATCTTGGCTCTATTATAATTTGGGAAACGCCTTCGCAGCGTAAAAATGTTATAAAATCATAAATGGCCTTTTTTTTGGCAGCATGTTACTGAGATCACATCATCACAGTGTGAAGTTTTCAAAGTTTTGCACAGTAATCATATAGGAACAAGATCAACATCTAATAAATGACAATTCCTTCTTAATTACACACGCCACAGTACGCAGACAATTCACTGAAAAAATCTACAGCAATATCCAACCATGCTCAAAATGTCTAGAAAATCCAGCAATGAATAGAGATTTTCTGGATTCGCCTGATGCTAGAAAAATACAAAACCAACTTGCGACATCAAATCAATAATATCCTGATGCCAGAAAAATTACAAAACAGACTCGAACATCAATTCAAGTATATCACAGCAAATTTCACAAATGCACTGGCAATTATCAAATTCAATATCTCTTCATGGAAATTATGAAATTCAGTATCTGAAAAATATCAAATTCAATATGCCTGAGAATTTTGCTATTACCGTGAAAACAGATAAATATTTCCCGCAATGCAACTTAAACGTCTTTCAAAGAACAGAAGATCCAATTTTTGTACACACAGCAATGCAAATATGCCAAACAATAATCTACAAATTGAAATACTCGTCGCATCAGATATTTCGCTAGGGTTCGAATCCTGATATCAAAACCCTAGTGAAAAGCTGAGCACTCATGTGAGTAACAAACAGCACGAACTTTATAGGAACGGACTGTTTGAAGCTGAAAAGCATGTAACTGCGCGGGAATTTTATCAAGGAAAAGCGTTAAAGACCTCGTACCTGCAATAAGCCAAAAATAGTCATTGTATTCCTGCAGTAAAGCCTCGAAGTGTCCCCAGTTCAAAGCCGCCAGCACTCGCGCCTACATTATTTTTAAGGATAAAGGGTTTTTCCCGGGTTTTTATAACAGAGGTATTTGCACGGCCCTCGGAATTTTGATGCAGCAAATACGGTAAGATACATGGCCCGGGAACAAGCATGTTTTTATTTAATTTTGATAAGGTGGGCAAAAATTTGGGTCATGAGAGTACACTTTAGTGTAAAATGGTGGTGCATCAGCTATTACATGGAAAATGTGAGCCATGTTGTAAAGCTCACAACAAAATGTGCCTCACAAATTTTTTTAAAAATTGGGAAATGGGATTAAAATAAGCATGTGTGGTGCATTTTTAGAAAAGGATCACAATAAACTTATGAAAAGTACAATGAAAAGGTTAAAGTTGAGAAGTACAATGAAAAGGTTGAAGTTGAATTGGTGTGGAAGATGGTAAAGTTGTGGTCTGAATTCTAGGTGAATTCTATTCGATATCTATCAATTTTTGTACTAATTTCATAAAGGTTGACTATTTGTGTAGAAAATTGTTCTTGAATGAAATCTTTTGAGATGTGCTATATTGATATGTTGTAGGGGACATGGTTGTATTGATATCTTGTGGGTGACATACTTGTATTAGTATTAGGATTTGGGTCTCAAATTTCTTGAATGGATGTGGATTAGGTTAGGCGTCATTCATATTATAATTGGAGACGATTGTATGTAACATTCCTTAATTAATGAAATAAAACGAAGCAATAAAAAAATGAGGTCAAATATAAGTCTTGAGTGAATTAGATGGAATAGATGATGATTGTACATTTTAAAGTCTTTTATACCAAATTGCCTTGTAGGATCCAATAGTGTGTAGATAATGTGATTAGTTTAATCCCCTCTACAAAGTGGGATTATTGGTCGATGGGTCTTTATAAAGTGGAGTTTCTTGGAAAAATGTCATCATCCTTGTCTTATTTTATTTTTAATTTATTTCTTGTAGTTTTTATGTGTGTGGAGATTGAAACGCCATTTCTTTTAGTTATTCATTTCTATGGAAGATTTGAAATGTCAATCTAAGCAAACCCTTGAGCTAGAAAGGGAAAGGTGGAGGTGGAAGACTAAAGGTGGAAGAGAACTAGATAAAGGAAATTTAGACCGGTTTGAAAAACATAACTTGTTGAAGCAATCGGATTCAATCATTTGTAAGTTGAGTTAATCATGTTGTAATCGATTTCGAATGATAAAGGCAACATGTAAGTGCTCAAGCTTTTGGCTATGATGAAATGAGACGTGTGAATCCTAAAAATTATTGGTTGGGTGGTGTTTGCATGAATATTTTTGATGAATTATTGTGTTTGCTATACAATAGTGTTAAAGATAATTAAGCTTAAGTTCTTCATTTTTCCATCAAGTAATCATATAGAACTTGTGAAGTCAAATTCAAGCATGCCCGTGATCACAACACATTTACAAAATTTATAAATTTATCTATCTACCAATGTTTTTTTGGGTTATTATATAAACAAATACAACGAGTTTGTTTTCACCAAACAATGTCAAAAGCGTAGTTAACTTGCATAATAAATGACTTATAAATTTTATTATCACTATTGTCATAAACATTAGTATATCTCTCACCATTATTAATTCTGTTTTAATTAATTAGTATTTATTTATTTAATAAAAAAATATAGAATTTCAAATTTTCAAAATATATATAAAACCTTGCTCCCATCTCACCTACTAGTTATTATCTTCACAAATCCCCTAAAAACAAAATTGTGAAACCATAAAAATAAGTTTGAAATTTTTCTTTTTCTCTAATTTGAGACCGAAGACATGCATAGAAAATGGAAACATACATTTAAGTCATATAAACTCCTTTCGGTTTTGAAGTGTGTTTATTTTATTTTTTATTTTGTTCTTAAAATTTTTGGAATTTGTCATATGAGTCATTGTTTTATTCCTAATATCATAGCAATAATTGTGGCCACTTTCAATTTTTCTAAATTAAAAAAAAAAAACTAAAAACTAAAAATTACTAATTACAATAATTTGCGATAGATTTTATAAAGTAATTTTTTTCAAAAATGTCATCATCATCCTCGTCTTATTTTAATGTATTTATTTCTTTCTTTCTTTTAGTTATTTATTTCTATGTAGAGATTTGAAACACCAGCTTTTTATGTAAGCTTTGAAATACAAACCAAAACAAACTATTGAGCTAAAAGGGAGAAGGTTGGATGTGAAAGGCACAAGACAACCGATTTATTTCCTTTAAACTTTAAGATAATGTGGATTCAAGATTTTAGTAATATTTTAATAGAATAATTGTGCTTATGAAACAAAAGAAACATGAAATAAAAAGCAACATACCTTTGAATATTATGATGTGTGCTTATTTTTGAATATGAACCAATAAGATCAATGTCGATATTGCAATTTTAGTTTATAAATTTTCTTTCTCTTGTTCTTTTTGTTTTAGGATAAGCCTTTTTTTTTTTAGGATTTTTCATTTTGTATCTAAATACAAATATGACACAAATTGTCTCAGTAGTTTTAGTATGATTTGAGTGTTTGTGTTGTGGGCATGTGCATGGAAATGGGAGACCAAAAAGTAACCAAAAATCCACTTTTAGGCCATTTTCCACATAACGCACTCATGTTATAATGCGATTGTGTTAACAAATGTTCCCATTATAACATGAGCGCATTATGGCTATAAAAATAGGTTTGGTCGAGACCGAGCCTTTTCATTTTTTTACCAAAAATGTGACTGGGCAAATAACCCAAGCGAGTCATGTGGAGTTGATTCCTTGCATGCACAATGAATTGGCAATGGCAAAGACTCTACTAGGTAGGTGTTGACTTAATTTAGGTTAGTTTTAGTGACTAAACTGTTTTTCTTGCATTCTTCATGATTCATTTAATTTTGTATTTTTCAATGGATTCAATCTCTTCATGGGAAAACCCTCCTTCACATGGAGACCAAGGTTATAAAAACCTACCTCAAACACCTCCTTCAATTCCTAGACATCCTCCTAATACCCAAGAAAACCTTTTAGGGAGATTCAGAATAACAAAGCTCAAATTCAAGGTTTAATAGAACCTTAAGAAACCCCAATGCCACAAGTACCCATCGCCAAAATCTTATATTGTCATTGAGTCATTAATATCTAATATTGATAATGTGATGGGTCAAATAAACATGTGGGAGGATTACAAAACTAGTTGTCACAATTTTTATGGAGATAAATTGTTTTACAATGTAAAGAAAAAAACACCAAAGACAAGTTGTGTGCTTTGTTCACTAACCCTAAAACCAATGCACCCTTATTATTGAGCTGCAAAAGATTCTTGATCCATTGGTGTAACCATGAGGAGATCAAAAACATTTTTGGGATAGATGGTGGATGGTTTTTGACCAACCACCTTGCAACAATTTTGAGGTACCACAATATTTCTTGAGGAAACTCTATTGTGAGTTCATCCTCAACGAAATACCAAACTATTTTGATATTAAAGAACTCTAGGGCAAAGGCAAAAGATCTACATAGGATAGAGTGGAGGCACAAAATTTACATAATTGACCACTTAGACCCCTCTCTCACCCATCTATTCAACATGTTTCAATCTCTTCAATTATGAAGAAGATTGTGAAGGTTAAGACACTACAAGATATTAGTTCTTTGACTCATTCTCTAATTCAAAGAAAGGTGCCCATCTCTCTCGGAGTTGATGAGGTTGGGCCTTGAAGGCATTAGACATGATATAACAATGCTTGTAGGACCTTAGGCACCTATGTGATTGATGAGGTTGTTACACAACCTAGTCAAGATGTTCCACATCCTAGTTAGGATGATTCACGACCTAAATAGGCTTCTCCACAAAGTTGAGTAGGGTGCTTGATCGTAGGAGACACGTCATGATTATGTGTTGGACAATACCATCATCATAAACATTCTAATATAGTCAACCTTTGGTATTGAACAACACGTAATTTAACATGAAGTTAAACTATGTTTAATATATATATATATATATATATATATATATATATATATATATATATATATATGTGTACTAAATTTTCTAACTAAAAATATTAATTCATTATGAATGAAAATTAATGAGTAATGTGTATTTTTATAAAATTTTAGGGCCAAATAACACATCCTATATCACATTCCACTTCCTCACATTTGTTTTGCGTGCGCGAAAACCCCTCGGATCCAAATTTGTAATAAATTAGTAAATATTTTACGTGTTAATTTGTTTTTCATATAGAGATGTTATCTTGAAAATCACAATTTGATGTTGAACAAGTGGTTGTTGGACCTTTCACATCCAGGATGTTGGTATGAGGGCACATGTCAAGGAATTCACTTATGTGAGTTTTAATTTTAGTATTTATGAAGATAATGAACTATATTTAATGTATGCAGATAATGTCATGTAACTTGTATGTGTGTAAATTTCATTATTTTTTATAGGTAATCGTGTTCTTGTTTTCATTGATGACATCATTAGAGTCTCCTCCTAACATTTAACAATCACTAGATATTGGATTTGTTATGGGAATAATGTATGTTGTGCCTCTTACATATGTATGAGCTAGTAATGTAAATTTCATAATGAATTTATTGTATTAAATAACATCATTTAGTGTAAATAAATGACATTCATACGTATTCTAATTTTATTCTTTATGGTTGCCACGGGAGGAGGAAAAACTTCAGTTCATGCACTTGCCACTAAGTTTGATGCTCTTGAGGTTGTTGCCCCCAAGGTTGGTGTTGAGAGGAAGATGATGATTCAAAGGGATTATGAGATTGTGGTAAGTATTTATTTGTAACTAATGTCATTTTATATGTCATTAATTATATACTAATTTGTATTAATAGGTGGAACTACAATCATCCCTTAGTAGGAGGTTTGATCGATGGAAGGGACATACCACTTATGAGATTGGTTATTCATCTTCTTGGCGAGCTAAGAGAACTAGATTGTTCGATGATACCACCAGTAGTTTTGATATATAGGCATTTTTTTGTAAGCCTTTGTGGCATGTAAGTGTAGATTTGTATTTTGTTAATGTATATCATTGTATGCCTATATGGATCTGTTTAAACATTCATTTTGTTCAAATTTCGTATGCCATCATGGCTTTCAAAAATCAATATAATATACAAGAAAAAAATTTGTCTTTAAACTTGTATGGTGAATCAATCACTTTTTATATCTATCTAAGTAGACTAATATGATTTCATATATATGTTATGTTAACATGCATTACTAGTTTTAATGTTTTCATGTTTTCAACATGACTTTGCTAAAATATATACAATTAACATATAATTTAGCCACTATTATAATCATTTAATGACATCAATTATAACCATATAATTCTAATGTCAGTGCCATCCACTTCCTTGAATTTCAATATTATTTTATTACATTATGTATAGGTGGTTTGTTAAAAGAGGTGTTATACATTCTTCTTGTTGAACACAACCCCTATAAACTATAACACACACTTTCACGTATTACATACCTATATGCATTTTGTTGTAAGCCTTTCTAGGATGAGGGGGAAATTAGGAAAGGAAGGTTATTCTCATAGGTAGGCCAATTGTAAAGTTCACACCCAATAACCAGAGTAGTTCAACATTCAATATAGAGGAAAGAAACAATGAAGCTATCTAGTGAGAAGAACAAACCCGACACAAATTTATTGGATTCATTTATCAAAGATACAAATCTCTTTTGGGATCACTATGCTTGCAAAGTGCATAAAAGAGAGAAGTAGAGGAATACAAGAAAAGGAGAATGGAAGAAATGTAGCTTTTATTTCATATGTATTTGTGTCACAAAGCTCAACAACATATCACAATCCACTATTGCTACGAATAACTACATTTTTATGATTCCTTGGAATGGAGAAGCTATCCCAATTTATAGCAATGTGAAATGACTCTTCGCCTACCCCCGCATGACTCTTCATGGTCTCATTCAACTTGTGACTTTTCACCTTCCTAGGAAGTGAGAAATAAGTTCCCTTTTTATAAATTAAAGGGACTTTTACAATGTAACTTTATGAAGTCACTTAAGTGAATGAGACAAAATATAATGATTATGCCCAACGAAGAATTAGAAATGGGAGAGAAGGAAGAGGGAGAAAGAGAGAAGAAGGGGGAGGTTGTCATATATGATGAAGAAGCTCCATGTGATGAAGAACTTGTCGATGACGATCACAATCTCCTCCTTTTGCATGATGCATAGACACCTCGAGTTGTCGAATGAGTGTTTAGAAACATTGTTGAGAGATCCCTCAATATGACCTCAAGATGACCACAGGCATTGCTTATGACAATTCCCTTGATGTTTGATTGATCAAATCCCTTAGCTCACCTTTGGGATCATAGAGCTCATTGAGCTCACTCTAACCAATTCATCAAGCTTTCCAAAGCTCATTTGGGTTACCAACTCACCTCATTGCAATTCAACTAGCTCGCCAACTTGCTTGACTTGGCTCACTTGCATAGGATCTTCATGAAAAAGGACGAGTTCTTAACTAGGTCACCGCTGTAACTAGCCCAACTCAAACTCCCTACTGCCAACTCAGCTTAACTTAACTTACCTCAATCCACCCAACTAGCCAACCAACTTGTTACAACCAACTCACCCAGTTCACTGGACTCAGCTTAATCAGCTCAACCTTCTCACTTCAACCAACTCATCTTGATGAGGTGATGATGTTTTCAATCCCAAATGATAAGTAAGATGACTCATTCTAATGAATCAATGGAGTCCCTGACAACCTTTGAATCTTTCCAAAGCTTAGTTATTATCAGGCTTTCCTCTGTTATACTTCACCAAGTTCATGGGAACAATTGAGATCGAAGTGGCTTCCAAGGCCTTTATGAAGGCTTCATTTTTCTATTTGAGCTATGACATCATCCCACAACCCTATGAGAAGTCCAAAAATTGGAAAGATGAGTGAAAATGGAGCCATCTACACCCAAAATAGAGACTTTGTATTTTTAGCAGGTACGACCGGGACCTACTATTTTGGGACATATCACCTGTTTTACTTAAATATGACCTTCTGAACCTTTTGGCACACTACACCCTCTTCCATCGATGATGCATTGCTATTTTTAGTAATTTTTATTTTTAGTAAGTTACTTTTTCTGGACCTACTATTTTGGGAAAATTGCCATTTTTACCATGCATTCTGCTTTGCACCATTTTTTATTGTTCTGGGTGATCCGAACTTGCGATATTGAGTGACTTACTTATGCAAAGGGGAAACATAATGAGAAAAATACAGTCCTTGATATCTCAAAAATCAGCAACTTCCTTGAGCAATAACTAGTTTCAACGAAACCGGATTTTCAAAGATCATTCCCTTTGAATTGCGGATGATTTCGCTTTGGATCCTAGAAACCGAGGATTTCTTCAAGAGGTAAAAATTCTAATGAGAAACACAATCCTCTCTATCCTTAAAAATAGGGACTTCGTGGCACGAAAACTAGTTCATGTGAAACTAGATTTTTCAAGGATTGTTCCTCTCAAATTTCACGCGATTCCGCTTGTTGGATCTTTAGGAAGTAAAGAGGCACCTTGTTGCCCTTTCGTTGTTGCATCATGGCAGCCATTAGTGTAGGCTTGAATCTTCAACAATGAAAAAATTCATCCATGTGCCCTCACCCTTAGATTGACAAGTGGCATTGTCGCATTGGTCAACAAGAAGGGTTGGAATGAGGTGGGAAAGAGCTTAGAATGTGTCACGGAGCTTCGCCAAGGTCATATGATACACGTAGGGAAAAAATGGGCATAGGCGCACTTTTGTGTCCTAATTATCCCCATTGTCCTAGATATTTGGGATAGTTGGGACTATAAATACGCCACCTATCCAATCGAAAAATGGTTAAGTATGGGAAACTTTGGAATGCATTTCTTAGAGCTTCGTATGGCATCTTTTGGCAAAATTTTATATGATTTTGATTGCAAACATCATTTTGAGAACAATGGGATGGGTATCATCCTTCAATTCTTCCTACAACTCCAAAAAATGGCTGCTTTTATCTCGGGACAGAGAGTGTGCTTGCACAAACCGAGTTATCATGTGAAGCGTCGAAGTCTTGTGAAAAATGTGAGATTTTCATCATGTAGAGGGTTCTTCAAGATTTCCAATGATTATTTGATTAACTCTTAACTCCTTTTGGAGCTCCAAATCTTTAGTTGAAGCTTAGGTGCTTTTTGCTTTTTGATTTTTGCTTTTTTATTTTTATTTTTTTGTTATTTTTGGAAAGGTTGCCTAGTTTATCATTCTCCATGTTTTTTGTGTGCACTGATTTGAGGGGACTTACTATTTTTAATAAGTTTCTATTTGTAGAAAGTGGGAAGCCATATGCTTACTATTTTTAGAAATTGCATTGTCCAACTCGGGTTGCAATGAAAATGGCACCACTTGATTAAGCTCCTCGTTACGAGCTCATGCTCTGAATTTCAACTCAATCACCTCAAATCAAATGCCCGAAATTGAAAAATCAAATGCTATGGCATCAAACTAGGGTTTTATGCCATTAATTATTCAAAGAATCATTTGGTTTCTTTCTTCTGATGTTCTTGAAGGCTCTGGGTTCGGAACTACAAAGAAAATTTCACCCAATTTCGTTCTGTGTTTGAAAGGTATGAATTTTTAAATTTTGATGCATATGATAGCCATGAAGGAATTTTGACAGAGATTTTGGATATTTTACAAGTTTAATGAAGGTTCTTACTCATCATTCATCGTGCTCATGAAAAAAAATGAAGTGGATAGCAATCACTTTGTGTTTTTTATAACTACCAATAGCACTTTCACTTCAAAGGAAGAAGAAATGAGAAGAAGCAAGGTATGAACAATTAGATTATTTTTCAAGTTTGAAACCTCCAAGGCATGGGTCGAATTTTGTGTCCCCGCTATCCCGGGATAGTTGGGACAATAAAATGTTCCCTCTTCTCGAGCATGGAAATGATAGGTGAGTGTTGGGGATGAGAGAGATAGGCCATAGCACATGGGAGACGGAAGTTGGAGGTCATATGGAGAACTTGAGACAGGGGGTTAGGGGTGGGGCGCATTTTACTGTCCCGACTATCCTAGACAATTGGGACAATAGGGGTAGAAAAATGTGCCCAAGGCTAAGGAGGTCAAATACTTAGCCAAATTTGCAATTTTGAGCACTTGGGATCACTTGGAATCATTTAACACCTTCTAGAGAGAAATAAGGTCACATGAGGGGTCCAAGGGATTCATTTGGAGGTAGGGCACATTTTACTATCCCCACTTTGTCCTCACTTTCCTAGACAATGGGACAGTCGGGACACCAAAATGCGTCATGCCCCAAAATGTGAAATTTTCTAACTGCTGGAAACTTAAAATAGACTTTCCCGAGTTGTAGGAGGTATTTTTAGGTGAAATTTTACTGCAAAGACCATTTTGAAACAATGTGATGGTTTCCAAGACTGATTCTCGCCTCTTGCTCCAAAAAATGTTGGTTTTTTCATTTTGGTCTCGCAAGGCGAGTCTACACAAATTGCTCTTCACGAAAAGCACTTGGGTGTTGGGAATAATCTGATTTTTCCACCATGTAGAGAATTGAAATAGATTTCGATGGTATCTTGTTTGCCTCTCGACTCATCCTGGAGCTCCCAAAATCTTCCTTTGAAGGCAAGGCACTTTTTGCACTATTATTTCCTTAGGCCTCCAAGACTCACTTTCATTGTTTTGATCCCAACACCTCTGAAACTTTCCAAACTTCCCTAAACATGTCCCAATGTATTTTAGACGCTTTATTGACATCCTTTGATGACTTTAGGCCTCTTGATGGACTTCGGAGGAAGCACACCTAGTTAGGAAAGGCTAGGGAATGACTTTTCTAGGCCTAGTGCCAACTTCCACTTTTGACAACACTTTGCACTAAATGGACCGGGTGACCTTATGAACACATTGTAGACACTTGGGAAGGATGTAAATCACATTATGAAGCTTTGCAAGGACGAAGGGGTCACGACATAGAAGGTAAGATGGTTTGAAGGATGACTCAAGAGGGGTTTTGGGCAAAATTTTCAACACTAGGGTATAGTTGTCATGATTCAACATTAAAATTTGCCATTCTGAATATCTAATGACAACAAAATGGCAAAAATATAGAGCTTAAGAGTTTGCAGAAATGCAAAAACAACCAATCAAAAATTATTTAGGAGGCCACAAATAACAACTTTCCATGCATTACTAATGAACCAACCCTTCTCTATATTAATATTATCATCATAGTGCATGATTTTAATGGTTTCTCATGGAGGTGTCTCATTTGATAGACCATCGACATAATGAGGCATTAGAATCTCATTACTTCATTGTAGACTTTGTGGACAAATTATTGAACTCACTTGAGTACCATTATCATCAATGTCTACAACCAAAATTATTGATTGTTGGTTGAGGGCACATTTATAGAATTAAATTGCCCAACATGCAATGTAAATGCCAAATTCAACACGAGTAACTCTTTAAAATCCCATAACGGTGATATGCATAAGCAAGGAGGCTTGACAAGACAACAAAGCAAAGGTCAACATACAAAACCCTAACAAAGGAAGTTTCAAGTATGTGTGTGATCATTAAAAGGAAATGTTTTGAAAAATAATAGCCAGATTTTTAATTAGAATAAGACCTTGAAATTGAAATTGTAATTTAATTGAAAAGTACATTTGACTTTAGTCATTTGTTTTTGGTAGTGCTTGTTATGGTGATAGGCTTTGCATTGTTTTGGTTGTACATGAGTATCATTTAGTTTTCATTGAAAAAAATGTGCATTGGTTATGAGATTCTACATGTTATTTGGACCATTGTTTAACCGACAAGTTCAATTAATTAGTTGTTTATCAACTTTCATTGTAAATTTGGGCTTTTGTTCTTTTTATGTTGAATGGGTTTTTACTATAAATATGTAGAGAATTGTGCTTCAAGATTAAATATGCCCTTTTACTGTAATAATAGCCTTTGAGATAAATGGTTCTTCATGTAGATTCACATCTATTAATTTTGTCTTTTGGAACCTTGTGTTTAAATTATATTTCAATGTATTGATTGAAATTGGATATTGGTTTTCTTAGACAAGATTTTTACTTATTTGTATTTCTATGTTTTTATTAGGTTTTGGTAACCCATATTGTAGCCTAATCTTTTCTTTAACCTAAAATAACAGGGTCTTTATGCCTTTAACTATGTTCATATCAAATCATTGAACAACAAATACATGATAGGTGTCGAGGACAATATTTTGAAGATCTTTAGTAGAGCTAGAAGTAGAAACATCCACACCAACAAAGTAAGTAGAAATAGAAGCACCATTAACATGAAAATCAATACAAATAGAATCATTCTTAACATCAATTAATGTGCCCTACTTGTTCAATTGTGTCCTTGCACTTCTTTCTTAATTCAACAATTTATTTCAAAAGCTTTTGATTTAGTATCGTCGAATGCTCATTCATCTCAAAGTGGACTCTTTACCATCATGAGCATTTTCCAATGTAGCATCATCAAAGGGTGAACAAAACCATCCAAATAGCCATCGATGAAAGTGTTTGCTAATTTCTTTAGTCTTTTAATTCCTTTGTTTGAAACATCATTTTTAAGTCACTAAGGAATGAATGACGATGTTTTGTTGTTTACATATGTTATAGAAACCCAATTCACTTTTCTTCAATGAAGTAATCAAGTTCTTTATTTCTAAATCCACATGAAGATCATTAGTGGAATCCTTATATGCTTTATCAAAAATGCTTGAGAATGGTCCAAGCTAGATCGGGGAAGCATTGAACAAAACACACAATGAAGATAAGGAGAAAAATGTCATGCAATGAATAATAGATAGCTATAATATAACTTACCCCAATATTGATTGAAATTTTCAAATCATTTACTAACATTGTTACTCCACCAAGTGTGAACTACAATAAACCCTCACTTTTCAACAAATCCATCATTTCCCTCGTTATTCTTAATAATAGTCCTCATTGAGTAACTCTTTCAAGATCCTACGATAAAGGTTAGATTTCGAAATAGAACAAGAAGGAAAAACAATTGGCCCATCTTCCTTGATCTCTTGCTCCCTCAATATTTTCCACAAGTGATTTTCATGAAATGTTAGAAAGATCTCAAAGCTACATTTCAATGACACCAACATAGCCTCAATTTGACATGTGTGCTAGGTGTAAAACTTTTTGAAATCGTTGTTTGTTTTTGAAAACTCGTAAAAAGTTTTCCCTAGCTTCATAATGACATCTTTTAATTGTCATAACTCCCTCAATACCACTCATAAGTTAAGTGTATTAACAGTTTTTAGAATGCTTCTTGAAGTGCAATTTTCAATGATGTAAGAACCATCTAATTCTGACAAGTGTAGAGCACAATCCTCTCCAAGTTCCACTGGTTTTTAGGAGAACTTCTGCAAAAGAACCCTAGAACCACCTTACACAAATTTAACTTCAACAAGTCCCTTGACCTCTTCACAAAATCCAACTCCTAAACCATGAACTTTGGTAGCTACTTAGAATTAAGTGCAATATTCCACAAATACCATGTAAAGAATATTCACCACATTCTATGTAGAAGACAAACATAGAAGAATTGGAATGAGGAATCTACAAGATTCCAATACATCACAATATATGCAATATGAATAGAATAAGTAAATAAATGATTAATGGTTGGAACCATCTTCCTAATATGACATTAGTCTAATATTACAAGAAGTGTATAAAGACAGTGATCTTTCCATCAGATCATGCTTAATGTACTTCCACGTAGTAAGGAGCACACTTGTTGGCCTAGTACATGTATAAGCCATATTAGATGGATTTACATCCATTCTGATAACTTTGGATGCTTGTTCTCATTGCCCAAACTTGGCATTACGTTATTCACCTCAAAACATTAGATAAGGGATTGGCACAAGATCTCCCATTACTAAGCATGTTCCTGCTAGTATTTCATTTGACAATTTTACTTCATAACCTCCATATTTACCAGGGACGTTTTCTTTTCCTTACTGATGTCTTCAACTAAAAATAACATGTTTGTATGGGATAATGTCAAGAAAGATGCCCATACTGGGGACACAAATAGCATTTTAAAGGAACAAATTCATGGTAGAATTGTTGTCCCATACTTACCTACTTCACTATAGAGAATAAGGTGCTACGTTAGCCGATTTCTTAAATCTAGTTTGATATATTCCTAGACAAAATTAGTAATAGTAACATTTTAATGTACCTTCAAAAATAGCAAGCATTTCAAATTGACTTGCAACCCTGATGTATGTTCTTTTTGATAGATTTCTAATGGAATGAAACATGCAAATGCCAAAACTGGAAAACTAGGCAAGGTTTTAGTTTTGGGATTAAATCGAGGGTCCCGCTGTTGCAAATAAAAACTATTCATCTATTATGGTAAAAATAAGGGTCTCCTCCCAATTCGAGTTTGTGAAATCACAAAACTAAAAAAAACAAAGCCTTTGCCCTAAATTTGCCAGCAAGTCTCCACAAGGTTTGTTTTCTAATGTTGAAAACACTAAAGGAATTAAAACGCCATTGAACTTACATATAAGTGCCTCGCTCTTCATAAGCTCAATAACAATTCAAAAAAAAAAAAATTGTTCAAAAACTCAAAAAAGGAGCTGTTTGGTGACATATGCACACAACCAACTAAATACATACCAGATATATTTGTTTGAGGATTAAAACTCTTGCATGGAACCCTAGCTTGATAGGTTGTGACAATAGTCCTATAAAACCCCACATTCATTATTATGGATGCCAGAGATGATATATTTGTCTTTCCCTCCAAGAATCTAAAACCGTATACATACACACTAATTCCGAGGCATTGATAGTTCATAGAATATATAACCTTAACTAGCCCAAGTGACTGCATGGATCAAAGTTGCTCTTACTACAAAACATTATTCATTCCATTCAAAGCACAATTGCATACATTTATTACTATGGATGCCACAGATGATATCCTTCAACGTGTTGCTCTTACTACAAAACACAATTGCATACGTGAATATTCACTATAAAGTCAAAGTTGTGGTCTGTTCCTTTTCCTCTTTTAATTGGCATCATTAATGCAACCGTTACCATTGTCCAATTTTTATTTTTAATAACTGGAGTTCGCCCATATTTAATGGTTTTTTGTCCATTTAAAGCAAAAAAATGCCTTCGTAATAACCATAAAACGACAAATCATGCACGAATCAACTGCAAACGAACAACTCTATTGTATCGTAATCAGAAACAGAAATTCACTGTGGTCACTGTGTCCCAAATCATCCATTATCAAATAGATAGCTTATGGAGTGCTAGCAGTAGAATTAAACATAACAGAAACCCACAGACAACTCTTTGGATTTAGACACCAGAATATTTCAACAAAAGAATAAATATGTTTTATTAAATGCATACAGAGATAAATCAGCCAAGCAGCAAATCAGAATCACTATCCATTCAATAGCCATAAATATGCATTGAAGATGGAAATCAACATAACCTGCCATAAACAAGTCTTAAATCTTGTTTTTGAAGAAACTGAATTTCTTTTAAGTTCATTAATTTCTGGTACCAAAAGTGAAATAACGATTTAAAATCGCCTCTCCACTTCGACTAGCACTTATGCAATTAACAATGAGACAAAGTAGCAGACAAAATGCATCAAAAGTGTTGTGTTAAATATGGTATGTTAAGATTTCATCATAGTGAATGCAAACAAGAACTACTTGGTCAAATGCAAAGTTGAAAGGATCGCAAGCTCAATATAATATTTGGGTGCATAAACAATTGCATCTAATATTTTCACTCACCGTGATGTGCATCTCTCTACGAAATTTTATACAAGTGAGAACACTACAAGTCTTTACAGAATTGTCAATATTCAACATCAATGATCAAGCTTTTCTACACGGATAAATCTAATAGCAGCAAATAGCTACCATCTTCGGTTCTATAATTAAAAATATTTAAAATTAGTCACATTTTTTTATCTGAAGTTTGACTATTTTCAACTACAGGTTCCCCTCGCTCAATCTCCCGCCCATTAATTCCACAATAAGTAGCATCATACATGGGCTTTGGCGGAGGCAAGTCACCAAAGTCCTCAGGGAAACAATCAAATGCCGGTCCAAAATTAAACCGCACCATACAGGGGATTTATTTGGAAGAGTATACATGGAAGCTGCAGGGTAATACCTGCCAGCGATTATATCCTTAAAAGCAATGCCTTGACATTTACCATTCCTAAAGAACAAAATCTGACTTCCTGCATAGAAATGTTGATGGTGAGATTAATAACTGCAAGACTTGAGCAGAAACTTTTTACTGAACTTGTCCGATTGACAAGAACCATAAACAAATTTAATAAATTTAGCCAAAAGAAAGAAATATAGATTAATAAAATAAATCCAGATGATGGGTGAAGAAGCATGACACAAAGGCTAAGTTCACTAAACATTTGATGCAGTTAATCCAAAATATTATTTAACAACGATGCACCACAGAAGCCTGAAATTATTAGACATTAACCAAAAACGCTTAAATCTTAGTATTTTCCTTATATCAGCTAATAAATACATATAAACAGACCACTTCAATTGTTTGGATTCCAGATGCAAAGAGAGGAAGAAGTTAGCTACAGGAACAGGTTCCAACGAACAAGAAAATAAAGATGGAGAATATCTGAAAGTTATTACAAAGCATTAACTCCAAACAAAATCAACCCAAGCTTTCTAGGTTTCTAATCTCTAAGCAAAGTTGACCAAAATTGCATGTTTTATTGAGACTGGAAAAAAGCTACATACAGAGAAGCTTAAGCGAATATTTTATAATATAAAAATTTAATGCAAATCAACAAAGGACCAAGGACCCAGAAATTATTAATACCAAGGACCTAGATATCAAATCCAGAATGCAGACAACAACAACAGTGCCTGCAGCCAGAATAAGAAGAAGGGTGACGGTCCTGTGGAAAAGAAAATTACCAAGGACGTGCTTTCATAAGAACTGAGTATGGCTCCTTCTGATGAATTTCGCACACAATATTTCATCAAATGAAAGGTGATGAAGTAGAGGCACGTGTATCGATTGATCCTGGATACACTCACAAGTTCTTGCTAGAAAGATGTGCTGAAAGGGCAACAACATCAATTGAGTAAGGCTCTTGTTCTTATAAACTACGATTTGGAGATAATAAATACAACCTTGTTATTTCTATTTAAATATGAATATATAATAAAAAATTGGACTTTATATAATGATGGTATGAAGATATGATGCTAATCTGGGGTATAAATGGCTAAACCTATATTATATCTTGGTATATCCTAAACATCATATACTTCATATACTTCAGATCCACTAGGAGAAAAAGGATAATACGTCTGGGTGGAGACAAGGATGAACTGAGCATCCCATTAGCATCAAGTAAAAGGAAAATAAATGGTCCAAAGAGGGAAATCCCATTAGCATTCAGTTTTTACTTTTTAGTAACTTTAAAGGGTTTCTAAGTGTGTGTTTTACATTACTTAAAAGTCAAATTGTGTAAAGATGAATAAATAGAAGTTCAAAACACAAGCAAACTTTGGAGTGAAACGAATCATTACCCAAACCGCGTACATCCCAAACTGGTACCGGGTGTGGGAGGCAGACAAATTAGTGACATATGGTAAGTAGCCGATTTGTTTTGGGCACGGATTCAAGTTCGGCAAGTTGGATTCACCTCTACGGCAATTTTGTTTTGCCCCAAATACGGCTTGGGTATGGCTGTACAAAAATATGTATAAAAATATAAATATTCTAGCCTACTAAACAAGAATTAACCACATAGTATGTATATAATAAATAAAATAACCACAAAACACTACTAATAAATTGATAACACTAAACTGAATGCCAAATGTCATAATAATATTAATTATTAAATCAAAATTAGTATTCATTGTCATAATAAAACGAGAGCCAACAGTTGTTTCCTATGTCTTTTTGAGTTTCTAGCAACTTTTAGGGTTTCTACATGAGTAGTTTGTTTCTTTGTTTTGATTACTTAAAGTCGAATTGTGAAAAAAAGAAAAAATATATAATGAGCAGGTGAAGGCCTGTGGGTTAGTCCGATACGGTCTGAGTATACCTGAGTCCTTAATGTAGGACCCGGCAATACCCAAACTGTACCTGATGCAAAACTAGAGGCAAACTGAACCTGTATCCAAACCAAGTGTCCCGGACTGGTACTGAGGCAGGGGAGGGGGACAAAGCAATAATGTAGGATAGAAAGGAGCTAAAATACTTTTAAAAGTGTATTTTGGAAGTGAAAGCATATCAAAGACAAGTGTCCACTCTCTCATATTGATTTTTGGAGATGCCTTGTGGCCTCACTAGTCATGAGGATGATGAAAAATATTTGGGGAAAATTGTGGTCATCTTTACATGTCTCGTGCTAAATCTTATTCAAGCCCAGTAGAACATGATCTCCAGAAATTCAAGAAATAGGCACTTATCCATTGTTTTTGGTCTTTGTGCATCATCCAAAACTCTTCATGATTAAATTTTGAAGGATACAGATGTCAAGTGTAGAACAAAAGTCTGTTTAGAGAAAGAGGTGCGTTTATGGTGGTTTTTGATGATAAGATATAATTTTCCAATATGAACTTTGGATTGCAGGTCTGTTATTTTGTATTCGCTGATATTGATCATACCAAAGAAATATCTTTTGTTGATCCAGTTTAGTTACTTTTAGTTTT
The DNA here is from genome assembly GCA_018340775.1 of Taxus wallichiana var. yunnanensis. Classification (NCBI taxonomy): domain Eukaryota; kingdom Viridiplantae; phylum Streptophyta; class Pinopsida; order Cupressales; family Taxaceae; genus Taxus; species Taxus wallichiana. The sequence continues at coordinate 606,629,099 of CM031234.1, forward strand.
TACCTTTAGGGTTTTGAGTGAAGTTATTCCAAGGTTTTGTTCATTCCTGTAGGAGTCTTAGAACTTACAATTCCTAACGAGAATACGGCACAAGCATGTATTTGTCTCAAACTATGTAGCCGATACACCCCAGGGCGAAACCCACCCCGGTACGTACCCAGTACAGGTACAGTACAAGTACAATATGGGTATGGTACCCCTAGTTAAGTCCAGAGTATGTCCTAGATGCACAAGTATGCCTAGGTGCATCTACAGAATGTCTGTGTGCGTCTACCCGTGCATTCAGGACGTACCCAAGGGGTACCCAGTGTCCAAAAATGAGTTTTTCTATAAATAAAAAAATCATTGAAAAGTCAACATAAAAAAACTAAAAATATAATTAAAAACTGTCTATAACTCAAACACAAAAAAACAAAAATAAAAGACCACAAAAGAAAACGTGTGCCTTATCTCCCATAAAAATCCAGAGGGGTTGTCAAAGCGATGAGATATAAATCCCAAGGATTTTGACTTGAATTCTTCCCTTTCGGAGAGGGGGAGCTAGCAAGAGTGGTAGTCCTTGTGGTTCTAGTCCACCACATGATGTTGATATTGATGCTCTCGATGAAGAGCAAGATGACTGTGAATATTAATTTTGATGTAATTACTTATGACCAGCACATGACATTTGAGATATTTGATTATTATGACATTTGGCATTCAAATAATATTTTCATTTTGTGGTTATTTGTTTTTTATATGCATACTATATGGTTAATGTCTCTAATTTCTTATTTATTAGGCTATAATTTCTATAATTTTTATTTTTATACATTTTTGTATGGCCGTACCCAAGACATACCCAAGGCAAAAAAATCGTCGTACCCCCATATCAGGTACTTCATACTCGTGCCCAAATCGCACTTGAACCGGCTACTTAGGTCTCAAATTAATTTTTGAAGGAACCTTTTTGGAACAAAAGCAATCTTACTATAGCAGATTATGTCCAAAATAATTTGGCTGTCTTGCTCAATATTTACTAAGGCTTTAGGTTTAACACATTTTCTTAAGCCCTTTCCTTCTCAATTATACCGAGAGAACCTTCATGAAGCCCTTTAAAAATGGATGTATTGTTATGGTCGCCAATAGGATTGTGGAATGGTGGGTGCTTCCAATTATTTCAAGCTTCTTCAATCGCAAGTAGCTGACGTTGTATGTGGGAACAAGTTAAACTATCGTACACTTTGCATGCATCACTATAAGGTTGGCATTGTGACATTGGCGAGTATGCAAAGTTGTCAAGATAAAAATTGATACCAGAGCATCCTTACTTTCATTTTTTCCGTCAAACACATAGGAAAAAACGCAACTTTATGGTTCCTAAAATACAAGCATAAACTTCACAAATGAATGAGTATCTAGTAAGCAACATGAACAATCTCATCCTATTCTCTCGCATTGCAAGATATCTCATAATTAAAAAAGATTATTAGGAATTTTTTGTCCAAATATCATTTGGATATGCTAAAATTTTGTGTGGAACAAATTGAGAGAGACCATGTGAGAACCTGCCATCAAATTCATGCTTAATGCTTAGGGGTTTATCAAATATAGTATATCGAGAGAGACCTTGTGAGAGCCTGCCATTAACTTTATGCTTGACAGTTAAAGGGCTTGATATGTACCTGATAAGGGGTTTATGCTTGTAGGATACTAATATGTGAGCCCTTGAGGGCTTGATATGTACCTGATACAAATACACCCCAGAAACACGGCCTAATATGGGCAAGGTATGGCCACAACAGTCCGGGTACATCCAGATATGTCAACAAACATATCCAGGCATACCTAAACTATTGTGGCCATACCCCGCCACTGGACATTCGGATCAAAAATGTTTTTTTAATTTTATTGTAATTTTTCAAGATTATAAACATAAAAAGCAAAAAAAACGTTAAAAAACACAATAGAAACCCTAACAAGCCAAAGAGATGACATAAAACAAAAGCAACTTACCTCTCTTCTCTCATTGCATACTTACTTCTCTAAGCTCTCATTGTTCATTTAAGTTTGACACTTCATCAAGAAGCATTGTTATCATTTTTCTAAGCTGGTACGAGTGCCCATTCGTTGCTAAAGTGATTGTAGAGCTTGAAAGGAGGAGGATTCTAGGATTATTCACTGAAGGTAAGGTTTTAACTTTCAATTTTGTTTTTGTTTTTTTGTTTTCAATCTTCAGACACTTCATGCTTGTTTAGATCTTTATTGTTTTCATTTTAAAATTTTAAACCATTTTTCCATTTACTTAACAATAGATATATGTTATCCCTAGGGCCTAGGGTTTAACCGTTTTTTTCGTCCCTTATGGTGTTGGTTATTAAACTTGTAAGCAACAAGTTCTACTTCCTCCGGCCAATCTTGATTCAAATTCGTTCCAAATTCACCATTATGGAGGCATGTTACAATGCTAGAGTAGCCTCCAAGTGTTGGTTGTTTTCTTTGGCAATGTTATGATTGTGATGGTGAATTCAAAAGCTCATATAGTCGGGTGAAATCCCACTTGTGTGCATTACCGTGTCATGGCATTAGAAGTTGAAAGCGGAGGAACAATGTAGGGGTGCCAACAATAAAATTTTTGTAGCACATCAAGGAAGGAGATGCAAAAGTAGCATATGCCATGAAAGCAGGTCATTTGTTGTCAAAATAAAACTTCATCTCAATCAATGAGGCCACTTGTTGCCCCATCTCATACTTTGGCTCCCCAATTGTGGCCCCAATACATCCATTTGTGACGACAACCTCCATGCAAGATGAGGATTCACCTCTTTCACGAAAGCGAGACAAAAACATCACTAAAAAGATCATTTCAAAATGAGAACAGGGGATATCGTGGATGAGCACATCATGTGATGTGTGTATGCAAATGGTTTGTCATGCAATATTGTTAGGTCATCACATTGGAAAGATATGGTGAGAGCGATCAACGAGGCCCCAAAAGGGTACATCGAGCCAAGTTATGAGAAGTTTTGCTTTACCCTATTGGCAAAGGAAAAAACATGTGTAAACCTCATTCAGCTGACCACTTGAAGATTCATGGGCGAAACAAAAATGGCCATCATTTGTGATGGATAGAAAGATGCAAGAAACCGTCCTTTGATTAATGTAGTTGCAAAGTATTCCCTAAAGTAGCATTGTTTTTAAAACAATTCATTGTGAGGGCATGTGAAGGATGCCCGATTCATTTCCAACATCCTCATCAAAGCCATTGAGGCGGTGGGGCCTCAAAATGTTGTCCAAATCATAACGGACAATATTAAGAATTGCAAAGCCTTTGGGATGTTAGTGGAGGTGAGGTATGGGCACATATTTTTGACATTTTGTGTTGTCCATTCACTCAACTCAATGTTGAAAAAGTATAGCATTAAAATTGAGTGTATTAAGCAAATGTATGTCGAGAGTGAAGAGTACCAAATGTTTCAGAACTAACCATCACCAATCGCAAGGCATCTTCGTATCCTATTCACGCTTAGAATTGCTAAAGGTAAGGGAAGCTATCTTTCTTTTATTTACGAAGCAAGTTTTTAGAAATATTGTACTTAAAAACTTTTTAATTTTTGTTTTTCATTTCTTACTAGTTGTTGAGACTCAATTTGCATCAAACACAGTCATCTTGAGACAACTTGTCAAGGTGCGAGAGGCACATAACAAAATGGACACTTCTAACCTATGGGCTATATGGAGGCAATCAAACACTAAACAAGCCCAAAAGTGAAGGTGTTGATCTTAGATGACGATTGGTGGGATTGTGTAGAATATTTGTTGAGTTTCACTTTGAGCATATTACGAGTATGATCCATTTTACTCCAACGGATCAACTATGTCTGGGAGAGAGATATGATGGCATCGACTCAATGATTGAGAAGATGAAGACCATCATAAATGCAAAAGAGCAAGATCCCAAGGAAACATTTTTCAAAGTAAAATCATACCTCATTGAGCAGTGGAAGAAAATGACCACCCTGTTGCATCTCCTTGCCTTTGCATTGACTCCCAGATTCTACAGCATGGAGATCCTTGCTTTACAAAGGAGGGTGGTACATATAGGGATGTTGAAGTCAATAACGGGTATATGTTGTCGTTCTCTATGCTCTTCCCTAATCATGAGGTCGAAGACATGGTTATGACTGAGTTCAAAAATTTTGTAGCCTCTACAAGTCGGTCTCCACACTCATAAAGACAAATGATTCTCATACATGGCGGTACCTCCATGGTGGAGTCATCCAAGTACTTGTAGCCTCTTGCGATCAAGGTTTGGGCACAAGTAAGATTTTTAATTTTTAATTATTTTTCCTTTTTGTTTTAACATTTTAAAAATTAGAGTTTTTTTGTAATATCCCTTTTGGGACAAAACTGAAAATTATAGAAATTAGCTCAAACCCCAAAATAAGCAAGTCTAATTTTTATGATAGCAGATTAATAAAGGACCGAAAACAATCTCAAACCCTAGCGACTAGGGAGAGAGAGAGAGAGAGAGAAATCCAAAGTAGAAACACTCAAAAATAATGAAAAGTTATTCCTTGGATTGCCCTTGATTTTAGAAGCCAAAAAATGTGATCAAATCATCAAACTCGAAATTCGAATTTATTATGGCACAAAAACCACTTGAAACTTGTAAATTCAATATCTCTTAGAAAACAAGGAATCTCCACACATATGAATACTCAAAATGATCATAAAAATACCAGAATTAAATGAGTGAGACCAATATCATAATTTTCCAACCATGGAAACCCTTGCGAAATTGATCCCAAAATCTCTAAATGAGTAGATAAAGCTGCCCAATGCCAATAAAAATCTGAATATGAAGTATTCTCCTCAAATTTGCAATATTCTTTAAGCTCACACAATATAGGAGTGTTTTCGTCCCCCTATAAGCTACTAGAAGGGTTTTCGTCCTTCTAGAAATTGCCACACACTTGGGTTTTCGTCCAAGAGTGGAGAACAAGGAGCCACAAGTTCACAATGCCCAAATAGAAAAATGCGTCAGGATAGATCCTCCAAATGAGCTCTCTAATCTTCTTTTTGGCGCCAAAGCTTAGAATAGCAAAGCCAACCCCTTAAAGTATTATTTTAATCTTTAATTGGCTTTTAAAGTGCATAAAACCCAGCCGACCTACTAAAGGAAAACACATACTAAAAAGAAACATTAAAAATTAGAAAAACAGATACAAAAGAAGCTCAATTTCCTTCTCCAACTCCTCTACTTCTTTACCATGGAAAAGGGAATGGCAAGAAGTCCAAATCATGCTCTTAAATTGGAAAGGGAAACATTACAATCCTCCCTTCCCAAAATTGCTTGTCCTCAAGCAATTGCAAATGCCTGGATCCCAAATCCTACTAGGAGACTTGAAATTGATTTGTGTAGGGGTTGGAAATGAGTTACAACAGCTACCAGTCATTCTGAATTCCACCCAAATCAACAATATGATGGTTGGGATGATTGTCTTTGATGATGAGACTCTCTTACCAATATTATCATGTGAAGAATTCCACTCAAATGGCTCAAATGTACAGTTGTCCATGACTGAAATTGAGTGGACCAGCAATAAAGATATGATGTAACAGCCATAAGTGTGACAAACCCAAAATTCCTTTGCAACATTCAACCATTTGGGCATTGAAAACAACCATGCAAGGACTGAAAATATCATGTTAGCAACTCTAAACCAAAAAGAATCATTCCCCATGATTGAAAGTACCTTTAGGTTCACTTGCATGTGGGCAAATGAAATCATGAGCAAGTTTATGTAACACTTCTTTGCATGCAAAATACAAGAGATGAAGAACTCGTCATTGATGTCTACTTTGTTCCTTACCCCATTATCCGGAATTATGTGCCTTTCATCCACATACTTGGCTGGAAATGCACATGTAGTTGCCCAAAATGCTGCAAAAATGTTAAGTGGAAAACACAACTTTCCCTTGTCAACCTTTCTCCTTGTGACTGTGATCAACAAAAAGAACGAACTGAAAATGCCAAAAACAGCAGTCAATAATTCATAAACAGCCCTCTTAATGTTCATTTGGTATTGGCACTTGTCACCCCTCATTGCTCCAATGATTTTTCCACTTGTATCCTTTGATAAATGGGGCCAAACTGATTGTAAAGGGGCTATATGGTGACTGTAACAGCCCTTAATTGCTCCAAGTTTACTTCCAAACAGCGAGCAATGGGTATTTAAGAACTCCATATGATGAATCCCCTCATACCAAACTTCAACCCACGTGTCCCTCTTCATGCTATGGCTGTTATAATGTGTTTTATTGCTTAAAAACTGAATTGTGATGACTGGAAATGATTTTGCAACAGCCGTACATACCTTGGTTTTGAATTGTGTGCTTAGTAGCACTCTTGTGACTATCATGGCAGCCCACAACAAGTCAATGCAGCCTGTATATTTCTGAACCATATGAGAAATAAAGATGACCTCAACATGGTACCTTATGTTAGTTATTTCCCAATCGTTGCATGAGTGAGGGCTGCCCACAAATTCAGTCATATTGTCCCACACATAGATGTACCTTTTCTTTTCACCTTCCCAAATCAGAATATTAGTCCTTAGAAAGAACCATGCATGATTCCCCATGAAAGTTCCACATCCACCCTTTTGATAAGAAACTGAAAATCTATTTGCAGCAATAACTCACATTCCATGTTGTTAGAAACTAAGTCACGAGGTTCAAGCGATTTTCAAGCAAAAAATTCAAAATCACCGAACCTTATTCACCCAAATAAAAATCGCGAATATTCGTACATATTTGGCATTAAAAAAACTTATAAAACGCGTTGCGACCTGAGCTTTGAGTTGAAGCGACCTGTGTTCTGCTCGAACACTGCCTCTCCAACATCAAGGGATAGATCTACGACCAACTGCTCAAGGCCACGAGCTTCATTGACCTCCATGCAGGGAGATTCCATCGCCAGAGCACTCGGCTTCAATCCAATTAGATGTGTTTCCATTTGCATTTGTTTTTCTTTGCATTTAAATGAATCATGGCCTGCTCTCCTGCATTTTCTGCAGAATACCGGAGAGTTGATACACCTGCGACTTGGAGCCATCCCTAGCGCCGCCGACAACCACGAGAGAATGTTAAAAATCCTTGCCCATGAAATATATTTTTCAATGTGTCGATTAGGTTAGAGTAAGTTTTAAAGCTTATAATTTATAACTGATTTATATTTTATAATTTATAATTTATAATTTTGGTCAATTAGGTTGAGTAAGATTTAAAATTTATAATTTACAATTGGTTTATATTTTATAATTTATAATGTTATTCATATTTTATATTTTATAATTATAAATTTACAATTGTTTTTAATTTATTAATGTTTTAATTTTTAGAAAATAATTAAGAATAGAATCGGTAATTCAAATTGTATAGTAATGTTTTAGCTATTTTGAAAATTTTGTGTATTTATATTTTTTTTTAAATGAAAATCATTGCCAAACTTAATCCAAATTTAATCCTCGCGAACACGAACACGAACACGGTGACTTAGGTTAGAACCCATGAGTAAATTTATATGACTTTTCCTAACCTTCCTTTCATGCGAAGTACAAAAGATAGCTAGCGCACCATTGATATATACCTTGTTTCTTACCAAACCATTTGAATTTTTGCACCTTTCATCAACACCTTTTCTTATAGGATGGGTACCAACACTCTCATGATTGGTTGCAATTTGTGCTCCCTTATCTGCTGTTATAGAAAACATGGAACATAGATCTGCCCCTTTTTGCAAAATGTCATCTAGCAAAGAGCTCACTTGAGGTGTCTTATCAACATTGCCTTGAGGGATCATTTTCTTAAAAACATACTCTGAAATGCACACCATACTATTTCCCATTCTCCCACAATATTCAGCTTTAACACACAAATGAGGAAGCAACAAACAAGTGTGTCTCAAAATTGATGAATCGAAAAGATTACCTTGTTGTAGAAGACCTTTTGATTGCCCCAAGTGGAGTGTTTGGAACACCAAAACGTGATTTTCAGGTTGCATACCAACTGCTGTACCTAACCTCTTCGAATTGCTCAATCCATGTCTGAAAATATGCATATCACTCCCAACTGAAGTGACCATAGCTGAGAATGCTTCAATGGTGACCCATAATGCCTTGAAAAATTGAAAATTATCTTTCATTATGGTTGTCTTCTTGTGCCAATCAGCAAGTAGGGTGAAATGAGATCTGAAAATGATGTTATCCATATTGCGAAAACTTGTAACAGCAAGCTTATTGTCCTCCTATATCGGACAAAGGTCTCCTCCCTCTTTTCCCACTTGCTCAAGCATGAATTCATCATGTGCCAAAACAAAATTAGTGCTAACGAAACAATGATCCACCATTACCTCATACTGCTGAAATTCCGGAATATGAATGGGAGAAAGGGCAGCATCTTCATACTTCATGGCTTCCGCTCTTCCAAAGTGCCGAATTTGAGTAGCATGCTCATTGTGCTTCTTCTCCTTCCTCTCGTGTTGTATTATCTCCTCAAACCCTTGTGTCACCAAGGTGTTGCTAGGAAACCAGCCAAGAGATCAATTGTGGCAAGCGGATCGGAGGTTACCCAAGAGTTGCACCCTCTCATTAACCAACTACGGCAATACACTATCCTCTTCCTCATCCTTACGGAAATAGACATGCCTCTCCTCCCCTACCGAACTTGGGAAGTTGATTCCCTCTTGAAACAACTTCGCGATGGGATTCTTTTCCTCGGGTTGGGATATCCTTCCATGACCCTTGTGCATGCTTCGAGGCTTGGACCAAGTTCCAATGCCCACTCTTTTTGTTTCCAATTTTATGAATTCTGAAAAAGTTAGGGCATCATGGATCTTCTCCAAAAGAGCTTAATACTCCTCAAAGCAAGTTGCAACCTTGTTGACCCTTGAAACCCTAGGCTCTTCCTTGAATGTCCTTCCTCTTTGTAGGTTTTGCATGGTGGAGGCAAGAGAGTCCAAGGTACCTGCTAGTCTTTCTTGCACCTTCATCAATCTGTCCATTGAAACCCTAGGCCTTTGAGAATCCGAGCTCTGATACCACTGTAATATCCTTTTTGGGGACAAAACTGAAAATTAAGGAAATTAGCTCAAACCCCCAAAATAAGCAAGTCTGATTTTTATGACAACAATTAATAAAGGACCAAAAACACTCTCAAACCCTAGCAACTAGGAGAGAGAAAGAGAGATAGAGAGAAAAATCCACCGTAGAAACACTCAAAAATTATGAGAAGTTATTCCTTGGATTGCCCTTGATTTTAGAAGCCAAAAATGTCATTAAATCATCAAACCCATAATTCTGAATTTATTATGGCACAAAAACAGCTAAAAAATGTAAATTCAATAACGCTTAGAAAACAAGTAATCTCCACACATGAATACTCAAAATGATCATAAAAATACCAACAATCAAATTAGACCAATATCATAATTTTCCAACCATGGAAACCCTCTCAAGAGTGGAGAACAAGGAGCCACAAGCTCACAATGCCCAAATAGAAAAATGCGCCAAGATAGATCCTCCAAATGAGCTCTCTAATCTTCTTTTATAACCTCCTTTCGGCACCAAAGCTTGGAATATCAAGGCCGACCCCTTAAAGTATTCTTTTAATCTTACATTGGCTTTTAAAGTGCATAAAACCCAACCGACCTGCTAAAGGAAAACACATACTAAAAAGAAACATTAAAAATTAGAAAAATAAATACAAAAGAAGCTCAATTTCCTTCTCCAACTCCTCTACTTCTTTGCCATGGAAAAGGGAATGGCAAGAAGTCTAAATCATGCTCTTAAATTGGAAAAGGGGAAATTACATTTTTAATTTTAATTTTGCATTGAATTTGCCTCAATAGGTTGTGAGTTCATCTTCCTTTGAGCACAACTAAAATACATATAACTTCATCCACTCACAGAAGCGCAACAAGTTGGGGGCAAAAAAGGTTGAGGAGTTGGTGTATATACATTCCAACTTACGCCTTCTATCCCACAAGCAACTAGACTACAAGGAAGGGAAAACAAGGCATTTAGATGTTGACCCAAAAAATGTTGACTTTGATGCTTTCGTTTCTTGCTTGTCATTACATGACGTGGAGACTTCTTTGGCATCATGAGAAGTAGATATACAAGAGGGTGTTAATCATAGTGGGAGTGTTTTGAATCCATGTGGTCCTAACGAACAACATCATGATGTCGATGTTGATGCTCTCGATTAAGAGCAATATAATGAATATTGAATACTAGTTTGATCATTGATGTAATAATTAAATTTAATATATTATGACATTGTGACTTGCAATTTTCATTTGGCATTTGGTTGGCTTTAACAAATTATGAGTAGCTTTTTGTGGTTATTAAGATTATTTTGTTTTTCATACACATAATATGTGATTAATTCTTATTTACTAGGCTGGAATTTATATTTTCAAAAGTTCATACATTTTTTGTACAGTGTAACCAAAAAGCATATCCAAGGCCGAAAAAATTGTCAAATTTATATCTAAAATGTATCGGCAACTTAGTTAGGGGCCTATCAAATATATTATAACTCTAGCTTCAGACCTAATGAACAATTGATTCAATTGTGGCATGTCAATAACATTATAACCAACCGCTTAAACACTTGAGAAAATAAAACCTCTTCCTCTAAGTGGCAAATTCAATTGCCAATAGACAATGTTACCTTAGAATTCGGTTGATCGATTCGATAAATGTTAAAGAATAGAGAGCAACCTAAGATCTTGTCAATGGGGTGTTGAAACTGCTACATGACCCCTCCGGAGAGACAACCCAATCAAGAAATATCTATGGGTGGGGAAAATATTTTAAAAATACAAGAAATTAAGATGGAACTTATCAGGAACAATCTTCAACATTTCGTCTTTGTTGTTATACTAATAAAGTTGGTGCGTGGATGGTATAATTTATGTAACAAATAGAAGGTTTTCAAGTTTTTAGATTTATCAACATTCTACTTGTCTTGCCATACATACAATTTTCACAAGTTAGGTGGTGAGGTTGCTCAACATTGATTGCTTTATAAATGTTAGAAAGGTTGTGGAAAATAGACATCTAACTCTGGATAATAAAATGGACATGTCATAATACTTGCTTATATGAGGGAGAGAAATATGTGACTTCTACTAACCTAAGATAATTACTAGCGCTGGTAGTGTAGCCACTATCTTATTTCAAGTAAAACATGACACCTCTTTAGTTATGGTGATATGTGATAGGGTGATTTGCGTAAAACTCTGCATAGAATGGAAGACCTAAAAAACATGTAAAAATTATGTTTTGGATTCATGTTGCGTTTTGGAATTACTTGTTTATATATATATATATATGTTGATACGATTCATTTCGTTTGATTATTTGGAATGGATAATGCACAGGGGAACTCTTGTCTACTTGTGTAAAGATGTTTTCCAACTCAAGAAAGGGTATTGTTGGTCGTTCAAACATGCACCCGCGTCTTGGATCTAGAAAAAAGCGATCCGCTTGAGACAACAATGGAACCATCTCCAAGTTGTGGGACCTTGCGAGCTTGAGACGCGGATCTCCAGAGAAGGTCGGTTCCTCTATCTATTTCTACTGCTACTGCTACTCCTAATGCTGGAAGGAAAACTAAGCTAACAATGCCAAGGGACCAAGGATAAAAGGATAACATAATGGAAAACTAATCTAAGGAAGGCGATAGCACCAAAAAAAGAGGGATGAACACCATCCGTTCTGAGCGAAAATGAAAGGAAAAGGCATGAAAGAAGGCTAGGCATGCGTAGCACAACTAAAATGCATTTACCATATCAGTTTCATGGAACACAACTAAAAATGGAGCTGCAAGGGATGTAGAGTGACACAAAAAGCACACAATGTAAAAGAAAGGCAAGAAGAAAGAATACAAACACACTTAGGACAGAGAATAGTCACAAAAACGATGCTTACACAAAATCACAGTTACAATGGTGAAAGAGGCCGATATCCACATGCACAAGCCAAATCTAGAGGTTTGCGACTCAGAATACAGAAATATGAAGTCCTTAGAAAATGCGTAAGGATCCAAAATGTCCAACATTAACAATGAGCCCAGCTCTTACATTTATAGATGAATTCATGGAAGAAAAAGAAGAGGAGGAAAACCCGAATTTGAAATACAACCACCAACAACAAGCATTCAATGCCTGCAAATTTGTCATATGTGTTTCCCTAATAAGCTTGTTTGGTGTGTTGGAGAAGAAAAGAAGGTGGATCAGATCAAATCGGGTGGTTGGAGCAATCAGATCTGCTCATTAATGCCCAGATAAACATTTTTTCCATTTCTCACCTACCAAATCTGCCAAGAATTTGAATTTGAATATCTAACATTATAGCCTACATCAGCAGCTATCGATTGAGACTAGGTGCGTGCCGATCGAGCTCTGTAGCAAAATATATGGTTGTCGAAGACTGTCATGAGCCGTCTGCGCATGCAAGACACATGGCGCATGTTGATTGGTCAAGAAGATGGCCAAATGTGCAAATGCTTTGTCATTTTCTACCACATGTCACTCATTGATTTGTTGCAAAGATTCGGCGCCTTGTTGGCACGCTTTGATTGGTTGCGTGTAGCACACTCAAGCGTGTCAGAGAATGACATGGCACAAAATGGCACAAAGGAGGGCGTAAAAGTATGCACGCGGAAGAATGAGGCACGAGAAGAAAGACAGAAGGAAGGCACTTGCAATCTCATCGCGCACGGGGAAATAGGGCAAACTGATGGGCGGGAAACATATGGTCAAGGCACAACTATTACAAAGTAATGTGCGGGGTGCGTGAGAAGACAAGGGACTTTGCTGATTTAAGCAAGTGTAATGCACGCCTGCAAGATGAATAAATGTTGGGAAGAAGGCGAATGCGTAGAAGATCTATGCAAGGGAAGAGTGGAACAAAGAGGAAAAGGAAAAATGGAAGGGGGAAGGGGAAGCGTGCGGGGCGCGCGAGGAAACTACGACCAAGTGAATGTGCCAAGGAGACAACTGAGGTGTGCGCAACTTGCAATGAAGATTTCAAAGCCAAAATGTGAATAAGTTGTCCAAATAACTAGGAGAATTATTTGGATAACAAGTATCATCTAGGAGAGGCAAAAAGATGAAGAAAATCGGACAGATAGGAAGATTCACCATGTGTGATACAATGCATGGAAAACCATGTCAAAACCATAAGTATGGTCATCAATTTCCTTGTTAACTAGTTTCCATATTTGGTGTTGCTGTGCAAGGCAAATGTAGTCACAAAATCAAGCACTTACTATTACATTTATACCGCCAAATATATTATTTTATATATGGATCTCGCGTAAGAAAAGTATTCACTAATGACTCATCCCCTAGTCCTATTGTCGGTTGGTTGTCATCGTCATTTGTCTTGCACGATCGTCGATTTTTACACGGTTTTGCTCATCTCTCGGGAGTATCGTGTCGTTATTTAGTCATTTGTCCTCTCCAGTTCTTGACTAGGGCGTCTAGGATAGTATTGGGCGCCCCGGTCCTTAATTTTAGGCGCCCTAATCCCCGTAACACTTGGATCTAATTTACTTATTCAAGGTCGGTCTTTATCATTTTCCCTTTCATTCCCCTAGGTACTAGTTGGCATGTCGAATCATTAGTGTCGAAATTTGAACAAGAGATTCCTATACAAACATAGCATACTATCTTATGGGTGGACTATCTACTATCAAGAGCTAGTTATCTACTAAGGCAAAGAACGCATTTGGGCATCATTTACATCTGCATCACACAAGCATAGGGGAAAAGGGTTGTATTCATTCTATTCCATCCACCATTTGCATTTTACATCTAGTTATTGCCCCTTACTCTGCGTCATTGACACTAGGGCACCCTAGGCACACAATTGCACACACAAGCACACAACTATATTGGATTTGGAATGTAGTGTAGCGCTTAGTTGTAAGTCCGCCATTGTGGCAACTAAGGTCGATCGACCCCTTCATTTGCATCTTTCTTTTTAGGAATTTGATGCTTTGTATGGGGTTTTGCAGGTAGATCTTCATCGCTAACTTACAATGAAATAAGCGAGGCCACTGCGCCAACTACGCGACAAAGACTAAGATATTGTGAAAATCTAACTTGGCCTGCCGATTCGGACCACGAGCTTTTCTGCACCAAAGCGCCTGCAATACGCACCTAGGTGCCCACAAGGCGGCCTAGTCCTCTCCCATTCGCCCCACCCCAGTCGGATCTCTAGTTGCTGCAATTTCTTAGGTAGCACCTTCACATCCTACCCTGTCCGCACATCAACCTGTTCAAGTCCAGCATACAAATGAGGTAAGTTATTTTCAAGTTAGTACCCTATCACTCCTATTTACATTATTTCATTTCATTTAAATATCAAATAGAAATATTTAGAATTAGTATTTCAGCTTGTATCATTTATTGCATTTTTGTACCTATTTAGATTAACTTAGAATATAGCTATTAATTTCATATTTTAGTTAATCAAAGCAACAACTTCATTGGTCTCTTTGCGGCATAAAGAAAAGAGGTTGCGTGCTCTCACCGCAGCGAGAGGAGTGCATGTCGCATTATGCGCTTGTTGAGCAATGCATTTTCACTTTACGACAATGGCCCACTTGCATTACGTCATTGTCTTAAGTGTTGCATTATATTTTTGTAGAACATTACAATAATAGTGCTAACGAGTAAAAAGAAGTTATTGAGGGTTTCATTAAAAGGATGTGGGATTAATCCCTAGTATTGTAAGTCGGTTGAGTTCACACAACTAACTCACATTGCATTGTTATAATCGAGCTCATATCATTATGCGGCCTAGATGCATTGAAACCAACTCTCATCGCATTACATTGTATTGAAACCGAGTCACATTTGCATTGAAACTAAGTCATATTACTTCGCAATTGCCTTGGTATTCGAACTTGCAAGCATTGTGTATAGCTCGACAAGCCATGAACCGAGCTACTCCAACTCACTCGGGCGAGCACTACAAACCACAAGCACGGTTTGGCAAAATCCAAAGTGAGACAACTTAAATTGAGATAAGTTTTAAACAATGAAAACTTCTAACCAGCAATGCATGTGGGATAAACAAGGAAAAGACCATAGTGTGGAAGCCCCATGGGCGCAACATGGTGCACATCGATGAAGCTAGCTCCAAGCACATAGAGGTTCGAGGATCCCAAAGAGCGGGTGTAGCGATGGAAGCCAAGTGGCAAAAATCAAGAGCCCTCAATCAAGAAAGCTTAGAGAGGAGAAACCTAGGGCATAAGTACACCGATGGCCAACATGTGGCGTTAATCAATGGACTCACTGGAAAACCAGTCGCACGGTTAATTTTAATCATTAAAAATAAGATTCAAAGCTAAATTTACATGCTTGTTTGGGGCGGCCATAAAATGGAAACCATGCATGATCAAGAAGTTAGAGAAGATGACTTAACAATTAATCTAAACCAGAAATAGCCAATGCATGAGAAGAATAGAAAATGCATGAAGTAAAATGGAAAGGTAGTGAGCTTAAAATAAAACAGCGCCATTGAATCTCCAAAAACACTTGCATGAGGAGGAAATAGAAAAGCATAATACGGAACTCAGAGAAGGAACTGTATGAAGAAAAAATAGAGGAAAGGAGAGTTATAAAACAAAAAGGAAGAATAAACAAACACAGAAAAATCAGTGAATCTAGATACACATAAAACTTAGGAACGCACACAGATCCAGGGGAGAACTAAGATTTGCTGAGAGATCGTGCGCAGAAGCTAAGGAACAAAGAAGACTTAGAGATCAAGGAGGAAGGCATAAGAGAATTTTAGCATCAAGTCCAGGTACAAACCCTGTTATATAGATTTAGCCTTATTTTGTTAATATCTATGCATGTTTGGTCTAATGGCCAAGCCATATGGTTTGCTATTGTTAAGTCTCGGGTTCAAATCAACTGAGCCGCCCTTAGTTTTAAACTCGAGATCAAAACTTACAAACATTTAAAACCGAAGCCCTAGCCTCTCATAAACTGTAAGGTCATGGGTTCAACCCACATGACCTCGGGGCCATTACATTTTGCTTCAATTATTTAGAAGCCATATCATGACTCGACTTAAACTAGAACCCCGCTCGGCTTATGATATGATAGAGTCATTAGCTCATCCAATTGATTTCGAGCAAGGCATTAGGGAATAGACATATTTTTATAGAACTTAAACATAAGCCTTTAAGCTAACAAGTTTACAAAAGGGGTGTAATTATAATTAATAATCTGGTTTAGGGAACCTTGTATGTTTCATTACAGCAACAAGGAAATAAAGTCTATGAGACATGGTTCGGGATGTAGACCAAAATCTAAACCCAATAAGGATATATACCATTGTAAACGAGAAATTACCTTATAAACTGAACTATGAAGGAAACCTTTTGAGCTTTATTAACTGGATAGAGGACATGAACCTAGAGTATATGGCTATCTCAACCCAATCTTAAACAAGGGATTTATATTACTATTAAAAGATGAACTTTTTAAATGAAGAAATCTAGGTTATGAGAGGACGGTTTATGAGAATCGACAAAAATTCGTCAACCGATAAAGTTCAGGAAAAAAATTCGTCAATAAATTCGAATTATATATTTCTACATTTTTTAAATTTATTTTAAAATAAACAATAAATAATAAATATACAAGAATGGTGGATATATACAAATATTAAATTCATAAATATCAAACTAAATACTAAATTAAAATCCTACATGCAACTAGGAACATGTTCTAATCATAATATTTCACCTTTTGAAAATGTAACTAAGTTTATCTAAATAAAGTTGTGGCTTTATTTTTATTGAAATAGACAACCGAACATATTTATATTTTAATGAGATCCCAATTTACTTAGTCAACGTGTGTGTTATATAATAAAGAATATAGCATGGAAATTAACTAGACCCCTAACAAAATGGAGTATTATAAAATATAGCGTATAGCTAAAAGCCTAAACATACCATGGGATTTAATTAGTCCATGTTAAACATAATATAGAAATTAAAGTCCTGACTCCTATTACTAGTATAATACGGAATTAAATTTATACAATAGTAGTAAGTTAGTAACACTAACATATATTTAAAAAGCGTGAAGCCCTAATAGCAGACGGGAATAAGTAACTAACATATATTTAAAAAGCGTGAAGCCCTAATAGCGTATGGGAGGAAGTCTGCAGGGAATAGCGATGGCTTGGCAATATCCTTTCACTCACACAAAACTAAACACTTCACATAAACAGTCATGGCATGGCGGATGAATAGACAATCGTGGCACAACCGACACAAGGTGCAACCTCAAGAATAGATCTCACCCGCACTTTCCAGCCTCCAAACGTGCTTTCAAACCTCACCCTGGACATTTATTTGTATTGAATTTGCCGAATTTTGAATTTTTGGGCCAAAATTCGGCGAATCCTATGACTTAGACTAGAAGAACTTGACCATCTTGAAAACCATAAAACATTACTTTCGAAACATGGTAAACCATAAATGAAGGAAACAACGGTTATGTTCTCGTTACTGAGGATCATGAGAGCTAAACAAGGATGAAGAAAACTTATTGACATATGAATGGAAATTTTGTGATTTAAACTATATTGAACCATGAAAGGAATAACGCATATTGAAACTATGATTAAACCGTAATGTCACAATATCATTTAGAACTCTTTATGAAGATATTATGAGCTAAAGAAGATAGTGTAACCTTATGATAGTATGTTGTATACTTATACTATTTTATGAGAAGAATAATGATCGTATCTATGCTTGTACGTCAATTTTAACCTTTTATAAAGCATTACCAATATTAAAACACGTAAAACTTGTAAACTTGTATTGAAACTAATTGCGGGCAATCATAGATCCTTGCATGTGATGACAAACCAGGTTTAGAATTCCCGAAATAAAGACATTCTTGGGTGGTATAGGACATTCAAGAGGTTTGTGATTGCTCAAGTCCTATTCATGGTTTGTTTTGTACTATTTTGGGAATAACAAACTAGGATTAGGGTCCTTATAACAATAATGTGGACAAAATGTATGGGACATTCGGAAGGTTATTGTTGTTTGTGTCATAGTTCTAGTTTTCCCAAGTTGTTTGTTTATGGAGATGGAGATGTCATGTTGTGAAATACTTATACTATCTTATGAGAAGAATAATGATTGTATCTATGTTTGTACGTCGATTTTAACCTTTTATAAAGCATTCCCAATTTTAAAACATGTAAAACTTATAAACTTGTATTGAAACTAATTGCGGGCAATCATAGATCCTTTCATGTGATGACAAACCAGGTTTAGAATTCCCAAAATAAAGACGTGGTATAGGACATTCAAGAGGGTTGTGATTGCTCGAGTCCTATTCATGGCTTGTTTTGTACTATTTTGGGGATTACAAACTAGGATTAGGGTCCTTATAACAATGATGTGGACAAGATGTATGGGACATTTGGGAAGGTTATTGTTGTTGGTATTCTAGTTGTAGTTTGACTAAGTTGTTTGTTTATGGAGATAGAGATGTCTTGTTGTGAATTGCTAGTGGAAAAAGGGAATGTTTTGAGAGGTGTATATGGACTAGGGAGTGACTTTGTATGGATGGGTTAGATAACCTAATGCAATTGATCACACATGACAAGTGTTAGGAGGTGGGGATTGACTACAGATAGACTCAAGGTCTTCCCTCATGATTATTCGGTAGGATTACTTCATGCCTTGATACGTTGTCGATTTCATTAGGAATGTGTACCTATTGTTATCCTAAGTATTTTGGCCAAAAGTATATTCATTACTTCTATTATTTCTAGGATGTTATATTCCTACCCTATTCATAGGTCTACTGCTTTTGGGTGACTAGCACTACACATGGTATTCTCTCTTACCTTATTGATTTCTTGCATCTTCCTTCTTGTGAAGGGTAGGGCCACTCTCAATTTGTGGGAGGTGTGCAGGATCTTTAAAGCTCGTGTTGGAGGTAAAACACTTCAACGATACTCTTTCTCTCATGGCGCAAATCGACATTAGGATGTATCTCTCGGCAAAAGGCGACGTTTGTGTCACAACAATGTTTTTGTGTATTTATATTTCTTGACATATATTGTATTGTATATTGAGATAAGAAATTGTAAACATTGTATATTGGATGATGAGAACTATTATGTATCGGAAACTATGTAAAGTGAATCACTATTTCATATGTAATAAAATGTGATTTGATACTTGAGATGTAAACTTTTGTAATGATGTAATACTTGATAATTGATAATAAATGGAATTATACACTTTTGAACACTTGAAATGAATTTGTAAACTAGATGGATGCTTTATGATTAGGAAATTGGATGAACCTAACTAAATGAAATTGTACTTATATTGTTCTTGTTCACATAAATGGAATGAATGGAATGCATGCACATGTTTAATAGATTAACTGCAATGCCTTAGTAAATTGGATAAACAACTATATGCGAAATCATGTAGGTACTTATACTTAATGTTGTACATACAGATAGTTCACTTACGTTGTAATATAAGCAAAACAAAAAAGTTGAAATGAATGACACAACTAAATCTATTATGCTCAAAAACTTTGTATTACTTGTATTATCTTTATTGTTTCTTGCATGTGTTTGATTGTTATATCGTTAAACTAGGAAATCGAGGCATCGATTTCCATCCCCAATTACGTAAGTGCGATTGAAAATTCCAATTTAAAAAATAATCTGGTGTATTCTTCCGGTCACCCGCAGGGGGTTGCGACAAGAGGTCTATAATCAGCAGAAGTAGCAGAATGACAGTGGGCAACAAGCAGGGTTTGACATGAAAAAACAAGCATTGATTAGCAAAATTAAATGCTAAAATAGAAAGGTGAGGTGTCCAACTGCAAGGAGATAACACAGACTTAATGAATCATTTTGCAGTAATGTTTTATTGAAGGGATGCTCAACTGGTGAGGACACCAGTGGTTGAAAACTGCTCTCGTGGAACATAAAATACTGAGCAAGAAATGCCTTGTACTTCTACTGTCAGATATATTGCAACTTTCTTTAGAGATTCTCAATGAAAGTAGCACATAGAGGCTAAAAATAAAGGAGTTTTGAAGGGTTATAATTTGAAGCAAAAGTATGATAAATTCTCAATGAATGAATATCTTTGTCAAGAAAGAGAAACAAAGAAACACAGCAGGGAATAGAGGAATCATAAAAGAGGCACAAATTATCATAGCTTGCAGTAGCTTCAACGTCACCTGTGTTTGGTTCTAGGAATGACAGATCTGAAGATGAAGTTGAAGAGTATGGATCAGTTTTGGCTACATTCGCAGGCTGCATTGCCATCATAAGTGACCATCCTCGATCAGCTTTTCATGCTCCAACAGAAAAATAAGCAGCAGAAGAAGCTCTTACCTCAGATTCTCATAGATCAATCATCACCAGCAACCATCCTATGACCGAGCACATACTCCTGAAAACTTTGGAAATGCTTCTGCAGGTCATCAAATGCTTAAAAACCTAATGATCCATATATGTGAATACCAAATTGCAGCAGCATATGCGTTCATCTCATGTTTCAATGGTTGACAATCTTCTCCACCTAATAAATCAGCAAGCCTGGTGTTAAGGACCAATGTTCTTGTTGTGGCTGTTCCATGTCTTTCAATACTCTAAGATCATTAGTATAGCTTGCTTAGTGTTTAGTCTCCTCCTGTTTCAGTTTTGTTTATGCTAATGAAAGCAGTACATACTAATGTTATTAAAGATAACAGTTGATCATATAAGTCTTTCAAATTGATCATGGACAGGTCACAAATCAGTCACCAGTCAGTTTTTGTCATATATAATTGTTTTCATTGATGCTATGAATGGGCAGGGCCCTGAATGGATGCCCCATTAATCACCACTGAAGACATGTAAAGCAAAACCCGCATATTAGCTGCGTTACAGATTCTGTTTAGCCCGTCCTTGTCAAGTAAGGCAAAGGGAACCTTCATGAGATCCTCATAAAATTGATTTATTGTTATAGCGGCCCAAGAGGATTGTGGAATGGTGGGTACTTCCAGTTATTTCAAGCTTCTTCAATTGCAAGCAGCTGATGTTGTTTGCAGGAACCAGTTACCACTATCGTACAATACATGCATCACAATAAAGTTGACACTGACAACTGACAAGTATGCAAAGTTGTCAAAAAATAAATTGGTACCAGAGCATCCTTATTTCACTTTCATTTTTTCTGTCAAAGACACTGGAAAAGTGACAATTTTACGGTTCCTGATATGCAAACATAGAATTCACAAACAAATAAAGATCTGGTGAATAACATGAACAGTCACATCGTGATCTCTCATGTCGCAAGCTATCTCATACTTGGGTATTATTAGGAACATTTTGTCAAAACATATTTTGGATATGCTAATATTATGATAATAATTGATTACATAAAGGAGATAAACAGGAGACTTCTACCAATCTAAGAGAATTACTAGTGTCTGATGATGTAGCCATAACCTTATTTTAAGTAAAACTGGACATTTCTATAGTAATGGTGATATCTGATAGGAGTGATTTTTCCAGAGACCCTGTAAAGAGTGGAAGATCTAACAAATGAATAAAAAACAAGACAAAGCATATGAGAGCAAACTACAACAACAGAAAGTATACACTAGCTGAAAACTGAATCTTCTTCTCACAAAGATGGGGTTGAAAATGATGTGGGAATGAATGAAAAATGCTTGTGGCAGAATGAATTTTATGATGAGACACATACAAATATACAGAATCAGAATGTAAAAGACAATAATCAGAATGAATTTTTGGGGAAAATATTGAAAGCAGAAGTAGTTAGTGTCATGCAATAGAAAAATAATGGCAATTTTTCATTAGAAGCCTATAATCAGCAGAAGTTACAAAATGACAGTGAGCAACAGGCAGGGTCTGAAACACGAAAACTTGAGCACCGATCAAAAAAGGTGAGGTTACATACTAAAATGGAAAGATGAGATGTCCAAACGTAAGGAGGTTACACAGAAAGGTATAAGAAATCACTTTGCAGTAATGTTTTATCGAAGGGATACTCGACTGGTGAGGACCCCAGTAGCTGAAAACTGCTCTCGTGGAACATAAAATACTGAGCAAGAAATGGATTGTTCTTCTATTATGTCAAATGTATTGCAACTTTCTTGAGAGATTCTCAATAAAATCAGCTTGTAAAGGCTAGAAGTAAAGGAGTTTGAAAGGTTATAACAAATTTGAAATTTGTCAAAATAACAGCTGGAATTTTTGCAGCAAAAGTACAATAAATTACGAATGAATAAATATCTACATCAGGAAAAGAAGTAATGAAACAAACAGAAAATAGAGGAGGCATAAAGAGGCACAAATTATCATGGCTTGCAGGAGCTTTAACGTCGCCTATGTTTGGTTCTAGGAAATACAGATCTGGATATGAAGTTGAAGAGCATGGATCACCAGCAACTCTTACTCTCTCAGCTTTGGCTATATTCTCAGGATTCATTGCCATCATATGTGACTCTCCTCGATCGGCTTTTCATGCTTCAACAGAAAAATCAGCAGCAGTAGAAACTCTTACCTCAGATTCTCATAGATCTGTCATCACCAGCAACCATCTTATGACCAAGCACAGACTCCTGAAAGCTTTGGATATGCTTCTGCAGATCATCTTATGCTTAAACAACCTAATGATCCATATATGCGAATATCAAATTGCAGCAGCACATGCATTCATCTCAAGTTTCAATGGTTGACAATCCTTGCACCTAATAAATCAGCAAGCCTATTATTAAGAACCAATGTTGTTGTTGTGGCTATTCCATGCCTTTCTATACTCTAAGATCATTAGTATAGCTTGCTTAAGTCTTAGTCTCCTCCTCTTTCAGTTTTGTTTATGCTAATGAAAGCGGAACGTACTGAAATTATTGAAGGTAACCACGGATCATGTAAGTCTTTGGATTTGATCATGGACAGGTTACAAATCAGTCACCGTTCAGTTTTTGACATATATAATTTTTTTGTTGATGTTATGAATGGGCAGGGGCCCCCTATGGATGCCCCATTCTTTAAAATTAAAGAAATGTAAAGCAAAACCCCAATATCAATTATATGTTGTCTTACCAACCGGCCCCCTACCTGAACCGGTTTGATTTTAGTTTTGATCCCCAGTCTGATTCTCTTTATAAATGCATATATTTCTTCAAAACTAAAAATTTCGGAAATACATCCTAGAACAGCAATTCCAGGACAAACCCATGCAAAACTCTGTCGAAACTATAAAAAACTAAAATAAAAATAAAAATGAACAAAACAAAAAAAAACAAAAGTAATCTAAACTAACCTAACCTCTTTCTAAGCACCCCTCTCCCCATCCAATCTAACCCAACCACCTCTAAGCCTCTGTTAATGTTTGTTTATTTTAAAGTTGATTATGCACATAACATTGAAATTATGATTATTTTTCTATGTTTTACGTACAGACAGACTAGGTAGGGGAAAAGTGGACAATTCCCTACGACCTTACCATAACTGCAATGTTGCGAAATTATAGATTGTAGTTGCTAACAAAACTGTGTATGGTAAAAACTCTGTCAAGCTTATTTCATAAGATGCTGAAATCAAGATACTATTCTAGGTTCCTATTAGTCAGAGAGAGAAACCCACAAAGAAGGGTGAAGTTAGTTTTCTAATTTCAAATGAGATTTGAGAAATGAAAGAGACGTCATGAGATCAATAATACAATAATGGATATTTCATCACATTCAAGTGTATATTGTCTTGCCCTCAAGCTCCCATTCACCTCTAGAGAGTTAGACATCTGGATCCCTGGAATAGAACAAGCTCAGTAGTCAGAAAACCATCAGAACCATATAAGCTAAGAGCTTGCAAATCTTGTTCTGAAACTAATCTGTGGTCCCCTCAGAAAATAGCCAAGTCAAAAATGGCAGATATCTATGGGTGTCTGATCCCAGAAAGAATCACAGTTTCAGCTATAGGCTGTTTAGTTGTTTGGTATATGTCTATTTGAATTTTGCATGTTGTAGCATGGATGCTCCCTGATGTTGGGCTTTGGCCTCAACTCAGAACAGAATGTTGTGTATTACTCTCAAATTCTCAATCAGATGCGAGAGATATTTCGGACTGTCAAACTCAAGAGAATTGTCCATTTTTGCATAGTGCATATTGCTGGGGAGAGACCGTTTGAATTAAACTCCATCCAATTAAACACAAAAAGAAATTTTATTAAAAAAAACTAGGGACTGGAGAAGAAGAAACATAAAAAGACTAGGAGCCAAAAAAGATGAAACTTACCAGGAACAATCTTCGGTGTTTCCTCCGGATTGTTGTAGTAGTAAAGCTGGTTCTTATGCCAGGCATAATGAGGTGGCTTGGGGGCATACTCATTCCCATTTGGTAAATTAATATAAAATCCAATAACATCCCCCTCCACATAAGCTTCCCCATAAGGTTCCCTGATTGCTTTATGAACTTTAGTACCCTCCAAATCCCTATACGAATAACTGTTTGCGTCATACCCAACAGGGGCCTGAACATCCCCTTTCTCTGTCGACCAACCTAACCTGGTATGCCCTGTTTCCCCAAGACGCACAACCGTTATCTCAAAATACCATGCCCCTTCTGCAACACCCCTATTAGACCTCACCATCCTGTACCCCTTAGTGCTAGAAGCAGTTAGCCTATCATCACTCAGCTCAACTTTCTCTGCTTTGTATATTTTGGAAAGACAAATTCGTAAGTCTGGGGAATCATCAACTTTATCAGGAACCCTAACAACAGGAGTTATGTTGACTGTATCTTCTGCTGCAACAGTACCATTACCAGCCCTGTTCTTCTTGCCCCCTTTCCTAGAAGAAGACTTGGCCCACACATTGGTATTTTCTTCTTGGCCTTTTTGGATGCGGAGCCAGAAGACTCTCCAAACGCACCCATGGAAGCCAAAGACTTCCTTTTCTGTGACCCACCCTTTCCTGAACCTTTGGGGGTAATAAACACTATTTTTCTGCATCCATGTCCTTACCCAGAAGTTCTTCTTCCACTCCATTTTCATTATACCCACTTTCATCATCCCCTATTTTTATCATTTCCTCATTTGGGTCTTCAAATTCATCCTCGCCCACAACACCCACTTGCTCACTGAGCCTCTCCGCATGCATTCCATCCCCATTCTGCATGTAATAAGGTCTGCCATCTTCTCCAGAGGAAGTAGTTTCAGTCTGAGAGGACCCGTTGTGAAGGGGTTGCTGGATATGATGACTCTGATGCTGTTGTGATTGCTGTTGTGGAATAATCCCATTATAACCCTCCATGTCCTCATCATCATCATCATCATCATCTTCTTCATCATCCACATTGTTTTCCTCCTCTTCATCATACTCGTATGCAAGCCTATCATCTTCTTCGTCGTCGTCCTCTTCTGCATTGGTAAGACCCCTTGAACTGGGTTCTTCTTCTTCTTCTTCGCTGCTCACATCATCACTAGCCGAGTTTTCAACTTCTTCATCGTCGTCTTCCTCGCTCGAATCATAATAGGGAACCATGATTATACTTTTCTTAGCCCTCACCTACAGATCAGAGAGCCGCCCCAGAATTTTCATTCATCGCCATCTGTTTACTGAATTGTTTTGAACCAGACCCGAGATGAGTAATTGGGGAGGTTTTCTCAGCGATGAGGCGAAAATAGAAATATAAATATATTTTGATTGAATGTCGAAATTAAAAAAGCATGCACCCTGCATTTTTATTATTGTAAAATTAAAATGGAGGAAGCTGCAATTTGGAAAAGGAGCTCCCGCTCCCATTTTTAGGAACCATTAAAAAGATTTTCAAATCGAATATTAACCAGCTCAATAGCATATTAAAATTTAAATATTTCATAAGTTAAAAGATGGAAGTGATTGTACCATAAAATTATATGAAATGTATGTAGAGAATATATTCATTACAGAGAATAAAAGAATTTATTGATTTTTTGAGGTTTCCATATAGTAGTTATCTCTCAAGAAAACCAAGTTGTCATTCTTTGCTCTATGTATTATAATATGGATTAGTAATCTCTGCAATGAAATGAGAAGTTACAAGATATCATATTATTGCAAATATGTCTCAAAAAAATGTGAAGCTACCTCTCTTTGTTTTGTGTATCATAATATGGTAGCAATTTTTGTGAAAAGATGAGAAATTATAAGGCTATGTTTTCTTTCCTTTACATTACAATTCATTGCATACAAATGTTCATGTCTTTAAATCTTTTTAGTAGGGAATAATATACATAAAAGAAAAACAAAATTTAAATAACAGAATTAACTATTTTATTGATATGGAAGATATATGCACATATCTTGAGAAGATATGTGAGCTATTTCTCTATTGTTATTACAAAAAAAGGTAGCAATCTCGAGAAGAGGTGTGAAGCTACCACTCTTAGTGATCTCTACGTAGGGATGAGAAGCTACAAGACTCTATTTTTTCAATGTTCTCTCATGTATATTACAACTCACTCATTATTTTAAAATTCAAGCTTGGTGGCTTTAAATCGACTTTTAATAGGGAATAATATACAAAAATTACAAAAAAATAATAATAATAATAATATGAAAGTTATGTGTAGTTATCTATGAGAAGATATGTGAGTTATTTTTCCATTGTCATTACAAAAAAAAGGTAGCAATCTCTCAAAGGAGACGTAAATTACCACTCTTTTTTATATAGATGATTATATAGTAGCAATCTCTCCAAAGGGATGAGAACCTACAAGACTCTTGTCTTGTTTCAATGTTCTCTCATTTATATTACAAGTCACTATTTTAAAATTCAAGTTTTTGTGCATTTAAATCTATTTTTAGTACGGAAATACATAGAGAGACAAAATTAAATAAAAGAATTTGTTGCTTTATTAATATGGGAGATTTGTATAGTTACCTCTCGAAGATATGTGATATGTTATCTTTGAGAAGATATGTGATATATTATCTTTGAGAAAATATGTGAGTTATTTCTCCAGTGTTATTACAAAAACAAAGTAGAAATCTCTTTGAAGGGATGAAAAGTCATAAGACTCTTTAGTCTTTCTATGTCCTCTCATTTATATTAAAATTCATTATTTTAACATCCAAGTGTATATTCCTTTATATCTATTTTTGTAGGGAATTTATACATAAAGAAAATATAAGAATTTATTATTGTATTAATATGAGAGAGATATACGGTTATCTCTAAGAAATTATGTGAATTGTTAATCGTTAAGAAGATACGTGAATTATTTTTCCAATGTTTTTACAAAAAGAATGTAGCAATTTCCCAAAAGAAAAGTGAAGTTAACACTTTGTGTTCTACTTTTTATAATATAATAACAATCTCTATGAAGAGATGAGAAGCTACAACTCGTATTTTCTTACAATTCATTATTTTAACATCTAATGCTTATGTCTTTAAATATATTTATAATAAGGAATATATACATAAAAATAAATTTAAAATAAAAGAATTATAAAGAGAAATAAATAAATAAAAGAAGTTGCTACTTTGTTAATATGGGAGTATAGTTCACTCTAAGAAGATATGTGATATGTTATATGTTATATTTGAAATCGCACGAGTTGTGCAATGACACGTACCAATATATGTTATTTCACTATTGTTATTATAAAAATAAGATTACTTATTAGTGGACATGTGAAACTATCACTCTTTATTCCGTATATTATAATATGGTAGTAATCTCTCTCCTCTTGACATTATCAAATTTGTATTACAATTCATTACTTATATTTGACTATGCGTACATTCAAATATGTTAGTATGAAAAATTTAAAAATAGAATATGAAATGTTTCATTGTAGAATATGAATTCATATGGAAAACTTCCCCACATTTTGTTAACCTTGAACTTATGAAAATATTTAAAATATATATTTTAAAATGGCTTTAGAATGGTTTTTTGCAAAATTTTTGGTGCATGTACGCATTAACATAGTTTTTCATGCCATTAAAAGTAGTTTATTTAGTTATTTGTCCAAAACATATATAAAGTTGGACTTTTAAGGCATCATGAAAGAGTAACAACCCCAACAATATGAGGTATTAGCATTATATTAGTTTCTTTAAATACCACTTAAATCAAATATAACACTTAAAGATTGAGAAATCACAACACACACACACACACACACACACACACACACACACACACACACACACACACACACACATTCCATATAGCAAGCATGGGAAATTCAAACATTTCAATTTATTCGCTTAAAAATATCTAGTTACTGAACGTTAGCCTATCTTTAAGAAATGAGTTAATATACGTGACTTAAGTTTTATTTTAATCTTATCGTTACTCGTGACATTAGGTCCAAATTTAATCAAAAAGCTAAATGAGACTTTAATTGTGACACTGGGGTCGAATTTGATCAAGGAAAATTTTAAGGAACCCCCCCGAAAAAAACTTATAGAAATCGTGGTGAATATACTTGTAACTAGTTTTGTGGTTTTGCGAATATATTTGTAACCAATTTCGTGGTTTTGGCTAATATCCATGTAACTGTTTTGTTCTTTCAAGTGATGATATAAAAAAATATTAAAAATAGTTGAAAATCAAATGGCGAATCTCTTATAATTTGTTTGGCGAATACCCTCTATCGAATTTGACTATAATGAGGCCCAAAAATTCATTTCTTTTGCATGCCTTACCTTTACGCTCAAGTTCCTGGAATGTGTGACACTTGGCCACTCGAGGAATAGGAAAATGACACACGGTACCTTGTGATTGCTCACTGTCACTTTGTCTTGCCTCACCGACACCGCGGACCCAAAACTTTATTGAATCAGTTCATTCCACGAGCTTGGAGTCCAGGGAATGCCTTTGACTTGGGGAGGCCTGGAATCCTACCACGTGTCTCTCTGATGTGTGGGGAAGGATTGATAACTTTAATAAGGTAAAAATAACTTATATTTAATAATCAAGGATGCATTGTTAGTTGCTATTACTTTTTTTATGTATGGTACATGTAGCAATAATAATGTGTTTTTTTAATAACAGGTAGGGGGTAAATGTAATGATGTGGAGAAGTAGTGCTTAACATGTGAAGCAAATTTCTACACTAGTATTTGTACATGTGTGTGCTGAGAAACATGATCAAGATTTTGAATTTTGAAACTTAAGTTTAATTCAAGTCCAAGAAGATGAATTTATTTCAAAGGAACACATTGGCAATTTGCGATCTCATAGGAAATAGCATGTAGCAGAGGCAAAGTTATCATGTCTTAGGCTCATGTCATTTAAATTTTGTGATTGATTATTTCTTTGGTGTTATTCCCATAGTTGATTGCAGGTTCTTCTACTTTAAAAAAAAAAACAATTTCAATGATTACTCTTTCTTATAAGCTTTGGCAAAGACAAACAAAAAGCTCGATATATATTTACAAATATACATACATACATATATATATGGATATATAGTAGGAGCCAAGTAGTTGTCTCAAATCAGCCTGGGCTCAAAGGCGATGCCATTGTTATAACACATGCTAGTTGTGTTTATATATTCTGGAAGCCACGACCAAGACCCTTTATTTAAATAAAAACAAAGGATGGGGATATTTCTGAAAGCACCTTTCTAAAACACAAGAACTCTCCCACCGTAGTGCAACTAAATAAGAACATCATTTTCCTCGCATTCCTCGCAGAAAAACATTGGAACAACGTGTGGGGCATCCTTGTAATTTCTTTCCAAGACCAAACATTGCCTCTTCTCCTTCCAAACTTAAGTTCAAACTCAAACACAATTATGTCCTTCAAATGGTCCCCATCTACAATTGGTGCTGCAAGTAACACCCTTTCTTCAAATACAACCAACCTTGGTCTGTAGTGAGGGAAATGGTATCTATCATATCTTACAGGTAACAACACAAAATGCACAATAGCATAATCTTGACTGTTATAAATTATCACACCCAACACAAGTTCATATGACATTAAGAAGAAAAAATTGTCATAGAAGAAACAATCTCTCAATCATGCCACAATCCTCCAAGTCCCCATAGAAGAATCATAAATTTATATAGTACCATAGCCTGCATTAACTCCAGATCTATTAGCACCTACTTGAACCACTTTGTACCCCTTGTTTTCATCCGCCACCAGAATGCCCCATGCATAAATATAAAAGTGTCATCCATTAAGTTGAGCTGATAACATCTGAGGAAGCTTGAAGGAGGTTCCCGACTTCAGTGGATTACATACCCTTGAAACATGACTATCACACATGAACAAAATAAGATTATCCCTCGATGTGAATCTTCAAACCGTACCCAATCAAAGCATGATAACCATGAAAAGTTGAGAATTTTCCATGTTCTACTGTAAAAGTTGTATCTCATCCAATGATGACCATGATCATGATTTACAAGTATCCATGGATGTTTGTTCCTTGTTTCACTGTAACGCCTGAAGAATCTAGTGGAAGTCATGAGTGCTTTCCATTCCTTAGAAACTAGAGAGAACTTGCATATGGATTCTAATGGAAGCCAAAGCAATACGTTTTCCCAAACATCTTGAGGTAGTGAATGATCCCATAGAACACGATTTCCATGCTACATTGGAAATAAACTAAAATGAAGAACAAATTCTAGTGTTTCAAGAAGGAGAAGACAAATCAAAAGGCGCAACACTTGTAGCAATGCAAGAGTATCCACAAGAACAAGGTGTTGTGACAAGGAAAAATATATTTGTTGAAACATAAACAAGAGTATCCACAAGAGTATCTCATATATTTTTTGAAACATAAACATTACATTACATAAAAATTACATATCATAAACTATAAAATCTCAAAAAAAAAAACGTTTTTAACATAAACAAGAGTATCCAGTTTTGATTTTTGTTTTTTCTATTTTTAAACTATAAAATCTCAAAATTTCAGTGTTTGATACGGTGGATGGAAGAAAACACAAAAAAATGGTAAATTTCTCCAAATCCACCGTATTTGGTAATTATGATCATAACATAGGCATACCAAAAAAGCTATAAGCCTATAACTATATTATAACATAAATATTACATATCATAATATATTTCTCAGTTCTTGTACCACTTTCCTAATTGCATCGGTATTGATCTTCTCCACCAGAGTGTCGGATAGGGTTAGTATCCCAACACATTCTTTATCAATGATAGCCTTGTGTTGTGTCTGTTAAGTCTTTCCAGGTTTTAAGCACTTCAAAATCTCATTGTAGCTTTGTAAGGATGGAAGACACCATTTCGACATGATTGTCCATTTGAGGGGTCACCACCAGGATTGATTCAGATTGCCATCAATTTCCATATCCACATCGTTTGTAGCAGCATGTGGAGAATCCATAGGTTCCGGGTCTAGGGATTCTAGATAAATAATAGAGAGTTCTGTAATACTTTGGGAATTGGTTGCTCAGATAAGGAATCCAGTTGGAGCTCTACAGAGAAGTTCTAAGAGAATGAAGGGGAAGAGTGGTAGCAGAGATGACTAGCCAAGAGAGGGGGTGGAAGCACCATCAAAAGGAGAACTAGAAGCAGAGAGGGCAAAGGATTTCCCAACAATAACCTCATTTGAGTCTGTATCAGAACTAGAAGAAACCATGACGTATTCATGGCTTGATACTAGTTTGATGCGCTCAATTTGGTCCCCATGATTTTGTAAAAGAAACTAAGTGTCGAAAAACAACCATGGGCCTTGAATTTATAATTTTCAAGTGAGTTCTTTGACTGGACCTTGAAACATGTCCACAAACCCGGTATGTATTGACAGTTAATATTAAATGCAAATCGTGGGTCGTGGTGAAATTTTTGCCTTTAAACTGACGTCACTATCCCACGTGCCTCTGCCTTTTAAAGTTAAATGTCCTTTTATCATGATGAATAAAATATCATTAAGGATAGACATATCGAGATTCGAGCAATATATTAAGGGAGAGGAGCTAATCGTCGAGCATGGACTAATAAATTATAATGGTATTGGTGAGGGTAGATGTAAATACTAAAGATAGGGACTAGTACTTGCCAATTTATCACTTAAAATTTGATACAAAAGTAGTCGATAAAATGTGTCACATCAAAAATAATAAAATTTAAATGCATCACTTTAAAGACTAAA